>OZ007600.1:214174222-215514847 GCA_963931845.1 Maratus michaelseni
CTGTTAAAGTCATTCTAATCGTTGCTCAAAAGATTGCAATGCGGGTATATTTTTATAACTTAATAACTACTGTTAAGAATGAGCTGCAATTTTGGATTCTCATTTTTAACACTTCTAGAAACGTATTTCTGTTAAGACATTTACATGTTACAATACATATTGTTTTTGAAAATTTTCGAAAATACAATAGTATTTTGAAATTTATTTCCGAAAACAAAATATGAAATGCAACTTAAATTTTCATCCAAAATAAGATTTCTAGAAGCTACAAATATGAGAATTCACAATTGCAGCTCATTCTGTCCAGTAGTTTGAGTTATTCTTAAAAAGCTACCCGTATTCAGTTTTGCTATAATTAAAAATTAAATTTAACATCAAGAGTTCCATATTTGAAACCATCACAAGTCCTAAATTACAAGATCTAATGACTTCCCGTTTGGTATCCTAAGGTAAATTGCCCGAAAAGCCAAATGTGACAATAAGGTGTTCTTATAAAAAATTTCAGAGTTTGGTACAATTTCAGCATAGAGACTACCCCCTTAAGCCTAATTTTGCAACATACATTTAAATTCAATTTCCAGAAGAATGGCTATTTCCGTTTTTATTACAGGACAATTTGGCGATTAAAACTTTTAAATGCTTTTTTTTTGGGGGGGGGGGGAATGTACATAGAATTATGTAAATATAAATTAACTACTGATTTAAGGATATTCGGCGTAAAAAGTACCCGGAATTGTTAAATAAAACGTTCATTATTCATGAAATTTGTTTTTTGTTTTTAAAGTAAGCCCCATTTAATCCAATACAATTATGCAATCATTGACCCAAACTTCCATACATTTTTCGTAGGCCGATTGAGGCCTTCAGCTCTCTCAGCAAATTTTCTTCAATGCCTCACCGAAGGGAGAATTTTAGCTTAAAAGACAGGAAAAGACCACACGGGGCCATATCAGGAGACTACGGTGATTGGTCGATGACATTCGTTGCGTTTTTGGCCCAAAACTGTCCAAACGATAGATTTGTGAGACAAGGCCTTATCGGGGTTCAATATCCACATAAAATTTTAGATTTTTCAAGACGTTCGGCACGCAAAATTTAATTTTAAACAAAATTGAAGGCAAAATTTTTGTTCAACTAATTTTTCCATTGTCAAAAGTAGAGTACTCAACAGTATGACAAAAAACTGCTGTCAACACACTAATACCCACATGGCGCTCAACTTCCGCGTTGTAACTCTGTACAGTGGTATCAACTTACAAAACTTATGCGGGTTTTTTAAGTGATAAATTCCGGGTACTTTGAATACAGAATGTATACAAATACAGCATAATCTATACAAAATATTTTTATGTTCAGACATTTAATATTTTTAATTACTGTACAAATATACTCACTTAGCTGGAACAGGATTCTTCTCTATTATACCCTTCTCTCTTATAATTTCAACTGGAACTTTGATTGGCTTTGGTATTGGTACAGGAAATGGCTTGGGTATTGGAACAATAAATGGCTTTTTCACAGGTACCGGTACTATTACTTTCTTAAATTTCGGCACTGGTACAGGGAATCTCTTTTCAACAAAATAAGGCTTTGGTACTTTCACATACTTCGGTTTCAAATAGGGCTTCGGATAAGGAATAACTTTAGGAATTTTAATGATTTTCTTATACGGTACTATTTTGGGAATGGGTTTTATTTTCTTTATAACAACTGGAACAGGCACTTTCTTGAACACTGGGACTGGTTTCATTACTGGTACGAACTTTGGAACTTTAACTATTTTTGGAACGGGTACTTTATATGGTACTTTGACGGGCTTGTGAACTTCCTTCACAACATAATGTATAGGTTGTTTCACAATTTTAGGCACAGGAATAGGTTTCTTCTTGAAAATTGGTACGGGTACAGGTTTTGGTACCGGTACATAAATTTTTTTTATGTATGGTTTAGGTATGAGGATAGGTACTGGTTTTTTGACAGCATATGGCTTGAATATCTTCACTTGTTTAGGCTTCAAATAAGGTTTGGGTACAGGCACGAATTTGGGCACTTTTACGAACTTTGGAACTGGAACTATTTTGGGTATTGGTTTGATCTTTGTTATGACATGAGGTACTGGATATGGTTTCTTTATAGGAAGTGGCTTCACAACCGGTATTATTTTAGGCTTCATTACAATCTTTGGTATTTTCACAATATGGGGGACGGGAACTTTCTTCGGCGTCTCTTTTACCACAATATGAATAGGCTGTTTTACAAATTTCGGTATAGGAACTGGAACAGGTTTGAACTTTGGAACCAGTACTTTTTTTGGAACCGGAATTGGTATTTTCTTTTTGTAAAATTTTGGAACTGGTACAGGGAAAGGTTTTGGAACAGGAACAGGTTTTAATATCGGAACTTCTTTTTTCACAAGGTAGGGCTTTGGTACTGGAACTTGCTTGCGGACGATGAATTTTTTAGGCACCAAAACCTTTTTTGGAATTACTTTTATTTTAGGTACAATGAAAGGTACTGGCAAAGGCTTCAACACAGGCACTTTCTTCAGAACTGGAACTGGCTTTGGTACTGGTACAAAATGCTTTACCGGGTAAGGATGAGGTACATTCACTACTTCAGGTTTGTCTCGAATGATAACCTTTACAGGCTGTACTGTCCAATCTTTCTTTGTGCCTCCTTTTGGTATATGTTCAAGATCATCCAAAAATCTAGATGTCCTCTGGTTTTCAATCTTCTTGGTTTCATCTTTTATCATTTCCTCATCCAACATGCTTTTCGCTAAAAGAGCGACCAGTGAAGGAATCAGCAGCCGTAGCACCCACATGGTGACCCACCTATTTGTGAAAAGAAACATGAACAATTTAATAGTTAAATTTTCAGGCTGTAATCTACAGAGTCATCGAAAAAGGTTGGACATCCCGAAGACCCCTTTCACCGCGCATCATCTGAAGGTCAACAGTGAAACAGTTGCATGTGATAACTCCCAGAATTGACGAGTGCATTGCAAAGACAATTGGCTTTCCTCAATTACTTTTAAAGTTATGATTTGTTTGAAGATGTTCAACATTTTTCAAGGACACTGTATTAATTTAACATTTACTTAACTAAAAGACTATATAAACAAAACTTTAAAGTTAAAATTTTATCGCCAATACAAATGGAAAGTGCTAGCACTGACAATTTGAAAATTTCTGGAATTTAAATTCGTGCAATAACTTAAAACAGCTTGCATCACTAGTTTATTATCCACTTTTTGAAGAATTTCGTCAAACATACATTAACACTGAAAAAAGTTATTTTTTTTACAAGATTTATATGCTGAGATTTTGCTTAGGACATTATGTCAAAATGCTCTTTAAAGTTATTAAGGGAAAGTAAACTAAGAATTTATTTTAGTAGGGTATATAATTGTGTCCAATAAATAATTACTCCATTCCAATTGAATTAAACTTAATGTATATTCAATAAAAATTAAAGTTTTTCAATTATTACACCATATTTTAAGTATTCAATTTATTACGAATATTTCTTGTCAAACTGTACATCCCAAAATCTGCGCTTTCATTAATACCGCCATCACTCGAGATTGATGATACAATGTACTGAGGACAATTTTAGCAAACTGAACAGGTGCAAAATATTACGTAGAGACAAAGTAACAGTATTTTATACATAGATTGTTCATCAAAGCAAGCAATGTTGCCTTTTACAATGATATTGAATGCCCTGGTAAATTGGCCTCACCACGCGACTTGCTTACTTTCTACTATAGTTTATGCTACACTTTATGCAACATTTTTCTGGTTCCACAGAAAACTTAGCATTCAATTCAATAGTCCCCCCCCCCCCAATGTGGCGTAGCGTATTTAGTGCGTATAGCTTGTTTATTAGCTTTTGGTATGATAGAGATTAAGGTTACCATCCTAATTCTAATGCACTTGTAACTTAGTAAAAGAAATGTCTTGTAAGACACAGATTTAGTATAGTCTGAACACTATTACATACTCTTATGAGAAAGGGAAAATTCATGTAAAAGATTTGGATAGATTACCAGAATCCAACAGCATTAGGAACAGGGCTTAATTTCTAACAAAAGTGAAGGAGCCCTAATATTTTGCAGTACTACCGTGGTTGGGAGTGGTACAACAACCGTGTTGTACCCCTCCCTTCCCCTGTATCCAAATATTTGTATTTCATGCATTATTTCCAAAATGTAAATAAATTTCAGAAAAACGTAAATTGATCTATATGCATATAATTAAATTTAATGAATGGACATATAGAAAATCATTTATAAGAGAAAGGAATTTTCAAACAATGGTATTCGCCAGAGATTAATTTATCAAAAGGCAAAATACAACATACAAGGTTATTCAGGTGGGCTTCGGTGAGAAATATTTATGAACTCCCGGTGAGCTAATACTTAAATATTCACTAAAAAAGTACCGGAGATGAGCTTCAGTTCAATTAAGTTCAGATTGGGAATATCACATTATAAACGGCTATCATTAAAATAGATATTGGTACTTATCTGCAATGAAATGTATAGTAACGTTTTTGCAATTGCCCCCCCCACCCCACCCCCAGTGTGGCGCGTAACATGTTGGGAACCACACGCTAATGATACAAATCAGATCCAAAAGGTTTATGCTATCTAAATAAAGTATTTTAGAAAAGAATTCCTGTAACATTTTAGAAAACAGTATTTTATAAGGACTATATAAATAACATTTTGAAAATACAAAAGCTTTTACAAATTTATTAAATTTTGTCATGTCATCTCCCCTATATTAACCCCTTGCATTTACATTACCCACATATACTTAAATATTTTATTTATAGATTAATGGCCTCGTTATAAATTTAATTACCAAGTTAAAAAGTAACAAGTATTCCTCGGCAAAGCATTTCAAATCATAATTAATACATGCTTTGGACTTTGTGACCTTTAATTTCAATGTCACCTCATTCCTCGCATGACACCTCACATCTCACCTCTCATTGAAAATTAGCAAGAAAAAAAAAGTTTCCTAAAGTTCGTTATCCGATTAAATGATGAAAATCTTAACAGAGTAACAAACTTAGTAACATGTTACTAACGTTTAATGATTTTTTACAAATAAAAGATCTGTTGGCCAAACTTCGAGGATAGCGTTTTGCCAGTAACTGAGGTCACGTCTCTGGCAAGAATTTCGTGAAATGTATTGCATTGTCTTCTTACAAAGGAACCACTTTTGGTGCAGCTCTCATCTAGCATTGAGACCTGGTGCATTTTAAAGCCCTATATTACGAAGTTTGAGAATCTATGAAATTTTTCTATTAAAATCATTTTTTAAATTTTATAACAGCATAACTCCGAAAATGCAATTTTTGAGACCACTTATCGCACTATTAATATAAGTTTTTTTTTTGTAAATGTACTTTACAAATTGGTTAATAGTAAGAATAAAATATTTAAAAAAGGTTTTTAAAGGAATTTTTAAACCTAACTAATTTCCTTTTGAAAATATACAGCATTATAATAAACAGCAATATAAAAATATACAGCATTATAATATATAATAGAATATATAATTGCATTTTTGGCGGCGCAACATTGGCTTTCTTCATTACCGTAGGCCCCACCAGTGGCTGAGAGGTTCTGCTCTCGAAGCTGGTAGACGGGAGGTGCTGGGTTCGTTCCCAATCGCGCCCGTCGGCCTAATCGTTCGGAGTTTTCTTCGAGCCGTGGATTTATCCATGCGTAAATACGGGTTAGGTTCCCTTAGAAAGACCCCCCCACGAAGGGCATTCCCCCCCGGGCCTATATCCCAAGTGTAGATAATTGGCCGTCAATAATCAACCCAACCCAACTCATTACCGTAGATTTTTTTCCACGGCTATCCGAATGTCATCCTCTGCTGTATATGAATGAGAAGTGGTTTGGATTCGTAGCACCGCATTTGGCTACATAACTAGCTTTTGGCGTGAAATTAGCGATTAAAAATCCAATAATAAAAATTTAAAAATATAAATATATATATATATATATATATAAAGTGATTTTAACAGAAATTTTATCTGTTCTTTAACTATTATGTATAGGGCTACAAAATGCACCAGGACTTTATGCTAGGTGCGAGCTGCACCAAAAGTGGTTCTCTTGTTAGTTAACTAATAAACAGGCAAACCAGTGCAGATTTCACCATTTAATGTGTATTTTATTCTGCCCTTCCTATTTAAAATTAAAATTTATACAGAAATAGGTCACGCCTGCATTTGTCGCAAGAGCTATTTGCTTTGCTGTCTTAATTTTGAATTTAATTACTGGTTTGCTTAAACATAACATCTTTAACGGATGCTTTTCGTATAAGGAAAATTAAATGGATACCATAAATTTTTCGGTGGTCTAAAATCTTAATACAGCAAGTTCATTTATATACTGTCAGATCCATGTACAATGAAAACTTTAAAATCAGGCAGCCTGATATAAAGTGCATGCTTTCTTTGTACCTGTAAAACAGTCTTAATGCAACAAAGGGTGAAAGCTTTCATTAGTTTTCCATTCAATTCAACTAATGTTCATATTTGTCGAATGTCAGCTTAAGCTTACTGCGGAGACCCGAAGAGTTTAGTATCTATGTCTCACGATAACTACCGGAAAAATATCAGATTAGTCTAATTAGGTATATTGGTGAGGTACTCTGAATTAGCTGCATAGTTTTTGGCTAAATTTGGTTCATTCTTTCAAAAAATATAGAACATTTTCGTTTACGTCATGCTTTTCTATGAAAATTCAGACTTTTTCAAATTTTACCATTTTTGAAAAGACAATGGCGAGTATGGAAATATATTCAAATGTTAAATTATCGATGCTGAAATTTCCATATTTAGTAGTACATTACTCAGATTGCAAATGAACCGAGAAAAATTTCAAACTAAACGAAGATGTACATTTTTATTCTACAGATTTCTAACAATAAGGAGTTTGAGAGCCTATTATCATGGAATCTGAATATAAATGTTCTTAAAGACTAGATTTTCTCAATCGCTGGAAAGTCATGCTTAGAAATACAGATAATTTCACATTAAATTGCAGATTTCAGTATGTTCGATTTTTTGTGAAGATATGCAAATTAAAATGTCTTGCAAAATTGACGTTGAGGCTCCGATTCACTAGTTAAATATAAATTTGAATACTTATTTGATTATCACCGCCGATATATCACGTTCTTTGTATTTAACCTTTATGAATGAAAGGTGAACTGGAGTGCTTGATTACAGGCGATACGGTCATTTTTTGCATACGGGGGTTAATCGGAACGGGAACTTCATTTAAAATTGAATCCAACCCGCTATAAACATTCATGCCCGAGTTTGTATTCGAACTCTCGACCTCTCCTCCAGTAACCAACGCCATGATCACTAGACATGCAAATCGGTTTAAACAGCATTGGAAATCTATTGTGTTCTACAAAGATTGGTATATAAAGCATATGTCACACATTCAGAATAACAGTATTAAAATTAGTTTTCTTATAAAATATAACTTATTGTCGGTCATGTGGTAGCTCAAACAATAACTTAGAATGAAATTAAGGCTATGATGTCACTCACTCAGTTTATTTTTAAAATCTTATAAAAAGGAAAAAAGTCGCCAAATTTGAGATTTTTTTCCCCTTCAATGGTAACTTAGCTATTGTATTAAGTTATTTGTTTGGCGCCAGCTTGGAAATCGCGCCAATCAAAAGTCGCCAAACATCAGTGCGTAAGTAACATCTGTTCCGAAATTAATTTTACGCGTGAAACAGAACCTAAGATTCCTCTTAATTCCTCCCTCTAGATTCTCTTAAAGGGAAATATAAATTTAAATAAAGGGAATTATTAATTGTACTTCAGTGGTTCTAAAACTTACGATACACCGGTGGGTCTCTGAAAATAATTTTGTGTGTGGACTATATTACGTTACTTAACTTATCTTTGTAAAAATACAACACGATCAGCACGGTAATCTACTGTGAAAATAAATCTTTAAAATAATGAACTTAGAGTAAAGTTTTATTAAATTTTGTATAAAAACAGCTAGAGGCTACATTAAAAAAGTTCCAATCTTAAAACTGACTAATTTGGTGCCAAAAATATAAAAATAGTTTAAAAATCAATGACAAATCGCAGGTTTAGATTTTCCTACTTATAAGGTTTGATTATTTCACCATTTCAAATTATTACGCATAACTATTCTCTGTATGCTTTTATTAATATTAATCCTTAACTGCTGTGTCTCGCAGACAGCTTCCTCGCCTTCGCCCACCCCCAATTTTGGCAGTTTAACGTTACCTTCAGTTCAGGAACTAGCGAAATTTGGTTTTGTTTGGAGCCCAGTACTATCAACATGTTTTTGTAAGTGTCTTTAAAAGTTGTTTATATTTAATTTACTTTATTCTCTGTTTTTGTTTAATCAATTTCTTTTTTGTTCGCATGGCAAATGTGTGCCTACTTAGTGTTATATTGTTGTGGATGAGTTTATTTTTGTGTCACTTATTGTAAATAATTGTCTGTTTTGCTAGACTAATCCTGAGGCAGTGGCGTTGCTGGATAGTAGTAGGAAACTTGCAACTCGGGGGTTATTGTTTGTGCCACTTTGTGGTTGGCTCCCCGGGTTGGGCGATCCGTACTACCGTTAGAGACGTCTGAATAGGTAAATTTTGATTATAAAAATCCTGTACACATTGTTTAATATGGAAATAGTTAACCCAGCTTTATATTCGCTTCAACGAAAGATTGTCTCAGAGACAGCTCACAGTAGCTATGAAAAAATTTCTGCGACTGTTAAGGAGGGTCACAAGAAATTTTCAAACTGTAATGCGGGTTGCGTAACAATAAATTTATGTTCTGTTAGTTTATTAATTTAGTTGAATGAATTTTGTAGTGAAGAATTCGTTGCGTTTTATGGCATTTTCATATAAGTTCAGTTTGAAACTTAAAAATATCAATTTACTTAAATTCTATGCAAAATATTGATACTCTATAAATTGAAGTTATTTAAAAGTAGATTTTGCATTGATCATTTACCACTGGTAATCTAAAACATTTACAAATCATCAGTCATATACTTATTACAATACGTAAAGATCTACATATAGTTATTTCAGTTTAAAAGAGGAGAGTTCAATTAAAAAACACCCAATCATCTTTATGTCAATTACGGTTACGTTTTATAATGGTACTGCGTTATTATTAACATTAATTATTCCCATCTGTAGTATTCATGGCCGTTTTCTTGTATATGCTGTATGTTTGTAATGCTTGAATGTCGCGTCTATTAAAGAAACTAGGGTCGGGAAAATATTTCAGCCTTTAAGATAGATCGCATAACAAAGTTTGGGAACCGCTGATGTAGATTAACAGAGTTTTACTTTTGTGTCTAAATCATCATCGCCTAACAAAGCGATGTTATGAACAAGATTAATTCACGTAGTAAAGCAATTCTCGATACTAAACAAATATCTCAAAGCTTCTAACACTCACCAAGGATGCTCACTTGCTTCAGATTAATAAAATCAACCAAGCACAACAAGTAATCGGTCTCACAGTAGGGAAGTAAAAATGTAGCATAGGAAAATCTTATGATTCTGATCTCTTCTTTTCACTTCATTACGTGACATTGAAACTTCTCCGCTACTAACGACATCTCATTAAAGAAAGTATGAAAATCCCGCTAGGAAAACCATCTGGAGATTTTCGCCTTGCTCATCGTTTTTTCTAATGAAAATTACCTTGACGCAAATTTTACGTCACACTCGAATTGCTCCAAAATCATATTTTGAGAAGAGCTGTAACTTTGAAAATAAACGAAATTGACCATATCTCCAAAAATAAGAAAGTTCCGAGAATTAAGATTGATTAAACTTTCCTGCGAATAATTAGTTGGTTTCCCTTCAAACTTATTCATTTCTAATTAATATGCGATCAGTTTTTGATTATTTTTTTTCTGAATTTTGTAAATTCATTTCTAATCAATATTTCAATATACTTCATTGCAAATGCTATCCTAAGAATTTGTTTTTTTTTCTACGTAATTTCCGGTGGTTAATCCAGTTTTATTTCTTTATTATTATAGATTTTTTCTGAACCCGATTAACATGTGTTGACAATTTTGGATGTTTTTTCAATTTTAAAATTTTACTTCTAACTGGAATACCTTTTTAAGAAAGTAGAAAATGTTCTAAAAAATTGAATCCCATGCATGTTGAACGATACTAAATAACAAATGTCCATCGCAGCGACATCACGGACCAAAACACTTTTTTAATTCTTAATTTGAATTCTTATGCAATATTTACGTTTGAACTAGAAGATGTCGCTGCCATCGACATTTATCATTTCGCATCGTTGAACATATATGGGATACAATTTTTTAGCACCTTTTGGTTGGCCGATTGCCATACTATATATTCTAGACCAGGGCTGTCCAACCTGGCGCTCGCTATTCACCAGAAAATTCTTATAGAAATATTTGCCTTATTCAATCTCCGAATATATAAGGAAAATTTTTCTGTAAGAATTTTCTGGTGAATAGCAGGCGCCAGGTTGGACAGCCCTGTTCTAGACACTATAGTATGAGTGCTGATATTTGAAGTTTTATTCGAATATCTTCAGCTTTTTCTGCATAATCACTCCACCACTTTTATAGAATATCTCTATTTTGACCAATGAAAATGCTCCATAATATAGTAAAGTAACTGTTTTCTCTAAAAGCGGTGGAGTGTGTCTACAGCAAAAGCTGAAGATTTTTAACAGTGTAGGTTGCTTCTATCACTGAGTTCCATAACAGAACGCAGGGCTAACCGCGACCTAACATATACACGGCCGGTTCATGACGTTTAAAACGTCAGACGGAGTGGATCATCTTTAGACGGCGATTGGTACCGCGACCTACGTTATACACGGCCGGAGCATGACGTTTAAAACGTCACATGGAGTGGATCATTTTTACACGTTGATTGGTGCAAAGCGACGCGCCCCCCCGTTTTGCACCAATCGCCGTTTAAAAATGATCCACTCCATGTGACGTTTTAAACGTCATGCACGGCCGTGTATAACGCAGGTCGCGTTGGTACAAACTGGCGCGCCCATCGTTTTGTGCCATTCGCCGTGTAAATATGATCCACTACGTGTGACGTTTTAAAAGTCATGAACTGGCCGTGTGTATCGTAGGTCGCGGGCTAACTCACTTGTACACTTTCTACCGCAAATGCATAACACTTTCAATGCCAGCAAGCAATGAATCCTGCAATTTTTAATATTATAGGCATTTTTCAAACTTTTCCGTATACTTTTTATCATTTTAGCTTATTTCTAGACCTTTTTCATATTTTTTATGAGTAATACTTAACAACATTTTAATTTTGTTTTGATGAGCTTACATAAAATATATCCTTTTAAACTAATATCAAATTAAATATTTGCGATGAATTTAAATGAAATCTGTAGTTTTTTCAGTAAAAAATATATATCAGTGAAAATTATACCAACTTCGTCATAATTTTAAAAGATAATTCAATTCAAAAATATCTACACCATACTTTCCAATTTTCCTCGGAAGTTCCTCGGCAATATTTTCATAGGAGGACCGCTGGATTCAATGTATAAAATAGCCCTCCGTACTACTGTGGAACTTAGTGGCCTCTCTCTATATGAGAGTGATGACATATGCACAGATTGCATGTCGGACCGCGACCTACGTTATACACGGCCGGTTCATGACGTTTAAAACGTCACAGGGAGTGGATCATCTTTATATGGAGATTGGCACAAAACGAGGCGAGTAATCGCTTACAAGGGCTTTAAACAGTTGTGTGAATTCCAAGAACTGATTGGACTCCGGTCTGATATGTGAATTTGACCCGATATCTACTGTAGGAAACACAAGCAGCGATAAGTTCAGTCATTGTTACGGATTGTTACATTGTTACACAGTCGAAATTTGTGAGAGGTAAACTATCACAGGGTGCGTTTTCGTCCGTTTTCTTCCTGTTTATAAGGAAATGTATTATCTGTGACAGGATAGTACGTGTGATCACAACTTAAGCGGACATCATTGTTGTCAAGCAAATAAATCTGGTGTATGTTCTCAATTAAATTAAATATTGTAAAATAAGGTTTTAGTGTATATGTATAACACACCTTTCTATATTTCTTAGTGATAGAGTTATGAGAACTATGGAAGAAAGATCTATCTACTATCTATTATACATATAAAATTCGAATTGAAATTAAAAATAAGCAGTAACGCTGCTGCACATTCGCGGTAACGTATTACTGCTTATTTTAATGTTTATTACTGTTAATTTTACAGTATAATACTTGCAGCTGGGATACCAGTATTATACCGTAAAATAATTTTTTTTTTTTTTTTTTTCAGTGTACGTGCGCGGAGTCGCGGGCAAAAAGTGGTATAAATGTAGAAGAAAATAAAAATGCTGAAAAATCCTTTCTACTGCGAACAGTCTTTCAAATTTCCATTGTTTTCCTGCAGGAGTTGATTAAAGAATTTGAACTTTGTATTTTAAGAGAGATTAATGATTGTAGTGCATTACAATAACATTTTATTGCTTCAAAATAACTGAATTTTGCAGTACTATGCGAGTATTCTCTTGAAACCTTTACATCGAAAACGATGAGATACACTTAATAGCTTTTGTAATATCTCTAGAGAAGTTTATGGCGCTTATTCAGTAGATAGAAATGCACGTAGAATATTTGAAATCAGTTTTATCTGAAAACTATACTCGTATGCTGCCAGAATTGTAATCCCTTATTCTAACCACAAAATATTTTCCTGTGTGAGGATGAACACTAAGTTTAGATCTGAATTTCGGAACAATATATAATTCGTATGTTTATCTACAGAAAAGCATAATATTTTCCCACTATTTTTGTTTTTGGAAGTTTTTAGCTCCGCGTTTTTATTTTTTATTTTTTGTGGCTTACAAATTGTGCTAATAAGATAAATATATGAATTATAAAGTTATAAAAATATATATAACTTTATAATTCATATATATCCATATCGTTATATAAATATATATAAACTTTCGCTCTGTTGCAATAAATCTCAACTATTATCTTCCAACCATTGAATATAATTTTCATAGTTGAAAAATACTTTCCTTTGTTCATTATGACCTAATTACATGGTATACAGGAGTTTCCATGTTATTTCAGGTTCATCATGTAAAATGCTATAGTTTTAGCTTGAAATGATTGAAATTAGTGCTGCAGTTCACAGCCTTGTCCATCAAATAAGAGTGAAATATGCCAGCCAGGATATCGTTGAGATAGCTCAGTAGGAAGAGCGTTGGCACGGCCAACCAAAGTACCCAGGTTCGAGTCCTGGTCTGGACATTTTTCCCTCTGTTGGAATAAATCTCAACTATGATAGTCCAACCATTGAGAACCCATGATCGTATCCAGGTTGGGTATCGTTCCAAGTGGTCCAGCTGGTAGAACGTCAGTGCGCTATACTGATGACCCGAGTTCGAGTGCCGGCTTGGATATTTTTTCACTATGTTGGCTATACGCCTTTTAAGCGATTAAAATTTGAAATATTATGAATGCAAGGCGTGTGAAATTTTCTATGGAAAAATTTCAAAGTATTAAAATAGATTTATTCAATTATCGTTGCTGGATTCTCTTTAATTTCGTGTTTGCCTCAGGGTTGGTGGCTCACGAAAAAATATCCCATCTTGTGCTGCGTTTGTAGCCTTGCCAACATGTGATAGTGAGAAGTTCCAGGTTGGATATCGTTCCAAGGGGTTCAGTTGGTAGAACGTCAGTGCGCTATATTGATGACCCGGGTTCGAGTCCCGGCTTGGATACTTTTTCACTATATTGGCTATACGTCTTTTAATCAGTTAAAATTAGAAATATTATGAATGCAAGGCGTGTGAAATTTTCTATGGAAAAATTTCTAAGTATTATATAAATATATTTAAAAAGAAAATCAAATCACAATCAGTATAAATGATGTTTCTTTCAAGCGACAGAGTTGCTTATTATTTTCAATAGCCGCAAGTACATCATAGTATTTATAATAAATGTATCCTTTTTATCGAAGAAACCATTTCTATGGCGATTGTTGAGATGTGGATTAGGACCATGAAGGATTCCTCATTAATCACTCCTACTTTCTTTTGTTAAAAAGTGAAAGTTGTTATTGGGTTGCTCGGAAAGTTCCTTCCGTTTGAGAAAACCAATTTGAACCGGAAAATTCTGCCTGTCAATTATTAGACATTAGATATCTGAATTAATGTCTAATAATTAAATGATAGAATTTTCCGGTACGGACCAACTTTCCTAAACGAAAATAACTTTCCGAACAACCCAATATATCTATGGTATCTATGTAACCGTAATTATTGAAAAGGGGCATAACTTATAACTTCACATTTACTAAATGGATTTCAAAGGTAATTGTATCGTAAATTAGGAAATTTCGCGACGAAGGTTCAATTTTTTTTATACATCTATGGTGAACTATTTTCCCTTTAAATAAAAAGTCAATTTATTTATCTGTCACAGAAAGCATTTTAATACTCTTTTATTTAACTTGGTTAATGTATGTAAAAATAGAATTTTGAATTTCATTTTTCATTTATTTCCAGATGTGCTAGATTTATAAAAACTATGATACAGATGTGCTTTCGATGACAATACTTCATTTTAAGAGTTTTAGAACTTAATTATGAATTAATAAATTAATTTTAAGACCATTTTTACATGGTCGAGGGTCAATTGCCTTGGAATTAAGTTTCCCATTGTCAAAAAATAGCCCAGTTGGCCTAACTTCAAATAGGTCAATTGCCCTGGCAGAAGAAATTTGAATTTAAATCAGAGGGGGGAAAGGTTGAGCAAACATGCTAAAGATTTAACAGTAATATTTAACAGCAAGTTAAGTGGCAACACCATACAAATTACCCAGGCAACGAAATTATGTTTCTAGTTAGGAAGAAAGAAAAAGTTTTATTGCTTATCATGGACAAAGCGATCATGGATACCAGTGAAATTGAATTTTTACTAGTAACTAAATTTATGCTGGATGTAGCATCCTCGTTCTAAAGGAATATCGAAAGTACATGAAAATCAATAATGCCGCGGTCACTAACACGCACATATGTGCGCTTTGCGCCCAAGGACCCCTCCCCCTCCCCCCACCCGCCAAAAAAAAACTGATTAATGTTAATGACTAGAATTTATAATGCGCTCATGTAAACATAAAAAAAAAAAGATCCTAGATGGATTCAGAAACCTCGTTGTATAGGAATCTCAAAATATGGATGAAAAATCGGTAATGCCACTTCATTAAAACCATGTATGTGCATTTCATGCCCATGAAAACAAAAATAAAAAAAATCATTAGATTCAGCAACTTCTTTGTACAGGAAGCTCAAAAAGTAAGATTCGGAAATGCCGCGATCAGTAAAACACATGCATGAGCGCATCGCGCCCATGCTGACAAAGGAAAAAAAAATATATATCACTGGATGCAACAACCTTGTTGTATTGGAATCTCAAAAGTACATGAATTTTTTTAATGCCGTTACTTACACATGTATGTGTGCTTTGCGGCCATGAAAATAAAAACAAAATCTTCATAGTTGCAGCAATCTCGCTGTATAGTAATTTGAAAAGCATATGAAATTCGTTATTGCCGTGATCACTATAACGTTAATTATATTACTAATTTTATACTTTTAGTAATGAAAAACATCGTTTTCACGTTCAACTCAGAGTTACCATTCATACCGTTTGAACCGTATGAGATACTGGGCGAAATGTATAAGAGTTACAATAAAATTAATTAGTTGCCAAACCATGCTCGCTAAAATATGCCAAATGGCTGTGAGACTGCAACAATGACATAGTTTAAACACCAAAAATTAGAAAAAATATATAAATAAAAAATAAAGAGTATAATATATTTTTGCCTCAAAAGTACGCTTTTAATTATGAATGGATTACTTTTTTTTTTTTTATTGCGTGATATAAAATTTACAAAGCCTCTGGGCCCAAGCTGGACAATATAAAGAAACCCTTCCCTACTTCAACTGACTTCTATGTGTAGAAAACTAATCCATTCATTTCAATCACTTAATATTTTCCACTCAAAGTAAAATAAATAAATAAAGAAAATGATGAAGCACGCAGATAAAAACCCAACGATAATTTTTCTCTCATCTCTTAAAACAAGTGACCTAATTTATGACTCTTAAGTTTCAAGTTTATCAAGCAATAGAGATTTATTACCTCGTTGGCCTCGCCCCTTCAACAGTGATCATGAGCCTGATGAATATATGAACTCAGAATTTATTCTTAAGGATTAATAATTGACTCTAATTAATAAAAATAATACTCAGCTCTTATGCTAGATTAAAAATTCAAGAAAACATAATTGAATTTAATAAACTATTTAAACTAATAAAACTTTAAAAACTGTATAAACAAGTTCTCCGAGATGGCGACAATAAAGGAAATGCAAATAGTAGATAAATTAAACAATAATAATTATTCTATATGGAAGTTTAAAATTAATATGTTGTTAATTAAGGAAGATTTGTACGAACTCGTAACTCAGGAACCCCCTACACCAATTAACGAAGATTGGAGAAAAAAGGATGCAAAAGCTCGCGCTTTAATAAACCTGAGTATAGACGATACGCAAATAGTTCATGTAAAACATTTAGAAACAGCAAAACAGACATGGGATAGTTTAAAAAATATTCATGAGAGAGCCAATTTGTCCAGTAAATTGTATTTGTTACGAAAATTGTATAGTGCAAAACTTCCCGAAAATGGGAACATGCACAAACACATTACTAATATACTGGAAATAAAAGATAAGCTCTCCGCAATAGGAGAGAACATAACCGACTCGCATTTATCTGCACTTCTATTGTGCTCGTTACCTGCGAGTTATAATACTCTAATAACAGCTCTCGAAGCCCGAAATGAAATTGAATTAACTCCCGAATTCATCAAGAGCAAACTTACTGATGAATTTAATAAACGGGTAGAAAATAGTGAGCAAGTTGAAAACTCACAAAAGGTGTTTAAAACACAAAAGAAATACACTCAAGATTATAAAGGGCAAAACAAATATTGTACCTACTGTAAACAATCAAATCACACTTACAAACAATGCTGGCATCTCAAGAACAGAAACACACAGACCACTACACCTAAAACACAATACAAATACAAAAAGTACACATCGTTGTGTTTTGAAAATACAAAAGGTGATAGTAAAAATAAAATGAATGAATCAAAAACAGATGAACAGGTACAAATAAATAAAAGTGAACATAAAGATGCAGCATTCATAATTGTCAATCCCGCTAATAAAACCTGGTTAATTGACTCAGGAGCGTCTTCGCATATAGCGAACGATAGGGATATATTTACAAAATTCAACGATACTGAAAAAACTACAGTAACAATTGCTAATGGGAATACATTAAATTCTTACGGAACCGGCGAAACACAAATAATGACAAAAACATCTGATGGATGTATAAATAGAATTACACTTAAAAATGTGTTATTTGTTCCACAATTGGAATCAAATTTAATTTCCGTAAGTAAAGCCACAGAACATGGATATAAAGTATTTTTCGAAAATGAAAAATGCATACTATCGTGCAATGGAAATATATACTTAGAAGCATTTAAGAAACATAACTTATATCAAGTTGAAACACTAGAAGAAAGTTCTCAAAATAAAATAAACATTGCACATGATTGCAGAAATAAAGATTGCCTCGAAATTTGGCATAAAAGCCTTGGCCACAGAAATAATGAAAGTATAAAAGAATTAGTCAAAAATGACTTGGCCAGTGGGATAAAAATAAATAACTGTAATCATAAAACAAACTGTGAAACCTGTATAAAAACAAAGTCAACAAATGCACCGTACTCTAAATCTATCGAAAATAAAACAACAAAAGTATTAGATTTAGTACATACTGATTTATGTGGGCCTTTTAAAACACCCACAATAGGAGGAAAAAATTACTTCCTTACATTCATAGATGACAATTCTAGATTCACAGTTATTTACTTATTAAAAAGTAAAGATGACGTTTATGAAAAAATAAAAGACTATGTACAAATGGTCAAAACCAGACAAGGAAAATATCCGACGGCGATTAGATCGGATAACGGTGGGGAATATATAGGAAATAATACAGAAGCCTTTCTAAGGGAACATGGTATAAAACATGAATACACAGTTCCATTTTGTCCCAGCCAGAATGGCATTGCTGAGAGAAAAAACAGAAGTTTAATTGAAATGACACGAAGCCTATTATCCGAAGCAAATTTACCTCATAGGTTCTGGGGTGAAGCGATAAATACTGCTAATCACCTCCAAAATAGGCTCCCCACTAAATTGACAAATAAAACGCCATATGAAATTTGGTTCAAAAGAAAACCAAATCTCTATTATTTACGTGTATTTGGCTGTAAAGTATACACTTACATAAACAAACACAAAAGATCTAAACTAGATGACACAGCAGAAGAGGGTATCTTCATGGGCTATGATAATAATACAAAGGGATACCGCGTTTTCACTAAAAATGGTGAAATAATAATTTCCAGATCTGTAAAATTTCTGGAAGAAAAACTGAACAATTTAAACGAGAAAATTAATGATCACGAACAATTAATTGAAGATAAAAAATACATTGAAATAGAAATAGGTGACACACCCTGTACACCTGACGCGCCCAAACAATCAGAAACACATCAACCTCGTAGATCTGAAAGACAAAACAGAGGAGTACCACCTCAAAGATATACTTCCGACAATTTTATTGCTTTAGCAAATGATTGCGATACAACAGAACCTGAAAACTGGAAACAGCTTATCAAAATAAACAATCCACTAGAAAAGAAAAACTGGCTTAAAGCCACTGAAAACGAAATACAATCATTAATGAAAAATAATACATGGGATCTAGTCGATCCTCCTCTTAATAAAAGAATCATAGGAAGTAGATGGATTTTCAAACGAAAAATTGATAGTTCAGGAAATACACAAAAATATAAAGCACGTTTTGTTGCCAAAGGTTTCAGTCAAAATTATGGGGAAGATTATCAAGAAACATTTTCACCAGTAGCACAACATTGTACCATCAAAACACTTCTTTTAGCAGCAGCTTATAATAATTTGAATGTGCGACATGTAGATATTGACACCGCTTTTCTTCATGGGAAATTAAATGAAGAAATATATATAAATCAACCTGAAGGCTATGTAAACGAACAATTTCCTGAAAAAGTTTGCAAGCTCAAAAAGGCAATCTATGGCCTCAAACAGGCCGCCAGAGCTTGGCATATTAAAATCGCTGAAACACTAGACAACTTGAACTTTATCCAAAGTACAGAAGACACATGTCTTTTCACTAGAAAAGAAAAAGATCATACATCGTACATAATAATATATGTTGATGATATACTCATCGCCAGCAAAGATGAAATAATAGAAGAAATCGTAAATTCTCTAAAACAAGAATACGAATTAAAGGATCTAGGCAATATTAGTAACTATTTAGGTACTCAAATTCAGAAATTACCTAACGGTTATTCTCTTGATCAAAAAATTAAGATTGAAAATTTAGCGAAAAAGTTCAATCTTGAAAACTCCAAACCGTGCAAAACTCCAATGGAACCAGGATATAACAAATTAAATGATGATGATAATTTAATGCCAAATAATATTAAATATCGCCAGGCACTTGGTTCATTGCTTTATATAACAACCATAACGAGACCTGACATTTCAGCAGCAGTAAACATTTTAAGCAGAAGAAATGAGAATCCTCGCGAAAAAGACTGGCAAGCCGTAAAAAGAATAATAAGATATCTATATCATACTAAAGAACTAAAATTAATAATTAACACTAATGAAGAACCAATATTAAAGGTATTCGCTGATGCCGATTGGGCAGGTGATACCAAAACCCGTAGATCAACATCGGGAATATTATATATGTTGGGCAACAACCCAATTCAGTGGACGACGAAAAGGCAAAGTTGCATTGCCTTATCTTCAGCAGAGGCTGAATATGTGTCCGCAGCACATGCTAGCCAAGAAATAATTTGGTTATTGAAGTTACTTGACGATCTAGGCTTTCCACATCAAAAACCAATCACTTTATATGAAGACAATCAAAGTACCATAAAAATGGTTGAATCAGAAAAATTCACGAAAAGATCAAAGCACATCGACGTCAAATTTAATGCCATTAAACAATATAGCGAAGAAGGCATAATTGAGTTAAGATATCTTCCAACAGAAAAAATGATAGCTGATGCACTTACCAAACCTTTACCCAAGCCTCGATTCATCGAACACAGAAATTCAATGAAAATATTAGTTAATCCCCATGAATGGATTAAGGGGGAACTTGTAGAAAACTAATCCATTCATTTCAATCACTTAATATTTTCCACTCAAAGTAAAATAAATAAATAAAGAAAATGATGAAGCACGCAGATAAAAACCCAACGATAATTTTTCTCTCATCTCTTAAAACAAGTGACCTAATTTATGACTCTTAAGTTTCAAGTTTATCAAGCAATAGAGATTTATTACCTCGTTGGCCTCGCCCCTTCAACACTATGAACAACAGCACTTTAGCTAGAAGAAAAAGAAATTCTAACTGTAAAAAGTATATGTCCTTTTATCAAAACAAAATGGTTTCTGTATCTTTCTCTCTCTGAACATACATTTTTTTTTTTTTTTTCATAACTTGGGATTGAAGATTTTTCCCGATAAATCCAACTTCTGAGTTATTCTTGCGGTCTATAGGTAATCGATACGCTCCAAGTTTTTAATTTCCTGGGGGATTGAAGTCTTTGCGTCACGCCCTACAAGTAAAATAGCTAATTAAGTCACTGCAGGGATGTAGCATTGTAATTATAATTGCATCAACATAGATTAAAAAGAGCAGGTACAAAAATTAAAGCTGATCTGTTCACATGTGCGTGCGTAGAGAGGGGGAAACACTATAAAAAGAAAAAAAAAGATAAAGGTTTCTTAATCTAAGAAAATATAATATAACCCCGAACGAAAGCTAGTCGTTGGGGGCCACCGTAATACTTACCCATCATGGATATGCATAATATAAAATATGAAAACAAAACATGTGTAAAATATTTATAAAATGCATTGCAGCTCCAAAATAACATTTAAACGTATTTTTAAATATTTCCGTTTTCTAATCTTTATAAGGATTGCGTAAAGAAACATTCTTATTACTCCAAAAATGATAATCATATTAACTAAGAGTTTACTGCGCCGGATTAAGCGTCTCATGTCCAATTAAAATGTATCTTTGAATTGAAATTTGAATGAAATACAGTGTCATGAAAAATCGAAGAGTGTTGAAAATAGTATTGTAAATATCTCGGCAACTAACTATCAGATCGACTTCATTCTTTATGCAAAATTTATGGGTTTTTTTTAATTGTCTTTTATGTTCACTCCTTCAAATAAACAGCTTCAAACAATTTTATATAGCTTTTATCAGAACGAATATTTCGAGAGTCCGAAAAAAAAATAGTTTCGTATAATCGAGGTTACTGAAATTCAATAGTAGACCGGGAGGCGGCAGCATGGACAATTACCTCATCGAGTTCACGGCTGAAATTCTAGAATTAGTTAAAACTCGATTCGCATATTAAAACGCAATCGGTCTGCCAAGTCATATCTTGGTGGAAAACACCTTAAAACCCGATTTTAGCGGTTGACTCGTAAGTTTACCATTGTGTTTACCTGTACCCAACGGTATGAAAACATGGAGGACTGGGAGCAGAACCGCTAAAATCGGGTTTTTGGGTGTTTTCCACCAAGATATGATGTGGCAGACCGATCGCATTTTAATATGCGAATCAAGTTTTAACTAAATCTGAAATTTCAGCCGTGAACTCGATGAGGTGATTGTCTGTGCTGCCGCCTCCCGGTCTATAGGCTTCTTCTCATTATTCCATACTAAGTTCATACCAAATTTCAAGTCTCTATCTCAATTTTTCGGGAGATACAGCGTTTACAGATACACACACAGACAGACGGACGGTAATTTTTTTTATTTTCTAAAAATATTGTTTTCGGATTCTCCAGTGTCTGAAACGTGTAAATCCGTCAATTTTTTTTTTCCGATTTTTAAACGATTACAAGATTTTCCCTATATTACGTATGATGGGTAAGTAGTGTACAATAGTCTCGTTCGAGTTACCCATGATTCCGAAAAGTGTTTTTTTATCATTAAAAAACCTCTGAAACGAACCTATTTTCGTGATTTAAAGAATCATTTATAAAAACAAAGTTTTCGGTTGCTGCCATCGATTTTCGGAAACATTTCGGAGTTTTTTTTTTTATATTTTATTAACCAGTTTTCTCAAACTAGAATATCGGTTACTAGGATGCTATCAATCTCCAATTGAACAGTTTTAGATGCTTGACTGAATTTATACATCGAAGAGTAACAAAATAATATTAATTTTATTATTACATGCTTTCTTTTAACTTACAATTATGTATGTATGTGGTAGTCAAATCTTGTTACTCATTTTTCACTACTTCTCGTTGACATGGAGCTTTGAAATTTGGAATATATATGTATTCCTGAGGTCAATACATGAATTGGACATTGATTTTTTAAAATTCGATCTCTAAGGGGGTGGGGGGGGGCAACGTCGGCCCAAAACTTCCATTTCCCCCATAGATATTACGTTGCAATTGTTTAAAATGAAAATGCGATTGTTTTTAATTGAGAAAGAAATAGCTCCATTGTTGCAACATTCATCCATTTTAATCACGACGTTGTCCGCCTCGTTACGACGACAGCATTTATATGGAATATATATGAATGAGTATGTATTGATGAATACATATGAATACAATGAGTATTTCTTGAAAAGTATTAATGACAGGGTTACCATGATAGCGCCAAATTTTGGCCAACTTGGCGACAAAAATAAGTTGCCCTATATGAAGCCAACTTGGCGACAGCTGACTAATTTGGCGAAATTTCCATTTAAATCCATTAATATTCCATAATCTTCTTCCATTGGCATAGCCTATTATTTACTATTTTTTATAAAGTGCCATAAGACAAAAAAAAGTATATATATATATATATATATTGGTACTTCTCTATTATCCCGTCGACCACTTTTCATGACAAAACACTATCGCCAAACTGTAAGATTAAAAGCCAAAAATGCAGTTCCATTTACTGGATGTCAGAAGCATTAAACGCGTTTGTTATGTTATCAAGTGGTTTTTAATTCGACATTTGCGTGTATTTTTCATTATGTTTTACTTGATTTATTAGTTATTTCATTAATTAAAATGACAATTGTGTCCTTAAATTCTTTTATTTTATTTATTTATTTATTTTGATATTCCAATGGCAACGTTCTCCTGTTTATTTGGCGTTACAGTTTGGCGATAGTTTTTTATTATGAAAAGTGGTCGACGGGATAATAGAGAAGTACCATTTTTTTAAAGGCCATTATACTTATTAATGTTAATGCTGTTAATTTATCATACTTGACTGTAAAACATGTCTCTTGAACATGAGAATGTGAGAATTAGTAGCACTTGTGAATTAGTAGCATCCGAAAAACCTGTATTACGGATTACTTAAACTGATTACTACACTATAATAACTACTCGAAAACGTTTCAGAAAACCAGTGGCAGCAAAAGAAACTTTGTTTTTATAAATTTTTCTTAATACCTCAAATATATATTGATTTATATAGGTTTATAAAGATAAAGAACACTTTTTTTAATATTAGGTAACTCGGAAGAGGTTATTGAATGTTTTCTTTCATTGTTATATTATATTTTCATAGAGAGAGAAACATTTGTGTTTTTTTACAGTGAAGGGAGGCTGCGATTTCCCCCCACCCACCAACCCTTTATAAAACTTTGAAAAAATAAGAATTTTGGAAAAAGTAACAAATAATATAAATATAAAAAGCTATTTGTAATTCCTATTCAATTGATTATTGCATAACTGTAATTTAGCCAGCCACAGATGATAAATTGCCAAATATTCTCTGTAACTTGTGCAATTGTATACGAATTGAAACAACAATGGAGTTAATTATGCGTCATTTCACGCTCGCCAAAATGTGCCACATGCACGTGAAACAGTAACAATGAAACCTTTCATAGGCTAAAAAGTAGAAAATGAATTATAAATAAAAATAATGCGTGTAATATTTAATATATATATATGCTTTTATAAATTAATAGTTTAATAGTAATTAATTTACGATTGTACGTTTAGAAGTGAATTTAGAAATCCTAAAAAGATACTTTAAATAATGTTTCACTTTTTTCTTTTATGTTGTCATACCTTAAAGTAGTCGGATGTGCTAATCCCAAAACTTTCTTCTATCTCATACGTGTTTAAACATACTCTCACAACTCTTATACACTTCCAAAATCGTTATAACATCGTCAATAAAATCGGTATTTGTCGTCATTGTGTTGTACGTTAGCTACTTCCGAATTGTCGGGTTACTTGGATGCGAACAGCTTATGTACAACACAACTACGAAAAGTGCTTCTCGCCTGTACCGATGAGAAAATGTAGCCTCCGTTTTCTTTGGTTTTAAGATTTTAGCAAATTTTACTTGAAACACTAAGCTAAAATGCGTGGAAACCAGATTACAGAAGATTCATTCCCAGTTCTCGTCAATATTGAATTTGAATGAAAAATTCGTCTACATTCCAGAAGTTAATAATTCTTCACTCGTCTAATCGAACTCAGGAGGGCGAGTATTTTTAAGTTCTGGAATGTGGATTGCCATAGTTGGGACAAAAGCAGTGCATACACATTGTGCGCCTTTTTTTAAATGTATTTTTATACATAAAGGCATTCTACTTATTCGAGAACTTTTCAGAAGCAGCGCCATCTATGAGACATTTGTGGAACTTTTTATTTGCTTAAAAAATTTTTCAGATCATAAGAAGCATTTTCGTTCAATCTGCACTCTCCTATGCCAATTACTTGATCTTTTATTGAATTTTAAAGTGCGCCACGACTTTTGGAATACCCTGTATATTCACATTTTACAGAAAATATATGTTACACTATAATTTTAGGTATGAATACCGATTTGAAATATAGCATTAACTCTAAAATAATAACCTATTTTGAACGTTGAAAGAATACGAAAGTAAGAATTTAAGAATTTAAGATACATGATTGTGCGCATGCTTTCAAAGTACATATTTTTCAGTTTGAAAATCGTCTTTCTTTTGAATCCAGAGATTTCATAATAAAACTCATCTTCGAAAATATAGAGAGAGGATCAAAGCTACGTCGTTTCGAAATGATACCAGAGAATATCCATGAATTGCCTTATATCAAAATTCAAGGCTTATTCTATAAAAAGCCACCAGTATTATCGTTTTACAGTCTGAATTCAGAAAATATATTTTAAATTGCTTTTTTTTTCATGTTTCGCCTTGAAATGCTTTTGTTTAAATGTATCAAGCCTGAAAATGGTAAGAATATCCAATCATATCGTTCTCCAATAGATAACTATTATATTGTTAAAATTAGAGGCATAGTTAAAATTGGAAAACAAAAACAAAAAAATAAAATAAAATACAATAGACGCTGTCAAATCCGCATATCATTTCTGATGTAAACAATGAAACTTACAGTTACGATGTAGATGTAAAATTCAAGGTTTTTTTTTAAATTTATTTTTTAAATATCATTCTGTACATATTTTAATTTGTATTATTGGGTTAATATGATTCAACTGATGTTTTCTCATGAAGTATAAATTTATTTCTCAAAAAAAAAAAAAAAAAAAAAAATCAAGATAGTACTGATATTAGTGGCGATCGAGATATTTTTATCAAATAATTTATGTATTAATCAAGCTTTTTTCGTTATTAAGCATGGTTAAACATGAAATAAAACTTTGATATTTTAAGATTTTGATGTGAATTATTAGTGTACATTTATAGGGAGAGTTTCACCGAATAATTCAAGAAAAAATTATCTCATCATTATTATGCATATTTAGTTATGCATTATTAATTATTAACTTGACCTTTACTTTTAATATTTTAAATGTTTTTTTTTTCTTAATTTTTATTACTTTACTTAATTATTTTACTTTATTATAAGCATTCATTATAATTTCAAGTGCATTATTAATTCAAATTATTGTTTAAAAATGTAAACAAAACAGTGAATATGACCAGTAGACTGTAAACAAAATTCCCTTGGTTATCAACACAATTTCCGTATTTATCACGAAAAGGATTTATAAATTTAACCTTGCAAACTACTAAGAAAGACTTCGGGTCTATTTTGGACCCAAAAGCAATCTCTGCCCACAGTATATAAAAAAAAAATCCGTTCATTGCCGGTACAATTTTTGTATTTTTACGGAAAAAATTTCCAATGAAAGCGATTTCATGAAAGAGTCAAAAAGTTTACAGAACATGTGTTTGAGAGTGTTCTTGATGGATAATGCCAAATTTTCATTTTCTCTAGAGCCGTAGAGTTTATTTTTATTAATATGCTGCAAAAGAAAAAAATAATAATACGGAAATGGCACTGTCAAACTACGGAAATTCTTTTTAAAATATAAACTAGTCGATGGGGGCCACCGTAATACTTACCCATCATGGATATGCACAATATAAAATATGAAAATAAAACATGTGTAAACTATTTACAAAATGCATTGCAATTCGAATAAAATCCTGGCTTGATGACGTCCTAAACTTTAAATGCTCTCTTACTGAATTGTGCAAAAGAAGCACCCTTATAACTCCAGAAATGTTAATCCTATTATCTAAGAGTTTACTGCGTCGGATTAAGCGTCTCATTTCCAATTAAAACATATCTTTGAATTGAAATTTGAATGAAATACAGGGTCATGAAAAACCGCAGAGTGTGGAAAATAGGATTACAAATATCTCGGCAACTCATTACCCGATCGACTTCATTCTTTAGGCAAAATTTATGTTTTTTTATTGTCTTTCATATTCACTCCTTAAAATAAACAATTTCGAAAAATTTTATATACCTTTTATCAGAACGAATATTTCGAGAGTCCAAAAAAAAATAGTTCTGGATAATCGACGTTACTGAAATTCAATAAGCTATTTCTCATTATTACATACTAAATACATACCAAATTTCAAGCCTCTATCTCAATTTATTTTAGAGATAGAGCGTTTACAGACACACAGACAGACGGACGGCAAATTTTTTTGTTCTAAAAATATGTTTTTCCGAATCTCCAGTGTCTGAAACGTGTAAATCCGTCAAAAAATTTTTTTTTTCGATTTTCAAAATGATTATGACTTACCCTATACTACGTATGATGGGTAAGTAAAATATTAAATATCCCAAAGCCTTATAGAAAATAAAAATAATAACCAGACTTTTAACACTATTATCTGCCAAGGATGTTCTTAAATCCATACTCGCTACTTTCTGACACATTCACGAAATCATTTCATCAGAGAAAAGAATTTCTGTAAAAATACGGAAATTGTAACTGACAATCAACGGAATTTTTTTTACAGTGTAACTACTGGTTTAGAAACTTATAAGAATATTGAATAGAATATCTTCATATTTATTTTTTCTTCTGCTTATTAAATTTCCACATTTGCATTTTTAAAACTGACAAACGGAAAAAATAAAAATTTTCCCGATACATTCAAATTCTAAGCTCCTAGAAGATGTATGGGAAATCGATACACCAGAAGTTTTTAATTTTTGGAGAACTTATGTAATTTACGGAAGTCTTAGGATGGTATTTATAAAGTCGGTGATAAAATATTTTAACATAGCATTCCAACATGGTTAATTTTGCTGTTAGATCTTGAGATAAGGAATTTATAAAATAAAGCAGTTAGACAATACTCAAGATTGTGTTAAGCATATAAATCATTGTCTTGATAAGTATTTTTCTTAATTTTATAAGAAATTTAATTTTTTTTTGGCAAACAGTTTAACTGTGCTGGTGTACTTTATATACTCGGGTGTTATGGAAGTAACGGATATATGCATAGAAATATTTATCCCCTATGGTGAAAGTTATTTAGCGAAGTCGATATCTCTAGTTGATATTTCCGTAATATTTTCAAGGGTTAATAAGGTTTACATTGTTATGGCAATTTAAAAATGTTACTTGAATTCTAATATTACTTTTTTGAACTAATTGTACAATAACAAATACTTTTTTTTTTTTTTTGGCAAACAGTTTAAAGTGCTGGCGTACTTTATATTCTTCGTATAATGGAAGTACCGGACATATGCATAGAAATATTTATCCCTTATGGTGAAAGTTGTTTAGTAAAGTCCATAACTTTAGTTGATATTTCCGTAATATTTTCAAGGGTTAATAAGGTTACATTGTTATGGTAATTTATAAATGTTACCTGAATTCTAATATTACTTTTTTGAACTAATTGTACAATAACAAATACTTTTTTTTTTAAAAGCAAAACCGATTTTGCTTCTAATTTATTATTCTTACATATTGTTGCAAAACTTCCAAATCAATAATGTATGAAATATCCGACAATGAATAGATATATAATAATCGGTGCATTTTTCCGGGAGTTATGTCACTCTCATTTTCAGTTAAAACTTTGAAGTTTTCATAAAAACAAATTTGTTCTAATCATCAGGTTTTCACGAATTCCAATGTGCCTTACACATTCAAACAAAAAAGGAATATCAAAATTGGTGCACAGTTACGAAAGTTATGCGTGAACAGTACCAAAAAATACATACATACCTACTCCGAATTGGTAACCTACTCCTTTTTTTTCCAAGTCGGTTAAAAATAGGACACATGTATCCCATACCTGTTATTAAATGCTGTAAAAAAATAAAAAAATAAAAATAAAAACGTTGATTGCGAGTACAATTTCCGCATTTTTACGAAAATTTTTTTTCACGATGAAAGTGATTTCATGAATGGGTCAAAATGTATTGAGAACATGGATTTGAGAGTATCCTTTACAGATAATGCTAAATTTTCATTTTCTCTAAAGCTGTATATTTTACGTTTATTAATACACTACAAAACAAATGTTTATAAATACGGAAATTGTATTGACAAAATAACGAAATTCTTTGTAACGTGTAAATAATATTAAAAAAATCCCAAAAACGTTAGCTAAAAGGACAATTAACTAGTTTTTTAACATTATTATCTGTCAAAGATATACCTAAATCCATATTTGCTACTTTCTGACACATTCATGGAGTCATTTCACAAAAGAAAACAAAATCCGTAAAAATACGGAAATTGTACTGAGAATCAACGTAATTTTTTTTTTTTACAGTTTAACTACCGGCTTTACAACTGATAAGGGTATTGAATAGAAAATCTTCATATATTTCATTTTTTCTCCAATTATTAAATTTTTACATTTGCATTCTTAAAACTGACAAACATAAATATGAAAAATTTTCCCGATAGATTCAGATTTCGAGCTTCTGTAAGAATTTTCGAATCGATATTTCGAAGAAATTTTCGGAAACCGATGCACAAAAAGTTTTTTATTTTCTGAACAGTTTATACATTTTACGTTAGGCTTTTATAAGTAAGATTCCATTTATAAAGTCGGTGATAAACTTGCATTTCAACATGATTAAATTTGCTGTTAGATTTTGAGATAAGGAATTTATAAAGTAAAGCAGTTAGACAATACACAAGATTGTGTTAAACATATAAATCATTGTCTTGATAAATATTTTTTCTAATTTTATAAGAAAGTTCATTTTTTTTTTTTTGGCAAACAGTAAAACTGTGTTGGCGTACTTTATCTTCTTGGTGTTAAGGAAGTAACGGACATATGCATAGAAATATTTATCCCCTATGGTGAAAGTTATTTAGCGAAGTCGATACCTCTAGTTGATATTTCCGTAATATTTTCAAGGGTTAATAAGGTTATATTGTTATGGTAATTTAAAAATGCTACCTGGATTCTAATATTATTTTTTTGAACCAATTGTACAAAAATGGGACACATTTATCCCATACCTAATCTTAACTACTGTATAAAGAAAACTAAACAAAACCACTGTTGATTGAGAGTACAATTTCCGTATTTTTACGGAAAATTCTTTCCGGATGAAAGTGATTTCATGAATGGGTCAAAATGTATTGAGAACAGGGATTTGAGAGCATCTCTGACAGATAATGCTAATTTTTCATTTTCTCTAAAATTGTATATTTTACGTTTATTAATACACTGAAAGACAAATGAGTATAAATACGGAAATTCTTTTTAACGTATAAAGAATATAAAAAAAAACACAAAAAGCCTTAGCGAAACTGACAATTAACTAAATCAATAGCATTATTATTTGTCAAAGATATTCTTAAATCCATACTCGCTACTTTTTGACACATTCATGAAATCATTTCGTTAACGAAAACAAAATCCACAAAAATGCGGAAATTGTACTGAGAAACAACGGAATTTTTTTAAAAGAAATTTCAACGTAGTTTTTTTTTTTTAATTTTGCTGTTACATCTTGAGATAAGGAAACTATATAAAGTAAAGCAGTTAGAGAATATAACAAATAGTGTTTCTTTTTAAATCATTGTCTTGATAAATGTTTTTCTTAATTTTATTAAGAAGTTAATTTTCTTTGAAACAGTTTAACCGTGTTTGCATACTTTATATACTTGGTGTTATGGAAGTAACGGACATATGCATAAAAACATTTAACCCCTATGCTGAAAATTATTTAACGAGGTCGATATATCTCTAGTTTATATTTTAGTAATATATTCAACGGTTAACGTTTTTGAGTTAATTTTAAACTAAATTCTAATATTACTTTTTAAAACTAATTTTACAATAATAGAACACCTTTATCCCACACCAGATTTTAACTGCTTTTTTAAAAATGATTCCCAGTTCAATTTCCGTATTTTTACGGGGAAAAAATTCCGATGAAAGTGATTTCGTGAATGATTCAAAAAGTATTGAGAACAGGTATTTGAGAGTGTCCTCAACAGATAATGCTAAATTTTCATTTTCTGTAGAGCTATAGGATTTATTTTTAACTATACATTGCAAAATAAGAAATAAAAAACCGTATAGATACGGAAATTGTACTGGTGAAATACGAAATTTTTTTTAGAGTATATATACATATTAAAATTTCAAAAATGTTAAGGAAATTGACAAATTAGTTTGACTTTTAGCACGTCAAGTTGATCCTGTCAATAATATTCTTAAATACATACTCGCTAATTTCTGACACGTTCATGAAATCATTTCATCAAAGAAATGAATTTCCGTAAATATACGAAAATTGTACTGGCAACCAACGGACTTAAAAAAGTCCGTACATTGGAGCTACTGGCTTTGCAACTGATATAAAGATTGAATATAATATCTTCATATTTCATTTTTCTCCCGCTTATTAAATTTCCACATTTGCATTACCAAAATTAGCAAGCGGAAAATTTGAAAATTTTCCCGATACATTCAAATTCCAAGCTTCTATAAGATATATGCGAAATCGATGTTCCAAAAGTTTTTAATTTTCTGAGGGGTATATGTACTTTATGTTAGGCTTTTATAAGTAAGATGGCATTTATAAAGTCAATGGTATATCTGCATTTCAACATGGTTAATTTTGCTGTTAGATTTTGAGATACACTGAGGAAAAATTCTGCCACTGGCATCTTAGAAACTAAATTGTGGCTCTAGAAAAAGCAGTATTCCAAGCTTCTATAAGATATATGCGAAATCGATATTCCAAAAGTTTTTAATTTTCTGAGGGGTATATGTACTTTATGTTAGGCTTTTATAAGTAAGATGGCATTTATAAAGTCAATGGTATATCTGCATTTCAACATGGTTAATTTTGCTGTTAGATTTTGAGATACACTGAGGAAAAATTCTGCCACTGGCATCTTAGAAACTAAATTGTGGCTCTAGAAAAAGCAGTATTCCAAGCTTCTATAAGATATATGCGAAATCGATATTCCAAAAGTTTTTAATTTTCTGAGGGGTATATGTACTTTATGTTAGGCTTTTATGAGTAAGATGGCATTTATAAAGTCAATGGTATATCTGCATTTCAACATGGTTAATTTTGCTGTTAGATTTTGAGATACACTGAGGAAAAATTCTGCCATTGGCATCTTAGAAACTAAATTGTGGCTCTAGAAAAAGCAGTACCATGTCTTCCTTATAAATTCTAGTCCCCTTTTCTAGAGAGTTCTAGTCTCCCTTACTCAATTTCAGGAGCATTTTCCCGTATTATCGTGGTCAAACTTATTTAAAAATCTCTGTAAATAAACGTGAACACAAGAGGTTAGTTTTAGTGACTATAATTCTAGTTGTAAATTTCCAACTGGACGAAAAATGTCCGGGCCAGGATTCGAACCTGGGATCGCTTGGCTGAAGCCGCCACGCTCTACCACTGAGCTATCCCGGTCGAATCTGGAGGGCATAATTCATCCAGTTAACCTTATTGATCAAAGCATCTGGTCTGATATTTTAATAAGCTCAACAGAAAAGATCGCAGGTAAAGGAACTCCAGAAAACGCTGGATACGTGAATACACTAGATTATTTTTTAACACAATTATTTCAAATTGGTAAAGCCAATTGAAATAATTGTGTTAAAAAAAATAATCTAGACTATAATTCTAGTTTATGGATTTTTTCCAGAGATCAAGTGATAACTTCTCGCAATTCAAACGATTCGTAATATAATTTATCGTTTCACCACTTAGAAAACTATAGACTAGAAATTGTCGATCATTTCGTCTATTCAGTTTATTTGTTTACCTTATTCGCATAGCTCGAAAATCTATATTTCTAGTTTAGGGATTTAGAAAATGATTACTTATTCGTTCTAGATGAAGTTTTCTTTCAGTGTGTAAGGAACTTATAAATTGAAGCAGTTAGATATTCACACTATAGTATTAAATATATAAATCATTGTCTTGATAAATGTTTTTAACACTTTCCAACCTAATTGAAAAGTGTTTATGACCTCGGCCGTCTGGCCGTATGGCCATCTGCCGTATGACCGTCTGCCGTCTGTCCGTGCTCTAACTCCCTGGGCTCGGATTGCCCTGCAATTTTTATATGTTATTGTCGTCAACTATAGCATGTTCCCTAATTCAACGGAAATGTGTAGCACTTATAGTTTTTTTACAGGGACACTCAAAAGAATTCCGTTACATTACGGTCTATGGGGAAAAATCATTTGCGGTTTATTTTAATTATGTTACACAATTTCAAACACATTGTAATTGATATATATCAAGAAGGTGCATTACAAGAAGCTTAATATGGAATAGCGTGTGCATAGCACTTATAGTTACTTTACAGGGACAGTCAAAAGAATTCCGTTACATTACGTCTATGGAGAAAATCGTCTGCGGTTTATTTAAATAATGTTTCACTATTTTAAACGCATTGAAAGTTATATATATCACTAAGGTGTATTACAAGAGGCTTACTACATAATATTGTGTGTATAGCAGTCATCGTTCATTTACAGGGACACACAAAAGAATTCTCTACTGTCTGTTAACAATAATTCCTGGAAGTGCGTTTTAAGTTGCTGAACGCGATTTTAAATTTAACTCACTTTTTGTCTATTACTTGGTGTGTATAAATTCTTTAGATCATATACAGGGCAGCACAAAAGTTCAAGAAAACATTTCCGTTTATTGACAGAAACTCTAGAAGGAGAATTTTAAACTGTGCTGCGCGTTTCCCAACTAAACTAAAATTTAGCATCCTATGTAGTATATATACAAATCTATAGATCCTATACAGGGCTGAATAAAAGTATTCGGATATTTTTCCGAATATTGTATATGTTGGAGATTCCTGAAGTTACGTTTTTAAATATGTTATGCGTTTTCCAAAGTGTTTACTTAGATGTTATCTTTCAGCTTATTAAACGGTAATGATTTGTAAAATTATTTTGGAAACGTTGGAAACACTGAGAAAAAAAATATACCTCCTTCAACTAGAATGAATAGTTAGACTGTTTCTAAATCCCTAAACTGGAAATATATATTAGTCCGAGCTATGCGAATAGGGTAAGCAACTAAACTCAATAGACGAAATGATCGAAAATTTCTAGTCGCTTGTTTTCTAGGTGACTAAACGATAATGAATAGTGTAAATTGCTAGAAATTATCACTTAATTTCTTGAATGAATGTATGAACTAGCATTATAGTTACTAAAACTAGCGTCTTGTGTTCGCATCTATTTGCAGACATTTTTAAATAAGTTTGACCACGAGAATATAGGAAAACACACTTGAATTCTATTAGGAGACTCTAGAACGCTCTAGTAAAACGAACTAGAATTTATAGGGATGACTTGGAACTATTTTTTCTAGAGCCGCAACTTAGATTCTAGTTGAGAAGGTCAGATTTTTTTCTCAGTGAAGTGTTGCATAATCTATGCTTGACGCAGGATTTTTTCGTTCTTGTTTTTAATTTTATCTAGAAGACCATTTTCGTTGACAAACAGTGCAACCTATTTTCAACATTAGCGAATATATGCGTCCATTCCAGGATTTTTTTCTTTTTTCCTCTGGTTTCAATTCGTACTTTCTGAATGAAAAAGAAATCCCTAAATGGACGTTAATGATGCAAATCGGTTAAATGTGTTTGCTTACTTTATATTCTTGGTGTTATGGAACTAACGGACACGCATGAAACTGTATCTCTGCTTCTGTGCTGAAAATTATTTAATGCTGTGGATGGAGGTCTTTAGTGGATGTTCCGTAATATTTTCAAGGATTAATGAGGTTATATACAGTCGAGTATGTATAAAACGTAATCCATTGTTCTATTCAAAATTTCGTTATATAGAAAATTCGTTATATAGAAAATAACGAAAAAATCCCGATTTAATGTAAAAAAATTGAAAAAAAAAATCGTTTTTTAGGTGTTTAATTAAGATTTCGAAATGCTTAACTCTAAATAATTACTTCATAAGGTAAAGCCAGGAGAGATGACGCAGTCGGAGAGATTGCGCACATAGAGGTTCGGGGGGAAGGAGTAGAGTGAGTGCACAGCGACTCCAGGTAGTTGTACAACAACACTAGTGGAGTGTCTACTTGAAAGTGCACGTTGATTGCTTTGAGCGTCTAAGATAAAGTATTGCTATTTTGTTTTGTTTTCCCAAACTAAGTGCTTGAATTTTCATAGCTAATCATCAGAATTTCTATACTATGTCAATAGTACAAAATATTTTAAACTTAAACGATTTCTCATAAGCTACTAATCTAGACTAACAATGTGAACATCAACGGTTCGTTTTAGTAGCGGCCATGTTTAAATAAAAGGCCACGCAATCTCTCCTACCGAAATTGGACAGTTTGCGCATCTGCTACTTAGGAGAGATGGCGCATTGTTTTCATTAGTTTCTATGCTAGGAGAGATTACGCAGCTTATTGGTAAATTTGCATAAAAAAATGAAAAATGAAAATGGACTAATTTTAAGTTAAACGTGATATTAAGTTACATAATTTTATTTTGCAATCTTCTCTGGACTTGCTTTTTCTGTTACTTTAAATTTTTTCCCTTTAATTAAAATTTTTTAATCGTTTTTAAAATTATTTCCTTTTTCTGATTCTTTAAGCATTAGGTTGAAATATTCACTCCCAATACAATAAAATTTCTTCACAAATACCTTATAGCAATGTCATTTAAGTGTAATTATTATTGTTAACAGTTTAATTGTAGTTATTATTAGTAACAATCTCTCCTACCCATGTGCGCAATCACACCAACCCCGTAAGGAGAGATTGCGCAAAATAACTTTCTTAGTTTTATTACAACTGCTCTATTAAATTGCAACATAACAACAAAATAGCAATGGAAATGCATAAAAAACAAATGAAGTAAAAATTATTCATGGATAGTTTAGCAAAAAAATAATATTTAGATTTTTTATTGCTATTCTTTTGAATTGTGCGCAGACTATCCTAGCTTTACCTTATTGTAATTTTTAATTATTTCAAAAGTTTTAAAACAGAAAACAAATATTTATTGAAATCGTACTAAAAAGCGCATACGGAGAACTTTCATTTGTTTTAAGCTTTAAATCAATTTTTCGCTGCTTTGATTTCAAAACTGTTACATCCTCGTAAAAATTAACACAGTTTAACAAGGAATGCAGAATTATATAAGAAATTCACTTATTATCATTAAAGTGAAAATGTATATGCTTGAATTTATACCAGTATAAGGTAAAGCCAGGAGAGATGGCGCGGTCGGAGAGATTGCGCACGTAGAGGTTCGGGGGGAAGGAGTAGAGTGAGCGCGCAGTGACTCCAGATAGTTGCACAACAGCAGTAGTGGAGTGTCTACTTGAAAGTGCACGTTGATTGTTTTGAGCGTCTAAGATAAAGCATTGCTATTTTGTTTTGTTTTCCCGAAGTAAGTGCTTGAATTTTCATAGCTATTCGTTAGAATTTCTATACAATGTCAGTAGTACAAAATATTTTAAACTTTAACGATTTTTCATAAGCTCCTAATCTAGACTAACAGTGTGAACATCAACGGTTCGTTTTAGTAGTAGCCATGTTTAAATAAAAGGCCGCGCAATCTCTCCTACCGAAATTGCAGAGTTTGCGCATATGCTACTTAGGAGAGATGGCGCATTGTTCCCATTAGTTTCAATGCTAGGAGAGATTACGCAGCTTATTGGTAAATTTCCATAAAAAGAAAGTAAAAATAAAAATGGACTAATTTTAAGTTAAACGTGTTATCAAGTAATTTAATGTTATTTTGTAGTCTTATCTGGACTTGCTTTTTTGATTCTTCAAATTTTTCCCCTTTAATTAAAAATTTTTAATCGTTTTTAAAATTATTTCCTTTTTCTGATTCTTTAATCATTAGGTTAAAATATTCACTCCTAATACAATAATATTTGTTTACAAAAACCTTACAACAATGTCATTTAAGTGTAATTATTATTGTTAACAATTTAATTGTAGTTATTATTAGTAACAATCTTTTCTACTCATGTGTGCAATCACACCAACCCTGTAAGGACAGATTGCGCAAAATAACTTTCTTGGTTTTATTACAACTGTTCTATTAAATTACGACCTAACAACAAAATAGCAATGGAAATGTATAAAAAACAAATGAAGTAAAAATTATTCATGGATAGTTTAGCAAAAAAAATAATATTTAGATTTTTTATTGTTATTCTTTTGAATTGTGCGCAGACTCTTCTACCTTTACCTTACATAAAGGTTTATAAATACATTTTAATAAACACATCAACAAGTTTCGTACGTTCAATCGGCAACATTTTCACGATCAATAATGATAAATAAACTAATTACAGATTTTTTTTTGTAAAAATGAACTTGATATGCAAAATAAGAATAAGGTAGAGGTACACAGCTTTGAAAGATAAACCAGAAATCAGTGAAGGAAAATTGATGTTTTTGAAGCTTTTTCTGAACAAAGAAGAAAACTTTCTGAAAAAAATCGTTATATGGAAATGATCTTTTATTTTTAATGTAATCATGGGGAAATGTGACCGTTCCTGCTAAATATTCGTTATATGGAAATGACCTTTCGCTATGTAGAGATTATTTTTAATGTAATCATGGAAAAAATTGACCGTAGCTGCTAAAATTCGTTATATGGAAATATATCTTTCGCCATATAGAGATTTTTTTTAAAGTAATCATGGGAAAAGTGACCATTCCTGCTAAAAATTCGTTATATGGAAATAGATCTTTCGTTATATAGAGATTTTTGTAATGTAATCATGGAGAAAGTGACCGTTCCTGCTAAAATTTCGTTATATAGAATTTGGTTATAGAGAAACACAACGATAGTTAGTTTAAAAATGCTACCTGAATTTCAATATTACTTTTTAAAACCAATGTAAATAGGACAGAATTTTCTCATACCTCATATTAATCACTGTAAAAAACAAAAAATCCGTTGATTGCGAATATACAATTTCTGTATTTTTACTGAAATTTTATTTTCGGTGAAAGTTCTTTCGTGAATGGGGCAAAACGTATTGAGAACATGATTTGAGAGTATGCTCGATAGATAATGCTAAATTTTCATTTTCTCAAAAGCTGTGGGATTTATTTTTATTAAAACATTGCAAAAGAACAAAAATCGTATAAATACGGAAATTGTATAACGGAAATCCTTTTTAACATGTAAAAATGTAAAAAATTCTAAAAGCTCTGGCGAAAATGATAAATTCACTAGACTTTTAGCATTATTATCTGCCAAGGATATTCTTAAATCCATACTCGCTACTTTCTAACACATTCACGAAATCATTTCATCGGAGAAAAAAAAAATCCGTAAAAATCCGGAAATTGTACTGAAAAAATACGGAAAATCTTTTTAAAGTATAAAAGCATAAAAAAAAATCCCGAAAGTCTTAGGGGAAATGGAAAATTAATCATACCTTTAGTACTATTATGTGTCGAGGTTATTCTTAAATCCATTCTCGCTACTTTCTGACACATTTGTGAAATCATTTCATCAACGAAAACAAAATCCGTAAATATACGGAAATTGTCCTGAGAATCAACGGCTTTTCTTTTACAGTGTAATCACTGGCTTGGCAACTGATAACAAGATTGAATAGAAAATCTTCATATTTCATTTTTCCTTTCGGTTATTAAATTTCAACACTTGCATTCTTAGAACTGACAAATGGAAAAATATGAATATTTCCCCGATACGTCTAAATTCTAAGTTTGTGTATAAGATTTATGGGAAATCGATACGCCAAAAGTTTTTAATTTTCTGGGGAGTTTATATATTTTATGTTAGGCTTTTATAACTATGATGGCATTTATAAAGTCGGTGATAAAATATCTCTGCGTGATAATCCTGAATTTCAACGTGGTTAATTTTGCTCTTAGTTAAGAAACTTATGAAGTAAAGCAGTTAGTGAATCCACAAAATAGTGTTAAATATATAAATCATTGTTTTGATAAATATGTTTCTTAATTTTAAGAAGAAATTCATTTTCTTTGGCACAAAGTCTAAGGGGTTACCCCCAGCCACGACCTCCTAGGTCATGACATAAATGAATGACTAAACAAAATTACATAATTTTGTTTCTCCAAATGTATACAATAAATTAAAACAACAATTAACATGTTCGAATAATTCAGTCCTAAAGCTTATTCGCGAATTTTTGTGTACAAAAATAATGAAAAATGGCGGAGCTATGGCCCGACTCCGAGAGCACTTCTTAGCAGATGTGATGTGCGGAGCACAAGATAACCCTGAAACTACTTATCTGAAACAAACGAAACCATTCGATTTTAATAATATATTACATAAACTTGCTCTTGAACGAAGGAAATTAATTTATGATGATTGTTAACGAAATGATGTTTTGTGTGTAATTTATTTATTAATTACTACTAATTGGAGATTAATAAGAAATATATAGTGGCTCCTAAATATTCCCTCTCCTTCAAGTTTTATCAGAAGAGCAACTGCATGTTTTTCGCATAAAACTTTTTCAAGAGATCATCCATATTCAGCTCTTCGTCTACATTCAGCCAACGTCAGCTAACTATCCATATTCAGCCAACGTCAGCTAACTATCCATATTCAGCCAACGTCAGCTAACTATCCATATTCAGCTAACGTCTTCCCTGACGTTATAAGAACTATAATTCACGAAGGAATCTTAAGTGGTGACATTATAGACATAAATAAGGTAATAACTTTAAGGTTCTTGAAGTTATTTCTCAGTCCTCTACAAGTGCACTTAATTTCAGCAATGCATATATACAAGCTTCCAGGCGCCCAAAAGTAGGTAATGCCGGTAATCTGTTCTCGAGTGATTCGGACGCTCTCTCTTCCTATAGAGGATTCTCACGGCAAAGATGTTGCCTGGAAATTAACTTAGCCAGAAGAAATATCCACGCCCTGATAAATGAACTTACGAAAAACGCTCAAAAAACTGCTTGCGTGTATTTTGATGTAAATTTACCGTGTGTGTGATGTTACTCAATAAATTAGTCTTCTGTGTAAACAAGACTTTTTAATTTAAAGAGTGGTATAGTGCACAAAAAATATTAATTTTGATCAGAAATTACATTCCTTCGTCCAAGGTAATTAATTGTATTAGTAATAGTCAGAATGTCACAAAGTTTTACTGAAATCCGTTAAGAAACTTGTTTGTCATCATGTCCACCGACTTATAAAATGTCGTTTCGGGAAAAACAACGTTAAAGTTTTGAAAATAAATAAAATGTATATAACATTTATGAAAAACGATGCTATATTACACATATTTAACATTTTACACAGGCCAGCTTGCTTGCATGAGTAAAAAAGAGACAGCTAGTACAAGAAGTGTACTTCTTGCAGGCGTATATCTCTTATAGCAGGCGTGCCAACTACTGTCGCCGTGTAAAAGGGGGCAGCGTTGGCTTCGGCGGGTGAAAGAAAAAGACTTCTTACTATCAGATCGACTTAAAAATTTAAAAATTAATAGTCTACGGACTACACTTTTCTCCCAAATCACTTTTTACAAAATTTATGATGAAATTTATGACACACCGAGGTTGCGTACGGTTTTTACAACTCTCACCACTATCTTCCACTTAATTTATCTCAAAATTTGTAAACATTATCTCCGACTGTATAACGTGACGCACACTTATTTGTATTTATTTGTGACAAATTAAAAACCATTTATACCGTGTTATGCACGCCTTCTCCCGAGATAACTATGTTGGCGTACTTTATCTTCTTGGTAAGTAATGGAAGTAACGGATATGCATAGAAACATTTATCCCCTACGCTGGAATTTATTCAATGAAGTCGATATCCCCGTAATATTTTCAAAGGTTAATAGCGTTATACACAGCGGACCCTCGTTAATGTGTCTCCTAAGACGTATCATTTTGGTTTTCGTATCATTTCTTATTTGCAATTAATTGTTCTATCCATTATTATTATTTACTTCAGCATCTTACAGTATTATTACATGGTAGTATTATTGCTCAGTATCACATAGTAGTATTTAGTACTGCTCAGTACGATTGGTAAATTGTCTTTTCAGAATTTGCATTTTTAGAATTTTGTGTTTTCAGAATTTGTATTTCAACATTGCATAGTATAATTATTGCTCAATATCACAAAGTATAATTTAGTAATGCTCAGTATAATTAGGTAAACAAACCTGCTGGGCGGGGCTAGTTGAGCTTAAGCCGAAAGGTAGGCCTCCCCACCCGGTTTGACCTTGACCTTGCAATTAATGTTAAAGACATCGCTTAAAGCGTACTACTCATCAAATTTCTGGAAACAGATATTTCATGAATTGTCCGAGCAGAATTGAAATTGCTTTTGTATATTATTTTTTCAAAAACAACTTTGATGTAGATTTGATTATTGAGAGTACAAGAAATTGTCAGTGACAATAATGAAGAGAAAGAAAAATTTCTATCATCAAAAACGTGATAGGTTTAAAAATTGGCTGTTCGCCGATATTACCCATCAAAATGTGATATAACAGACGAAGTTTTTGGGTGCGTCACAAAAATGGAAAATGATCATTTTGTGAAAAGATCACTGGTAAAAAGACAATTTGTTGAAATAATGCTAAGAAAAGTAAAATATTACTTTAATTAAAGTAAAATTAGGTATGTACGGCATTTTTTTTTTACATATTTTGTTTGTTATCGTAATCGAACCATTTTTGGAGAATCTTGCACTTAGCATTGAAACCTGGTGCATTTTTTACAGCTCAACATGCTGAAGTTAGAGAACCGATAAAGTTTGCCTGTTTAAATCGTATTTATATTTTTGTATTAATTTAATTTTAAAGTAATGAATTTTTAATTGTTAATTTCACGCCAAAAGTTCGTTAAGTCGCCAAATATGGTTCTACGAATCCAGAACACTATTCTCTCGCACATAGCCAAAGCCCATTTACATGCATTGTTACATGCATCCATTTACACGCGTGTTACTCGTATAATTGGAGAATGACGTCATCTGATTTTCTTAGGGTAAAGATGCGTAAAACGGCTGTGAACGCTTTTGGGTAAAGTTATGGGCATGTTTACAATCAAACACTTCCGTCAACCAATCTACCATTACATTTTAATCGTAGGAACATTGCAGGAACCATCCTAGCGACGTTGGCCAATTATATCATAGTCCTGTTAAAGATAGACCAATCAAATGGTCAGACTCAAGTGTACAGTAGGAGTCATAAAGAACGACAGTTAACAGTTGCGGTTAGCTATAAAGCAAAGAAACAAATCAGATTTCCCAATCACGTGATCACTTTACCCAACAAAATTCTCCAGGTAATGTGGGTTACACGAAGTCTGTACTCTCAGAAAAAACTGTAAATTTATGAGCGTTTGCCTTTCAATTTTCACGGGGAACAGCCTTATGTGATGAAAAACGCTCTGATCCACTAAATAAGCGGCCTTATCCCTTAGATACTTGGTAAGAGCAATCCACATATTCTTACAGTTCTAGCCCATATGTTAGCAAAAATACGGTATTACCCCATACATTTTCCTCCGCTAGGGTGTAACCCTTCATTTTACTCGTGTTTCGAAAATTTTAACCCACCAAAACATCGATTCTGTGATGATTATCTAACGTGCTACGTGCTACGGAACAGTAAGTAAAGTGTTACTTTGTTTTAAAGTGCATTATATCCTGTGCATTATAATGCTGTATTACTTTACCCCGTAAAATTACGGGCTTCACTAAATGAAGGGCATGGATTTTTTTATTTACGGGGTATGACTGGAATCTCTGCTGCCGGCCTCTGCCCGTAATTTTACTGTAATTTTTTTAACAGTGTGGGTAATTTCCGGCTACGAACACTACGGGTAACCCACAAAAAGTCACGAGATATCGGTCTCTGAACGCTTCGGGTTACCCATGTGTTACTCTCTGTAACTCGGGGTTCGTCCGCGAACGCGCCCAATGACATTCAGCCAGGGATGCCGAGAAAATTTCTACGGTAATATATAAAGCCAATTTCGTGACCGCAGCCCAAAAATGCAATTTTGCGGAAAATGCAATTTTTTTCCAAAAATGCGGTTTTGTCTTATTTCAAAATGAAATTCGTCGGTTTTTGAAAGAATTTTTAAACTTTTTTTTCAATATTTTATTCTTATTATTAACTAATTTGTATTTTATAGTACTTAACCAAACAAACAAACAAACAAACAAACAGAAAAAAACCCTTCTATGTCAATAAGTCCGATAAGTGGTCTCAAAAATTGCATTTTCAGAATGTTATGCTACTATTAAATCAATGAATACAATTTCCGCAGTCAAATTTTATCGATTCTCTAACTTTGCTTACAGAGCTTTAAAATGCAAGAAGTCTCACTGCTAGGTGCGAGATTCACCAAAAGTGATTCCCTGTCATTAATTTATTATTTTCTATTTGCAAATTGTCACCAAAATTGCTTTTTAAATAAAATTAAAAAATAAAAATAGTTTATTTTAGCATTTAAGTTGCGTAATGTGTTTAATTTATGTAAAAAAATAAATGCAATTTGTTAAACGAAAGGTATTATTATATATCATTCAAATGTTTACCTCGTTTAATGCGGACAAAAAATGACCTTCGTCTGAAATCCGCACAAACAAGAGGTTACTCTTGTTAGTTTTAAAATGTTACTTGAATTCTAATATTGCTTTTTCGGTGTGTTCGTAATTATATAAGTATGTACCACCTATAGTCGTAATCTGTCCCGACCGTCAGTCTACATATAACAGCGTAAAAACTACCCAACCGAATGGTTTGAAATTTATATATATAGAATCGTTACAGAATTTTGTCGGGTCATTTCAAATTTTAGGAAAATCGAATCAAAACTTAAAAAGATATTATTAAAAGTTTTCTTTATTCTACTACATCCTGTCATACGTAATTAATTCACTGATATCCCATGGTAGGTAATGATTCTAGGTTGCCATGGTGATGACGTCCTATTTAAGATGGAGTCCTATTATTTCCGTATGACTGAATTTAAAAACCGAATTTGTAGACTAAAATTGTTTAATTATAGCAATCCTATAATCTACCGACAGTTTTCTGGATAGATGTTTCCGGAGAAATAAATATTAAATGGAAAAAAATAGTCTAAATATGGATTTCAAGTTCTGAAATTTTCAAAGCTAGGCTTAAGTTTCCCATTGGAATTTTCAGTCAATGACAACAAAAGATAAAATGTTGTCCACTTAAAATGTACTTATTTTATTACGGAAATGAATCTATCATAATAACAGACGATATAATTCATTATTTCGGTGAAATGATAACGATGGTTTTTTTACATTGTTTTGTATTGGATATTTGCGCATAGTATAATGTTAATGTAACAGAATTTTAATTAATTGTTTGTAAAAGTGTATTGAAATTTAATTTCATAAAATACAATTAATATCTATAATATGAAAATCTGCACATAAAATAAATTTTGTATTCATGCACGTTTGCATAACAGTGCAACAGCTATTGCACCAAGATTTGAATATTTATAAAACTAGTTATAGTGCGAACGCACCTCATTTGTCACGTTTGACGTACAATTTCCAACTTGTTTAAACTAATTGCCCGAAAATAGACACATTTATTTCCAACATATCTTAATAACTTTTTACCAAATGGATTTAGTCTTTTCTACGGAAATTAATATTTGATACACCATGAGTAGTGTAATAGCTGATATGTATGTAGGTAGAATAGAAAGTTTGCATGTTGCTGTTTTCCTCAGTTTATCCATTTTTTCGCAGTCGCATTCTTAAAACTGACGAACTGAAGAGGAGAAAAATTTACCGATAAATTCAAATTCCAAGCTCCTGAAAAAGGTATCGATTAACTGATGAGACTAAAAATTTTATTTTCCTGACGGGTTTAGGTAATTTACATATTTTCTTTATCTATTAAATCATTTTATTAACCTATTAACCTCAAAAACTATAAAGTTTACAAACATTTTGTTGAAAATCGTTTGCTGCTACAAATTCTGAAAGGTAATCTTATCTTTATTTAATCGCAAAGTTTCTGCATTTAAATAAAGCACATTTTTTAACTCTAAAATAGTGGTATCTTGGTAGCTAATTTTTCATGCGCACTTAATATTAATTTTAATTATTAATTGCGGGGGTTAAGTCAGTGATGAAGAATTTTTATGTAATACTAATTAAATTTGCATTTCAACATAGCTAAGTTTGCTGCTAGATTCTGAGAAAAGGAAATAATACTATATATATATATATATATATATATATGTAAGAGTTTTATGTCTCTTTCGTTACGCTTTTATCAGTAAAATAGTTTAATTTAGTAATTTAGTTTGTGAAAGTTGTACGTAAAATTTCTTTATGGGATACAACTTGGAACTTCATTTCAACATGGTTAATTTTACTATTATATTCTGATATAAGAAATAGAAATTCTAACCCTCGTATTCACCACTAACCTTAACTGCCGGTTAAGCGCGAAAACGTAGGTCGAACTCTGAAATGAAATTCACGATTAACCTGTTTGGACCTGATCGCGGCCGCAGTACAATTAAATTAATGATGAATAGCATTTTAGCGTTAACCGACTGTTGAGTTAGATGGGGAATACGATCATTAGAGAACACCCGTGATAATATAGTGTTAAATTTCCTAATATCAAAAAAAAAAAAAAAAAAAAAACTATACAAATCTATACGAATCACCAATCGAATGCATTGGACCCATATGTAAATATAGAGAATTATCAAAATACAAATGAACTACTGATTTATAATAAGTATACAAATAAATCTTACGAAATAATCTATACAAAATAGAAAGAAAAAAATATGTTGTAATGATTAGACCTTTTTATTATCTTCAATTTCTGTGCGCATGACAAAGAAAATCAGTACAATTTTCCTATTTTTACGGAATTTTTTTTCTTTGATGAAGTGATTTCGTGAACGTGTCAGAAAGTAGGGAGAATGGATTTAAGAATATCTTTCACAGACAATAGTGAAAAGTCTAAGTTAATTTGTAATTTTTGCTAAAACTTTGTGATTTTTTATATTTATAGACTCTAAAAAGATTTTCCGTATTTTGCAGTACACTTTCCGTATTTGCATGGATTTTGCTCTTTTACAGTGTATTAATAAAAATAAATCCCACAACTTTAGAAAAAATGAAAATGTAGCATTATCTGTCAAAGATACTCTAAAATCTTTTTTCTCAATATTTTTGACTCATTCAAGAAATTACTTCCATCGGAATGTATTTTCGGAATGTAAAAATATTGTATTGGAAATTGTATTGGAAATTAAAGGAACATTTTTTTACAATTTTTTAAAAATTGCTTTCGGGTTCAATGGACTCGCCTTAGCAGTTGGAAGGTTGAATATGTAAATAATTTTCATGATAAATATAAGAATATTTTCTAAATCTTATTGAATGTGCATTCCTAGAACTGATGAATATAAAAAATGTAAAATTTCTAGGTAAATAGAAATTCCAAACTTGTATAAGATATATGGGAAGTAGTTGAGTCAAACGTTTTTAGTTTCCTGATGGGATTAAGTTATTTAAAATTTCGCCTTTATGTGTTTAATCACTTTATTAATTCAGAGATTATCTCCTATGTGATACTACATAAACCTATATTTCATCATGACTAATTTTGCTGTTAGATTACCAGATAAGAAGCTGAAGAATATACAAAAATGTAAGGAAAATCGGTGAGCCGAAAGTTTTTTGTTTTTTTACTGTGGTTTAGATCTTTAATATTTCCCAATTATTTGTTTAAAAACTTTATTAATACAGTGATAATGTATCTGTACGTGATACTAATTAAACCATTTTAACATGGTTAATTTTGCTGCTAGATTCTAAGATAAGAAACGGAAGAATATGCAAGATGATGTATGGGAAATCGATGACAAACTAACATTCATTAAGATACAACTAAATGTAAATATATTGCTTGAAGGTGCGTAAAAACATACATAAAAAACATTTAAAAGCACATTAAAGTCCTTTAAAAAATTCCAAAACGTTTTCAACCGAAACCCGGTCATCATCAGTGGAAAAAACTAATTCTGTTAAGTTGAGTTGTTACCTCTTTGCGTTTTCTTGCTTGCCCAGAATAAACTATTTCACTTCAAGGGTTTGGAAAAAAGGTGGGATGGGAAAGGTAATCAATGATGCATTAATTCATTCCAGACTGCGTGGATATCATATGATAATACATCGTTACAGACTATTTCTTTTTTAGACATTATTTCTAGAGACTCTCTTATAATTGTGTCTCTAATAATAGAGGTAACAACTCAACTCAACATAATTAGTTTTTTCCACTGATGATGACCGGGTTTCGGTTGAAAACGTTTTGGAATTTTTTAAAAGGACTTTAATGTGCTTTTAAATGTTTTTTATGTATGTTTTTACGCACCTTCAAGCAATATATTTACATTTAGTTGTATCTTAATGAATGTTAGTTATTAAGCAAGGTGAATTTGCACTGAAATTTTAACTTTTATCAATGACAAAGTTTTCAGTTCTCTGAGGGTTTTAGATCTTTTACAATTCGCCTTTATTTTTTAAATATCTTTATTAATTCATCAATGATGTATTAGTATACCATATTATTTAAACCTGCATTTCAACATGGATAATTTTGCTGTTAGATTTTCAGATAAGTAACTGAAGAATATGTAAGATAATGTATGGGAAATCGATGAGCCAAAAGTTTATTTATTTTTTTTATGTGTTTAGATCTTTAATATTTCCCAATTATTTATTAAAACACTTTATTAATACAGTGATAATGTATCTCTATGTAAATAATAATTAAACCATTTTAACAAGGTTAATTTTACTGTTAGATTCTCAGATAAGAAACGGAAGAATATGCAAGATGATGTATGGGAAATCGATGGCAAAAGTTTTCAGTTTTCTGAGGGTTTTAGATCTTTTATAATTCGCCTTTACTTTTTAAATTGCTTTATTAATTCATAAATGATGTGTCAATATACGATATTATTTAAATCTGCATTTCAACATGGATAATTTTCTTATTAGATTTTCAGATAAGTAACCGAAGAATATACAAAATGATGTATGGGAAATCGATGAGCCAAAGATTTTTATTTTTTTATCGGTTTAGATCTTTAATACTTCCCAATTATTTGTTAAAACACTTTATTAATACAGTGATCATGTATGTTTATGTGATACTAATAAAACCATTTTAACATGCACTTAAAAAAAAAAAAATCAGTGAATTGAACAAATTTTTTCGTTGCCTTTTGTCGTTAAAACAAGAAAATTTCCGCTTTGATTTGCTTCGCTTCCTGCAAAAAACGCACCAATCTAACGCAAAAACGCACCAATCTAACGCAAAAAACGCACCAATCTAACATAAAATATACCTGAAATTCTCCAATCTAAGTCTGCAATTTCTTCAAACCATATGGGTGTAACCGCAGCTGTGCTGCGTGTTACTTTACCGTATTAGAAACGGAATTGTTACGTATGTTTTTTTTCCTTCAAAACACGGAAAATTCAAGAAACGAAGGTCAAATTTTTCTGAAATTCTCGAGTTACAAGACAGGAATTTCTTCAAATAACAGAAAAATCTCTTAAAATCACAGGTATGTTCCGGCAACTTGCTGTCGGTATATTTTACGGTTTTCGACGAAATTTATTTTGAGAGTGTGGTTAATTTTGCTGTTAGATTCTCAGATAAGAAACTGAAGAATTTATGAAGAATGATGAGAAATCGATGAGACAAAAGTTTTTAGTTTTTTTATCGTTTACATTTCGGCCGTTATTTGTTAAATCACTTTATTAATTCATCAATGGTGTATCAGTATGTGGTACTATTTAAACCGGCATTTCAAAATGGCGAATTTTGTTGTTAGATTCACAAATAAGAAACTGAAAAATATGTAAAATTATATATGGGAAATCGATGAGCCTAAATTTTGTTTTCTGAGCTGTTTAGATCTTTTACATTTCGCCTTTATTTGTTCAATCGCTTTATAAATTCAACCATGGAGTATCACTACGTACTACTAATTAAAAGTGCATTTCAACATGGCTAATTTTGCTATTAGATTCTCAGATAAGAAATTAATCTCAGATAAGAATATGCAAGAGGATGTTAAATGAGTAAATCATTTATGGGGTAGATAGATAATTTACAACAAAAGCTTTCACTGAAATAACACAACGTAAACACCTTGATAAAATTTAAATGTAGGTGCAAATACAAAAGCACAGTTTTAAAACATTAAACTTATTTATGATGTTAAAATCAGATGTCAAAATTCCTTAGCGCTTTCAGCTGAACATTAGCCATCATCAGAGGATAAAACGAGTCGAAAATCATAGTTCTGAAGAAGTACACTGTGGACAGGAAACAACCGAGCGAAACCAAGAAACATTGAAATGGAGAAAGTGACAGAAAATGAGGTGATGCCATTGAAAGCTGGTGGGGTGAGGGAGGAGTCAGTCAAAACCAAAAACACCGTTGATAACAAGTAAATTATACTAATAAATATGTGGGAGCTGATAAGATAATGCCTAAATTCTAAATGATGGACCCATTTTCAAAAAATTGTATTTATTAAACTACAAATTCAAAATGAACAATCTTTATACCAATGAAAAGAGGAAGTTTCAAAGTTTTTTTAAGACATTATAAATGTTCAATGTGTCCACCGTTTGCTGCACGGCAAACATCTACGCGATAGCCAAACTCGTCCCACACACGAGAAAGCGTATCTACTGTTACTGAGTGCAGGCTTTCAAAGCGGTGATTGTTCCAGAGGCGGCCGGTAGAGGTCGCGCGGCAATAGGCCACTGCGAGCTGAGTGCACTGCTGCCGTACACTCAGTAACAGCAGATACGCTTTCTCATGTGTTAGACGAGTTTGGCTATCGCGTAGATGTTTGCCGTGCAGCAAACGGTGGACACATTGAACATTTATAATGTCTTAAAAAAAACTTTGAAACTTCCTCTTTTCATTGGTATAAAGATTGTTCATTTTGGATTTGTACTTTAATAAATACAATTTTTTGAAAATGGGTCCATCATTTAGAATAACCCTGTACATCAATACATGCATTTTCTTTAAAAGTGTAATTTTCGATTCGTACTGTTACACTGTTAAAAAAGATTTGTAGCAAACTGTCATGTCATTCGACCGTTTTATTGAAAATAGTTACGTAATCGTAATTTAACTTTATTCTAACCCTAATATAGTCAGATACACTTAACAATATGGTTAAATAACCGTTATCTTTAAAAATGGTCGAATGACTGGACAATTTGCTGCAGATTTTTAACAGTGTCTGCTAACCGCCCGACACGTGAGGCGCATATTGTATCAGTATTAACCCGGGTTTTTCCTCGCCTTCACTCGGCTCCCCCACTATGTAGCAACTCGATGATGGACTCGTTGGATTCAGTATTGAACAAGCTTTTAAACGTGACTTTGCGCCAACCGTTAGCTATTTTTCTTCCTTTCAAAATCAAATTTTATTTGATTTTCTTTGGTAGCTTTTTTATGGTACCTAAAAAGGCAACATAAAACTCAGAAAATAACCCCCCACTCGAATGTAACCCCTTTTCCCCAATTTTCAACAAATCAGGTGAATTTTGCAATCATCACGACGTTTTAAGGATGTTCTCAAATTATTTTCTGACACATTTCTGGATTAATTTTTGTTCAGAAACGCATACAATTGGCAGGCGAAGCGATTTGGAATGAGTTTTTCACTTTTTGATAAATGAATTACTTATCGAGTTATAAGCGATTCGTGTCATATGACGACACCTTTTCCGTTTCCCGTGCTGCAGCATCGGAAATTTGGTTCAAAATTCCGACTTTGACAATATTTTTTGAAAGATCTTTTGCCTTTACCAAAAAATGAAAAACGTTTTTTTGATTACAAAATTTATGAATAAAAACACCTTTCAATTTCACATGTTTCCGAATAAAACTGAATTAAAAAATATGTCATAAAGTATCCAGTTTGGATTTGAGAATAGCCTTAAGAGGCTACTTCACTCACGCGAAAACACCCGCTTGATAAGGTTAATCCTATGGGGGAAATATTTTAAGATATCCCGTTTGCATTTCAACATTTTTAAATGATTTTTTTTATTGGACAGCTGAGGTCGATCTCTATGCATACTCTTTTGTAATTTTTACTTTCTTCTATCTTTACAAGAAGAAAGTATTGGGTTAATGAAAATTTTTGACTTCCGGTTTTCGACGGATTTATACATTTTACAACCTCTTGAGCACGATTTGACTATTTTTAGAAAATGTCTGTCTGTGAGTCTGTGACTCTGTCTGTCTGTCTGCATGTGACAAAAATTTTGTGGGCGCTCTATCTCAAGAACTAATGCACTAAATTTAATAAAATTTTATATTCAGTTAGTCACTCATATAAATGGGTGCTGATTAGTTTTTGGTGAAAATCGTCCAATAGGTGGCGCTGCTATGCTGCATTTTTCGCGATTTCCGCAATAGCTCTATCTCAAGAACTAATGCTCTTATTTTCCTCAAACTTCAGATTCAGTTATGCCTTGACATAGATAGACGCTGATTACGTTTTGGTGTAGATATCCTAACAGGTGGTGCTGCTATACCACTTTTTTCATGATTTTTACGATAGCTATAACTCAAGAACTAATGCACGGAATTTCATCAAACTTCAGATTCTGCTAGACCTTGAGATAAGTTGTTGATTAGGTTTTGGTCTAAATCTCCCAACAGGTGGCGCAGCTATGCTACATTTGCAAGATTTACACGATTTTAGCGATAGTCATATCTCAAGAACTAATGCACGGAACTTAATAAAACTTTAGATTCAGTTAGACCTTGATATAAATGGGTGCTGATTCTTTTTAGTGTATGCGAAACCTGTGTGCGATAGAAGAAAGTTTTGGAGTTGGCACAACCGACAAAATTTAATTTTGATTACTAGAGTTTTTTATTTATTATTATTATTATTATTTGGTGTTTAAATTTTTAGATACTTTTACTTTCAAAACCGGCTTTGAAAGTGGGAGTATTCTCAATAAAAAAGAAACTGCTACCAAATTCGAAAAAGTACACAAAGGCCTGCATAGAAATCGACCTCAACTATCCAATGAAACAAAAATCATTTAAAAATATTGAAATGCGAACGAGATATCTTAAAATATTTCCCCTATAAGGATTAACATTAACGAGCGGATGTTTTCGCGTGAGTGAAGTAGCCTCTTAATAGACATTAGTGTTAAGAGCTAGTAGTGAGGAAATTTTCAAAAAAATTCCGTTTATAAGCCCCCTCCCCACTTTCGTCGCTATTTCATGTTGTCAAGGGGGGGGGGCTTATTTTCGGAATTTTACGGTAAGACTTTTGATGGTCAAAAAAAATTTTTAAGCTATTTTGCTACGTTTCTGTAAAATAAAAGTTAACTACAACATTAAAGAAGTGAATATAAAACATCACATATTTTTACTGAATGGTGTATACAAATTTAAACTTTTATACATACATTAATATTAAAAATATCGACGTTTCGACCACCATCTATGGTCATCTTCAGGAAAATTATTTTCCTGAAGATGACCATAGATGGTGGTCGAAACGTCGATATTTTTAATATTAATGTATGTATAAAAGTTTAAATTTGTATACACCATTCAGTAAAAATATGTGATGTTTTATATTCACTTCTTTAATGTTGTAATATTTCATGGTGTAATCGTCCAGCATTTATATTAAAAGTTAACTGATAAGGAAAATAGAAAAAGAAACGAATTGCGTCAAGGGAGAAAATTTTGGATAATTAACAAGCGCAATGTAAGTATTAAATCTAGAGGATTTTTGTAATACAATCTATCACGAAAATCCAGAGAATGCATCAAAACTTAATTTTTGCAAAAACATCTTGGAAATCACCTATATTTGGCTCGAAATTCCAAAGCCAAGGTTTATATAAGCAGCCAATAAGCCGATGGAAAAAGGCTCTTGTAACTCTATTTCTATGTAAATAGATAAAAATGTATATTTCATTTTTCCTACAGTTTACTCAATTTTCACATTCACATTCTTAAAACTTACGAACGGAAAAGATAAAAATATACCCAATAAATTCGAATTCTAGGCATTTGCAAGACGTATGGGAAATCGATACGCTCAAAGTTTTTAATTTCCTGAGGGGGTTTAGGTCTTTTACCTCACGTCACGCCTTTATCAGTGAAATGACTTTAACTTTGTCAGCGATAAAATCTCTTTACATATGCTAATTAAACTTGTATTTCAACACGGCTAATTTCGCTGCTAGATTCGGAGATAAGAAATGGAAAATAATGCAGTTACAGAATACGCAACATAGTGTTAAAAATATAAATACAGTTCGTGCTAAATGTTAGAAACTATTTCTTTATTTTCTCAAGAAGTTGATTATTTTTTATCAAACAATTTAATTATGTTGTTTTAATTATAGTATATTCCGTCGGTAATTAAACATTTATATTCGCAGCTGAAATCAACATATTTAGACATATAAATTTTATTTAATATATATCGATGCAGGAAAAAAAAAAAAAAAACCTTTGATTACCAATACAATGTCCGTATTTTTATGGTAAAATATTTTTTTGATGAAACTGATTTCGTGAAAGAATCAAAAAGTATTGACAACATGGATTTGAGAGTATCTTTCACAGATAATATTAATTTTTTCTTTTCTTTTTCTTTTTTTTTTCCTTTTCTTTTCTTTTTTTTTTTCTTTTTTTTTAAGCTTTATGATTTATTTTTATTAATACACAGGAAAAGAAAGAAATATGTATAAATATGGTAATTGTACTTTCCAAAATACAGATAAAAAAAAATAGTATATCAAAAAACCCAAAGCCTTAGCGAAAATGATGTATTAACTAGACGTTTACCACTATTATCTGTCAAGGATATTCTTAAATCCATACTCGCTTTTTTCTGACACATTCGCGAAATTATTTCACCAGAGAGAAAAAAAATCCGTAAAAACACGGAAATTATACTGGCAAACGGAGATTTTTTAGAACTATTATCTGTCAAGGATATTCTTAAATCCATACTGGCTTTTTCTGACACATTCATGAAATTATTTCACTAAAGAAAAAAATCCGTAAAAACACGGAAATTATACTGGTAAACGGAGGTTTTTTTAGCACTATTATCTGTCAAGGATATTCTTAAGTCTATACTGGCTTTCTTCTGACAGATTCACGAAATTATTTCACCAGAGAAAAAAAAATCCGTAAAAACACGGAAATTATACTGGCAAACGGAGATTTTTTAGCACTATTATCTGTCAAGGATATTTTTAAATCCATACTCGCTTTTTTCTGACACATTCACGAAATTATTTCATCAGAGAAAAAAAATATTCGTAAAAAACACGGAAATTCTACTGACAATCAACGAAGTTTATTTATTTATTTATTATTATTATTATTTTTTTTTTTACACACTGTAAAAAATGACCGATGTTTCTTATTTTATGAAAATATGCTATAACCACGAACGAAAATATAATATAATCTTATGAGTTATCCGAAATTTCAAATAGCATGTTACATTGTCTTTTGAATCCCCAGAAACGAATACATCTTCAAAATTTAAAGAATAATTTAAAAAAACAAATTATTTTTAGCTGCCCGAATTTTTCAAAAACGTTTCCGAAGGGTTTTTATAGTGTATTAATTAGTGTCCTCAGGCTGGAATACCTGTTTTTCGAATGTTATCTATTCTCAAGTACACGTTTTCAGCCGCATAAGTTAATTTATACATGAAAGAGTAAATAAATAACCTTAATTTTAATGTTATTGTTAACGCTGTTAATTTTGCATGTTTGTCTGTTAAATTTTTTTTTTTGAGCATGAAAATGTTTACTTCAGAATTGATAGCATTCGAAAAACGGGTATTCCAGGCTAAGGACACTCATTAATACACTATAAAAACCCCTCGGAAACTTTTCTGAAAAATTCGGGCAGCTAAAAATAATTTGTTTTTATAAATTATTCTTTAAATTTTGAAGATGTATTCGTTTCTGGGGATTCAAAAGACAATGTAACATGCTATTTGAAATTTCTTATAACTCAGAAGATTATATTATATTTTCGTTCGTGGTTATAGCATATTTTCATAAAATAAGAAACATCGGTCATTTTTTACAGTGCAGTGTAAAGTAAAATAATTAAGACAAAACAATAAGTAACCTTTCGGTAAATAAAAATTGTGTGTCTAAATAGGGTTGTTTGAGCGTTACTGGGTCTAAATATGATTCTTTGAGCTGCGGGTTATACGCCAGAATATACGGTATGTTGGTTATAATATTTAGTAAAATGACAGTAATAAATATGCATAAATGCCTTTATCACCAATGGGTGAATTTTATTTAAAGAAAGTTGATAACTCTAGTCGATATTTCTGCAATGTTGTCAAAGATGCAGTGTTAAGAAAGTTATATTTCGAATAGGAGACTTACTCATTGTAGGGCAAGAATCTACGTTGTCCCCTAGTTTGCTGAGAGAAGGCGGAGTCGGGGTTTATGATTTCCTTTCAGCAATGAAAGAAGAAGAGATCTCTCTAGTTCTAGTCGATATTTCTGCAATGTTGTCAAAAAAGCAGTGTTAACTAAGTTATATTTCGAATAGGAAACTTACTGATTGTAGGGCAAGAATTTACGTTATCCCCTAGTTTGCTGATAGAAGGTGGGTTTGGAGTTCATTTGCTCTCAGCGATGAAAGAAGAAGAAGGTATCACTCTAGTCGATATTTCTGCAATGTTGTCAAAGAAGCATAGTGTTAACAGTTATATGTGGAATGAAAAACTTACTCATTGTAGGGCCAGAATCTACGTTGTCTCCTAGTTTGCCAAGGGAAGTGGGCCGGGGATTCATCATTTGCTCTCAGCGATGAAAGAAGAAGTTGATCAATCTAGTCGATATTTCTGCAATGTTGTGAAAAAAAACAGTGTTAATACACTTTTATAGCGAATTAGAAAATGTTGCCTGATTTTGAATTACCGTATATTCCGCCATATAACGTGCACTTTCAACAGATGACAAATTCATCTAAATTTACCGGTGCGCGTTATATGCCGGATACATGGCCGGATACCATACCATGCCGGATATAAAGCGAAAGACTAAAAATTAAGAAAAAATTACCTTAAGATTAATCACCATTGTACTTATCATACGTTCTCGCTTTGCATTTCCTCTTCTTTTGCACTCTTTTATTTAACTTAATTTGGTTTTTGACTGTAAAGATGAAATTTTATAATCTATTTTTCATTCACTTCCTGAAACATTAAATTTATAAAACATGATTTAATGACAGTACAACATTTTATTATTTTAGAACAAAATTGTAAATTAATAAATTTCTGTTAAAGCATTTTTCCGTTAGCCGACAAATCGTCAAATATTCTTTTTTGTTACAATTGTTTATGAGATACAAAAATAACAAATTAATGATGCGCCAAATGACTCTCCCCAAAAGATGCCAACAGACTGTGAAACTACAACAACGAAATATATATTTTTTTAAGTAGAAATATAAAGGTAAAATAACTACCAAAAAGTTAAAAAAAATATAACAATAGAAGCATTACCAAAAAGTAGAAATAAAAATAAAAACAAAGAGTGTATTAACTTTTTTTTTTTATTCCCTTCTAGCTGACCCGCCCGGCATTGGCCGGATCCATAATAATGACTGAAATAAATCTGAAATTTGTATGGTTTTATATCCTTAACCCAATTTTGTAAGAATTAATAGTAATCTTACTGTTCGAACACTCTGAAATTTTAATAGGTTAGAAATATAAGATTGTATTCCAACCCTCTATAAAATTTCATGAAAAAATATCCATATTTAATACTGAAACCACGAGCCGAAGCCGGGCGAAACCGCGCCGAAACACCATGCTTTTTAGCGTTTTCGTAGAAATTTTCTCAGATTTCATTAAAAAAAAAAAAAAAAAAAAAAAAAAAAATCTGTTCGTTTGAACATTTTGAAATTTTTGTAAGTGATATAAATCTGATCTGCCGAGGTTTTCTGAAAAAATTGTGTCGAAATACGGACGTTTAATTACTTTTAATATAGAAAAAAGATCATCTCTTGAAGTCGCGATGTAACCTACGGTCGCAAATTTTTTGAAAGGGTTAAAATTCGTATTTTTGAAAACCGTTTGCACCGTTGATTAGAAGAAGTTCTCAGCTTTAAAAAGATATGTTTTGTTTATTAGTACTTCTAAAATTGCCCACTGGGGGGGGGGGGCAGAGCATTGCAGTAAGGGAGAAAACGACCCTTTTTGAAACTTTTGTTTCAAATGGTTAACAATGATATATTTTTAAACTGATTGCAGCATTTGAGACGTAACAATACGAACTTTAAGACTATGTCTTTCATTTTGCCATATTCAGAATGGTTTGGTTGATGGAGGCTAAAACAAAAGGCGAAAAAAAACCAGCATTTTGTACTTCCTTTCTTTACACACGGAAATCAGTTCCTGGGTATGCGCCTGTGCTTCGACCGATTTTTGCAGAAAAATATCACTTTTTTATTAGATTTTAATTAGTATCTCGGCTAATTATTAAAAATTAAAATTCTGAGTCTCATATGCATCAGAACCTGTCTTGGACTATCCTCACTCAAATTTTCAGACTTTTGCGCAGTAGATTTCCTTAGCTATCGCAGAGAGACACGCACACGCATACGCACAAAGAGCGATACTTTCTTTTATTAGTATAAATAAATAAGTACTAGTTATACTTTTCTATGTCCTTTTTTACTACCTTATAAAGGGTTCGTACACTTTTACCACAATTAGTTAATAGAATTTTTCGCCTTATTTAAATGCAGAAAGGTATTACAAATCCTGCAATTAAACGTAGCGTCTATAATTTCTGCAATTTAAATATTAAATACAAACAAATTAAAAATTTGTGGTAAAAGTGTACGAACCCTGTTATCCCATGAAAGATTTTTTTAAAACTATTTTTCGTGTAATATGGTGTGTAATATGGTGAATATATACCCAAAAAAGAGCAAAATATAGTATCAAATTTTAGGTGTGCTTAAATAACGAGAGTTCGTTATACGCTGGACTTTGTTATACGCTGAAGCTTGTTATACACCGGAATATATTATTTATATATTTCTATTAGTTGTCAAATACTGGGACATATTTATCCCGCACTCGATCGTTTTTCTTTACTTGATACTCCTTGAGTAAGTATAAAAGCTGACATGTAGAAAGAATATTTTTGTATTTCGTATTTTTTAGAGTTTATTCAATTTTTCCATTTGCATTCTTAAAACTGAGGAACGGTAAAATTGAAAAATTTCCCGATACATTCAAATTCCAGAAGAGGTATGGGAAATCGATATGCCAAAAGTTTTTAATTTCCTCAGGGGCTTTAGGTCTATTCACGTTGCGCCTTTATCTATAAAATCACTTTAATTAACTCAATGTTGGGGTATTTTTACATGTTTCTAATTAAAGTTAATTTTGCTTCGGATTAGGACACACGAAGATAATGAGAAATTAACTTGTAATATATGTAAGTATTCTTGAAGTTTAAGTAAGTTGTATGATGAAAAAAGACTACCTTTTAAACAAAGAAAAAAGTATATTTATTTACATTTTAACAAGAATGAAACTAGTCGTTGGGGGCCACCTTAATACCTACCCATAATGGATAGGCATAATATAAAATATGAAAATAAAGCATGCGTAAACCTTTTATAAAATGCATTGCACTTCGAATAAAATCTTGGCTTGATGACGTCCTAAACTTTAATATGCTCTATTACTGAATTGCGTAAAAGAAACATCCTTATAATTCTAAAAATGATAATCCTATTAACTAACAGTTTACTGCGTCGGATTAAGCGTCTCATTTCCAATTAAAATATATCTTTGAATTGAAATTTGAATGAAATACAGGATCATGAAAAATCGAGGAGTGTGGAAAATAGGATTACAAATATGTCGGAAACTCATTACCCGATCGACTTCATTCTTTATGCAAAATTTATATATTTTTATTGTATTTTATATTCACTCCTTAAAATACACAATTTCGAAAATTTTTATATACCTTTTATCGGAGCGAATATTTCGAGAGTCGAAAAAAAAAAAAAGTTTCGGATAATCCAGGTTACTGAAATTCAATAAGCTTCTTCTCATTATTACATTCTAAGTACATACCAAATTTCAAGTCCATATCTCAATTTGTTCGGGAGATAGAGCGTTTACAGACACACTTGCTTTACAGACGGCAATTGCTGTCCACACACAGAGAGACGGATTTTTTTTACTAAAAATATATTTTTCGGGATCTCCAGTGTCTGAAACGTGTCAATCCGTCAAAAAATCATGCATCGGGCATAGATTATGAAACACTTTCCAACACTATCAGAATAATATTAAGAAATTTCATTTTTTTTCATACAATGAAATGAGATATCTAAATAAGCAACACCAAAAAACAATCTTTTCAGTAAGCAATTGCAGCCCATATCTAGTAATGTATGGGAATTCTTTCCTGTAACGAAATCTTTCCTATGTCTCTGTATGGAGGTGCCTAGTCAGGTGAAGGTCTCGTCACCTTATCAAGATTCTAAATTACGAGACCAATTCCTTTTTCTTTTTTAATTGTTTTTTTAATCTGCCAGTTCAACAAAGTTAAATAGAAAACATAAATCGTCCAACAAGGAAGCTGTAATAAACTACTACAGAACACTACAGCCAATATGTAATAGATAGTGGAAACACAAATATTTAAACTGAATTATGTTAACTTGTCATAGTCTATATTAGCAACCATATTACGCGTGAATACGGCCCGAAAGCAAGCCTTTTATTTTATTTTCTTTCCTTGTTCAACAACGTACTGTCAGGTTATTGACCTAGCAAGCAGCGATGGTGAAAAGTATAAAGAGGTGTTGGAGAATTTTAGAGCTCAGACCACCGCGAAGACACTGTTTTATGTCAATCGACAGAATGAGAACATTAAAGGGATTACCAGATGCTAGGAATTTATCTGTGAATCTGGGGGGGGGGGGGTTCTGTTCATGGAAAGGGACCTCCGTGGTATACGAAAAAACAGAGCAATATACAAGAGGGATTATGTAAGTGTGGAAAGGATGTTTTGATATTTGGATTCTGGCTTCGACTTTTGAGGTACAAATGATGTAACAAGGCGTGTAAAAAGGGGAGCTAGGATTTAGTGTTTGGCCAATAAGAATGGTAAGAAAATGGGGGATGCGAGAAAACAAAAAGGCGTGGACGGTTGGAGACGGGGATCACTCTAAAAAAATAACGGACACTCTGGGAACTTGGTCTGAAGGGATGAATTTTTCTTAGAGGAGGGGGAGAACAAGATGAGCCGAAAGCCTCGGAAGCCGCGTCGATTAAGGAATGAGATGACGGCAGAAGACTGAGTGCGAATCCCTAACGGAGAAAACCAGGTGAGTGGAATGTTATATAAGGGTTAAATTTTGGTGGTCCGAGCAATCCAGTTAGGGAATAATCTTGAGTTATTGAATATTGTTTAGGGCATCCCAGTCATATTAAATTCACGTTATTTTATATTTTATTTTGCATATTGTTAAATCTAAGTAGATGTGAATTTGTTGTTAATAAAAGTGGATCAATAACTTAGATTTTGATTCTTGTTTATTATGACTTAATTTTCAGAGTCGACCACGCCACGTTCCTGTCATATCGGTTATTGCGGAAAGCATCTCTAAGATGCTACTTACATATATAAATTTCGGACATTTATTAATTTATTAATTTAATTATATAAAGAAATGAGATAAATTCTACAATAGAATAATCAAATAAAAGAACCAAAAACAGTGGTCGGACAGTACCCAGAAACCGATAATTAATGATAATCTAGAACCGGCCAACACAGTAACAAAAGTGACTCTCACCAAATAGCGCTGCAGCCAATGACGACCAAGAAGCCAGTCAGATAGATCTCCGCTATGAGGAGATTAGGCGAATTTCGCCCCGGTACACAAACTCGTTATACCCTGTTCACACGTGACATTTAAGATATCTTAGACCGCCATTTTTGAGGTGGTACCTTCCCGGAATTCAATACCTGTCCACACCGCAAAACTCATCTACGATAACTTACTGAACATCACCGTGTCTGATATCTCAACAAACATAGAATGTGCGCATGCGCATAGACAGCCTCAACAGCCAATCGGTTAAAGCTAGACTCCGGAGCCAATCAGAGTGAGTGGCTCTAGCAACAGAAAGTTCGAACTCACTAAGTGAGTTTGTGGAACTCCCTCAGTGAGTTCGGAGACCTAAGATATCTTAAATATTCAATCTGAACCGAGTTTCAAGCTAGGTATAATGCCCGGCAGGTAGGGGCCTGGTCTGCGGTTTAATAATAATAATAATAATTATAATAATGCTATGCACCCCATAAACCATACAAAAATGTTATTGTTCACTTCAATGATTCCATTATGTTTGAAATGTCACAGCATCATTAAAATGAACTACGAACGATTTCCCACCATAAATCATAGTGTAATGGACTCCTAAAAAGCATGTTGTAGTCCATCCCAGTGACGCATATCAAACACATTATGTTTGAAATATCGTAATATGAATAAAATGTACCGCAAACGATTTTCCACCTTAAATCATAGTGTAATGGACTCCTAAAAAAGCATGTTGTAGTCCATCTCAGTGACGCATATCAAATACATTATGTTTGAAATATCGTAACATGAATAAAATGTACCGCAAACGATTTTCTCCATAGATCGTAATATTAGAAAATTCTTTTGTGTGTCCCTGTAAATGAACTATAAATGCTACACACCTCATTTTCTATATCAAACATACTATAGTAAATCTCAATAACACATGAAAATTTCATGCAATCCAAATATATTTACAAGATTTACAGCTCGGATAGACAGACAGACTAACCGAATACATAAACACTCTTCAACTATGTTGGAAAGTGTTAGTTATAGAGTAGTTAGTGTTTTTAATTTGGAGGCCCCACCAGTGGCTGAGAGGTTGTGCTCTCGAAGCTGGTAGACGGGAGGTGCTGGGTTCGATCCCAATCGCGCCCGTCGGCCTAATCGCTCGGAGTTTTCGTGGTTTTCTTTCGAGCCGTGGATTTTCTCCATGCGTAAATACGGATTAGGTTCCCTTAGAAAGACCCCCACGAAGGGCACTCCCCCCGGGCCTATATCCCTCGTGTCGATAATTGGCCGTCAATAATCAACCCAACCCAACCCAACTTTTAATTTGGAGAAAGCTTTAAACACACTTTAAACAATGTAAATAGTTCAGCATTTGTTTCCAGCTAATAGTCCATAACGAAATTAATAATTTATCAATAAATAAACAAAATAACATAAATGAAACACAAATTTAACAGACAAGTAATCGAACTACGTGTTTAAACATTGAAATAATCAGATTCAAAAAGGTTGATTTAAATAGTAATGTCTTTGAATATATCTATGTCTATTAACCGCTGCCTTGCAGCTAATACAAAAGTATAGTTTTAAATAAATATATTTTTTTAAAATTCCACATAAAAATGTTTTTTTGTGTTGTTATTGGGCAATCTAAAAATCTATTACATGTAAAGAAATTTTTGAAGTTTTCGATTAAAAAATGGTATTCACCTGTGTTTTGTGCAACTGACACCATCTTCGGTAATCCGGAAAACCCATGTTTGATCCCCTGGTATTGCTATCCCCTCGTACCACTACATGAAATGGAAGCCATCATTTTGAATCTCCCTGTAAACAGGGTGGCCAGTGGTCATTTAATTTATCAGGGAAAATACTCGTATTTTCATACAGAAATATTTGTTTTTTTTATAAGCGACAAAATTAATAAGGTGTATATTTCTATACGGAAATACCGGTATTTTTCCTAACAAATTCCCAGGCCTCTGAGAAACACGCACAGGAAAATTTATACCCCAGTCTAAAATAGAGTCGACAATTTTGTGATATTTCTGTAATATTATCACAGAAATAATGTCAACAAAGTTATAGCTAGGTTATAAATTTTGTCTGAAGTTTAGTTTTATTTCTTCTAGATATTTATGGAATAGTAATATAAAATATTTATATCACACTTGATTTTAAAAATCGTCAAAGAAAATGTTATTAAGGAATTATTTTAGCCCACTTATTTGAATGTTATCCCTGAAATCTTAACTGAAATATTCATATTAAAACCGTGAAATATATATATATATAATCTACATATTGTCGATTATTTATGTGGTTTAATGATTATTATTTACGAAAGTCTTATTTATATATATATATATATATATATATATATATATATATATATATATATATATATATATATATATATATATATATATATAATTTTTTTCTACATTTTTTAAAATGTTGTAATCTATGTAGTTAAATAAAAATAACTGTAACTGTAGGATACAATTTATGATCTGAAGGATTCTCTATTTAACTGTGAATTTAACCTCTTCTTTTGGATACAATTTTGTACATGTGCTAACAATATACTAAAATATCTTGGGATATTATTAATATAAGTAATATATATATTTTTTTATTTTTTTTTCTTCTTTTTCACACTCCTTTTCAAATTGTATGTATAATTTATAATATTCCGTTGTAAAGGTCTTGTTATTCAATATTGTTTCAGCGATTGTTCGGGCGAGATATGGCACTATATTTAGCAAAAGCTGGTGTCATATACAGAAAACAATCGTTCTTTGCTTATAAATGTGATTTTCTTGCCCTTGAAAAAGTAAATTACTTTATAAGCTTTTATTTGTGTATATACTCGTGTGGTTTATATTTCATTCCTTATTTTCTATTTATTTAATTTTTTTTTCTTCTTAATTTGAATTAATAATGTTACATTTATTAGGACTACAATTTTAATTTGTAAATTGACAGGGCTCTTTGGTATCGGGATTTCAGTGTATGTGGTCAGTTTCTTATGTTTCAATGGTTAAATTTTACTTAAAGTTTTATATATATATATATATATATATATATATATATATATATATATATATATATATATATATATATATATATATATATATATATATATATATATATATATAAATTAAAATGAAATCACATGTATTAAAAACAGTGAAAAAGATATATGAATGGAAAGGATGTTCCAAAAATTATACATTATATATATGTATGAAATTTTTGTTAACTTGTATATAGTTTTGTTAACATGCAATTAATTGTAATTTTCTTTATTAACATGTATTTTTTTAAACTTTTTAACAAACGTGTAAATGTTTTAAAAACCTTTCTATTAACTTATAAATTTCTTAACTTTTTTGAACCTATATATGTTTTTAAACTTTTTTGCTAACTTAGGAATTGTATACATACATACATATGTACATTTATTCACACACATACACAGATGCACATACACACACATACACACGCACACATATATACATACACACACACAAATCATGATTGCAATACATTCCTTATATTATGTATTCAGAATGTAAAAAATGCTTAATCTTTCAAAAAAAGAAAAGTGATCGAATAGAATTTTATATTAAAATACGACATTGCATCATCTCCAAGCCAATCCCTATTTCAACTGTTCGAAATGAAGCGGAACAAAAGCTTTGAGATTTCATGACGTAATATTCCATGTTTAAGGCTATCTTTATTCAGACTGAGTATGATTTTATTCTTCATTCAGGAGAGTTTTGTAATAAAATGCTTCCGCGTGTCTAGAAAGAGGATAAAAATTTCATTATATTGATAGAGTGCTGAAAAATATTTATGTCTAGACAGATATTCGAAACTAGGATTTAAACCATTATATGCACGCAACAACAGATTTTTAGGCAGTCTCTCATAGTATATAATTAATATTCATATGGAATAGAATATTTCCCTATTTCAATTCTTTAACTTATTTAATTTTCGCATTTAAATTCATAAAACTCGGTAAAAGAAAGTGTGAAAATTTCCTTCGAACACTCATAAAGCAATATAGTTTAGAGATTTAAGAAATCATTTATTAAAATTAAATTTCTTTTGCTACCACTGATTTTCGGAAACGTTTACCAGTATCTTTTATCTATATATTTAAAACGACGGAAAAAAATAAACTGATATAAAAAACTGTCAAATTTTCCACAGGAATATCGTCTCTTTGCGCATGCTTCAACGTTTTTTGTAGGGTTCTCCCCTCAGAAAGGGCAAACCTGATAGATTAGCCCTCACCTGTTTAGCCTAAGGCTCCTATAAGTATTATAGGAGCTCTAGTTTAGCCTAGGGGGATTGAAAAAGGTTGATTGAAAACGGATGGAGTCACCATTGCATTGAAAGCATAGACCTTCTAATATATTTTTGCTCTGAGATTGAAAGCTGCAGTTTTTTTAAGAATTCATGTTTCCACTACTAAGTAAGCATATTTTTTCGCAAAATTTTAAAGAGAGCTTGGATGCAGTTATATTCATAACGGATCGAAATGTCAAAGAGTTCGGAAGATGAGAACAATTTTTTTATTGCTGTGTTAAAGAAGCCGACGCGAAAACAAACAAACAAACAAAAAAGCGAGAAGAAAACATTTCTTTTACAACTAGATAACAATATTTTTTCACGAAATTTTTACACGGGCTCTAAAACCGTTTTATTTATCACCAATAAAAATTTCAAAAAGTTCGGACAAAAAGAACTTTTTATTTTAAAACTATAAACGAACCTACGTAAAAAAAAAACAAGAAAATGAGCGCTTTTATCACTAAATATCAATATTTTTTTGCGAATTTTTCATTTTAAAATATAATTTTATACAAAATCCGGTTAAAGATATAAAATAATGAAAATTTGATTATTCTTTTTAAACTTATTATCACGGGCCCGAGCAACGCCGGGCGGGGGCCAGCTAGTAGTGTATTAATCAGCTTTCTCAAACCGGAATATCTTTTTTAGATGCGTTCGTAATTATATAAATACGCCAGTCCGTCCGTCCGCCTGTCCGTCTGTCTGTCCGTCCGTCCGCATATAACAGCGCAAAAACTACCCAACCAAATGGTTTGAAATGTAATATATATAATCGTTGCAGAATTTTGTCGAGTCATTTAAAATTTTATGATAATCCAATCAAAATTTAAAAAGATTTTGATAAAAGTTTTATTTATTCTATTAAATCCTATCGTACGTAATCTATATAATAAAAGCGTAAGTCATGTGACTGAGGAAAACAAATACGGGCTAGCCACTTCTTTTTTCACATGCCAGGCGGCCATTTTTATTCAAAATTATTTTTTCGAATAAAATTGCATAAAAGTTACATTTTTAGAAAGATCGTGTGTAAACACATCACCGGACACAAGTATATATCACATGTTTTCTCGGAATTCGATTCTGTAGTTCCAATAGTTCGGAAGATCTGGCGTTTAAAGTGAAAAAAAAAAACGTGTTTTTAAAAGTGAGAAAAAATTTCGGAACACTATGAAAAAAATTTAATGTATTGCAATTTTTCTTCAAACTGATGGAATTATTTAGTTTAACTCAACGCACGTTTGCTTTGCCAAAAAGGAATGAAATTCAATTCAAAACTAACAGAATATGAGTCAAATTCACGAGTTACGAGACAACACTGATATTGACATGTAGTAATTTTTATAGATATAAAAGTAAGCTGCGCCGCAGGACTTATATCGCGCCAGCAGGTTTTTCTCCCTGCGGCGCTTCGGCCGGTCAGAGGACCGTCACCTACGGACCCTCTAACCTTGAACCCACGTGTCGACGACGTAGGCCGTTGCGATACGCGCAGAAACAACGGGGAATCACCGCGAGACACTTGGAGACGGGCCGGCGTCCCCCAACAGCTTCGGAGATGGAAACCCAAAAGGGAACCAGACCCTAGGCCTTAAGTCGGGATGTTCCATACCGTACTTGCTCTACCACAACTCGAGGGGTGTGAAAACCTACAGAGGTAGTCACGATTCCCTCTCGTAGTGGACCACTTTTATAGATATTAACATACATACTCTGAGGTAAATTTACAGAACCGTATCACCGTTTTCATTACCTTGGATACTCATATAAGACAAGATAAATAATTAATATTATATTTTTCGCTTTTTACAGAAAAATAAATTAACAATGTATTTTTCATACTATTATACTTTTTTATTATCTTCTATCTACTACAGAAGAAAGTACAGTAAATGGAAATTTTTTCGACTTCCGGCTTTCGACGGATTTACACGTTTTAGGGGTCAGAGATCCCGAAAAATATGTTTATACAAATAGTCTGTCTGTTCGTGTGTGTGTGTCTACTTTCTATCATCGAAATATGTATGAAGTTATGCATAGAATTGAACCAAACTTCATATATATGTTTCCGACTATGGCCAGGATGTCCTAGTTGAATTTGGGGATATTCCGCCGCATAGACGCTTTGATAGTATTTTTTTGTGCAATTTTCTTTATTGTATCATCGGAAAGTGTACGAAGTTATGCATGGAATTGAACCAAACTTCATGAATGTTTCTGACTATGGCCAGGAGGTCTTTGTTGAATTTCGGGATATTCCGCCGGAAGGAACGCTTTGATAGTAATTTTTGTGCAATTCTCTTTATTGTATCATCGAAATATGTATGAGGTTATGCATAAAATTGAACCAAACTTCATATATATGTTTCTGACTATGTCCAAGAAGTCCTATTTGAATTTGGAGATATTCCGCCGAAAGGGACGCTTTGATAGTAATTTTTGTGCAATTTTCCTTATTGTGCATCGGAAAGTGTACGAAGTTATAGATAGAATTGAACCAAACTTCATATGCATGTTTCTGACTATGGCCAGGAAGTCCTAGTTGAATTTGGGGATATTCCGCCGCATAGACGCTTTGATAGTATTTTTTTGTGCAATTTTCTTTATTGTATCATCGGAAAGTGTACGAAGTTATGCATGGAATTGAAACAAACTTCATGTATGTTTCTGACTATGGCCAGGAGGTCTTTGTTGAATTTCGGGATATTCCGCCGGAAGGAACGCTTTGATAGTAATTTTTGTGCAATTCTCTTTATTGTATCATCGAAATATGTATGAAGTTATGCATAAAATTGAACCAAACTTCATATATATGTTTCTGACTATGTCCAGGAAGTCCTAGTTGAATTTGGAGATATTCCGCCGAAAGGGACGCTTTGATAGTAATTTTTGTGCAATTTTCCTTATTGTGCATCGGAAAGTGTACGAAGTTATAGATAGAATTGAACCAAACTTCATATGCATGTTTCTGACTATGGCCAGGAAGTCCTAGTTGAATTTGGGGATATTCCGCCGCATAGACGCTTTGATAGTATTTTTTTGTGCAATTTTCTTTATTGTATCATCGGAAAGTGCACGAAGTTATGCATAGAATTGAACCAAACTTCATGTTATATGTTTCTGACTATGGCCAGGAAGTCCAAGTTGAATTTGGGGATATTCCGCCGGAAGGGACGCTTTGATAGCAATTTTTGTGCAATTTTAATTATTGTATAATCGGAAAGTGTGCGAAGTAATGAATAGAATTGAACCAAATTTCTTATATATGTTTTTGACTATGGACGTCAGGTCCCAGTTGAAAATAGGTATAGTTCCACGGAAGGGGGCGCTGTGATAGCAATTTTTGTGCGATTTTATCGATTTTTTTTAATTTAGGTGAAGAAGTTATGAATATTTTTTGGCGAAATTTATAATTAGATGTAATGTAATAGGTCATGGTTTGTATAAAATTTTGGAATAAGTCAGCCTGCAGATGCCGCTGTGAGAGCGATTTTTTAGGGATTTTATCGATTTTTTGCAGTGTAAGTGAAGCAGCTATGAATATTTTTTGAAGAAATTTTATAATTAGATGTAATGTAATAGGTCAAGGTTTGTATAAAATTTTTCAATAAGTCAGCCTGCAGGTGCCGCTGTGATAGAGAATTTTGTCCAATTTACGGGACGGGCGCGGTAGCTATTGAAAAAAAAATCCCTGACGGCTCGGCCTACAGGCACAGGTAGATTTCGAAGACGCAGACCGTGGGGCGCCTGTTTGTTGGGAATTGCGGAAGAAATGACCTTTTTGCCATGATGTGGCAGTTGGAACCGCCTACTTCGAAACCTAACTTGTTTGCAGGCGGAGCCAGCAGGGATTTTTTTTTTTTTTTTTTTTTTTTTTTTTTTTTTTTTTGCTATAAGGTTTGGTCCTATAAAAAACTTGTCAATATAAACGTTTTAGATAATATTAAGAGGATTTATAATAAACTAGCTGGCTTCGCCCGCCAGCGGGCCCCTAATTTACATCGGTGCCTCGAATTGTAGAAAATCTCGAATCTTGTAAAACCTCGAACCGGACGAACCTCCGACCCGGGTGCCCGCTGCCTTCGGCACCGTATACCGGTCGTGCTACGCACGCACCGGATAATCCCTTAATTTGCACATTGAGTAGTATAAAGCTCTAACCGAACGAACCTCCAACCCGTGTCCCCGCTGCCTTCGGCACCGTATACCGGTCGTGCTACGCACACACCGGATAATCCCTTAATTTGCACATCGAATAGTATAAATCTCTAACTGAACGAATCTCCGACCCTGCCCCAATGCCTTCGGCACCGGATAATCCCTTAACTTGCACATAGAATAGTATAAACCTCTAACCGAACGAACCTCCAACCCGGGTCCCCGCTGCCTTCGGCACCGTATACCGGTCGTGCTACGCACGCACCGGATAATCCCTTAATTTGCACATCGAATAGTATAAACCTCTAACTGAACGAATCTCCGACCCTGGCCCGCTGCCTTCGGCACCGTAAACCGGTCGTGCTACGCAGATAGAATAGTATAAACCTCTAACTGAACGAACCTCCGGCTCGGGTCCCCGCTGCCTGCGGCCCCGTAGTCGAGTCGAATGAGCCATACCCCGTCGTGATCCTTCCCATAGAAACAGAGATAGAAAAGCGCCCCCTGTTGGTGAGAGTCGGAGCAAAAGTCAATAAGCTGTAGTATCCTCTATCGACGTTGAGTCGAATGAGCCATACCCCGTCGTGATCCGGGCCATAGAAACAGAGATAAGTAAACGCCCCCTGGTGGTAAAAAACGAACTAAAACCGATAAGCTCTAGTCGAATAGTATAAACCTCTAACTGAACGAACCTCCGGTTCGGGTCCCCGCTGACTGCGGCACCGTAAAGCATTCGTATAGCATTCGCACCGTATAGCAGTCGCTACGCACGCGCTGCAGTATATGTTAGTTCCACCTTCCACCACCAGGTGGCGCAAACTGTTTATACGATCATAACTGAAATCGTTGCAACTTATTTAGACTACCGGAGTTCTCGTTCAAAGACAGTGAGCTGTAGAAAAACTTAAAACTGAAAAAAAAAAAAAAATTCTGATGTCTTAATTACATAAACCGTCCGGATTCGATAACGGGCGAAGCCCGCTTTTAAACAACTTATTTAGACTACCGGAGTTCTCGTTCAAAGACAGTGAGCTGTAGAAAAACTTAAAACTGAAAAAAAAAAAAAAAAATCTGATGTCTTTATTACATAAACCGTCCGGATTCGATAACGGGCGAGGCCCGCTTTTAAATAACTTATTTAGACTACCGGAGTTCTCGTTCAAAGACAGTAAACTGTAGAAAAACTTAAAACTGAAAAAAAAAAAAAAATCTGATGTCTTAATTACATAAACCGTCCGGATTCGGTAACGGGCGGAGCCCGCTTTTTACTAATCGAAAATAGTGGTAATTTTTCTATACATATAAACAATCAAACGTTTAAAAATATTAAATTTGTTGAAATGGAATTGGTTTCCTCAAAAATACTACAAATGTACAAATATGTCTTAATTCACCAACCGTCCCGATTCGATAACGGGCGAAGCCCGCTTTTCCTTATCGATTTAGACTACCTGAGTTTTAGTTCAAAGACAGGGACCTGTAGAAAAACTTAAAAAAAAAAAAAAAAAAAAAAAAAAAAAAAAAAAAAATCGATAACGGGCGAAGCTCCCTTTTCCCATAAATACAATCAAAGCAAACTCACTTTTTCACTTCAAAAGAACCTGATTTAGACTACCTGAGTTTTAGTTCAAAGAACCTGTAGAAAAACTTAAAACTGAAAAAAAAAAAAAAAAAAAAAAAAAAATCGATAACGGGCGAAGCCCGTTTTCATAGTTAAGAGAAAAAAAAACTGAAGGAGGGGGGGGAGGGGGCGATGACACTGCTTTTCCTCAAACGACTGATTTAGACTACCGGACTTCTTGTTCAAAGACAGGGACCTGTAGAAAAACTCAAAACTGAAAAAAAAAAAAAAAAAAAAAAAGCTTAGACGCGGCCTACTTCTTAAAATCTTAATATCTAGCCGGCACTGTAATAGAAATATTTCTTTTGCTTTAATTATACAAATAATGATGATTAATTATACAATAAAATAATATATCGGCTCGTAATGAATCACTTCAAAAGAACCTGATTTAGACTACCTGAGTTTTAGTTCAAAGACAGAGACCTGTAGAAAAACTTAAAACTGAAAAAAAAAAAAAAAAAAGTTTAGACGCGGCCTACTTCTTAAAATCGTAATATCTAGCCGGCACTGTGATGGAAATCTTTCTTTTGCTTTAATTATACAAATAACGATGATTAATTATACAATAAAATAATATATCGGCTCGTAATGAATCACTTCAAAAGAACCTGATTTAGACTACCTGAGTTTTAGTTCAAAGACAGAGACCTGTAGAAAAACTTAAAACTGAAAAAAAAAAAAAAAAAAGTTTAGACGCGGCCTACTTCTTAAAATCGTAATATCTAGCCGGCACTGTGATGGAAATCTTTCTTTTGCTTTAATTATACAAATAACGATGATTAATTATACAATAAAATAATATATCGGCTCGTAATGCAGATATGAGAATAATTTTTAGATATTCTGAAAGCAGAATCAATTTTGCATCGCCCTGTAAAAGTTAGGAATTACTGCGCCCCTTAGATTCAGAGATTGGGCCCCCCTCTGAAAAAAACCCAATTGAACGTCACGTGACCACCGTAAAAAAATTGCGCCTCTACTCTTGAAAATCCTCCTCTTGTCTGAAAATATCCGGTCACGTGTCGTTTTTCTGCATTGGTTACAAATGATTAGAAATAAATTGCTTCATTAACCGGTTTTTAATTGATATCTTCCGATTTTACTGGTCGAATTATACAATCTTTTTTTTGTTGAAATCAGGATTTTTTTTTACGTGTGATGGCCGATTTGGGGGTCCAGAGATTAATTCCTTCATTGTTTTTCGAAAACGGACTTGAGCATTACATGAAAGCTGTCACGTGAATTTGCTCTTTCTTCCTTCCAAACATCTGCGCTCCAGGCAGTCTGCGGTCTCCACATGCCGCGCCGAAAGAATTAAAAAATTATTTTTTATCGATCGATTTTTAAAGAATTTTTTCGGTTCTAATGGTCGTACGGGAATGATTTTTCGAATTTCTGAAAGCAAATGCTCTCCTGAATCTGTCTGTCCCATTTCCGAATTTCTGACCCCCCGACTTCCGTAGATCCGGGTCGGTTTAAAAACCCGCACTGCGGTTTGGGGCTTAATTTGCTCCTGGCGACCCTGCCTTTTTCGAGAATCGTCTCCACCGGCAAACCTTTTCGGAGGGGAAACTTTGCGGTTTTCGATTCTTTTTCAAGTTTGGTTTCGGTCGGTAATTAAAACACTTTCACTCATTAATAACTCCCCGGGTCCGGGTCGGAATGCCGACCCGATCGAAACTTGAGCGTCGCGCCTTTTTGGCGAATTTTTCGGTCCGCGTCCGCCGTCCGTGCGTCGCCTGGTCCCGGAGCCTTTGCGGGTACAAAGGTGGAGTGCACAGACAGACACACACACACACACACACACACACACACACACACACACACACACACACACAGACGTTTACCGCGCTTAATATTAGGGATAAATTTAAGCGGATTTGATATCTTGTGAATTGACGAAGTTATGAATTTTTTTCTTCTAAAACACCCTCTTTCACTCCCCCCCCCTTGGGACCATTTTTAATTATATCAAAAATCTGTCATACATACATTTTCGGCCCTTCTCCTAGAAGTAACAATAACTTTAAACGGATTCGATACGTATCATAACTAAGAAATTACCAGAGGGCCCGAGCGAGGTTTTCGCACTGAAATCTAATATTTTCTAGGTATTTCACTATTATCCCGTCGACCACTTTCATAACAAAAAACTATCGCCAAACTGTAAGATTAAACGCCAAAAATGCAATCCCATTTACTTGAGGTCAGAAGCATTATACGTGTTTGTTACGTCATCAAGTGGTTTTTAATTCGACATTTGCGTGTATTTTTCATTATGTTTTACTGATTTATTAGTTATTTCATTAATTAAAATCACAATTGTGTCCTTAAATTCTTATATTTTATTTATTTATTTATTTTGATATTCCAATGAAAACGTTCTCCCGTTTATTTGGCGATAGTTTTTTGTTATGGAAAGTGGTCGACGGGATAATAGAGAAGTACCATTTTTTATCAATATGAAATATTTATTAGATGCAGGTTTAAACTTCTACAGAAAAAGTAAGGACAAAAATATCAGCAAACAACATTTAGTTTTTAGTCAAGCCAGAATATCATCTAATTTATTCCATCAAAGTTAGAGTAAAAACTGATCCAAGATTGCAAAAGGCACGCGCGAGAAAAAAAAAATTAACAATCGTATTTTAACTGCATTAGAAAATGACGTCATTCGCTTCGGGAAAAACATGGGACATAGAAATATAAATCTAAACATTTCAATTTCAATTTCGCTTTTTAATCATAAATATAAAATAAAACCCGTGCGGAAGTTTTTTTATAATAATTGCTGAGCATCATATAATGTGGTATTTTATTTTTTTGGCAACAATAATTTGAGGAAAAACTTTCATTTTTTTATGAAAACAATGCCGATTTAAATTTTAATTAACAGCAATTTTTAATCAAAAAACATGTTTTAACAAAGAGTTAAGTGTGCTATGTCAGAAGCCTGTTCAAAATCCTTTCATATGCTATCTCATTCGTCGTTCTGCGTTTTATATTTTCTTAGAAAAAGGGATGTTGACAGGAGAAATAATATATATGATGGGGGTTTTTCTTTTTTCACAAAAAGCCCCCCCCACCCTCCCCCCCCCTTGGTTCGATTTTGCCCATTAACGAACTTGACCGAGATTTTATGCCCCTTGATTTTATGTATCAATTTGAAAGAGATTTGTGAAGAATTTTTCCAGTTATCGTGTCCATAAAAAAGTGACATAGATAGATAGATAGATATAAAGTTTTGAACTGGGTGTAGTTTTGGGTTCTGGGAGTCATGATCGGCGTAGATCTGCAAAAATTTTTCAAAATTTCCAACTTAGGTCAGAATATACTAGGTAGTATTTCTTACGAAATCTACCTAAAAAAAAACATACGCAGTTCAAGCGAATTCTTATTACAAATTAACATAAAATTTATGTTTTTAATCAATTTACAATAAATATCTTTTAACATCAGTATAAATTTGTCATTTGCAATTTATAGGGTGAACGTTATTTCAAATGCGTTGATTTTGAAAGTGAATCAAATATAAAATTTGATCATTATAAAATCTGTAGATAATATTAACAAGATTTATAATAAATTGAAACGAATTTGATATCTTGTGAATTGATGAAGTTATGAATTTTTTTCTTCTTAAACCCATATTTTTCCCCTACTTGAGGCCATTGTTAATGATATCAAAAATCTGTCATACATAAATATTTGGCCCTTTTCCTAAAAGTAATAATAACTTTTAACGGATTCGATATGTATCATAATTAAGAAGTTATACCTACTGAAAAACTGGGTTCTTTTCTGTTTTCACAAAAAGGCCCCATTCTCCCCCCCCCCCGCCCCTGGTCCGATTTTGAAAATTAACGAGCTTGACCGAGATTTTATACCCCTTGATTTTATGTATCAGTGTGGAAGAAATGTGTACATAATTATGGAAGTTATCGTGTCCATAGAAAGGTGATATATATATATATATATATATATATACATTTAGGTTGATTTCTTTAGAAATACTACCTATTACATTCTCCCCTATGTTGGAATTTCTAAAAAAATTTTGAAGATGTACGCCGATTATGACTCCTAGAACACAAATCATCGCCAGTTCAAAACGTTATATGTATATATATATATATATATATATATATAACCATAAATGAAACATTATCATAACACCAACTTAAACCATGAAATAATTAAGTATGAAATAATTAGTTGACAATGAAAGATTCCCCAACACACTTAATATGGAATCAAAAAACATTGAAAGAATAAGAAATTAAATAAAAATTGAATCAATGGAATTAAATGAATTAAATGAAATGAAATTTGTGGAATTTAGACAGAATTATCAAGTCCCAATTGCCTGAATACCACAAATAAAATGAGATGTTTCGTCTTCATATTAGCCAAACATTGCTAAAAAATATGATATTGGGACAACATCTCAAATACAATGATTCAAATCAGTGATAAAATAAAAAATAAAATACAATATAAAAAAGGAAAGAAACCATACAATAAAAAAAAAATCCATAAAGATGAATAAAGATATAAATAAGATACCTTGCAGTTCATGAACCATCATGAAAACTCCAACATGACTGGGGAATGAATTGCATAAAAAATCATATCATGTTGCCAATTTTAGAAATATAAATTGCTTTGCAATGATGCCAGAAAGAATGTTAAAATATGATGGATTATAAAATAAACAGGAACATTAGTGCTGCCATCTATTAGTAGAAAAAAAAATGGATATAATCTGAATCGAAGGAATAGGATGGAAATAAATGTTTCATAAATCAACCAAATTACTAACTTAATTGATACCAATTAGTTAAATAATAAATAAATGAGATTAATTAATAAATAGAAAATCGAATTACATTAAAGGATGTATTAATGTATAATACTATGTTATAAATAAGTATTAAGATGTAAAAATTAATAATAAAAAACAACTTAAAATAGTGCTGCCCTCTAGTGGTAAAAGTAAATATAAAGTATGGATGGAAATTAGTTTTTAATAATTAAACCAAATTATTATCTTAATGATAGCCATTAGTTAAATAATAAATAAATGAAATTAATTAATAAATAGAAAGTTGAATAATATCTAAGTAATGGATGTATAAATTAATAATACTATGTTATAAATAAGTAGTAATATGGAAAAATTAATAATTAATGCAACATTAAAAATGTACCATTAAATGTCAACAACGATTAAATAACTGTACTAAAAATGCAACATCATTTAAAATAAATTAAATTAAAATACTAAAGATTTGAATTAAGAATCAAAGAATTTAAAATTAATATTGAGTAAATATTGAAATGAATTAGTCACAAAAATGTGGCTTTAAACAAAGTTAAATTAAATAAAAACACTAAATAAAATTAAAACATATTATATCAACACTGTATAAAAGTAAACATTATCTTATAAGTAGATATGATATTGTCCACCAAAAGTATTAATCCAAATCATTAGATCAAATACATTCTTAATAATAATGAATATAAATTCATTTAAAATAATTAAATAATGAATAAGTAAATCTAACTAAATTAATATACATAAGAATAACACATCGCAGTCCATTATAAAATGTGTATGATCAAACAATTGTGTAAATCAAAATGCCCCCATTTTTTTTTTAAATATATAAATTAACCATGCGTATTTTTCCATACAACGCCGCCACACACCTCCTCAATATTATCAACCGTTTTCAATCCACTGATGGATATAGGTCTCCTCCAGTTTTTGCCATTGTTTCCGTCTAGTGTTTTCGTCATCCAATTAACACCGGCCACATTTCTGATTTCGTCACTACATCTTACTGGAGGTCGTCTTCTTGGTCGTTTTAGATTCTGGCATACCACTGTAGGGTGTTTGTGCGCTCCATCTATTGTCTTAACTTCTTGCAATGTGCCCAGCCCATTTCCATTTTAGCCGTTTAATTCTCTCAATGATGTCAAAAACTTTCGTCTGACTTCTTAACACACACACACACACACACACATATATATATATATATATATATATATATATATATATATATATGATTCCTAGAACACAAATCACCGCCCGTTTAAAACTTTATATATATATAAAAAGTTTTGAACTGGCGAAAGTTTTGTGTTCTAAGAGTCTTAATCGGCGTAAATAATCTACTGGAAATTTTTTTTAGAAATTCCAACATTGATGAGAATTTAATAGGTAGTATTTCTTACGAAATCTACCTAAAAATATATAACAGATCTATTAACTACTCATTTTTTGCTTCTAAAATGCATAATTAAAAAAAAATTAACGCTTTTTGAAGTATTAACATGTATGAGATAGACGAAGAAAGTTTTGTGATTGACACATCCGACTATGCCGTTGTCTATGTATAACGCATAATACAGCACATTTTGCAATAACAGCTTTCTCTTTTATGCTACTTTATTTTACTGTTGAAAAGAACAAAAAAATCAACTTTTAGAAACTTTGGTTTACTTTAAATGCAAATATTTAATCTGATATAAATATTAGAAGGGAAAGATTTCCATATTTCTATCAATATTCCTCCGATATTGATTTTCACTGAATAAATCCACATTACTCAGTCAGAGTTGAAAGTATTTCTTTGCTTTATTTTCACCGATGAAAAGGTTAGGAGACTTTGAATATATCAAAATATCAAAACGTTTTTCAGTAAAAAAGAAAACGTCGGTTTGTCACATCAAAGGATTTCTATTTTTCTGACGAATTGCTAGAAGAAGAAATCCATGCATGGATATCTACGTATATGCATGTGTGTGTATCTGAGTGGGTGTGCGAATTACGAATGTATTGTAATTGTCACATGTGCGTGAGTATAGGTATTTTTTAACAGGGTTTTTATTAAATATAGCCGTAGAATACAGATAAAAAAAGGTTAAAATTACTAAAGTTATTTCTTAATTCCTTGTAATAAATTACACTACAAATTCTCAGCAGACATTGGGAAAACTTTGGTTAAAAAAAAGAGTTTCCAGTTACCTTAATGTGTACTGAATGTGTTCCTTTAATGTGTTCCGAATATTCTTCACTATAAAGACAGTGTTCTGAAAGTGTACCAAAAGTGTTCTTCTCAGGATATTTGTTAAATCTAAACTTGGGAACACATTTGAGAACAAATTTGGAGCACATTTGGGCACAATTGGGAAATCATCGCTTTCAAAAAAGTGCGCTAGAAAGTGTGCTGAACAAAAGAAATGTTTTCAGAAGTATTCTAAAAACTGTTCCAAAAAGTGCGCTTCAAAGTGTACTAAAAAAGGTGACAAAATAAGTGTTCTAAAAAGTGTTCTGAAAAGTGTATAAAGATTTGCAGTGTACACTGTTCAACATGATATCAGTTTCTCATGAAGTAAGTGGTAAATTCTATACAGGTTGATGCGGAATTCCTGAGTAAAACGTTAAGGAGTGATAGAACATGCCTATTGTGTGGCTGAGATAAGAAAGACTCTGGAACCGGTCTCGGCTCAGTCCTGTTGCCCGGGAAACTGCCCAGTTGACTTTATTTTAAGGAAGTCCGGCATTTTCTATTCAATTAATTGGGCATTCCGAGAGTTATCGCAGTCTTTTGTACTTCCGCGCCTACAGACGAAGTTCCCTCCTTACAAGTTTTGGAACCTTCGAAAAGAGGAAACCTACTCTGTTTTTTTCTAATCTGAGCCGCACAGTAGACAAGCTCAGATCACCATACAATGCATGGTCGTAACTCAAGCATGTGAAGCGCTACAGGGCGCTTTCTAAATGTGGAAAGAACCATGTTTTATACACAATATCAAATAAATGATGGCTGATTTTATTTATGAGTGTTACTAGCTAGGATGATAATATGGATGAAAATTAGAAGAAGTAATAAATAAATTGCAATGTAAGTAGCTTTAGTTGCAAACAACTATGGGTTCAAGAGAGGGAGAGAGGGGGTGTATCTTAAATTGGACCAAATTTCTTTCAGAGAAGTTGAGGGTGAATCAGAACTCATGCAAAATTTTAAGGAGTGAACATATCTAAAAAAGCACGTCTTCTCACAAAGAAACTTTCACTTAAACTGAGGCTAGGAGCTGCAGTATATGACTCATACTCCTGAAATACACATCGATCGATGCACCAGTTAGTCAGCTATTATAAAATATGCTTTTTACAATTGCTGAGCAAATTTTAATTTCTGCCTTTTACGCCGTACAATGCACAGCCGTATCCTAAGAGGCAAACCGCTAGATGGTACTGTCATTAAACACTCAAAGCGCTGATTTTTCACATACATCGTTATTTTTACCGTGGATTTAAAAAATGACTAGATGGGACCCTTCAAAATTTGACGGCAAACAACTTGATAGTACCATAAAAATAAAATTCATAATTCCATTTAGTATTTCTAAATTTTTTTTTTTCAAAACTACACGACTTTTAAAAACTTTCATTAAATTATTTTTTATCAGTCTGATTCTAAAACCCCGAATTTAAAATTTGCTGTTTGCAGCTAACGATTAATAATACATATTTTTTATTTATTTTACATTAATCAAAATATTCTAGGGTGTTAAACTTTATTTAATTATAAAGCATTGTAATAAATAAAAAAATACAAATTACAGAACTTTTCCTCCTAAATTAACTGTGTCATTATTAAAATTAATTATAGCCATAAAGTAAGAAAAATCATTCCGTCCAGAGCGGGGATCGAACCCACACAATAATCGGAACAGTGAAGGAACGCGCCTTATACCACTCGACCACTGTTTTCTCATTAGAGCAGTGGTTCCCAACGGAGGGCGTACGCCCCACAGGGGGGGGGGGGGCAATTTAACTTTTCAAGGGGACAATTCGGGATTTCTGCGAACCCATACGTTCTGAATTGTTTTTCTAATAGTAATGTTGTAGATTGAAAATAAACGTTACACATTCAAATTTCAAAAACAAAATTAAAAATAATAAGTTTTTTATTCACAATTGAATCCATTTGGACCCTACACTGTTAACTAGTATTTTAAAAACACAAATTGCACAAATTGTGCTTATTAGTTGCTAAAATCAGTGTAAAAATTGTTTTAAACTCATAAAAGAGCTAAAATCCTACATGTTTCGGCTTTAAACTTAAAGCCATCATCGGGGAAGAGGAACAACACAAACGACTACTGATCTTTTAATTTTCGACACGAGAAAATTGAAATCAACAGTATGGAAAAATTTAAATAAAATAAGCGGGCGCTCTCTGTTGCCAAAGAGCGAAAAACAAAACAATGAATTAACAAGGGGTTAAAAATGTATCCCATAAACTAGGTATGTTGAAAGAAAAGTTATCATTACAAATACAATCTTTTCTAATTTTAATTTCCAATGATTCCCTAATGGCGGCTTTAAATGGGTTATTGAACCTATGGATAATTCTTGCTATTAATTACAGTTTTTAGCGTAAAACCGGGAGAGTGCAGTGGATAACTTTCCAAATTTTATGTCGTATTTTATGCCGACATAAAATTTGGAAAGTTATCCACTGCACTCTCCCGGTTTTACGCTAAAAATAATGATACTGTAATTAATTTCGATAAAGCAAGAATTATCCATAGGTTCAATAACCCATTTAAAGCCGCCATTAGGGAATCATTGGAAATTAAAATTAGAAAAGATTGTATTTGTAATGATAACTTTTCTTGCAACATACCTAGTTTATGGGATACATTTTTAACCCCTTGTTAATTCATTGTTTTGTTTTTCGCTCTTTGGCAACAGAGAGCGCCCGCTTATTTTATTTAAATTTTTCCATACTGTTGATTTCAATTTTCTCGTGTCGAAAATTAAAAGATCAGTAGTCGTTTGTGTTGTTCCTCTTCCCCGATGATGGCTTTAAGTTTAAAGCCGAAACATGTGGGATTTTAGCTCTTTTATGAGTTTAAAACAATTTTTACACTGATTTTAGCAACTAATAAGCACAATTTGTGCAATTTTTGTTTTTAAAATGTTTTATTCAGTTTTTGAAAAGTAGCCATTCAAAAGTTTTAAATACAATTCTACCAGAATAATTATAGATGAAACTTTTAAAGATATTTAGATACTTTTATATATTTAAAAATTCTTTATAATTTTTCTGATTTATAAGTATTTTAGAATTTTAAACAACTTTTTCGATTATTTATTGAATGAGTCGCACTGCAATATATCACATGAAAATCAATTTTACACATGAAACTATTCAAGTGTATATTTAACAATTACTTGACCACCTTCCTTTACAGAATCTTTTATCACGTTTTATTCTGATTAGAAATTGTTGAGTAATTTAATCGCAGAAATTCTGTGATTAAATAAGACAAAAATGTTTTATTCAAAATTATTGACTTTTCTAATCAAGGATTCTGAGCACTCTATGCATCACGCATACGTGGCAAACGTGTGCCAGTAGACTACGAGGAGTATCAGATGATTATAAAAAATATTTGATTCATCCATTACCTTCGGCATATTTCAGGATCAATGTTAAATGTTTTTTAGCTCACAGGCTATCAAAGCCTGAGAGCTTATGTGCCCGCCCGTTCTGTATGTATGTATGTATGTAATGTACGTATGTACGTACGTAACGCGATAACTCTTGACAGAAATAACCGTTTTGCTTCCAATTTTGTTTATAGGTTCCTTGTGATAAGGCGCTTCCCTGATTAGTTTTGGGGATTGATTGTTTAACTATTAAGGGGGGAACGGGGGGGCTAACCCCCCTTAATTAAGATAAATGGTTTTTTCATGCAGAATTGTCCAATTTTCTTCAAATTTTGTATATAGGTTCATTGTGATAAGGTTCTTTCCTGATTAGTTTTGGGGGTTCATAGGTTAAGTATAAAGGGCTGACGGGGGGGGGGAATCCTCCCCCTTAATTTAGATAAATGAATTTTTCATGCAGAGTTATCCGATTTTCTTCCACTTTTGTTTATAGGTTCCTTGTGATAAGGCGCTTCCCTGATTAGTTTTGGGGATTGATTGGTTAAATATAAAGTTGGGGGGGAACGGGGGGCTAACCCCCCTTAATTTGGATAAATGGTTTTTTCATGCAGAATTATCCAATTTTCTTCAAATTTTGTATATAGGTTCATTGTGATAAGGTTCTTTCCTGATTAGTTTTGGGGGTTTATAGGTTAAGTATAAAGGGGGTAACGGGGGGGGGGTTAATCCTCCCCCCTTATTTTAGATAAATTATTTTTTTCATGCAGAGTTAACCGATTTTCTTCAAATTTTGTATATAGGTTCATTGTGATAAGGTTCTTTCCTGATTAGTTTTGGGTGTTCATAGGTTAAGTATAAAGGGGGTAACGGGGGGGTGTTAATCCTCCCCCCTTATTTTAGATAAATGATTTTTTTCATGCAGAATTATCCGATTTTCTTCAAACTTTCTATATGGGCTCATTGTGGTAAGGGGCTTCCCTGATTAGTTTTGGGGGTTCATTGGTGAAGTGTAAAGGAGGGAAACGGGGGCTACCCCCCCCCCCTTAATTTTGATAAATGGGTTTTTCATGCAGAATTATCAAATTTACTCCAAATTTTGTATATAGGCTCATTGTGGTAAGGCACTTCCCTGATTAGTTTTGGGGTTCACTGGTAAAGTATAAAGGGGGGAACGGGGAGACTAACCCCCCTTGATATAGATAAATGGGTTTTTTAAGCAGAATTATCCGATTTTCTTCAAATTTTATATATATGTTCATTGTGATAAGGCGCTTCTCTGATTAGTTTTGGGGGTTCTTTGGTTAAGTATAAAGGGGGGACGGGGGGCTAACCCCCCCACCCTTAATTTAGATAAATGGATTTTTCATGCAGAATTATCCGATTTTTTCAAATTTTGTATATAGGTTCATTGTGGTAAGGCGCTTCTCTGATTAGTTTTATGGGTTCATTGGTTAATTATAAGAAGGAGAAACGGGGGATGGTTCTCCCTTCTTAATATATTGTCGATTTCTTCATTTTTCGAGGGCTTATTTCAAATTCTTTGAAATAAGAATATAATTTACAGTTAGTGTGAATAGCCGGTGAGCTCAATGCCGTCAGTTTAACTGGGCAGTTTTCTTTTATTACTCTATCAGGAGTAAATTATTTTTAAATTTTATAAGAATTATATATTATAGGGGGAGGGGGGGGCATCATCATTTTAGAGATGTTTTGGTGGGGCGCGGCTAAAAAAAGGTTGGGAACCACTGCATTAGAGTATCCTCTAAAACTGGTTAGGTTCTAGATTTAAGTTTACGCATGCGTATTGGGTACGATTTCATGTGAATTTGACAAAAAAAGCCTTTGCTTTTGAATACATAGATGGCTGCGGTTTTGAGCGTTCTTGAACTCCTAATTGTGTAGTATAAACAAGGTTCTCTCCAAAACCAGAAAGCGCACTGCTTAAGTTAAGACCATTCATTGTCTGGTGTTTTGACTTGTCTAGGCGTGTTCTATCAACTAATAAAATATTGCCCAGGAGTTTCGAACCGCTCTGTATTTTTGGGGATACAGATAAAGAATATGGCATCGAAAAGTTTCCATCACCCATAAAGTTTGAAAAAAAAATTAAAAATAATTCTAATTTCAATGCATTTGAAAATTCGTTGAACGCTGTAACTATAGTATTCAAATCGACATTGAGGGGGTTTAGAATGACAGTGGAGTAAGTCAATATTTAGTAATTTGAGAAATAAAAGGTTTTTGTGAAACTTGTCGAATTGCCGTTGCATTAAGTGGTCCAATTTGTTTTTCCTCCTACCGACTCCCTAAATGAACTATAATTTATCTGACTGTCACACTGAATAGAAATTGATATACGTTCAGACAAAATATGGTTATGTAGATATTTTCAATTTTTGACTTTCTCCATTGTTATTCTAAACCCCTCATATATATGTGTGTGTGTGTGTTTACGTTTTTCACGGCATTTTAGCAGATTAGAGGTCTTGTACCTTTTAAACTACCCGAAAATAAACAAAAACAATCAAAGTTTGAATTAGTGTATCTTCAAAACTTTTTTGTGTATAAACATGAAATGTTGACTACTGATTAAGAAGAATGTGCTTTTTGATATAATACCATTAGAAACTGACTAGTCTTTTACAGAATTTGAGCATTGTTGAAAATAAAATTGCTCTTTTTTTTTTTTTCTCCGTAAGTCCACAGAGTAAGGACAGAGACCCAACTTCGCCTGAAAAGAGCGACTGCAGCGGATGACTTAAGAACTAAATCATCGCTTTGCCGATTTTTATCTTCGTGATTTCCGTTTAAGTGTAACCCTATTCTGCTTGGCATTTTTTGCTGTTGTCATTTACGCATGTGCAAATTTTCGGCGTTCGCTATTTGATTTTCGAATCTTGTTTAATACTTACGAGCAGGGAAGACCGAGCTATGCTCGGTCAAAATTAAATTTGAGTTCAAATATCATTACCCATGACCACAATGACCCACTAATTGAATTTTCTTGAACATGTGACTGAGCCCAACAGTCTTCTCGTGCCCGAAAACTATAGGATGCAAAATTTAGTGTAAATAGTCCGAGCCGTTTTTAAGATAAAATAGCTCGACCCATAATGACTTATGACCAAAATGACCTACTAATCGAAATTTCTCGAACATCTGACCTAGTCTAATAGTCTTCTCGTTATTTAAATCTGTAGAATGCTAAATTTATTTCAAATCCTCTGAACCGTTTTTAATATAAAATAGCTTGACCCATAATGACCCATGACCAAAATGACCCACTAATTGAATTTTCTCGAACATGTGACCTATTCCAACAGTCTTCTCGTGCCCGAAATCCATAGGAAGAAAAATTTAGTGTAAATAGTCTGAGCCGTTTTTAAGATAAAATAGCTTGGCCCATAATGACCCATGACCAAAATGATTCACTAATTAAATTTTCACGAACATGTGACCTATTACAACAGTCTTCTCATGCCCGAAAAACATAGCATGCAAAATTTAGTGTAAATAGTCTGAGCCGTTTTTAAGATAAAATAGCTTGACCCATAATGACCCATGACCAAAATGACTCACTAATTGAATTTTCTCGAACTTATGACCTAGCCCAACTGTCTTCTCGTGCTCGAAAACCATAGGATGCAAAATTTAGTGTACATAGTCTGAACCGCTTTTTAGATAAATTAGCTTGACTCACAATAGCCCAGAAATGACCCACTAATCGAAAGTTCTCGAACCTGTGACCCAGCCCAATAGTCTTCTCGTGCCCGAAAATAGTTCGATACAAAATTTCGTCAAAATCGTTTGAACCGTTTTTCAGATACAATTAGCTTGACCATGACCCAAAATGACCCAAAATGACCCACTAATTGAATTTTCTCGAACATGTGACCTAGCCCAACAGTCTTCTCGTGCCCGAAAACCATTGGATGCAAAAATGTAAATTGAGCCGCTTTTTAGATCTTGACCCACAATGACCCAGAAATGACCCGCTAATCGAATTTTCTCGGACATGTGACCTAGCCCAATGATTTTATCGTGCTCAAAACTCGTAGGACACAAAATTTAATCAAAATCGTTAGAGCCGTTTTTTAGATAAAATTAATTTGACCCGCGTTGACCCAAAAATGACCCACTAATCGAAAGTTCTCGAACATGTGACCCAGCCCAATAGTCTTCTCGTGCCCGAAAATGGTCGGATACAAAATTTTGTCAAAATCGTTTGAACCGTTTTTTAGACACAATTAGCGAGACCATGACCCAAAATGGCCCAAAATGACCCACTAATCGAATTTTCTCGAACATGTGACCTAGCCCAATGGTTTTCTGGTGCCCCAAAACGGTAGGATACGAAATTTCGTCAAAATCGTTAGAGCCGTTTTTAAGATAAAATTATATATATATATATATAACCACACACAAGATTTGCTCGTATTAGAATATATGATTATAAAAATTATTCTTTGAAGATCAAATAGGTGATTATAATTATTATAATTCTTCAAAATGCTACGAAGAGAGGAGTGTATTGTTTGCAAGAACAAGACGTCAAAGTTATTTTTTATTCCCAAGAATCGATAAGTTGTGGTTTAATTCGATGCGTTATTTTTGTTTTTATTTTTCAAGTTCCATTATGTATGAAATATTTTACATATATTCAGTGTTGGCAGATTTTTAACAAATTTTGACTTTATATTATCGTTAAAATAACTGCCATACCATAAATCTCATTCATGTTAAAAAAATTTCTCTATATAAAATTTTATTCATATGCATTTTCTATCGCAACGTAAACATGGTACTAAGTTTTTTCCCATACTAGTAAATGTGCAGACCAGGAGCCTCAACGTCAGCTCTGCAATTCATTTTTTGTTAAACATCGTACAATCCGCAATTATTATTTTTTCAATTGCATGCATGTTTATAAGCATATAAAATTCTTCGAATGTTCCAGAAATTAGAATCCTTAAATTAAAGTGGTAAGAAAAAATAAATGATTTGAAAAATTGTAAAAAATATGAAAGTAAGATGTTTATATTTCCCGAACAGATGCAAAAACATTTTCAAATATTTCAAGCAATTAATTTCTAAATTCTATTAAATTTATAAGCAAAATTTTAAAACTATTGGAAATCCATATTGAAAATTTCGCATTCATAATTTTACATCTAAATCCATTACGCAAATCCATTACGCATTTACATCTAAATCCATTTTGATCTCTATTTCTATAAAACAGTAGGTGTCTGTCTGCCTGCCCGCGGATTTCTCCGTAATTATAGCACCTAGGACTTTAAAATTTTTGTAATGTGTAGATGTTGTCACCGGAAAGTGCACTTCGGCGCCGGATTTTTAAATTTTAATTTAGATTTTTTTTTAAAAAATTAAAACGTGTATATGGAATTTTGGGTTTGAGGCTTTTTACAGCTCTCTGCCAAGTCAACGAAGCAGCCAGCCAATGAGAGCAGCGGTTATTACGGGATATAGCGAGCGATAGCATTTCCTTCCTTTACGGAAGCGGCTAGCCACAGATTTCATTGTTTTGTTTATGTTTGAGTTTTATTTTAAAGAAAATGAATATATTTTTGACTGATTGAGATTAAAGTAGGTTAGTTTTGATTGTATTCATTCTTTGTATGTTTAGTTGCCCCCATATATTATGTTTTAGGTAAGAATATAACTTGCATTTTACTGATTGCATTTCTCATGTTCTGAAATGAAACAAACTGTTTTCAATAACAAATCTTAAGGAATTAAATTAATCTTACATCTTACACTTTACTATAAAATGTACAGTTCTACAATTTATCGCATGTTACAACGTTCTCGGGAACTAAAAATGTAGTAAAAAACTCTTAACAGAAAGATTGTAAATTAACAAACTCATATATATAAGATATAACTTTAAACTGATATGCCTCTTCAACTGTTGTCGAAATCAATGTAATGTAAATATTTCTTAAATATTATGATTTTGTTTAAGAATTGGAAACATTCAGTGAAGTGTAGATTGTATTTTTTCATCAAAACAATTTGATTTGTAAGTATGAGGTAAAAAAAAAATCACCGTTTTCTCACAGGATGAGTTTCATCAGAAAGTAAAACAATAAATAAACATGAATGATTTGCGGAGCTGTTTCAAAATAATTATAAAGAATAAGTCTTTAAAAATGTAAAATCAATGTTATTTTTGGCCGAGTTTTTTTAAAAATAATTATAAACCATTTTAATTTGTAAGCATGTTGTAAAAAAATCACCATTTTGTGACAAATTTTGAGTTTTATAAGAATCGCCCAAGAACGGACATGGAATGTGGTATAAAATTTATGTTGACATCACACTCTTTATAATTATTTTTGTTGAGGGTTTTTGGGCGATGTTATTGAATATTTATAGAAACAGCTCCGCAAATCATTCATATTTACTTAATGTTTTAACTTGCTGATAAAACTCATAATATGTGAGAAAACGGTGATTTTTTTTTTTTTTTTTTTTTTTTTTTTTTTTTTTTTTTTTACTTCATATTTACAAATTAAATTGTTTTGAGGAAAAAATACATCCTACACTGACTGCACTGAATGTTTTAATTTCTTAGCAAACTCATAATGTTTTTAAGAATTATTTACATTATATTGATTTCGACAACAGTTGATGAGGCATATCAGTTTAAAGTTGTACCTTATATATGAGTTTGTTAATTCAATGATGTAAAATTTATGATTATTTATTTATTGTTATTTACAATTTTTCTTTCAGTTACTGGACTACATTTTTAGTTCCCAAGAACGTTGTAATATGCGATAAATTGTAGAACTGTACATTTTATAGTAAAGTGTAAGATTAATTTGATTCATTAAGATTTGTTATTGAAAACAGTTTGTTTCATTTAAGAACATGAGCTGATATGTCTAGCGCTATGAAAACATTCAGTAAAGTGCAAAATATATTCTTACCAAACACATAATATATGGGGGCAACTGCGCATACAAAGAATGAATACAATTGAAACTAACTTATGTGAACCTCAATTAGCCAAAAATATATACCCTTTTTTTAAATAAAACTCAAACATAAACAAAACAATGAAATCTGTGGCTAGCCGCTTTCAGCTGTGAACATGAACTGCCGTTGCTGGATCCTGGATCATCCCATATTCACACCTTGATAGGGAAAAGCGGATTAGGATAGGTTGATAGGGAAACCCCGTTATCGGATCGGGACATTAGATGTAATTAAGAAACATTTGTATATTTGTAATAATTAGCGGGAATGGGATGTTTGTGTGTGTGCTGTTTTTAATAACGACAGTTGCATTTTTTCTGCAACCCTTTCACGAAAGTTTTTTCTGCGAACCTTTCACTAAATCAGTATTTTTTCCACAATCCTTTGACGAATTTCGTACTTTTTCTGCGATCCTTTGACTAAATTCAAGTTTTTCCTGCAATCATTTGACGAAATTTGCTTTTTTTTGTGATCCTTTAACGAAATTCGTGTTTTTTTCCACATATTTTAGTCGAGATTCATGTTTTTTCAGTGATCCTACGACGTAATTCGTGTTTTTTTCAGCGATCCTTTGATGAAATTCAAATTTTTTCTGTGATCCTTTGGCGAAATTTGCGTTTTCCTCGCGATCCTTTGATGAAATTCGCATTTTTCCGTGCTCCTTTGATGAAATTTGCTTTTTTAATGATCCTTTGACAATATTCGTGTTTTCTCTGCTGCCTTTTGACGAGATTCATGTTTTTTTTTAGCGATCCTTTGACAAAATTCGTGTTTTTTCAGCGATTATTTGATGAAATTCGTGTTTTTCTCGCGATCCTTTGACAAAATTCACGTTTGCCAGCGATTCTTTGATAAAATATGCTTTTTTCTATTATGATAGGGAAAAGCGGATTAGGATAGGTAGATAGAGAAACCCCATTATCGGATCGGGACATTAGATGTAATTAAGAAACATTTGTATATTTTTAATAATTAGCGAAAATGGCGAGATAAAGGGGGTGGGGGGGAACGACTTTTTATTAAATATCGCATTTGTTCTACATCAACTTCCTCTCACCACCAGGGGGTGCTTTGCTATCTCTGTTTCTATGGGCTGGATCACGACGGGGTATGACTCTTTCCACTCGACATCAATAGAGCTTACTGATTTTAGTTTGGATTTTCACCACAGGGGCGCTTTCGTATCTCTGGTTCTATGGGCTGGATCATGACGGGGTATGCCTCATTCGACTCGACATTGATAACCTTAATGATTTCAGTTATGTTCGTATAGAACATATTGTGCCCCCTGGCGGTGGAATGTGTAACTAAAGGATTTTGCAGCTAACTCGGGTTCTATGGGTCACATCACGACACGCTTTGGCTCATTCGACTCGACATCAATAGAGCTTACCGATTTTAGTTCCGAGTTTCACCACCAATTGGCGCTTTCGTATCTCTGGTTCTATGGGCTGGATCACAATGGGGTATGGCTCTTTCCACTTGACATCGATAGAGCTGACTGATTTTAGTTCGGATTTTCACCACCAGGGGTGCTTTCCTATATCTGGTTCTATGGGTCTGGATCACGACGGGGTATGGCTCATTCGACTCTACATAGATAGAGCTTATCGATTTTCACCACCAGGGGCGCTTTTCTATCTCTTGTTCTATGGGCTGGATCATGAAGGGGTATGGCTCTTTCGACTCGACTTACGGTAATATATGGGAGTGTGTATGGCACGCCCAGTGTTTGCTGTCTAAGGTAGTGGGGCCCCAACATTAGATTTGTTTAAAAATAAAAAAATGTTCAACACTGATTTCAGGTACATTTAAGGTTGTTGGCACGGGCAGCGCCGGGCGGGTAAGCTAGTTTCAAATAAAAATGGAATTTGAAAAATTGTCTGCATCCCCATAGGACATTCAAACTTGGAAAAAAAAATACTTTGTTTTACACAGCACTTATTTTAAAATAAAGTTGAATTCCGATTGTTTCAGAACATGTTAAAAATAATAAATCTGTTTTCATTCGTGTAGATAGATATTCGATAATCGTGTAGATAGATAAACCGTCTTAAAATCAACCAACCAACCAAAACAAGAAGCAAGCAGTCGCCGTTTTTTTTTCTTCCCTCATTTGTCGCCAAGAAAACGATATATAGCCGTAGTAGCAATCTCGCTTCTGTTACGGTTGTAGTTTTCACGTCATCCGCAGCTAGCGCGAGGTAGCGCTACTGTCTATGCGTAATCGCATGTTAAATAAGTTACCATTGCAGTCTATGAGAGTTGATTCTCTGTTTAAAACTCTTTACTCTGTGCGTAAGTCATTGCGCGCATGATATCTTGAGTACGTATGACTGGATTGTTATGAAATTTGATGCAGATAATAAGCACATATGTATTTTTAAAATGACCTACTCTTAGGTTAAAATTATTGCATTAACCATGTAAAACAAATATTTTTGTAAAAAAAATTCGAAATTTTACATTTTTAATGACTAAAAATAGTCAAAACTAAAAATCTTATCATTGTAAATATTTAAAAATTGATCATTTTAAACACACATATGCGCTTATTATCTAAATCAAATTTCATAACAATCCATGCCTACGTTCTCAAGATATCATACGCGAAATGACTTACGAAGTAAAAATAAAGAGCTATTTTAATTTTAACAGTGCACAAATTCAGTAAAATATTAGTCAGTTTCTAATAGTATTATATTAAAAAGCACAATCTATTTAATTAATAATCAAAACTTTATGTTTATGCATATAAAGGTTTTGAAAATACACTAATTCAAACTTCGATTGTTTTTCTCGATTTTCGTCGCGCTTGAAACGTACAAGACCCCTTAATAATTTCATTCTATTATTGACACAGTAGAGCATAATATAAAAACAGCAAAATCGCGATTTGAAATAGTGACTGCGACGTATTTAATTCTATTCAGCGGGAAGCACTAGAACGGAAAATGAAAGCTGAACTTTCGCATCTTTAATGAGAACCACTCGAGTGCCTCACTAATTAAGACAAAAGTTAGCGGAGTTTGGAGGACTCCTCTTCAATATCGCTTAATTGGATATTTTAACCAGCTGAATTTTTCACCTCTCGTTCGACGGCCTTTTCAAACTCCGTGCAACTTTTTATTTTCTTTTTTTTTTCGGAGTATAATTTATTTTCGGAAGTGGGACTTTTTCCTTATGGTAAAGAAAGTGGATTTAATGTTGCCATCTCGAGAGAACTTTCTCTGCAAAAACAAATCTCGTTAATAATAAATTTCAACGAATTTCCGCTTTTCGTGAGAAAATTAAGTGGATAAAATTGTTATTGTAAAAGGCGAAGAAGAGTTCGTATTTTTTGAAATATTGTGAGAAATTTCGTAGCTTTTTATTTATTTGAAGGTTTGGATGTTTTATAAGTTTTATTGATTGAAATATTTCAATTCGTGATTGTTGAGTATTAATGAAATATAGGAAATTGAAACGAAACTAAACAGTGATGTTTAAAAATATAATTGTATAGCAAGTGGTTTTATTTATTTATTTTTTTAATCTGCAAAGAACTTTCTCTATGAAAACCAAGAGGAAACAAAATCTCTAATTTTATAATAAAAATCTCTGACGGCTCGGCCTACAGGCCCAGGTAGATTTCGAAGCTGTAGACCGAGGGGGGGGGGGCTGTTTATTGGGAAATGCTGGAGAAATGATTTTTTTGCTATAATTAGGCAGCTGGGACTGCCCACTTCGAAATCTACCTGTGTTTGTAGGCGGAGCTGGCAAGGATTTTTTTGTTCTTAATTTTAATTTTTTTTTGCTGTGAGGGTTGGTCCTGTAAAAAACATGTCAATATAAAAAACATGTAGGTAATATTAAGACAATTTATAATAAATCTAAGCGGATTTGATATCTTGTGAATTGACGAAGTTATGTTTTTTTTTTCTATTTAACCCCCCATTACCCCCCATGAGGCCATTTTTAATGATATCAAAAATCTGTCATACATAGATTTTCGGCCTTTTTCATAGAAGTAATAATAACTTTAAACGGATTCGATATGTATCATAATTAAGAAGTCATAGTTTTTTTCTGCTTTCACAAAAATACCCCTCATACCCCCCCCCCCCCCCCCCATGGCACGATTTTGCCCATTAATGAACTTGATCCAGATTTTATGCACCTTGATTTTATGTATCAGTTTGAAGAGATTTATTCAGAATTATGGAAGTTATCGTGTCCATAAAAAAGTGATATAGATAGATAGATAGATATAAAGTTTTGAACTGGAGATAGTTTTAGGTTCTAGTAGTCATAATCGGTGTAGATCTGCAAAAAAATTTCAGAAATTCCAACATAGGGGAGAATGTAATAGGTTGTATTTCTTACGAAAAATCATTAAAAAATCACCAAATTTATCGCTTTTTGTGAGAAAATTAAGTGGATAAAATTGTTATTGTAAAAAGTACGGAAAGTTCGCTTTTTTAAAATGTTTTATAATATTTATTTATTGAAATATTTCAATACGTTATGGTTGAGTATTAATGAATAAATAGGAAATTGAAATGAAAGTGTTTGTTTAAAATTACAACTGATGCTTAAAATTAAAATTGTACAGTAAGTGACTTTAATTTTTCAACTCCAAAGAATTCAACTCAAAAATAAAAAAAAAAAAAAATAAAAAAGAAAAGAAAAAAATCTCTAATAAACAAATGTCACTGAATTTCCTTTTTTTCCTGAGAAAATTGATAAAATTGTTATTGTAAAGGGCAAAGAAAAGTTCCTATTTTTCGAAATATGTGGTGAAATTTTGTAAATTTTTATTTATTTGCATGTTTGGATTGTTATTGTAGATGTTTTATAAGGTTTATTGATTTAAACATTTAAGGGGGTCAGAGTAAGAAAGTGGCTAAGCCACATTTTTAAACTTCTAAGATGTATCATTTTGAAAGTTAGATCAAATACTCAAATCAAGATATGAGAAGGTCGGGGCAAGAAAGTGCTAAGCCACATAAATCTAACACTGTAATCTGTTGCTTAATATTGTAAATTATAATATCCAGCATATAATTTGCTTATAATGTTACTTGGTGGCAGCCTATGTGACAGGTTTCGTTTTTGCCCCAGATGTTTATGTTCCCCAATGAAGATAGCTAACATACAAAAAACGTAATAGTAATCTGATTAAAGTAATACCATATTGTTACTCAGAATATCTCAAATGTTACTGAGAGATTGGTGAAAAACTTTAGGTTATATGTCTTGATTTGAGTATTGGATCAAATTTTTAAATTGAAATACCTCAGAAGTTCAAAACTGTGGCTTGGCACTCTCTTGCTCCGACCCCCTCATATATAACATGAAGTTTTTTTTTACCAATTTCTTAGTAACAGTTGAGATATTCTCAATGACAATATGGCATTGCTTTACTGATATTACTATTACGTTCTTTGTAAATTAGCTATCTTCATTATTGGGGGCATAAACGTCTAGGACAAAAAGAAAACCTGAGACATATCCTGCCACCAAGTGACATTAGAAAGAAATAATATGCAGGCTATTATAATTTACAATAGATTACAGTGTTAGATTTATTTCACCAAAAATGTGGCTTGTCACTTTGTTGTTCCGACCCCCCTCATTTCAATTCGTGATTGTTGAGTATTAAAGAATAAAAAAGAAATTAAAACGAAAATAAACAGTGATGTTTAAAAATACAATTGTATAGTAAGTAGTTTTAATTTTGAACTCCAAAGAATTTTCTTTGTAAAAATGAGAGAAAGAAAGAGAGAGAGAGAGAGAGAAGAAATAAAAGAAAAAAATCTCTAATAATAAATTTCACTGAATTTCAGCTTTTCGTTATGAAATTAAGAGGATAATATTGTTATTGTAAAACGTAAGGAAAAATTCTTATTCGGGCAATTATTTGGCAACGGAATTATGGTTCAGAGCAATTTTGTAAAATTTTATTGAAATTACTCAAAGTTAATTATTTTTTACAAGTTTTGTTCTCTGTAAGCACAATTAGTGGACACAGAAAAATCAAATTAAACATTTGCAACCAGGACTTTACAAATATGATAAAATCTGTAAGCCAGGGAAAATTACTAGTCGCCAGTAAAAAATATTTACCCCCTACCCTCTTCCTTTCATTAATTTAAAAAAAAACACAAGAGTTTTTTGTGAATTAATTGAGATAAAATAATAACAAGCATTGTTTAGAACTATTAGTAACATAGTTTAGAATAGTGCACAATTTAGAAAGATAACATAAACTATGTTTTCTAATGATACATATAAAAATTATAATCACGTATATGTTAACAACTTATATAAACACTAAAATCAAACTTGAAATTTACAAAAAAACTTGAGCATTTTTTAGCATTGTATCCAATATTAGATGCCACAGAGGCTGGATGGATACTATTTATTACTATTTTATTGAAATATCCCCTCTCTCACCACATTCTAATCACGTGATATATTCTAGCTGGCTATAGCTGAAAAGAATAGTGTTTTCTCTACATGAGTTGGAAAATGCCTTTTAAATTTAGTTTTTCCATTAAAAGTACGAGAGAAGAGGAAGATCAGTGCTTGCGGCGCGTGAGTAGGGGTGGGGGAGCAAAAAAATGTCATTTGTGCTCATTTTTTTATGTCAATTTTTTTTATAAAAAATTCCCCCGAAAGATTAAATAACTTGGTTTCCAGATCAAAAAACTTGGTAGGCGGTGCGACCTGGCGACCGCATTTGTCAAGCCTTACGTACAACAATTAAAAAATATATATAATAATAGTACTTATAAATTTTTAAATGCTTGGTAATATACAATTACAATTCATGGATTACATGTAATTCCGTTTCCGAGCATGTAAAAATTTCAAAATAATATCCTTATCTATTATTTAATTGTTGTAAGTGTTTATTTTGATTTCTTAGTGAGTGCTAATTGTGCTGGTAGAAAACACAACTTGAAAGAAGTAATCAACTTTATGTAATTCCAATAAAATTTTACAAATTTTCTCTGAACCGTAATTTTATTACCAAATAATTGCCGAAAGGATCAGGGACCATAAGCCGTGTTATTGGCCCATGAAATAAGACTAAAATTCAATTTTGTTATACTGACTTAATTATTTCACTTTTTAATATTACAAGGTTTATCCTGTACGATTTCAACAATAGTGTTTGCATTTTGTTCGGATTCATATGACTTACACAAGCTCAAAGTTCGTATTATTCGTAGTTTTTGATGAGAAATTACGCAATTTCTCCTAACTTTACCTCAATTTTTAATATATTTTGCTATGGGCGCATCGTGCAACACTTTCTTTTTTACATATAGTATAAAATAAATCCAAATTGGATTTATTTTATACTATATGTAAAGAAGAAAGTGTTGCACGATTGCGCTCATACAAATAATTGAGGTAAAGTTAGGAGAAATTGCGTAATTTCCATCAAAAACTACGAATAATACGAACTTTGAGCTTGTGTAAGTCCTATAAATCGGAACAAAATGCAAAAACTATTGTTGAAATCGTACAGGATAAACTTTCTAATATTAAAAAGTGAAATAATTAAGTCAGTATAACAAAATCAAGTTTTAGTCTATTTCATCGGTCAAACACACGGCTTATGGACCGCAATCCTTTTGTGAATTCTGCATATTTGCACAATTGGAATGTTACTGGGGGTGTTTTTTAATATTTCTTAAACGGAAACATGTAAGTTCGTAATTGTTGATAATCAATGAATAAATTCAAAATTGAAACAAAAATGCTCGATATTTAAAACGCAAATATAATGATAATAATAATAATAATAATAATAATAATAATAATAATAATAATAATAAATCTATATAATTATTTGCTGTTTTTACACTGGATTAATTTTGACACAATTATTCTAATTGGTAAAGAAATCATATGATATGTAATCTTCCCCACTGGGCGAAAAAGTCCGGACGAGGATTCGAACCCGGGATCCCTTGCCTGAATCTGCCAATGCTCTACCAACTGAGCAATCCCTAGCTCAGTTGGTAGAGAATTGGGATCTTCAGCCAAGGGATCCCGGGTTCGAATCCTGGCCCGGACATTTTCGCCCAGTTGGGAAGATTACATCTCTTATATTTGTCGTGTACTTATTTATTAACAATATTTTTTAAGAAATGTGACTTTTCCTTTTTAATAAAAAAAGTGCTTTAATTGCTGTAAATTCGACATTAATTCTTATTACAGGAGGCAAAGAACAGTTGGTATTTTTTGAAACATCGTGTAATTTATTTTACATTTGTACGATTGGATTTATAAAAGTTTAAGCTTTATAAGAGTGTTAACCGAAATTCTCGAATTTATGCTTGTCTATGATTAATGAATTAATACTAAAATGAAATGAAAGTGAACGATGATGATTAGAAGTAAAATTGTATAGATTTTCTCCTATGATACTACTGAAATTATTTTTTATTTTCATGCTTTTAAACTACTGTGGCTGTGCTATTATTATAATAGTTTGAAATTGTACGTTAAACGTGACATATGAGGTGGGTTCGTGTAAAAAAGTCATCCTTATTATTTCAGTGAAATAAATTATATTGTCTGCTATGAGCGAAATAGGGATGTCTTTTTTTTCTTTCTCTCTTGATACGTATGCCACGTTTACAAATGCGATTTTTTTTCCTACGCCAGACAGCGCTGCTAAATTCCCCCTTGGAGATCTTGCTTTGCGAATGATTACCTCCATGGTGTAATAGTTTTATGATTCATAATAAACAAATATCTTGTGTTTATTTACTCTGATGGATTGAGATATTTGGCTGCTTACCTATATTCCACTAAAATTATCTCAGAATCTATACAATGTTGAATGTAACACATGTCTCAAGCAAACCATTTTTTTTGAACGATCTTTATAAAAATGTAACTTTTATGCCATTTTATTCGAAAAAATAATTTTGAATAAAAATGACCGCCTGCCATATGAAAAAAGAAGTGGTTTGCCCGTATTTGTTTTCCTGAGTCACATGACTTATCGCTTTTATTATATACGTATGATAGGATTTAATAGAATATAAAAAAAAAAAACTTTTATTAATATCTTTTTAAGTTTTGATTCGATTTTCGTAAAATTAGAAATGACTCCACAAAATTCTGCAAACGATAATATATATTAAATTTCAAACCATCCGGTTGGGTAGCTTTTGCGCTGTTATATGCTTTCAGACGGACAGACGAACGGACCAGACGACGACTATAGGTGCTACGTATTTATATAATTAGGAACGCACACAAAAAAAGAAAATGTTTTTAATGGTAGTAAATCCAAATAGCTTTCTCTGTATATATATAAAAAATGTCTTTAATAATAAATTTCACAGAATTTCCTCTTTCAGTGAGAATATTGAAATGATTTAATTGATATTTTAAGTATAAAATAATTAGTACTTAATTGCATTTTTTAATCAAAAAACATGTTTTAACAAAGTGTGAGTGTACTATGTTTGGAGCCGGTTCAAAAACTGTTCAAATGATACCTCATTTATTGTTGTGCGGTTTATAAATGCATAGAAAAGGAATGTTGACAATAGAAATAATAAATATATGATTGAAACGAAAGTAAATTATGATATTTAGAAATAAATTTGTATTGAATCTGTTATTACTTTGACAAATCCAGCGAATTTTCTCTACAAAAGATATCTTTAATTATAAATTTCATTGAATTTTCTCTTTTCGTTTAGAATATTCAATTTGATTTAATTGCTATTGTAAAGGAACAAAGAATAGCTGTTATTGTTTTATAAATGGTATGCAATTTTGCAACGCTTTATTTATCTGGAAATTTTTAGTGTTATTGGTAATGTTTTATAAAATTCATTGATTTAAAATTTTAATTCGTGATTTTTGAGAGTTAATGTATAAATACAAAACTGAAAAGAAAGTAAAGAGTGCACTCTAAAAACGACATTTTCAAAACTGAGCAAAAAATACTCAAATCTGAGTATGTCGCGTGGTCAAAATGGCTCCGAATCAAAATGACTCAAGTTTGAAACATATACATACTCATTTCTAAAAACATGCACATACTCAAGAATAAAACATCATGTGCTCATTCATATTTGAATATGTCCATGTTTCAAAATTGAGTATGAACTGACTTTTCTATGTGCTCATTTTTGAGTATGTCCATGTTTTAAAAATGAGTTTGGACTGATTCTAATCATTTTTGAATATGTTCATGCTTCAAAAATGAGTATGAAGTGATCTTTATGTGCTCAGTTTTGAATATGTCCATGTTTGAATATTCTGAGTATTTCGGGTATTTCAGAATTGAAAGCATTGGTCGTCCTATTTGAAACAAAAAGATTCATAACAAAATGAAAAGATCGATTTACTCAGATTTGAAAGTGTCATTTTTCTCAGTGTATGATGATTAGAAATAAATTTGTATAGAAAATGTTATTACTTTGCCTAATCCAGAGAATTTTCTCTACAAAATATATCTTTAATAATAAATTTCATTGAATTTCCTCTTTTCGTTTAGAACAATTATTTTGATTTAGTTGCTATTGTAAAGGACAAAGAATAGCTATAATTGTTTTATAAATGGCATGGAATTTTGTAACCCTTCATTTATCTGGAAACTTTTATTTTCATTGTTAATGTTTTACAAAATTTATTGATTTAAAATTTTAATTCGTGATTGTTGAGGATTAATACATAAATGCGAAACTGAAAAGAAATTGAAGAGTGTTGTTTACGGGGGTCGATGCAGGTTTGTTTTCTTGGGGCCCATTTTGTGAAAATGAAGTTTATTTTGTGAAATTTATTATATTTTTTGTGAAAAATAACAATTTGTAACGAAAGTTGAAATCCAGTTACTCAAATTCGAACCAAGCATTTATTAACAAAAACGTTTTAAATTTCTTTTGCTGAAGTTTTCCTCTCTGGTGAACTTGTCTGTTTACAAATTACACACTTTAAAACATCAGAAAATAATAAATAGTAAGTTCTTATAAAATAGAAATTTGTGAAAGGGCATATTTAATTAAAAGGAATTTTGTGAAGGGGTCTGTTTTATTACAAAGAATTTTGTGAAGCATTTTATTTAATTTATTTTTGTGAAGGGCTCCAAAATAGGCCCCAAATTATGCCTGAATTGACCCTTGGTTTATAAATAACTCTGCATATGGATGGGAAAGATTCATTTGCCGATGCCACACAATTGTTTTTGCAAAAAGAAAAAAAAAGGTAAAAAAAATACACTTTTCCGAATTTATCTTTTTTTACGGAATAATGAAGAATGTAATTGTTATTCTAAAAGGTAAAAAATGTTCTCATGTTTTGAAATATATTGCGAAATTTTTGGATTATTTTTGTTGATGTTTTCTAAGGCTTTTTGACTGAAACATTTTAACTCGGAAATTTTCAGAATTACGGAATGAATACGAAATTCTCCCCGATATAAACAGACATATTTAAAAATGAGTTTGCATAGAAAGTGATTTTAATATTGTCAATGCGTAAGTAATTTATCTGCATATAAAAACTAGTCGTTAAGGGCCACCATAATACTTACCCATCATGGATATGCATAATATAAATTATGAAAATAAAACATGTGTAAACTTTTTTAAATGCATTGCAATTTTCTATAAACTTTAAATGCTCTATTACTGAATTGCGTAAAAGAAAAATCCCTATAACTCAAAAAATGATAATGATATTAACTAACAGTTTACTGCATCGGATTAAGCGTCTCATTTCCAATTCAAATATATCTTTGAATTGAAATTTAAATGAAATACAGTGTCATGAAAAATCAAAGAGTGTGAAAATAGGATTATAAATATCTCGGCAACTCATCGTCCGATCGACTTCATTCTTTATGCAAATTTATGTTTTTTAAATTGTCTTTTATATGCACTCCTCAAAGCTGAAAATGTATGCCTAAATATGCGATTAAATACATACTTTTTTTTCTGATAAAAACTTACCACTTATTAAAAGAAAAATTAAATACACTATATATTTCTAACAATTCAGAACATCTCCATACACTTGAATAAATTAAATTTGGTTATATAAACACGAGAATACGCGTGACCAGAACCTGATCAACTGTGTGTGGGGTCCGGGGTACACAGGCCATGACGGGGAAACCATGTCTCAAAATAAATTGACTCTTCAAGGAATTCCATGCATTATAAACATGACAAACAACTTTACGTACCGTTTAAAATTTAAACTATAGCTTTATGAAAACTGGTCGTTGGGATCCACCGTAATACTTACCCATCATGGATATGCATAATATAAAATATGAAAATTAAACATGTGTAAACTATTTATAAAATGCATTGCAATTCGAATAAAATCGTGGCTTGATGACGTCGTAAACTTTAAAGGCTCTATTACTGAATTGCGTAAAAAAAACGGCCTTATAACTCTAAAACTGATAATCATATTAACTAACGGTTTACTGCGTCAGATGAAGCGTCTCATTTCCAATTAAAATATATCTTTGAATTGAAATTTGAATAAAATACAGGATCATGAAAATTGAAGAATGTGGAAAATAGGATTACAACTATCTCGGCAACTCATCGTCCGATCGACTTCATTCTTTATGCAAAATTTGTCTTTTTTATTGTCTTTTATATTCAGTCTTTAAAATAAACAATTTCGAAAAATTTTATATACCTTTTATAAGAACGAATATTTCGGAAGTCCGAAAAAAATAGTTCCGGATAATCGAGGTTACTGAAATTCAATAGGCTTTTCTTCTCATTATCACATACTAAGTACATACCAAATTTGAAGTCTCTATCTCAATTTGTTCCGGATATAGAGCGTTTACAGACACACACACAGACAGACGGACGGACGGCAATTTTTGTTTCTAAAAATATGTTTTTCGGAATGTCCAATGTCTGAAACGTGTAAATCCGTCAATTTATTTTTTCGATTTTTAAAACGATTGTAAGACTTACTCTATAGTACTACGTTTGATGGGTAGATAAAAATTAGCAAGAAATTTCTTTGAATAACAAAATGTTTCGCTTTTTGTAGGAATATTAAGTGGGTTTAGTTGTTATTGTAAAAGAAAAGAATAGTAGGTATTTTTGAAATATGATGTAAATTTCTGTACTTTTTTATGTATTTATATGGTTAAATTGTTATTATTGATTTAAAATTAAAAAAAACTGTAACATTTTGGATCATGACGATTTGGGATTAATGAAAATGAAATATGAAATTGAAACGAATTTAAACGGTTATGCTTAGAAATTAATTTATATAAAAAGTGTTTTAATTTTGCCAATACTAGGTATATTTAAGAGAATTGGTGATAGATTTTGCAATAGAATGAATAAAATGTTTAAAAAAAATATATAAATACGAAGAATTCCGTTTTTTGACGCAATTTTATCATAGATAAGGATGTTTCATATTTTCTCTCATAAATTAGTAGGTTTATAGGAAAATCAATCTTTAAAGTTATGAAGGGTAATCGTAATTGAAAAAAATTAAAAACGTTTTTAAATTTTTTTAAGTTTTTTCAAAATTTAGCCATGTTATAGCTTTTGTTGTGAAAAACCAATTTATTTAACAATTTCATTTTATTATAGGTAAAAAAAGGCATACGCACAAAAAAAAAATCAGTAAAAATGTTTTCAAAGAACATATAGTCTACTTAAAAAAACTAAAAAAAAAAAAAAAAAAAAAAAAAAAAAACTATTTAGCAATAAATTTTGCAGAATGTTAGAAAGATTTAATTGTTATTTTAAAGGATAATAATGATACACAATTTTGTTACTTTCTATACAATTTATTTATTGGGTTGTTATTGTCGATGTTTCATAAGATTTTTTAACTGAATTATTTTAATTCATGGCAATTTGGATTAATGGATAAATTCTAAAATGGAATGAAAGTGGTGGAATATGTGAATATGTAATAGCTTATTGCATAAAATACTGCAAAAACTACTTAAGAATTATTATTTAAATCAGAATCTATAAGGGAAAAAAAGTCATGCGTACTAGCGTACTAGATGATCATGTATCATTAGTTATCTGGATTTAATGCTTTATTTTATAAATGTTGAATATATTTTTCTTTCCTTCGTTCGTTTTTTTTTTTTCAAATTCTACTTTTAAAAATATCTTTGTATTCTACATGATGTATTTTTGTCTTTCAGATCTATACCCCAACTGGATTTGAGCGTTACACGGCTAACTATTGTCTCGGCGGTTATACAATTCATTACACCTTGTGGGACACTTCAGGTGAGTGAATAAATTATAAAACATACTTTGCTATATCTTATAAATGAAAATGTAACGGAATGCAAACGTTATTTATTACAAAGATGAATATGAAATGTATTAGATGCAAAAATAGGTAGCTGATTAATAGATATTGCGAGTGTAACTGAATAGATGTTGAATGAAAATGTAGCGGAATGTAAACGTTATTTATTGAAAGATGAATATGAAATGTATTAGATGCAAAAATAGGTAGCTGATTAATAGATATTGCGAGTGTAACTGAATAGATGTTGAATGAAAATGTAACGGAATGTAAACGTTATTTATTACAAAATTGAATATGAAATGTATTAGATGCAAAAATAGGTAGCTGATTAATAGATATTGCGAGTGTAACTGAATAGATGTTGAATGAAAATGTAGCGGAATGTAAACGTTATTTATTGAAAGATGAATATGAAATGTATTAGATGCTCAAATAGGTAGCTGATTAATAGATATTGCGAGTGTAACTGAATAGATGTTGAATGAAAATGTAACGGAATGTAAATGTTATTTATTACAAAATTGAATATGAAATGTATTAGATGCAAAAATAGGTAGCTGATTAATAGATATTGCGAGTGTAACTGAATAGATGTTGAATGAAAATGTAACGGAATGTAAACGTTATTTATTACAAAGTTGAATATGAAATGTATTAGATGCAAAAATAGGTAGCTGATTAATAGATACTGCGAGTGTAACTGAATAGATGTTGAATAAAAGTGTAACGGAATGTAAACGTTATTTATTAAAAGTTGAATATGAAATGTATTAGATGCAAAAATAGGTAGCTGATTAATAGATATTGCGAGTGTAACTGAATAGATGTTGAATGAAAATGTAATGGAATGTAAATGTTATTTATTAAAAGTTGAATATGAAATGTATTAGATGCAAAAATAGGTAGCTGGTTAATAGATATTTCGAGTGTAACTGAATAGATGTTGAATGAAAATGTAACGGAATCTAAACGTTATTTATTGCAAAGTTGAATATGAAATGTATTAGATGCAAAAATAGGTAGCTGATTAATAGGTATTGCGAGTGTAACTGAATAGATGTTGAATAAAAATGTAACGGAATGTAAACGTTATTTATTACAAAGTTGAATATGAAATGTATTAGATGCAAAAATAGGTAGCTGATTAATAGATATTGCGAGTGTAACTGAATAGATGTTGAATAAAAATGTAACGGAATGTAAACGTTATTTATTACAAAGTTGAATATGAAATGTATTAGATGCAAAAATAGGTAGCTGATTAATAGATATTGCGAGTGTAACTGAATAGATGTTGAATAAAAATGTAACGGAATGTAAACGTTATTTATTACAAAGTTTAATATGAAATGTATTAGATGCAAAAATAGGTAATTGATTAATAGATATTGCGAGTGTAACTGAATAGATGTTGAATAAAAATGTAACGGAATGTAAACGTTATTTATTACAAAGTTGAATATAAAATGTATTAGATGCAAAAATAGGTAGCTGATTAATAGATATTGCGAGTGTAACTAAATAGATGTTGAATGAAAATGTAACGGAATGTAAACGTTATTTATTACAAAGTTGAATATGAAATGTATTAGATGCAAAAATAGGTAGCTGATTAATAGATACTGCGAGTGTAACTAAATAGATGTTGAATAAAAGTGTAACGGAAGGTAAACGTTATTTATTAAAAGATGAATATGAAATGTATTAGATGCAAAAATAGGTAGCTGATTAATAGATATTGCGTGTGTAACTGAATAGATGTTGTATGAAAATGAATGTAGTCGGAAAAGTCAGTACCCTAATACCCGGTTCAGATCGGATATTTAAGGTATCTTAGACCGTCGAACTCACTGAGGGAGTTCCATAAACTCACTCAGTGAGTTCGAAAAATCTATTGCTAGATACAGTCACTACCACACACTTTGATTGGCTCTGGTGGCTAATTGTCACTGATTGGCTGTTGAGCATGGCTTTAATTTATGCGCATGCGCACATTCTATGTTTGTTCAGATCTCCGACGCGGTGACGTTCAGTGAGTTATCTTAGATGAGTTGTGCGGTGTAACAGGTATTCAATTCCGGGAGGGTACCACTTCAAAAATAGTCATCTAAGATATCTTAAATATCCGATGCGAACAGGGTATAATGAAACGTCATAGGCCATGAACGGCGAACATATGGCAGGTGTACCATAGGTGGAACACTGCACATTGTTTTCTGCACGGCATAGATTCAAGTTCTAAATCAAAATATCATGGAATTGTACAAAATGTATGAATTTAGACTTGCTGGTATTTATTAATTTAAGAGCTATTTTTATTGAAACAATATATACAGGGTGTCCATAATTAAACGACCCTACTTTAAAGTTGTCTACAGGCGAAACTATTGGTCAGAATGTTGTAAAATTTTGTAAAGGACATAATGAAGGAATGGGAATTTGTTGAAGCGAAAGAAAAAATTAGTTCAAAATTTCGCCGCTAGATGGCATTTTTTTAATGAAATATACATTTAGCATACATTTACGACAGGTTACAAATTTTATTACAACAAAACTTTTTCCGCGACATGTTTTTAGCATTTCGTAGAACACGCTGCGGTCAACTGTGGAGCATGCTATCTTACGATTCCAGATGGTAGCTGGAAATGATGGCCATCATGTAGAACATGTTTTATTGCAATAAAATGTGTAAGCTATTGTAAATGTATGTTAAATGTGTAATTCATTAAAAACGCCCTCTGGTGACAAAATTTTGAACTATTTTTTTTTCGCTTAAACAAATTCCCAATCCTTCATTATGTCCCTGACAAAATTTCACAACTTTCTGACCAATAGTTTCGTCTGTAGACAACTTTAAAGTAGGGTCGTTTAATTATGGACACTGTGTAATGAAATATATCCGTTAGAATTTGTTATAGAAGGTTTCGCATAAACGTTAATTAAAAAAAATGGATTAAATATTACCTAAATTTGAAAAAAATTATTTGAATTCTTAGTTTTATTCCCTGTTTTAACTAAAAATACATGTGTTTCATAAAAAAAAAACTATATTTTTCAAACAAAGCGCCCAAGAAGGTAAACACATACCTTAAAATAACAAGCAATTAAAAAATTTCCACTAATAGTCCATTCAAGGACTAAAGCATGGCGTGTGAATTTGCAACCTTTGCAATGACTTCCAGGCTTTGTCTTTAATTAAAAGTTGTAAATTGCACTGGAGAATTTCTATCTTTAGCGTGCAAAATGATCTATCCTTTGACTAAATGGTTTTATTTTATTCAAAATATCCCATCACTCGATTACATGTTCTAAATGGTTTTAAAGGTATCGTTTTCCTCATACTAGCTTTTTTTGCTGCTCCCAGACTAGTCTAATACAGCGTTTTCTTAAAAATGGCGGAGTCTGTTTCGAGTTACTATTCTCAGTGTAATTATTACTTTATAACAAAAATCCTACATTTACGAGAATGAATATTACTGTACGCTGTCATTATTTTTTCATATGTAATATGTTTCAATATTAACAGGAAAAGGTAAATGCAATATTTATTTAAACATTTTTGTATTTGTATGAAAAGAAAATACACTACGTAAATACATTGATTTCACAATTTAATCGTTACTAAAATAGGTGCAAATACAAAAACAAAGTTTTAAAACATTAAAATGTTAAAAACAGAGATATCAAAAATATCCTGAGCGCTTTCAGCTAAACACTAGCCATCATCAGAGGAGTTCCAATGAGACGAAAAAATCGTCTTATTTGATCTTTTTCGTCCCATTTGAACTCTTCTGGTGATGGCTAGTGTTTGGCTGAAATCGCTCAGGATATTTTTGACATCTCTGTTTTTAACATTTTAATGTTTTAAAACTTTGTTTTTGTATTTGCACCTATTTTATAACGATTAAATTGTGAAATTAATGTGCTTACGTTGTGTGTTTTAACTTATTGAGGTAAATATGACGTTCAATATATAGAATTTTCAATATGTATTTGGTATAAAAAAATTTCTATCGATTTTTTTTGCCTATTATATTTAAAATGTCACATAATATATATACCTAGATTTTAATTAGTTTTGTACATAATCTACCAAAATAAATAAGAAGGGGACTTTTACTGCAGCGGAGTTAGGTCTAATCGACGTGATAAAATAAGTTTGTAGGTAGATGGTGAGGTGTTATTCCCAGTTTGTCATAGTAGCGAACGACCTCGCTTTGGGTTTTCTGAATTGTGCAAATTTGTTTTGCATTGTCGGGTGATGATTCCGAATCAGACCTACGAGCTATCACCCAATTTCTTTATGGTACACTCTCAGAAATAAAACACTCAATTTTGACGATTCCTCAATCCTTAGGCCTCATTTCGTTATTTTTGACAATCATTTCGTCACAGAGTCATTTGGTTTTTGACGAAACGCGAATCCTCAAATATCTGATGAAACTGTTTCCTCGGTGTTAAAAAAAAAAAAAAAAAAAACTCTCACTTTTGACGATTCCGCAATTCTTGAGCTATATTTTAACATTTTTGACAATCATTTCGTCGTCTCAAAATTAAGTGATTTTTAATGAAATGAAAAATCTCAACTATTTGACAAAAATGTTTCCCCATTCCCAGCCAGGTTATTTTTGTATTTATAAAATCGTTCAAAAAAAAAAAAAAAAAAAAAAAAATACACGAAAGTACTAAATTTACAATATATTAATGAAAACAGAAAAAAAAAAAATTCATCCTCGGGGGCCGCTATAACACGAAAGTACCAAATTTCTACTTTATTTTTCATATCTGATAATTTGCGTCTATCCTTTTTGTAACAATTTTATGCATTTCTATTGCCTATTCAAAGATAATTTTTTCTAAAGTTACAGAATTTCGTTAAAAACGCTTAAAAAATTCTTCTAAAGTTACAGAATTTCGTTAAAAACGCTTAAAAAATTCTTCTAAAATTACAGAATTTCGTTAAAAACGCTTAAAAAATTCTTCTAAAGTTACAGAATTTCGTTAAAAACGCTTAAAAAATTCTTCTAAAGTTACAGAATTTCGTTAAAAACGGTTAAAATAGTAAAATGCGAACATCATTTGGTCCATTTTCGACCGAAAGCAACAACATTTTCCCAATAGTTAAAAAAAAAAAAAAAAAATTAGGAGCTCTTTTTTATTTAAGAAATATATTCATATAACAATCAAATTTAAAATATGTATAACTGACCCCTTCCCCTCTATAAACAGTAATCTTATCCGCTAAAATTGATGAACTCGCCTCCAAAATATGCACTTCAAAATTAATTATTTCTGGTTAATTATTTCGGACGTGATCAACAAATTAACTAGACCAATGTTTTAATCATTCATTGAACAAAGGAAATTTCTCTAATAAATTGTATTAATCAAGCCATATTCTAATTATTTATTAACCATAGAAAAACCATAGAAAACCATAATAATAATCTAGCCTTATTAATTAAAACATGCAGAAATTATAACAGCACCGATAAAAATACAATCTGCTTTCTAAAAATATAAACACACATCAACGTCCCGTAAATACATTTAAAATCAAATAATTCCAAAGTCCCGCTGGCGTGGTCAGAGCGTTCGGCTGCCACGCTAAAAGTCGCGCGTTCGAATCCCCTTGAAGACTTATTACCCCTTGACTCTTATTTTTTCCCTAGTCAATTAAAGATGCTTCTAAAATCTCCGATAGATAGCACCACCAACCTTTTTTTTGGAACTTTCAAAGAAACAATTTGAAGAAACTAATTTCTTCGTAATTTTGAGGATGCAAATTTACTCGATTTGACGAAATAGTTACTCGGAGCATTTCTCAGGAAACCGTTTCGTTAAAAACGAAGAAAATTTCGTGGAATTTGAGTATCCATTTCTAAGAGTGTACTGCAACATGTTGCTGTGTAGCGTACCCGGCAAAGTGGTATTACACAGCATTTCTGTACCTGCAAGTTTAGTCATTACTCAAATTTAAGATTTAAAAACACATTTATTAAAGCTACGTGAGAAAGGAGTTTGGCAGAGTCACTTGACGAATTTGGTCTATATCGTCCGGTGATTAATAACAATGAATCACTAGCTTAATCTTCGCTAGAAATGACTAGAAATTTTACTACAATACTAGAAGTTTTACTACAAGTTCCACTTTCGTGTAGATCAATGGCAGTTCAAATCACTAACAAATCAATGCTTTAGGCTAAAATGCAAGAAACACTCACAAAATCGTTAATACAATCTAGCTTCTACTAGCAACTCGTGGCTTCCGAAGAGTTTTTATTCAAAACTATAAATCAAAGTATCTTACCCAAACGGCTAACTATCACTCAGCAAACTTTAATTCTGCTTGACACGTGGCGAAAGCGCGACTTTAGCTCAAAAACGCAGGCCTTGTTCACTAACTAGGGAGACATCGACCCAAATCCACAGATACAACCTTTCTCTTTACCTTATATACCTTGCAGATCGACCAACGATACTAAATTTGCATAAACTGACAGTGAAAAGCAGAAACCACATACGCCAAGAGTTCCAAAACATACTTGGAAAATTAGAGTAAAATACTATATAGATGTCGTTTTTGCGCATACGATAAATGCTGCTTAGTACGTTTTCGGTTGTGGTATGCATTTTTAAGTTTAGATAACTTTTTGCATACTACGTGTGTGTGTGTGTGTGGGGGGGGGTTATAAATTCTATTACTTAAGATTGTTTTTTCAGTGAGTTAAGCCTTTTCCAGCTGAGTTGTATTTAGTATAATAAGAGATGTTTGTAGAATATAAGTATATTGATATTATACAGCCCTATAGAGACCTACTCAAAGAATTCGGCGGATTGCCGTATATGGGTGGTAATTTTTGAAAGTACGTTTTCAGTTGTGTTAAGCGTTTTTTCTCTGAAATCTATTTCATTTTAATATGGGGAGTGTATAACATTCTGCAGATAATATACAGATCTATATAAAATTATTTGAGTGCATTTCCATCTATTGGTGGAAATTGCTGAAGGTGAATTTCCAACTGTGTTTTGTGTTTTGAAACTAAGCTAATTTTTAGAACACTATGTGGTACATATACAGATCTATAGGTCATGTGCAGGTATGCACTAATGAATTCGAGTGCTTTTTCTGCTATGGACGGTATATCCCGAAATCTGCTTTTCAAATGTGTTAAGCGTTTTCTAAATTTTTTACTTTGAGACTTTACTTATCTTTTTCATCTTCTTAAATGGTGAAGTTCCATTACAGTACTCTAGAAGTGTTGAAAAGTGTTTCATAATCTATGCTTGACGCATTAGTTTGCTTTCTTATTATTTTATGACATATATCCGGTTAATTCTCCAGCCGAATGAGTTGAGTTCGGATAACTGGATTTTCACAGTAATTGTTTTATTATGTTAGTGCCACCTTATTTTCCCCTTTCCTTTTTCAGGCAGCAGCGCCTACGACTCTGTCCGGCCTTTATCCTATAAGGACGCGAGTGTCTTCCTTCTGTGCTTTACTATAGCTAGTCCGGATACGTTACGTTCCGCCCTCAACAAGGTATAGTAACTTGTAAATTGTACCATTATATTCAGTACTATGATAGTCAATCTTACGGTATTCAAATTTATTAAAGTTTTCCTATTTTCTTAGTCTTGATGTCAGTATCAGTCAAAATGTTTTGTATAAGAAATAATATATATGGTGTCTGTAAATTGTTTAGAAAAAATGGAGGAATGATAGTACTCAGCAAGAAAAACATTACTTATAATGAAACCTATTATCGAAATCCACTCAAGGTGTTAGCAAAGCGTAAAGTAAAATGTCCACGTTGAAGTCTCAACAGAAAAAAAGAAATAAAAAGAAATCATAACTTAAAATAAATTATCAATGTAAAATAGCACAAATAAAAAGGCAAACTGCTGTTTTGGAGCCCCTAAAGTTCCATCATCATTGCCAAATTTAAGGGGTTCCGAAACAGCTGTTTGCCTTTTTATTTGTGCTATTTTACGTTGATCATTTATTTTAATATAACGGCACAAAGTTCAATCCACCTATTTTAAATAAATCATAACTTGCAGAATTTTATGCCGATTAGCGAAAAATTCAAAGGAGATATTCAATGTCCAAGGCTGTCGTCGCACAGTTCACGCTGCCGAATGAAAGAATGGTGGTCTTTACTTAGATTCCTGATTTAATATTGATCTTCTCCACTGCAACATGGATTCTTGCCATAAGATCTTCCGCACAAGACCGCATCTTGCCATAAGAGTCTGCAGGTGTCTCAAATGCTTTCATGTGCCCCACAAGAAGAAGTGTAGTGGATTTAGATTCGGCGAGTGTGGGGCTATGCCACAGATCTATCACATTCAATCCACCGGCACCGTTCGGGATATCCGGCATTCAAGACATGTCGGGTAGCAATTCTAAATTGTGGCGGAGCTCCATGCAAAAACCCTCTGTGTAGTGAGCAGGAAGAGGCTTGATGGTTATGTTTTGCAGAAGTACTACTTCTTCGGCAGAGCAGAAATGACGTCAGAAGTGAAAACTTGTAGTTGTTGTTGGTGCTTCCATGTTTTGCTTTTCTGACACTCTGGATTGCGTCCTTAGGTTCCAATGCAAATATTGCTGGAAATATTGCTGCGTCTTGATGAATACTATCCACCAAACATTTATTTCTAAACAGTTTACGAACACCCTATACAGAGTGTCCTAAAAAGGAACGAGCGTTTTAAAAATTAAATAAAAAGTAAATGGAAGTTACTTATGCGGGAGAGTAATATATGAAGTCAGTAATTCCTTTACTATGTTTTCCTCTTTTCGTTTCAAATATCACCGATAGGCAGTACTGCTCTATCTGAAATTTTAATGTTTCTCAAAATAACTTTGCAATTTCAAAACACAAGCAATGTTTTGTCGTTTCAACAGCTACACTCAATAAAGTTTAAAGCAGGCTTAACTTTTATCCATTTTCTACGTTAGTTTGAGAGTTCTAAAAGTTTGAGAGAGCGCAGTGCCATCTATGTCTAATTTTCTAAATTAAAATGAAGGAAGCATATTAAAAAAATATTTCACAGATTAAACTCATGCAAGATTAACTTTAATATCTGCCAGCATTTACTCTTTATTCAATTTTTTAAATGTTGAGTTCATTTTTGGCCACCTTATATATTACACACACAATTATTCTTACGTTAATAATGGTAATCCAAGTATTCAGTTAACCATACGTGATTATTCAGCTCACTTTCAGTTTTTATAATATTTCATTAATATTTCTCTTAATTTTACCTCCATATGCAAACTTAATCAGTAATAATTATATTAAAAGTCTACATTTTGTTGATTTTCGTACCAATACGACTCACCTTGTTTGTTGAAGCATATTTGTGTTTACACACTTAAAACATTACAGTCATTAATTTCATAGTCAGTTTTTATTTTACTAAAAATATACAGTAAACTACCGATTATCCGTCACTCACGGGACCGACCGGGTGGCGGATAATCGAAATAGACGGATAATCGAAAGACCATTATTAAAATCACATTTCTATTTGCTGGTTTATAAATAACAATATTTAAACGCGTGTTTTTTTATTAGCTGTGTATTTCATGAATAGAAAACTTAATTAATAATAACAAATAAATTTATGAGAGTAATTTAAAATTTTACACAGTAAATAAATTACCTGTTTTCATCGAAAATAATTCGTTTTACATGTTTGTTTGCAGTTTGCTTGTCCTTTTACAGCAGCAAGATTGCGAATTTTACGTAATAAAAGTACTTGAGTTGCATCGGCTTCATCTTGCATTTCAAACCAATTAATGCACTTCGAGAGTATTGTCTCCACTTCTGCATGACTGACTCCTGGGTCATCATTTTCCGATTCATCAGATTCATCCGCTTCAGGTTTCCCTGGATTCAAAATATTTTGAATAATTTCGTCATCCATAAATTCTTCATAACCAATATCATTGTTATCACAATTATGCCAGTTTTTCATTTCATCTGCAGAAATATCTTTTAAACATGGTACGTTTGATACCAAGGTCAGTATCTCTGTATCATCATCAGGTACATCTTCTGTGCTGGTAGTATTGGTAGCATCTTCCGGGGTATCAATAGTGTTGGGCCACAATTTTCTCCAGCTTCTCTGGAAAATCTGTTCAGATAAATCATTCCAAGCATCAGCCAAGTTGTATATGGCATCTTTGATAGTGTATGATTTCCGAAAAACGAAGACATTTGATTCATTATCAGCGAGTAGCAGCTTTTGAATTAAAGCTTTCCGATAACGTTTTTTCGACGATTCAAAGACACTTTGGTCCATTGGTTGTATCAGTGATGTTGTATTAGGTGGAAGAAATAAGCACTTGATGTTACCGTCAGTAGATTCTAAATTTTCCGGATGTGCTCCTGCATTATCAAGCAACAAGATTGCTTTCTGAGGAAGATTACTTTTTTTTAAGTGTGCTTTAACTCCGGGAACAAAGATATAAAAAAAACACTTCTTAAAAATATCTTGCGTCATCCAGGAACTTTTTTTACTGTAATAATTGACAGGCAGTGCTTTCATGTTAATATTCTTAAAAGCTCTAGAATTCAGGGGGCGGTGGCTGCAGTTTAGCTGACGTTACACAAGCATTTTTCTCGGAATAGCGCCGCCTCACTCGGGTTCACTGAACATGCGTGTTTTTGTTGTTCGTTTCAGATTGAAAAAAAAAAATGGAAAGGGGGGGTGGCGGTTAACCGAAGGTGGCGGTTGATCGAATGGCGGATAATCGGAAGTCTACTGTATGCTTATTTCTTTCTTTATATCATTACCACATCATTTCATAAATTATACTGCTCATATTAGGTGCGTTCGTAATTATATAATTACGTAGCACCTATGGTCGTCGTCTAGTCCGTCCGTCTGTCTGTCCGTCCGCCTGTCCGCATATAACAGCACAAAAAGTACATAACTGAATGGTTTGAAATTTAATATATATAATCGTTGCAGAATTTTGTCGAGACATTTCAAATTTTATGAAAATCGAATCAAAACTTTAGAAGATATTAATAAAAACATTTATTAAGAAATTTGATTTCTTTTTAAAAATTGGTATTTTCTTGTTATAGGAGCTTCCGTGGTTTAACCGCCAAGCGACCGAGATACTTATTTTATTACAGAAATTAATCTGCAGATGATATAATTCATTTCACAGAGTTAAAAATCATCAAGATCTGAATATTTATATAACTAGCTATAGTACGAACGCACCTCATTTGTCACGTTTGACGTACAATTTCCAACTTGTATTTGTTATGCAGGATGTTCAGATACCACCGCTCAAACTGTGCTGAATGAGAATCCTCACTATGAGTACATAAAAGTTTTCGAAAGAACCATACCTCTACGACGCTTATAATTCGATAAAGATACGAAAGAAAACGTATGTCACATACTTCCTAGCAATTCCCATGATTGTAGCGTATTACCATTGCACTGACTGACAATAAAGTACGTGTCGCAATACTTGGAAATGGAATGCATTATCATAACACTGTATAAAACAAGTTGGAAATTGTACGTCAAACGTTACAAATGAGGGTGCGTTCGTACTGTAACTAGGTTATAAATATTCAAATCTTTGTGCAATAGCTGTTACATTCTTATGTAAAAATGCATGAATACAAAATTTATTTTATGTACAGATTTTCATATTATAGATATTCATTTTATTTTATGAAATTAAGTTTCAATACACATTTACAAACAATTAATTACAATTCAATTACATTAAAAATATACTATGCGCAAATATCCAATATAAAACAATGTAAAAAAAAAAACATCGTTATCATATCACTGAAAAAATGAATTATATCGTCTGTTATTATGATATAATTCATTTCCGTAATAAAATAAGTATATTTTAAGTTGTAAACATTTTACCTTTTGTTGACATTTATTGAAAATTTCAATGGGAAACTTAAGCCTAGCTTTGAAATTTTCAGAAGTTAAAATCCATATTTAGACTCTTTTTCCATTTAATATCTATTTTTCTGGAAACATCTATCCAAAAATATTGTCGGTGGATAAGATAATTAAGCAATTTTAGTATACAAATTCGGTTTTTAAATTCAATAATTCGGAAATAATAGGATTCCATCTTAAATAGGACGTAATCACCATGGCAACCTAGAATCATTACCATTTATATGCGGACAGACGGACGGACCAGACGACGAATAATATATATATATATAATTACGATTTATATAATTACGAATGTAACTAAAAAGACAAATGTTTCTTAATCTACGGAAATATTATGTAACCACGAAATAAATTATACAATAACCTGCCCAGAGTTACCCACAATTCCGAAAAATGTTCTTTATTTTTAGAAACCTTAGAAATCAATATATTTTTTAGATTTAAAGAAGCATTTATAAAAACAAAGTTTATTTTGTTGCCACTGATTTTCGGAAACATTTCCAAGTAGTTCTTAGAGTATATTATTTCGTTTTCTCAAACTGGAATATTAGTTTTTTGGAAGCTATACATTCTCAATTAAACATTTTCAGCTGCGTAATAAAATTTATACATCCAAGAGTAACAAAATAATATTAACTATAACGTTAATGTTAATGCTGTTATTTTAGCATATTTGTTTGTAAATCATGCTTGTTGAACATGCGCGGCGAGAATTTGGTTCTAAACTTCGATTTTGACAGTATTTTTTGAAAGATTTTTGGCCTTTGAAAGAGGCCTTTACAAAAAAATGAAAACCGTGTTTCGATTACATAGTTTCTGAGTAACGACACCTGCCAATGTCATTCGTTTTCGAACAAAACTGAATTAACCTTTTCAAGGGCGGTGGTTCATTTTTTGACCACCTAATTTTAATCCCTTAATTTCACATTGGCATCAGAATTTTGGAATAGTACGTGAAGAAAAGCTTTTACTTATTTTCAAATAAATTTGTTTGTAAAATCTGGTGTCAGTCAATCATTTCATCATTTTACGAATAGCTCTGCCCCTGAAATGGTTAAAAAAATATCATAAAGTAACAATTTTGATTTGGGAAGAGCTTTAATTTTAATTAGCAACAAATGCCTTACGTATATTATAAATAAACGTTTAATAATAGCAGTAAAGCAGTAGAAACTGTAATATATAACGAACTAAAATGTTTAACGAAAAAAACATTATATTTGGAAGAAAGAAATCATCATGTTACACTTGTTTTAATTTTTTAATCTCTCTATTTTTTTTCTTTAGCCTATCTTTCTATTTCGCTTTATTAATTCGGTTCTTTGTCTTCTGAAAGTTTCATCTGAACAAAAGTTTTTAAAGTATTAATTCTATCTATAACTGAATTTTCATTAGGAGTCTCATCGTCTGTCCCAGAGTCATCTCCCGAATAATTTATTTTTTCTGATTCTTTACCTGTAATTGTTTTAAAACTTTCTTTCGCAATTAATTTCCCAAACATTTTGAAATCATTATCTACTTCTACATATTCAAAAAATGGTACATTTATTCAGGAATTTTTCTGTGAATTTGCGCGGCAGTGTATTACTGCTTACTTTACTGTTTATTACTGTTAATTGGACGGTATAATACTAGCAGCTGGGGTGCCAGTATTATACTGTAAAATCAAAAAAAATTTTTTGCAGTGTAGTATTGTTTTGTATTTATTGTTTTCTCTCAATTTTAATAATCATCTTATAAGGCTTTGTCCCACAGTAAACAAACCTACTGGTCGGGGCTAGTTGAGCTAAAGCCGAAAGGTAGTCCTTCCCGCCCGGTTTTACCTTGACCTTGTTTATTTTCTTTCATTGCATGAAAAATTGAGATTTCTTAGCAATTTTCTGATTGGAAAACTTTTCATAATATTTGCCTGATGCATGATTTTTTCTCCTTGCAGTGGTATCCTGAAATTCGTGAGCATAGCGGCGCGACCATTCCCGTGATTCTGTGTGGCTGTCAGAGCGACTTGCGGAACGACCCGCAGACGATGCTGACACTCGCTCAGCTGGAGAAGAAGCCGGTCACTGCCGAACAGGTGAGAAATAGCTCACGAAGATCACGATAATTTCAATATTAACACTAGTTTCCACCCCATTTTTCAAAATTTGTCCCCAGGTGCCACCTACGTTATCTCTCCTTACATAATTATTACAAACAATAAACATTACCTTGGTGCATATAAGTATGTACAGTGGAACACCAGCAGTGTTGAATTCAGATACTTTTCTTCGGAAGGGAGTTCTATAGCTCCGGGGGGAACATTGTAGAGTTCCGGGGGGGGGGATTTTACTTTTTAACCACTAAAAGCGTAAAATCTCAAATCTTCCGGGGGGCAATGTCTCCCCCGGTCCACTCCCTGAATTCAACACTGAACTCCAGTTATGCGTTTTGCTGGGGACCGGACAACAAAACGTATAACTCAGTAAAACGTATAACTCAATGGTCACCAGAACTTTTTTTTTTTAAATAGCATGAAATCGCTCTTTCGTTGAGGCATTTCTTACCTTTTATATCGAAAACGGAAGTTCCGTAAGTATTACTGCACACAAGACATAAATTCGCGGAAATGGAACAGAGTAACAAAAAAAAAAAAAAAGGAACATAAGAAAAGTACACGAGGTTATTTTATCATAAAATTTTACGCACATAGAGTACTTAACGGTCCTGTGTTTTACTCGAAAACACCCGCTCGCTAATGTTAATCCTATGGGACAGTTATTCTACAATATCTTGTTAGCATTTCAATATTTTTAAACGATTGTTTTTGCATTGGATAGCTGATATCGATCTCTACAACCACCGTTTTCTACTTTTTCAATTTTGTTTGCAGGTTTTTTAAATGGATATACTTTCACTTTCGAAACCAATTCCGAAAGTGAAAGTATCAACTTATAAAAACCTGCAAACAGAATCGAAATACTAGAAAATGGCGGTTGTAGAGATCGATCTCAGCTATCCAATGCAAAAACAATCGTTTAAAAATATTGAAATGCAGACGAGATTTTGTAAAATAACTGTCTCATACGATTAACAGTAGCGAGCGGGTGTTTTCGAGTGAAGCGACAGGACCCTTAAAAGAAATGATTGAAATCGCTTTGGCATATAAATCATTTATCAAAGCTCATTTCAGTAGTTTACTGAATCTTATTGAAATACGTAATTACTAATCTTCGATTGTTTTTTTTTAGCAGAGTAACACCTCTTTTACCCCATTTCCTAATGCTTCGTTACCCACATTGCTAGTTTAGTTCTCAGAAACCCTAGAGCGGTGGTCAGAAGGAATGGAAAACAAAACGTAGAAAAGTTTTTGAAAAAAATAATCTGTAAAACATATAAGTGAGACAAAATTTTGCACGGGGACGCTGAAACATAACGTATAACTGAGGGAAATGTATAACTCAAAAACGTATAACTCAGCTAATTTTTAATGACAAACGGTCGGGACCGCTGAGTTGAAACGTATAACTGAGGGAAACGTGGAACTCCAGTTATACGTTACCTGAGTTTTACAATTCAGGTAACGTATAACTGGAGTTCCACTGAATATATGTGTTCTATGTACTATGTGTATTTATTTCTGTTTTTGTTTTCAATCGCCGCTCTGTAAGATAATTTCAAAAAAATAGCAAAATGTAATTTATATACCGTAATTTGCGTTATATAACCCGCAGCTCAAATAAATCGGTTTCGAAACAACAATTTTATTTATTAAATAAAGTCAAATAAGTACCAAGTACAAACGAGTTACATTTTATTAAATAAAATTTCTGGTTCGAAACTAATTTATTTGAGCCGCGGGTTATATATCAGAAATTACTGTGTACATGTATATATGCTATAATTCGACTAAATCGTTGAAGAAGATTGACGATAAGCTGTACGGAATTGCAGCTGAATTATATAAGTGAAGTGAGTTGTTCTTTCGATGAATAAAGCTGGACGCAGTCGTCGATTATCCGAAGAATAAATACAGTGGCAGTCGTCGTAGCGGATCCAGGCAATGAATTGACATCGTGGATGTTTCTCCAGTATGAAGAAAAAACAACTTATTCAGAGTTCCATGTTTTATTTTAAAAATTGACATGGAAGCAGTTCTCACATGATTAAATGTGCAGTGCCGTCTCTCACTAAAACAGTTGTCACAAGCTGTTATTAAAATACATCGAATATGATCATACTTCTCGACAACTATTAGGTTTAATTATTTAGAATCCAGGATGACTAAAAAGCGCAGCCAGGGGACTGTTAACATTTGCAAAACGGCCAAAAAACTGAGGGAAGCACGGTTACACTCGCTTTTTGTGAATCAGCGGAAAGGTACCAGATCATGACGTAACGCGTGTTCTAACCAATGAGAGAAAAGGAATACGTGTACAATCTACGTCATGACCAATGAGGATGATAAAGTAAATAGTTCTAGCATATTCTAAGCGGACGTATTTTATAGTCAATGAAACGAGCGCGGGAAAACTCGGAAAGAGGAAAAGGAAAAATAAAATAAAATGGCTTTCGAAAAAACATTCGAATTCACAGAAATGATCAGAACTGAGAGCTTTATATTTAAGTATATTGAGCAAAATAATAATGAATTTATGGGGAATTTAATAGAATTAAATAGAATTAATGATAGATATTATTAAGGTATAAGGAACTAGTGAAACTGTGGTGATAATTTATTATAAAACAGAGAAACATCGCGAAAGAATATTGAATAATGTAACATATATATTTGTAATTTTTTGTGTATAATAGTTGAGGTGTACGATGCATGTAGTTTGTGATTATATAAACAATCTAAAACAAATGAAATCTAATCATAATTAATAAAAAATAAGGATTTTAAAGTACTTACATCGAATGGTGAGAAATTTTGTCATAAAAATTAAAAAATAAAAGTCTTGCTCGAACCAACCTTGTAGCACAAAAGGATAAGCGATACTGAGTGCTTGGTTGGCACATTTCTGCCGGGGTGGTTAAAACAAGTGGTTGTAACCGGTTAAAACAGGCAGAAACTAGTTTCTGCCAGTAAGCGACAAAAACTGGGTAGAAACTAAGAAATAATACTAATAAGAACTTTAATCTGCAATGATTCATAATTCACACATGTATTTAATATGTAAACAATTAAGTTAAAAATTAAAATTAAAGATTATAAATGTTATTCAGAGTAGCAAAAAGTTTAAAATGATCATATAAATATACATTGTTTTTATAATACTAATTTTCTTTCACTTGAGAAACAGAAATTTCATAATGGTAATGTGATGCTGTACAAGTTTAACTATTAATATTATTGTTTACAGTTGAATTTCTATTTAAAAGTAAAAAAAAAAAAAAAAAAGTAAAAGAAATTTACAAAAAATTCCATCATATTTTAACAAATCACTTTTCAGAGTATTTTTAAATAAATAATACAATGCAATAGCTTAAAGGTTATCTACTATATACAAATAGAAATTGTTCTTGTGAAAATATATAAGTAAATAATTGAAGCACAAAAAAAATAAAAGAGAAAAAAAATAATGAAATAGCTTGTATAATCATTTTACAATATTGAAAGAACAAAAATACCACTCAAATGTACTATTATTACTTTTTCCACGGAGCATTCATAGCATAGGACTAATTTTTCTAATCTTTCTGAACCCAGTTTTGTTCTGAAGGAAACAAAAGTTTGAAAATATTCTTTCAAGACCAGCATTACTTGCTGACAATGTAAAATAAGTATTGGATATAGTTTTTTATTTTGATTTTTAAACTGAGATTTTAAATACGCTAATAATTGTTTATATATAAAATTACTCAACTAATATTATAACAAAAATTTTATCTGTTACATTACTCCTTTTTTTCTAATACTAATTTATTTTTTTTTAATTAAAACTATCCACAATATTTTATTTGTTTTTATCCTGAAAAAAATGTACTTAAGGAATTTAATACTACTAAAAAAGGGTCTCAGATTATGAATAGAAATGTGTTTATATAATTGTTGCCAGTTTCTGCCAGTTAAAAGAGGTTATAACAACTTTCTGCCACTGGCATGGCACTGGGAAGACTTCCTGGAAATATAAAGACGTGCTCCGAAGGGTGTTCGGACCCGACACACAGAGACACATCTTTAACTCCGAACATGCTTCGGATCCGGCTGCTAAAGTATTAATGCATGTGTAAGAATAGGTAGTCAGAAAATGTGAAATTCTGCGTTATTTTGCTAATTTAAATTTCAAAGTGGAATCTGGCAATATTCTGAGTAGGTGAATCGGCGGGGAAGATTTATGAAAAAGAGAGAGAGAAAGTATGAAAAATTCTAGAACGGTTTGGCTGATGAACGATTATAACAGAAAAATAGCTTCATAACGTGAGTGGTATTGCGTTAGTATTAACTCTGCAGCTCCCAATACAACAACTTGTGCGTTTTTTTCGCTTCGCAATTTTTGAAAAAATCACCCCAGGCAAATCCAGGCTCATCTATTGTTTTCTTGAAAAACTTATCAAAGTGCAGGTATCTAATCACATTTGGTGTTATAACAAGATGCTTTTCATAGAACCTGGTGCTGTGGAAGACTACTGGGCTGGCACCCCGAATACGGAGAATGCCTCACCATAAAAATTTTAAAGAAATATCTATTACGGCTGCTCGTCAGTAAACTTCCCGATTCCCTTCGTTAATGATAAACCTATGATCGTAGGATGCATTTGTATTTTTTAAATATCTTCTCAGCAAATTCATATTTTTAATTTCTGTTTTCTGTGTGCACTTCTTAAAGGATGTCTCTGTATTTCTTAGTTATCAACATATTTCTAAAATATGGGCTTAATTTGTAATTTTATGTGTTAAAATCTTAGCGAAATTGAATAGGATTTTAACAATTCACATAAAATTAAGTATATATTTTAGAAACATTTTGATAACTAAGGAAAAAAGAGACATCCTTTAAGAACAGTACAAAGAAAACGGAAGTTAAAAATATTAATTTCCCGAGGAGATATTTTAAATATAAGAATGCATCCCACGCCCATAGGATTAACATTAGCGAGGGGAATCGGGAAGTTCGCTGACGAGCAGCCTTAAGTAAATACCAACAAACAGTGGGAGAACATGTCGTTTATCACTTGCGATCGGAACGAAGTGGCTTCGAGTTCATTTATCTCGATGCTATCTCTGTTTTAGACGCTATATACAGATACTGATGACACAAACAAATAAAGGGATATAAAATCATTAGTTGTCCGATTGGTATGTGGAGTTTATTGAATGAAGATAACGCTTTGCGTTGGGTTTGTGCAAACATTTCTCTGTCACATGTCATTTGCATACTATCTATCGATTTTTTTAAAGATTATTATCCATGATCCTAAAAGGGAGAATGCGTTACTAGATGATATCTTATTTAACCCTCCGCTGACCAGACGGGTCCAACGGACCCGACAGGTACATTCAAAATGATTATTCTAACCAGAATTTGTTTCATGAAATAAGTTAAGTATAAACCACAGAAACAGAAACAGTTTATTGTTTCATTGGGATTCCCATTTGTAAAACAACTCCACTCCCTGTATATGAGTGGTTGTATATCACATCATAGAGGAGCCATGAGAAAAAATGCATAAATGTAGCATTTTAGCACTGGAAAATGAAAAAAAAAAATGATTCGACTGAGAACTTCATCAGACAATCCGAAATAAGTAAGCCAGCCAATCAAATTTAGCTTGTAAAGCAGCCAATCAAATTTAACTTGCAGTATAAGAGTGTAAGGAGAAGGAAAAAAGTAGAAAAATGAGTAGAAAAGCATTAAAATATGATAATAACGTCGACAAATAAGTAAAGATTTGATGAGAAAGATGTTTAACTGTTTCAAAAGGAGAATCGTTCGCAAAAAGGCAAGAAATAAACAGAAAAAAACGTAAATCTACTCCTACAAAAAAAAAAAAAAAAAAAAAAGTCTTTTACATTGCCATACATAGAAATATAGTTTAAATTACAGTTAGTATAAGAATAAGTTTTGGAAATACATAGAATTTTTTTTTAAATTTTAAATATTAAAGACAAAAACGAAAAAAGTATTAGCACAAAGAAGGACTACTCTGGTAAAATAGTAGTATATCGAGGTCTTTTACGTTTACTAGGGCTAAAAGCGTCGTAATCAGATAGTTCATAGAAACTATCATTGGGAACTTCATACAAATTACTGAAGTAAATAAATAAGTTAAATAGTTTTAAATAAAAATTCTGGTGTGAAATGTTTTTAACAAGGTTGAGTAAAATTTCCGGTAGTTCTACGGTTAATATAAATCACGTATTTCAACTGTTAAAACTGAAATATTTTGGATGTCTAAAAAGTGATGTCATTTTCATATCACAAGTATCGAAATTTTTCAAAAAGCGAAATGTTTTGATAAATATTGTCATCTTTGAAAATACTGTCCTTGAAATCTCACACAGATTAACATTTTAGTATAATTTAGAGTGTCACTATCAGAGAAAAGTGACATACTCACATGGTGCACGCTCAGATTGGAAGTTATGACAAAATTTTTAATCTCAAATTTTTATCCAAAATGCTTTTGACGAATCAAATTGCTGTTTATTGTTTACCCGTATATCGTTATTCCTTTATAAAGCAATCTACTATAATTGCATCAATATCACGCAATTGGAAAAATTAAATTTCGGAATTTTCAGTTAAACTACATTTTAAATATAATTCCTTATTTTAATAAGAAATTTATCGAAACTAATGTTATAAATATTCTTGTAATGCAAAAAAAAAAAATTATTTTCCCTCCAAAAATCGGAAGCTATCATACAATAAAAATACAACACATCGGGTTGTTATGCAGTTAATTTCTAATAAAATTTCAAAATATGTTATACTACTGACAGGAGATGTTTCAAAGTGACTTTCTGCAAGTTATTCAAGGCAAGATTCCAAATTTATTCGCAGATAGTAAAAAAACAACTTCAGTTATTTAATGTCTCATTGCAGAGATATCTTTCAATTACGTTACACTCAAATCCCAAATTGTTGATGGCTTGGAAACAGGTATTTATCACTAAATCTGCAACTCTCTAAATTTTCTGACTCGGCGTCGATTTTGTGACAGTAGGAAAATATACGTTATCTCTAAAAATGTTTTCACTATTTGTCGCTCTTTACGATAAACGATTGAACGATTAAAGAAAAATAATTTGACGCTGTGTGATTCAGAAAAGCCCGATTTCTGCAAAGAAAATTACAATTTAAAGCTAAACTTATTTTTAATTAATTAAATTCTTGATGTAGCAATGTCAATTTAAAGTTTGTTTACAATAAAATAAAAATTGTTGCAAAAATTTTACAGATAAATTTTTAAAATGAGTTTATCAAATGAATCCGTCTTAAGGAATGTTTATAATATTTCTATTTTCCACTAGAAGGCATCGCATGTTAAACTGATGTTAGATAATGAATAGTTCTCTATTTTTTAAAAGTCAAATATATTTGTTTCTTCTTTACTCATTTTAATACTCTAGTGAAATGCCTATATATTATATATTAATAGTTCAGTTCTACATTCTTAATTCTGAGAGCATTTTAATTAGTTTCGCAAAGAATAATTTATTAATGTCCTCTCAGTGTGTTAATAATAAAAGTACCGTATCTTTCGGTGTCACTCAAAGAATAATTTATTAATGGCTTCTCAGTCTGTCAATAATAAATGTACCGTATACACCGGCGTCACACAAAGAATAATTTATTATGGCTTCTCAGTGTGTCAATAATAAATATACCGTATACTCTGGCGTCGCACAAAGAATTATTTATTAATGGTTTCTCAGTGTGTCATTAATAAATATGCGGTATATTCTAGCGTTACACAAAGGATAATTTATTAAGGGCTTCTCAGTGTGTCAATAATAAATGTACCATATACTCCGGCGTCACACAAAGAATAATTTATTAATGGCTTCTCAGTGTGTTAATAATAAAAGTACCGTATATTCCGGCATCACACAATTTATTAATGGCTTCTCAGTTTGTCCATAATAAAAGTACCGAATATTTCGGCGTCATACAAAGAATAATTTATTAATGGGTTTTCAGTGTGTCATTAATAAATATGCGGTATATTCCAGCGTCACATAAAGGATAATTTATTAAGGGCTTCTCAGTGTGGCATTAATAAATATGCGGTATATTCCAGTGTCACACAAAGAATACTTTATTAATGGCTTCTCAGTGTGTCAATAATAAATGTACCGTATACTCCGGCGTCACACAAAGAATAATTTATTAATGGATTCTCAGTGTGTTAATAATAAAAGTATCATATATTCCGGCATCACACAATTTATTAATGGCTTCTCCGAGTGTCAATAATAAAAGTGCCGCATATTCCAGCGTCACACAAAGAATAATTTATTAAAGGCTTCTCAGTGTGTCAATAATAAATATACCGTAGGTTCCGGCATCACACAAAGAATAATTTATGAATGACTTCTCAGTGTGTCTACATCAAATGTACCGTATATTGCGGGGACACACAAAGAAAAATGTATTAATGGCTTATCGGTGTGTCAGTAATAAATGTACCGTATATTCCGGCGTCAGACAAATAATAATTTATTAATGGCTACTCAGCGCGTCAATAATAAGTATTCTGTATATTTCGGCATCAGACAAAGAATAATTTATTAATGGCTTCTCAATGCGTCAATAATAAATATTTTGAATATTCCGGCGTATAACATGCTCCGGCGCATACCACACATCCACGATTGCAAATGTATTTTTCAAATTTTATACATATTTACAGTATTACGCCCATCCCTTTTTTGCAAAGAAGTCTTCATGAGATATATAGCATGAAAATACAATAAAGAGCATTAAAAAAAGCAATAACTAATACAAAAATAAAAAGAATAAGCAAATGTGAAGGGATTACATAGCACGCTACTGCCAAGTCCATCTGCTCGAACCCCTATAAAGCGTTTGGAAACGTACTCATGCTCATTCAAATATGTTCATTCATGGTCACACTTTCTTTCCTTGTTCATTAACAATATAGAAATCTCATTTCTTCTGCTTAATTTTTAAGCTTTCTAATCAATACCCGGTGTATACTGTGTAGCTGAAAATTTTGATTAATTTTCTTGTTTTAAAAGTGCGCATTATACACCGGAATATAAGGTAGTGTATTCATCAGTATATATATATATATATATATATATATATATATATATATATATATATATATGTATATGCATATACGAGGGCAATTTGATACGTTCTCGGCCTAACACAGAGATGGAACAAGTATGACCAAATGACAATGTTGTTTGTAAAGTATGATCGTTTAGATGACATGCCGCCAAGTTTCAGACGCATGAGTTGATTGGTTATTGCTGGGCGATAAAGTAAAGTAAACAAGTTTTGACATTTTCTAAAAATGGAAAAAATTGAAGTTCGAGCTGTCATAAAATACTTTGTTAAAAAATATTTAATCCCCGCGAACATAAAAAAAGAGTTAGTCTATCTTAAAGGATTCTTGTCCTTCATATTCGACGATAAAAAAAGTGGGCTGCTGAATTTAAACATGGTAGGAAATCCATTCACGATGATGAACGCCCAGGACGCCCAAAAACCGCTACGACAGACGAAATCGTCTTAAAAATGCACAATGCCGTATTGAATGATCGATTATTGAAGATATGCGAACTTGCTGACATTGCAAACATCTCGATAGACCGTGTCCACCATATTTTACACGATGTTTTGGGTATGAAAAAGCTTTTCGCCCGATGCGTGCCGCGCTTGTTGAACGTCGACCAAAAACACCAAAGAATGAACATTTCTCAAGAGTCTTCTGAAATGTATTGTGTTGCAAGTTGAAAAATAAAATGAAATATTCTCAAAAATCTTGTATTTTCTTTTTCCGACCGGGAACTTTTCGAACCACCCTCGCACAGGGTTGCACTAAAGAATTCGAAGACAAGAGTGTATCTTAAATGTATTAAGTTTGAAGGGAACTACATTGAAAAATAATATGAAATTATGCCAAAAAACTTGTATTTCCACTGTCAGGCCGAGAACTTATCAAACCACCCTCGTACACTGTAAAAAAAATTTAGAAGATTCTTAATCTAGGAAAATGTAATAGACCCACGAACGAAAATGTACAATAAGATCTTCCGATATGTTAATGATTCGGAAAAGCACTCCTCACCTTTGGAAACCACAAAAACGAATATATTTTCGAGATTTAAAGAACAATTTTTAAAAACAAAGTTTCTTTTGCTCCCACTGTTTTTCTCACTGTTTACAAGTAATTTTCATTGTGTAGTAGTTTTTTCAATCCTGAATATAGATTTTTCGGATACTATTCATTCCCTTGTAAACATTTTCATGCTCAACAAACATGTTTTACAGGCAAACACATGATAAATTAACAGCATTAACATCAACATTAAATTTGTTATTATGTTGTTGCTCTTGTATGCATAAATTCAATTACGCAGCTGAAAATGTTTCATTGAAAATAAGCATCATTCTAAAAACTGACATTCTGGGTTGAGAAAAATGATTAATACGCTACAAAAACTACTCCAAAACAAGTAGCAACAAAAGAAACTTTGTTTCTACAAATGATCTTTAAATCTCGAAAATATTTTTATTTCCGAGGTTTCTAATGATACAGCACTCTTTTCGGGATCATAACTCAGAAGAAGTTCTTATACACTTTCGTTCATGGTTCCATTATATTTTCGTATATTAAGAAGCGTTTGTCATTTTTGCAATGTTACACACACACACACACATATATATACCGGGTGTCCCAAAAATGACTGATGGATTTTAAAATTCAATAACTAGCAAACGGTGACAGATATTACAAAAATTCTTGCAGGAGGGTTATATACGATGTCGAGAGTTTTTTTACTGTGAATCTTGATTTTAGTTCGAATTTCAAACAATAGATAGCGCTGACAGCGGTTGGCGCTCATTCGAGGCCGAAACTGACTTCACTGAGCATTGATGCGAAGAAAGGAGATTAAGGCTATGGAGTGGGTGTCATTCGAGTGATCTGGGATTCTGAATCGGGGCCTAAGAGCAAAATTGTACTGGCGAATGAGACCCACTCCATAGCCTTAATCTCCTTTCTTCACATCAATGCTGAGTGACGTCAGTTTCGGCCTCGAATGAGCGCCAACCGCTGTCAGCGCCATCTATTGTTTGAAATTCGAACTAAAATCAAGAATTACAGTAAAAAAACTCCCGACATCATACATAACCCTCCTGCAAGAATTTTTTAAATATCTGTCACCGTTTGCTAGTTATTGAATTTTAAAATCCATCAGTCATTTTTGGGACACCCGGTATATATATATATACTGGGTGTTCTAAAACGAACTGACTGATTTTAAAATTCAATAACTTTCAAACGGTGACAGATATTTAAAAAAATTCTTGCAGGAGAGTAATGTAAGATGATAGGAGTTTTTTTACCTCGATTTCTGATTTTAGTTCAAATTACCAGCAATAGGTGGCACTGCGAGTGATAGGAGTGCAATCCAGTTCAAAATCAATATCACCCAGCATGGCTGCGAAGAAAAGAGGTTCAATACATGGAGTGGGTCTCATTCGCTAATACAATCTTGTTCTTAGGGCCCGAATCTGAATAAGACAATATTGGTGAATAAGATCCACTCCGTGTATTAAACCTCCTTCCTTCACATCAATGCTGGGTGATTTCTGCTTTTGTCTCGATTAGATGTCTATGGCTCGCAGCGCCCTCTATTGCTGGCAATTCGAACTAAAATCAGGAATCGCAGTAAAAAGAACGCCTGACATCATACATTACTCTCCTACAAAAATTTTTAAATATCTGTTGCCGTTTGGAAGTTATTGAATTTTAAAATCAGTCAGTCCATTTTAGCATACCCAGTATATATATATAATTTTTGTTGGATGTAGCTTTTATGTGAAAATGAGCTCTAGAAAATTAGATTTTAGCAATTACATATTATTTTTCAAAATTTCAATATAAATTACATTGTAACAGTGGACGTTCCAATGTTACTCCAAGATAAAGTTCATTTATTCACGAAAGATAGAAAAACAAATTCATTTTTAAATGTTTAAAAATCAATCCAGCGATATCTTTCATTTACGTCACACTCCAATCTCAAATTATTGATGGCTTGAAAGCAAAAGCTTTTATCACTAAATCTCTAACTTTCTAAATTTCCTGACTCAACGTCGATTATGCTCTAGAGAGGTATAAGTTATCTCTAAAAATGTTTCCAGCATTTCTCGCTCTTTACGGTAAACGAGATTCCATTGGATAATTTAGAAAAAATAATTTGACGTAATTGCGTTACAGAAGAATCTGATTTCTACGAAAAGATTTTTTATTTTCGAAAATTAATTTTATTTCATACTAAATTGTGTTTTGTCTAATGAATTATTCAAAATTATTCTTGATATTGCAATGTAATATTCAAGTTTGTGTAAAATGAAATTAAAACATCTATGATATTTTGACAGAAAAAGCAAATAAAAAACTGTGCTTCCACATGAATCCATATTCCGTAACATTCATAATCACCCTATTTTTTATTAGATTGTATAAAAATAATATTATAATTGCATTAGAAACAAAATAAAAGTTTGTATAAAAAAACATGTTAATTTGGAACCACGAGAACCTTCCAAACGAGTGAGCAAAACGAATATTTATATATACGACTTTTTATTTATTGAATACCACTATTTCCGAATATTAGTCTAATTAATTAGCAAAAATTCTGCAATTTGATTAGGAGAAGATTGCTATATAAAAATAGTGATACTGAAAAATAAGGACCGCTTGCAGTGCTGAATTCAGGCGTTTTATCTCGGGAAGGATTTCTTCATATCTGCCGGTGTGTGTGTGTGTTGGGGGTGGGGTTACTGTGGGGTTACGGGGGGAAAATACACTTCTGGGCCATTAATAAGCATAAAATCCCATCTCGATGCTCCGGGGGGATGTCCCTCTCCAGACCACCTTCTGGATTCAGAACTAACTGCGTGCAGCCTCTGCGGCACGTACATGTGCCGATCGTCACGAAAGGCTCAACAAATTTTAATTTTTGCAGCATTCGAGATTGATATTTATAATATCTCTTCCTTTGTTTTTAACACGTGATTTCATTTTAAATATATATATATATTGTTATGGAATGCTAGATCAAAACGTATTACTTACATAATTTCGAAAAAAAAAATGCATATATTAGTTTCCAACTTTTTCAAATAATTGTTCATGATGTGGTAGATATTTCACGTTATATTGAAATTCACGTCGTAAAATATCCCAATCAGTTGGTCAATTAAAAAAACTTTACATAGCATTTTCTAGACAAAATTTGCAGTTTTGCAAAGCTGATAATGCTTCAATTTTACGATGAATCTAGAAAGTTAAAAAATTTGTGGGATATAATTAATGGAGTTGTAGTCAACAGACGATAAATTAAGTAATGTGTAACGTAAAAGACATCGCCTAAATTATATGCAAATGTTAGTCAGGAGGTTTTATATTTTTGTCCAGTCCATTTTTGTTCAATATTCCCTCAATAAATCAATTTTTTTTGTCAATACTTCCTTATAAATTTACTCTAGTCAGAATAACTTAAAGTAAATCCACTCATTCACAACTTAGAAAGAAACCTTATACATTTTAAGAGAAAATTAAGAAAGTCCTAAAAATGCTAATAAGACTGAAATCATGAATAAAATAAGAAATAATTCATACTGTTTGACTAATGTTGGATAGATTTTAAAAGAGTTCTGACAACATTCATGTGTAGTTTCTGTTCCAATTGAGCCCGAGAGAAATCGGAGCTAAAATCAAATTAGTTGTTCAAAAAAACTGTCGCTCAACTGTGTATCTAAAGCATTCTTCTGTGATTATAAAGATGTTACTTTAAAAATATACTTATAAAGAGAATACGGACAATGATCTTCTTTCGAGCAAATGGTACTTATAAATTCGAACGGATCTCACTTTTATTATAGAAAATCACTGCTAACAACAAATTTAAGTAAATTATACAGGGTCATTCATAATTCCCTCCGGGGTTTCGAAACGTTATAGTAAAAAAACGAAGACGAATATGAAAAAAAGAAACACATGAAATTATTCCGAAACTATTCAAGTTTTACTTACATACATTACAGGTGTTCTATGTGTGAACCCTTGGTCACACGGCATACATCCATGCGATAGTCCAGTTCCTGCCATACTCCGTTTCTTTAAATTTCCGGTACCACACATGAATTGTTTTGTCAGTTGGTCCCTGTTTTCGATATTTATTACGAAAGGCCCGTTGAACTGACACCACTGATTCAGATTTAAAGAAACGGAGTATGGCAGGAACTGGACTATCGCATGGATGTATGCCGTGTGACCAAGGGTTCACACATAGAACACCTGTAATGTATGTAAGTAAAACTTGAATAGTTTCGGAATAATTTCATATGTTTCTTTTTTTCATATTCGTCTTCGTTTTCTTACTATAACGTTTCAAAACCCCGGAGGGAATTATGAATGACCCTGTATTTCCTGTAGCACTCGTACCCAATTGAGAAAAAAAACTTTCTATGACTTAGCACAGAGTAAACCGAGTTTAATTTCATCACATATCTTAAAAATACAAGGTTCTTGCTTTTAAACATAGCACAAAGAATTATTGCAGGAACCTAAAACTTTCAAATCATCATTATAATGTTATCATGACCAACCACGGCGCGATCAACTCCATGTGGTACCCAAAAAAAAAACACATACTATTTGAGGTCCCCCTTTCTCAAAAGTATCTTGAATTACAAAATTAATACGTTAGAAACATAACATACAATCTTTTAGTGCATTTAAAATGTTACACCATTGTTTTTATGTTTAAAAAAAATACTTTATTTGTCTTTGTGATAATAATTAGAATCCTAATGACTTAAGTTATCCGCACAAGCACGTTTGACATAATATTCAATTTTCAGAAATTAGGTAGTTCCTTTTAAACTCATTTGCAACAGACTTAGTTCAGTGATGACAAACAGATGAAATATTTTTTTTTAATGACAATTGTAAACAGAAATTTTCATTAATGTGTATTTTTCACAGACCACACAAAATGCATTTTTGGTGCCCCTTGTAAGTGAAAAACTAGGTACGCGCTCCATGTGCTCCTGCAATAATCAGACCCTGTTACCAACCACAGTAGCCTAGCATTTACACAATTTCTAGTGAAATATTTTTATGGCGATGATAATCCGTTGAAAGTTACAGCATAATCTAGATAGATCTATTACTATAATTATAATACGATTAAAAAATTATAAGGAATCAAAGAACATAAAATCCGTATAAGATTCACAGTACAAACCAAAAGTAATTAAGGATCTGTCAAAAATATTGATTTTAAAATTGACAAAAATTTAGCTAATTTTGCAAGTTTTGATTATGCTATATTGGGAGAGACTCTGGAAATAATAAATGATAAGTAATTTTCTTCTAGTGACATGACGCATGCAAAAATTAACAGGCGGAAAACGAAGTTCAAGAGAGAAAATGTTGTTTGATTGAGTCGATGTTAAATCTTTATTACTGAAAACGCCTAGATGCAGAGGCGAAAATATTCTGTTAATATATATAATAGTTATATTAATTGAAAAAAGTTTTATTGTATATATAAATAAATATAATATGTATTTACCACGATTAGCTGTCTATTTTTTAATGTTTGTACATTAAAATGACGTACATTTTTAAATGCATATGACGAACATTTAAAAAAAAATTATTATTATTCAGACCAAATCTTTCACTTCCAAACACGTGATGTCGCACTAATAGCATTCTTGCCTCTTTTTTTCTTTTGCAGGCATTGGCCGTGTCACGACAAATTCATGCTACGACGTATGTGGAAACATCGGCCCGCTGCTGCCCGCGGACCGTCCGCGATGCCTTTGAAGTGGCGGCCTTGGCGGCTCAGGGACGGCTGAATAAAAACCACACCCTGCTTAGAAACGCCACTGCTGCCAAGAATAACAGCAAGGAGCTAAACAGGGCGGCCAGGAACTGCGCCCTCATGTGAATGGACAACGGGACATATTTGGGCAGTGACACGAAGGGGCAGTTACTTGGTCAGTCAGGTCGTCACCTGCATGTGAAATATTTACGAATATTATGTCGTATAACTACGCGGTTACGATTTTTATTCGAATTACGCAAGGATGCGTTTATGTCGGACATAAAAAAGGAAGCCGTTGTTGACCTTCTCTGTATTCTTCTTCGAAAAGAGTACAGTGAGAATAATGCATGACTGATTGATGATTATTGTTAATCCCTCCCCCTCCCCTTCCTTTTTTCCAGTGCATTAATTGATAACTGGCGTCGCCTTTCGAGATTTTTTTTACCTTTTTAATTACCTTTTTTATTACCTTCACATGGATATATTAATTCTAATGACTACATCTCAGGTGAATGTTTAATCCAGGAAAAATAGTTTGTGGTGTTTCTTTAAAACTTTCCTGTAGAGGAAGCGTCAAAGCCTTAATAATGATCATAGCTTCAAAATTATTATTTATACTTCAGAATGATTAAATAATACTATAAATAAATTTATATCATTATAAAAATAAAAATGAAATTATAATTTAACAAATTACAATAACCATTGGGAAATGTTCCGAAAGCTTAAAAAACATATATATATTACTGTACTTTTGTGTTATAGCGGCCATGATTATGCCAAGGTTGCAGTTATGATTTCGCCCAGATCACGGCAAAACTTACATATATGTAGCTTGGCGATTCATCCTTGGGGGCTGTTATAACACGAAAGTACCAAATTTACAATATATTAAGGAAAACAAAAACAAAAATGTTATATATATATATACATCATATATTATTATAATGTCATACCTGTTTTATAATTTGGCGATAAATCTTGGTCATTTGACGATTCATCCTTGGGGGCCACTATAACACGAAAATACCAAAATTACAATATATTAATGAAAACAGAAACAAAAAAATCATAAGACGATTTCTCATACGACGTCAATTTTTGAATTCGGCTTTTTTTCATATCTGATAATTTCCATCTTATCCTTTTTGTAACTTTAACATTTTTGTAACGATTTTATGTATTTCTATTGCCTAATCAAAGAAAAATTCTTCTAAAGTTACAGAATTTTTTAAAAATTCTTCTAAAGTTACAGAATTTTGTTAAAAACACTTAAAAAAATAAAGTGACGACGTCAAAAGATCCCTCGACCGAAAACAACAATCTTTTTCCCAATGGTTAATAATTATATATTATAAATTAATAGTTATGTTAATATATTATATAGTTATATTATATATATATATATATATATATATATATATATATATATATATATATATATATATATATGAGCAAGCTAAATGGCCAATTATTGAGCTCAATAATCATATTTGTAGTACATTCGCTTTCTAAATCATGATAGTCGTAGAATTTAATTGAATTTCTTTAAGTTAGACGTACATAAATATAATTTCAAGTTGTTTGAAACGGTTTCTCTTTCAACATAAAGGGAAAGGATATTTTAATTATTTCTTGCAATTAAAATTTTGTAACCCAAAATGTCTCTTAGCGCTTCGAAACATTTAAATTAAATTGTTCTACCCTCTGTCCGAAAAGTTAAAAATGATTCAATTTAACGAAATTTTAAGGTGTATTTAATGTTATATATCCTCTGTGGGATATTTATTTTATCTAATACGTCGTTAACCGTTTTAACGAGGATAAAGACTAGCTATATGTCTTTATTTTATTGGCGTTTGCGCATTTAGTTTTGAATTAGAGAAACTAATAAAGAATTAATTACCAAATTTCAGAAATTTCGCATTGCCGAAATAATTAGCGAAAATAACTCTTAAACGAATAAAATCACTTCCTGATTGCCCTTTTTTAAGGTGTCTGGTACCATTTACAGAGTAACACAATGAATTTTTTTAATATCTTATATTGATATTTGATTATTGAGGAACATTTTAAATGAAAGTCAATGCAAAAACTCACTTTAGAAGGGAAGTTATGTCCAAAACAGTTTGAGGTTTTTTTTTATGATAAAAGGGTAATTTGATCTTTAAAGTCACTTTTCTCAAAACAGTTATTTTTGTCAGCGCGCATATGATTTCTAAGAAATGACTAGATAGAATTTCATGAAATTTTGACTAAGGTATGTACTTTATAGATGCACTAAATAAATGACCTGCTATTATATCCACCAAGTAAGAAATTTAGAAATTATGACTATTTTTATCAAAAAGAAAATAAAAATTTTGAGTCATTGGAACAATATAACAATGTAGTTAGTAGGATGGAATACCCAGTTGCGTACCAACTATACTTCCAGGTTATAGGTAATAGAATTGCGAGGCAAAAGGGAGCCGTGAGGAATTTGAAAAGTAAAAAATTAAATAAAAATATTTAAAAATATTGGCTTTTAGAATATATCTCTTTTAAAGTTTGTTTAAAATTTCATATTTAAAACTAAATTAGATGTAGAGTTATTGCAATCCATATTAGAGTCATTTTATATGTATTTTGTCGGTTTAAAAAGTACCTGAGCTCTTGAAATGCACAGCAAAAATGTAACATCCTTATGTTTTATTTTCTTTAACTGCAACAAACATATTATAAACTCGTATGAAGATAGGTTTAAAAACTTACGATAATTACAATTATTTTATTAAAGTGCTTTTTTCCCTCTTCTGAAAACGAATAAAAACTAAAAACAAGCAAATAGAAAAATACTTAAAAAAGAACTCTATTTAGCAATGAGTAGTTTTCAAATCATTCTTAAACGAATCTAATTTTTGAGATGCTCTAATTGGAATTTTTCATTACTACCGACAACATGTTCATACATTTTTAATATAACTTAAGTACATCCCCAAAAAAGCAACTGAAAAAGTCATGAATATATAAAGTTTTATTCACATTCTATTTGAAGAATGCTTTTTTTGTTACATGCGTGTTTTACAGGCATTTAACGAATGGAATGAAAAATTAAAGCTTCGTTTTTCATTTGAAGGTTAAAATAAAAATGCATTTGAATAATTAAAAAATGATTTCGATAATTGTTGTGTTTGTAAATTTTTAAATTATGGATACAGTATTACTCTACTTAATAAGATCTGAAATCTCAATTTTTTGTCTTTTATTTAAAATTTTTGAGTCAATTTTGTTTGATTTTCATTGTGTTATTTCTCGGAGAAAATATTAATTGTAGATTTTTTAATGTGATAAATTTTAACATGGAACTTGGAACGAGTTCATTAATCAGAGTTCCTGGACCCATGGTCTCGGTACCTCTATTAAGAGCAATGTGGATTTTAGATTTAGGACCATAGCCGAAGTCCAGAACAACAATTACACTGGAAAAAAATATAAATTTTCCCAAGAAGAGCGAAAAAGAAAAAGAAACAATAAAAAGACCACTTTCGGGCAGAAATAAATAAAGTACAAATTATATTAAATTAAGGATAGATAAATGAAAAATTAAAAATACTTAATTTTTACCCACTAATCGGAAGTTCTCGAACATGTGACCCAGCCCAATAGTCTTCCCGTGCTCGAAAATGGTAGGATACAAAATTTAGTCAAAATATTTTGAACCTTTTTATAGTTACAATTTGCTTGATCCTGACCCATGGTGACCCAAAATGACCCACTAATCGAATTTTCTCAAGTATGTGACCTAGCCCAATGGTCCCCAAAATGGTAGGATACAAAATTTCGTCAAAATTGTTACAGCCATTTTAAAAATAAAATTTGCACATATATATATATATATATATATATATATATATATATATAAAACCACACACACACAAGATTTGCTCGTATTAGAATATACGATAGGATTTCATCTTTACTTTTTATCTCTGTGAGTGAAAATATCAAAATATTTCTAAATTATTACTATGTTTGTATAACAGTCGTTAAAATTAACCTAATGGTAAACTTTAACGGTAAACTTTGAATAAACTTTTGATTTTACTATTACTTTTTACCTCTTTATTCGAAATTTTTAAAATATTTCTAAACAGCTAGGGAAAGCAATATATTTTAAAACTTAATAAAATTAACTTAATAAAATTTTGATTTCATCTTTACTTTTTATCTACATAGTCAAACTATCACAATATTTCTAAAATATTAGTATGTTTAAATTATTTTCTAAATTATTAGTATATTTTAAAAACACTCGATAAAATTAACTTAATAGTAAACTTCAAATAAACTTTTGATTTTATCGTTACTTTTTTCCTCTATATTCGAAATTTCAAAATATTTCTAAATTGCTAGTGAAAGCAATATGCTTTAATAACGCTTAGTAAAATTAATTTAATGGTAAACATTCAATGAAATTTCAATTTTATCTTTACTTTTTATCCCTATAGTCGAAAAGTTTTTTTAAACTATTGAAAGTAGTATGTTTTAATAACACTTAATAAAATTAACTTACTGATAAACTTGAATAAAATGTTGATTTATTTTTTCTTTACTTTTTATCTGAACAGTCGAAATTTCAAAATATTTGCAAATTATTAGTGAAAAGAGTACGTTTTAATAACACTTACTGGCATCGCATGAAAACTTGGGAGGATAAATTTGAATGTTTATGATGATTACAAGATTTCTTCCTTTTTTAAATCCTTCTACAGTCGTTTTCGTAAAGACGGATGAAAAGCCAAACGCTGACGAATGAATTTTGTTTTTATAATTTCCATTTAAAATTGATTAGTTTTGAAATAAATTTTAAGTAAGTCGTCTTTTTTTCAAGATAGACTAATTGCATTTTTTCATTAGATATAAAAAGTAATTCAAATCCTATTCAAAATGTACTTTCTATTTTGCATATGCTTTTTTAAAGAAACATGAAATTAAATGAAGACGTAAATGTATTTATGAAATTTTAGTATTTTATTCAAATTCGAAATAAACATTTTATTTATTAGACATGACCCTATATTTTTTCTAGTGAATACAGGGTATCCAAAAAGATTGAAACGCGCTTTAATATTTTACCTGTTGGAGTAACGTAGCCCATGTAAATTGATAAAGCGTTTATAATAAGGTAAGAATTAAGAATATGTAGATTAGATGGACCTGCCACTCATTTTCAAAACATTACACTTAATTTTTATACGGTCCTTGGGTTCTATGAGTTAAATTTACAAAATTTTAAAAACCGACAAGAACTATTGAAAAAATCTATTCTTTTATGACCAAAAATTCCCCGAATTTTGGAGCTTTACAGCACTAAAAACAGACAGATGCATTTTTAGTGCTGGTAAGCTCCGAAATTTCATAACATATGTATCAAAATTCAGTGACTTTTGGCCGTAGAAGAATGGAATTTTTACTGTTGTGTTTTGTCAGAGCAGCATTCAGGGACCGTCTAAAAATTTAAAAAGTGTAACTTTTAGAAAATGAATGGCAGGACTATTTCATCAACATAATCCTACTTCCTACCTTATTTTGAACACTTTTTGAATTTACATGTGCGTATCTCTAACAAGTAAAAAAAGCAAAGCGCGTTTCAATCTTTTTCGAATACCACGTATGATGTTTTTTAAAGAAATGAAATCATGACAAATCAATTAATTAACCCTAAAATATCAGCTTTTTTTCTTTTTACAATTGCTTTTAATATGAATTTTTGAGAGAAACAATTTTAAATTTGCAAAGCACTTTTTTTATTATTATTTATATCTTGAAATTAAACAAGATTTACTCAAATTTATTTACATGTTCAATTTAATTTAATTTAAATATTATAAAAGTTGCTTACAGATGCTTAAATTTAATACATATCAATTTTCTTATGAATTTTTCAGAAATGTTCGCTTCTCCCTTACTATACTAATTTAGAAACGATTTAACAAAGTTTTAACTTTTTCTTAGAATATGATAATTGCACTTGAGTTCAGCTAAATATTTAGTAAAATCTGTAAAAAGTCAAAGCTATGATATTAAAACTTACCAAAAAACTCTTAAATATTATGATAATTGCTAGATTTTTCCGATTTTAGATTCTTTTCTCATTTATTTTCATAATACAATGAAAGCAAAAAAAAAAAAAAATCTTTTTTTGATCTTTTTTAACAAGTACTTAATCAATTCTAAATGATATTGTTTTTTCTTTTAAATTTCAAGCATTTTTAAATTTACAATTAAAACAGATTTAAAAAATAATTCAAAGGTTATCTAAGAAAAAAACTGTTATGCAAGTCTTATAAAAAAGAATAACGTTTACTTAGTTGCAGAGGTTTTTTTTTAAAGCAATTTATTAAATTAAATGAAAAGATTTTGAATGTTTTTCTGTCCATTAATAATACGAAACAATTATATTTAAAAAGCATAAAGATCTAATAAATTTTCTGGTGTTATCAAATATATATTTCTTAAAAAAGAAAATGCTACCATGCCATTTTTTAAATTTAAATATAAAATCACAGATTTATTTCCATTTCCCCCTTCCTTTCAATGTAATTTTTTAAAATATCTATATTCAGAGATTTATTTATTATGTATGAAAAAATGTATATATTAGTTAGCTTTTTTTAAAAAAAATGTTATATAAAGTTAAATAGAAAACATAAAAAATAAGAAAATTAAATGATCGCTTCAAACATGTATATTTAATTTACTCGCGGTCTATACGTTAGCTTTCTGTTGATTATAAACTAATTATATATTTTGTTTATGTATGCGTAAAAAAATAACTCCATAGGATTTTTAAAATAAACATACCGAAATACAGGGTGATTTTTTTTAAAGTTGTGAAAGTAAAACACTACGACAAAAGAACCACTGATCCAAATGACATGAAATTTCACCAGTATGCTCCCAAAGCAATGGGTATTTTTTTGGCATGGTTAAAAAAAACTTAAAATTACACCGACAGATGGCGCTGTAAGGTAGCAGAAACAAAGAATATCGTCTGTGGGAGGAAAACAATGGACGGTACGTTGAGTAACCATCTTCCGTAGGCCCTCAGTCGTCATTGGACCTTTTCTTAAATTCTTAAGTGTGCTAAATCTCCTAAGAGCAGTTGCTGGGCTGTCATTATTCTGATATTACAGTTTCACTAACAACGCACGGTCCGTCAATGGCGCAGTCATTGCGAAGATTTCCGTAGAATAATGAACACGAGGTGTGCGTACTTCCCTTTTTTATCGCCAATGTGCGTGTGCCTGGCAAAAGTTCGTCTCCCGACTTTACTGCATGTACAGCGCCATCTGTCGGTGCGATTTAAAGTTTTTTTTAACCCCGCCTAAAAAATTCCCATTTCTTTGGGAGCATACTGTTGAAATTTTAGGTCATTTGGATAAGTGGTTCTTTTGTTATAGGGTTTTACTTTCACAACTTTAAAAAAAAATCACCATGTATTCTGAAGCTTTATTAAAAACATTTCACACCGAAAATTTTATTTTCAACTATTTTTTTATTTAACTTATTTCTATGTCAATTATATTTTATTTGTTTTCTGAAAAAATTTCTGGTTCGAATTGAAATATTTTCCTTTGGTACTGATTAAATGACAGGTTGTTGGTATATTTAAATGTTAAATCAACACGTTTAATTTTTGTAATAAAATCAGAATTGAAAAAAAGAAAAGGGATTTTTCTTCAAATATTATTAATTTTCTTCTTTTTAATTAAAAACTGAATTAAATCATTTCATCAACACACCCCCATCTCAAGCAAAGAAAAAGCAATTAAACACGGGATTGACTATATCGATCTTTAATTACAACTTAGTATCACTATGCAAACCTTTATATTAATATTACAATAAAATTCCACATTTAGTGCCTGATTTTGCATTGACTACTCCAATGAACAACATTGTGTATAAGGGATAGGAACAGGGAGATATTTAACGGTTAAAAATTGTATAAAATTTAATACCAGTAACGATAGCGTGAAATTCGAATGCTACGTTGTAAAATAGTTTTAAAAGGAACCTATCAATTTATATTACCAAATTTACAGCTATATTAGCAGCGAAGAAATAACGCCAGAAGAAAATGGACTTTTTTAAACATATTTTCGTAAAGTCATAAAGTTTAAATATCCCGCAGTAAAGAAGATTTTATTAGAGTAATAGGGCTAAACTGATATATAAAGGAGATATTTGTTCGCCATGCTTCATATGACTTTTTTACGGCTCCTATTATGCGCAACATAAGTTAAGGATTGTTTCTGTTGTGTACGTTTTATGAGGTATCCTCTTTAATAAAAAGCTATGCGTTGCTGACGACTGGGATTTTCGATAATCTTTGCCACAGATTAAACTCGGAAAATGAAACATTTGAAGTTACTGAAAAAATGAATAGCTCTAAAAGTATTTGTCAGAAAATTGTTCGACAAACTTCGTTAGAAAGGTAAAAAATTGTATTTTTCTTGATATAAATTTCAAATCTACTGATTATGCCGTTTTTCAAATATTGAATTTCAAAAATTACAAAATTTCACAATGTAGTATCATAGCGAAATCTTCACGCGTAAAGAGGTAATGATAACGGCTATGTGTCCTGACGTATACTGGCTATAGCACGAGTCACAAATTATAGTAGCCTGTTAAAAGTAAATTATGATGCCACGAGTGCATGATTTTTATTTAATTTTAATATCTTAAAAATAATTAAATATTTATTTAATTTTATAATCTTAGAAACAAGGTTTTGGATTTTTTTTTTACTAATGGGACTATTAAATTGGCGAATACTGTATTATTTTGAGTTTAAAAGAGGAAAGGTGCGGGAGCGCTTCATATTATTTAGGTTTCCTCAGGAACTTTGGTCAGAATTGAAAGTTTAATGTATCAAAACGTCAGAAATTAAATCGATATTAAATCGGCAATAACTATAACGACTGTCCTTCAATTCTTTTGGACAGATTTTCATTTAAAAATAAAAAAACATGCAACATTGTTTTTAGATATTTTAAAGGTTATTAACATAGGCCCGGGCAACGCCGGGCATGTCAGCTAGTTATTATTTTATATAAAAAAACTAATATGTTGTAGTCATCACAGAACTTTCTTCTATATACCGTATATTCTCGCGTATAAGTCGACCCCCTAACTTTTAAATGCAAATTCTGCAGAAAATAAAAAATCCGCGTATAAGTCGACCTCCTAAGTTTTTACTTCAATTTTGCATAAAATCAAGAAAAGATGGGAGAGAAACGCGCGCTCCATATGGTAGGAGAGATTCGCCAATGCGAAAAAGTGGTAACAAAAACAAATCAATGAAACATTTTTTTAATGATAAATTATTATTATTTGTATATTTTAAATATTATTTTATTATTCTTACACATAAAAAGCCAGAATTTTGGCAGCATTTGAAGTTTTTTTGTTATTTTAATTGACTCGCGTATAAGTCGACACCCCCAATTCGCTTGCCGAAAATTGTCAGAAATTCCTCGACTTATACGCGAGTACATACGGTAAATAAAATCATATACTTCTTTTAATTACTAAAATGTGTAAAGTAAAAACTTTTAAAACAGTAAGAAAAGGTTTTAATTGATTGTTGACATGTTTCGACGCCATCGAAGCCATTATCAAAAAATATAAGAATATTCTAAAATTGCACGATCTCTGATATAGTGATTTGAAACGCCATCATTTAATTTTTCACGTACTCTTTCTGACTACGAACGTCATTGATTTTTCATTATCATTTTTATTTGGATGTTTATTTCCATATTCGTAACCACGACTTTACAAATTTCATACAATGTGGTAGTTAGTAATTTTATAACAAGAACTATATAAATAAAGGTGATAAATGTATTCCCTATGTTTCATAAAACTTTTTTTTACGATTCTATTATAAACGATATAATTTATAAGTTTTATTAGTCGAATAGATTTCATAAAGTATTTTTTCATAAAAAATGATGGCGAAATTATGTAACAGAACTTATGGGTATATTTCTAAAACCCTAGTTGCTTAATAAAATTATTTTTCTCCACAAGGACAAGATAAATGTAGATATTAAAATTTATTCGCATTTATTGATCCTTAAAGTATAAACATGATATTTTTTTATCTTCTCTATTACATATCTCAACATGATATAAGTAAAAATTTACTTTGTACGAGAAAAAATAAATCTTCTACATATTTAAAAAGTTACTCACATCTACTAGTAAAAACAATAATCTACAAATATTTTCCAAGATTTTTAGTTGAATGTCACAATGCAATAAAATTTAGCATTTATTTCCAGAAAAAAAAACTATTTTATTTTTTTTCATTCATTTGTATTAATTAATGCATAAAAGTTTAATTAATCTATTAATTAATTATATTAATTAACTTTGAAAAAGATTAAATGTTCATTGATTTGAAATATTTTCTTTACTATCAATAAATAATATATTTTCAAATGTAATTTGTCTAAGAAAACCAAAATCTACTATATTTTGTTGGATTTATTTTTATTAATTAGTACATAAAAGAATAAGCATATATATATTTTAATTAAATACTGTTTTGTAAAAGAAGAGAAAAATAACGTATTCCATCATTTTAGTCATTAATTGGCAGATGAAAAAGCAATCGTGATTTTTTTAGCCTTTGAATTATGTGTTATAATGTGATATAATTTGATGTTGACTATGTAAACGAAAATTAAAGTTAGCGTATTTTTTACTTTTTATAAATTATTTAGTGCATATGGGCATATGGAAATAACTGAATAGGTCATTTCAAAAACTACATAAGTCATAGAACCAGAACTTTTCAGAAATTTATTTTAAAAAAAAACTATTACTCACAAATAAACGAATTTTTATTGGGTTTTTTGGGCCAATTATAGAGTTTGGACTTCAGTTTGTAAATATCGAATAATTTTTGTAATTTATGATAATAAAAAAAAAAGAATAACAGAAAAAATGTTCCTGACTTATATTGTTTTGGCAAGAAAAAATATTAGGTGGTATTTAATTCGAACAAAACAGTCATATTAAAAATATTTTTAATCAAAACTAATGAAGATAGCACTCATACAGGAACATTTTTATGTTTTAAAAGGGTATTGCATGCAAATGGTAATATGCTAATGTAATAGGGTATCCGCATGTTATCTGGTATTGCATGCAAAAACCACTTAAGTCGCTGACTTTATGTCGTAATGAACGAAAATTATAAGGTATTGTTTGAAGAGGAATGAATAGACAGACTTAAGTGGTTAATACCCAGATCATGGCTCGACCTTTAAGGAAGCATTTGCGACAAAAAAAAAGTGTATTTGGAAAAAACTTGACTTATGTGGTTTTTGAATTGACCGATTCAATTTTAAAATATTAAATTTTATTGAGTAATATACTATTATTAATATAACTAAGTGACCCAAACCGGACTTTCTGAGTTACAAAATACATTTAAAAATCTCTTTCTTTTTAACTCTAATATATTTTTCACATTTAATATATATGTTTAGATTGAATAATAACAACACCAAACTGTATTTTTAAAAAATTAAAAAATACCAATAATGAATTATGTATAAAGTTTTGAAATTTATTAAAAGCAACGCTCTTTTATCAGCCACATTTTAAGAGTTAAATACCGATGAAATCGCTATACATTTCGATACTTTATTCTGATCATTCCAGTGGTTTAAGCGCATAATAAGATTACATTATTAAATTTGTGTTTTGTTTATATAATTTTATTTATTTATTAAAGAAGTTTTAACTTCACTATGGAATATTAGCCGGAAACAAATACTGAACTGTTTATATCGTTTTAAGTCAAAACGGGTTAATCTTTTGTAATCTAGCTGAATGCTATAGAGATGGATTTAAAAGAAAATTCATGCTTTAAAATATTTTAGGAACTAAAAATAAACAGTGTTTTAGATGAAGTTTTCAAATGAATTTCCTTTTCACATTTCCCCCCTGTTTGACGGTGTAAAAATTCAAATAGTGCGATGTTTATACAAGATCAAAAAAATGCACTAAAAGCAAAATTCATTGGTCAGGTGTTTCTACCATCATTATAAAGTCATCGTTACTCACAAAGTCTTTTTTGCTTTATTAAAAATATTTTTATTCATTCAAATTATCTAGAACATAAGGGAATAATCTTTAAAAAAATTTTTAAGTATTTTCGTTAAAATTACAGGTTAATATAAATTATTATTATTATTATTATTATTATTACTATGTGAATGAGAAGAATGTTTATCTGTTAAAAAAGGTGTAACCATACAAACTAAATGAAGATAAAATTATTATTACAAAATAAAGTGAAATAAAAATAAATGATAAATAAAAGTTATAAAAATGCCTGTTTTGAAACTTATTTCTGAAAAAGATATTTTCTCAGTAGCAATTATAGATAATAATATGTATAAAACTATCTTGCATAACAGTTATTTATGCATAATATGTATGACTTATTTTCAAAACTGTTATCAATAAAAAATATTATTTCACTACTATCTTTATGGTTTTCATCAGCAAAATTTTATCTCGAAAGGGACGCCATCAAGAGTCGATAATATATTTTTTTTTCATTTCCCTTCAACCCCCACCCATCCTGAGAAAATGAAAAAGTACATAAAATGTATTCTAAAATGCATTTTTTCACACTCCAGTTTTACCATTTTTATAAATGCTTTCTTCGGCTTCTGAAAGGAAAAATGATAAGTTAGTATGGCCGATATGCACACGGGGGTGATTCTATAAATAAGGTAACATGATCTTCACATGATGATGATTTAGTACTTTCTATTTATACGGGCTTTTGCGAGATTGAGAAAATAGCCGTGTAAGAGAAGAAAATTGTTTTATGTACTTTCTGGGAACCTTTTCACTGTTTCATACAAGCAATATTTATACAATTTATTTCATATATTAGTGTTGAATTCAGGGGGTGGAGCCGGGAGACACATCGAAATGTTTCTCCCGAAAGATTTGGGATTTTAGGCTTATTAATTGTCTACACTGTTAAAATTTTTCTGCTGGATTGAACCAACTTATGGTGCTGGAGTAGCTGCAACAATAACATGGTGAAAACTCGTTCCAACAATTGCAGCTCCAATTGAACCAAGCTCGAAATGTTGGAACGAGGTTTCATCATATTATAGCTGCAGCTGGTGCAGCACCAAAAGTTGGTGTAGAAGTGCAATCCCCCTTGAAACTGTACAGACCCCCCTCTCCCCGAGCATCGAAATGTTCCTCCCGAAAGATTTGAGATTTTAGGCTTATTAATGGTGTACACTATTAAAAAGTATCTGTTGGATTGAACCAACTTATGGTGCTGGAGTAGTTGCAACAATAACATGGTGAAATCTCGTTCCAACAATTACAGCTCCAGTTGAACCAAAATCGAAATGTTGGAACGAGATTTCACCATATTATGGCTGCAGCTAGTCCAGCACCAAAAGGAGGTATAGAAATCCAACCACCCTCGAAACTCTACAGCCCCACCCACCCTTCGGGAGATGTAGAAATCTCTCCCGGAAAAAAATCTGAATTCAACACTGTCAAATATACAATTACACAAATAATTTATCTATTATTATACAAAAGCAGTAGTAATTTGTCTGATACGTGAAATTGGAAGCAATTTTTTAATACTTAAGTATACACAAGAATAATAGCTCAACAGTTTTGTTTGGGTAGCTACTTATATCATTTGGCAATAAATCTCAAGTTTTTAAATCCGAACTACGCCAATGCCATTTTCAAAAGCGCCAAAGTCCGTATAAAAAGGAAGTACCGCTGATTTCCCTAAACCAAGTGTCTAAAACACATGTTTTCTAAGCCATGTGTTGAAATTATAATGTTCAAAGCATTTGTTCCTATGATGTACTAAGTGTTGAGAAATAGGCTTCAGAAGAGTGAAGCTTTATTATCTTCATCTTCAGGTGCTTCTGCAAAATTCCAAGTCACGAAAGTAACTAGGCGCTAGATCAGGGCTGTATAGAAGATGAGCGTCAAACGCCTATTCTGCCTTTATTAATATGAAACCTTAATTTTATAAGGCAGTGCCTTGTTGTTTAAGGCAGTACGTAAATTTTAAAATTAATTCCTGAAGAATGCACCGTGCACTTAAAAATTTGCTGGTTAATTTTCACTGGCAATGTGCCTTTTAGCTGCAGACATATGATCACAATACGCACTTCAAAGTTTTTAGCATGTTTAAATCAGCCCTGCTATTTTAAAAATGATATAGGATAAGAGCAATAAGTATTGACCATTAATGGGAAATATACCTTTCGATAAGGAGTTTCAGTAATGTACAGTTAGTTCCCTTCGGAAAAATAAAACGTCGACATTATGAAGTTAGTTGACAAAAAGTTAAAAATCTTTCTTAACTCCTTTAAGATGGATGCCACTTATGCGTTCCAAATAGGGTCTTTTTTTTTTTTTTTTTTTTTTTAAATACCAGAATATTTTATTCATGGTCGTTGGCTTGTATAATTGTAGGAATCTTGCATTAAAAACGGCGAAAATATGAAATAAAGAACTTTATTACGAAAATTTTCTCTTCAATGTTTTCGAAATTTAATTTTTGTTCCATAACAACTTCTTCTACTCATGTCTTTAATTATCTCTTTTGTAGTTCGAAATAGCTGAATTTAGTTATTTTTTTATTCCTTTATTTCGATCCTTTTTTTAAAATTATTTTATTATAACTATGAAAAAATTAATTGGTGTAAAAATTGAAATATTTACTGTTCAATAAAAATATGTTATTTTTATTTTGCCATAACAATAATGCAGTAATAAATTGTCCCATTTTCCTTTTTGTTAAACACTTACATCAATCACAAAGTTACGAATTTAATAAAGAGAAAAATCACTTAAAATTTAATTAATAGTTTTCAAAATGCTTAATTACACAACATATCATAAAATGAGTACATACCCGAGTAGCACAGATTGATTGCTCAACATTGACAATTAAAAACCGTTGGGAAATGATTGGGAAATGATTGGGAAATTGTAGGTACTCCTCTAACTGGGAATGTAAATTAATAGGATTTTGAATAGCTAACGGTTCGACTACTGTTGGGACTTTGTTAGCTAATGGTCCGTCAAGGCGGTCATTTTTACTTTGGTCCATCGTGGGACAGCAATTAGCTAACGCTGGTGTAACCATTTTGTGCTACTTGGGAAATATAACACATTTTGTCGATATAAAATTTCTATGTGTATATATTTATCAAAATTTAATTTTAAATTTAATAATATTATACTGTATTTAGTGAATGACAATATTTAAATATGTGTATGAAAAATTTAGAACATTAAAAAAAATAGCTGTGTTCATAAGAGGTCATTTTTATAATAAGCATAGAAGCAATCAATAATCATTCTTGTTTGAAACAGAAAAGGGAAAATGTTTACTTTAAATTTCCTGTTACCTTTCTTCTGGAATCGCCTCTGTATAAAGCCTATGTGCATTTTAAATAACCTTCATAAATACATAGATTCGAGTAAGTTATAGTCAGTTTTTATGAGTGTTGCATTTATTGTCTAAAAATATTTTTAAAGAAAAAAAAAATCCTATTTTAGAGACGCGTCGATTAGAGATTTATTAATCTAATCTGCCTATTACAAAAGACAAAATGAAAAAGCTTTTTTTGTATAAAGTCGTAAACAAAATGTAATGCTGGTTGAAAGTTAGTGAAAAAGATATTTTAAATGTGTACTATGATTGTTAATATTATCAGCATGTCAAACTGTTATATCTATCTATATATACTATGTAATGTGTAAAGGAAAATAAAGCCTGTAAGTTTCATATGTTACAATAAAAGTATTTCTGTTGGATCAGAGAGTCTGAGTTTCATTTTCACAGATTTCTTATTAGATGATGCAGTTTGATTCCAAAAGAAAATTCGTAATTTCTAATAAGCATATTTAAAAAAATAGAACTCTGAAACTGTTGACACTTATTTACGAAAGTCTCTATAGATATGAGTCGTTCCTGATATAGAAACATCTGATATAGATATCCTGTCAAGAATCGTCGAAGAAATTAATCAATCGTTATTTCCTATATTCCAGTCGTATAATAATTATATAATCTCCATAACTCTCACTTACACTGGCCTCCAAAATTTAAAGTACAACAAGATTTGACGACGTTCACTATTAAATAAATTATAATAAAGGTAAAAAATATGGTTTATGGTTGATCAAAAGCAACTTCAATAAACTCTTGTGAAATATTTATACCTATCTCTATTTTTTTAATGAACTGGGCATTTATATGGCAGTTAAAGGGAAACTGTAAAAATCCCAATTTTGTAATTTGTGTGGAATTTTTTTTAAGCTTGTTTATCTTGAATTGTTGGTGCTAAAATAAAGTTGTCCATATCTAAGCGATGTAGCTTACCTGATTCGTTTAGATGGCGCTCAGTCGGATGGATGAAAATCGGGTTATCACAAGCTGGCGCTACTAGACGTCTTAATGTTTAATTCAAATACAACATTTGCTAAATGGTACATACATTAAAATCGTGAATTTACAACCACAATTAAACATCAACGTTTCATTTCGCTTCTGCGAACGTCATCAGGATGTTACAAACAAGTCGAAAATGTCAAAATGAGCATACACGTCAGAGTTCTGGAGAAAACATGATCGGAGAGTGCGCAAACGTCATCAAGTTCCCATGGTAACCAAGTGGATCATACCACTGAATTAGTCTGTAGTCTTAATGTTTCTTAGTGTATCTCGTATTGTGGTCCAAAGTCCCTGGGATCAATTTTAATCCAAAAATTCAGTATCAAGAAGACTTTTTCCAGACCCCTTACGGGTTATAACCCCTGCACAAGATCGCTTCAATGCTCTTTTAGTCCGAAGGAGGGGGAACCTACTGTGCTAAAGCTCATTTCAGATCATTGTAACAAAAAACAGGGAAGCCAATATTTGCTACTACGGTGCACAGACGCCTTTGCAATTAAGAACTCTATTCAAGACCATCCGTTGTATGTATCCCTCTTAATCGACAAAACAAAATTGCCCGTGTACACTGTAAAAAATGACCAATGTTTCTTATTTTATGAAAATATGCTATAACCACGAACGAAAATATAATACAATATTCTGAGTTATCCGAAATTCCGAATAGCGTGTTCCAATGTCTTTTGAATCCCCAGAAACGAATACATTTTCAAAATTTAAAGAATAATTTATAAAAACAAATTATTTTTAGTTGCCCGAATTTTTCAGAAACGTTTCCGAAGGATTTTTATAGTGTATTAATTAGTGTCCTCAGCCTGGAATACCTGTTTTTCGAATGCTATCAATTCTGAAGTAAACATTTTCATGCTCAAAAAAAAAATATTTAACAGACAAACATGCAAAATTAACAGCGTTAACAATAACATTAAAATTAAGATTATTTCTTTACTCTTTCATGTATAAATTAACTTATGCGGCTGAAAACGTGTACTTGAGAATGGATAACATTCGAAAAACAGGTATTCCAGCCTGAGGTCACTAATTAATACACTATAAAAACCCTTCGGAAACGTTTCTGAAAAATTCGGGCAGCTAAAAATAATTTGTTTTTATAAATTATTCTTTAAATTTTGAAAATGTATTCGTTTCTGGGGATTCAAAAGACAATGTAACATGCTATTTGAAATTTTGGATAACTCAGAAGATTATATTATATTTTCGTTTGTGGTTATAGCATATTTTCATAAAATAAGAAACATTGGTCATTTTTTACAGTGTATGTTGGCCAAAAGAGCACGTTTCCCGGAACAGACAAAACTGGGCTTCTGTACTGTTCAAAGGAGAGTCCCTGTTTGCTTTGGAGAATGATTCAGTTCATGTGCTGATCTGGAGAGAACAAGGCATCAGATTCTACCTATGTAACACTGTTGAAAGACACAGTTATAGAGCAGGTGGAATCGTGGTTTGGGCTGGAATCTCTCTGATGGTCCCAGTAACTTCCATGCGTGCCATGGAAGAACTCTGACTGCTGTGAAATATCGGGACGAGATCCTTGCTCCGTTTGTCACACCATATGGTGGTGCTGTTGGTGATGAATCTTAATGGATGATAATGACCGATTCTCCTCCGAAGTCGTTAAATGAGCTGGAACAAGCGTTGCTCTATGTATAAGCATTGTTTCCCATTCTAGTGTCTGACAACGGAATTGATAGTATGGGAAGTCGATGCCACAAATGAATTACAAGTAGGACACATGCCTTATTAAAATCCGTTTATTTAATTTTTTTCACAAAAAAACTGCTATTTATTTTATTTTTTTATCAAACAGTGGACTTTTGCAAAAAATGCAATTTTTTATTTAAATGATTTTATGCTTGGTATTAAAATTAAGTAATATTCGATAAATAACTTTTTAAAGCACATTTCTTCTAAATTTCATGTTTTTATGTTCATTTGTTTTAAAACTAGACACAAAAGGCTAGTTGTATCTTAATTTTTGGAGTTCAGTGTATATAATCTCCATATCGCCCATAAGCTAAAAATACAGTTTGCTCTTAACCTTTCGCTTACTAACGTTTCGAATACAATTTTTAATCTTTTTGAACCAGTAATTCTAAATAGAAATCCTTTCCCATTTTAAAGAGTTCTTTGATTAAATAAGGTGAAATTTACTTTTCAAAATTACTGGTAGGAAATATTGAAGATTGTACGAACCCTACACATTGCGTACACGGGGCTCTCGTCACGAACGGGTTACTATCCCGAATGACAAAAACTCCTGATAATGAGAAATGTATATATTTGAACTGCTGATTCTTAGGATGGCTGTATATGAGGGTAGCGACATACGGTATATTAAATTTGATTAATTGACAGATTTTGGACTAAAACTAATCGCCAAGCATCTTGGTGAGCTTGCCATTATCACTAAGCTAATGCTTGCTAACTTGTCTCATTCGTCTAATGGAACTCGTACAGGCGAATATCGCCAAGTTCTGGAATGTAGGTTTGCTGTAGTTTCGACAAAAACACCTGTCTGCACACAGTCTAAACATGCACTTTGTGCATATGTAGGCGCTCTCATATAAAGGCACACTACGTAGTCTTAAAACTTAAGTTTTGTGAGTCCGTCCTTAATATCTGCAATGCCTCATACGTCCTCTACCCGCGGTATAAACATCACAATGGCACTCAAATAAATCCTAAATTCAGGCAAGAAAAATGCCTGCTATTTTTCCTGCGCTAGAACGATAAATCATCTATTCACTGCTATGGTATCAGTGACGATATACATGCTTGCCCGAATTTCGCAATAAATGTCAACAGCTTCAATGTTGTACTCTTCAATTTTTTTTTCAAATATTTCTTCTTTAAAATTCGTATATTCTTTTTGAATCACGTAACTTTCATCAACTGTTTTCCTTGGTAAAAGATGCGTCTCTAATTTATTGAGAAACTTTGGTAGCATCTTTCATCACTAGCATACAACATACATACTAAAAATGCAGCCGAATCCAGATTTCCATCATTAACATTATCAATAATAAAGGCATTTTAACGATATTTTCAAAACATCTGCTTGGCTTTTTTTATATTTCTTGGTTGTCTTATTACCCCCCACTTATCTAGGGCTGCCGTTGAAGTGGTTAAAATATGTATATTATTTTTGAAGTACTTTTCATCAATATTTTTCTTAGTAAAAGATGCTTATCTAATTTATTTAGTAACTTTTGTAGCATCTTTCATCATTAGCTAGCAACGTACTTACTGAATATACAGCCGAACCCAGATTTTCGTTCATAAGTTTAGCAATAATGAATATATTTTATTTCCAAAACACTTACTTTGCTTTCGTTATATTTCTTGTTTAAAACACTTATATTCTTTTTGAATAACGTAACGTTGATGAACCTTTTTCCTTGGTAAAAGACGCGTGTTTATTTATTGGGAAACTGTTGTAGCGTCTTTCAACACTAGCATAAGCGTTAGATGGATAGAACTTTTTTTTTGTCTTACTTCTTAGTGTAACAGGAAATATTTATTAAATATCACTTATGGGATCGGTGGACAGTATAAAAAACTAAATTTTGTAACTTTTTGAAAAATGTTTTTATTGACGCGAATTGCTTTCAAAATACTCCTTTACCTCATTTAAAACATTTTTGCAATTGGAACTAAATGTCTATGACTAACAGTTTAGGCAGTAGCCCTTGAACACCGTTGAGAGTGGACACCCTGTATATGGAGCTCAGTGCTTGAATGATGCATTGTACCAACAGAATACCACTATGCTGGTAGAATTTAGTCAGTTGTGTTGGTCATGAATAGTATTGCCTGGTTCACTGTCAGAGAAGTTCGAAAGGGAGTCAAAAGAAAGCAAGACAATGGCAACTAAATCGGGACATAAAAATGCAGTAAATCCAGTGAAAACGGAACCTATCTATAACGGAATCGCATCATTAACGTAAAAAGTCATGGTGACTATGGAAAAAATACCATCTATTTGTACCTATTCAGACGAAAACTTCTCTAAAACGAAATCTTTTTCCTGTCCGTCTTAGTAGGTTTTATTATACAAAATAAAAACAATAATCATATATATAAAATCTATGAAAGCGCAATTGCTAAGTACAAAAATACAATTTCGTTTTGAGAGGTTTCCGATTGAGCAGTTATAAATGTATGGTATTCCTTCCGTTAGGATCTATGAAATTTTTATGCTTGAGACAAGATTCCGTTATAAACAACTTCCGTTTTCACAGATTTTATTATACCAAGTAAAATCTGTAAAAAATAGACTAGTTAGTTAGTGGGAAAATTTCCCATTTTATCAGATAGATTTGCACGGTATTTCTTTCTGCGGGATCATAAAAAAAATCCGGTAGGTTTTACTGCATTAAGTTCTATTTGATGCAGACTAACAGACATCATGGTATTAAAAAAAAAATTTTGAAGAATTTCTGCATCATGATAAATCAAGATTTTTGCCGTACGGGTCTTAGAACACCTGAAAATCGAGACATCCAGCGTAAATCGGAATACCTGGGAACACTAGTCATAAACTATTCATGGATGCGAAGCAGTTCCACCAAGAACGTATCTACTCCTGATGAGATTTCCAAATGCATTTCAATAACTCCCGTTTTCAGTAAAAGAAGAATAATTTTTCAGCGGGATTCACTATTGATACAAGAAAGCACCCTAGAAAATTCCTAACCTCATGCATTAATTTCCCTGCAGGAATATATATTATCTATTACTGCTTGCTTGTTATTCCATTTTAAAAACCGACAGTCCTTTTTGCGACACCCTGTAAATTTATTGGACTTTTAAGCAGAAAGACGCATGAAGTATTGATTTTCAAGTTAAAATTTTAAATAGGCCAGAAAAGATTCAATCCGTACAAAATCTTGTCATAATCCAGCTCTATTGAACGAGTGATTGGTTGTTCGGATGAAACACGAGACAAAATATTAGCGTAATATTTCGCAAAAAATCAATGGAACATCCGCCTTAGTAGTCTTGTTTTACGAGCCATTTATTTCATTGATGCTTTATAATTTTTGCAATCAGTTGTCGCTACGAGAAATTAATGCGCCTCTGAAATTGAAACATGAAAAAAAAAAATATATATGGGAAGGGAACATCTTGGATAAAATCGATAGGTGAAAGGAAAGTCGTATTACAGAATGCTCTTCGCCTGTTTCATATCTTTTAGCTTTATATCTATTTCTTCTTTTTTAAGGGGGGGGGGGGAAGAAAAGCAGGTGGTATATAGATAGATAGGTAAGGAAGTAGTATATAAACAATGAAAGAGTTAATTCAACATTGTAGTTCAACATTTTTGTAATATTTTAAGAAACATGTATTGAAACATGTATTTATGAAACGTGTCTAACCATATTTTAACTATCTTAATAAATAATGTATGAATGAAAAGAGATAATTTTAGAAAGAATCCATTTGTTTTCTTTTTTGAATTTAAAACAACATCGTCCCTAAATCGTTGGTATTGAATAAGTCCGGTAAAAAAAAAATATATATATATATAAATAAATAAATTAATAATAATAATAATAATAATATATATATATATGCATATATAAATAATAAATAAATAATACATATTATTTTATTCATTTATTTGTGGATTTGAATTAAAATTTTCTTAGAATGTCACAATTTTCAAATCAAAGATTTAAATAGTGAAAGAAGATTGCAAAAATCTTCTATAATTCGACTCTTCGACAACGTCATTGAATGCGTGATTGATTGCCTGGATGCCGCACGATAAATATATATAAGTGTAACGTTTCGCAAAAATCAACGGAACATCCGCCCTCTAAGTCTTCTTTTATGTGCTCATTTATCTCATTGATGCTTTATAACGTTTGCCGTCAGTTGCCGCTACGTGAAACTAATGCACCGCTGATATTGAAACATGAAAAAAAAATTATGGGAAGGGAACATCTTGGATAGAATCGATCGATGAAAGTAAAATCGTACCAAAGACCTATCTTTACCCGTTTCATATCTCTTTTCTTTAAATCCATCCCTTCCTTTATAAGCGGGAAAAGCATGTAATATATAGATAGACAGGTAAGGAAGCATATAAACAATGAAAAAGCTAAAGCTTTGTTCAACATTTTTGAAAATATTTAAGAAACCAGTATTGAAAGATATATTTATGAAACGCGTCTAATCATATTTAAAACTCAAGTAAATAAATAAATTTTAAAGATAAACCAATTTTTGTTGTTTCTTAGAATTTAAAAATACAACACATGCTCCACATACATGTATATCCTACACTCAAAATAAGAACTACTGTTGGTATTGACTTGGTCCAGTAAAATATATACAGAATGAATACGGAACGAATTTTTTCTGCCCATACCCATCATTTCGTGAATGCCACAAGAAATTCATGGTGACCAGCACAGTAAGGGATAAATTAAGGAATAGACGAAAAAGAGTGTCAGAGAAAAACTTCGACGATTACCGTCTTAACTTGTTTCGTGCAACCAACGGTGCACATATTGAGATTCATTAAATGAAAAAAAAACGCTTCAATACATTCCTAATAATGTACTACTTTCCATACAATACATGTAATTGTAATAAAAACTTGAAATTGTAAAGTGGTTTTGTAGACAACCTGTATACACACACACACACATATATATATATATATATATATATATATATATCAATGTCTAAAAGAATTTCCAGATTACTTATATTTTTATTCATTCATTTGTGCATTTTCATTAAGTTTTACCCCCGAGGCTAACGATAAAGACAGGCTACCGCGGTGCACTCCCGCATTCTGTAAAAAAAGATACGTACGCGTAAAGCACCGCGGTAGCCTTTCTTTTTCGTTAGCCTCGGTTTTTCCCGGTATGACGCATGAAGTCACGATTTTCAAATTAAAATTTAAAAAGTGAGAAAATATTAAAAATATCTTGTGTAATCCAACTCCTCGACAGCGTCCTTGAACGATTGATTGATTGGTCTGACGCCAAACAAGAAAAATATATTAGCTTAGTACATAGCAAATATCAATGAAACATCCGCCCTCTAAGTCTTGTTTTATAAGCCCATTTATCTCATTGATGCTTTATAACTTTTGCCATCAGTTGCCGCTACGAGAAACTGATGAGCCGCTGAAATTGAAACATGAAAAAAATTATGGGAAAGAAACATTTGGATAGAATCGATTGGTAAAAGTAAAATCGTAACAAAGACTCTCTTCACCTGTCTCTTAGCTATAAATTCAGCTTCTTATTATGAGGAAACAAGAAAAGGAGGTGATATAGGTAAATGGGTAAGAAAGTATATAAACAATCAAAGAGCTAAAGCTTTGTTAAAATTTTTGGGGACATTTTAAGAAACCAGTTTTCAAATATGTATTTATTAAACGCGTCTAACCATATTTAAAGCTCAAGTTAATAAATAATACATCAATGTGAAGATAATTTTAGAGAGATTTAATGTTGTTTTTCATTTTTAGAATTTAAAAGAACAACATTGTCACATACATACATCCTGCACTCCAAATAACAACTATCGTTGGTATTGACTTCGTCAAGTCAAAATAAATATATGTATAATAAGAATAATTTGAATTCAAATATTATAATTTGAATAATTATAATTTGAAATCAAAAGAGTATATATATATATAACCATAAATGAAACATTACCATAACACCAACTTAAACTATGAAATAATGATTAAATATGTAATAATTAGTTGTCGATGAAAGTGTTTCCCAACACATTGAATATGGATACCAAAAACGTATTTAAAAGAATAAGAAATTAAATTAAAAATTGAATAAATGGAATTGAATGAATGAAATGAAATTTGTGGAATTTAGACAGAATTTTCAAGTCCCAAATGCCTAAATACCACAAATAAAATGAAATGAGTGGTTTCATCATCATATTAGCCGAAACATTGCTAAAGAATATGATTTTGGGACTACCTACTCATAAACATTGAATCAAACCTGTGAAAAAAATAAAAAAATAAATACAACATTAAAAAGAAAAGAAGCCATACCTATAATAAACAGATAAAACAGGAAATAGAGTCAGAAAGTCAATAATCCATTTGGATTAAAATAGATACCTGTGCACCACATGAACCACACATGAACACAACCAAAACAAGGGAATGAATTGCAAAAAATCATTACATGTTGCCAAATTTAGATTTAGAAAATGATTTTACTATGTTGCCAGAAAAGATTTTAGAATAATATGAATATTATTGTAAGGCAACAGGAATATTGGTGCTGCCATCTATAATGTTAAAAAGTGAATATACGCTGAATAAAAAGAGTATTGGATAAAATTAATATTTAAAAATTAAACCATATACTATCTAAAGATGATAGCAATTAGTTAAATAATAAATAAATGAAATTAATTAATAAATTGAATATCCAATTACATTAACCCGTCGGGGACGAGCGACACGTATACGTGGCGCAAAAGATGCTCAGAATCCTCGATTATTCCCACCAGTTACTTTTTATTGTAAGTTTTGCCATATTTAATGACAGCATTTCTGCGATTCAATTAGGCGAAAATTTCTGTTTTGAAAAACCGGTGGTAAAACATTAAAAATTCTGTAAAGGACGCTCGTCGCGAAGGGGTTAAAGTAATGGATGTATTAATGAATAATTCTATGTTAAAAATGAGATGTAAGATGGAAAAATTAATAATTAAAACAACATAAAAATATATGTACCATGAAATGACATAGCAACTATTAAATAGCTGTGCCAAAAATGCAACATCACAAAAATTAAATTAAAATAAAATACAAAATATTTGAATTGAGATACAAAGGATTTATAATTAATATTATATATATATATATAAGCTAAATAAAGTTTAAAAAATAATAATAATACTTTCAATACACATGTAAAGTGTATGAAACCATTCCACTCTCTTTATATATTAATGGTTAAGAGAATTTCCAAATTACCTATATTTATATTAATTTAATTGTGTATTTTTATTAAATTTTCCGCTGCTATTTTCAAATTAAAAATTAAAATTCTGGTAAACGATTAGAAATATTTCGTTTAATCCGACTCTTCAACAGATTCACTGAACGAGTGATTGATTGCCCGGACGCCCAACGAGAAAAATATATTAGCTTAGTACATCGCAAAAATCAATGAAACATACGCCCTTTAAGTCTTGTTTTACAAGCCCATTTATCTCATTGATGCTTTGTAACTTTTGCAATCAGTTGCCGCTACGAGAAGCTAATGCGCCGCTGAAATTGAAACACGGAAAAAAGTATGGGAAGGGAACATCTTGGATAGAATCGATCGCTGAAAGGAAAAATCGCAGCAAAGACCATCTTCACCTGTTTCATATCTCTTAGCTATAAATCCGTCCCTTTCTTTATAAGAGGGAAAAGAGAAAAGTGGGTGAAACCGAAACAGATTGGTAGGTAGACAGGGAAAGAGAAAAATATATACTTTACTAATACAAAAAATATACTTTAGTAATAAAATATACTTTCATATATATTAATTCTTCTCTTTTTTAAAACAAGAGAAAAGAATTATTATTATAAAAGTAAAAACAGTTTTAAAAAATTAAACTCTTTTATAATAATTCAATATCCATCTTGAGTAACACGCCTAGTTTTTTAACTGTAAGTATTGAAAAGCGTTTATGAATTCGGTTTGTCTGTCTGTCTGTCTCTCCGTGCTCTAACTCGCGTAAATTTATTTAAATTGCCATGCAATTGAAATATGTTATTGAGGTTTACTATGGTATGTTTGATATAGAGCAGTTCACGTCACGTGACTTTTACCGGAGAACAATGAAAACAGCTGTAGGACACACAAATAGAAAAAGCATTGATAAAGTTAGCAATAGCTGTCCTACAGCAGCAGAAAAAAACCTGTTCGTGACGTCACCTTGCACAGCTCTATTAAAAATGAAGTGTGTAGCACTCATAATTTTTTTACAGGGTCACTCAAAAGAATTCTGTTACATTACGGTCAATGAGGAAAAAATCATTTGCGGTTTAATTTAATGATGTTACACAATTTCAAACGTATGGAATTTGATATATATAACTGAAGTACACTACAAGAGGGATACTATAAAATATTGTGTGCATAGTATTTATAATTCCTTTACAGGGACACTCAAAAGAATTCCGTTACATTACGGTCTATGGAGAAAAATCGTTTACCTTTTATTTTAATGATGTTTCACTATTTCAAACATTTTGAAATTGATATAGGTGCATTACAAGAGTATTACTATAGAATATTATGTGTATAACATTAATCATTCATTTACAGAGACACACAAAAGAATTCGGTACTGTCTGTTAACAATATTTTCTGGAAGTACTTTTTCAGTTTCAGAACGCGTTTTTAAATTTAATTCATTTTTTGCGCCTTTTTTGGTGTGCATAAATTCTATAGATCATATACAGGAAAGTACAAAAGTTCTCGAGTACACTTCCGTTTATTGACGGAAATTCAAGAAATGGAATTTTAAAGTGTGCTACGCTTTTCCTAACTAAACTAAAATTTTACTTCAGCGTTATATGTAGTATATATACAAATCTATAGATCCTATACAGGGCTGCACAGAATATTTCGAACGTTTAAACAAATATTGTTGGTAATTACTGAAATTGTGTTTTTAAATATGTTATGCGTTTTCCAAATTATTTACTTAGATATCTCAACTTTCACCTTATTAACCCTTCTTTGCATCATGGTGGAAATTTCCATCATAACATTGAATGCCCAAAAATTATATAAAAGAACAAGTTCACTTTAAGTTGATCGTGTCTGGATACCTTTTTAATGTCCATTGCATAAAAAAAAAACATAGCTGTCAAAAAGAAGCAATTGTCACTATCAGTAAAACGAGCTTGAAGTTGTCATTCCGCTGTTTGTTGTAGTTGCAATAAACGTATGATTTCTTTTTTAATTTAGTTTTATTATATTTGAGTTTCTATTGCTAAAAAGTGAAAATGAGTGGAAGAAAGGTTTAATTATCATAAAGAATAAAAAATATCCAATGATATCCTCTTTTATTTCTATTTAGTACTAAGCTAATGATCTAACTTTGCATGATGATGGAAATTTCCATCATATTGTTTTTTGCTAAATTTATACTATAAATATATACTAAGATTTTTTTTAACCATTTTTCCTTTAATTTTGAACATGAATTATATCACCTTGATTTATTTCACCAATAAAGAAAAATTCATGCAAAGAAGAGTTAAACGACAAAGATTTGTAAAAAAGTTTTGTAAACGTTGGGAAGTGTTACGTAATCTATGCTTGACGCATAATCTTTCGTTCTTTTGTTTTTCATAATTTCTGTTACAATACATTAATTTGGCGTAGGCACTGAACCCGATTATGAAAAATTCACTGTTTTTTTTTTTTTTTTTTTTTTTTTTTTTTTTTTTACGCTTTGTAGATAACGCAAGCAAGTGAATTTATTAAAAAAATACATAATTTTTGCTCTGTTTCTTTTGATAAAAGGATACTTTTTAAAATTTTTATTTCTAACGGAAAGATATTCCTTGTCATAACCTTTTTCTAAATCTTGGAAAGAAAAACATGTCTCATACTCTCGAACTCAGTTGCCTTTAAGCGTAACATACGCTGTCACGATACACAAATCTCAGCGTTTAACTTTGCCAAAAATTGATCCAAAGGAGTTGTCACTTGGAGCAACTTATGTCGCTTTATATCAGTTAGAGAATATTCTCATTGAAGTCAGGGCCTCAATACTGCACAGGCCAACTAGGCCACGGCCTTGGTTTCATTGGAAAACCCCAAAATGAGTAAAATTATTTAGAAAAAAAATTGTCTGAAAACAAAAAAATAGAAAAATATTGTCTAAAATTGTGGGTGCACGTTATACACTGGAACACGTTATACATGCCGGAATATATGGTAGTAGTGTATATTTGGCAGTTCAACGCCACCTGAGTCGAGCAGCGGTGGCGGTGGACAGCGGTGGAGCAGCGGTGGAGTACTGTGGAGCTGTGCAGGTGGAGCACAGGTGAGCGGTGAAGCAGGTGAAGGTGGCGATAAGAGCATGAGCACTGATAAGAACGGAGGGTTCGATGGGAGGGGGGTGCGATAAGGATTTCTACTATAAGATAAGGGGATTATTTTAATTAATTTTAATTGGGGAACCTAGAAAATTTTCGATTTTTTTTTTCGGTTTGTAGCAAAAATATGAATTAAAAATGGTCATTAATTAATTGTAATTGAGGAACTTAGAAATTTTTCGACGCATTTTTTTTTTCGCGGAGAATTGGTGGACGAGGTGAATGTCAACGGATTTATTATAGCGAATTAGAAATTTTTTTTCAACGAGAGTATGCAGTTTGATTAAGAGTATATGCAGTAGAAGTGAATGATTAATTAAATAAATATATTAATTAAACATAGTAATTAATTAATTTTAATTGCAGAACTTAAGAAATTTTCGCGAGATTTTTTTTTTTTCAACGAGAGTAGGGTATTCGATATACACGTTAGTGGAGAATTTTAAAAGTCAATAAGGGTTTAATTAAAAATGGTGATTAATTTTAATTGGGGAACTTAGACATTTTTCGAAGCAAATATTTTTTCAACGAGAGTAGGCTATTTGTTATACATGTTAGAGTATATTACAGGTGAATTTTAAAAGTCAATAATGATTTAATTAAAAAGGGACATTAATTAATTTTAATTGGAGAACTTAAGAAATTTTGGCGTGATTTTTTTTTCCCTCAACGAGAGTACGCAGTTTGCATGTGCAGTAGAATGGTAGATGCTAGTAATTAAAAAGGGTCATTAATTAATTTTAATTGGAGGACTTCAACATTTTTTGGGACAAACAGAAGGGTTTTAATGAATATGATATAGGTTGTGGTAAAAAATATAGGGTCCCGTAGGAATCATACTGTATTCAATTTAATAGCTCCCCCCTCCCCCTCCCTTTTTTACCCAGAGGGGCCCTTCGATAGACTAACAATACGCACTTTCAAAAGTATAGAGTACTATAAAAAGAAGAATTCAACGTATATGTAAATAAACAAGAATGAAAAATCATGCGTAGTGTCATAATTCATGAATCACTTTCCAACATTATCGAAATGTTATGTGAACAAAATATAATTTTACCATCTAGTGCATTAGTTAATTAAAATAGTGAACAGTTACAGATCCCCTTTTTAATAAAAAGTCCTAAGGCCCTTCACAAAAAATCCAAAGGATTCAAGAAAAAGCTTTACCCTACTAATAGCCAAAACATATAGGATTCTTAAATGGATTGAAGTATACAAATAGGTTCTACAGGAATACATTTATTTAGATTAGCATGCAAAAATAGTTAAAAGTTATAGGGAAGCCTTCGAATGGAGTGATTATACGTTTTGGGGACCCTTCAAAAGAAACTGGAAACAGTTATAGATATTGAACCCTTCACAAAAAAAAATTGGACAAATCCCCTTTTTAATAAAAAGGGCCCCTTCACAAAAATTCCAATGAATTCAAATTATGCATAAATACTAGAACCCTTCATACATTCAGTTCATCGATCCCCCCTTTTTTTAACCCTTCGAAGTGTGAACTCGCATTAGACTAAAGGGCCCCTTCATAAAATAAATGAGATACGTACCCTATTCGAAAGAGTCCTTCACAAAAAAATTGTAGGAAAGCCCTTCACAAAAATTGAAATGCGTGTTAGAAGAATCATATGATATAAGAAAATAATTAATATATTTTTAAAACTGGGCCCTCCTCCACCCGCTATATATATTTTTATATAGCGCCCCAATATTTTTGCAGCAAGCTCTTTTTTTTTCAAGAGTGTATGAAAACTGTTAGGCTCATATGAAAAATTAGCCCTTAGACGAAAGAAATGCAACTTATGAAGAAAAATAATTATATTTTTTTAACTGGGCCCTCCACCGCCCGATATATTTCTTATAGCGCCCCAGTTTTTGTGAAGAATTTAACAGCAAGCTCTTTTTTAATTCAATATTTCATATATGAAAAATTCGCACGTAGGCGAAAGAAATGCAACTTATGAAGTAAATAATAACTATTATTTTTTACTAAAATCATTCAGAATTAATAGTATCTAATTTTTTATATGTGAAAATTAAATTCTCTAACCTTTCCATGCTACACAAGTCCAGGCAGGCTTTCTTATTGCTATAGTCATCGGAGGTAATCCCCAACCCTGTTTGAATGAAAAGGGTCCTTCACAAAAATCCAATTATGCATAAGAACCCTTCCTAAAATCAGGTAATTTATACCTTACCCTTTTTTTTCAATTCAAGTTAGGCTAAAAGTACAACTTACACATCGATATGTACAAAATATAGAAATCCTTCGAAAGAAACTTTGAAAAGTTATAGATATTAAGCTACCTTCACAAAATAATAAAACCCTATTCGAATCCCAGCGCCTTTCACAAAATAAATCCAATAGATTCATGTTACATTACGGTAATAGGAATACGAGAGAGGCATTGACCTATTGACCTTTCATAAAAATGCAAGGTTCGCTGTTTGAATGAAAAGGCCCCCCTTCACAATATACCCTGTAAAAATATTATGATTCCACAGATATTTTAAGAAATAGACTGATATTTTCAAATGAGTACGTATTCATGCGATGTGAAAATAGGTTTTACACGAATGCCTTTTTTAGTTTAACGTGTAAAATATAGATTTTAGAAAAAAGATTCATGTTTTACCAAATTTTTCATACAAATCTGTAAAATAGGGTAGAGCGTTTCATGAAAAATAATTGAATTTCGAGTGATTATGCTTTAAAAAATATATTTTAGCATTGAAATTAAGAAAAAAAGACGGCTATCCCTTTTCCCCTCAATAGACGGATTGCTAAATCACAATGAGTCATATTAGCAGATAAGCGAAGATCTTGCTTTGACTTGATTCCTTTCTTAGATTATGAATCACTCACGATAAGAAATACCTGACACATTTTTTGTAGGCAAATGTACGAAATTAGCTATATAGTATTCCACTTATTAATCTGTTAAGTTTTAAAATGCTTCAATGAAAAATAATAACTAAGAAATAAAATTAAAAATGTTCATTAATTAATTTTAATTGGTGAACTTAAACATTTTTGGACCAAACAGACGGGTTTTAAGGAAATCGATGCATGTTATGGTAAAAAATACAGGGTCCAGTATGAATTATACTACACTATATTTAATAGCTGCCCCCTCCCTTTTTTTTACCCAGAGAGCCCTCTTCGATAGAAGTTAGGCTTCACACACACAATATACACACTTAAAAAAATATAGAGTGATATAAAAAGAAGAATTTCAACGTATATATATATATATATATAATAGTAAATTATGAAAAATCATGCATAGTGGTATAATTTATGAATCACTTTCCAACATTATTGCAATATTATGTGAACTAAATATAATTTTACAATCTAGTGAAAGTCAGATTTTACTTTCAAATGTTTAAATTTATGAATGGAGAGGTAACATGCTTGTGAAAGGTCTATTTTTAAGACGAAACAGTGTGTGAAGGGCACTGTTTTAAGGTTAAAAGTTTCGTGAAGGGCCCTGTTTTAAAGTTTCGTGAAGGGAGCTGTTTAAAGGACCCTGTTTTGAAATGACTTAAGAACGGACACTTTATTCCTAAACATATTCACAACTACAATTTTGTATACATTATGAAAATACATGATTATATTTATACATTATGCCATAGTTTTTGAAATATTTTTCCAAAGTTAGATTCATACAATAAAGCGAGATTGATACCGTTAATGTATACGAATTCCTTCATGTTACCCTCTATAGCTTCAACTCGATTCGTTATATATGCTTCAATGAAAAATAATAACTAAGAAATAAAATTAAAAATAGTAATTAAAAGGTAGCATTATGAATTTTTGGGATAAGAGATTGGTGTTAATTAAATAGGTTAATGAATCTAATTCGATACAAGTCTTGCTAAAATAGAAATTACGCTAAAAATACAGAGTCCCTTATAATATATATGAATTACACTGCACTAAATTTAATACCACCCTCCCCTATTTTCATAGAAATGGCTTCAATATAATTTAGGTTAACAATATTCACTTCAAAAAATACATAGTGACACACAAGAAGGATATGAATTCAATATGTACTACTACTTATGCAAAATATAATTTCACTTATCGCATAAAATATATTAACAAGTCCTGTAAAAATATATTGAGAAGACATGAACTATTAATACATGATTTAAAATATATTGGCTATATAAAACATATATATATATATATATAGAAATATATATATATAAATTTATCGTTACCTAAAAATTTCAAAACACGATTTACTGGACTTCACCCAAATTCAACTAGATTCTTCACCATGTGGTTCGATGACATCACTGATCGCGATAACATTCTAGATAAGATTCACTGATAATTCACTGATAAAAACACATTTCAATTCATTTATTCTAAAGCAAGTATACGAGTTGATTGTAAGGTCTAGGTATGTAGATATATATAGTAGGTTAGTAGTAATATATTTTTAAAGTACTTTTTATTATGTGTTAAAAGAAATGGTTATTTTTTCTTTACGTAGGGCAGTCAAAATTAAAACATAAAATATTAAATTTAATCTTTAGTAATATAAAGACTTACATCTACAGAAACGCAGACATCCTTTTAGTTATATTCATGCAGACTTTACGATATATCACATATGTTCTTTCTTCTACCATGACACATAGGGATTTTTTTTAAATGTATGTCACGTGACTATCTAAAGCGAGATTGATACTTAAAAAACCATTAATATATGTGAATTCTTTCGTATAGCCCTGTATAGATGCTACTCACCATATATACACGTATATATATATATATATATACTAAGTCTGTTAAGTTTTAAAATGCATCATTGAATATTCAATGAAAAATAACAACTAACAAATATTAATTAAGAGATATGCTAATGTTCGGACTTATAAAATTTTTGGGTGAACAGATCGGTTTTAATTAAATATGTTAATGAATCTAATTCAATACAAGTCGTGTTAAAATAGAGATTATAGTGACACTCTTACACCAAGACTCTGAGAAAAGTGAATGCTTGTTCAGGGCCTTGTGCTTAGCTAGCTGGCGTGTTAGGTAAGAATAGTATTTGTGTATATATTTTTAATATGACTTTAATTTAATTTGATACCTACTATGTAAAACGATATGAATATGTTTTGAATATTAAAACTAAAAAATAATACTTTGAAATAATAGACTTACTAAACAGTAAAATTTAAAGCTATGTAGATAAATTTCCTAAAACTAAGTTGAAATGAAAATGGTAAAAGTTTAGTCAGTCTCATGTTAGTGTTTATCATATTAAATTTACGAAAGAAATTTTCAAGTGGGAATACTAATAATCCAAGTTACCATATAGATATTATAAGTTAGTAGATTCATAAACTAATGAGAATGTATATAATTTTAATAAACTATGCTGATTTCTACAGATATTTAATAAAATAGAAGTGAGTTTTCGAGAGAAATGTACAGAGTTTACCAATTTACTTCGCAGCTTAGTCTAATGATTCAGCAGCTTAATAATGCAGCTTAGTCTAATAATAGTCATTTAGACCATAGGCAATGGTCTAAATCAAGTTAGGACATATACCTTGGAAATCATATTCATGCGACTAAATAACCTGGGGCTCACTCAGCCCAGTAGTTAGCGTGATGGCTATAAAATACCTGGGGCTTAATCAGCCCAGTAGTTATCGTGTTGACTATATAATAAGCGGGGGCTCACTTAGCCCTGTGGTTAGCGTGGTGACTATAAAATAAGCGGGGGCTCACTTAGCCCTGTGGTTAGCGTGGTGACTATAAAATAAGCGGGGGCTCACTAAGCCTAGTAAGCGTGGTGGGTATAAAATAGCATGGGGCTCACTCAGCCCAGTAGTTAGCGTGGTGGGTATAAAATAGCCTGGGGCTCACTCAGTCCAGTAGTTAGCGTGGTGGGTATAAAATAGCCTGGTGCTCACTCACCCTAATAGTTCGCATGGTGACTATAAAATAAGCGGGGGTTCACTAAGCCCAATAGTTAGCGTGGTGGGTATAAGTTAGCCTGGGACTCACTAAGTCCAATAGTCAGCGTGGTGACTATAAAATAAGCGGGGGCTCACTTAGCCCTGTGGTTAGCGTCCTGGGTATAAAATGACAAGTCTGATTATATGTTTGTGGGTTCGAAACTTGTGCGGTTTAGACGATGTGGTTTTGAATACTTAGAGAAGTTAAAGAAATCACGATATTGTTCTATATCCTTATAAATATTGTGTGTTTGAATATGGTAAGATAAGTATTCTTTATAAAGTTATAATGGAAATCATATATGCAAAGTTTAGAGACCTCTAGTATAGCAAACCCAACATATATAGGCCGATTCAATAAAATACTAGTTTTCAATCTCTCCACAAGAATCAGGTCTTTATTGTAAAAGAAGCCTTATAATTATATCTAAGTGAAAAAAAAAAGAAAGAAACGAAATCTGTAATTTTTAAAAATACATTTCCAGTATGAATTATTTAATCTAATTCACATATTTCAATAGTTTTTCAAAGTATTAACGATAGTCCCATTTGGAAAGTGTTTCATAAAGTATACCATGACGCATGATTTTTCCTTCATATTTATTTATAGTCACTTACTGTAGATCCTATTTTTCAATTTATGTTAAAATTCTTCATTCATTCCTACAATTTTTCTGGGCACTGTGTATATATTTTGTATGTATTGATAGTCTAAATTTTATCAAAGGTATTTCTGTGATAATATAAGTGGGGTAGTGCATTAATGCAGTATAATTAGTGTGTATTATAGGGGATCCTCTATTTTCACTATAATCTCTATTTTAACACGACTTGTATTGAATTAGATTCATTAACATATTTAATTAAAACCGATCTGTTCACCCAAAAATTTTATAAGTCCGAATATTAGCATATCTCTTAATTAATATTTGTTAGTTGTAATTTTTCATTGAATATTCAATGATGCATTTTAAAACTTAACTAACTTAGTATATATATATACGCGTATATATGGTGAGTAGCATCTATACAGGGCTATACGAAAGAATTCACATATATTAATGGTTTTAAGTATCAATCTCGCTTTAGATAGTCACGTGACATACATTTAAAAAAAATCCCTATGTGTCATGGTAGAAGAAAGAACATATGTGATATATCTTAAAGTCTGCATGAATATAAATAAAAGGATGTCTGCGTTTCTGTAGGTGTAAGTCTTTATATTACTAAAGATTAAATTTAATATTTTATGTTTTAATTTTGACTGCCCTACGTAAAGAAAAAATAACCATTTCTTTTAACACATAATAAAAAGTACTTTAAAAATATATTACTACTAACCTACTATATATATCTACATACCTAGACCTTACAATCAACTCGTATACTTGCTTTAGAATAAATGAATTGAAATGTGTTTTTATCAGTGAATTATCAGTTAATCTTATCTAGAATGTTATCGCGATCAGCGATGTCATCGAACCACGTGGTGAAGAATCTAGTTGAATTTGGGTGAAGTCCAGTAAATCGTGTTTTGAAATTTTTAGGTAACGATAAATTTATATATATATATTTCTATATATATATATATGTTTTATATAGCCAATATATTTTAAATCATGTATTAATAGTTCATGTCTTCTCAATATATTTTTACAGGACTTGTTAATATATTTTATGCGATAAGTGAAATTATATTTTGCATAAGTAGTAGTACATATTGAATTCATATCCTTCTTGTGTGTCACTATGTATTTTTTGAAGTGAATATTGTTAACCTAAATTATATTGAAGCCATTTCTATGAAAATAGGGGAGGGTGGTATTAAATTTAGTGCAGTGTAATTCATATATATTATAAGGGACTCTGTATTTTTAGCGTAATTTCTATTTTAGCAAGACTTGTATCGAATTAGATTCATTAACCTATTTAATTAACACCAATCTCTTATCCCAAAAATTCATAATGCTACCTTTTAATTACTATTTTTAATTTTATTTCTTAGTTATTATTTTTCATTGAAGCATATATAAAGAATCCAGTTGAAGCTATAGAGGGTAACATGAAGGCATTCGTATACATTAACGGTATCAATCTCGCTTTATTGTATGAATCTAACTTTGGAAAAATATTTCAAAAACTATGGCATAATGTATAAATATAATCATGTATTTTCATAATGTATACAAAGTTGTAGTTGTGAATATGTTTAGGAATAAAGTGTCCGTTCTTAAGTCCTTTCAAAACAGGGTCCTTTAAACAGATCCCTTCACGAAACTTTAAAACAGGGCCCTTCACGAAATTTTAACCTTAAAACAGGGCCCTTCACACACTGTTTCGTCTTAAAAATAAACCTTTCACAAGCATGTTACCTCACCATTCATAAATTTAAACATTTGAAAGTAAAATCTGACTTACACTAGATTGTAAAATTATATTTAGTTCACATAATATTGCAATAATGTTGGAAAGTGATTCATAAATTATACCACTATGCATGATTTTTCATAATTTACTATTATATATATATATATATATACGTTGAAATTCTTCTTTTTATATCACTCTATATTTTTTTAAGCGTGTATATTGTGTGTGTGAAGCCTAACTTCTATCGAAGAGGGCTCTCTGGGTAAAAAAAAGGGAGGGGGTAGCTATTAAATATAGTGTAGTATAATTCATACTGGACCCTGTATTTTTTACCATAACATGCATCGATTTCCTTAAAACCCGTCTGTTTGGTCCAAAAATGTTTAAGTTCACCAATTAAAATTAATTAATGAACATTTTTAATTTTATTTCTTAGTTATTATTTTTCATTGAAGCATTTTAAAACTTAACAGATTAATAAGTGGAATACTATATAGCTAATTTCGTACATTTGCCTACAAAAAATGTGTCAGGTATTTCTTATCGTGAGTGATTCATAATCTAAGAAAGGAATCAAGTCAAAGCAAGATCTTCGCTTATCTGCTAATATGACTCATTGTGATTTAGCAATCCGTCTATTGAGGGGAAAAGGGATAGCCGTCTTTTTTTCTTAATTTCAATGCTAAAATATATTTTTTAAAGCATAATCACTCGAAATTCAATTATTTTTCATGAAACGCTCTACCCTATTTTACAGATTTGTATGAAAAATTTGGTAAAACATGAATCTTTTTTCTAAAATCTATATTTTACACGTTAAACTAAAAAAGGCATTCGTGTAAAACCTATTTTCACATCGCATGAATACGTACTCATTTGAAAATATCAGTCTATTTCTTAAAATATCTGTGGAATCATAATATTTTTACAGGGTATATTGTGAAGGGGGGCCTTTTCATTCAAACAGCGAACCTTGCATTTTTATGAAAGGTCAATAGGTCAATGCCTCTCTCGTATTCCTATTACCGTAATGTAACATGAATCTATTGGATTTATTTTGTGAAAGGCGCTGGGATTCGAATAGGGTTTTATTATTTTGTGAAGGTAGCTTAATATCTATAACTTTTCAAAGTTTCTTTCGAAGGATTTCTATATTTTGTACATATCGATGTGTAAGTTGTACTTTTAGCCTAACTTGAATTGAAAAAAAAGGGTAAGGTATAAATTACCTGATTTTAGGAAGGGTTCTTATGCATAATTGGATTTTTGTGAAGGGCCCTTTTCATTCAAACAGGGTTGGGGATTACCTCCGATGACTATAGCAATAAGAAAGCCTGCCTGGACTTGTGTAGCATGGAAAGGTTAGAGAATTTAATTTTCACATATAAAAAATTAGATACTATTAATTCTGAATGATTTTAGTAAAAAATAATAGTTATTATTTACTTCATAAGTTGCATTTCTTTCGCCTACGTGCGAATTTTTCATATATGAAATATTGAATTAAAAAAGAGCTTGCTGTTAAATTCTTCACAAAAACTGGGGCGCTATAAGAAATATATCGGGCGGTGGAGGGCCCAGTTAAAAAAATATAATTATTTTTCTTCATAAGTTGCATTTCTTTCGTCTAAGGGCTAATTTTTCATATGAGCCTAACAGTTTTCATACACTCTTGAAAAAAAAAGAGCTTGCTACAAAAATATTGGGGCGCTATATAAAAATATATATAGCGGGTGGAGGAGGGCCCAGTTTTAAAAATATATTAATTATTTTCTTGTATCATATGATTCTTCTAACACGCATTTCAATTTTTGTGAAGGGATTTCCTACAATTTTTTTGTGAAGGGCTCTTTCGAATAGGGTACGTATCTCATTTATTTTATGAAGGGGCCCTTTAGTCTAATGCGAGTTCACACTTCGAAGGGTAAAAAAGGGGGGATCGATGAACTGAATGTATGAAGGGTTCTAGTATTTATGCATAATTTGAATTCATTGGAATTTTTGTGAAGGGGCCCTTTTTATTAAAAAGGGGATTTGTCCAATTTTTTTTTGTGAAGGGTTCAATATCTATAACTGTTTCCAGTTTCTTTTGAAGGGTCCCCAAAACGTATAATCACTTCATTCGAAGGCTTCCCTATAACTTTTAACTATTTTTGCATGCTAATCTAAATAAATGTATTCCTGTAGAACCTATTTGTATACTTCAATCCATTTAAGAATCCTATATGTTTTGGCTATTAGTAGGGTAAAGCTTTTTCTTGAATCCTTTGGATTTTTTGTGAAGGGCCTTAGGCCTTTTTATTAAAAAGGGGATCTGTAACTGTTCACTATTTTAATTAACTAATGCACTAGATGGTAAAATTATATTTTGTTCACATAACATTTCGATAATGTTGGAAAGTGATTCATGAATTATGACACTACGCATGATTTTTCATTCTTGTTTATTTACATATACGTTGAATTCTTCTTTTTATAGTACTCTATACTTTTGAAAGTGCGTATTGTTAGTCTATCGAAGGGCCCCTCTGGGTTAAAAAGGGAGGGGGAGGGGGGAGCTATTAAATTGAATACAGTATGATTCATACGGGACCCTATATTTTTTACCACAACCTATATCATATTCATTAAAACCCTTCTGTTTGTCCCAAAAAATGTTGAAGTCCTCCAATTAAAATTAATTAATGACCCTTTTTAATTACTAGCATCTACCATTCTACTGCACATGCAAACTGCGTACTCTCGTTGAGGGAAAAAAAATCACGCCAAAATTTCTTAAGTTCTCCAATTAAAATTAATTAATGTCCCTTTTTAATTAAATCATTATTGACTTTTAAAATTCACCTGTAATATACTCTAACATGTATAACAAATAGCCTACTCTCGTTGAAAAAATATTTGCTTCGAAAAATGTCTAAGTTCCCCAATTAAAATTAATCACCATTTTTAATTAAACCCTTATTGACTTTTAAAATTCTCCACTAACGTGTATATCGAATACCCTACTCTCGTTGAAAAAAAAAAAATCTCGCGAAAATTTCTTAAGTTCTGCAATTAAAATTAATTAATTACTATGTTTAATTAATATATTTATTTAATTAATCATTCACTTCTACTGCATATACTCTTAATCAAACTGCATACTCTCGTTGAAAAAAAATTTCTAATTCGCTATAATAAATCCGTTGACATTCACCTCGTCCACCAATTCTCCGCGAAAAAAAAAATGCGTCGAAAAATTTCTAAGTTCCTCAATTACAATTAATTAATGACCATTTTTAATTCATATTTTTGTTTCAAACCGAAAAAAAAAATCGAAAATTTTTCTAGGTTCCCCAATTAAAATTAATTAAAATAATCCCCTTATCTTATAGTAGAAATCCTTATCGCACCCCCCTCCCATCGAACCCTCCGTTCTTATCAGTGCTCATGCTCTTATCGCCACCTTCACCTGCTCCACCGCTCACCAGTGCTCCACCTGCACAGCTCCACAGTACTCCACCGCTGTCCACCGCCACCGCTGCTCGACTCAGGTGGCGTTGAACTGTCAAATATACACTACTTATGGTAAGTATTTACAGAGTGCTCCACATCAGAAATAAATCCATTTGTGAAAAAATCAGCTAAACGTTTTATTTAAAGAAGCTTAGCATAAAGGATGATAATAGGATGATAATGATGATTGTCAGGATAATTCCTGGATGTCAGAAATCTGAAACAGGAACATTCTCGCCATAAAAAAATATTTCGAGCACTTCAGACTAGTTTCTGCAGCAAAGTCAAAAATAAAATCCCGCCTCTTAATGACAAAATAATTAATAACAGAGTAACATCTTGTTGAAAGTGGAAAGTTTAAACTTCCATTAAAAATTATTCTTCTCATCGATATTCCAGGGAAAAAAAATTAGTGCTGCAGAAAGTTGTTTTAGGTCTAATAAATTCCCCCGCCCCTTTCATCGTTTTCCGCAACCTCATTCCGCTTAATGACACCTGGTAATGTACCAGGGAGAGAATCTAGTACACCGGCAAAACTGAAGCTATTTGCTGTTAGGATTGGTCTTACAGTAACCATTTTACAGAAGTAAATAGGTACTTATGTACTATTATCCGTGATAGGTAGATACATAGCTAAAAATAGTTGGTTTTCGCCAATCATGTTAATCATTGTCAATGGTCAATCGCGTTCAAAAAAGTAATTTAATATACATTTATTAAATACAATACATCATTAAAAATGGTAAATAGTATAAAAGCTAACTAAAATAATACAAAAGAGTAATTTAGTATACATTTATTAAACACATAACATCAGATTGACAGCTTTTAGCTATATTTACAATTGAAGATTAATTTTTACTGTATGTTATACACGTCGCAATGGATGTGATATATCTATCCTAATCACATGCTATATCTATGAATATAATATACATATATCTGTATCAATATCTATATTATATTATACTATTATACATTTATTTATAAATGCTTAAGCAATCGCCTTTAATATTTCTATTAACATATTATTAAATATCGAGTTACAGCGTAGAAAGAAAAAAAGGTTACTGTAATTAGTATTATATGTGTTATTTTTAGCGCTGTGTATTTATCTGGCACGGACAATACGTAAGTACCCGTACATGTCCCATCATGGAAAAATTTCTAAAAATCTTATCCATATTTAAATGTTTTGTAGCTAAATCTGTATTAACTTAATATTATTTTTCTACCATGCTTATTGGCAATTGGATTGGGAATATTTACAGTGTAATCTCAATATTGTGAACGGCTGGTACGGTAATTAAATATTTCAAAAATATAAATATACCTGCATAAGTGTAATACAATTGGGTTGGGAATATTTACAGTGTAATCTCAATATTGTGAACGGCTGGTACGGTAATTAAATATTTCAAAAATATAAATATACCTGCATAAGTGTAATATTATGTGTGTAATTGGTACAATATTTTACCAAGATTGGGATTTAAATACCAACGTATAACGCTCCCTTATGATTCAAGAAAATTCAGTTAAATTTACAGGACGAGTTATAAAAATGATATAATAAAGAGTTAAGCAAAACTTAGCCTAAGAATTCAGATGTCTACATTCATGGAATTCATGATGAGCTTATGTGTAGTACGTTCTCGTTTCACCATTTTCATAGTTTTTAGGGTTCCATATCTGAAAAGGTAAAAAATGGGACTCGTATAGGATCGCTTTGTTGTCCGTCTGTCTGTGAAGATTTTTATTCTTTCAGGAGCGGCTGAAGGTTTCAAGTTGAAATTAATATCAAATAATCATAACCATGGTCCCATTTATAGAACACTTCAGAATAGTTTATGCAGCAAAGTCTCAATTAAAATCCCGCTCCCTAATGACAAAATAATCAATAACTGCGTAACATCTTGGTGAAAACTGAATGCTTAATCTTCCATTAAAAATGATTTTTCTCATCGATATTCCAGGGAGAAAAAAATAGTGCTGGAGAAAGTTGTTTTAGGTCTAATAAAATTCATTCTCCTACCCCCTCTGATCTTTTTCCACGACCTCATTCCGATTAATGACATTTAATGGCTTTGGTAATCAGCCTGAAAATTGTTACTGAAAATTGTTAAATTTTAGGATTGGAAGTTTCAGTAACCATTTTCCAGAAATATACATGAAATGTTTTTCCATTTCATAGTGAATTATATCAACTTATTAATTCTGGTATGCGATGAATTTGTAGAATAACATATGTTTTGCAGTCGAAGGCTGCAGATGGAAGACGATTTTTATGAAATACACTAGGAATTTTCCTGTAAAAATAACAGGAAGCTGTATTATTATCAATGCATTTATTGACAATTCACAAAGCATAGACAATACCACTAATTATCATGCTGAGAATTCATAACTGAGCTGTGCTACGCCATAGAAAAAAAGCATGAAGATGTTACATTGTTACATATTATCAGAGATATACACTAATTTAAAGACACTTCTCCTCCAAGCGACGGGTTTTATTTAACAAAAATTTTGAGCTCAAGGTTGTGTAACGCATTTTATACTCCGCGAGGCGTAGGAATCTTTCGCCCGTGCAGGGGTAATTTAACCAATGAGCGGGTTGCAAGGCTGTGGGACTCTTTATTATACTCGGCATAATTTTGAAGTGAAAAAGTTAGATGCGGGAGTTGAAATGAATCAGGGGATATCGAATGATGATTTTAATAAAAATAAAAATTATATTAAGAGACGTTCTAAAGAAATAAAAAATTAATGTCTCAAAATATGTAGGAATAAATTAGTGGTTTTTACAAAGAAGTGTAGCTTTTAACAAATTAAGATTTTTAGAATAAGAATTAAAAGAATATGTTGATTAAAGATATGGAGTTAAAATATAATTTATATTTAAGATATGATTAAAAGACAGGGAAAAAAGGTAGAATTGTAAGAATTTGGAATAAATTAATTAAGGTAAAATGGCGAAAATTTTTCATTATTACATACATGAAAGCTTTTCTAAAAATTTCCATCCGTATTCGCTTAACCGTTGTCATAGAAATAGTCGTATAACTACTGTGAACGGTTTCTCATACCGTTTGAAAGCAAGATGAATAAATTGTCGATACTGTGATTGATACTGTGATCGATTGACTAACAGGATACTGTTCCTGTACTCAACTTTATGTACAGAATTATTATAATTAAAAAACTCACTTATTTAGAAATCTCTAGCGATAGCACGAGGGCTCGAAAGGAAACAGAATTTCATTAGTATCTGAAGTTAAACCCTAAAATTACATGTTAAACTGTGAAAATATATTGAAAAAGAAGCCGTATGTGAGGCCACTAACAGCAGTCAACACAGTCACTGCCGGGTTAAAATTACCCGAATTTTATTTTATTTAGAAAGTTTGAATTCACACCAAAAAATACTAATAGCAATATTTACTTTATTTAATTACAGACATTTCGTGATTACATAAAATAAAAATTCTCCTTTCGAAATTTCCGGTACGAATTCGTAATTTTAGATTACGAACCACGATTTAAACCACGAGTATGCTCGTGGTTGATAGCGTTTGGGTTAAGGTTTAATAAAAAAAACTGTTCCATCATTTTACCAGGATTGTGATTTAAATAAACATTTTAGTAGAATGAAAATCATGTATGAAATTTTTCGCTAAACTTTTTTATGGAAAGTAGTTCAACAGAAATGATATTCATGACGAATATCAGGATGATTTGGATGATTTTCGAATTTTGAATCTCTAGAACAGAGTCTCTTCACCATAACTATATATTTTGGGTACCACAGAACAGCTTCAAAAAGTCCGAAATAAAAGTTTCTTGCTTCCTTGACTGTAATGACAAAATAATTAATAACCGAATAACATCTTGTTGAAAATTGAAAGTTTAAATTTCCATTAAAAATGATTCTTTTCATCGATATTCCAGGAAGAAAAAATTAGTGTTGCAGAAAGTTGTTTTAGGTCTAATATAATCCCCCCCCCCCCCTCCGTCTTGCTTCAGAACCTCATTCCACTTAATGACATCTAATGGCTTCGGTAATCAGCTACCAGGGAGAAAAGTTAGTTCCCCTTACGAAACTGAAAACTATTTGCTGTTAGGATTATCTTTAAGTAAACATTTTCAGAGATAAATATTTCAACCATGAAAACTTTTCTGAAAATGTCTATTCCTATTTAAATCTATTGTAGCTAAACCTATATTGGTTTAATATTCTATTTTTATCATGTTCATTGGCAATGCATTGGAAATATCATCCACACCAGCTAGATTGCCAATACTGAAAAGGATTAGTACTGTAAATAAATATTTCAAAAGTCTAATTATATCTGAATAAGTGCAATAGCATATGAAATCGGTATAATATTTTACCAGAATTAGTATTTCAATACCGTATATTCTAGCGTACAACGCTCATTTTTGATTCAAGAAAATCTATATAGTATATATTTCTCTTACGTGGCGCAGAAAAAGGGCTGAATTTCTATATTATCGTTTGGCAACAACCGTAGTTTCCAGAATAATCTCCAATATGGCGGCCAGAAAGAGCAGAAACTCAAACTAGCAATTATTAAAATAAAATAGCATGTGCTTAATCCAAAGTGTTTGAGGTGATTCCTCATTCTAATTATGAGTAATATCGTTAATTTCAAATGAATTCTCAACTCTTAACTCTTAATTCTAAATTCTTCTCAACTCTGCTGTCATCTATAGCTGTAGATGCAAATTATTGAAGTATAAAATAATTTCTTTTGCAAATATCTATAATCATCAATTAGAACAATTTTACGAAATTTAAACAATTTTTGATGATATATATAAACTATCTTCCTATGACGTAGTGTTTTTTTTAATGAATTTAAGCCGTACTGTACTATAGGTGCAATGAGCTTTAAATTAATAGTATTTTCAAGATATTTTTTTCATAGTATTTAAATGATTTATGCCCCATTGGTAGAACCAACTAAATTCATTTTTAACTGTGTTTTCAACAAAGTTTTCAATTATTTTTTTTTACATTAAAAAATTGTCAAGTTTATGGTGGTTTATGGTGGATTTATGGTAGTACTTATTCGGCTAAAATTGCTGCAAAAATAAAAAGGGGCGAGCGAGCGAAGCGAACAGTCTCAATGTGAATTGCTACGATTACGAATGCGAATTAGTAATTCACGGGGGTTTGGTGAGCGTCAGCGAGTAGGGGGCTGCGCCCCCTAGTTCATTTAACTTTACAAGGTTAGTTATACTTCGGGTATAAAAATGAGATATACTTTTCACCATAAATATATATTTTGGCTAATACAGAATAGCTTCAAAAAGTACAAAATAAAATTCCATGCCTTCTTGACTGTAATGACAAAATAATTAATAACCGAGTAACATGTTGTTGAAAATCGAAAGTTTAAACTTCCATTAAAAATGATTCTTCTCATCGATATTCCAGGGAGAAAAAATTAGTACTGCAGAAAGTTGTTTTAGGTCTAATAAAATCCACTCCCCTCTCCCCTTCTCGTCTTGTTTCAGAACCTCATTCCGCTTAATGACATCTAATGGCTTCGGTAATCAGCTACCAGGGAGAGGAGCTAGTACGCAAGCGAAACTGAAAATAAAAAAGAAATTATGGGGAGGAACATCTTGCGTAGGCGGTGAGGGGATCGATCGGGATGTCGAAATCAAGGTCGAGAGTGGCCACACCTGCGCGTAACTCCCCTCCAGCTATTCCCTCACCATCTACAAGCTAGCGATGAGCTACTTATAGTTACAGGTGAGATAGCCCGAAGTTTAAATCACCTCTAGAGCTACAGAGATTAAAATGTTGGGTGGTTTGATTGATAAATGTTTGTTTGGGCGCACTGCACTAATTAAATTGTTTTAAATTCATTTCCTTTAAAATAAGAAAGTGATTAATGTAGTTGAGAAGGTATAACTTTTTTTATACTCTTTTATTACACTCAACTTGGTTGGTTGGTTGGGTTGATAAATGTTTGTTTGGGTGTATTGCGCTAATTAAAGTAAATTGTTTAAAAAGTTTTAAATTCATTTCCTTTAAAATAAGAAAGTGATTAATGTAGTTGAGAAGGAATAACTGCTTTTTATTATACTCTTTTATTACATTCTTTTATTACACTCAACTTGAATCATTGGTTGGTTGGTTTTTTGTTACGGTCGATTATCTACGCTAGGGATATAGGCCAGAGGGGAGGGGGGGGGGCTCCTTGGGGTTCTTTCTAAAGGATCCTAACCCGTATTTACGCAAGGTTTGAAGAAAACCAATGAAAACTCCGAACGGTTAGGTCGACGGGCGCGACCGGCGTTTGAACCCAGCACTTCACGTCTACCAACTTTTGAGAGCAGAACCTCTCAGCCACTGGTGTACACCATTTCTTGAGATAGAGCTATTGCGGAAATTGCGAGAAATGCAACATAGCAGCGCCACCTGTTGTGTGATTTACACCTAAAACTAATCAGCACCAATTTATATCAGGGATTAACTGAATCTAAAGTTTATTAAATTCCGTGCCACACTCAACTTTGTTTTTGTATGTAACAATCGAATTTTGTAATCGAATTTTAATCCACTTCCTGATATGCTAGAATTATAAAAAATACGTTCATAGATGTGTTTTCGATGACAGTATAGCATTTTAATATTTTTAGAACTTAATTATATAAATTAATACATTAATTGTAAGGCGTCTTTCCATTAGACAAACGCAGGTGATAAATCGACAAATATTCTTTGTAACTCTCGGACAATTGTATAAGAGCTGAAGCAACAATGGATTTCACGATCTGCCAATAAATATTTGCCAAAATAGGCTAAATGGCTGTGGAACTGCAACAATAAAATATCTTAAGGTCTAAAAAGTAGGAAATAAATTATAAATAAACATAGCAACGCCACCTGTTGGGATAGCTACACCGAACCGTAATCAGCGTCTATTTATGTCAAGGTCTAACCGAAACTGAAGTTTGATGAAAATAAGTGCACCAGTTCTTGAGATGGAGCTATTGCGGAAATTGCAAGAAATGCAACATACCAGCGCCACCTGTTGGGCGATTTACACCAAAAACTAATCAGCACCAATTTATATCAGGAGCTAACTGAATCTAAAGTTTATTAAATTCCGTTCATTAGTTATTGAGATATAGCTCCCGAAAAATTTTTGTCACATACAGACAGACTCACAAGCAGACATTTTCTAAAAATGATCAAATCGTGTTCAGGACCTTCTAAAACGCATAAATCTGTCAAAATCCTGAAGTCGAAAATTATCATGAATCTGGCACTTTCTTCTTGTAAAGTAAAAATGAAGAGTTTATAAGAAGTGAAGATATTTTTTTAAAAAAGTACGTTTTCATCAATAAATAGTTTAATATTAATTAATTTACGATTATACATTGCTAAAAGAAATCTTAAAAAGATAGTTTAAATAATGTGTCATTTTCTCTCTCCTGTTACCCTATCTTAAAACTGTTACAGAGCAAAATTCATATAATTTTTGATAAATTCATTTACTTGTGCTTTCTACCAACTGCAAACTAGTCGGATGTACCAATCTCAAAATTTTCTTCTATCTCACACAAGTTTCGCATACACAAAAAACGAATCAGCACAAATTTATATCAAGGTCTAACTAAATCTAAAGTTTTATTAAATTCCGTGCACTAGTTCTTGAGATATGACTGTCTCTAAAATCATGTAAATCCTGAAGAGTGTGCAACACAGCAGCGCCACTTGTCAGGAGATGTACACCAACAACTTATGTCAATGTCCAAATGAATTTGAAGTTTGATGAAAATCCTTACATTAGTTCTTGAGATATAGCTATCGTGAAAATCATGAAAAAGTAGCCCAGCAGCGCCACTTGTTGGGCTGTTTACACCAAAACGTAATCAGCATCCATTTTAGTCAAGGTCTGTAACAAAATCTGAAGTTTGATGAAATTCTGTACATTACTTCTGGAGATATAGCTACAGTAAAAATCATACAAAAGTAGCATAGCCGCGTCAGCAGTTGGGATATCTACACCAAAAACATAATCAGTGTTTATTTATGTCAAGATCTAAGTGAATCTGAAGTTTGATGAAAATCCGTGCATTAGTTCTTGAGATAGAGCTATTGCGGAAATCAAGAGAAATTCAACATAGCTGCGCCATCTGTTGAGCGATTTACATCAAAAACTAATCCGCACCAATTTATATCAGAGACTAACTGAATCTAAAGTTTTATTAAATTCCATGCATTAGTTCTTGATATAGAGGGCCCAAAAATTTTTTGTTACATACAGACAGAGAAACTCACAATCACAGAGTCACAGACTCACAGACAGACATTTTCTAAAAGCAGTTAAATCGTGTTCTGGAGTCAGGACCTTCTAAAACGTAGTAGAAACGTATAAATCCGTTGAAAACCGGAAGTCTTAAAATTTTCATGAATCCAATACTTTCATCTTGTAAAGATAGAAGAAAATAACTATAGTCTGATGTCCCAATCCGAAAACTTTCTTCTCTCTTCTACATGTTAGTACTTCAAAATAACAGAATATGAAGTTTGATGAAATTCCGTGTATTAATTCTTGAGATATGACTATCGCTAAAATCGTGTACATCGTCAAAAGAGCGGCACAGCTGTGCTAACTATTGGGCTATTTACACCACAACCTAATCAGCAACAACTTATATACTATATTGCCAAAGGTGATTGGTCACTTGCGATTTTAGACGTTTTGTTAACTATCCAGAAAAATACATGAGGAATTAATCTGAAACTGCAGGTGTGTAAACAGTATAGTATAGCTTATATATTTCCGCGAATATTTTTTCCCGAAACCTCATAGGGGACTGTCAACAAATTGAAAAAGAACGAATATCTTTTGGATTACCCTGTAAAAACTAATGTAGCAAAATTGCTTAAACTCGAGATTATTAATAAGTGGCTTATTGTAATATACTGTGTTAATTTTTGTGAGGATAGCATGAATATTCGAAGAGAAATTAAGGTTTTTATAAAAACCGACTCAAATTTCGCCAAGTTTTTTGCTTATAATTTGCAGAGTTCTAATATAAAAAAAAGTTATTTTGAAAAAATATGTCAAACAACATTGTACACAATACTCTGCAATCGGAATTAAAAAATAATAAAAATTGGATGAAAAATGAGCAGGTTTACTAAAAAATGTTTCACTGCGCATGCGCGAATGCAATCAAAATATAATATGCATAATGTATTAGCTAAGTATATAGAGCAACTTTTGTGAAAGTCTCAAAATCATAGCTTGAAAATTCTGAAAATTATCGTCGATAGAATAAGCTCGAAATCCGTTGTTCCCAAAAGGAAGCAAAAAGATGAGGGGTTGTATCCAAATATAGTAGTACGCTGTTTACACACCTGCAGTTTCAGGTTAATTCCTCATGTATTTTTCTAGATAGTTAACAAAACGTCTAAAATCGCAAGTGACCAATCACCTTTGGCAATATAGTGTATCAACGTATAGTGTATCAACTGAATCTGAAGTTTGATGAAAATCTATATGCAATAGTTCTCGAGATAGAACTATTGCGGAAATCGTACAAAATGCAACATAGCAGCGCCACATATTGGGCTATTTGCACAAAAAACGAATCAACTCCAATTTATATCAAGGTCTAACTGAATCTAAAGTTTTATTAAATTCCCTGAATTTGTTCTTGAGATATGATTATTGCTAAAATCGTGTAAATCCTGAAAAATGCAGCATAGCAGCGCCACTTGTTGGGAGATTTACATCAAAACCTAATAAACAATCACTTATGTCAAAGTCTAACTGAATCGGAAATTTGACTAAAATCCGTGTGTTAGTTCTTGAGATATAGCTATCTTGAAAATCTTGAATAATGCAGCATAGAAGCTACCTGTTAGGCAGTATACACAAAAACCAATCAGCAATAACTTATGTCAGAGTCTAACTGAATCTGAAGTTTGATGAAAAACTGCGCATTAGTTCTTCAGATAGAGCTATCGTGGAACTCATGGAAATTGCAGCATTGCAGCGCCACCTGTTGGATGGTATACACCAAAAACTAATCAGCACCAATTTATATCAAGTTCTAACTGAATATAAAGTTTTATTAAACTCTATTCATTAGTTCTTTAGATACAGGGAACAGAATTTTTTTTTCAGATACACATACACAGACAGACTCACAGACAGACTTTTCTAAAAACACTCAAATCGTGTTCAGGACCTTCTAAAACGTATAAATTCCTCGAAGACTGGAAGTCGAAAATTTTCATGAATCCAATATTTCATAATGTAAAGATAGAAGAAAGTAATAAATTGGTTATTAAAAGTTTCTACTTTATAAATTTCTTTAACAATGCAATTAGAATTCTGGCCAATAAAAGGTGCAATATTATTTTTCTCACTGAAACTATTCCTTAATTGATTTTCATTCTACATAATTAATAACCCTTGAAATGCTTTTATTGATTTTTTATAACTGTTTTATAAGTTTAATTTTACAAAAAACTCAATTAATTCTTTTTCAAAATAATGTGAATCAAAATGAAGGACTGCTTATTAGTTCGTCTTCTATTTTATCGTTTTCTTGAATAATTAAACGGTACAAATGAAAAGAGTAAAAAATATAAATTGTTTGCAATCGCATACTTCTTTTTTTATTCATCTTATTTGTAATAATTGAATCGTTTTTACATAACTCTTCTGATAATTAATATAATGAGGGGTCGATCCAGGAAAAATTTGGGGCCTATCTAGGGCCGCTTCACAAAAATAAATTTGATAAAATGGGGCGCTTCACAAAAATCAATTTGATAAAATGGGGCGCTTCACAAAAATCAATTTGATAAAATGGGGCCCCTTCACAAAATTATATTTCATAAAAACTTACTATTTGTTATTTATTTATTATTTTGTGATGTTTTAAAATGTGTAATTTGTAAACAAACAAGTTCAGCAGAGAACAAAACCTCAGCAAAAGGATTTTAAAAAGTTTTTGCTTGGTTCAAATTTTATTAACTGGATTTCAACTTTCGTTACAGAATGTTATTTTTCACAAAAATATAATAAATTTCACAAAAATAACCTTTACTTTTCACAAAATGGGTCCCAAGAAAAAAAAAAAAACCTGCGTCGACCCCTGATAATCTTAGTTGAAGAAGAGCGTTTTTAAGATTTTCTCACTTTATTTTATAACAAAGTTTGTAAATTGAGAAGGTGATTGTTAAAATTAAGAAGGTGATTGTGTTTTTATTTCGATTATTCGGATTTTCTTATGATTCATAATGTTCCTGAAAAGGGTTAAAAACACTTCTCGACATAGTTGAAAAGTGTTTATGACTTCAACTTGTCTGTCTGTCTCTCTGTCCCTGTTTCCATGCTCTAACTCGCGTAAAAATACTCGTATTTCCGTACAATAATTATTGAGGTTTACTATGACGTGTTTGGTATTAGAAGTGCAACATGTAGCATCTATATTTCGTTTTACAGGAACACACAAAACAATTTCGTTCCCTTATGGTGTACGGGAAGAATAGTTTCTGGCGCATTTTGATCATATTACGATAGTTCAAATAATAATGAAACATTCAGGTGGGATGCAATATACTTTCAATAGAGTTTTTAGTAAGTAGCATTAATAGCTCGTGTGCATTAAAAACTAGTCGGATGTGCCAATCCCAAAACTTTCTTCTATCTCACACAGGTTTCGCATACACTAAAAGGAATCAGCACCAATTTATATCCAGGTCTAACTGAATCTCAAGTTTGATTAAATTCCGTGCATTAGTTCTTGATATATGACTATCGCTAAAATCGTGTAAATCCTGCAAAATACAGCATGGCAGCGAAACCTGTTAGGAGATTAAGACCAAAACCTATAACAACAACTTATGTCAAAGACCTAACTAAATCTAAAGTTTGATGAAAATCCGTGCATTAGTTCTTGAGATATAGTTATCTTGATAATAATGAAAAAAGCAGCATAGCAGTGCCACCTGTTGGGCTATTTACACCAAAACATAAGCAGCATCTATTTATGTCAAGGTCTAACAGAATATGAAGTTGGATGAAATTCCGTGCATTAGTTCTTGAGCTATAGCTATCGTAAATATAAAGAAAAAAGTGGTACAGCAGTGCCACCTTTTGGTATATCTACACGAAAACGTAATCAGCGTCTATTTATGTCAAGATCTATCTGAATTGGAACTTTGGTGAAAATAAGTGCATTAGTTCTTGACATAGAGCTATTGCCGAAATCGCGAAAAATGCAGCTTAACAGCGTCACCTGTAGGGAGATTTTCACCAAAAACTAATCAGCACCAATTTATATCAAGTACTAACCGAATATAAAGTTTTATTAAATTTTGTGCATTATTTCTTGAGATAGAGCGCCCACAAATGTTTTGTCACATGCAGACAGACAGACAGTCACAGACTCACAGACAGACATTTTCTAAAAACAGTCAAATCGTGTTCAGGACCTTCTAAAACGTATAAATCCGTCGAAAACTGGAAGTCGAAAATTTTCATGAATCCAATACTTTCTTCTTGTAAAGATAGAAGAAAATAAATATTACATGATCAATGGGTGGAAATCGTTTGCATTGTACTTTAATGATGTTACACTATTTCAAAAATAAATAAATTCATATGCTGAGGCTCACTATAACATATTTTATATAGATTATTGAGTAGCTATCATTTATTTACACTCAAAAGAATTCGTTTAAAGAACTGACTATGAGCGATAACTACTAGATGTAAGTTTTCATCTGTGATATGCATTTTAAAAATTAATTAATATTTAGTGTATTACGAGATGTGTAGATCATATACAGGAATGCATGATAGAATTCGCGCACATTACCGGCTGTGGAAAGCAATTTCTAAAAATAGATATTTATTACGTTATGTGTTTTTTAAAATATTTACTTAGATGTCTGATATTATTATATGAAAAAATAAAATTTATTAACAATATTCTGATAATGTTGGAGAGTATTACATAATCTATGCGTAATGCATGATTTTTCATTTTTGTTATATTTATTACCGTTAATAAAATATAGAATTTTAAAGTTAGGATGTTCTATTTAGAACATCCTGTGAAATCTTTAAAAATATTTAGGTTTTCATGCATTTTGTTCTGAACAACAATTCGAATTGAAGAAAAAAAACCTTTTTAAATTGAACTCCAGTTCAACCTCGAACTTAATAGCCCATATCTACAATGGATGAATCTATATAAAAAAAATTAATTGGTTATTAAAAATTTATACTTTACAAATTTCTTTAGTAATGTAATTAGAATTCTGGCCAATAATGCAATAACACTTTTCTCACTCCAACTTTTACTTAATTTATTTTCGCTTTACATAATTAGTATAACCCTTGAAATGCTTTTATGGACTTTTTTAATCTCTGATTTATAAATTTAGTTTTACAGATAATTTCTGTTTTTATACTAATTATCTGTTCTACCTATTACAACAGACATTAATTTATTTTTAAAACACATTAAAAGGCAGTGCACATGTTTAAAAGCTTCAAAAAACACTTTCAAACTGCACTAAATATATTGAATATATTTAAAAGTTTTAAAAAAGATTTTCACCTCTTGATCTGAGGCATCCTCAGTTACTAATGTTCTGTTTATTCATCGCCATTTATTATGTTAATAAATGACATTACGGACGATCGTAGATTTAAAAAAAAACCTTTTTTATTTAATTATTAAATTATTTTCATAAATAATGTAAATCAAAATGATGTATTGCTTTTTACTTCGTTTTCTATTGTATCGTTTTCATGAATAATTAAACAGTGCAATTGAAAAGAGCGAAAAATACAAATTGCTTGCAGTCACATATTTCTTTTTCATTCATTATATCTGTAATAGTTGAATATTTTGTTTAATTCAACTCTTCTGCTAGTTAATACCATTTTAGTTGAAGAAGAATTATTGTTTTAGTTCGTTTTAAATTTTGTTCTGAACAATAATCCAAATTGTAGGGAAAAGAACCGCTTTTAGGTAGCTTTCAATACAAAAAGTATAAAGCTACCTATTCCAGCCGTTCGGAGGTAAACAATTCCAGAAAATGTCGGTGTATTTTCACCGATCATGACCTTAGACCCCCCCCCCCAAACCCCCCTCTATTCTGTTTATTCCTCGTCATTTATTATGTTAATAAATGAGATGATGGACGATCGTAGATTTAAAAAAAACTTCTATTTTATTTAATTATTAAATTCTTTTCAAAACTAATGTAAATCAAATTGATGCATTGCTTATTAGTTCATCTCCTATTTTATTGTTTTCTTAAATGATTAACAGTGCAATTGAAAAGAGCAAAAAATAGAAATTGCTTGTATTCGCATACTTCTTTTTTATTAATTTTATCTGTAATTGTTTAATCTTTTGCTTAATTAAACTCTTCTGCTAGTTAATATCATTTTAGTTGAAGAAGAATTATTACTTTTAGTTCGTTTTCCATTCTGTTCTGAACAACAATCCAAGTTAAAAACACTTTTAGGCAGCTTTCAATACAAAAAAAGTATAAAGCTACCTATTGCAGCCGTTCGGAGGAAAGCCAATCCAGAAAATTTTGGTATATTTTCACCGATAATGACCCCCCAGATCCCAAAATCACCCTCCATTCAAATGTTGATATATATATATATATATATATATATATATATATATATATCTGATCTATATCATACGATAGCACACGTATTTTATAAACCGATTTGAATGTAACTAAGTGTGTGTATTAAGCTTACCAATGTCTCGACCGAGGTCATTGGCCGCCTGGTCTGCCATCTTGTTTCAAAATGGCAGCCACTAAAAGATTTAAAACTAAAATAAATCTACAAAAGAGAGGAAAAATTGAAATTTATTTTTGTTAAAGTATTAGGCCTTGATACATGGATTCCAGAGCATTTTTTTTTTGTTTTGTTTTGCATCGGTCTTAAAAAATGGCTGAAATATAGCAGTTTGAAATTCTAGGGTGGCTGACATTTTGAAACAAGACAGCACATTACAAAAAACGAACGGTTAATTTATGCGTTTTAGTGAACCTGATTTCTCTCAAATTATTATCTTTCATAGTTGTAATCATTTTCCCAAACGTACGCATAAAACTATACAGAGTGTCTCATTTATTTTGCAACCCCCCAAAAAAGAAAAATGTCCAAACATTAATTTTTATTTTACAGAACAAAACGACTAAAAAAGGTGTTGGAAGTGACCGCCGTCTTCATCTTTACATATCTGGGCCCGTTTGAGGAGGTTTCGAGACACATTCTGTAATGTGTTTGATGTGATAGTGTTTATCTCTTCAGTAATGCGAGTTTTCAGTTCCGTAATCGAGGCTACCGGTTCACGGAACGTGCGATTTTTCAAATAACCCCACAAGAAGAAATCGGGCGATGACAGGTCTGGACTGCGTGGAGGCCATAGTCCTTTTGTAACTACGCGATCACCAAAAAATTCTTCGAGAAATAACAGAGTGTCGTTTGCCGTATGCTCAGGAGCGCCATCCTATTGAAACCAAACGAAACGTTCATCTGCTAACTTTCTTACTGACGTGGCCGGTTTCTCCATGATTTTCGTCTCGATTTGCTTCATTTTGTGGTTCGTTAGGACAAACTACAGACGGTTCTTTCTTTTCGGTTCCACAGTCCATTCTGTTTGAAAATGGTCCACGATTCGCTTAATTGAGCTTTTATTCGGCACCACCTAGTCTGGAAACTTGTTTTCATATCGTTCCTGGACTGTTTTGTACGAAGACGTTCGAAAATAATGTTCAATAATAAACGCGCGTTTCTTTGCACATAGCACCATGACACAAAACTACCTTTCACTTCGTTCTCCTGAGCATTGAAGTGTCTCGTGCGGTTTTCTAGCGTGTTGGTAGTGTTCCTCGCACGCCCCTCCACACCGCTACCTGAGCTAACGGTGTGCCCGTGCACTTGTGTTGTTCATTTACTTCACGTTTCCGCGGGTTGCAAAATAAATGAGACACTCTGTATATTCTTATCCGTTAAGGTCAAATTCTCGCCAAACTTGGCGAAACTTGGCCACCAAAAATAATTCTCCATAAATGAAGCCAACTTGACAATAGCTGACTAATTTGGCAAATTTCTTATTCAAATTCAGCATTAACGAATCGTCTGTAATCTGGTACTTTGCATTTTAGCTTGTAGTTTTAGAGTAACATTAGCTAAAATGTTAAAACAAAGATATAGGAAAGGTACCTTTCCCTCCCGGTAGAGGCTGGAAGGACTTTTTAAATTGAACGCTGGTTTAACATAAAACTTTTAATAACTCATATCTACAATATATTAATCCATATAAAAAATAAATTGGTTATTAAAAATTGCTACTTTCTTTTCTTTACTAATGCAATTAGAATACTGGCCAATAACGCAATAAGAAGTTTCCTCACGCAAATTTTTGCTTAATTGATTTTTGTTTTACATAATTAATATAACCCTTGAAATGCTTTTATGGATTTTTTTTTTATCGCTGTTTTATAAGTTTAGTTTCACAAAAAACTTAATTATTTTCCAAAATAATGTAAATCAAAATGATAGATTGTTTATCAGTTCGTCTTCTATTTTATTGTTTTCTTGAATAATTAAACAGTGCAATTGAAAAGAGCGAAAAATATAAATTGCTTGCAATTTCATATTTCTTTTTTATTCATTTTATTTGTAATAATTGAATATTTTTAAATTAAACTGTTCTGTTAGTGAATGTAACTTTTTTGTCGAAGAAGAATTATTACTTCTTATAATTCGTTTTTATGATTCTCCCAGTTTATTTTATAATAGCAAATCTTGTAAATTGACAAAATTCAGAATATAATGGTGTTTTTATTTCGTTTATTCGGATTTTGTAAGAATTCATAATGTTCCTGATAAGTGTGAAAAATACTTCTTAACATATTTGTAAAGTGTTTATGACTTCGATTTGCCTGTCTGTATGTCCATCTGTGAACATTCTAACTCTCGTAAATATACTTCGATTTCCACAATGTTGATATACATCATTGAGGTTTACTTCAGCATGATCCCTACTGAAGAATAAGTATGTAGCTGTTACAGTTCGCATACAAGGACACACAAAATAGTTCAGTTATATTATGGTCCAAATGTTATTATATTACATATAAAGGGAGAGTCTAAAATGCGTCCATAACAATTAATACTACAAATATATAACAAAAATTAAAAAAAATACAGTGAAACTTCTATTTAATGAAGTCTCATCGTTACATTTAAACACTTCGTTATGAAGAATATTCGTTAAATAGAAATCAACTTAAATTTATGAAACTTGTATACACATAACCCACATAAAATGAAAAGTACACATTAAATGGAAATATTTGAAAATTCGGGCAGTCATTTTTTTATGCATTGTAGCTACGAAAATAATTTAATTAGAATAATGGGTACTTCTCTATTATCCCGTCGACCACTTTTCATAACAAAAAACTATCGCCCAACTGTAAGATTAAACGCCAAAGATGCAGTCCAATTTACTTGAAGTCAGAAGCATTTTACGTGTTTGTTACGTCATCAAGTGGTTTTTAATTCGACAGTTACGTGTATTTTTCATTATGTTTTACTGATTTAATAGTCATTTCATTAATTAAAATAAGAATTGTGTCCTTAAATTCTTATATTTTATTTATTTTGATATTCCAATGGCAACCTTCTCCCGTTTATTTGGCGTTACAGTTTGGCGATAGTTTTTTGTTATGAAAAGTGGTCGACGGGATAATAGAGAAGTACCGAATAATGTCTAAAAGAACACATAACAAAGAAAAGTAAACATAAACCGAAGTGTACGTTTTCTTTTTTCGTTAAAATGTGATTAAATGTGTGTGTTTTGATTAAATAATTCAAATGTATTAATTTTCATACAGTCCGCCGAAATAAATTCATACACCCATTGCAACAACAACTTCTTCTTTTGAAAGCTGTACACACACGAAAGTGCAATAAACTTCGTTATATAGAATAAGTTTTTCACAATATGGAGATTAATTTACATGTTAATGATGTTCAAAGTCAAGTTCAAAGTCATCCTGCAGAAAATTTCGTTAAGTAGAAAACTTCGTTAAATAGGGACTTCGTTAAAGGGAAGTTCCACTGTATATATTAAAACACTTTTATTGCTTAAGACGTCAAAATATCATTAAAAATATTAAAGTTTACATGTTTCAATTGATTCACTCAATCATCATCAGAATATGCACAAAACACAAACGCAATGTACAGTCGTGAAAAAAAAAACTGGACAACCCCCACGAACCCTGCAACAAATTATAGTAGAAGGAAGTGACTGGTACCAAACGATTGGAAATAAAGTCTACTTTTAAATGATGTATATAAAATTTGCTTAAGGGGCCATCTACATATTAAAACCAGCCTAAACTTTATTTTTTTCAATGGCAACACCCACTTTTGACACGATATTTTAAATCTTCGGTTCAAACTATGCCTAGATACAAAATTTTAAGTCATTTGGATGATAAGTTTTCGAGTTATAAGCATTCAAATTTTAGAGCTTTTAATGTTAAATTACGTGTTCATATTTTTATTAATATCTCCTGAAATTATAATCCTAATGTGCTAACGTTTTGTTTGGTTATAAAACTCAAAAACCCAAACATAACTACGTTAAATTTGTAATTTTTAAAATTTTATAATATGAATTATGAATTATGAAATTAATATTCGAAAAAATTATGAATTGCAACCTACAATTTTTTTGATGGATTTATATTTATTATGTCCTGCTTTATGTGTATTCAAAATTTCAAATTTTTCTTCCAAGTAGTTTTCAAATTATGCTTAAAAAACGGCAAGATGCTGCTTTAAGGGGCCCGTCTATGATGTGCATTAAAGCATAGTTTGAACAGGGATGGGAGCGCTCCGACTCGAAATCCCGATTGACACCACTAAATTTTAATAGTATTTGTTACCTTATTCAAGGACAAAATTTCTGAAATTCATTACGTTGGAGAATACTATTAAAATTTAGTGGTAAGAATCGATATTCGGGTCGAAGCTCTCTCATCCCTGTTTGAGAAAATATTATACTCATAGGCTGGGATTATAGTGACTTGATAAACTTGAGATTAAGTCTGTCTTACAATATAAACAATGCGTAAACCGTATTTCAATGCTTCGCGATCTTACGTTAAATTGAAAGCTAGCTTAAACTGAAGCGTAAGTGAATGATCGCGGGAGCACAACAAACTGACAACGACCTATGATTGTAGTAAAATATAAGATAGCGAGGCACCAGAACCTCAGCCTTTATTAGTATATATATAATATATATATATATAAATTAAAAATTAAAAATTTATATTTAAATTAAAATTTTTCATTAAAATTACGTAAAACGTATTTGAATGAGATGTATGTTTACGTCATTTATGGAAAATAGTTTCGCTTTTATTTTTAAATTAATAAAGCTCATTTTTGAAAAATATGATCAGTTCTACCTTAAAAAAAAACTTAATCATTTTTGTTACCTTTAAATGGATTTATAGCTTCTTTTCCAGTCTAATAAAGCTATATTGTTTTTTCTGCAGTATATATGTTTGAAGTGAAGTTTCTTATAAATGCATATGCGTAGAGTATTTGCTGAAACAAAATGGCCCCACAATTAACTGAAGCAACGAAAGTCCAAATGATTGGCATGTGGCAAGCTGGAAGAAGTTTTCAAGCAAAAAAAGCGAAACGAGCGTAAGAAGCAAGCGAAAGAAGCGAAAGAAGCAATGCTAATTTCGTGGTGTCAACATGAAATTATTCATTTCAATGTATTCCACAAAATAGAAGGACTCGTCAAATGTTTTCTGTTCTTTTTAAATATATTCCGATGATGCATTTATGAGAAAAAATTTATATAATTCTTGCATTAGATATCTTCAAAATTTTGGTCAAAAACAATTTACATCATTTAAACCTTTAATATATAAACATTATAATCACTGAGATATTTATACTTATTAATTCAATTTACTCAAATCTTGTTAAATTGTTTGTAATATTACACTAAATGGTTGTTAGATAAAATATTACCGAGAAACTATTAGTTTGTTACTTACAAATGCTAATTTAAACTTTTATTAACTTTTGTATATCAATCAAAAATTGTAATCTTTACAAATATGTATGGATGTTCAGTTTTTATTCCATTAATAATGAACTTAAAATAATTAAACTTTTTCTTCTATAACTTTCGTATTTAGATCTATTCGATTAAACAGGCTAATTGAAAAAAAATTACAAGTTGTTTTTATGGTTTTCTGATAGGCAAGATTATTTCCCAATCGCTAGCAGTGCGCAAAAAAAATCTAATAATAATAATAATAATAATAATAATAATAATATATGTCAAATGGCAAGTTTTCTTGCCAAGAGGCATTAATGAGTTAACTAGATGGAACCCGTCAAAATTTGACGGCAAACAACTTGATAGTACCATAAAAATAAAATTTATAGTTGCTTTAACTTGACAAATTTCATAGTGGGGAGCATAATATGATTAAGCGGTCACTGACCTTTCCATTGATATATCACATGAGGGGTGTGTGCAAAGTTTAGAAAAGTACCCCCTTGGGGGGGTCAAAGTGGGGGATGGACATGGGAGATGCATAATATGATTAAGTGGTCACAGACCTTTCCAATGATATATAACATGAGGGTTGTGTGCAAAATTTAGAAAGTACCCCTTGGGGGGGGGGGGCAAAGTGGGGAGATGGGCATCGGAGATGCATAATATGATATAAGTGGTCACAGGCCTTTCCAATGATATATAACATGAAGGTTGTGTGCAAAATTTAGAAAGTACCCCTTGGGGAGGGGGGGGGGCAAAGTGGGGAGATGGACATCGGAGATGCATAATATGATTAAGCAGTCACAGACCTTTCCAACAATATATGACATGAGGGGTGTCAACAAAATTTAGAAAAGTATCCCTTGGGGGGGTGGGGGGCAAAGTGGGGAGATGGACATTGGAGATGCATAATATGATTAAGTGGTCACAGACCTTTCCAATGATATATAACATGAGGGCTGTGTGCAAAATTTATAAAGTACCCATTGGGGGGGGGGGGAAGTGGGGAGATGGACATCAGAGATGCATAATATGATTATGCAGTCACAGACCTTTCCAATGATATATAACATGAGGGTTGTATGCAAAATTTATAAAGTACCCTTTGGGGGGGGGAAAGTGGGGAGATGGACATCGGAGATGCATAATATGATTAAGCAGTCACAGACCTTTCCAACAATATATGACATGAGGGGTGTCAACAAAATTTATAAAAGTGCCTCCCTTAGGGGGGGGGGAGGGAAGGGGGTGGCGGGATGGACCCCGGAGATGCATAACATGAATAAGCAGTCAAAGACTTTTCCAGCGATATATCACATGAGAGGTGTCTGCAAAATTTAGAAAAGTGTCCCACTTGGGGGGGGAAGGGGGGGATAGACCCGAGATGCATAACATGAAAAAGAGGTCACAGGTGTTTCAACTTGCAACTTTTTTCTCGAAGGCATTTGATAATATTAAATTTATTTTACCCAAGACAATTTAACGATATTCTTAATTTTTTTGCATAATTCGTCAAATGTTCATGGAAAAAATCATGAAATTCGCTAATCAATAGTTGATAAATTATAAAATTCAACAATCGATAGCAGTAAAATTGGTCAATCGATAATGGAAAAATCACAAAATTCATCAAATGGTCTCCTGTAAAAAAACTGTCCTGCACACTGATGATATGATCAAAAGGATTTTGAAGTATAGGACAAAATTAACACTTGCCAGCGAGTAATGCTGAAAATTTGGCAATGGACTTTATTGCCACCACTGGTCAAACATAATAGTCACACTCACCAATTGCGATGATTGAATGGAAAAAGATTTTTTTCTCTGCTGTCGCTCGACAAATTTCTAAACCATTTGGCGAATTTCACGATTTTTTCCCCGAAATTGACGGATTGTGATTTTTTTTTCTCGAAGCCATTCTACGATATTCGAAAACTTTCCCCCCCGAAACCAGTTGATCAATTTTGCGATTTTTCCACTGTCGATTAATGAATTTTGCGATTTTTCCGCTATCGATTGAAGAATTTCGCAATTTATCAACTATCGATTAATGAATTTCATGATTTTATCCATGAACGAACAAATTGCGCACTTTCTTTCCGCTAATGTTTGACACATTTCGCCCTTTACAATTCAGCCAATGAGTTGAACGTTGTTTCTTTCCAGAAATGTCAAGAATGAAACAATGATTCTTTAGGATGAATTTCCTTCGTTCGATGTCACATGGAAGAATGTGTGCAATGCAGCAACGGGCGTCACAGACTTTTTAGGGCACCTGCAGACTAAAAACATCTAACCAATCTTCGCGGGGGGGGGGAAAAATCACAGATTTCGTCAAATGATTGAGGAAAAAACACTAAATTCATCAAAGGATCATGGGGAAACATGACTTTCGTTAAAAGACAACAGAAAAAACATTAATTATGCAAAAGGATCGTGAAAGATAAGCAAATTTTGTCAAAGAATCGCAAAAAAGGAAAGTTCACCAAAAGATCACGCTTTTTTACTAAATTTCGTCTAAAAATTGCGGAATAAAATGTATTTTATCAAAGAATCGCTGGAAAATGCGAATTTCGTTAAGGATCACGAGAAAAATGCGAAATTCTTCAAAGGATCGCTGAAAAAACACGAATTTCATCAAAGAATTGCTGAAAAAACATGAATCTTGCCCAATAATAGAAAAATCATGGTTCATAATCATTATGTCTAGTAGTATATGTAAATACAGTTTGTGATATAAGACAAAATTAACACTCACCAATCGGCGAGTAATACTAAAAATTGGTAATTGATGTTATTGCCAGTACTGGCTAAACTTAATAGTCACACTCGCCAATTGCGATGATTGAATGTAAAATGAAATTTTTTTCCCGCTGTCAATCAAAGAATTTTGAAACCATTTGGTGAAGTTTTTCCCGAAACCATTTTGTGAATTTCCCGATTTTTTCTTCAAAATAATTTTTCAACAATATTCGACCCAATACGCATGCGTAAAAAAAATCACCAGCCAATGAGGTGAGGGTCTATTACTGTCTCTAGAAACGTGTTTGGGATCATCTCCTGTTTGTTTTTTTCTTGCACATTGCATTAAACCTAGGAAGGTATTTATATAGAACTCACTGTGGAGTGTTTAGAAGGTATTTATTTTATTTATTATAATTTGTATGAATACTTAGGTGTCCAATTCGGATTTACTGTTTAAAAATGAATTTAGGCTCATTTAACATTCGCGAAATCAATCCGATGGAAATTGTGTTTTTAGATCTCTATCATTTTGTATATATAGTACAGAAAATAATTATTCAAACGTACGTAAAAATATCGTAGAACACGTAATACAAAATTGGATCACTTATAGTCCGTTTATTATCAGGGATGAATCTTATGGTGTTCCGATTGCAAATGAAAACGATTATGTAAATATATGGTTCTTCATAGAAGTATGTGCTTCTTCACACTTCAATAGAAGCATTGTTTAAATTAATATAATTCTACAAATATGATGCAGTTTTAAAATATTGAGTAATGATTAATACTGTCAAGGAATCTACTCATATACGTAATTAAGTTTTGGTACTTCTCTATTATCTCATCGACCACTTTTCATAACAAAAAACTGTCGCCAAACTGTAACGCCAAATAAACGGGAGAACGTTGTAATTAATACGCGCAAATGTTGAATTAAAAACCACTTGACGACATAACAAACACGTATAATGCTTCCGACATCAAGTAAATGGGACTGCATTTTTGGCATTTATTCATACAGTTTGGCGATAGTATTTTGTTATGAAAAGTGGACGATGGGATAATAGAGAAATACCTAAGTTTTTTATACCAAGTTTGAAAATTTATCTTTTTTTGACATTTAAAAAAAAATAACAGAAAAAACATTACAAATTTGCCCATTTGCTCAGCGGTCAAAGGATTAAGTAAATATTAATGATTAAGCGGAACTGGTTCTAGTTATGAAGTAATATTATTTTGCTCAAAAACCCCCAACAAAAAAAGAATTACAAAGAATAAGTAATCGTCTTTAAATATACAAAAAACAATGTGATTAATGACCAGGATTTTTTTACATATAACATTTTTTATATACAAAATAAAAACGGAAATAACCTCATTCATTTCATCAGATGTCAAAAATAGTTTTTTTTCCACATTCCTGGGCAAAGCACTAAATCAATAAAATCACCAATTTGTGACAAATTATGAGTTTCTTATGAATCGCCAATGAACGGACATGCAAACTGGTAAAAAATGAATGTAATAAATTAAAACATTCAAGATTTGGATACATACAAACAATGTAAATATTAATATTGTTACATGATACATTGTTTGTATATATACTTGTTTGTATACATACAAACAAATATAATGTAAACATTATTATTCAAATATTAAGAGTTTGCAAATCAAAACATTCTAAAGATTTGTATACATACAAACAATATAATGCATACATACTCTTTACAAATAAAATAGCACACTTATGTAATGACAAAACTTTTAAATCGAATAGAGATAATATATTTCTGTTAAAAAATAATGCTAAAGTTCAGACTTATATATATTATACATTCACATAAAGCTAGTCACATTCCTGCATATTTATTAAATATTTAGTTGCTAAATACAGAAATAATATTTTATAATTTATATTCAGACGCTCAGATTCGCTTTTTTTGAACATATAAAAATAAAAATATTACTACCGTGCGTACTGTCTTTTGACATTATATTTACATAATAGTTTTAATTAGCAATCAGAACACCATAAGATTCATACCCGATCATAAACGGAATATAAGTGGTCCAATTTTGTATTACATGCTCTACTATATTTTTATTTACGTTTGAATAATTATTTTCTGTACTATATAAACAAAATGATTTGATTTCGCGAACGTTAAATGAACCTAAATTCATGTTACACAGTAAATCCGAAATGGATACCTAAGTATTCATACAAATTACAATAAATACAACAATAAATAAAATAAATACCTTCTAAACACTCCACAGTTTTTTTATATAAATATCTTCCTAGGTTTAACACAACGTGAAAGAAGCCATCAAAACAACATGATTTGATCTTGATCCCAAATACGTTTGGAGACAGGAATAGACCCTCGCCTCATTGGCCGGTCCTTTTTTGACGCATGCGTACTCGGTCGAAATTCGATGGAAATTTGACAAAATTACCAAACTGCTTTAAATAGATGGATTGTAAAATTTCAAATGAATACAAGAATAGGTTTAATCATAGAATTATTAACCCTATTCCGAAGGAGAATAACGGATGTAAAGTTATTCAGATGTCTTTATAACATAGATTTAGTTTTAGGTCTTCAAATAAATCGGAATATAAATCCTGCGAAAATATATCAAAACAAGACACCCCCACCCCTCGCTACTAAAAAAAAAAACAATGTCTGGATTAATTTTCAGACTAAAAAACAATTTATCTGCGTTTTTTTTTTTTTTTTTTTTTTTTTTTTACTTTGATTCCTTACGCTGCTTTATACTATTTTTTTTTATTCTAAATTTTGTATTTGTCAATATTATTCACGTTTCTGCCAATAAACTAAAAAAAAAGGCGAGTTAAATAGATGCAAAATCTGAGAAAAAGCATTATAAAAGCACCTGTAGAATTCCAAAAACATTTACATATTATAAATCTATTTTAATTACAAATAATCTTATGGTTTTTTAACCCCTTCGTGACGAGCGTCTATTACAGAATTTTTATCAATTTACCACCGGTTTTTCAAAACAGAAATTTTCGTCTTATTGAATCGTAGAAATGCTAAGATATAATAAGGCAAAGCTTACAATAAAAAATAACTGGTGGGAAAAATCGAGGATTCTGAGCATCTTATGCGTCACGTATACGTGTCGCTCGTCCCCAAGGGGTTAAAATCGGATAATTCAACGCTTGTAAACATTATTTTACCGCATATAACAATAACCGAAACTTATTAAGTGAGTAAAATGGTCATATCAGTAAAAGATAATACATTAAAAGAAGTGACATTCTGCAGCATTTCAACAAGCGAGTACCGAACTTCAATTTGGATACAGCCCCTTAAATATGCTCATTATAAAGTAATTAATTTCTCAGAAACTAATCGTAGGAATTTAATGAAATTTGGTATCTAGGCATAGTTTGAACTGCAGATTTCAAATATGTTGTCAAATTTGTGTCTTGCTATTGAAAAAAACAAAGTTTGGGTGTGTTTTAATATGTAGATGGCCCCCTAAGCAAATGTTATATTCATCATTTAAAAGTAGACTTTATTTCCAATCGTTTGGTACCAGTCACTTCCTTCTACTATAATTTGTTGCAGGGTTAGTGTGGGGGGGGGGTGTCCAGTTTTTTTTTCCACGACTGTACATAAAACCGGAGTGCCTGGACAGTCTGTTCAGGCGCTCCGTTTTTAGGTGCGTTCGTAATTATATAAATACGTAGCACCTACTGTCGTCGTCTTGTCCGTCCGTCTGTCTGTTAAAGGTCGAATTCAGATTTTCGATCTGAAAAAGATCGAAAATTTGAAAATAATTAGACTTTGCAGCGCTAGAAACTTGAAAATTGTAATAAAGGCAGTATTTAGATACAACATAAGAAAAAATTAAAAAATCCGGAAAATTAGAAAAAAAAATCGAAAAAAATCAAAAACTGAAAATAATTCGATCTTGTAGTCTTAGAGACTTAAAATGTAGTGTAAAGGTAGTATTTACGATTCAATAAAAGTAAATTTAAAAAATTTGTAAAATTCGAAAATAAATTCAAAAAATCGAAAAATCTGTAAAAAATCAAAAATTCGAAAACGATTTAATTTTGTAGTGCTAGAAACATGAGTTTTAAGATAATTGTCCTGTTAGCTAGTACACTGCCCCTAATTGTTTTATGTTATTTTCCCCGGATTATACTTTTTTAGATGCGTTCGTCATTATATAAATACGTAGCATCTATTGTCGTCGTCTGGTACGTCCGTCTGTCTGTCCGTCCGTCCGCATATAACAACGCAAAAACTACCCAACCGAATAGTTTGAAATTTAAGATATGGTATCTTTGCAGAATTTTGTCGAGACATTTCAAATTTTATGAAAATCGAATCAAAACTTTAGAAGATATTAATAAAAATATTTATTAAAAAATTTGAATAATAAAAAAAAAATCGGTACTTTGTTGTTACAGGAGCTTCCGAGGTTTAATCGTCAAGCGACCGAGATACTTATTTTATGACAGAAATTTATCTGCAGACGATATAATTCATTTCACAGAATTAAAAATCATCAAGATTTCAATAGAATGTTTATATAAATAGCTATAGTACGAACGCACCTCATTTGTCACGTTTGACGTACAATTTCCAACTTGTTTATACTACTTTTTAAATTAAGAAATCGATATATATTAATAATATGCACTACAATATGTTTTCTTCTGAAGCACAAGTGTATATAATTTACAGTTCCTTTACACGGACTCTCAAAGTAATTCGAATACATTATGGTCTATTAGCGATAATCGTCTGAAGTAATTTTAATGATGTTACACTATTTCCAGCATTACGAAATAGATAAGCATTATTGATATGTACTATAAAATAATTCTTAAGAAACATGGTATATGTTGCAATTATCGTTCATGTGCAGGAACACACAAAAGTATCCTAAATATTGCTTCTGTTGTCAACATCTCTTTTACTAAGTAAATAAAAAACGGAGAACGATAAATGAAATACCTAATGAAATAATTTTGTAGCGATTTCTGGCAAAGTACACTCACATTTCGTTAAAACATGTATTTTGATTTAAAATTGCAATTAATTAAAAATCAAATCGGCATTGTTTTCATAAATGAAATGAAAGATTTTCCTCAAATGAGTGTTGCCACAAAAATAAAATACTGCAACAATGATTAAAAAAGTGTTCAATAAAGATATATTGGGACATAGTTGCTGCACTAGTTTATTATATGTATGATTAAAAAGAAAAATTTAAATTCAAATGCTCTATCGCAAATTACATACATAGCGATTTTCGAAACATTAAAACTACCCGTTTTAATACTTTCGTCATTTCTAAAACAAAAGAAAATAATACTTTAATACGTGAAAAACAGCCCTCTTAAAAAGCATAACGAATATCTTTATTCTCTCACTTCCGCGCCGACAAAACATTCTACAAAACCATTTTCGACAGCAACATATTTTTCACACAGCTTGGAAAGATACAGTTACAAGAACAAAAACATCTTTTTCACACAGCTTAGAAATTTACATCTACAAAAACAAAACATCTTTCTCACACAGCTTAGAAAGATATATTTATGAAAACATAACATCTCCTGTTAGTAGGAGCCAAGAATACGTTTAATTCAAATGGATTCGCGACATGCTCAATTTATTTTCCTCTATCGCATGTTTTTTTTTCCGAAACAGCTGATGTCACCCTCTAATACAGTTAAAGTATGATTGATGTTTTTCTTTTTTTTCTTACGTTTGCTATCTTCGGTCAGTTTTTACTGTAACTTTGATGGAATAAGTGAGATGATATTTTGGCTCGACTAATGTTGTTTGCAGATATTTTTAGTCCTTAATTTTTCTTTAGAAGTTTAAGCCTGCGTCTAAAAAATATTAGATATTGCTAAAAAATATTAGACTGCAGTGCGAAATCTTCGCGCGGGTTCAATGGTTTGATTATATAAGGTAAACCAAAAGTTTTGCCCTGATTATAAATACTTATTGTGCTCAAATTATTATAATTATATATATGTTTGTTTGGATACATTGTAAGTACTGTTGTAATTTTTTATAAGACTACGTGCCTTAGTAAATTTCAACGTGTGCCCCCTTGGTAGCTCGGAGAATGTCTAAGTGGTATTCTAGTCCCCACCAAGTGTTCTTTAATATGTCTTCTAAACCAGTACACACAGCAGTCTTCAGTTCTCCTAGTCTTCAGTTCTTCAAAGTCAGCAATTCGTGCTGCAAAGACTCTGCCCTTGATATAGACCGAAGAGAAAAAAATCCAAAGGGGTAATATCTGGACAGCGCGGAGGCCAGTGTGTTGGTCCATCCCTTCCAATCCAATTCGCGCCATCTATTGCACATAAAAACTACTAAAACTGACCTATCCATTGATACAACAAGTTATAGTATTATACAAACGGTTATTTTGTAATGAATTATTATAATCAAGGCCATTCTTTTGGTTCACCCTATATGACTGTCTGCAGGCAATGTCTGAAATATGTTTTAATGATGCTATACTATTTCTAACATAACGAAATTGATGACATTATTGAGGTTCCTAATAGATATTTCCTATATACTAAATTATGCATGTAACATTTAATATTTTTCACAAATTATTTGTCAGGATACATTGTGATTGACTGCACAAAAGAATTCAGATACATTATCATTTAGGAGTGATAGTGGCTAGAAACGCGTTTTCAATAATATTATCTGTTTTTAATCTTAACTTAATGTTTGTATAATATGTGGTTGATATAAATTCTATAGATCATATATAGGGCTGCACAAAAGAGTCCGAATATACTCCAAGTCTATGCTTTTTAATAGCTAAAATGGATTTCAAATATAAGGGGATTAGAATGACAATGGAGTAAGTCAAAAATTTGAACAATCTAAATAACCTTATTTTCACTGAACATTTATTAATTTTGGTGTCGCGTCAATTCGTCGTGTACCATTCATCGCAGCGTCAATTCTTCGCGGCGTCAATTCGTCGTGGTGTTAATTCGTCGCAAGGAAGATGTTTTTCAAGGCTATGATGATAAAAGTAAAGATAATTTAGTAAAATTATTTAATGCCGTAAAATGTTTGTTATAATTCTCTATATCTAAAAACCAAATTTTCATTAAATAATTTTACTAAATTATATAAAAGTATATAATATATAGTAAAGTTTATAATTATATAAAAGTAAAGATAATTTAGTAAAATTATTTAATGCCGTAAATTGTTTGTTATAATTCTCTATATCTAAAAACCAAATTGTCATTAAATAATTTTACTAAATTGTCTTTATTTTATCATCGTAGCCTTCAAAAACATTTTCCTTGCGACGATTCGACACCACGACGAATTGACGCCGCGAAGAATTGACGCTGCGACGAATTGACGCTGCGATGAATTGTGTGCGATGAATTGTTCCGCGATGAATTGTGCGCGACGAATTGACGCAGAACCATTGATTTTTGTTCAACGTGACAGTCAAATATGCCGTAGTTCACTTAGTGGAGTCGCTAGAAGGCAAAACAAGTTGGACCACTTAATGCAACGATAATACGACAAGTTTCACAAAACCCTTAAGTTCGCAAATTACTAAATATTGACTTACTCCACTGTCATTCTAACCCCCTCTTAAGTTAAGCATGTTTCACTTGAACTGAATTTTAGTACGCAATAGTATTTATGCAATCTAGTCAGATTCGTGTGTAGGGAGACTCAAAAAGATTTCTAATCCATTGCCGTCTATGAAAAGTAATTGATGAAAATTACCTTTCAGCTATGTTATGCATTTTACAAATTTCTTATTTATATATTACCTTTCCTTTTATGAAAATGCTAATTTTCGCAACGACATTCTGGCAGTGTTGAAAAATTTATGCGTGGCGAATGAATTTTCTTTCTTCATTTACTTAACTTGCTTCATGTATGTGAAATTTCATAACCGATTTTTTACTTACTCCCTGCTGTGATAGAATTGTGACATAATGTACATTTGTGTATTCCCGACGACAATACAATACTATAATATTTCTGAAACTTGATTATGAATTAATCGATTAATTGTATTTAAATTAATCGATAATAATTCGATTCAACAACGACAAAATATTAAAATAAAGAAAAGGCGGCAGCACAACATTAAATGTTTTTAATTCCACAATGAAATACGACTTTCAATTTCAATTAAAGATTGAAAAACAATAAAAGAAAGAAATAGTGACGATGTAGTCAATTTTTTGGAAGAAATCGATGATGGCTTTCGAATTGGCTTTAATAACTATTATTATAATGAATTATGAATAATGAATTACATTTGTGAGGATGCAATTATTCAATCATCAATCATGCCCCAAATAAAATGAAAAAATTCCCTTTTACAGTTATATAATTAATTAAATCTTCCTTTCTCTTAAAAAAAAAAAAAAAAAAAAAAAAACATCATTTTCTTCATCTCTTTAGTCGTTAATATGTATGTCATTCCTTTTAAAGCTTACCAGCTCTTTTCAGCCGTTAATAAATAACAAGTGAATAAGTGTGATCGAAGATCGCACAAAGGGTTTCGTTTAATATTCCTTACAAAACACTTTATCCTTTCTTTAATAAATCCAAATAAGTTTCATTTTCAAAAAAAAAAAAAAAAAAAAAGTCATGTTTTTTCTATAAAGTAAAAATTTACCGGTCTATTTTTCTCATTTTTTCGAATATCTGAACCGGCCCGATAGCGGGCGAAGCCAAATATTATACTCTGTCATAATAATATCTGTCATGTGAACTAAATGAGATATTTAAAAAATAATAATTTCAAAATTCAACATGTTGTACACCTTCAAAATGTTAAAACATGCGAATATTTTCATAATCGGGTTTCTATCATGATTCAATACGTTCCTCAAACTCATATATTTACTATTCTCTATTACTCATATTGATACTCGCTTTGTATTATTCTCAGACATTTGAAAAATCCGTTAAACTTCCGATAGGACGTCAGATTAATTCCTTTTTAATGCTCTAATGACGTAATATTAATTTGCTTTCTGTACATACTCATACTCATACTCCTTGTATTATTGAGAAATTTCCGTTTTTTTACCAATATACGTCAATCAATTTTATTTCACATTAATCTTTTATTTCAATTGGTGAAACTTTTTATTTCATTTCCATTTTTAACATGGAAATCTTTCAATATTATTGTAGCAAGAATTTTAGTGTGGATTTTTAATTGTTGGCAACTGCTATAACGAAAAATGTTTAAATTTAATAGGAAAAGGCTGTTAGAGTTTTGGTTTTCTATTTCTATTTATTAAAATAATATGATTTTTTCAACTTTTAATATTTTGAGCTTAATAGCAGATATTCAGTTATATATACACAAAGTTTCAACTCTGTAAGTTATATAGGTTCTGAGAACGGCTCTGTGACAGACAGACAACGGAGCGGGAGTAATAGGGTTTCGTGAGATGGACGAAACCCTAAAAACGAAATCAACTTTCCTATCCTGAAACTATAACAGTGCAAAATCCATATGTTTCTAGTCGTTAAACTGAATAAATAAAGAGAATATATTTTTTCGTATGCCTTCCTCTAAACGCTTATTAATTATTACAAACTGTAGCAGATACAAGTGATTATTTCACTCCTCATTCTGTTTAAGATAAAAGGCGTCTCGTATTTATACTTGTGTAATTTATGATTTTCTTTTTGCTCATTAAAATAAACATTCCCAAAGATCGCGCTTGGCATTCTAATGAGTGTTGTCGCGTCACGACCAAATTGACTTGACTTCAGGATGGCTTTTTTAAGCTTTTTATTACATCTAGCTGCAGGGTTGGGTTGGGTGGATTACTGACGGCCAATTATCTACACTTGGGATATAGGCCCGGGGGGAGTGCCCTTCGTGGGGGGTCTTTCTAAGGGAACCTAACCCGCATGGATAAATCCACGGCTCGAAGAAAACCACGAAAACTCCGAACGATTAGGCCGACGGGCGCGATTGGGATCGAACCCAGCACCTCCCGTCTACCAGCTTCGAGAGCAGAACCTCTCAGCCACTGGTGGGGATCTAGCTACAGGACAACACGGAAAGACAATTAGACACAAACTTCACTTTTACAGCTAGACTAAAAATAATTTAGTCTGTCGACAATCTGCATACTGTCCGTGGGTTTCCACTCTCGCTAAAGTTTTTATTAACGTTCATCAACTCTCCAGGAAACAGATTATTTCTCTCGGTAAAAATAAGCCTACGTCCAGGCTTCGTATACCTTTCTTACGGCAAGCCTAAGTACAGGCTTCATCAACTCGCCTCATCTGGCGAGAATTTTTAGATTCTCACATCCAGAGCTCTGACGATGAAGTCCTCGATGCGACCTCTTTCAGACGTATATATCTGCAGGCTTTCCAGTTGTATCTCGAGTGAATCTTGAATTATCTACATCTGGTCTCAAGCATGCAAAAAATTATTGCATTCCCATGTGAGATGAGACTTCGAAATTTCCAAGTGCTCATGGAATTATGATATTTGAGCTGTCAGAATTTAAGTTTAACCGAACACTCGAGAACACTTTATAGTCTGTGAATAAAAAGTTATTTACAGAAAATTCGCTCTTATGAGGGATATTTGGGGGCACCCTCAGAAAAGCGTGACCTCGCACTTTTAGTAAGAAAGTGATGATCTCACAGTTTGTTGTAATTTCAGTTACACCAATTAATAAGTTGGCTGGCTGGATTTCAGTTCAAAATTTACATTAAATGAATTGTTTTTATATTTATTACAAGTCAGGGTTTCCAGTTTTGGCTTGATATGCTGCAATAGAATATCACAACTGTCCATGACTCTTAAAATTATTGCCAGGGCATCTCGTCTCTGATTGTTCTACGATAATTACATCATCACAACATTAAGTGCTAAAACGTAGAAAATAAAATAAAAATAAAATAAAATAAATAGATAAAAACACGATTTTATTAGTGTACTTACAAATAGAAAGTAATTTTTTTTAATCAAAAATCCGGGGGTAAAAGCAAAAATCGCAAAACCGTGAGATACTGATAGAAATAATCTAAGTAAATTGCAATTTTAATTCCAATTATAATATATTTAAATTTTAATGACTGATAAAGAATTTTCGATCTAATGATTTTCATTGTAGCTTACTTTGTTTGCCATATTGATTCCAGCGCTATGTGATTTTACGATTTTTATTTTGACCTCCAGATTTCTAAATGAAAAAATATTTTATGGTATTAAGTGCACAAATAAAAACTTACAATTATATTTTTACTTTTATTTTATTTTATTTTTAGATAATAACAATGCAGTAAGAAAATATTGATCACTTCTCTGGTCACATTTTACTATCATGGATTATTGTTAACTCTAATATTTTATTCAGTTGCTTTTAGTTAATATAGCAATCTTGACGAAAAGGGATAAAGTCAATATTAGTTATTACTTTCGATTTTATTTACTTATTTTGCAATAATTAACAACGTGGCTATGAAGGAAAAATACATTTTCATCCCCAACATCTGTTTCATTGATTTCCTTTTAAACAATTAACAAAATCGATGAAAAGTATTTACTTATTCTTTGTTCATAAAGTTGTTTTAGTCATTTCACTTTTTTTTATTAACAATCAAATTGCTTAATCTTCGATAAATCAAATTGCTTAACCGTTCATATTCTATCATGTTTATTTCTTTTTATAATAATCAATATTGTAATAACAAAAATTTATTGCTGGTAAGTTTTCGTTCTTTTGTATTATTCATTTCCTTTGTGATGATTATCGTTTTAAGAAAAAATTGGTGCCAATTGATGACAATGTAGTTGAAATAGAATAAATTCTTGTTAAATAGCTGTTCTGTTTTATTCATTTTATTTTATTATAACATGCCATCTAATTATTAAAAATGTGAGTTTTCTTATTTAAAAAATTTATGCTATTAAGGGCACTAATAACAACTGATTGAAAAATGTTTTTACTTTTATTTTATTTTATCTTTACATAGCAACAATGCAGTAAAAAATATTGATCACTTCTCTGTTCATGTTTTACTATCATGGATTATTACAAACTCTAATATTTTATTCACTTGCTTTTAATTAATATATCAATCTTGACGAAAAAGGATAAAGTCAAAAGTCAATATTAGTTATTACTTTCGATTTTGTTTATTTATTTTGCAATAGTTAACAATACGGCTATAGAGGAAAATCAACTTTATAACCCCAACATCTGTTTCATTGATTTCCCTTTAAAAAATTAACAAAATCGATGAAAGATATTCACTTATTATTTGTTCATAAAGTCGTGTTATTCATTTATTATTATTATTATTTATTAAAAAGATAAATCAAATTGCTTAACCGTTCATATTCTATCATGTTTATTTATTTTTACGAGGGAAAGTCATTAAGTAAATCACAAAAGATAATTAAATAATAACTTCCAATGATATTAACTTCAAAACTATTTTTATTTCTCAACATATTCTCCACCCATGTTTATGCACTTGTATCACCGTTTTATCAGTGCCTCAACACCAGCTGCATAACATCCTTTGGGTTGCTGTCTCAGCCACATTAGGTCTTCAAGCTGAACCTTTTCTTCATCTGCGAACATCATCTTGCAACTTTTTCAACATCCACCATACAGCTTCGACTTAGCCCCAAGCGATTTTCATCTGTTCAGTCCACTAAAAAACCATCTTGGAAGCAAGATGATGTTCACAGATGATGAAAAGGTTCAACTTGAAGTTCTCGTGTGGCTGAGACAGAAACCCAAAGAATGTTATGCAGCTGGTGTTGGGGCACTGATAAAACGGTGATATAAGTGCATAAATATTGATGGAGAATATGTTGAGAAATAAAAATAGTTTTGAAGTGAATATCATTGTAAGTTATTATTTAATTATCTTTTGTGACTTACTTAATAACTTTCCCTCGTATAATAATCAATCTTGTACTAGAGAATGCTTTATTACTAGTAATTTCGCACTTTGATATTATTCATTTCGTTTGTAATAATTATATTTGAAATAAAAAAAAAGCTTTTAGCTAATTTATGCACTGTAAAAAAACTTTTTTAATCTACAAAAATATAATTTACCCACGATGAAAATATAAAATAATCTTTTCCGAAATACCCATGATTCAGAAAACCTATCTTTATATTAAGAAGCCAAAGAAAACATTGTATTTTCGAGCTTTAAAATAACATTTATGAAAACAAAGTTTCTTTTGCTGCCACTAATTTTCGGAAACGTTTCCGAGTAGTTTTTATAAATCAGTTTTCTCAGACTGAAATATCGGTTTCCAGGATGTTATCCATTCTCAATTAAACATTTTCAACTGCGTAATTAAATTTATACATGCGAGAGTAACAAAATAATGTTAATGTTAATGTTAATGCTGTTAATTTTTCATGTTTGTCTGTGAAACATGTTTGTTGAACATAAAAATGTTTTTTGAGAATTGATAGCAACTGAAAAATCAATATTTCGGTTTGGAAAAACTGATTAATACACTATAAAAACTACACGGAAACATTTCCGAAAATCAGTGGCAGCGAATGAAACTTTGTTTTTATATATGCTTCTTTAAATTTTGAAAGTAAAGGGGCTTCTTTGGTTTCAAAAAATAAAGAAGGCTTTTCGGAATTGTAGAAAGATTATTGTATATTTTTGCTTCTGTTTATATTACATTTTCATGGATTAAGATATATTTGTCTTTTTTTTTTACTGCGTGGCAGTTGAAATAGAATAAATTCTTTTTAAATCGCTGTTCTGTTTTATTAATTTCATTTTATACTAACACAGCGTCTAATTAATAAAAAGAGGAATTTGGCATGTTCGTGTCTACTGTTTATTTCGTTTATGTTATCTCTCAATAATAAATAAATTAATTAATTAAAATAAAATAAATTGAACCAAGTTCAAATATAATTTTGAGTTTTAACATTATCAATGTTGTAAAATAGTATAAAAAATTGAACATCAACAGAATTACGAATACACCTTGCAATAATAATAATAATAATAAAATAAAAATAAAAATAATCTAAAATAAATAAAACCAAGTTCAAATGTAATTTTGAGTTTTAACATTATCAAAGTTGTAACATAGTATACAAACATTAAACATAAACAGTATTACGAATATACCTTCCAATAATAATAATAATAAATAAATATAAATAAATTAAAATAAACAAAACCAAGTTCAAATGTAGTTTTGAGTTTTAATATTATCAAAGATGTAACATAGTATAAAAATACTGAACATCAACAGGATTACGAATATATCTCTCAATTATATTTCCAATATAATCCTTAATACCCACTCGAAGCCAATGGAAAGTACAATATTATTTTGAGAAAGTGGTGTAGAAAATAAATAAAGATAAATAAACAGGAAAGCGGTGGATGACAAATGTTGATACAAAACCTAGTGTATATGCTTTTGCAATTTTTTATAATTAAGCTTGTTATATCGAAAGTTCATACCTCTCAATTCCCCCGATCTTTCCTAAAAGAAATGAATTAATTGATTTCCAATTCAAGATTTTATTTTGTTCAATTCCACAATTAACAATGCAATGGAATGTAATACATGATTTGCTAGTTTATGTTAACTAATGGTTTGCATAATTTGCATATGTTTGTATAGTTTTATATGTTTGAACCTCACAAACATATCCTGTAAATAGCAACCTAATCGTATGCTTTTTGCGGAAGTTAAAGCGAAACAGATGTACATACATAAATACAGACATCAAAATATTTTCGTGTCTTCCTAGTAAAGCCTCAAATGATGTTTCAACCCATCAAGTACCTAACCATAATTCATATTAATTTTTTCTATCTATAATAGAAGAAAGTATTAAACTCTAATTTTTTTCAACTTCCGGTTTTCGACAGACTTACACGTTATAGGGGTCAAGAGATGCCAATAAACATGTTTATACAAAATGTCTGTCTGTCATCATTGTATCATCGAAAAGTGCATAAAAGTTATGTATAGAATTGAACCAAAAGTTTTTTTTATAGGTTTGTGACTATGGCAAGTAGGTTCTTGAATTTCTAGATATTCCGCCGAAAAGGGGACACTGTAACAGCGAATGTTGTGCCATTTTCACTATTGTATCATCGAAAAGTGTATGAAGTTATGCATAGAATTGTTTCAAAAATTTTTATAGGTTTGTGGCTATGCACAGCAGGTCCTTCTTGAATTTCGAGATATTCCGCCGAAAGAGGGCGCTGTAATAGCGATTTTTGCGCCATTTTCATTATTGTACCATCGAAAAGTGTATGAAGTTGTGCATAGAATTCAACCAAATTTATAGGTTTTTGGCTACAACGACCGCTATTACAGCGCCAATGAAAATGACATAAAAATCGCTATTGCAGCACCCCCTTCAGACGGAATACCTCCAAATTCAAGTGGGACCTGCTGGCCGTAGCCAAAAACCTATAAATTTGGTTGAATTCTATGCACAACTTCATACATGATAGCGGTCGTTGAAGTATTAGCATGTATGAGATAGAAGAAAGTTTTGGGATTGGCACATTCGACTAGTTTTACATCAATTTATAATTAAAAATATGCTTTTACTTACCCATCATACGTAGTATAGGGTAAGTCTTGTAATCGTTTTGAAAATAGAAAAAAAATTTTTGACGGATTTACACGTTTCAGACACTGGAGATTCCGAAAAACATATTTTTAGAAAAAAAAATTTGCCGTCCGTCTGTGTGTCTGGATGTCTGTGTGTCTGTGTGTCTGTAAACGCTCTATCTCCCGCAAAAATTGAGATAGAGACTTGCAATTTGGTATGTACTTAGTATGTAATAATGGGAAAAAGCCTATTTCATTTCAATAACCTCGATTAACCGGAACAATTTTTTTCGGACTCTCGAATTATTCGTTCTGATAAAAGGTATATAAAAATTTTCGAAATTGTTTATTTTAAGAAATGAACATAAAAGACAATAAAAAAACATAAATTTTGCATAAAGCATGAAGTCGATCGGATAATGAATTGCCGAGATATTTGGAATCCTATTTGCCACACTCTTCGATTTTTCATGACCCTGTATTTCATCCAAATTTCACTTCAAAGATATATTTTAATTGGACATTTCACGCTTAATCAGATGCAATAAACCGCTAGTTAATAGGATTATTATTTTTGGAGTTATAAGGATGTTTCTTTCAAGCAATTCAGTAATCGAGCCTTTAAAGTTTATGACGTCATCAAGCCACGATTTTATTTGAATTGCAATGCATTTTATAAGTAGTTTACACATTTTTATTTTAATATTTTACATTATGCATATCCATGATGGGTAAGTATTACGGTGCCCCCCAACGACTAGTTTAATTTAAAAAAAATGTATAGATAATGTTTGGGATCATTCATAGCAGACCATTAGAAAAAAAAAGTCCTTTCAATTGGATAATTCTTTGGTAAGATAAAAAATATATTTTGCCACGTATTTAACATTACTATTCTTAGATTTTGATATCATCTAATTTTATGAAGATTTATAAAAAATTAAAATATATTTTTCCATTCTGATTTGATTCAAGGAACACAAATGTGAGATCAAAAATGTGAACGTCTCAAACGCCAAAAGTTACCATTTGAAAAATTAAAGTTGGTATAATTTTTAATACGTAGACGAACCCTTATTAAAAAAATTTCATTCCTATTCGAAAAGAAGGAATTATCACGAGTTTAATGACACCTTTGTTGTGGTTGTATTGTAAATTATCTGCAAATAATAATCTTTTTGTCACTTTATCACGAACTGCATTATATATATATTTTTTTTTAAATAAAATTAATAATGTTGTTGAAGAGTGCCTATTTCTTCCTATATCTTAGTCATTTCTAATTTCATTAATTTCCTTTGGCATCTCTAAATGCAATTCAGTTTTAAGAATTTCTTTTTTAAATGAGTTGCAGCATAGATATAAATGGTTAAATTGCTTATTAGTTTGTGCTTTGTTCCATTCCATATATTTTGCAATCGTTTCTGAGAACAAATAACTCTTTCTTAATTAAAACACTTATGTAATACATTACCATTTATTTAACGTTATAGTTAAGAAATACTTATTGCTTCTTCTGTTGTGCTTTAATTTTATTTATTTCAGGAAATGTTTCGGCGTTATTAATTTATTTTTACTTCCTAAAAGGCTAGAAATCAAGATAAACTAGTAAATCTACAGATCAGAGGCCTCAGCGTCAGCTCTACAATCATTGTTCATTAATCTCACTCATTTTTAACATTATCTGCATAATATTTGATATCCTAAAATTCAATTTTTTAAAGTTATTTATACATTTATAAGAATGTAAAATTTATCGAAAGTTCCGGAAATGCTAGAAGTATCGCATTAAACAAAATGTTATGCAATGATAGGATAAAGTATTTATTACTGTATTTTTTCAGAATAACAATACATTACTTCGGAACCCCCCTTGAACCTTTCGCTTTTATTTTTATTTTCAATTTCCAGTGATTGTGCTATTTCATTTCTTGAGTATATGTCTGACTGTATTTACTATTTTAATTTCATTAGAATAACCATAACTTTGTACAGGAGATTTTATCCTATCCTTAAAAGAATACTTATATTTCAACCACTAAACATTATATGTATATGTTGCTGAAATTGTATAAAATTCCTTATATAAAATATGCTTATACAAATATAAATTCCTCTTATGTGACCTATATTCAATTTACACATTCAACGTATTTATTATTTTCATTTGGAAAACTGATTTGTTAATCTTTCTTTAGTAGTTAAAATAAATTCTTATCTATTTCATTAAAAAAAGCATATTAAAAACGTAAATCACCCGAAAATTAGCTATTTTGTTAATAACATTTCGCGTCAAAATAATCCGATTCACTTGAATTTTCTTTTGTAGATATTCTAAGAAATATTGTTGCTTAGCAACCATTTAATGAAAGAGAGAGAAAAAAAAATGCATTGGAATTTTTTGTAAAAAATGATAAATTAAGATGTTTTATATATTTCAAATTAATGCATAAAATTTCCCAATAATTTATGCAATTAATTTCGAAATTCTAATAAATATATTGCAAATTTTCAAAGCGATTGGATTAAATTAAGATCTCCATTTCGTAAATTTAGCATCCATAATTTAGCATTTACAATTATCCCAATGCGACATTTTCATTTCGGTGGATGTTAAAATTAAAAAAATGGTGTTACTTCCCATTGAAAAGCATTATGACCTAAAATAAAATGTTCTATATTTTTCGAAAAAATGAACCAAATGTAACTAAAAAACTATACAGCTCATTCCAGGTATCTCGCCAACATTACCTACCAAAAATCAACTAGTCGGATCATTTTTGCGGCAATTATCGCGGAGCAGACAGACAGACAGACAAACAGACGGAAACCAAAAACTTTTCCGGTCTCCACAGTTAGTCTCAACTGACGTTTCGGCAAAAACCTCACAATTTAAAATTTTTGTGATTTTGATTTTCTTTGTTTATTTTCAAAAACTAACAACAGTCCTGGGAACAAATAACTCTTTCTTAATTCAAACACTTATTCAAGAAACTTTCTTTTTCATTTACTTAACAATGTGGTTAAAACTGTGTATTACTTCTTTTGTTATGTCTCAATTTCATTCATTTCAAGAAACGCTTCGGCATTAATGATTAATTTTTATTTTTTTAAAGCATACTAATCAAGATAAAAAGAATTTAGAGTATAAAATTTTGTGCTGTCGATTTTATTTATTTATTTTACAATAATTAACAACATTCCTAACAGCAAATACTTGTTCTTAATCCAAACAGCTATGAAAACATTTTCTTTTCCGTTTTCTTAACAATGTGGTTAAAAATTACTTATTGATTCTTTTGTCATGACTCAATTTCATTTATTTCAAGAAACGCTTCGGCATTATTGATTAATTTTTATTTTTTAAAAGGATAGTAATCAAGATAAAAAGAATTTAGAGTATAAAATTTTGTGCTGTCGATTTTATTTATTTATTTTACAATAATTAACAACATTCCTAACAGCAAATAACTTGTTCTTAATCCAAACAGCTATGAAAACATTTTCTTTTCCGTTTTCTTAACAATGTGGTTAAAAATTACTTATTGATTCTTTTGTCATGACTCAATTTCATTTATTTCAAGAAACGCTTCGGCATTATTGGTTATTTTTTATTTTTTAAAAGGATAGTAATCAAGATAAAAAGAATTTAGAGTATAAAATTTTGTGCTGTCGATTTTATTTATTTATTTTACAATAATTAACAACATTCCTAACAGCAAATACTTGTTCTTAATCCAAACAGCTATGAAAACATTTTCTTTTCCGTTTTCTTAACAATGTGGTTAAAAATTAGTTATTGATTCTTTTGTCATGACTCAATTTCATTTATTTCAAGAAACGCTTCGGCATTATTGATTAATTTTTATTTTTTAAAAGGATAGTAATCAAGATAAAAAGAATTTAGAGTATAAAATTTTGTGCTGTCGATTTTATTTATTTATTTTACAATAATTAACAACATTCCTAACAGCAAATAACTTGTTCTTAATCCAAACAGCTATGAAAACATTTTCTTTTCCGTTTTCTTAACAATGTGGTTAAAAATTACTTATTGATTCTTTTGTCATGACTCAATTTCATTTATTTCAAGAAACGCTTCGGCATTATTGATTAATTTTTATTTTTTAAAAGGATAGTAATCAAGATAAAAAGAATTTAGAGTATAAAATTTTGTGCTGTCGATTTTCTTTATTTATTTTACAATAATTAACAACATTCCTAACAGCAAATAACTTGTTCTTAATCCAAACAGCTATGAAAACATTTTCTTTTCCGTTTTCTTAACAATGTGGTTAAAAATTACTTATTGATTCTTTTGTCATGACTCAATTTCATTTATTTCAAGAAACGCTTCGGCATTATTGATTAATTTTTATTTTTTAAAAGGATAGTAATCAAGATAAAAAGAATTTAGAGTATAAAATTTTGTGCTGTCGATTTTCTTTATTTATTTTACAATAATTAACAACATTCCTAACAGCAAATAACTCGTTCTTAATCCAAACAGCTATGAAAACATTTTCTTTTCCGTTTTCTTAACAATGTGGTTAAAAATTACTTATTGATTCTATTGTCATGACTCAATTTCATTTATTTCAAGAAACGCTTCGGCATTAATGATTAATTTTTATTTTTTAAAAGGATAGTAATTAAGATAAAAAGAATTTAGAGTATAAAATTTTGTGCTGTCGATTTTATTTATTTATTTTACAATAATTAACAACATTCCTAACAGCAAATAACTTGTTCTTAATCCAAACAGCTATGAAAACATTTTCTTTTCCGTTTTCTTAACAATGTGGTTAAAAATTACTTATTGATTCTTTTGTCATGACTCAATTTCATTTATTTCAAGAAACGCTTCGGCATTATTGATTAATTTTTATTTTTTAAAAGGATAGTAATCAAGATAAAAAGAATTTAGAGTATAAAATTTTGTGCTGTCGATTTTATTTATTTATTTTACAATAATTAACAACATTCCTAACAGCAAATAACTTGTTCTTAATCCAAACAGCTATGAAAACATTTTCTTTTCCGTTTTCTTAACAATGTGGTTAAAAATTACTTATTGATTCTTTTGTCATGACTCAATTTCATTTATTTCAAGAAACGCTTCGGCATTATTGATTAATTTTTATTTTTTAAAAGGATAGTAATCAAGATAAAAAGAATTTAGAGTATAAAATTTTGTGCTGTCGATTTTATTTATTTATTTTACAATAATTAACAACATTCCTAACAGCAAATAACTCGTTCTTAATCCAAACAGCTGTGAAAACATTTTTTTTCCGTTTTCTTAACAATGTGGTTAAAAATTACTTATTGATTCTTTTGTCATGACTCAATTTCATTTATTTCAAGAAACGCTTCGGCATTATTGATTAATTTTTATTTTTTAAAAGGATAGTAATCAAGATAAAAAGAATTTAGAGTACAAAATTTTGTGCTGTCGATTTTATTTATTTATTTTACAATAATTAACAACATTCCTAACAGCAAATAACTTGTTCTTAATCCAAACAGCTATGAAAACATTTTCTTTTCCGTTTTCTTAACAATGTGGTTAAAAATTACTTATTGATTCTTTTGTCATGACTCAATTTCATTTATTTCAAGAAACGCTTCGGCATTATTGATTAATTTTTATTTTTTAAAAGGATAGTAATCAAGATAAAAAGAATTTAGAGTATAAAATTTTGTGCTGTCGATTTTCTTTATTTATTTTACAATAATTAACAACATTCCTAACAGCAAATAACTCGTTCTTAATCCAAACAGCTATGAAAACATTTTTTTTCCGTTTTCTTAACAATGTGGTTAAAAATTACTTATTGATTCTTTTGTCATGACTCAATTTCATTTATTTCAAGAAACGCTTCGGCATTAATGATTAATTTTTATTTTTTAAAAGGATAGTAATTAAGATAAAAAGAATTTAGAGTATAAAATTTTGTGCTGTCGATTTTATTTATTTATTTTACAATAATTAACAACATTCCTAACAGCAAATAACTTGTTCTTAATCCAAACAGCTATGAAAACATTTTCTTTTCCGTTTTCTTAACAATGTGGTTAAAAATTACTTATTGATTCTTTTGTCATGACTCAATTTCATTTATTTCAAGAAAAGCTTCGGCATTATTGATTAATTTTTATTTTTTAAAAGGATAGTAATCAAGATAAAAGGAATTTAGAGTATAAAATTTTGTGCTGTCGATTTTCTTTATTTATTTTACAATAATTAACAACATTCCTAACAGCAAATAACTTGTTCTTAATCCAAACAGCTATGAAAACATTTTCTTTTCCGTTTTCTTAACAATGTGGTTAAAAATTACTTATTGATTCTTTTGTCATGACTCAATTTCATTTATTTCAAGAAACGCTTCGGCATTATTGATTAATTTTTATTTTTTAAAAGGATAGTAATCAAGATAAAAAGAATTTAGAGTATAAAATTTTGTGCTGTCGATTTTCTTTATTTATTTTACAATAATTAACAACATTCCTAACAGCAAATAACTCGTTCTTAATCCAAACAGCTATGAAAACATTTTTTTCCGTTTTCTTAACAATGTGGTTAAAAATTACTTATTGATTCTTTTGTCATGACTCAATTTCATTTATTTCAAGAAACGCTTCGGCATTAATGATTAATTTTTATTTTTTTAAAGGATAGTAATTAAGATAAAAAGAATTTAGAGTATAAAATTTTGTGCTGTCGATTTTATTTATTTATTTTACAATAATTAACAACATTCCTAACAGCAAATAACTTGTTCTTAATCCAAACAGCTATGAAAACATTTTCTTTTCCGTTTTCTTAACAATGTGGTTAAAAATTACTTATTGATTCTTTTGTCATGACTCAATTTCATTTATTTCAAGAAACGCTTCGGCATTATTGATTAATTTTTATTTTTTAAAAGGATAGTAATCAAGATAAAAAGAATTTAGAGTATAAAATTTTGTGCTGTCGATTTTATTTATTTATTTTACAATAATTAACAACATTCCTAACAGCAAATAACTTGTTCTTAATCCAAACAGCTATGAAAACATTTTCTTTTCCGTTTTCTTAACAATGTGGTTAAAAATTACTTATTGATTCTTTTGTCATGACTCAATTTCATTTATTTCAAGAAACGCTTCGGCATTATTGATTAATTTTTATTTTTTAAAAGGATAGTAATCAAGATAAAAAGAATTTAGAGTATAAAATTTTGTGCTGTCGATTTTCTTTATTTATTTTACAATAATTAACAACATTCCTAACAGCAAATAACTTGTTCTTAATCCAAACAGCTATGAAAACATTTTCTTTTCCGTTTTCTTAACAATGTGGTTAAAAATTACTTATTGATTCTTTTGTCATGACTCAATTTCATTTATTTCAAGAAACGCTTCGGCATTATTGATTAATTCTTACTTTTTTAAAAGAATAGTAATCAAGATAAAAAGAATTCACATTCGAAATATTTGTGTTTTTGATTTTCTTTATTTATTTTACAATAATTAATAACATTCCTAACAGCAAATAACTCTTGCTTAATCCAAACAGTTATGGAAACATTTTCTTTTCTATTTTCTTAACAATGTTGTTAAAAATTACTTATTGCTTCTTAGTTATGTCTCAATTTCATTAAGCGCTTCGGCATTATTGATTCATTTTTACTTTTTAAAAGGATAGTAATCAAGATTTTTTTTTTAAATCACAGTTTAAAAAATTGTGCTTTCGATTTGCTTTATTTATTTTGCAATAATTAGCAACATTCCTAAGAACAAAAAACTCTTTCTTAATTCAAATACTTATTTAATACATATTCTTTACCATTTACTTAACAGTTAACAATGTGGTTAAAATTACGTATTGCTTCTTGTTTTTGTCTCAATTTTATTTATTTCAAGAAGCACTTCGACCTTAATCATTTATTTTTATTATTTAAAATGATAGTAATCAAGATAAAAAAATAATCCACAATTTAAAAAATTATGTTTTCGATTTATTTCCTTTATTTTGCTATAATTATCAATATTTCTGAGAACCAATAACTCTTTCTTAATTCAAACACTAATTTAGTATATTTTGTTTTCCATTTACTTAACAATGTCGTTAAAAATACGTATTGCTTCGTTTGTTACATCGCAATTCAATTTATTTCAAGAAATTCTTCGGCCGTATTGACTTATTTTTACCTTTAAAAAGGATAATCAAGGAAAAAAGAATTCACAGTATAAAAATTTTGTGCTTTCAATTTTATTTATATTGCAATAATTAACAACATTTTTGAGAACAGATAATTATTCTTTCTTAATTCAAATACTTATTTAATAAATTTTCTATTCTATTTTTTTTAACAATGTTGTTAAAAATTACTTAGTGCTTCTTTTGTTGTGTCTCAAGTTTACTCCTTTCAAGAAACGCTTCAGCCTCATTGATTTATTTTTACCTTTTAAAAGGATAATCAAGATAAAATGAATTCACAATTTAACATTTTCTGCTTTCGATTTTTCTTCATTTATTTTGGAATCATTAACAACATTCTTGAGTACAAATAACTCTTTCTGAAATCAAACACTTATTTAATAAATTTTCTTTTCCATTTACTTAACAATGTGATTACAAATTACTTATTGTTTCCTTTTTTGTGTCCTAATTTTATTCATTTCATAAAACGCTTCGGCCTTATTGATTTATTTTTACTTTTTAAAAGGGTAGCAATCTAGATAAAAAGAATTTACTGTTTAAAAATTTGTGCTTTCGACTATTTTTATTTATTTTGCAATAATTAACGACATTCCTGAGAATTAATGACTCTTTCATAAGTCAAACACTTATTTAATACATTTTCTTTACCATTTACTTAACAATGTAATTAAAAATTACGTATTCCTTCTTTTAGTATGTCTCAATTTCATATATTTCAAGAAACTCTTCGGCCTTTATGATTTATTTTTATTTTTTAAAAGGATAGTAATCAAGATAAAAAATCTTAGTTTAAAAATTTGTGTAATCAATTTTATTTATTTTGCAATCATTATCAACGTTCCTGAGAACAAATAGCACATTCTTAATTCAAACATTTATTTAAATAACTTTCTTTTCGATTTACTTAACAACGTGGTTAAAAATTACGCATTGTTTCTTTTTTTTATGTCTCAATTTCATTTATTTCAAGAAACTCTTAGGCCTTATTGATGTATTTTTACATGCTAAAAAGATAGTAATCAAATAAAATAATTCAATGTTTAAAAATTTGTGCTTTAAATTTTATTTATTTATTTTTGAATAATTAACAACATTCTCGAAACAAATAACTCTTTCTTAATTCAAACACTTATTTAACACATTTTTTTCCCATTTACTTAACAGTGTGGTTAAAAAATACTTATTGCTTTTTTTGTTGTTTCTGAATTATATTCATCTCAAGAAACACTTCGGCCTCATTGAATTATTTTTACTTTTTTTAAAGGATAATCAAGATAAAAGGAATTCGCAGTTTGGAAATTTGTGCTTTTGATTTTCTTCATTTATTTTGTAATCATTAACAACGTGATTATGAAGAAAAAAAAGCTTTTTGACTTCATCTACTTCACTGAATTTCGTTTAAGAAATGTACAAATCAAAATATTATACTAATTCTTTATACACATCTCCATGTTATTCATTTTTATTTTGAAAAACACTTCAATGTTATTATTATTGTTTTTACGTTTACAAGACGAATTAAAATGACGAATTGCTAAATCGTTCATGTTCAATCTTATTTATTTATTTCTATAATAATCAACTGTGCTATTAAAAAAGATTAATTGATTGTAAGTTCGTGATTCTTTTTTTATTTCTTAATGTAAAAAATATCTTTTTTAAATTAAATTCCTTTGGTGATTGATAACAGTATAGTTGAAAAGAATAAATTATTTGATCGTTTTTCCCTTTCATTCATTCAATTTTATGGCAACAGACCGTGTAATTGACTTAAAGAGGCATTCTTTTAATATGTTTTTGTATTGATTTCATTAATTTCCTTTTGTAATGATTCAGAACATAGCTAAAATACGCTTGTTAACTTGCTTATTGGTCCATGCCTTTAAATCATTCAGTTTTTTTTCTTTTGACAAAAGGAAATATAATTGATATGGGTAAACTGATAATGAGTTAGTCCATCTATTTCATGCATTGCAATTCGTGATAATAAACGATGCAATTAAAACTAATTAATGATTTTGCTTAATTTATTTATTTTTTTGGTATGTTATTGTATCTTATTGTTTTTACATATGATTCACTGCATTCATTCATTCATATTATTAATCTATTTTAGAAATAATTTACAACTAAATTTAAAACATGGTTTGTTATTACTTATCCTCATCTCCTTTACAAAGAGGAAATGAGTTATCAAGTAAAATAGCTTGAGAATGAAGGGTTTTAGGTGCGTTCGTAATTATATAAATACCTATAGTGGTAGCACCTACGTATAGTAGTATACGTAACACCTATAGTCGTCGTCTGGTCTGTCCGTCCGTCCATATGTAACAGCGCAAAAACTACCCGACCGAATACGGATTAAAATTTAATACATATTATCATTGCAAAATTTTGTCGAGTCGTTTGAAATTTTATGAAAATCGAATCAAAACTTAAAAAGATATTAATAAAAGTTTTCTTTATTCTACTAAATCCTATCGTACGTAATCTACATAATAAAAGCAGAAGTCATGTGACTGAGTACAACAAATACGGGCAAACCACTTCTTTTTCCTTAGGCCAGGCGGCAACTTTTATTCAAAACATTTTTTTTTTCGAATAAAATTGCATAAAAGTTACATTTTTAGAAATATCGTTCAAAACAATTGTTACAGTAAAAAATGTACAGATTCTGAGATAACTTCAGTGGAAATTAGGTTAACAGCCGAATATCTCAATCCATTAGAGTAAATAAACTCAGGAAATTCGTTCATTTTGAGTCCTAAAAATATTAAACCACGGAGGTAATCATTCGCAGAGCAAAATCTCCATGGGGAATTTTTCAGAGCTGTCTGGTGTCGAAAAAATAATTCGCATCTGTAAACGTGGCATACGTAATAAGAAAAAAGGCCTGCTCATTTCTCTCATAACAGACGATATGATTTATTTCTCTGAAATAATAACGATGATTTTTACTTTGTGAAACTAGTTATAAAATGAACGCACCTTCTACGTCACGTTTAACGCACAATTTGCAACTTGTTTTAGATTAAAATGTGGGAAGCTTTGTTCATAAATAATATGATTCATAAATAATTTGACTGATAAGAGATTTCATAATTTCGTAGGACTACCCGTAGTATAAAACTGTCTTCTGTAAAAAATGGATGTTTCACTATGAATTTAAAACTAATTGACGATGTGATTGACAACTAAGAATTGCTTTTTAGATCTGTAGTTTTTTAATTCCTTTTAAATATCCCCTGACGACGTATTTTAGGTAGTGTGGTGTAGTTTGAGACAAGTAGGAGGGGGCAGACAATTCGAAAATACACTGAAAGAAAACTTATTCCGCCTTCATCTAGAACGAATAAGTAGTCATTTTCGAAATCCCTAAACTAACAATACAGATTTCCGAGTTATGCGAATAGGTAAACAAATAAACTGAATAGACGAAATGATTGAGATAGGTGATGATACGTTACATTATATTATGAATCGTTTGAATTGCGAGAAATTATCATTTGGTTTCTAGAATAAATTTATAAACTGGAACTATAGTTACTAAAACTAACTTCTTGTGTTCACATTTATTTGCAGAGATTTTTAAATAAGTTTGACCACGATAATATAGGAAAACGCTCTTGAATTTTAATAGGGGAGACTAGAACTCTCCAGCTAAGGGAACTAGAATTTATAAGGATGACATGGAACTATTTTTTCTAGAGCCACAATTGAGTTTCTAGATGCCAGTCGCAGAATTTTTTCACAGCTTAGGAGACAGACAACCAGACAGAAGTTACGACAAGATGTAATTAGAAAAAAAAATGAAACAAGTAATTAAAAAAAAAAGTATTTTTGTTTTTTTATTAACAAGACGAATTGAAATGATGAATTACTAAATCGTTCATGTTCAGTTTTAATTATTTATTTCTATAATAATCATATACGAGATAAAAAAAAAGATTAATTGCTTGTAAGTGCATACTTCTTTGATTATTTGATTCCTAAATAATATATTTTTTTTATTAAATTCCTTTGGTGATTGATATTAATATAGTTGAAAAAAAATAAATTATTTATTCGTTTTCCCTTTCATTCATTTCATTTTTGACAACAGACCGTGTAATTGACTTAATTTATTTATGCTTTTGTATTTATTTCGTTAATTTCTTTTTGTAATGATTCAGAATGTAGCTAAAATACGCTTGTTAATTTGCTTATTGGTTCATGATTTTAAATCATTGAGTTTCTTCTTTTGAGAAAAGGCTATATAACCCAATATAAGGTTAAATGATAATACGTTAGTCCATCTATTTCATGCATTGCAATTCATGATAATAAATTATGCAATTAAAAAGAATTAGTGGCTTGTTAATTAATGGTTTTTCTTAATTAATTTATTTTTCACTCAGTTGTATTTTATTGCTTTTACATGTGATTTAATGCATTCATTCATTCATATTATCAATTAGTTTTAGAAATAATTTACAGTGAAATTTAAAACATATTTTTTTTTATTTACTTAGCTCTATCTTCTTTACAAACAAGAAATGAGCCATTTGTTGTAAAAATGTGAGCCATTTGTTGTTGCAAGTAAAGTAGCTTGAGAATGAAGAATTTTGATATTCAAATGTCGTAAGTATTGGAAATACTAGGTTGAGCAAAAAGTTCTGGGAAATTTATGAAAGTTGCGTTGTTATGCGCTAATTAACAACAAAAGCAACAAGGACTATTCTTCAAATTAGAGACACTGTAAAAAATGAAGTACTCAAAAATGAGTAAGTCCATGTACTCATTTCGAAATGAGTATTTTTGGATCAAAAATGAACATGTGCATTCTCAAAAATGAGTAAGTTCATGTATTCATATCGAAATGAGTATTTTTTTTTATCAAAAATAAACATGTGTATTTTCAAAAATGAGTAAGTTCATGTACTCATTTCGAAATGAGTATTTTTGGATCAAAAATGAACATATGATCAAACCCAACATACTTGTATATTTCATAATGTGTAATGACGAAATTACGGAGCCTAAAAAGCTATTATTTGAAGGAAAGACGAAGAATAAGAGAAATGAAAAGTGGATCTGGTTCTTCGGGATTTTCATCAAAGTGGATCCACTATAACACATTTACTCTTTTTTTTTCCTCACATTTTACACATCTTTTTTTTTCCTTGATAGTACTTCAAAATTATGATTTTTTTTCCCACTAATTTTTTTAAAATTTATTTTAATTTTTTTAACGTGAGGCAATATTGTGTTATTTAAAAGTTTCATAACATAATATCTTTGCAAATTATAGCTATGCAAATTGGTATTAAACTAAACTGATTTGGTTACAAATTTATGAATTGCGCTAAAATTTATTATTTTATAAATTATAATTTTACAAAGTTTATAATTTTAGTATTTCAATCTATGAATTTTTCTAATGTCATTTTTTAATTAATAACTCTTTGAACTACCTGTTACTTCAGACATTATTTTAATCTTTAACACATATAGACAGGCACTGTACATCCTTAAAAACATATTTAAAACCTCTATCCCTTCCTAACAGATGGCGCCAGATGCCAGATACTGTTAGGAAGGGATAGAGGGAGAGTTTCAAAGTAACTAACAACATTTGAGAAGAAGGCGTGTCCCCCTCATGGCGCGTTGGTTTGGGTCGTCAGGTTAGTAAACAGGACATCGCGGGTTAGATTCCTCTCTTGGGCAAGGGTTGGTTAATTACTATAAACTCACGCAGGAATGAAAAAAATGAGCAGCAATGTATGTATAATCCCTTATAAAGTTATCCTCGCGAAGTAACTTTTTTTTTTTATCCTATAAATTTTATTTTAACGACATAATTTTTTTTAATTTGAATACATCCATGGGATCAAAAATGAGTACATAGGAGTTCATATTTGAATACATCCATGGGATCAAAAATGAGTACATGTGTTTCTCAATTTTGAGTACATTTGGATCGGAGCTATTTTGAGTATGTGACGTATTCAAAATTGAGTACTTTTTACTCAATTTTGAGTACCCATTTTTTACAGTGGACCATCATCGTCCACTACCTTCTGCCATCGCTCTGCCAGATTCCGGATTTGCTGGAAGTACCATGGCGGCTCCTTGGAATCGAAAAACTCTTGACATGCTTCTTCAACTGCATTAAAGGATTCAAATTGACGGCCCTTGAAAATGTGTTGCATCGATCGAAAGAGGCCATAATCGGATGGAGCCACGTCTAGACTGCAGGCGGGGTGTGGAAGAATTTCGACGCGGTCCAACTGTGCAAACTTGTCCTTGGTCCTTTGGGCCACGTACGGTTTGGCATTGTCGTGCTGAAACAAAGCGCCGGATCAACACACGCAAATAATACTGTTCAATAGGCATTTTGGAGCCGAATTTCTTGAACTCCTATAGATATACTACTAGTACTCCTATATACGATACAAATTCTGGTAACTATTAGATTAAAAATTTCCCAGAACTTTTTGCTCAACCTAATAATAATCTCTGTCAAAAGAATTATCCGAAACTTAGACTCAACCAAAGCAATAGTAATAAATATCCAAACCAATTAACGAAAAGATTTTTCTCTGTCAAGGAAATAGATGCCCACGCGATACATTGCCGAAAGTTCTCAAAATTGATTTCATATGTTTTCCCCATCAGACTATAATCTACGAACTAATAAGTGCTTTGAAAGACAACTGCGAAACACCGAACTTTTACAAGATTTTTTTAATGATCCATAAATTTTGTAAACTGTGTTGTAATGAGTTGATTGCATCCTATTTCACCAATATTATGAATGTGTTTTTCCAGTAGTCACGTGACAAGATTCATGAACTAATAAAAATTTATTTTAGAACTCAGTTCTCGTAAAACATGTAACGCATAAAGTAAGGAGAAAAAAATGTTCCATAATAATAATATACTTAATTAATGTAAAATTGTAGCATAGACTTATGATTGTATATGTATACATCAAGTTTAATATGTATGTTTAAACTACAACCACCCGTTTTTGCTGCTTCATAATATAATTTAACACAAGAACAAATTTTAATTTCAGTGAATAAAAACAAGGAGTTGCCGTGCCAGATCAAAAGGATTAAAACTTCACGCTGGAGGTCTGCACGGGCCGAAATTTCTAGGCCCGGGCCCGGCCCGACCCATACAAAAAAAAATCGGCCCGATACAAAAATTAAAAGTTCGGCTCGAGCCCGGCCCGGTATAAAAGCTAAAAGTTCGACCCGAGCCGGCCCGGCCCGGAAACAAGTTAAAATCTCAGCCCGAGACCGGCCCGGCCCGAGTGAATTTCTACAAAACATTGATTTTTACGTCGATTTGGTTAAAAATTTGCCTCGTAGGAAGAGATCTAACCAAAATTTTGGGGTTCGAAGACTAGGAAGAATGAAACCAGTCCCGTCTCTATACTGAAAAAATAATTTAAGGCACGGCCTGATCCTTCAGAAAAAAAGCAAGGCCCGGTCCGTAAAGAGTAATCACCGGCCCAGCCCTGCCCGGCCCAAAACGAGTGGAGACCAGGCCTGGCCCGGCCCGTGCAGATCTCTACTTCACGCTATCGGATTAACTAATTAAGGATTAATGAAAATCATTGGAGTATAAAAGGTAAGAATTTTTTTTACCTATCTTACCTCTGTATTAATAGTATATCAGAAGAAAAGAACTATACTGTATCTTATTTATGTGAATTGAGTCAGCGCTCAATGCTGAGTGAACAATCTCCTTTAAGGAGTTTTGTTCATAAATAATTTGGCCGACAGAAGATTTTTAAATTTCGTAGGATGACCCGCAATAAGAAAATGCCTTTATTGAAAAAAACTATGTTTTATTATGAATTTAAAATTAATTAAAATGTGATTTTCAAGAAATAATTGCATTTTAAATCTTCATTTTATTAAATTTCTTTTAATTATTTCTTGCCGGGTAATTTGTGTATAGTACGGTAATTTGCGTATAAGTTGAGTTTTTTTAAATAAAACCTAACAATGTTTTTTTTTTTTTATAATTGTTTAATTTATACCATATGTTTATATCATGTTTATCATTGTTTTAGAGTGAAAAGGTTTTAAAAGGTTTTAAATTACCAGTGTTTTTATTTGTAAAAGAAAAAAGTTTAAAGGGTATTTCTTTACGCGTCTGCGAGCAGATGAATCACCTTCAAAAGAACATTGTTAAAAAACCATCTGATATATAGCATTCTTATTCAGGTATGTTTGCATTATATTTGTTTACAATAATATGACTTTTAAGGGTAAGTCATATACAATAATATGACTTTTAAGGGTAAGTCATATACAATAATATGACTTAAGGATGGTCAATGATAAATTGCCCTTGCTAATGCTAAATCTAGGGGAGTGGAATGCATTAGTACTTTTAGAATACCAGGAAATTAATACTTTTAACTTCTTTTTTCTGTATTCTCCTCTTAAAAGATTACTCTATTTTTTTTAGTAGTTAAAATATTTCTAAACTGTAGGGTAGATGTGCCAGTAATGGACCGCCCTCCAGTAATGGGCCACCTTCAAAGATTTTGGTTTATAAAAGAATAACCAATAAAAATTTAGCTTTTTATATACTTTTAATTAGTCTCCCTTGCATGTTTTATAATCTGAGTTATTGTTGACACTCTTAATCAAACCAATGAGGAAGCAGAAAATAATGTTTCACAGTTCCACTGTTTCTCTGTAAAAATCTTAATGATCATGCTAAGAGCTGGCTTCACTTAATTAATTTATATCTTTTTTACTTTCTTGACAAAATTGAATTTTTTTGTTTTAATAGTAATAGAAAACTTTGAATTTTATATACTAATGGAAATTTACAAAATGCCATTTATTTGTCAGGTTTTAGGACCATAGTCCATTACTGGAATGCTTAATTAGTCAATTTCCAGTAATGGACACCCCATGTGGACATTACTAAAAAAGCAATTTCAGTAACGTTCATAGTGCATACATTTTTTTGATTTAACTGAAAAGCTAAGTAATCCAATTATTTTTTTTTACCAAAATGTAATAACAATAATTTTTTTTATAAATAGCTTTTATTTATTTATTTATTTATTTCACGTAATTAATAAACTTTTTAAGATTGTAATATGATTATTACTTTTTTTTAAACAGTGCCTTGCATATTTTATAATGTGGCAATCAACACCCAAACAGAAAGCAGAGAATAATGTTTAAGGGCACACGAAAATGAGGGGCTCATGCAGCTCAAACTCTTACCATTTAAGCAAAGACAAATTTTTAAGTCACACAAGTTAAAAATCTATTTTCTTTCTTATATGTTTGATTATTCATCTCTAGCAAAACAGCTAGTACGTACATAAAAAAAAAAAAAATTGTAGCAATAAACTAGTAAATCTGCAGATCAGGGGGCTCAAATCTCAGTTTTGCAATTTTATTTTGAAATAATTTTATTTAGTATTTAAAAAACATTCAACCCACACTTTTATTTATTTGATATTTTATAAATTACTAAAAGTGATATATCAAGCAGTTTTAGGCAGTTTAACTGTTAAGAATAACAGGAAAAAGATTCCATGTATTAGTAACTCAAAGACTTTTTTTAACTAACCCTTCTAACCCCCTCCCCCCCCCCAAATGTCTTAATAATTTAAGATAAATGTAATTCTTTGAAATTTAGTATTTTAAACCTTCTATCTAAAATAATTAAAATATTGATCTTGTGATAATGACAGTAATTAATTTAAACAGTGTATTATTTTCATAAATATTTTATTAATTATTGATATCCTAATTTTTAAATGTATTTGAAAATGACTATTTTATTTCATTAATATGTTTTCTTTAAATTCTGGTTTTAAATACAATCATAATATCAATTATCTATTACTTTTTGTGGGGTGTCCATTACTGGAACAGACAGTGTCCCATTACTGGAGCAGTGTCCATTACTGGAATTTAGGGTGTTTTGATTTATTTCTGTTATTTACAATTAAATTTCGATTCACATTGGGAAATGTGATTATGGGCATGATTAAATATTGTTGGGAAATTAATTTAATATTAAAAAAAGTGAAATATAATAATTATAACTATTAATTAAAAAATAATTTTTAAAGAAATTCCTTAAGGGTGTCCATTACTGGTACATCTACCCTATACTTAATTTTATTTGAAGTGTTAAATTCTAACTTACAGCTAAAATATTCAATTCGATATTTCTTTTAGAAATATTTCGACAACTAAGAAAAAATGGGGCATCCTTTAAGAGGAGAATACAGAAAAAATAAATAAAAAATATTAATTTCATGAGGAGATATTATAACAAGTGGGTAAGTGTGATCGAAGTTCGCACAAAGGGTTTCGTTTAATATTCCTTTCAAAACATTTTATCCTTTCTTTAATAAATGCAAACAAACTTCATTTAGCAACAACAACAAAAAAAAAAGTCATGTTTTTTATAAAGTAAAAATTTACCGGTCTATTTTTTCGTTTTTTCGAATATCTAAACCAGCCGGATAGCGGGCGAAACCAGCTATTATAATCTGTCATAATAATATCCGTCATACGGACTAAATGCGATATTTAAAAAATATATAATTTCAAAATTAAACATGTTGGACGCCTTCAAAATGTTAAAATATGCGAATATTGCCATAATCGGGTTTTTATCATGATTCAATACATTCCTCAAACTCATATATTTACTATTCTCTATTATTCATATTGATACTCGCTTTGTATTACTCTCAAACATTTGAAACATTATTTAAACTTCCTATATGACGTCAGATTTTCTTTTTAAATCTCTAATGACGTGATATTAATCTGCTTTGTGCACTTACACATACTCATACTCCTTGTATTATTGAGAAATTTTAGACATTTTCCGTTTTATTACGACTATGACGTCAATCAATTTTATTTCATATTTATCTTTTTTTTTCAATTGGTGAAACTTTTTATTTCATTTTCATTTTTCACGTGGATATCGTCTGATAGAAAATTAATTATTGTAGAAATAATTTCATTGTGGATTTTTAATTTTTGGCATCTGCTATACGAAAAATATTTAAATTTAATGGTACAAGGCTGTTAGAATTTTGGTTTTTTATCTCTATTTATTAAAATAATACGAATCAAATTTTAATATTTTGGGCTCTTTACAGTTGATATTCGGATTTATACACAAAGTTTCAACTCTGTAAGTTACACAGTTTTTGAGAATGGCTCTGTGCCGGACAGACAACGGAGCGGGAGTAATAGGGTTTCGTGAGATGAACGAAACCCTAAAAAGTACGAATGCATTCCACGTCCATGGCTTTAATATTAGCGAGGGGAATTTGAGATCCCACTGAACAACACTGTAAAGTGGTAATGCTTAATATATACAAAGGGCATTCCATAGAGTTATTGTTTTTCGTAGTGGCAACACTGCGAAACAAAAAAATAAAACTGCAGGTGATTTTTTTAAACTGTTAACTGTACGTTTATAAATATTCTGAACGAAGCAGACGATTTTATTTTTCTAGTTTCGTGCTTGTTTAAAGAACTGTTTTTATTTGCCCTACTGAAATGGAGGTGAGTTATTCAGAGTTAAAAAACGAAATGCGTTGTGCCATAAAATGTTGCTATCGTTTGGGCAAAACAGCTCCCGAAACAGTTAAGTTAATGAAAGAAGCTTACAAAGACAAGTGTTTTGATGAGTCTATGAATTTTAGATGGCATGGTGATTTCAAAAAAGGACGTTTGACTGCAGAACTGGCTTCTAAGCCTGGCCGACCAGAAAGTGTTGTGAATGATCGAAATGTTAACATTGTGTGGGCAATCTTACAAGAAAATCGATAAATGACATGTGAGGAGATAGTGGCATCACCTAACATTTCGAAAACGTCAATATTTCGCATTCTAAGCAACAATTTACAGCTTCGCCACGTTTGTTCCAGATGGGTCATCACCTCATTAAAGAACAAATGCAAACAAGAATTCACCAATGTTGTGAGATGCTTCAAAATGATCCGAATTTCCTAAAGACTGTAATAATAGAGGATGAAACTTGGGTGCATCATTTTGATCCCCTTACCAAGTCTTCAACAAGTATATGGAAACACACTGATTCTCCGCCTCCGCAAAAAATCAAACACTGGAAAAGTCATGATGATTGTTTTCTTTGATCATAAAGGTGTAATCTATCAGCATGCTGTGCATCCCAAATTTACTGTGAATGGTGAAGATTATGTTTCAGTTATGAAAATTTTGCGACAACACAAATCGAGAAAGCATCATGAACTTGTGGGGAATTGGACATTACATCACGATAGTGCCGCATGTCGCTACTTCTGTTCGGCAATGTCTTAGTAAATACAATATTGAAATCATGCCACCCCTCGCCCCGTTACAGTCCCGATCTCGCACCATGCGATTTTTGGCTGTTTCCGACGTTGGAGGAGAAGCTCCGTGGCAGAATATTTAATACAGATTCTGAAGTTATTTCAGCTGTGCTGGGTTCTTTGAAACAGCTTCCAGAAAAAGGCTTCTCTACATGCTTTGAAAAGTGAGTTGAACGATGGGACCGTTGCATATCATCTGAGGGAAGGTATTTTTAAAAAGAATGATGTATTTTTTGCTGTAAATATATTTCTTGATTTTTTATGATTTTACTCTGAGTTTTTATGAAACGCCCTTTAAATTAAATTTTGGGGTAATTTGGATATATATGTTCTAATTTTAGAACGCATTAATCTATTTGTTCCTTTCAGATATGCCTCACAGGTAAGCAAGATAAAGACCGACGAGATATGATGGGAATGATCTCAAAATGGGTTTAAGAGATTGAGATTACAAGAACAGCTATCAGTGTATGCTGCAACAATTAGTGTATACTGCTTTTCTTTGATTTAGACCTAATAAATTTTCAATAATAAACCTCCAAAATGGCATCTTTATTTCTTAACATACTTCAATTTACCTATAGACTGGTAAGTTAAATATAGTTAGGATATAAAACACGCATTTCTTTGTTAATGCGCATTATACCTAAATTCCCTCACTTTCGGGACAATTTTAGCATAGTTAACTTTTTATTTATTGCGAAGTAATAAAAGGGGCAATAAACGTTACACTTGCATAGTTTCCTTCTAAGAGACCACTTTGCTTAAGGCTGCTCGTCAGTAAACTTCCCGAATCCGCTCGCTAATGTTATTCCTATGGGCGTAGGATGCATTCGTATTTTTAAAATATCTCGTCGGAAAATTAATATTTTTAACTTCTCTTTTCTTTGTATTGTTCTTAAAGAATGTCTCTTTTTTTCCTAGTTGTCAATTTTTTTCTAAAATACATACTTAATTGTATATGAAATGTTAAAATCGTATTCAGTTTCGCTAAGATTTTAACACGTAAAAATATAAATTAAGCACATAGTTTGAAATATTTTGAGAACTAAGGAAAAAAAGTGACATTCTTTAAGAACAGTACACAGAGAACAGAAGTTAAAAATATTAATTTCCCGAGGAGATATTTTAAAAATACGAATGCATCCTATGCCCATAGGAATAACATTAGCGAGGGGAATCGGGAAATTTACTGACGAGCAGCCTTAAGAGTGTATTCAAACCCAAACTGCTTATTTTGAGACACATTTGAAAATTCATTTTTGCTCTAAAATGCATCCAATTGGCAGGTTCTCTTATTCAGAAACTTTGTAATGTCCGTATTGTCTCGATTTTTTGATAAAGGTAGAATATATTTCAAAAAATGCTGTCAAAGTGGACATTTTGAAACGAATTTCCCAAAGCGATAGCGCTGGAAACAAAAAAAATGATCGTACTGTGAAAATAATTGTCTGTAAATCAATTTCTAATTAATTGAACGAAAAATAAAAACACGGGGCACTTATAAATGTCTTTATAAATCACGCGCCAAGTTTCCTGTTGTTAGTTTTAACAAGACCGAAAAATCATGCGTCAAGCATAGATTATGTAGCACTTTCCAACGCTTCCAAAATAATTTTACAAATCATACCGTTTAATAAGCTAAAAGATAACTTCTAAGTAAACAATTTGGAAAACGCATAACATATTTAAAAACATAATTTCAGGAATTTCCAACATATACAATATTCGGAAAAATATCCGAATACTTTTATTCAGCCCTGTATAGGATATATAGAATTGTATATATACTACATAGGATGCTAAATTTTAGTTCAGTTAGGAAACGTGTAGCACATTTTAAAATTCTCCGTCTGGAGTTTGTCAATAAACAGAAATGTGTTCGCGAACTTTTGTGCTGCCCTGTATAGGATCTACAGAATTTATACACACCACGTAATAGACAAAAAGCAAGTTAACATTAAAATCGCGTTCAGTAACTTAAAACGCACTTCCAGGAATTATTGTTAACAGACAGTAGATAATTCTTTTGCGTGTCCCTGTAAATGAACGATGACTGCTATACACACAATATTCCGTAGTAAGTCTCTTGTAATGCACCTTAGTGATCTATATAAATTTCAATGCGTTTAAAATAGTGAAACATTATTTAAATAAACCGCAGACGATTTTTCTCCATAGACGTAATGTAACGGAATTATTTTTACTGTCCCTGTAAAGTAACTATAAGTGCTATGCACACCCTGTTCCATATTAAGCTTCTTCTAATGCACCTTAGTGATATATATAAATTTCAATGCGTTTAAAATAGTGAAACATTATTTAAATAAACAGCAAATGATTTTTCCCCATAGACCGCAATGTAACGGAATTCTTTTGAGTGTCCCTGTAAAAAAACTATAAGTGCTACACACTTCCGTTGAAATAGGGAACATGCTATAGATAACGATAATAACATATAAAAATTGCAGAGCAATCCGAGCATATTTACGGGAGTTAGAGCACGGACAGACGGCAGACGGCAGACGGCCAGACGGCAGACGGCCAGACGGCCAGACAAACCGAAGTCATAAGCACTTTTCAACTAGGTTGGAAAGTGCTAAAAATGAGTTTAAAAATGTGTCTCAAAATTTTGAGTTGTTGAGCGTGGAAAAATATTATTTTTTCAATACCACCTTAAATGAAGCAGAAGAAAATATATAGCAAATTGTCATTTGTAATTTCTGTAAGTTTTTAAAGTTAAGAACATTAGATTTTTATATTTTCCTTCATCTATTTCATATTTAATTTATACATTTCTAAATACATTTAGTCTTTATTAATTTATTTTATAAATATATAGCATTCTGCTATTTTATTTATTTATTTTCTGATGATTAACTGCGCCCCCCCCCCCCAGGAGAAAAAAAGTGTTGGATAGGTCAAATTTAGTTCAGATATCTATTTTATTAGCTTTCTTTTTCTTAATTCTTAACACTGTATTAATTAAAAATACAACGAATCCTTAAACAGGGTTCGTACGCTTTTACCATTTTTTACAATTTTTTAATAGAATTTTTCACTTGATTTAAATGCAGAAAAGTATTACAAATCCTGCAGTTAAACGAGTCATCTACAATTTCTGCTATTTAAATAATAAAAAGAAAAATTCTATTACAAAATTGTGGTAAAAGCGTACGAACCCTTTTAAAAACAACATAAAAAAGCAAAACGCGTTTTGAAACAGTACGCCTGCCTTCTCCAGATGCAAAATAATAATAATAATAATAATAATAAATGTCCTAACATTTTGAGAACAGAAACAAGACTGAATGAAAGCTTAGAATGAAAAAAAGGAGAGGTAGAGACAGGTGGAAGAGAACAGAGATTAGGAAAACAGAAGATAAACAACCAATCAAATGTTATGACAAGTATAGTAAGAAAGAGAAACTGAATGAAATCAAACAATAAGAAAGGAGGAGAAAAATAAATATAAATAAAGGTGTCAGAAAATAAATAAATAAATAACTAGTTAATAAATAAATAAAAGGCAGGTTGAAAAAAATTAAAAGACAAAAATAGAACGGGAAGGACAATAAAAAGCGAAAATAATATAATGAAAACGAGAAAATAAAAGAAAAATAAGAAGAAGACATAAAGAAACTAATGGAATTTAACGGAAACAAGAAAAAATCAAACTAAAGAAAAAAGCACGAAATACAATGAAAAAATATTTCGCTAAACTTTTGAAGTTTTGCAAGATGCTGATTCCTTACTTAAATCAGATTTTTCGCTAATAACACACCATTTAATATCGATAGCTATTTTTTTTTTATCCCTAACAGGGAATAGATAACAATGTAGGGGAAAAGTATATTTTCCTTCATCTATTTAACATTTAATTTATACATTTCTAAACACATTTAGTCACACTTTTAGTCACACCTTCCCGTTCTATTTTTGTCTTTTAATTATTTTCCACCTGTCTTTTATTTATTTATTAACTATTTATTTATTCATTTATTTATTGTATCAAATTTACTTAATATAAGAAACAGTTGTGTTTTGTTTAAATACTTTTTTTAAAGATAGCAATCTAGATGATAAGAATTCCACAGCTAAATAATTCATTCTTTCTATTTTCTCCATTTATTTTGCGATAATTAGAAACGTGACTATGAATAAAAACAGCTTCTTAACTCAAACCGCTACTTCATCGATTTTTGTTTAATGAATTAACTTACAGAAAAATATTTACTCATTCTTTATTCATATTCCCATGTTATTAATTTTGTTTTGAAAATCACCTCAATCTCATTCATGCCTTTTTTTCATTCACAAAGTTGATCGTTCATTACACTGATTCCATTCATTACGTTTAGTAACAATCAATAATGCATTTAGAAATAATCATTAGTTGTTAGTGCTTATTTTTTGAAAAATGCCTACGTATTTATGTAAGTGATTAACTAACTCTTTCATTTTAACCAATCAATCTATTAATATATAATGTGACCAACGCGGATGAAAAAGTTAATTTCTGGTGCATTTGCACTTATATTTCCCATTTTCCATTATAATGTCCTCATTTTGTTTAAGTTTCTTTTTAACACTTTTCAACTAATTGGAAAAGTGTTTATGAATTCGGTTTGTCTTTCTGTCTGTCCAGTGTTGAATTCAAGAGGTGTGCCGGGGGGAGGGGGGCATTCCTTCCAGAGCATTGAAATGTTCCCCTGGAAGATTGGAGATGTTATGCTTTTAATAGTAAAAAAGTGTAATTTTTTCCCGGAACTCTATAATGTCCCCTCCGGAGTCACAGAAATCCCTCCCAGAGAAAAACATCTGAAATCAGCACTGTGTCTGTCCGTGCTCTAACTCGCGTAAATATACACGGATTGCCAGGTAAATTCAGGCATGTTCGGTATTGAAAATGAAGTGTGTAGCATTTATAGTTCATTTACAGGGACACTCAAAATAATTCGGTTACATTACGACCTGTGGTAAAAAATCGTTTGTAGTGTATTTTAATGATGTTAATATATTTCAAACATGTTGAAATTGATATATATCACTGAGGTGCATTACAAGATGCTTACTATAAATTATGGAGTGCATAGTGTTCATCGTTCATTTACAGGGACACGCAAAATAATTCGATACAGTACTGTCTGTGAACAATAAATGCTGGAAGCGTGTTTTCAGCTGTGACACGCCTTTTTAAATTTAACTAACTTTTTGCATATATCTTGGCGTGTATAAATTCTATCGCTCATATACAGGACTGCACAAAAGATCTCGAGTACATTATCGTTCATTAACCAAAATTGCCGAATGGAAATTTTCAACCATGCAGTGCGTTTCCTAACTGAACTAAATTCCAACATACTACGTATGCATATATCCAAATCTACTTACCATATACAGGGCTGCACAAAAACATTCGGATATTTTTTCCTATTTTTAATGAAAATTACTCAAATTGGATTTTCAAACATGTTACGTGTTTGAAAATCCAATACTTAATTATATTAAGTATTGGAATAAGCTTACTTAATTAAATAATTTGGCTCGTAAAGTATAATTGATAGCCTTTGTGATTGACATTGTAATCTTTGACAGTTAATGTTCAATAGTGAAATGTCCCCTTCCCGGGTGGTCCTTCTGAGCATCGGTTCCTGGGTTGGGGCCTGGCTGCATAGTAAACAAACCTGCTGGGCGGGGCTAGTTGAGCTTAAGCCGAAAGGTAGGCCTCCCCGCTCGGTTTCACTTTGACCTTGTTTACTCAGATATCCCCTTATTGATCTATGAAGTTTTGCTACAATATGCTGAATGTGCTGGAAATTGTTTTAAAATCTATACTTGACGCATGATTTATCGTTGTCGTTTAATATTTAACAGTATGGTTCAAAATGAGTTTATTAATAAAAGTAAAAAATGCTTTGTAAAAAATAGATTGCTTAATAACACTGCAAAAATTAAACAAATAATTTATTTAAAGTAAAATAAAACTGATTTGAAGTACGACCGCATTGTTTTAATGAAAGTAATTTCATTTAAAGTTGAAAATGAAGTGTGTAGCATTTATCGTTCATCTACAGGGACACGCAAAATAATTCTTTTGTTTTATGGTTTATGGAAAATCGTTTGAAATGAATTTTAATGATGCTACACTATTTTAAACATACTAAAATTGATATATCTTACTTAGGTGCACTACAAGATGCTTATTGTATAATATGGTGAGTGTTATGTTTTCGTCGCCTTGCTCTGTCATCGTAATTATTCCCCTAGAATTGATACCTTAGTTTTACGGTATTTGCTGCCACAACCGGTGTTAAACTGATACCGGACGTTGGAAAAAAAGTTCTCATATAAATAACCAATTAATAATTTATTGATTAAATTAATATGAAAGAAAAATGTTACAGTGATAGCTATTAATAGTCAATACAGCTTATTGTCACTTGCCGTATGTGACTGTCGAATGGCAATCACCCTGATCGCATATTTTACTATATTTCATATGCACTACTCGTACATACCATTCCGTCTAAATAGTAATTAATTCACTCTGGACCAAACTGTCCGATGCACATTCTCTCTGCAACTCAATGCACTCCTCTGCGCTGTTAACTCTGCACTGGCGACTCTCGCGTCCTACGCTATCCGCTACACATCAACGAGACACCTCCTACACTCTTCACCGCACACCAGCGACTGTGGCGTCCTACACCCACAGCTGCACCTCCACGAGTGACACGTTTCTCGCTCTCCAGGCCACACTACAAATCAACGAGGCTGTGCTTCTTCATTCACGGAGCTTCCATACCTGTAGATGCGTTTCTTCTCGACCATTCAATCCCTGAATTCTTCTTGTTTCTACTCGACCATTCCATCCCTGCATTCTTCTCTGAACTCCAGCTCGTTAGGAATCCGGTGCCCATTGTATTTTCTTTCCAAAGCCGGATTACTATTTTTACAATGATCTCGTGAATATTCCCCCAAATATATAATCGGATCAGGGAAATTCCATTGTCAATCACCTAAGGAAGTTTTACAGAAAAAGAAATAGATATATATGAATACGGTAATATATAATAACGATTACATATAATTAATTAAATTCATTATAAATATACAATATAGGTTCTGTTAAAGTCAGAAACCTGACTGTGCATATTTACAGGGAAACACAAAAGAATTTATTCTGTTACAGTATATACTGTCTATGACCGATAATTGCTGGAAATGTATTTTCTGTTGTAGTCTGTGTTTTTAAATGTAACTATTTTTTTTTCATATTAGTTGCTATGTATAAATGCTACAGATCATATACTGGGCTGCACAAAAGTATTCGTGTTCATTCCCGTTTATTGAGTAAAATTGCTGAAGGTGAAAAGTCAACTGTGATAGGCGTTTGCTAACTGAGCTAAATTTTAGCATACTATGTAGTATATATATAAATCAATATATCATTTACAGGGCTACACAAAAAAAAATCGGATACTTTTCGGATAGCAATTGTTGCAATTGGGTTTTCAAATGTGTTGTGCGCTTTTCAAATTGTTTATTTAGATATCGCTCATTATATTAAACGGTGAAATATTGTTACACCATTCGGAATGTGTGGGAAAGGGTTTCATAATCTATGCTTGATGCATGATTTTTCTATCTGTTTTTGTGATAACTTTCCATTCAGATTATAAAGTATTTGGTTAACAATATCCACTCGGTTGGTGTACCATGTCCCCAAAGGCATCTTGTGTCCTTAAACGTTTTCCCCCAACCATATATTCAATTGAAAACACGCTGTTGGAAGCATAGCCAATGCTTGGTGCCAGTGGAATATCGTATATTATTTTTTTTTCAATATGTCTTAATAAAAAAAATCCCTGACGGCTCGGCCTACAGGCACAGGTAGATTTCGAAGACGCAGACCGTGAAGCGCCTGTTTGTTGGGAATTGCGGAAGAAATGACCTTTTTGCCATGATGCGGCAGTTGGAACCACCTACTTCGAAACCTAACTTGTTTGCAGGCAGAGCCGGCAGGGTTTTTTTTTTTTTGCTATAAGGGTTAGTCCTATAAAAAACTTGTCAATATAAAAGTTTTAGATAATATTAAGAGGATTTATAATAAATTTAAGCGGATTGGAAATCTTGGGAATTGACGAAGTTATGATTTTTTTTCTTCTAAAACCCCCTTTCCCCCCCTTAAGGCAATTTTTAATTATATCAAAAATCTGTCATACATAAAATTTCGGCCCTTCTCATAGAAGTAATAATAACTTCAAACGGATTCGATACGTATCATAATTAAGAAATTATGGGGGTTTTTCTGTTTTCACAAAAATCCCCCCCCCCCATCCGGTTCGATTTTGCCCATTAATGAACTTGACCGAGATTTTATGCCTCTTGATTTTATGTATCAGTTTAGAAAAGATGCGGGAGTTGGAACCGCCTACTTCGAAAAATAACTTGTTTGCAGGCGGAGCCGGCAGGTTTTTTTTTGTTTTTAATTTTTTTTTGCTATAATGGTTGGTCCTATAAAAAACTTGTCAATATAAAAGTTTTAGATAATATTAAGAAGATTAATGAAAAATTTACGCGATTTGATATCTTGTGAATTGACGAAGCTATGATTTTTTTTCTTCTAAAACCCCCCTTTTTCCCCCCTTGGGGCCATTTTTAATTATATCAAAAATCTGTCATACATAAATTTTCGGCCCTTTTCCTAGAAGTAATAATAACTTTAAACGGATTCGATACGTACAATAATTAAGAAATTATGGGGGTTTTTCTGTTTTCACAAAAAGTCTCCCCATTCCCCCCCCCCCCCCCCCCTTGGTTCTATTTTGCCCATTAACGAACTTGACCGAGATTTTATGCTCCTTGATTTTATGTATCAGTTTGGAAAAGATTTATGCAGCATTTTTCCAGTTATCGTGTCCATAAAAAAGTGACATATATATATATATATATATATATATATATAAAGTTTTGAACTGGGGGTGGTTTTGGGTTCTGGGAGTCATGATCGGCGTAAATCTGCAAAAATTTTTCAAAATTTCCAACTTAGGTGAGAATGTAATAAGGTAGTATTTCTTACGAAATCTATACCTAAAAACGAACTTTACACGAGACGTAACTAGTACGATAACTAGTAAATCTACAGATCAGAGACCTGAACGTCAGCTCTGCAAATCATTCTTCATTAATCTCACGAATTTTTTATATAATCTGCGTAATATTTGATATCCTAAAATTAAATTTTTAAAGTTATTTATATATTTATAAGATTATAAGATTTATCGAAACTTTCGGAAATTTTAGAAGTATCACATTATGCGCAATGTTATGCAATGATAGGATAAACTATTTATTACTGTATTTTTTCAGAATAAAATTTCCATTGCATTTTTTTCCACTCTTTCAGTAAATGGTTGCTAAGCAACTAGATTTCATAGAATATCAACAAAGGAAAATTCAAGTGAATCGCATTATTTTGACGCGAAATGTTATTAACAAAATAGTTAATTTTTGGGTGATTTAAGTTTTTACTATGTTTTTTTTTTATGAAATAGATGAGAATTTATTTTAACTACTAAAGAAAGATTATCAAATAGGTTTTCCAAATGAAAATAACAAAAACGTTGAATGTGTAAATTGAATGTAGGTCACATAAGAGGAATTTACATTTGTATAAGTATATTTTATACGCGAAATTTTATTCAATTTCAGCAACATAGGATGTTTAGCGGTTGAAATATAAATGTTCGTTTAAGGATAGGATAAAATATCTTGTACAAAGTTATGGTTATTCTAATGAAATTAAAATAGTAAATACATTCAGACATATACTCAAGAAATGAAATAGCATAATTACTGAAAATTGAGAATATAAAATTAAAGCGACAACGGGGGGTTCAGAGGGTGTGTGGGGGAGTAGAGTCCCTCCCCCCCGAAGTAATGTATTGTTATTCTGAAAAAAAAAAAAAATACAGTAATAAATAGCTTATCCTATCATTGTGTTTAATGCGATACTTCTAAAATTTCCGGAACTTTCGATAAATTTTATATTATTATAAATGTATAAATAACTTTAAAAAATTGAATTTTAGGATATTAAGTATTAGGCAGATAAGGTTAAAAATTAGTGAGATTAATGAACAATGATTTGGAGTGCTGAAGTTGAGGCCTCTGATCTGTAGATTTACTAGTCCCAATGTGTGATTTTTTTTCGGTGACTGTTAAAATTAAAAAATCGCCTTACTTTACATTGAAAAGCATTATGACTTAAAAGAAAATGTTTTATATTTTTCGAACGAATGAAGCAATTTTTACCAAAAACTAAACAGCTCTTTCCGGGTACCTCGCCAACATACCCACCAAAAATCAAACCTAATCGGATGATTTTTGAGGCAGTTATCGCGAAACAGACAGAAACCAAAAGCTTTTCGCGTCTCCACAGTGAGCCTTCACTAATGTTTCGGCAATAATAATAATAAGAATAACTTTAGTAGTAAATCTGCAGATCAGGAGCCTCAACGTCAGCTCTGCAAGTCATTTGTTTTTTAAATCTCATTTTTGATATCATTTAACATCGTACAAATCCGCAATTATTATTCATTCAATTGCACGCATATTTATAAGCATACAAAATTCTTCGAATGTTCCAGAAATTAGAATCATTAAATTAAAACAGTGTTATACAATGATATTATGAAATTCTGATAAACTGCTTATTCTATTATTTTTTTTTTAAATAAATAGGCATTCATCCCCCAGTAGTCTCATTAAATTTACATTAATTTTGATTTAAAAAAAATATATTTCACCAGAATAGTGCGAGTTCCTTGAATTTTATTATTTTACACTCTTTGAAATATGGTTGCTAAGCAACGAATAAATTAAAGTGGAAAGTAAAAATAAACGCTTTTAAACATTGTAAAAAATATGAAAATAAGATGTTTATATTTCCCGAACAGATGCAAAAACATTTTCAAATATTTTCAGCAATTAATTTCTAAATTCTATTAAATTTATCGGCAAAATTTTAAAACTATTAGAAATCCATATCGAAAATTTAGCATTCATAATTTTACGTCTAAATCCATTAAGCAAATATTCCATTTTCATTTCAGATAAAAATGAAATTTGAAAATTCGTCTGCATCCCCATAGAAAAGCATTATGACCTAAAATAAAATGTTCTATATTTTCTGAACGAATGAACCAAATTTAACAAAAAACTATACAGCTAATTCCGGATACCTCGCTAACATACCTACCAAAAATCAACCTAATCGGACCATTTTTACGGCAGTTATCGCGGAACAGACAGACAAACAGAAACTAAAAACTTTTCGCGTCTCCACAGTGAGCCCCAAGTGGCATTTCGGCAAAAACTAATAAATCTGCAGACCAGGAGCCTCAACATCAGCTCTGAAAGTCATTGTTTTTTAAACTCACTTTACATAATATTTAACATCTTACAATCTGCAAATTCAATTTTTTTAATTACATATATATGTAATGTATATGTACGCATTTAAAGTAATTCAAAGGTTTCAGAAATTACAAACGTTGAATTAAATACGGTTTATGCAATAATACTCTGACATTCTTATGAACTTCTTTTTCGTATAATTTTTTAGTTAAAAAAATACATTTCTTATATATTTAAAACCTCCATATCAAAAATTTAGCATTAGTTATTTTACGTTTAAATCCATTATGCAAATATCTAATTTTCATTTCAGTTAAAAATGAAATTTGAAAATCGTCTAGATTCCCATAGGAAAGCATTATGACCTAAAAAAAAGTTCTATATTTTTCGAACGAATGAACCAAATGTAACTAAAAACTATACAGCTGATTCCGAATATCTCACCAACGTATCTACCAAAAATCAACCTAATCGGACGTTTTTTACGGCAGTTATCGAGGAACAGACAGACAGACAAACAGACAAACAGACAGACAGAAACCAAAAACTTTTCGCGTCTCCACAGTGAGCCTTCGGCAATAACGATAAACGAAAGAAAAGTGTTCCAGAAAAAGTTTTATTCAAGTTCAAGCAGACGATTTCTAGATACATATTGAATTCAAGAGGAAGGAACATTTCAAGAATCAAAACACGAGCGAATTTCCCGTGCTATGAATTGTAATTTGAAGGAATTTTGCTCTTTTAAATTTTCCGAAACTTCTTTTGCATGATTTTGATGTTTAACAATAAGAGCTTTATTCTTCCAAATATGTACTAAAATATTCTGTACATTCTTGACCAAAAACGTTCAGAATAATATTTTTAGCAATTATTTTCTTATTTTAATCACACTATACACTGTTAAAAATTTGCAGCAAACTGTCCAGTCATTTGACCGTTTTTGTAGAAAACGGTTATATAACCGTAATTTAACTACATTCTGACCAGAAAATGAGCAATAATACGGTTAGAATATAGATAAATTACGGTTATGCAACCGTTTTCTACAAAAACGCGGTCAAATGACTGGGCAGTTTGCTGCAAATTTTTAACAGTGTAAAACAAGTTGTAAATTGTACATTAAACGCGTCAAATTAGGTGCGTTCTTATTATAACTAGTTTTGCAATGTTAAAAGATCTTCAAAATATGAAAACATTTTTATAAAAAATTATTTATTTTACTCATTACTAAAATAGGCGTGTCTGATAAAAACATACGTACAAATGTTTTAAAAACTTTTAAACACTAGATATTAGCAGTACATAACTCTTTCCTATATCGCTTTCGGCTATAAACTAAGCCCTTATCAAGGATCTAAATCAGCGTAGAATAAATCTTTGACGTTGTACCAGATATTAGGAGTACATAACTCTTTCCTAGCGCTTTCGCCTATAAACTAAGCCGAAATCATCATCATTTTTTATAAAAATGTTTTCATATTTTGGATAAACAAAGGCGAATCTTTCGTTTCGAGTATTCTTTATTATATTATTAAAGTTATTTTGGTGTTTGTCTTCGATTTTGGATATGGAATAATTTTTTATAAAAAATGTTTTCATATTTTGGATAAACAAAGGCAAATCTTTCGTTTCGAGTATTCTTTATATTATTAAAGTTATTTTGGAAAAAAATCTTCGTTGTTACTTCAGTGAAATGAATTATATCGTCTGTTATGAGCCAAATGAGCGAAATGATAATTTTTTTTTTGACACCAGATAGCGCAACAAAATTCACTATGAAGATCTTGCTTTGCGAATGATTACCTCCATGGTTTAATATTTCTATGATTCACGATGAACGAATCACTTGTGTTTATTTACTTTAATGGATATTGGGATAAATATTGGTCGGTTAACCTCATTTTAATTGAAGTTATCTCAGAATCTATACATTTTTTAATGAACTCATCTTTCAAACAAACAATGTTTTTCAAAGATCTTTCTAAAAATGTCACTTTTATAATTTTGAATAAAAGTAAATAAATTTATTTACTTTAATAGATATTGGGATAAATATTGGTCTGTTAACCTCATTTTAATTGAAGTTATCTCAGAATCTATACACTTTTTAATGAACTCATCTTTCAAACAAACAATGTTTTTCAAAGATCTTTCTAAAAATGTCACTTTTATAATTTTGAATAAAAGTAAATAAATTTATTTACTTTAATGGATATTGGGATAAATATTGGTCTGTTAACCTCGTTTTAATTGAAGTTATCTCAGAATCAATACACTTTTTAATGAACTCATCTTTCAAACAAACAATGTTTTTGAAAGATCTTTCTAAAAATGTCACTTTTATAATTTTGAATAAAAGTAAATAAATTTATTTACTTTAATAGATATTGGGATAAATATTGGTCTGTTAACCTCATTTTAATTGAAGTTATCTCAGAATCTATACATTTTTTAATGAACTCATCTTTCAAACAAACAATGTTTTTCAAAGATCTTTCTAAAAATGTCACTTTTATAATTTTGAATAAAAGTAAATAAATTTATTTACTTTAATAGATATTGGGATAAATATTGGTCTGTTAACCTCATTTTAATTGAAGTTATCTCAGAATCTATACATTTTTTAATGAACTCATCTTTCAAACAAACAATTTTTTTCAAAGATCTTTCTAAAAATGTAACTTTTATAATTTTGAATAAAAGTAAATAAATTTATTTACTTTAATGGATATTGGGATAAATATTGGTCTGTTAACCTCGTTTTAATTGAAGTTATCTCAGAATCTATACATTTTTTAATGAACTCATCTTTCAAACAAACAATGTTTTTGAAAGATCTTTCTAAAAATGTCACTTTTATAATTTTGAATAAAAGTAAATAAATTTATTTACTTTAATAGATATTGGGATAAATATTGGTCTGTTAACCTCATTTTAATTGAAGTTATCTCAGAATCTATACATTTTTTAATGAACTCATCTTTCAAACAAACAATGTTTTTCAAAGATCTTTCTAAAAATGTCACTTTTATAATTTTGAATAAAAGTAAATAAATTTATTTACTTTAATAGATATTGGGATAAATATTGGTCTGTTAACCTCATTTTAATTGAAGTTATATCAGAATCTATACATTTTTTAATGAACTCATCTTTCAAACAAACAATGTTTTTGAAAGATCTTTCTAAAAATGTCACTTTTATAATTTTGAATAAAAGTAAATAAATTTATTTACTTTAATAGATATTGGGATAAATATTGGTCTGTTAACCTCATTTTAATTGAAGTTATCTCAGAATCTATACATTTTTTAATGAACTCATCTTTCAAACAAACAATGTTTTTGAAAGATCTTTCTAAAAATGTCACTTTTATAATTTTGAATAAAAGTAAATAAATTTATTTACTTTAATAGATATTGGGATAAATATTGGTCTGTTAACCTCATTTTAATTGAAGTTATCTCAGAATCTATACATTTTTTAATGAACTCATCTTTCAAACAAACAATGTTTTTGAAAGATCTTTCTAAAAATGTCACTTTTATAATTTTGAATAAAAGTAAATAAATTTATTTACTTTAATAGATATTGGGATAAATATTGGTCTGTTAACCTCATTTTAATTGAAGTTATCTCAGAATCTATACATTTTTTAATGAACTCATCTTTCAAACAAACAATGTTTTTCAAAGATCTTTCTAAAAATGTCACTTTTATAATTTTGAATAAAAGTAAATAAATTTATTTACTTTAATAGATATTGGGATAAATATTGGTCTGTTAACCTCATTTTAATTGAAGTTATCTCAGAATCTATACATTTTTTAATGAACTCATCTTTCAAACAAACAATGTTTTTCAAAGATCTTTCTAAAAATGTAACTTTTATAATTTTGAATAAAAATGGCCGTCTGGCAGATGAAAAAAGAAATGGTCAGCCCGTATTTGTTTTCCGCAATCACATGACCTGCGCTTTTATTATATAGATTATGTATGATATGAGTTAACAGAATGAAGAAAACCTTTCTTAATATCTTTTTAAGTTTTGTTTCGATTTTGATAAAATTTGAAATGACTGGACAAAATTCTGCAACGATTATATATATTAAATTTCAAACCATTCGGTTGGGTAGTTTTGGCGCTGTTATATGCGGACAGACGGACGGACCAGATGACGACTATAGGTATTTATATAATTACGAATGCACCTAAAAAGGCAAATAATATATTCTAATACGAGCAAACCTTGTATGTGCGTGTGTTGTTATATATATATATGCAAATTTTATCTTAAAAACGGCTCGAACTATTTTGATGAAATTTTGTATCCTACCGTTTTGGGGCACCAAAAAACCACTAGGCTAGGTCACATGCTCAAGACAATTGGATTAGTGGGTCATTTTGGGTCACCATGTGTCAGGGTCAAGCTAATTGTGTCTAAAACTAGTCGTTGGGGGCCACCGTAATACTTACCCATCATGGATATGCATAATGTAAAATATTAAAATAAAAATGTGTAAACTACTTATAAAATGCAATGCAATTCAAATAAAATCGTGGCTTGATGACGTCACAAACTTTAAAGGCTCGATTACTGAATTGCTTGAAAGAGGTTTTTCCTTATAACTCCAAAAATAATAATCCTATTAACTAGCGGTTTATTGCATCTGATTAAGCGTCAAATTTCCAATTAAAATATATCTTTGAAGTGAAATTTGGATGAAATACAGGGTCATGAAAAATCGAAGAGTGTGGCAAATAGGATTTCAAATATCTCGGCAACTAATTATCCGATCGACTTCATGCTTTATTCAAAATTTATGTTTTTTTATTGTCTTTTATATTCATTTCTTAAAATAAACAATTTCGAAAATTTTTATATACCTTTCATCAGAACGAATATTTCGAGAGTCCGAAAAAAATTGTTCCGGTTAATCGAGGTTATTGAAATGAAATAGGCTTCTTCCCATTATTACATACTAAGTACATACCAAATTGCAAGTCTCTATCTCAATTTTTTCGTGAGATAGAGCGTTTACAGACACACACACACACAGACACACAGACACACAGACGGACGGCAAAAATTTTTTTCTAAAAATATGTTTTTCGGAATCTCCAGTGTCTGAAACGTGTAAATCCGTCAAAAAAATTTTTTCGATTTTCAAAACGATTACAAGACTTACCCTATACTACGTATGATGGGTAAGTAAAAACAGTTCAAACGATTTTGACTAAATTTTGTATTCTACCATTTTCGGGCACAAGAAGACTATTGAGATGGGTCACATGTTCGAGAAATTTCAATTAGTGAGTCATTTTTGTGTCAACGCGGATCAAGTTAACTTTATCTAAAAAACGGCTCTAACGATTTTGATTTAATTTTGTATCCTACGAGTTTCGGGCACGAGAAAATCAGTGGGCTGGTCACATGACCGAGAAAATTCGACTTTTGGGTCATTTTTGGGTCACTGTGGGTCAAGCTAATTTTATCTAAAAAATGGCTCAGACTATTTAGACTAAATTTTGCATCGTATGGTTTTCGGGCACGAGAAGACTTGGGCTAGGTTACATGTTCAAGAAAATTCGATTACTGGGTCTTTTTGATCATGGGTCATTATGGGTCAAGCTATTTTTAGCTTAAAAATGGCTCAGAGGATTTGAACTGAATTTAGCATCCTGCAGTTTCTGGGCACGAGAAAATCATTGAGCTAGGTCAAATGCTCGAGAAAATCCAATTAGTGGGTCATTTTGGTCAGGGGTCATGATATTTGGACTCAAAGCTAATTTTGACCGAGCATAGCTCGGTCTTTCCTGCCCGTGTTTCTTAATCTACGGAAATAGAATATAGTCACGAAAGAAAAAATATTATAAACTCTTCCGAGTTATCCACGATTCCGAAAAGCGTTTCTTATGTTTAGAAACCTCCGAAACCAATATATTTTAGAGATTTAAAGAAACATTTAAAAAAATAAAGTTTCTTTGGCTGCCACTGATTTTCGACAATGTTTCCGAGTAGTGTTCACAGCGTATTAATCAGTTTACTCAAACCGTAATATAGATTCTTTGAATGCTATCCATTCTCAAGCGAACATTCCAATGTTAAAAAACATGTTTAGTTGACATGCATGCTAAATTCACAGTCTTAACATTAACATTAAAATTAGTATTTTGTTACACGTGCATGTATATATTCCCAGTCTTAACATTAACATTAAAATTAATATTTTGTTACACGTGCATGTATAAATTCACATTCTTAACATTGACATTTTGTTGCATGTATAAATTCAGTAGCGCAGCTGAGAATGTTTACTTGCGAATGAATAGCATCCGAAAAACCAATATTACTGTTCAATAAAAATTGATTAATGCACCATAAAAGATCTCGGAAACGTTTTCGAAAATTACGGCAGCAAAAGAAACTGCTTTTATAAGTGCTGCTTTAAATCCCAAAAACATAATGGTTTTAAGGTTTATAATGACAAAAGAACGCTTTTTGGAATCGTGCGTAACTCGGAAGACATTATAATATATTTTCTTTCGTGGTTATATTCTATTTTAGTAGATTAAGAAACATTTTTTTTTTTTTTAGGGTGTGCTTTCATTTGCTCTATTTTCTTAAAACTTCTTAACGTGGAAAATCATTTGCTGACGAAGACGGTCTTAAAAGTCATATCGATAGCTTTTTTGCTCTCAAACAAGATCAGTTCTACATTAATAAAATTTTGAATGATATATGGTGAATAAGGTGAATTGGTAACCTTTGAACTATTTTTTGCACTCTTTTTAACACTTTCCAACAAAGTTGAAAAGTGTTTATGAATTCGGTTTGTCTGTCTGTCCGTGTTCTAACACGTTTAAATATACTCAGATTGACTTGCAATTGATATATGTTATTGAAGCTTACTATGGCATGTTCGGTACTGAAAATGAAGTGTTGAGCGTTTTTAGTTGGTTTACTAGGACACTTAAAATAATTCTATTACATTACAGTCTATGGAGAAAAATCGTTTGCAGCGTATTTTAATGATGTTACACTATTTCAAACATATTAAAATTGATTATGTCATTGCGATGATCTACAAGCTGCTTACTATAGAATAGGTGTACATAGCATTCATCGTTCATTTACAGGGTCACACAAAATAGTTTGTGTTACTGTACTGTGCATGAACAATAATTGCTCTAAGTACGTTTTCTATTGTGATATGCGTTTTTAAATTTAACTAATTCTTTGCATATTACTTGGTATGTATAAATTATGTAAATCATATACAGGGCTGCACAAAAACTTTCCAGTACATTTTCGTTTACGAATGGAAATTGCTCAAAGAGAAATTTCAACAGTGCAATGCATCTCCTAATTGAACTAAATATTTGCATATTATGTAGTATATAAATGTATAGATCATATGCAGGACTTCACAAAAGAACTTGGATATTTTTACGACTATTGGTGGTAATTGTTGAAATTTAAGTTTTCAAATGTGTTATGCGTTTTTAAAACATCATACTTCTCCTTATTAAACAGTGAAATTTTGTTACACTATTCGGAATGCGTTGGAAAGTCTTCTGAAATCTATGCTTGAAACATGATTTTGTTCGTTCTTGTATTTTTGGTTTTTGAATGTGTAAAAATTGTCTTACAACATTGAAAGTACCACAAAAATTACATTTAAAAAAATTTCTGAGGTCTATATTTTGCCCCAAGTTTTTTCATCATGGAAATCTTTTGACCGTACAATTTGTTATTTTTCACCCTCCTTAATGTCTGTTAATAAAAGTGTTATTTTTCCTTTTTAAGAATTTTTAGTCCACTTTGAATAATGTGTTGGAAAGTCTTTTATAATCTATGCTTGAAACATCATTGTTCGTTCTTGTATTTAACTTAACTTGGTTTTTGTATGTGTAAAAATTGTCTTACAACATTGAAACTACCAAAAAAATTGCGTTTGAAAAAACTTTCTGAAATCTATATTTTGACCCAAGTTTTTTCATCTTGGATATCTTTTGACCATACATTTTGTTATTTTTCACCCTCCTTAATGTCTGTTGATAAAAGTGTTATTTTACCTTATTAAGAATTTTTTAGTCCACTATGTAAATAATGCGTTGAAAGGTCTTTTGTAATCTATGCTTGAAACATCATTGTTCGTTCTTGTATTTAACTTGGTTTTTGAATGTGTAAAAATTGTCTTACAACATTGAAAGTACCACAAAAATTGCATTTAAAAAGCTTTCTGAGATCTATATTTTGCCCCAAGTTTTTTCATCATGGAGATCTTTTGACCGTACAATTTGTTATTTTTCACCCTCCTTAATGTCTGTTAATGAAAGTGTTATTTTTCCTTATTAAGAATTTTTTAGTACACTATGTAAATAATGTGCTGCAAAGTCTTTTGTAATCTATGCTTAAAACATCATTGTTCGTTCTTGTATTTAACTTAACTTAGTTTTGAATGTGTAAAAATTGTCTTACAACATTGAAAGTACCACAAAAATTGCATTTAAAAAAACTTTCTGAGAACTATATTTTACCCCAAGTTTTTTCATCTTGGATATCTTTTGACCATACAATGTGTTATTTTTCACCCTCCTTAATGTCTGTTAATAAAAGTTTTATTTTTTCTTATTATGAATTTTTTAGTCCACTGTGTAAATAATGTGTTGGAAAGCCTTTTGTAGTCTATGCTTGAAACATCATTGTTCGTTCTTGTATTTAACTTAATTTGGTTTTTGTATGTGTACGAATTGTCTTACAACATTGAAAGTGCCACAAAATTGCATTTAAAAAACCTTCTGATATCTATATTTTGCCCCAAGTTCTTTCATATTGGAGATCTTTTCACCATACAATTTGTTATTTTTCACCCTCCTTATAATGTCTGTTAATAAAAGTTTTATTTTTTCTTATTATGAATTTTTTAGTCCACTGTGTAAATAATGTGTTGGAAAGTCTTTTGTAATCTATGCTTGAAACATCATTGTTCGTTCTTGTATTTAACTTAATTTGGTTTTTGTATGTGTAAAAATTGTCTTACAACATTGGAAGTGCCACATAATTGCATTTAAAAAACCTTCTGAGATCTGTATTTTGCCCCAAGTTCTTTCATATTGGAGATCTTTTCACCATACAATTTGTTATTTTTCACCCTCCTTATAATGTCTGTTAATAAAAGTTTTATTTTTTCTTATTATGAATTTTTTAGTCCACTGTGTAAATAATGTGTTGGAAAGTCTTTTGTAATCTATGCTTGAAACATCATTGTTCGTTCTTGTATTTAACTTAATTTGGTTTTTGTATGTGTAAAAATTGTCTTACAACATTGGAAGTGCCACATAATTGCATTTAAAAAACCTTCTGAGATCTGTATTTTGCCCCAAGTTCTTTCATATTGGAGATCTTTTCACCATACAATTTGTTATTTTTCACCTTCCTTATAATGTCTGTTAATAAAAGTGTTATTTTTTCTTATTATGAATTTTTTAGTCCACTGTGTAAATAATGTGTTGGAAAGTCTTTTGTAATCTATGCTTGAAACATCATTGTTCGTTCTGGTATTTAACTTAATTTGGTTTTTGTATGTGTAAAAATTGTCTTACAACATTGAAAGTACCACATAATTGCATTTAAAAAACCTTCTGAGATCTATATTTTGCCCCAAGTTCTTTCATATTGGAGATCTTTTCACAATACAATTTGTTATTTTTCACCCTCCTTATAATGTCTGTTAATAAAAGTGTCATTTTTTCTTATTATTAATTTTTTAGTCCACTATGTAAATAATATGTTGGAAAGTCTTTTGTAATCTATGCTTGAAACATCATTGTTCGTTCTGGTATTTAACTTAATTTGGTTTTTGTATGTGTAAAAATTGTCTTACAACATTGAAAGTACCACATAATTGCATTTAAAAAACCTTCTGAGATCTATATTTTGCCCCAAGTTCTTTCATATTGGAGATCTTGTCACCATACAATTTGTTATTTTTCACCCTCCTTATAATGTCTGTTAATAAAAGTGTTATTTTTTCTTATTATGAATTTTTTAGTCCACTGTGTAAATAATGTGTTGGAAAGTCTTTTGTAATCTATGCTTGAAACATCATTGTTCGTTCTGGTAGAATAAGGTGTACAAAACATTCATCGTTTATTTACAGGGACACACAAAAGAATTCGGTTACAGTAGTGTCTATCAATAATAATTGAATAATAATTGCTAGAAGTGCGTTTACAGTTGTGGTACGCGTTTTTAAACTTAACTCATTTTGTGCATGTCACTTGGTAAATATAAATCCTATAGATCCTATACAGGGCTGCACAAAAGTTCTCGAGTACATTACCTTTTATTGGTTAAATTTGCTGTATTTTTAACTGCTCTATGCGTTTCCTAACTGAAGTAAATTTTAGAATACTATGTAGTATATATACAAAAATATAGATTTTCTACAGCACTGCACAAAATAATTCGGGTATTTTTTCGACTATTGAGGTTAATTGCTTTTTCAAATATGTTACGGATTTTTCAAATCATCTTTCACCATATTGTACTCTAAAGTTTTGTTACACTATTCTAAATGTGTTGGAATGTGTTTCATAATCTATGCTTAAAGCATGTTTTTTCTTTTACTGTTTTTTATTTATTTTCGACTTATTTTTTGAAATAAAATCAAACATATTAGAATAGTTTAAAAATTCAGAACAAGTCGAAGTATTTTGCCTCTTTTTTACACTCTTTTATTCAATTCCTACTATTAGCTCACACCCTCTATCTATATATATAAAAGAAAGTTCTTTCTGACTAGATGATCAACGCACAGCCAAAACTACTGAACCTACAAAGACGAAATTTGCAGGAAAAATACTTCTTAATATGTAGAGGCGCACTAAGACGGGATTTTCAAAATCTCCACACCTAAGGGGGGTAAAAAGGGGAACAAACTTAAAAAAAATTCCTTAAAAATCGGGTGTTATAGTTACGTGACAAATCTATATATATAAAAGAAAGTCCTTTATGACTAGATGATCAACGCACAGCCAAAACTACTGAACCTACAAAGACGAAACTTGCAGGAAAAATACTTCTTAGTATGTAGAGGCGCACTAATACGGGATTTTCAAAAACTCCACCCCTAAGGGGGGTAAAAAGGGGAACAAACTTAAAAAAAATTCCTTAAAAATCGGGTGTTACATTTTTTAATGTATTTTTGTATGCTGAATCGAATGGTATCAATTAGATACTCATAAGTCAAATAGTTCGTGAGATATTGCACATTTTTCTAATTTGGCGAAGTCTTTGACGTCAATATCTAACAATTCTAACAATACAAATGATAATTTCTAAAAATACGTCCGTTACTATAGCAATGTAAGAAATTCAAATTAAATCTTTTTGTTTATTTTTGCAGATAGAAACATTAACGGCTCAATTGGGAATTGAATATTATTCTTACGGATATTTAGGTAATTGTGTATTATTATTATTTCTACAAACACCACTATTTAAAATAAAATGTGATTGCTAAAATAAAGGGTACATCTCAATTATACCGTCGACCACTTTTCATAAAAAAAAAAAAAAAAAAAAAAAAAAAAAATCATCGCCAAACATGAACTCCAAATAAACAAATGGAAGAATGTTGCCATTTGAACATCAAAATAAATAAATAAAATAAAATAAATTCGGAAAAGCCCCATTCAACAAAGTGTCCAGTAAGTTTTAACACAAAAAAATTACAATATATTAATGAAAATAGAAAAAAAAATCTTGGATATTTATTTATTTACATTATTTTTCTTAACTATCCTTCTCGGCTGGTGAATAAATGTTTGTGACGTCAGTTGAAATTGATCTATTACACTTAACTATGAAACGCAACATTTTTACAATGCATTTTCTCTTTTAATGTCATGGCACAGCCGTTTAAGGACGCAATTTTTATTTTAATTAACGAAATAACTAAAATATCAGAAAAACAAAATGAATTAAGTCGGTTAAAAATACAGGTAAATGTCGAATTAAAAACCATTTCATGACATAACAAACACGTTTAATACTTCTGACGTCAAGTGAATGGGGCTGCATTTTTGGCGTTAAATCTTATAGTTTGACGATAGTTTTTTTTTTTTTATGAAAAGTGGTTGACGGGGTAATGGAGAAGTACCAAATAAAGTGTCGAAGGTCTGATTAGTACTATGTATTACTTCTTTATTTGTTTTCAATCTTCAGCCATGTTTCTCTTTTACTTTGGGTAGTTATTCATACGATTTCCGGCTAATTTTCTGCAATCGGATACCTCGCCAACTGGCGTATTAGCCACAATGTTGAAAGCATCGTTTATGTTTGAAGCGAAATCTTCATGATGAATCCTGTTACAGAAAATCATATCATCATCTACTATGACTATAAACCGCATATTCACATTTTAATCAGGTAATGTTTTTTGAAAGGTTTTAGCGTATAGCTATTCCACGTTGCTTTGTTATAGAGCTGAAGAGGAAAACTCTAAAATTATGTGAACCCGATTATTAAAGATTACATTAAAAAAATTCTACTGAACAAATTTTAATGGAAGTGATTTTTCAGGTATGGTTAATGACCCTATAACATATCATTCTATGTTGCTTAGTGATAGAGCTAATGGAAAAGTGATTGGGAAAGGTGAATGCAATTATGAAAGATATATCTACTATGTATTTAAAATGCAAAATCGTATTTCATTCCGACCGTTTATAATTTGAGTTCTGCTGTACGGACTTTGGTGGGATTTACACTGTTAGTTAGACAATTTTGTGGGGATGGTTGGTACTTCTCTGGAGCAAAGTTTTCGTCTGCGTTGTGTTTTCTGAAGCGAAAGCTTGACAACGAATCCGATTACAAAAATCATATCATAATAATCTATAATATTTATAAAACGCAAATTCTTATTCCATTCCGATCGGTTAAAACTCAGGTTCTACCGAACAGATTTTTATATGATTTCACTGTTAGTTAGGTAATTTGTTTTAGAAAGGTTTTAAAATAAAGTACATTGTTCTACATTGCTTATTTATAGAGCCACGGGAGGAAGTTATAGATAAAATTAGGTGAACCCGATTATAAAAAATTACCTTTTTTAAAGTTCTACTGAACGGATTTTGATGGGAATTTCGCAATGATAATATTTCAGGAATTGATTTTTTACATTGTTTAGTTATGGAGCTATGGGAGAAAGTTGTCAGTGGTGTAGTCGTAAAAAAAAACAGCGCATATACTCTATAGACAGAGGATATATACTAGAGAGTATATATTATAGCTACGGACGGTGTACAGAATTTCGTCTTAAAAATTCCAGAAGGTTGACGGCGTATACCAGCATATATTTTCTACAAAATCCCTGAGAGTTCTATCAATAGGTGAAAATGACTATGAAAGATACATTTATCTGTCTACTGTATATGTATAATGCAAAAGGAATTTCGATCCCGCCGCTTAATTCTTGAATAACATACATAAATCGCATAACCTTGAATTCTGCTGAATGGATTTTGCTGGAACTTGCACTGTTAGTTAGCTAAATTTTGAGGGGAAGTTTTAGTGCATAACATATCGTTCTATGTTGCTTAGTTAAAGAATTAGGGGGGGGGGCATTTCTATAATCAGTTGAACCCAATTATGAAACATTAGACTTTTTTAAATATTCTGCTGAATGGATTTCTATGAAACTTGCATTGTTAATTTTCCAGGGATAGTTTTAGTATATTGCATATCGTTATATCGTTCTTTAGAAAATCGTACTGTAAATGATTAAATAAACGAGTTCGTCTTTAACAGCCTAAATTTCGTGTAACACATTAGAAAATATAACAGCATAATGGCTTTCGTATCGTTTTACACCAATGCGGAAGGACATGAAGGTAAACGTTCATGTTTCATTAAAACACACAATCAAATTCACCGATATATTTCGTTTGATTCAAGTTTTTTTTTGGAGAAACTGACCAGCGTAGCGAGAAAAGCCTGCTATGTAATAATAATGGTTAATTTTATCTGCATATAAAATTCTATATTATGTAAAAGAAAGTCCTGACTTGGGAGATCATCAACGCACAGTCCAAACTATTGAAGCTACAAACACGAAAATTGCGGGGGAAATACTTCTTAGGATGTAGAGGCGCAATAAGAAAGTTTTGCTAAAATTCCATTCCTAAAGGGGTTAAAATGGGAACAAACAATAACAAAATTTCTTAAAAATCGGGTTTTAAATTTATTTGTCAAATGATAACATATTTCAATGTATTTTTGCATGCTGAATCGAATGGTACCAAATAAAAATATTCTAACTCCAACAATTCGTGAGATATTGCACATTTTCGAATTTGGCGTTGCCTTTGGCGACAAAACCTTAAAATTTATTGCATTGATCGCAAAGAGATATTTTCTAAAATACATTCGTCATTGTTAAAGATCAAACAATACTTGACGATTGATAAGATACTGGATAAGAAAAAAATCACCTGATATTTTATTTTGATTAGATGAATTCTCAATAATGCCAGTTTTCGGGCTCCTTGTTTTAACTTTTTTGTTTGCTTCGGGAATTTGGAATTGAATATTATTCGGTATTTTTATGTTAGCTGGGTGCCAGTGATCGCCAAATTTTTTTTAATCTTGCCAACCATTTTTTTTTTTTTTTTTTTGCTTATTTTTTAACGTTAGCTAATAACAACTAGCCATTATTTTAATATTGCGATATAATATCTTAAAAAACTTATTTAAAATAACTAAATTACAATCATAACAAAATACATTAAACACAAACATATCAATACAAATAAAATGTCACGCAAAATGTTCCAATTCAAATGATGCCAATTGAAACTAGATTTGGTGAGTTTTTACTGGCGCCCAGCAATATAAAAGTACCAATTATTCTTACGGATATTTATGAAATCGTGATTTTTAAATAAAATATGCTTGCTGAAGTAAAGTTTTGAGGGTCTGTACGGTTTCGATATAGCACATTTTCTATAATTTGATGATGCCTTTAGCGCCAACTCAGCAATATTTCTAACATTACAAGTTATAATTTCTAAAAATGCATCCATTACTATATCTTCTTTACTACCGCCACTGCAACATATCCAGGGAGTCTCATCCTGCCACTTCAAGGCACGGCACGAGGTACTGGGTATAACTGAGATCCGAGATCAACAGCCTTATTCCTGAAATAATCAATATGAGGATCATAATTAAAGCCAGACAAATACTTAGTAGTCCAAGGCAATAATTTGATATGCGATCTCTTTTCATATTTTCCTGTAGCTGTCTGACCAAAAGCGTACATTGTTGGATGTATGCAATTCACCGGTATATTTAGTTTGATTCAAAATTCGTTTGGAGAAACCGACCAGCGTAGCGGGCGAAGCTTGCTAGTATATTTATATATCTTATTCAAATTTTCAATCGTTAATAAAATACTCTTTATTCATCCATTCAAGTTCAAATACATTTTTTTAAACTTGTACTGGATGACAATTAATGTTGATACAGTTTTTTCAAATATTAATTAATTCATTAAATTTAATTAATTAATTTTAGTTTCATATTTCATTTCTGTTCAGAAGTATAGACTCACTCCATTTCATTTCTGTTCAGAAGTATAGACTCACTTCATATTTTAATCTCTTTCGCCCGCGTGCAGCCTGAACCTTCGACCGTGAACAGCCCCATTATCTTTTTACGAGTGAAGGTTTCGCTATGGTACTTCATTGTGAAGTTTGGTAATTTTTGAAAATCAATACTTGAAAAATGGCATAATCATTAGATTTGAAATTTATATCAAGAAAAATACAATATTCTACCTTTCTAACGGAGTTTGTCTAACAATTTTGTGAGAAATACTTTTCGAGCTATTAATCTTTGGTATTTTAGCTGTTTATTCATTTTTTTTTAAATTTTTAATGCATTTCAAAAATTTCTGTTATATAAGATATTTAGCAGGATGTAAATTTAGGAATAAATACCGTCAGTGGCGAAACGTGTAGATCGCTGAAAAAAAATTTCCTTTTGACCTAAGTAGGAATTGACTTTTTTTTTTTTATTACTTGTTTAACCCAATCTGATTTTTGTGTATAACGCTGAAATTTTGTGTTCGACTTTTCACTTGCTTTCTGATAGGCTAGAATCATAAAAATTATGTACAAAGGTATGTTTCCGGTTACAATACAACGATTTAATATTTGTAGAACTTAACTATAAATTAATAATTTAAGTTTATAGCATTTTTACATTAGCCGGTCGCAGGTGATAAATCACCAAATATTTTTTTATGGTTACAGCTAAGAGTTAGAAAACAACGGAGTTAATGTTGCGCCAAAACAACTCTCGCCAAAATAGGCCAACGGACTATAACACAGCAACAACAAAATATTTTAAACACTAAAAAGTTGAGAATATAAATAAAATATAAAAGGTGTAAAAAAGAAAAAAGAAAGAAAATATTGTCAATTAATGCACTCCGAAAACGCCATTTTTAAAACTGAGCAAAAACTACCCAAATGTGAGTATGTCGCATAGTCAAAATGGCTCCGAACCAAAATGACTCAAGTTTGAAACATGTCTATACTCATTTCTGAAAACGTACACACACTGAAGAATAAAACATCATGTGCTCATTTTTGAGTATGTCCATGTTCAAAATTGAGTATGAACTGATCTCTATGTGCTCAGTTTTGAGTATGTCCATGTTTCAATATTCTGAGTATTTCTGGTATTTCAGAATTGAAATCATTGGGTCGTCCTATTTGAAACAAAATGTTTCATAACAAAATGAAAACAACGATTTACTCAGAAAATTGAAAGTGTCATTTTTCTCAGTGTGGTTTAATATTAATTAAATTCTAATTACATGCTGAGAAAACAATTTAGAAAGTCTGAATAAATAGTTTAAATAATGCTTTTTTCCTTTCCTCTTGTTATATCTTAAAAAAAGAAAAACAGCAAAAATTATTGTTTTTTAAATATATTCAATACTTTCCTTCTATTACAAATTAACGTATTTTAACTTTTTTTTCTTTTTTTTTTAATTACGTGATTTACAGTCAGGAAACGAGACGCGATTTTCTAGTTAAACAATGAATGCTTATAAAAGAGTGTTTCATATAAAAATATATCGGTCAAGTGCGAGTATAACTCGCGTACAAAGAATTCCGTACATTAAATTTATTAATTACTATTTATTAATTAATAAACTCCAATTACCACTAATTTTTGTTTCAGTAGATTGGAAAACAGGAGGGGAGGGGGGAGATATTTTTCAGTGCATTTTCGACGATATTTATGAAAATATAATACCTAAAATTAAAACAAATATATCTTTGAGTTCGGTATTACGAAATCTTTTACACGATATGCAAAAATAAAACTTTTTTTTTCAAGTATCTTAATTAGCCACTAAATCAGCCAATATTATATTAAGATTTTTTTTCAAGTAGCTTAATTAATATCTCAGCTAATTACAGACAATTTTTTTGAAAATCCTTATCAAATATCTTTGGATGATTTTGCTTCGATAGATACCTCGATCGCCCGTCAACTCACCCGCTATACGCCCGAAAATCAAAGTTTGTGTGTAACGGAAAAATTCGTTTTTCTCAAAAACTATGTTACCTAGGAAAATCGCTGTAGTTTTCTTGCGAGGTCTAAATAAACTCCTACTAACCCTAATTTTTTCATAATTTTAGTTTCAATAGACTCGGGAATAGGGGGGGGGGGGGGGGTTAGGACCATATTTTTGCAGTGCATTTTTGACGATATCTCTGAAAATATAATACCTAAAATTAAAACAAATATGTATTTTAAGTTCGGTATTACGAAATCTTTCACACGATACCCCACACGATATCCATAATCCTGTTTCAAATCCACTTTTGAGTAACAAAAATTATTATTGAGTATCATGTTTATTTATTTTATACCAAAATTATTTAATTTAGCAAAACAGCACTTTTAAATTGAAAGCAATCACGATTTGTGAAGCTCGGAACTAAGGTGGCCATATCATGTGCACATGTTCCTGACATGGCCACTTGGTAGACTTTTGGAATTCTGTGTTTTTTTGTTGTTGTTGTTGTTGTTGTTGTTGTTTTTTCTTTTTTTGACTAGTAAAACTATTTTTATGGGGAATGCAATATTTTTTTTATAAAAGTCCATTAACCTAAGAACGTAAAAAAAATAAAACGGTTTTGATTTTTTCAAAATGACGGCAGGGAAAATTCTTAAACTTTAGCATGGGCATACCAAGGACACCCACCTTATATATACAGATCTATAAATCATATAGAGAGATGCTCAAAAGAGTTCGTATATTTTTCCGACTATTGAGAAAATTCCTGAAATTGGGTTTACAAAAGTGTTATGCGTTTTCCAAATTGTTTAATTTGACATACTCTTTCACTTTATTAAACGGTGAAGTTTTATTAAAGTATTCTAAAAGTGTTGGAAAGTGTTTCATAATGTATGCTTGACGCATGATTTTTCTATATAATCTCCATATTTTTCCTGCAAGGTTTGAATAAACTTCTACAATCCCTATTTTTTCGTAATTTTAGTTTCAGAAGATTCGTAAATAGAGGGAAGGGGGGGGGGCATATTTTTGGAGAGCATTTTCGGCGATATCTCTGAAAAGAAAATACCATTAATTAATAGAAATAGATTTCTGAGTTCGGTATTACGAAATCTTTTACATAATGCCCCCCACGATATACAAAAACAAGTTGGAAATTGTACGTCAAACGTTACAAACGAGGTGCGTTCGTACTATAGCTAGTTATATAAATATTCAGATCTTGATGATTTTTAATTCTGTGAAATGAATTATATCGTCTGCGGATTAATTTCTGTCATAAAATAAGTATCTCGGTTGCTTGACGATTAAACTTCGAAAGCTCCTATAAAAAAAAAGCACCGATTTAAAAAAAAAAAATTCAAATTTCTTAATAAATGTTTTTATTAATATTTTCTAAAGTTTTGATTCGATTTTTAAAAAAATTGAAATGTCTCGACAAAATTCTGCAAAGATAATATATCTTAAATTTAAAACCATTCGGTAGGGTAGGTTTTGCGTTGTTATATGCGGACGGACGGACAGACAGACGGACAGACAGACAGACGGACGGACAGACGGACGGACCAGACGACGACAATAGGTGCTATGTATTTATATAATTACGAACGTACCTAATAAAACTGTCTTTTTATTCAAGTAACTTAATTATCCCCCTAAATTTTTCCTAAATGTATTTGTAAATGGTTAATTATCTGAAAATATGTGGGTAAAAAGGCTTTATAACTTTCCAAGTTTCAACTTTCCACGCCCCATAGCTTATGAGAAATAGGGTTCTGACAGACGGACAGACAGTGATCTTATAATGGTTCCGTAAACTTTTAAAGTACAGAATTCTAAAAAACTGCTTTTCCTTTTATTTATTTCCTATTTTATATCTTTTAACGTATTGTTTAGGTTGTTTTATAAAGGAAAATGGTTTAACCCCTTGGGACGAGCGACACGTATACGTGACGCTTAAGATGCCCAGAATCCTCGATTATTCCCACCAGTTACTTTTTATTGTAAGCTTTGCCTTATTTAATGACAGCATTTCTGCGATTTAGTTAGGCGAAAATTTCTGTTTTCAAAAACCGGTGGTAAAAGATTAAAAATTCTGTAAGGGACGATCGTCGCGAATGGGTTAATCACGAAAAAATTCAATTGTTATAATAATAATTGAAATAATTTATTTGCTAAACATTTTTTAAGAAAATTTTAATGCCACGTTGTAATTGTAAGGACCAGATTTTTAAAAAGTTGATAAGTTTAAGAAAAATAAATAAAATGTTTCGGATAACATATGTAAAAATACAGTAAAATAAATACAGTTTAAAATAAACTGTATATAGGAGTAATGCTATAGGGTGCAACTATGCTTAAGGATCGTTCATTAAAAAAATTGAGTCAATTGAAAAATATATTTTGAAGTTTTTTTCTAATTTCATCAAACTGATATAATAATAATAATAATAATAATAATAATAATAATTACAAATTGAGAAAATTGAATTTAACTTTATTTTTCCAATGATTGTTTTCAGATCTGAATCATTTAAAGGTAAATAAATGCAATAAAAAGCATTTTTCACATATTTTTAATTATCGGTTTTTAAAGAAGTTTTTATTATTATTTTTTTTTTTTAGAAAAATGTTTATACACAATACAGTTTTTCTGATAAATTATATTTTACCATAATACTTAATCTACTTTTTCGCAAATTTGCAACTCAAAACTTTATTAATCAAATAACAATTAATAGTAAAATTTTATCAATTTTATCAAAAAATTATTTATGAATTATATATGTCAATCTTTCTAACTTTGTGCTTATTTTCATTAATAACCTTTTGATAAATTCGATAAAATTTTAATATTAGTTGTCATTTGATTATAATCCAGGGCACGAAATTTCCGCTCGCCAGCTCGTCATTGACGAGAAAATATTTAAGGTTGGCGAGTAAGTTTCGTCTTTTGAAATCTTGTGCTTCAAATCAAACTGTATACGCTCAGAATATTGTACCTCAATCTAGCGACACGCGGAAGCGTTTTAAAATCAAGCGACGGAAATTATCTTCCAAAAGAAGAAAAAATGCGGCGTCACCCACTTCCATTTCTCTCCTACAGAGGAACGAAATTCCCCCGTCTGCATTCATTCCCCCGCTTTCGCACGGCGCAAGGCTCCAAGGGTGCTTTTTTCGCTTCCGAGGCCGAATCTGATTGCTCTTCACTCCTGCGCGAAGTGAATCAGGTTTCACCACCTAAGCTCAGTTGCTTGAAACACGGTAAAAATTATTCGCTTTCTACCGAATTTTTAACATTTTAAAAATTATTCGTATTTTTCATGAATGTAAAATATTCTGGGTTTAACAGACAGCTCCTTCTAACAATGGTCAATTTCAATTCAGTTTGACATAAATGGTTCATTTTCTGGGCAGGTGTGGTGACCGACGTTACTGTCTGGATGAATGTAAAATAGTGGCGAGCAAAAATTTTAGTCTGGCTAGTACCTTTTCAACTGAAATTTCATGCCCTGTTATACTCGTTCTTTGAATAACACCTTTTTGAGTTGCAAATTTACGCATATGTAACTTTGTGTTATTGAAAACTCATTTTGCGTAATAATACTTTACTAATATGTAATAATATTTATTATCATGTTCGTAAATCAAAAGTTCTCCGAAAACAATTTATGGACACCCTGTATATATATATACATATTATCTTTATTCAATTTAGATTAAAATATGTTTATATTATAAAAAAAAAAAAAAAATGTGAATAGAATGAAACTCCCAGTTATTGACACCTAACCAGTAACTGTCACTTGAGCAAAAATCTAACTCAAATACGCATTTTGTTGTAAAATTCTGCAAAGTAATGTCATCTAGTGGTAAATGAGACACTTATTTTTATTTTGGAGTCAGTGTATTCACCACAAGAACATATTCAATAAGGAAGAAACTTTTGAGAATACAAAAAGTGCCATTTTGAAGCAACCATCTTATTTCTAAAATTAAGGAAGTGTTTTTCTCTAATCTATTTGTAATGCAACCATCCTACACTTTTTTCTTAAAGTTATATTAGTAGAAATTAGTTTAAAGATGCATATTTTATGTTAGGGCCATGATTCAGGGTTTATAGTTATTTAATTTAGCTTAATGAAGGGTGCCAGTTATTGGTTCCATAGAATTTCATTTCACCAGTCTCTGACAGAGGTTATAGTTACTGGTTATATTAAAAAAAGTTGAAATCTATTATTTGAACTGCTTAAAAATGCATAATAATAAATAAAATTTATTTTGTGGTAAACACCGTTAAACTTTAAGTGATTTTACCAGTCTCTGACACCAGATGTCCGTTATTGGATATCTGCATTACTAATAATGCAGTACTAAATATTACTGCTATATACTCTGACTATGTACTCTGCATTATTAATAATGCAGTACAGCTTACTAAATTCCAATTTTTATAATAATATTAATGTATTTTGTTTTTATAATAAAGAATAAAGGTTTTTTTAAGTCATTTTAATCTTTTAAAATAAAGTGTCAATCACTGGTTCACTTTGTGTGAGTTATTGGTGTTTCAAAATAGAGATGGTGTCAGTTATTGGAGTTTTTGATCATATTTATGAATAAAATTAATTTTAATGTATAATTTTTCAAAATTTTGCCAACAATAATTTTTTTATATATATATATATATCTCTACTATCCTTTCAAAAACAAAGGTAAGTATAAAATAGATTTAAATTTTTATAATAGTGATTTGAACAAGAAAGAATCCTTAAAGTATCTTACTGGGGGGTTTCACCATATATAGGTTTTTATTATTGGTATAATTGTAAGCATAAATGATACATAAAAACATTTCAAAGTGATATATTTATTTATTTTTAAAGAGGCACTTTTATTATTTTATTCATTTTTGCGGCTTAGTTATTAACCAGTTTTAAATATTCTAATAAATATATAAGGAAAACTTTTAAAAAAAGGTTTACTATAAGCATTTTCTTTCTTTTTTTTTAAATTTCATTTTATACAATTATAATCTTTATTTTAAATATCAGAGTTACTTTTTCTTACTGAATTATTTTTTAAATAGTACATATACAAGATTGCCGAAAGAACGTACAAATATTTATCAAATAATTGTACGATCATGAAATAATCATATTGAAAATATGATGAAATAATCATATCGTTAATTTAAAAATTAGGCTCCATTAAAAATAATAAATAAATAAATAAATAAATAAACCTTTTCAATGCCAATTTGCAAGTGGATTCATGTTTACAGACTTTAACAATAATTTAAAAATACGTTTAAACTCTAATTTTCCACCAAAAAATTATTAGTAACAATATGAAAGTTACTCAAAAGCAATACTACTTTTTTTTTTTTTTTTTTTTTTTTTTGAATTTTATGAATATTGCATAGTTTACCCCAATTCGAAAATCAAATATGTTTTAATTGAGGAAACACATATCACACTTAATACAGAAAATTTCATCTGTGTTATGTTTCGAAAAACGTAATATGATCTTACTTCTATTTTTAGCTTATCTTTTATTTCATTGTGTCTATAATAAATTAAAAATTGTGTCATGCTATAATGATACTTATATTTCAATATTTCAATCTTCTGCAAATTCAAAATTAACTGTTCATTATAATTATTTATTTTATGAATATTGTATTGTTATTGATTAAAATTGTGAATTAAATGGGATCGATATATATTTTATATTTTTTATATAAATATTAGGGACATAATAATAAAAATAATTTTGTACGAAATATCCACAATTTCTTTTGAAAGCATTACAATATTCCAAGAATTTTTAGTGAAAATATTTTTGTATGCAAATAAAAGAGTCATACAAAGACCAAAATAATCCATTAATGTTTTTCGATTACGTTTAATGTAATTGAAAATAAAGAAGAATGTATTATAAATGGCTGAACATCTTAAACAAATGTATAAAAAGTATACTGAAAACTCCCCTAGCCTCGTTAAATGTTATGCCTCCAGTGGGAGCTGTGGGTTGATTCATTATGTTTTAAAACTCCTTTCTTCCCCAAAACATTAATAATTTTCTTCGCATCGTATCTTTTATACATCGGCATTTCCTGTACAAAGAGCAATATCCGGGATTTCGTTTTAATACTGCGTGTGCAAGAAGTAAATACAGACAAACAAGCACTGCGTTCTGGGGTAAGGATCGCATCTCCGCAACAAAAGATGTGTTCCTGTAAAAATCGAACTCTTTTTGAATTCATTATTACTTGAGATATCATTTTTTCCCGTTTCTTCAATTGCTACTTCAGGATTTGTTTTCTCCGAGGTAGTAGCAACGGAGATAGCAGGTGGGGTTCTCGTGACGTCACGCGACTCCTCCCTTTCTGCGGCTGTCATTCAGTTTCTCCAGGAGCGTTACCAAGGCAACGCTCCTGAGCCGAAAATCTCTGTTCGATCCCGTTTCGGAGAAACGGACATGTTGGCAAAGCATCTGATGTCTCTAGTCTCCGGATACTCGGAATAATGCGATTGAAAGAGTGGTTGTACAACTTTACATACGTCATGTATGTGAAAATGAACGTTTTAATTTAAGTACGGTCTATATAGAAGAGTGGATACGATATAAAGATGTGAAGATAAAATTAATCGCTTGTGAATAGCTTCTGTGACCCTCCAAGGTCGATCGGGTTATCGGAAGAAGTCTCTTTGGTTAGCGTCTGTGCTGGTATCATGGATGCTATGCCATCGAATTCCAGCCAAAACCAAAAAAGGACCTTTTTGGACTCTCACTGAACGCTGTGAAGCCGACAGTAAAGAAAACGCGATGGGGACGGTTTTAAGTATCTCCCCGCGCGATCGTAAACCGTCGTATTCGGAATATGCCCTGAACGGCTTTACCAACGAGCAGTTGAGTAATTCCAAGATGAAGGAGAGGAACGGGAATTTGGTGGTTCCAAATCTGAACCTACAGACGAACACTAGTGGTGGACACAGCTTTAAAAAGCATTCCCTATTCATCAACGCTTTAAGCTGGAAAACATTAACCTCTTCTACTCGTCGGAAGCTGGACAGGAATAAAAATCGCCAACCGTTAGACAACCTAAACCATCTGATGGTAGTGGACAACAAAAAGAACATGCAGAAGTCGGCCTCGTGCTACAACCTAAAAACGACGTCTGCCTTAGACGTTTTAGGAGGAGGCAGTGGGCCTAGGTCTAGACCCTCTTTGCTCCAGGGTCATAACATGGTTGCTCCGGCCAGTTCCAAAGGTCCACCTCGAAAGACAGTGCTACAGGCATCTACTTCAGAGCTGCTGAGATGCCTTGGAGAGTTCTTATGTCGACGCTGCTGGCGATGTGGTGTCAGGCCAGCGGAACCAGTGCTTTGGCTCAGGTCCGTGGATAGAAGCCTCCTACTCCAAGGGTGGCAGGACGTGGCCTTTATAAGTCCAGCTAACGTAGTGTTCCTTTATCTTCTGCTGCGAGAACTAGTCAACGATGAGATAGTTGAGGAGAGAGAACTCCAGTCAGTATTGTTGACATGCCTCTACCTTGCGTATGCATACATGGGCAGTGAGATCTCGTACCCCCTGAAGCCTTTTCTTGTCGATGATGCCCGAGATCAGTTCTGGGACCGGTGTCTGCTTATTGTCGACTTGCTCAGTGAAAAGATGCTTCGTATTAACAGTGAACCGGCCTTTTTTACCGAGGTCTTTACCGAGCTGAAAGGATGTTGTTCTGCCTCTTCAGGTAACACGTGAAGTTCGATCTTTATCTTCGTTTATGTGGAAATGTGGTAAAGCCGTTTTTCCCGAGATTATCTTTCTTTCTTTCACGCACATGCAGTTGCCATCATCCTTTGCGAAGCCAGCCTAATACCGACTTCTTAAAAAGTGAACTCTTTGAAAAGTATATTCTGGATTTACCATCAAAGCACAACTAAAAGGAATCAAATATCGTTGTTGCAAATGGCTTTGGAAGTCGTAATAGAGCATGTCTGAGATTAAGCATGATTGTTTAGAAACTTCTAGATAATAATGAGAAGTTTTACATTGCGCCATATTTCTCCAATTTTCGTCCAATATAGATACTAACTGGTGAGTGTAAAATTCATATACGTTAGGAAAGGCACTTTTCCATCTCTTATTCAGCCTGAAAAATATCAATAATAGGAAAAATCTTGTTTTTCTGTTTTAGCTAAAAGAAATTGGTGATACTTGATTTAGCATCTACTATCTTTACACTGTTTGTTTTATAGTGAAAATTAGTTGTAAGTTACATAGCAGTTACTTATACCTTACGCACATATTTATTTTGAAAAGTTAAACTTCATTAAGTGTCTTTTCTGTTCAGTGCTACCAGTGCCAAATAAAGTAGGGGATACTCTTCTGGTATAGAATTCTAACTGTTTTATCAAGTTCATAGTTTTTATATCCCTACAATCTGTTTTACAAACTTTGCTAGTGGTACAGTCAGTTTCTTCTGTTTTAGGCAATTTTGTCTAATTAAGTGATTATAGTTTCCAAGAGTAAGTATATATCATGAATTATGTTCGAAATAATTGCATAATCAAAGGTTTAAAAAAAAAGTTGTGGTGAAATAAGTCATTGCTCGTATTAATGTAAACTTGCATGCGAGATGTAAAGAAACTTGTAGATTTTGAAGCAAGAATTTTCATCACATATTACGAAAAACTGGTGCTATCATTATATATGTTCAATGACTTTCAATGACAGTATTTTTTTTTTTTTTTTGGTATGAACAGAAAAGAGATGGCATGTGCTTTTTAAAAGTTGTGTTTTTTTATATGTGCTTAATCAGTCCCCTTTTTCAGACTGATTTTACTTAGACTTAAGGCAGCTTATATGATATAGAATATGCAAGGTAAATGTTTACAGTTATGTGCTATTCAAATTAGTATTATTTTACAAAAATAAGTAATGAAATTCAAAAAATGTGTTCCCATTTAAATAGTAGTCTTCCATTTTTTCGGACTGAAAATTGTATCTAATTTCTATAACATTTTATTAGAGAACAGATATTTTAAATTTTGTTGACAAAATTCTATATTGATTTTTGTGAATTCTGTCACCCTTTAACTATGCTATCTCTTAAATTACTTAATTTAATGATTAAGTTTAATCTACATTTTCTGTTCACGAAAAATAAAATAAACACGTGTTTTTTATAAATTCTGTTACCTCTCACCTATGCAAGCATGGAAATTATATAGTTTAATGAATAATTCGTATCTATATTTTATTCATAAAATATAAAAGAATTTAAAATATGATCGAGCGAAAATTGCCTAATTGATTTTATTAATAACCTTAGAAAATAATTTATTTTATTATGTTCATCTTTTTTTAAATGTGTGAGTGTATCTATTTTAAACAAAATTTTAGTCATTGCAAATTCGAAAAATTTGTGTATTTTAGCTTGTAATGCAAAATTTTTAAATGCAACTAAGCAAAATTTTTATTTGAAAGTGATGAATTGGTAATCTTTAAAATAAAAATAACAGAGAAATGGTACTAGAGGTACTAAAATAATTAAAGTGCATGCAATGATACGTTGAATGCTAACTTGAATTCTCTGTTTAATTTATTTTTTATAAAAAACTTTTTTATTAAAAATATATACTTTTGACAATTGACAGAATATCTTGAGAAAAAGTATAAGATAATCTTTTTTTAAGTTAAGAGACATAATTACACTAAAATGTGTTTTTATTCTATATACAAATTTGCATATGTCAATTTGTTTATAATAAATTGCATTTAATTAAAGTTGAATAAGTTAGCATAATACTTATAATTATTAATTTAAATCATCCAAATACTCAATACAAATATATGATTTTTGTAATTCTGCCACCTTTCAACTATGTAAACATCGAAATTATATAGCGTAATGAATAATTTTTATCTACATGTTTTTCATTAAATATAAAGAAATTTCTACTCTACGATAGAGTGAAAAATGCCTAATTGTTTTTATTATTAATAACTTTATAAAATGTTTTTATTTTCAGCTTTTTACAATGTGCATGTGTATATCTATTTTAAGCAAATTTTTAGTCATTGCAAATTCAAAAATTTTATGTGTTTTAGTTTGTAATTCAAAATTTTAAAATACAACTAAGCAAGATTTTTATTTGAAAGTAATGAATTGGTAATTTTTAAAAGAGAAACAGCAGAAAAATGGTACACTAAAATGATTAAAGTGCATGCATTGATCCGTTGAAAGCTAACTTGAATTCTGTGTTCAATTTATTTTTCATTAAAAACTATTATATTAAAAATATATACTTTTGACTATTGACAGAATATCTTGTGAAAAAGTATAAAATATTCTTTTTTAAAGTTAGAGACATAAATATTGTATGTTTGTGTGTTTTTATTGTATATACAAAGTTGCATATACCAATTAGTTTTTTGTAATAAATATAATTTAATTAAAGTTGAATAAGTTAAGATAATACTATTTAAATCATACAAATACTCAATACAAATATATGATTTCTGTTAATTATGTCACCTTTCAACTATGCAAATATCGAAATTATATAGCTTAATGAATAATTTGTATCTACATTTATGTCCGTAAAGTAATTTCTATTCTACGATGGAGGGAAAATTACCTAATTGTTTTATTATTAAATAACTTTAAAAAATATATGTTTTTTAAATTATTATTTTCAGCTTTTTACAATGTGTAAGTGTATATCTATTTTTTTTTTAATTTAGTCATTGCAAATTCAAAAGTTTTATGTCTTTAATTTGTAATGAGACATTTAAAATTGCTATTAAGCAAGAATTATATTTGAAAATAATGTTATTGGTAACCTTTAAAAAAATTAATAGAGAAATGGTACTATAATTACTAAAATTATTAAAGTGCATGCGGTGACCAGTTTAATGCTAACTTGATTTCTTTGTTCAATTTATTTTCATAAAAATGCTACTTTTTTTAAAAATAGATACTTTTGACTATTGACCGAATATCATCTGAAAGAGTATAAAATAATCTTTTTTAAAATTAAGAGACGTAAATTCATTTAAGTATGTTTTTCTTGCATCTAATAAAAAAAAAAAATTATTATTACAAATTTAATTTAGTTAAAGTTGAATAAGTTAAGATAATACTTATGATTATTTAAGATAAATCATCCAAATACTCAGGGATAAATATTTAAAAGTAAAAGTTTAAATCTGAAAAATTAATCAAAATAGCATGATATAAATATAACTTGAAAATCAGCCACGTTTTAAAAATTTAGAGAATTATTTTTTTTTATTACAAAAGAAGGTTTCTCAAATCCTGCCGGAATAAATATATAGATATTTTCGAAGCTTGTCAGAAAATTCTCACGATACAGATACTAACAAAATAACCATACATATAAATTAATTAATAAATGTACAAAAAATAATACACAATAAGCATTTTCCAAAATTTGTTGATAAAATGCCATAGTTATTAAAAATGGTCATAATTTTCTTGTAAATTAATCATGAAAATTGCAGAGGGGTATTTTTTAATTATTATTATTTTTAAACGATACATAAAGATTTTAATTAGTATTAGAAATGCATAAAGATACATAAATATTAATAAAGATTTATTAATAAAAATTGTAATTATTAATAAAGATACATAAACATTAATAAATATGTATTAATAAAGATTTTAATTATTAATAAAGATGCATAAAACTATTACGTAGATATTAACAGAGATTTATTAATAAATATTTTAATTATTAATAGATACATAATGATACGTAGAGATTAATAAATAATTATTAATAAAGATTTTAATTATTAATAAAGGTACAAAAATATATTGTTTTAATTTGTTGATAAAATCATAAGTTATTAAAACTGGTCATAATTTGTTTTGTAAAACAATCACGAAAATTGAAAAATAAATAAATAATGTAAAGTAAATTATTATTTTTTATGCTTTGCATTACCTTTCCGAAATGTTGCTATAATTTTCATTTAAAAATACTATGATCAAACGCACTTATATATTATTTATTTTAAAATATCTTCAGGATAGTTTAAAATTTGTTTAAAAGTTTAAAAGCATTGAAATTACAAATTTGTAAAAACAGTTTATTAAAACCTTACTGCCGAAATTCATCATTTGGCAATATATATATTATTTTAATGAAATTGGCACAAAATTATTGTAATAATATATATGTAATGCGGTTAAATGTATAAAGCATATTTTAATTAATTAAAAATATGTTAATAACAAATAAGTTAAAACATGATGACATTCGTAGACGAAAGTTTTAATTTAACTTGTCTAACATTTAAACACTTTTCACTACCCAAATGCCAAAGTCAAATTACATTATATGTTACACATTATATTATGAAAACTAAAAATTATTTTTAAATAGTTATAACTGTATATATTTTTTTTAATTTTCAGCCTCAAATTTTAGTTTCATTTCATTTATTCTGTAAATACTGCTTATATTTGCTTATATTTTTAAAATGCGTCTCTAATGTTATGTTGAACAAATAAACTGATGTTTTGTTAGTTTTATGATGAATATACATGAAATCATATTACCACATGCATAAGTTTTTTTAACATTTTGTTCCTTATGTTATACATGTAATTTAACATGTTTTGTGATATGTTTACAAGATAGTACATTTGTATGCATTGCAGGATATTTATGACACATCTGCAAAATATTGTCATTTATTGATATGCTTGAGGTAGTCATGTTACATCTTTAAGATATTATTATTACTATTACTATTATTATTATTACTGTTATTACTTTCAAAATATTGGACTAGTATTGATAGGCAAAATCTAGTTAACAATATTATTAACTATCAAAGAAAAGTATACAATTTATGCATAAATTCTTTTTTTTTTTTTTTTTTTTTTTTTTTTAGATTTTTTTTATAAATAGAAAGTTTATATTCTTTCACAATCTAATTTTAGAACTTTGTTGTTCAGAATTTTCTAATTTTATATTTTATCATTATTTTCAAGCGAGTCATTTCAACATATTCAATATATTTTTTAAAGAAATAATATTGATTTAACTTGTTTAAAAGTGACTAAATAAAAAGCCTCGGTGCTAAGATATTTAAAGCTTACTTCATATAGTACTTAATTAATTTTTCTTACTTAAAAATGTCATTAACAGATATCAAAGTATCATCACATAAATTCTTCAGTGCTGAAACAAACAAACATAAAAAAAAAACATATTTAATTTAAATATCTTCGTAAATTCATTGTGATAAAGTTTATAAGTTAATTGTAAAACGAAAGTTTTGTATATTTTTATATGTATGAAATGTGTTAAAAATAATTGTTGTATCCATATAACATAAAAGTATTTGTAGAACATCTATGTATTTCCAATTACAGATTGTTAAAAATGAAACAAACATGCAAACTTAGATGCAATTTTCATACCAAAATGCAACAATCTTGATTCTATGAAAAACTTTTCCCCTTAAGATTATCTTCCTAATAAAACGCATTTTGTACTAATTTTTTTAATAGGCTTTTCTAAAATTACATACTTTTTTAAATGATTACTGGCGAATCTTAAATTTTTTTATAAAACTGTGCAAATTATATATAAAGCAAAAAAAATTTCATTGAAAAAACTCATATAATGTATTGAAAATAAGTATATGGTCCACAGGTAAAATGAATAGTGAGACATCATATTTCATTAACATAATAACTTATGCAGTATAACTGTAACTGTTATCAATTTTTCAATCAAAATTTATATAGGAGTGATGATGGTGGTTTTTAGAAAAACTGTCAAATTCAATTTTCGTATTCATTAAGAGGAGATATCTTATATAAAATAATGCTTATTTTAGTTAAGTTGAATTTACTAGTAAATAAAAAATTTAAATCTATTCATATGGTTTGGTAAATAATATACTGATGGCATAATATTTTATTAATATCATACCGCATACAGTAAAATTGTAGCTATTTTAAAATTTTTATTCAATGAAAATCTATGATTTAAGAAGTTTATACTGTTTTAGCCATTAAAATACAATGATCTTATTTATCATCATCAGTACAATTGTGGCATTTTTCAAATTTTCGTTCAATGAAAATCTATGATTTAAAAAGTTTATATTATTTTAACCATTAAAATACAATAATCTTATTTATCCTCATCAGTACAATTGTGGCTATTTTCAAATTTTCATCCAATGAAAATCTACTATTTAAAACGATTATAATTTTTAGGTATTAAAATACATTAATCATATTTATCATCAACCGCGTATGAAGTGATGTAACGATGATCTATGTTATAACGAACGTATGAAACAGTAATATCAGTTATAATACAAAAATAATCCCTATAAAACAATTCACTGTTAGAAAATTTTGAAACCCTTAAGATTTTGTATGATGAGCTCAATTGATAATTTATAGAGTCTGTATCAAAATTGTAGACCATTTAAAAGACTAAATATATAAATAAAAATCTTTGTAAAAAGAAATGTATAACAAGTATATTTAAGATTTAATTTAATAGTTAATTCAATTTTTTAATTTCATTTTTGCATACGAACATACAGTCTTCAACATAACTTATTTTGTTAACGGAAAATTTTAAAAACCTAAATATTTTACATTTTAAGTTAAAATGCTAATTCATAGAATCTGTAATTAAAATTGTGGAACAATTAGAAGGCAGGATTACATAAGAGCTTTGTAAAAAGTAATGTGTAGCAAATATATTTGCAGTTTGATTTAAGTTTAATTAAATTTTTTTTATTAATTTTTGCGTAATTTATTATAAGTAATACGAAAATATTACTTATAAAACAACTTACTTTGCCGTCGGATAATTTTGCGCTATAAATTAATTTTTTAAAGAGTATAGCAATTATGTAAGTAGTTTTTTATTAAGTACGTTAATGAGGAACGTGCAGATATACTCAGTAATTAAAACTGTAGAACAATTAGGAGGACAGGATTACAAAAGAGCTTTGTAAGAAGATGTTTGGAACAAATCTATTAGAAGTTTAATTAATGCTGAAAAATGTTCAGCCGTTTGTTGTTAGCTTGCGCCATTGCGTCCTAATTGCCGCGTCTGCGTTGCTATAATCGGACATCGCCCACCGCCAGCATAATTAGCTGTACTATATGTTTGTCTGAAGGCATGGGATAGCGTTGTAAATTTTTACGCTTGTGGAATCTGCTTTTTACTTTTATTTTAAGCATGATAAAAGTTAATTTCTTTATAAATAAAATGAGAATTATTTTTCTTTTTTCTTTTATAGAATAAGAAGATATAACATAAAAGGTTGAGTTATGGACACCAAAATCTTTTCAGATCTCCTTAAGGCGGTATTAAAGTTTTGCGGTTTATAAGTAAGCGGTTTATAAGTAAGTTAGCCTTAAGGCGGTATTAAAAAAAAATATTTCTCCACGCTCAGCAAATCAAAATTTTGAGACACATTTTCAGACTAATTTTTAAAAACATGAAACTTGGCGGCGTGATTTATGAAGAGATTTATAAGGGACCTGTGTTTTTATTTTTCGTTCAATTAATTAGAAATTGATTTACAAACAATTATTTTCACAGTACAACATTTTTTTTTTTTGTTTCCAGCGCTATCGCTTCGGGAAATTCGGTTCAAAATAGCCACTTTGACAGCATTTTTTGAAATATATTCGGCCTTTATTCTGCCTCGAGACAATACGGACATTATAAAGTTTCTGAGTAAGAGAACCTGCCAATTGGATGCATTTTAGAGCAAAAATGAATTTAAAAATGTGTCTCAAAATACGCAGTTTGGATTTAAATACACCCTGAACTGACGTTTCGGCAATTGTGTGTTCAGTCACAGAATTAGTCTTAATCTAAAATTAAAATGTTAGGCAAAGAATTGTGATCTGGAATAATGGTATAATACTTTTTGGAAGTTCTAATCGGTGTATACACCTTGTCTTTATTCTAAAATCCTTGGTAACGTTTCATCTACAGTTGTAGAAATTGTCATTCAATAAGTAGAGGAACTTCGAGTATTATGAAATGGTAAAAAAGTACGGAATACCAAGGTTTCTGTTTGGTAAAATGCTTCCACCAAGTGGCAACATCATAAACTACTTAAGAACGGTTCCAGAATGCCTTCCAGAACGCGCAGCTCGTCGGTCGGTGTCAGATCGCAGTTTGTGAATAAATATTTGTTTTTTGTCTTTGGAAAGTTTCAGAAGATAATTTTCCACTATTTTTTATTCATTATTAGGAAAAATATTTGTCCATTGAACTTAAGCATAATGTACACCGAAATACTAGCAGTTTATGATGTAACATTCGTTTTTCACACCAATAAGCATAGAGCAATTTTTTCCCAAACCGGCGGTGTTAGGGTTATATTGAATACCAATATCTCATAATACTCCATGATTAGGGTGACGCAAAGACAGATCCTTATATTTGTGATTTGTGGAAATCTGAAGTACGAACTGGAGTATATTGGCTGACTATCTCGACACTATATTTTGATCATGTTCTCTTGATGCTATTACATCTGTTTTTTGCCAAATTTTGTTCGTTTTCTTCATTTTTAAACCCCTATTCCATATTTCCCGACTATCTCACAATACCCTCATTAATACGTTTATTGTTATAATTTGTTTGCAAGGGAGGAAATTTCGTAAAATAATATTTGTCTATAAAAACTATAAGGAGATAGTTGAAGTTTGTTACTGTATTCGGTTTTCGGGTTTGAAACACTATCGGGATGTCGTATTCCCTCAAATGTAAATAATATTCCATGTTACCCGAAGTTCCTCTATGCATGATCTGGATGGGGTTACCCCATCCAGATAGTATTTCTTAGTGTATAACTTTTATACTTCACTTTTTTAAAAATTCTTAATATTTGTTTTATACACTGTATGACTAAATCTGGATGGGTAACCCCATCCAGATAATTTTCTCATTAAGCTTTGTTTGTTTTTTTAGCTTTTGTTAGCATTACATGGTGTGGATTTTTTAATACATTTTTTCTTTGGCGCAGCTTGTCCCCAATGGGACCTTGTGTCATTAAACCCTATACAACCAACCAACCAACCTCTATACATGCATTTATTTTTCGAAGTATATTTCTGACAAAAGCTTTATTTCCTAAATAATGTTTCAAAGTTAATGTAAATAATAAAAAAAAAATAACAAAGCAAGTCAAAGTAATGTCCAACAGCATTAATTTTTGCTTTTTTTTCTGTGTTGTAATATGTGCATTGTCGTGAATGAAGTTAGCGCTCAACCGTTATTAATGCCTCTTGTCTTGTTTCCTTCATTTTTCGAAGTTGTTTAATTTATATGCTAATGTTAACTGTTTGAAAGAGGGAAAAGTCAATTTCTAGCCCAGCATGCTATCAAATTAAAAGTGAGTTTACAATTTTTTATGATATGATTTTTTTTCAATCAACTTAATATACTGTAACCTTCAATATCTAAGAATTTTTTTTTAAATTACGGTTCTTGATCAAATATATTTTACGTTATACTAAAAAGAATGTCCGTATACAGTTTTATTAAATCCTTCGGTTCCTCTTATCTCTATTATCATATTTTATAGGCCAAAAATTAAATCTTTCAATAAATTTTGTAAATATTACTTTCGTTAAGCAATGAGATATTCGTTAAACACAGCAAAATACAACTACGATCATTTTGAACTTGAAAATAAATCAGTGTTTCATCGGGCTGAAGTGGTGGTCATTTAAGCGACTCACTTGGTTTAACTTTATTTGTTTCATTTTTTATTATGAAACAATGCTTTATATATATATATATATATATATATATATATATATATAATCAACCTCACAGTATTAAAATTAATCATGTACAAGCACACAGATCTTGCTAAACTGATGTAAATTTTTATGGACATTTTTGGTTATATTTTGTTACTAAATTATAATAAAGAAGCAATCATATCTTGAATTTTGAAATATTTCAAATAAATGAACTTATATCATTAAAATTAATCCTTCTAAAATCTCTCAAACTTTATATAATTTATGCATATTTTTTGTGCTTTTTTTTTACTCATTTTTGCTACCAAACCTTTTTATTTTTTTATACCCAATTTATAATAAGTGATCTTATGGAAATTAAACTAACACTTTTGCAAATATTCAAGCCTTGTTTAATTGACTTCAGATTTTTCATGCCATTTTTATTCATTTTTGCTGCCCTATTTTTGCCTCACATCATTTTTGCTATCATTTTTTATAGCAAATTTATTATAAATGATCTCATTGCAATTAAACTAACTCTTTGGTAAGCATTTGAACCTTACTTCATTGATTTCAGATTTTTCATGCCATTTTTATTCATTTTTGCTAGAAAAAGCATTCAAACCTTGTTTCATTGATTTCAAATTTTCAATGTTATTTTTATTCAATTTTGCAATCCAACCTTATAATTTTATAGCAAATTTATAATAAATGATATTATAGCAATTAAACGAACTCTTCTGCAAGCATTCAAACCTTTGTTTAGTTGATTCCAGATTTTCCATGCCATTTGTATTCAATTTTTCTACCGCTCTTTATCATTTTTTATAGCAAATTTATTATAAATGATCTCAGGGCAATTACATTAACTCTTGTGTGAGCATTCAAATCTTGTTTCATTGATTTCAGATTTTCCATGCCATTTGTATTCAATTCTCTACCACTCCTTATCATTTTTATAGCAAATTTATTATAAATGATCTCAGGGCAATTACATTAACTCTTGTGTGATTATTCAAATCTTGTTTCATTGATTTCAGATTTTCTATGCCATTTTTTATTCATTTTTGCTACCAAAAGTATTCAAACCTTGTTTCATTGATTTCAGATGTTCCATGCCTTTTTATATTTTTTTCTTTGTTCTCAAGCCTTATTACTTATCTTGGCAAAATAGCAATAGGAGACCTCATGACATTAAAACTAATTTTTCTGCTTATAAGAGATTTTCTAAAAGTTTATCAATATGCATTTGAAAAATTCGTGGCATATAACTGTTTAATTAAGTAGTAAAATTTTAAAATATTTAAAATTATATGCTATAAAAACGGTAGTTTGAAGCTGTGTATTTTTAATTTAATTTTTTAAATAATTTCTTTACATATATTAAAAATGATAACTATATTTAAATGGTAGCCAAAGATTTAGGAAAACATTTTTAGATGAAAGGAACCGGAAATACAATTAAAAAATGTGCTATCAAGAACTAAATTACATAGTTACAGTCACTGTACAATGCAAGTAAAAACTCTGGAAAAATAAAATATGATAATTTTTCTTATGCATTTTTTAAAGTTATTAAAATTTAGTCTACAGCATTATTAAAAAATCAGATGCATGTTTCAGAGCATCACATGTTAAATTTTTTGTATTATATTAGAAATTATTATTATTATAGAGCATTTCATATTATCTTTATTTTATACTATGCAGAACATTTACTCCAGTATAGTATTTCAAACTATATATTTTTAAAAATATGTGCTATAATAATAGAAATATTACATATTCCATGCCTTCAGATATCGTTGCATAGGTCTTAGTTCATGTGTGTTTTTCTAGCGCGATATTATAGTTCTTTATCTTTAAATGCTATATTTATTTTCCGCTTTCCATAGATTCCATAGATCTAGAAAATGGAATTTATAATTTTTTTAGCTAAAGAAACGAAACAGAGACCGTTTCGTCTTATCACAAATTGAGTTATTATTCATGCTGCATTCGATTCTAATTAGTTGAATGCGATTGGTAATTTTTAAGTAATATATATTTAAATACATGATACAGAACAACCGTAACATAAACTGCAATTTGCACGCAAAGAGTTGAAATTTCAAACTTCGTGAAGTCATAAAAATAAATTGTATATTTTGTTGATCCTTAGTTAAATTTTTATGCATGATATATATGAAATTTCTTCTCGATTATACCTTCTTTTCTCAGAATAATTTCAATAATTATAAATGAATCAGTTGAATTAAGATATCAATAAAATGGAAAGACTTGTTATACCAAGTGATGTATTATTCAACTAGTTGAACTATTAATCAAAAATCCAAAGCTTTTTAAAGCTTAAATAAATGAGATTTTAAGATATGTTTGTCAATGTTTAAGGCTGTAACTTTTTTTAAAATTTTAAACAATTCAATCGAAGGTCAATATTAATATTCTAATAAAATATAGCCACTTCTTAAAAAAATGTAATAAAAAGTGATATTAAATCTTTCTAATGTTCTCAAATTTATCTGCAAATTCGCTGTTTACACAGATTGGAAATTCATACACTTGAATGTCAGTTAATTTGAGCATTAATTGAAGAGTTAAAAAAAAGACAAAAGTTGTTTAATATTCACAATTTTCACAATAGGGAGAAAAAAGTCTCTGGAAAAGCGTTGTTTTTATCGAGTAATAAAAGTTTTCTTGTCGCCTAACGAGGACATGTGTTTGTGCTTTTTGATAAATAGATTCACAGCTGTGATACTACTGGAGCTAAAAATTTGAAATTTCGCATGGTGGTTATTAATAAAGATGTAAATTTTGTCTATGAACGGTTTCTAGAAAAGAAATCAAAATTTAAAAAGGTGAAATTAGCGCTAAACGTTTTGTTTTACGATTTATTTAGAATTTCTAGAACTATACATTTGAAATGTATAATAAAACTAGATTTCTTTTTTCTCTAAACATTAGAAAGACCTCATGCAATATAAATGCAACAGAACAGATTGCTACACAGCTAGTGTAAAATATTTCATGTGTACTTTTTTCTGGATGAAACGAAGGAAACTTTTGGAACAAAGTTGCTGTGACTGTTTTAATTTTAAAAAAAAGAAAGATTATTTTATTTTAAAATCGCACTGGAAAGTACTGTTCGAAATTATTTTGCTGTTTCCTTTCTCTTGTATGTTTTTTTGTGCAAATATGTGTATGCATAAGGAATTAAAGTATTACATTGTTCCAGAAGTTTCTTTCTCGTCTTGTCTTGACATAAAAATGCATTTGAATTTTATTTTGAAAACGACAAAACATTTAAAAGTTCAATCCTAATAGAATTTCGCATGTATGAAGAAAGATTATGAGCAGTATGATCCACATATAAGCCGACAAAAATTCACACAATAAAAAATATTTCACATGTATTTTTTATGATAAAAACGAAAGAAACTTTTGGAAAAAAATAATACCGAAAAAAAGTATTTTACGTTATGGCTGCACTGGAAAGTATTGTTAGAAATTGTTTTGCTGTTTCCTTTCTCGTGTATGTTTTTTTGTGCAAATATGTCTATGCATAAGGTGTTAAAGTATTACATTGTTCCAGAAGTTTCTTTCTCGTCTTGTCTTGACATAAAAATGCATTTGGAATGTTATTTTGCAAATTACAAAACATTTACAAATTTATCTTTATGCAATTTTTTTATATATAAAGAAAGATTATGAGCAGTGTAATCCACATATAATCCGGTAAAAATTTACACAATATAAAATATTTCACTTGTCTTTTTTATGATAAAAACGAAAGAAACTTTTGGAAAAAAAAATAATACCTTGAAAAAAACTCCTTTTACTTTACAGTCGCACTATGGAAAGTATTGTTAGAATTTTGTTATTGTTGTTGTTGTTGTTTCTTTTCATTTCTAGAATTGTTTGTGTGATGTTTGTATGTTAATGGCACAGCCATCACTTTATCTGGAGGGAATGCACATTTGTTGTATAAAGTAATGTTCTTCTCCGAAGCACTGCCTGCTCTAAGATAAGAAAATCCGGTGTGGAAAAGATGTATTTCTTTAGATGAACATTTACTTATGTTTTAAGTACTGATCTTTTTAGTTAATAAAATCAATAATTTGGTAACTGTTGGTTATATTTATTATTGTTGGTTATATTTATTATGTTTTATTACACGTCTTTATTCCTTTAGCAATAAAACAATGTGTATATGTTGCCAACATTCTCATGCATGTTTTTTTTTTTCTCATGCGTGTATTCATGCTGTAAAATATAGTATTTTGCGACTTAAGAGGAAATGAATCTATGGTGTGTAAAAAAAAAAAATAATGAAATAGTAATTATTACTCAAGATGTCCTGGAGTTTGGTTGAAGTACTGTGAACGACAAAACAGTATTCGCAATACAGAGAAAATGAGTATGTGTATATAAATGAGTTTGCATAAAATAAGTAATGTAATCGTGATTATACGGGGCTTGGTTGAAATATTTTGAATTGTAAAATATATTCTTTTACGGCATATGAGTCTGTGATGTATAAAACAATAACAAAATCGTAATTATTACTCAAGATGTTGTGGAGTTTGATTAAAATATTTTGAACGTTAAAATTGCATTCGCAATATACGAGAAAATGAGTCTGTATTGTATAAAAGAAGTAATGAAATCATAATTATTATTCAAGATGTTATGGGGCTTGGTTGAAATATATTGAATTTTATAACATATTATTTTCTAGCGTAAGAGGAAACGAGTCTGTGACGTATTAAAAAAATAATGTAATCGTAATTATTAAATATGTTATGGGGCTTGGTTGAAATATTTAAATTTGTAGCATACCGTATTTTGCAGCCTATGAGTATGTGATGTATAAAAGGGGTAATGAAATCCGAATTATAATTTCAGATGTTGTGGTGTTTGATTGAAATATTTTGAACTGTAAAATAGTATTCGCAATATAAAAGATAATGAGTCTGTGATGTATGAAAGAAGTAATGAAATCATAATTATTATACAAGGTGTTATGGGTGTTGGTTAAAAAATATTTTGAATTGTAAAATATAATACTTTGCAGAATAAGAGGAAACGAGTCTGTGTTGTATAAAAAAAAGTAATGAAATCGTTATTTCATTTAAAGATGCTATGGGGTTGAGTTAAAACATTCTGAACTGTGAAATAGTATTCGTAATATAAGAGATAATGAGTCTGTGATGTATGAAAGAAGAAATGAAATCATAATTATAATTTCATATGTTTTGGGGTTAGATTGAAATATATTGAACTGTAAAACAGTATTCGCAATATCGGAAATAATGAATCTGTAAAGTATAAAAGAAGTAATGAAATTGTAATTATTGTTCAAGATGTTATGGTGCTTGGTTGAAATATTTTGAATTACATATCATAGTATTTTCCAGCATAAAAGGAAATGATTCTGTGACGTATTAAAAAAGTTACGAAATCGTAATTATTAAAGATGTTATGGAGCTTGGTTGAAATATTTTGAATTTTAAAATATAGTATTTTGCTGCATATGAGTCTGGGATGTATAAAAGAAGTAATGAAATCGTAATTATTATTCCAGATTTTGTAATTTTAGATTGAAATATTTTGAAATATAAAATAGTATTCGCAATATACTAGAAAATTAGTCTGTGGTGTATAAAAGAAGATAAATGAAATCGTAATTATTATTCAAGATGTTATAGGTCTTGCTTATAAAATATTTTGAATTGTAAAACATAGTACTTTGTAGAATAAGAGGAATTGAGTCTGTGGTGTATAAAAAAGTAATTAAATCGTTATTATTATGAAATATGCTATGGAGTTGGGTTAAAATATTCTGAACTGTGAAATAGTATTCGTAATATTAGTGATAATGAGTCTGTATGTATGAAAGAAGAAATGAAATTATAATTAATATTCAAAATGTTTCTGGATTTGTTAAAATATTTTGAACTGTTTACCATTGTATTTTCCAACTAGATTAAGTATAGAAAATATGACTGAGATGTATAAAAAAATGTTAAACCTTAATTATTATTCAGACTGTTAAAAGGCTGCTATTAATTGTAGATCAATGAATTTAATCCAACTGTTTTATGTCTAATCTTGCTCTATAGCATCTCAAATATCAAATGGAATTTAAAAAAAAGAAATAAGTATTTGATAATGCACAAATAAGAAATATTACGCTGAACATTCACGCAGATATAGTGTATAATTGTGTAATTTATTAAGTATTTTCCACATTCATAGAAAATTATCGAAAATTTATTTGAAATTTACAGAAAAATACCATATATTTAAAATGTATAACAAATAACGTTTTAAAATAATCAAATTCATAACATAGACGAAATTATTTTTCGATATTTGAAAGGTAAAAGGTGCAGTCTCAATTTTCAAGACATGAAAAAAATAATAACACAGAAACCCTTTACAGTTTTATAAACTAGGAGCCAGGACAGCAGTCCTCCGATACAGGTCAGTACAAATATGACCAATGCAGGTAATATACAATAAATGTTACAATATAAGATTTTTAAGCGCTTTACCTATATATATTACAATAATTTACTACCTTACAAGCTTTTAAAGTTTTGTACTCTGCACACCAGTTCACTGAACTGCGACAGTACAAACAATACATAGGCTATACATTCGTCATAATCATAATATAATCATATGAATCTACAATAAGTGTTGCATTATAAGTTAATTACATGTATTGTCAATCTATATATTACAATAAACTATCACTTTACAAGCTTTTAAAGTTTTGTACTCTGGACACCAATCCACAGATCTGCGACAGTACAAACAAAAGTCAGCTGGATGTGGAGGCCTACCAAATGGCTTAAGCACTCACAAGATCCGTCCAGAAGAGATGGTCACTTAATTTTAAACCAATTACAGATAAGAGATCTGCACTGTTAAAACTACAGGTGACACATGGCACCCAAAAGGGGTGAAAGGCTTGTCTCACTGGTGACACCCCTAGGGGAGCCAAAATGGCACCCTTAACTAGGGTGAAAGGATGGCACCCCTAATACAGGGTGCCCCAAGGGGTGAAAGGATGGCACCCAGGGGAGAATAGTGGCACCTCTACTCTAAGGTGCCCAGCGGCACTCCACAAATGAAAGCATCTCCCCCCCCCCCGCCCTTGTCTAGCAATTATATTGAAAAGAGTTTGTAAATTCTCATACTTAAAAAAGAAAAGAAAAAGCTAAACATATATAATTATAATGCAATGTTTAACTTTAGCTGCAATAAACTGATCAATACTTCATTTTCTCTGTTGAAATTTATACAAAGTTAAAAGTTGATCATCTCATGTCAAGGGTCGATCCCGGCAAAATTTGGGGCCTATTCAGAGCTCCTTCACAAAAATCTATTTAATAAAACAAGCTCCTTCACAAAAATCAATTTTATAAAATGGGCCCCTTCAGAAAAATCAATTTGATAAAATGACACCTTCCACAAAATTTCTTTTAATAAAAAAAATCCCTTCATTAAATTCCTTTTAATAAAATAGGTCTTTTCACAAAATTCTATTCCATAAAAACATACTATTTTTATTAATTATTTATTATTTTGTTATGTTTTAAAATGTGCAATTTGTAAACAATCAAGTTCACCAGAAAGGAAAACAAATAGGACTTTAAAAAGTTTTTGTTATGTTAATAAATGTTTGGTTCGAAAGATTGTTTTCAAATTACACATTTTAAAACATATCAAAATAATAAATAATTAATAAAAATAGTAAGTTTCTATGGAATAGAATTTTGTGAAAGGGCCTATTTTATTAAAAGGAATTTTCTCAAGATACCTGTTTTATTAAAAGGAATTTTGTGAAGGGATCAGTTTATGAAATAGATGTTACTGAAGGGGCCCAATTTATTAAATTGATTTTTGTGAAGGAGCCTGTTTTATTAAATAGATCTTTGTGAAGGAGCTCTGAAAAGGCCCAAAATTTTGCCTGGATCGACCCTTGACATGAGATGATCAACTTTTAACTTTGTATAAATTTCAGCAGAGAAAATGAAGTATTGATCATTTTATTGCTGAAAAGTTAAACATTGCATTATAATTATATATGTATAGCCTTTTTTTTCTTTTTTAAGTATAAGAATTCTCAAATTCTTTTCAATACAATTGCTAGACAAGGGGGGGGGGGGGAGGCATTTTGTGAAAAATATAATAAATTTCACAAAATGCCCCTCCCCCCCACACACACAAAAAAAAAAAAAAAAAAAAAAAACTTGCATCGACCCCTGCATGTGCAGGTTAATATCTATGAGAAATGTATTATATACATCATCAGGTCATTTTTGTTACCTTCAAAACCGGTTAGTATTTATTACCATATATATTAGTATTTATTACCATTTTAAGTTAGATGTAGTAGTACAGAGATATTTATTTATCATTATTATTTTAAGAGGGGAAAAAAAAACTTCTAGCTATGCGAGTTAAATATATTTACATAAATCACTCAATCATCTAAGCCATTCTTACATCCAGCCACACTACTGTGAAATGTTCCAGTGTTTTATTATTATTAATATGTTATAGTACAAGAGACTCACAAAACATTTTTCAAGAAGACACATGTATAAATGTCAAATATCAATTCAGGAATTACGATTTATTTATTTTGTTAATAATTTATAATATGTAATGAGGTATATTTTTAGTTCATTTCATCATCAAACACAAGCTCTAAAAATTTCGATAGTAAAAAGTATTTGATTAGTAAAAACATCTGCAGAAATTTATATTTTATCAAGTTTACTATTTCTTATGTTACAAAGTTTACTATTTCTTATGTTACAAAATTTATTATTTCTTATGTTACAAAGTTTACTATTTCATATTATCAAATCAACTAATTTAAAATTGTCAAATATTCAAATTAATACGTTTCAAGTTAGTAAAAATCAATTCCCTTTAAAACTTGTAAATTCTTTAATTGTTTACAAATTGTTTGTTTATATATCAGAAAAATAAGAAATTAAACTATTTTTTTTTAAATATAACAACTTATGTTTCTCTCTCTATATTTTTTATTACTATAATAATGCATCATTAAATTTATTTCTAGATTGTAAACAACAAAAACTGTACGAGAAAATTCATTAGATAAAAATATGAATAAAATGAAATTATTATAAGCTCTGCATAAATAATAATTTAAAAAACAAGCAAATAGGTGAGGCTACATCATTCTACTTTCACGAGATGCAAATTTCAACTTTCCACATCAAGATTATAACTTAAAATGTCTGCTTGAAAATAATGTGGGGAGCCACTTGTAATACAACATAATATAAAATCTTTTTATAATAATAAAACATAATATACAAACAACACTGAAACATTTCACATACCTGTATATAAAGAGTGATTCTTTTTATTGACTCCCCTGGTTTATTTATTCTAAATAAATGTCGTTATTTAGTTATTATATTAATAACTATGCGGCAACGATTACGCAGCAGCGATGCACTGAAATTCAAAGTCAGCCATCTTGTTCGATCTCCCCTATGACTTGCGAAAAATGAGAGGAAACAAGTCAACAGCTCATGAAGAGGAAACGAATCAGCGCATGCGCAAGATACCAGTCGAATGGCGGGGTGAAAAAGTTCGAGCAATATGCATTGTACGGCACCCTAATTAGCTTCAATCACCCAGTGAGTGACCAAATGGCACCCTAATCACATTTTCAAGCCTGTACGGCACCCTAGCGTTTCAAACGGCACCAGAATTTCACCCCAGGTTCCCAAAAGGCACCGAATTGTCACCTGTAGTTTTAACAGTGTGCACCTGGATTGGCACCCCCAGAGGTAACGCTTATTCTAAACTTGGAGGACATTGGAGCCACGAACAGATTTTACGTGCGCGACAGTACAAACAATACATAGGCTACACATTTGACATAATCATAATATAATCATATGAATCTACAATAAGTGTTGCATTATAAGTTAATTACGTGTATTTCCAATCTATATATTACAATAAACTACCACTTTACAAACTTTTAAAGTTTTCTATCCTGGGCGCCCATCATTCCATTCTATCCATCTATCTATTCTGCATTACAAGTCATAAGTAGGTTACAGGTATGGCCAATTTAGATAATATATAATAAATATACAAATATAAGTTGATTACATGTATTAGATTTGTATATTATAATAAACTATTTCTTTACAAGCTTTTAAAATGTTTCAGCCTGGTAGTCAGCATACCAGTCAACTCATCTGCGAAAATACAAACAATAAATAGGTTACAAATAAGAGCAATGCACCTAATCTACAATAATTTTTGCATTATAAGTTAATTATATGCATTGCCAATATATACATATGACCTTATTACCTTATACATATGACTCAATATATACATATGATATTATTAAATTTTAATTTTAATTGATTCATGTATATATCACTGCGCAGTGTAAAGTTAGAGGGACGACGGACTTTGAGCACAGTAGAATTGCAATTTTTTTCTTTTTGTGCTAATATTTACTGTTATTTGTTTTTTAAAATATCCGCATATTCCTATGTATTTGGCAGAAAATGTATTGTCATATTTCTTATAGAGGTAAGTAACGAAAATAAGATATAATATATTTCAAATGTATTTTTCTGAAACACACATTATCCGAAGTCTGAACATCGTTAAAATGCTCCATGCGTTTCAATATTTGTTTAAAATTCTTAATATTGATAAGAGGCAATCTTGATACATATTACAAGAAATCTGTGCATTCGTTTGGGATGTTGGATTGTGAGGATCCTCAAATTAGCAATAAGACTATTAACATGCTAATTTTTAACAAACAATTCCGCAACAGTTTTTTGTATTTTATAGCATTTTCCAACAAAGTTGAAAGTGTCTATGATTACGGTTTACCCAGCCTCTGTCTATCCGCGCTCTATTTTGCGTAAATACCGAGTGGTTATAATATAAGTATCTCTATTTCAAGCTGTCAGTAGCTCGAAGGAATGACCCGAATGAAACCAAAATCGGTACATTTACTATTCGAGAAGGGGGAAGAAGAATGGAATAATAAAAAAATAATTGCAATAATCGCCGACAGATGACGCTTTTGAGTGTGAAATGTAATGTGTAATATTGTGTACCGTGTAGGTGTCGCAAACCTCAATGACATTAGCACATATCACGACGTGTGCGAAACATCATTCCTGATGGGCTACATTCCGTAGTTGAGCACGTCGTGCACCGCCTGGATTGTATCCTCCAGCACAATGACGATGTGGTACCTTAACATGATCGGCACCACCATGCGAAAGCGTAACCACATTCACTGTGACATTTTCCAATAAATTAGGTGTGTCATCCGGTTTGACACCTTAATTCTTTGTTTTTGTATTACACATTACGTGTCACACTCAGTAGCGCCATCGGTCGGTGATTATTGTAATTACTTTTTTATTATTTTTTCATTCTTCTTCCCCCTTCTCAAATAGTAAGTGTACCGATTTTGGTTTCATTTGGGTTATTTCTTCGAGCTACAGACAGCTCCAATAAGAGATACTTATATTATAACCATTCTGCATATGTGGATTTCGATGCAATTGATAAATATTATTGAGATTTACTTTGGCATGTTCGGTATTTCAAATGGTGTGCGTAGTATTTATAGTTCGTTTACAAGGATGCTCAAAAGAATTCTGTTACATTATGGACTATGGGAAAAATAATTTGCAATGTATTTTAATGATGTTACGCTATTTCAAACATAAAGAGATTGATACGCATAGCTACAACATTAACTACAACATGCTTTATCAGGAAATAGCATAAATGAATAATAGGGGAGGCTCATATTTTTTTCTCCCTCTCTGACACATGCACGCACAAACACAAACACACAGATATAAATGATCAAAGTATTATATAGAAAGATAAATTAGTCCATATTCATATTATAGGCACTATGTTTCTTAATAAACTGTTTATAATAACTTCATTTTATACTAAGAAAAAACAAGTTGGAAATTGTACGTCAAACGTAACAAACGAGGTGCGTTCGTACTGTAGCTAGTTATATAAATATTCAGATCTTGATGATTTTTAATTCTGTGAAATGAATTATATCGTCTGCAGATTCATTTCTGTCATAAAATAAGATTCTCGGTCGCTTGACGATTCAACCTCGGAAGCTCCTATAACAAAAAAGCACCGATTTTTTTTTCAAATTTCTTGATAAATATTTTTATTAATATTTTCTAAAGTTTTGATTCGATTTTGATAAAATTTGAAATGTCTCGACAAAATTCTGCAAGATAATATATCTGAAATTTCAAAAAAATCGGTTGGGTAGTTTTTGCGTTGTTATATGCGGACGGACGGACAGACAGACAGACGGACAGACAGACAGACGGACGGACAGACGGACGGACCAGACGACGACAATAGGTGCTACGTATTTATATAATTACGAACGCACCTAAAAAGGGGGCTGCCGAATAAAAATTTCCAATATATAACCAGTGTATAATTATATTGGTGAAATAATAAGTGATGATGTCAACAAATAAATAAATAGCTTACATTTCACCTGTATCATAAAGAGTTGCAACCTTTAATTTTTTTCTGAATGTTCCCTCCCCTTAAGGATTCTAAAGTTGTATTTTTATATGATAAAAAAAAACATTATATAAAAAACATTATATATAAATAAACATTAACAAAATCAAGGATGTATTTTACATTTTATAGTTATTATTGTTTCTAAGACACTTATTTAAACTAATCTAAAACACTTATTTGCAGTTTTTATACAAATACTACACTTCAGTATATGTGCTATAAAAAGGCCCCAAAACTAAGCTCGATTTTTGAACAGAGTTTCATTTGGTGACCTTGGAATCTTCACCAGGGAGCTTAAAATTTTTTAAGGGAGGAGGGGAGGCTGAGCCCCCCTGCAACCCTTTAGCTACAACCCAGGCAGTTCGTTTACAGGGACGTACAACAAAATTTCATTACATTATCATCGGAGTCGATTTGGAAAGTGAAATTGTCGTCATAAAAAACTACAACCGAAATCGTAAAAGTAAAAAAGGGGTCTATGAGAGATTGACCTCAGCTATTAAATGCAAAAATATTATTTAAAAATAAGGAAATGTGAACGAGATACTATTTTAAAAGAACGCTCTCATAGGTTCAATAATTAATGCAAGTATATACGCGTGACTGAAGTAGCTTCTAACATTGTTCTTCGGATATCGAAGATAACTTATCGTAATTTTCGGCGTATAATCCGCGGATCAAACAATCATGTTTGGCCTCATAAATTATTTTTTTATAAAATGTCAATTACTAGATTGCTGAAAATATTTCCCTTCAAATATTAAATAAAATTTTTGGTGCTAAACATGATTGTTTGATCGCTGATTACACTCCGAAAATTACGTTACTTCCTTTTTTCTGTAGTTGTGATAAAATGTTTCTGATTAATTATTAATAGAGAAAATATATTTATTAACCTTCTCGTCATACTCAAAAATTTCCCCCCCAATTTCAAATCCCGAATAATCAAACAGACACACGGGCAATTCAAAGAAATAAATAATTTTTAACTTACGTTTTAAAACTTTAAAAATGAGAGAAAATATGTATAAGTAAAAAGAGAGTAAAACAAGAACGAAAAATCACTTTCCAACACTTCTAAAATGATTTTACAAATCTTTATCGTTTAATAAGATGCAAGATGATATATAAGTATGCAAGGTCAAGGTCAAGGCGGAGACCTACTTTTCGGCTTAAGCTCAACTAGACCTACCCAGTAGGTTTATTTACCTAATTATACTGACCATTACTAAATTATACTTTGCGATATTGAGCAATAATTATACTATGTAATGCTGAAATTCAAATTCTGAAAATACAAAATTCCAAAAATACAAATTCTGAAAATACAATTTACCAATCGTACTGAGCAGTACTAAATACACTGTAAAAAATGGGTACTCAAAATTGAGTAAAAAGTACTCAATTTTGAATACGTCACATACTCAAAATAGCTGCGATCCAAATGTACTCAAAATTGAGAAACACATGTACTCATTTTTGACCCCATGGATGTATTCAAATATGAACTCCTATGTACTCATTTTTGATCCCATGGATGTATTCAAATTAAAAAAAATTTATGTCGTTAAAATAAAATTTATAGGATAAAAAAAAAGTTACTTCGCGAGGACAACCTTATAAGGGATATATACATTTCTGCTTATTTTTTTTATTCCTGCGTGAGTTTATAGTAATTAACCAACCTTTGCCCAAGAGAGGAATCGAACCAGCGATGTCCTGTTTACTAATCTGACGACCCAAACCAACGCACCATGAGGGGACACGCCTCCTTCTCAAACGTTGTTAGTTAGTTTGAAACTCCCCCTCTATCCCTTCCTAACAGGATCTGGCATCTGGTGCCATCTGTTAGGAAGGGATAGAGGTTTTAAATATGTTTTTAAGGATGTACAGTGCCTGTCTATATGTGTTAAAGATTAAAATAATGTCTGAAGTAACAGGTAGTTCGAAGAATTATTAATTAAAAAATGACATTAGAAAAGATCATAGATTGAAATACTAAAATTATAAACTTTGTAAAATTATAATTTATAAAATAATAAATTTTAGCGTAATTCATAAATTTGTAAGCCAAATCAGTTTAGTTTAATACCAATTTGCATAGCTATAATTTGCAAAGATATTATGTTATGAAACTTTTAAATAACACAATATTGTCTCACGTTAAAAAAGTTAAAATAAATTTTAAAAAAATTAGTGGGGAAAAAAAATCATAATTTTGAAGTACTATCAAGAAAAAAAAAATATGTGTAAAATGTGAGGGGAAAAAAAAGATTAAATGTGTTGTAGTGGATCCACTTTGATGAAAATCCCGAACAACCAGATCCACTTTTCATTTCTCTTATTCTTCGTTTTTCCTTCAAATAATAGCTTTTTAGGCTCCGTAATTTCGTCATTACACATTATGAAATATACAAGTATGTTGGGTTTGATCATATGTTCATTTTTGATCCAAAAATACTCATTTCAAAATGAATACATGAACTTACTCATTTTTGAGAATGCACATGTTCATTTTTGATCCAAAATACTTATTTCGATATGAGTACATGGACTTACTCATTTTTGAAAATGCACATGTTCATTTTTGATCCAAAAATACTCATTTCGAAATGAGTACATGGACTTACTCATTTTTGAGTACTTCCTTTTTTACAGTGTACTACTATGTGATACTGAGCAATAATACTACCATGTAATAATACTGTAAGGTGCTGAAGTAAATAATAATAATGGATAAGGTAAGTACTAAATGAACAATAAGGAATAATAATACTAGAGTAAACAATGATTAATTAATATACAATTTGGAAAACACATAAATATTTAAAAACCCACTTTCAGGAATTACCAACAATATTCAGAAAAATATTCGAGCTCTTTTGTGCAGCCCTGTATGTCATCTATAGATTTGTATATATACTAAATAGAACGCTAAAGTTTAGTTCAGATAGAAAACGCGTAGCACAGTTTAAAGTTCCCCTTCTGGAATTTCTGTCAATAAATGGAAATGTACTCAAGAACTTTTGTACTGCCCTGTATATGAACAATAGAATTTATACATACCAAATAATCAACAAAAAAATAATTAAATTTAAAAACGCGTTCAGCAACTGAAAAAGGACTTACAGCAAGTATTATTAACAGACAGTACTAAATTTTTTGTGTGTCCCTGTAAATGAAAAATGAATACTATACATACAAAATTCTATAGTAAGCATCTTGTAGTGCACCTCAGTGATATATCAATTCCAATATGTTTGAAATTGTGTAACATCCTTAAAATAAACAGCAAATGATTTTTCCCCATAGATGGTAATGTAATGGAATTCTTTGAGTGTCCCTGTAAAAAAACTATAAGTGCTACACACTTAATTTTCAATATAGAACATGCCATAGTAAACCTCAATAACCTATATCAATTGCATGAGAATCCGAATATATTTACACGACTTAGAGTACGGACAGACACACAGAATTCATAAACCCCTTTCATCTATTCAGGAAAGTGTTAAAAACAAGGAAACTAGTCGTTGGCGGCCACCGTAATACTTACTCATCATGAATATGCATAATATAAAGTATGAAAAAACATGTGCAAACTATTTATAAAATGCATTGCAATTCGAATAAAATCCTGGCCTGATGACGCCCTAAACTTTAATTGCCCTATTACTGAATGGCATAAGAGAAACATCCTTATAACTCCAAAAATAATAATCCTATTAACTACCAGTTTGCTGCGTCGGATTAAGCGTTTCATTTCCAATTAAGATATATCTTTGAATATAAATTTGAATGAAATATAGGATCATGAGAAAACAAAGAGTGTGGAAAATAGGATTACAAATATCTCGGCAACGTATTACCCGATCGACTTCATTCTTTGTGTAATTTTTTTTTTGTTGTTGTTGTTGTTGCCTTTTATATTCACTCCTTAAAATAAACAATTTCGAAAATTTTTATACAACTTTTATCAGAACGAATATTTTGAGAGTCCGAAAACAAAATAGTTCCGCATCATCGAGGTTGCTGAAATTCAATAGGCTTCTGCTCATTATTACATACTAAGTACATACCGAATTTCAAGTCTCTATCTCAATTTGTTCGGGAGATGGAGCATTTACAGACACACAGACAGCAATTTTTATTTCTAAACATATGTTTTTCAGAATCTCCAGTGTCTGAAACGTGTAAATCCGTCAAAAAAATTGTTTAGATTTTTAAAACGATCACATGACTTACCTTATACCACTTATGATGGGTAAGTAATAATGCTGATAATGTTGAATATTTAGTTGATATAAATAACATCAAGAAATTTAATGACACTTTCTCGATCCATTATTTGCTTGAAGTAATTAAAAGTAAATACCAAGTAGGTATGTAGATAAATTATGTTTGCTCAATGACTAGCACGAGCAAATAAGTCTGTAACATCAGAGTTAATTATTAAACTTTTAACACTAATTAAATTAACTTCGGATGAGCTAACAAAACGGATGACAAGTTAAAGTTTTAATATCTTTAAATGACTAAAGTTGAAAACAATTAAGATATGCTGATTAATAGCATCCAGTGAACTGCAATTAGTACCTTTTAAAGAAAAAGATAAAATTTCAAATTTAGGGATCATGCACGTTAACACTTTCAGAGGCAAGTAATTGTGTTACTGTAACATTGAATTCACACCAGAATATTCGAAAAAATGTATTTGGAAATAAGGACATACAATTTTACAGTAATTGAACAGTAGATGGCATTCAAGGTATTCCTAGTTTACTGGCAACTCCACGTACGTAATTGTGTTACTGTAATTTTGAATTCATACCAGAATTTTCAAAACTTTTTATTTGGAAATAAGGAAATAGAATATTGCATCAGTTGAATAGTAGATGGCATTCAAGGGCTTTCTAGTTGTCCGGCAGCTCCATGAACGTAATTGTGCTACTCTGATATTGACTTCACACCATCATTTTCGAAAAACTTATTTGGAAATGAGGAAATAATAGAATTTTACAGTAGTTGAACAGTAGATGGCATTCAAGGGGCTTCTTAGCTGCCGGCAACTCCAAAAACTAGATATGAGTAGTTGAATATCACTCTTATATCACTAAACATTTAAAAGTAAAATTTTGTCAAGAATGTCTGGTGCGAATCTTAATAAGTATTAACTGATATAAAAAATATCCCACCGCCTTGAAGAGATTTTAAACGATTTCCCGATATGTTAAAAACATCGTATTGATCTGGATAGTCTAGTAATATTTTACACATAGTTTTAAAGCTTAATATAATAATATAATAATATGTTTATTTTCGATAACTTTAAGGACAATTTTTAACACTTTCCAACATAGTTGAACAGCGTTTATAAATTCGTTTTGTCTGTCCGTCTGCTGTCTATCCGTTCTCTGATTTGAGTAAATATACGCTAATTGCCATGCAATTGGTATATGTTATTGACGTTTACTATGGCATATTTGGTATTAAAAATGAAGTGTGTAGCCTGCATAACGCCTTTACAGGAATACTCAAAAGAATTCCATTTCATTACGGTCTATGGGAAAAAATCATTTTCGGTTTATTTTAATGATGTTATACTATTCCAAACATATTGAAATTGATATATATCACTAAGGTGCACTACAAAAGGCTAACTATAGAACATGGTGTGCTAGCACTTATAGTGCCTTCCCAGGGACACTCAAAATAATTCCGCTACATTACGGTCTATGAAGAAAAATCGGTTGCGTTGTATTTTAATCCTGTTACGCTATTTCAAACATATTGAAATTAATATATATACATATTGATCAATTATAGAGCAGATCGAATACATTTCGGTTTATTGATAGAATTTGCTGAATTGGAATTTTTAACTGTTCTATGCGTTTCATAACTGAACTAAATTTTAGCATACTATGTAGTATATAAATACAAAACTGTAGATCATATACAGGGCTTCATGAAAGAATTTTAATATTTTGTAATACACCTCAGTGATATATATCGCTGAGGTGTATTACGAGAGGCATACTACAGAATAGCGTAAGTATACACTGTTAAAAATTTGCAGCAAACTGTCCAGTCATTTGACCGTTTTTGTAAAAAAAGGTTACATAACCGTAATTTAACTCTAGTCTGACCATAATATGGGACATAATATGTTCAGAATAGTGCTAAATTACGGTTATGTAACCGTTTTCTATAAAAACGGTCAAATGACTGGAAAGTTTACTGCAAATTTTTAACAGTGTATCATTCATCGTTCATTTACAAGTACACACAAAAGAATTTGGTTACTGTACTGTCTATGCACAATAATTGCTGGAAGTGCGTTTTAAGTTGCGGTACGCGTTTTTAAATTTAACTCTATTTTTTTTTTATATTTTACTTCGTGTGTAGAAATGCTATAGATCATATACAGAGCAAATGGAATACATTTCGTTTTATTGACAGAATTTGCTGAATAAGAATTTTTAACTGTGCAATGCGTTTCATAACTGAACTAAATTTTAGAATACTATGTAGTACATATATACAAAAATGTAGATCATATACAGGACTGCCCGAAAGAATTTTCGTATTTTTCCGACTATTGGTGGTAATTACTGAAATCGGGTTTTCAAACTTGTTATGCTTTTTCCAAATTGCTTCATGGGCGGGGCTAGTTGAGCTTAAGCCGAAAGGTAGGCCTCCCCTCCCGGTTTGACCTTGACCTTGTTTACTTAGACATTGTACTTATTGCTATTACATAATCAAGTAAAATATGCAGAGTATTGTACACATTAGTGAAAAGATTATCAATACTGTATTAATTGAAATATCCCAACAGCGTTTTGAAGTAGTGTAAAAATCAATGAAATTCTTGAAAATGCTATAAATGTATATACATATTTAATAACCAAGAAGTTTTTCATAAACAAAAATGTCTTAGAAAAATGTTCGAAATGTACCATCCTAATCCTAATCCTAATAATATTATAAATCCGATTGTGTGCAAATGTTAGGCTGAAGCCAGCGTCAAAATGGAGAAATTAATGGCCCTGTATCTTTGCATATAGGTGGATTATAACCCGGAAATAAACATAGACTGGTTTTTGTTTATTTTATTCAAATACTTTTCTTAATAATTCAAAATTTGATTATTTTCATAGAGAATCAATGGACATTTTTAGATCAAATTTAACCATTTTACTTGATCGTTGCCAATAAATAAAAATGCGGAAAAATAATTTTTCCTCAACAATTAAGTTTCAATTGGGCGATTTTCACGTGAAAAATGAAAATAATTCAAAAGAAGATGAATTTCTGTGATATTTGAAACAACAATATGGAGTATTTGTTATTATACATGAAGTATGAATATCGGTTGCATTAAAAAGATCTTTTTCTGTCAGAAACTGCGTTATAATTAGAAAGAAGAATTAACAATAATTATATTATTAAGAAAAAGATTTCGCTTGAACCATGGAACTATGAAAAGGATCCTTCTTGGCTTGAACAAATATGACGTCATAAATAAATCATGTATTTTCAAATATTCGTAATATTACAAAGAGCATGACTATCAGTGTATAATAAAAGTATATACATAATGGACGTCATATTTAAAATGAATAACTGAAATATTTTTTTGATACTGATTAATAATAAGCTTGAATATCAGTTACAAACAGATGTGAGTTTTCTGCTAAAATTCACTTCATTATTGACAGGAAAAGAAAATTAACAAAAATTATATCATTGAAAAGAGATTTCTGTGGGATCAAAGTGACGTCATAATAAAACGGGATTTTTTAAATATGTTTCAAGTGGAGCGTGTATCAATTTCATACATTAATAATGACTGAGTACAATGAAAGAATAGAGAGGGAATGAACCGTAAAATTGGCTTGCAATATGAAGCCGGTTATCGCTCAAATCATTAGGCCGAAGGGCTGACTTCATTGGATGGAGAGAGGCTGTACGTGGAACAATGACTGGATTCATTGGACGGGGAGAGGTTTTCAAAGCAAGCCGCCAGTTGTTTGGGCCGACTGTAGGGTTGCATTTTCAGCATCACGCCAAACATGAACATTTCATCTTTATTTATTCTCTGAACTCTGTGATTAATAATACAAGCATCAGAAAGATTATTAGGAAAAGAAAATTGAACACAAGTCTATTAAGTTAAAAATCTGACTGTGTCTATTTCTCAACTACTCCTCTTAATGCAACGCGATTTACTTAACACCGGTTATCATTGATTCTAGGATGTCATATAAACTCTGAGAATTTAAAATTTTGAATTAGATTCCGATATATTAATATATTTTTTTTTTTGTAAATTTTAACGAAATTTCTCTAAAAATGGTACTTAAATTACTCCATTTTTGTGGATAAAAAAAGAGAAATAAAACGGATTAATATATTTTTATGCCATTTTCTCATTAAAACAGAAAAAAATTATTTTATTTTCAATTTGAATAGTTGGTGAAAAAAAAATCTTGATTACAGTAAAATTTCCGAAAAATAAAAACATATTTCCACATATTCAAACTTTATGAATCAATTTATTCTGCAGAGCAAAAATCGCCTGTCAGCATATTGTCAAGAAATCAAGATTTGTTTCAGCTATAGATTAAACAAAGAACACAAGTTTGTTGTTACATGCAAACGTAACACTTGCAATTGCAAAGCTTTTTGCAACCCCAAATTACATGCAAACGTAACATTTACATGTAATTTGCACCCAAATCAATTTTAATTTGAACCGTAATAAATGTTAATTTTCAATGAAAATGACATGCAAAAGTAATGTTTACATATACTTTTGGGTTACAAAAAGCTTTGCAATTTAAGTGTTACGTTTGCATGTAATTTTGAGCTGCAAAAAGCTTTGCAATTGAAGCTCCTTGCATTTAGGTGTAGAATTATTCCTCCCTATTCACAAGAATTGAATTTAAAGAAAAAGCATATACTATTTCCAATGAATTATTTTTAAATGATGGCTGTTAAAACGTTTCTCAAAGTCGTTAAAAGTAAAATGGTTTATCAGGTAAAATTAACATTTCTTTTTACCCAATTCGTCGATTTACACGATTTTATTTGGCTGCCCTTTTTCCATTGGTTGCAGTTTCCTTTTCGCGGTTATTTGGCACAAAATTTTACCTTTTTTAAACTGATTTATGTCAAGGCCCCTATAACAAAGAAATATTGTATTTTCTTCTATGAAATGTGATAAAGAGTTAGTTAATTATTTACGTTTTTAATTAACGGGAATGAAATATTTTGCGTGATTAGTACATTTATTTTTCTTTTAATGTTACGTGAACGAAGTCACGGGTAACAGCTAGTTGTCTAATATATGAGTTTATAACACAGTCCAGAGTGTCTCAGTGCAGGCAAAAGCAACAGATTTGAACAAAGTCATATGTAATTATGTAAAACTGTAAAGTGTTCATTAAAGAATATGATAAGATTTAAACATTGAAACGTAAATAATTAAACAAGTCACATGTAACTGTGTAAATGACTTTAAAAAATGCAAAAAAAAAAAAAAAAGAAAAGAAAAGAATTCAACACATTGTATGTATGTCAAAGTGAACAGTGGGCTTGTATCTTCGTCCCGGGATTGCGAAAGCTGTGTTTCCGGGGCGGTCATCCTTTGTCATCCCATCCCTTGTTTACTTGACATAGGCGGGGCTAGTTGAACTTAAGCGGAAAGGTAGGCCTCCCCGCCCGGTTTGACTTTAGCCCTGTTTACTTAGACATCAACTTCTACCTTATTTTTTCACTACCTTAAAATTTTCTTAAAGTATTCTGGAAGTGTTGGAAATTGTTTCATAATCTATGCTTGATGCATGATTTTTCGTACTTGTTAGAATTAAATAGAATTTAAGACGATTATTACGCATTAACTTCAGGGCAAATTTACCTATTAGATCTAATCTCACTGAAAATTTAAAAAGATTTTGAATGTCTTTATTCTTGTATGTTTTACAATATTAACTAAGTAATTCTTTTACATATTTAAGAATTTTTCTTTGTGATTTTCACACGTTTTTGTAATATTCTATATGAACGCATACTCAAACATGCACACATCTGTTTTGAGCACTGCCCGCTGTAAACTACTCGTTTGGGGCCAACGTAATACTTACCCATCATGGATATGCATAATATAAAATATGAAAATAAAACATGTATAAACTATTTATAAAATGCGTTGCAATTCGAATACAATCGTGGCTCGATGACGTCCTGAACTTTAAATGCTTTATTACTGAATTGCGTAAAAGATACATCCTTATAACTACAAAATTGATAATCCTATTAACTAACGGTTTACTGCGTCGGATTAAGCGTCTCATTTCCGATTAAAATATATATTTGAACTGAAATTGGAATGAAATACAGGGACATGAAAAATCAGAGAGTGTGGTAAATAGGATTTAAATTATCCCGGCAACTCATTATCCGATCGACTTCATTCTTTATGCAAAATTTATGTTTTTTTATTGTCTTTCATATTCACTCCTTAAAATAAACATTTTCGAAAATGTTTATATACCTTTTATCAGAACGAATAGTTCGAGAGTCCGAAAAAGATAGTTCCGGATAATCGAGGTTACTGAAATTCAATAAGCTTCTTCCCATTATTACATACTAAGTACACACCAAATTTCAAGTCTCTATCTCAATTTGTTCGGGAGATAGAGCGTTTACAGACACACAGACAGACGGAGGGCAATTTTTTTTTTCTAAAAATATGTTTTTTTGGAATGAAACGTGTAAATCCGTCAAAAAAAAAATTTCGATTTTCAAAACGATTACAAGATTTACCCTATACTACGTATGATGGGTAAGTAAAAATTGCGGATTATTTTGTTCTGATATGAAAAAAAATGACGTCGTAAACTTAATATAACCTCGTAGTTAGTCCTAATTCCAGAAATCTTTCATATAGTTTCAGAAATCTTTTATAGAAGTACCTATCAGAATCCCCCCAAAACAATAGTTTTTATATGTTCATGGAAACGTGTCTGAAATAAAAAGGTATTTACTGGCCGTGAATTTTGGAAACATGAGTTTTCATATCGATAGTTTCTGAGGTTTCATATCGATTTTCCGTTAAAGATTTCTCAAGACAACTTAAAGGTCTACAATGAGAAAAATAACACTTTCAAATCTGAGTAAATCGATGTTTTCATTTCGTTATGAAACTTTTTGTTTCAAATAGGACGACCCAGTGCTTTCAATTCTGAAATACCAGAAATACTCAAAATATTGAAACATGGACATACTCAAAACTGAACACATACAGGTCAGTTCATACTCATTTTTGAAATATTGACATACTCAAAAATGATTAGAATCAGTTCAAACTCATTTTTGAAATATGGACATACTCAAAAAGGATTAGAATCAGTTCAAACTCATTTTTGAAATATGGAAATACTCAAAAATGATTACAATCAGTTCAAACTCATTTTTGAAACATGGAAATACTCAAAAATGAGCACGTAGAAGTCAGTTCATATTCATTTTTGAAACATGGACCTACTCAAATAGGAGCACATGATGTTTTATTCTTGAGTGTGTGCATGTTTTCATAAATGAGTATATACATTTTTCAAACTTGAGTCATTTTGATTCGGAGCCATTTTGACTATGCAACATACACAGATTTGAGTATTTTTTGCTCAGTTTTGAAAATGTCGTTTTCAGACTATATACTCCTTTAAAAGTCTACACTAGTAAGTTGTAGTTATTTCAAAACTTTCTTCTGTATCATTCTAATACATAAATTTAAATAGCGGAATTACACAACAATAATTACAAAATACAGTGCTTTTTTAACACTTCCACAACGTAGTTGAAAAGTGTTTATGACTTCGGTTTGTCTGGCCATCTGCTATCCGTCCGTGAATGCACTCGGATTGCCCTGAAATTTTTTTATGTCATTGACACTTACTATAGCATGATCCCTATTGAAAATGAAGTGTGTAGCATTTATAGTTTATTTACAGGGACAGTCAAAAGTATTCAGTTATATTACGGTCAATGAGAAAAAATTATTTCAAGTGCATTTTGATGATGTTACGCCATTCGAAACATAATGAAATTGATATGCAATTATGTTCTGAATGATATGCAATTATGATATGCAATTATGTAGTGCACTAAAACATGCTTTTTCTAAAATACAGTGCTTTTTTAACACTTCACAACATAGTTGAAAAGTGTTTATGACTTCGGTTTGTCTGGCCGTCTGTTGTCCGTCCGTGCTCTAAATCTCGTGAATATACTCGGATTGCCCTAATTTATATCATTGACACTGTAACATGATCCCTATTGAAAATGAAGTGTGTAGCATTTATAGTTTATTAACAGGGACAGACAAAAGTATGCATTTACATTACAGTCAATGGGGAAAAATCATTCTTAGTGCATTTTGATGATGTTACGCCATTCTAAACACAATGAAATTGATATAGAATTATGTAGCGCACTAAAACATGCTTTTTCTAAAATATGGTGTGCAATGTATTTATTATTCATTTACATGGTCAGACAAAAGAATTCTGTTACACACTGTTCTGCGGAGAAAAATCGTTTGCAGTGTAATTTAATGATGTTTCACTGATTAAAGCATAATGAAATTTATAGGTATTACTGAGATGCACTATAACTTGCTCGCCGAATAGTATGGTTTGCATTGCGTTTATCGTTCATTTACAGAGAGACACAAAATAATTCGGTTACAGTCTTTGTAATATGCGATAATTACAGGCTATGTGTGATAAGTGTGTTTTCAACTTTGGTTTGTTTTTTTAAGTTTAACTAAATTTTTGCTTAGTACGTGGTGTGTATAAATTCGGTTGATCATATACGGGGCTAAACAAAGGAATTCGTAAGTATTACTGACTGTGGTAGTGAATTTCTTAAGGATGTATATTTAATATTACGTGTATTTTTAATTGGGTTACGCATTTTCCTGCTGAACTATAATTTGTAGACCTATATAAGTTTGTGGAATATAAAGAAATTCATATACAGGGCTACACATAAAACAAGATACATTGTCGTTTATGGGTGGTAATTGCTGGAAGTGAGTTTTAAGTTGTCTTGTGCATTTTTTTCTTGAATTAAACTGTAGTTTAATATGTGATGTGTACAAAAGTCTTTTATATAATATACAGGGCTGTACAAAAGATTTCGAGTGCATTTCCATCGATTGGCGAAAATTGCTAAAAGCGAATTTTCTAACTGAACTAATTTTTATCATGCTATGTAGTACATATCCAAATCTATAGATCATATACAGGGCTGCATAAAATAATTCGACTCCTTTTTTGACTATGGAAGGTAAATGCTAAAGCTGGATTTTTATATCTGTTGTATGTTTTCAAAACTGTTTACCACATATCTTCTTTCACCTTATTTAATGGTGAAGTTTTGTTACTGTTTTCTGGATGTGTTGGAAAGTATTTCATAATCTATGCTTGATTCATGATTTTCCGTCCTTATTTAAATTTAACACGGAGTTACAGTGATCTGTGAATAAGAAAAAATATAGCACAACACTGTCCCCTGTTGGGTGTTAAATTTTAAAATTAGAGATCAACATATATATTTTAATTATTAACCTCAAATATAAAATTTAGTACATTTCTACTCAATAGAAACCAAGATACAGCTACGATGTTCCCAACAAAAAGCTTAGCATAGCATTGTCTCCTGTCGAATGATCAAAGCCAATACTCAATCAATGTATTTTTTCATAAGCATCTTACATATTGTATTTGGCATAGCTTGCAACTTTTACGCTTTTTTGTTACCACTAAAAATTAATAGAAATTTTTGTGTTATTGAATCCCGTGATTTCGGCGATTTAATAAGGTAAAATTTACTATAAAATTTTAGTGGTAGGAAAAAAGCGTAAAAGTTGGAGTTATGGTATTTGGTAAAATTCCATTGCATACATGCCACGAAAATCATAAAAAATGTAGCACACAGCTCTTAAAATCAGTATTAGGACGTAAGATTGTTAGATTTGTCAGATTTGTTTTTAAACAAATTTTATGATGAAAAGTTGAACGACGGTTCAAGTTTTACTTTAAAATAATTTTTTGGTGAAATGTAGAAACTGTATTTTTAACAGTTTAGAATCGTGGCTAAATTACGAGGTTGTTGTTGCAAACATTTTATTTTTAGATCAGAAAAGGTTTTGTACTCTTTTCCTATGCATGCAGCATAAGCAATGTGAGAAAATTTTATTTATTATCGGAAATACGCATACAGGTGTTTTGTGGACCCAGAGCCTTATTAAAGCATGGGCAAACTGGCCCTTAGCACTGGACCCCACTAATCTTGGGGAGCTCCAAAATAAGTGAAAATTTCTTAAAGTTGATATTTCTTATCTCTTTTAACTTTGTACTGATAATAATCAAGATTTTCTATTTTCAGAGTACTATAAAACAAAAAAATGTAATTAACTAAGTGTGCAGCGTGATTCTTTAAGCCTGTTTCACACCAAATAACAGGTGAACCAACCTATCTACAGCCATGATGAATGTAGCGTCTAAGTACAGTAAAACGGTTATGCACTGCACGATGAGAAGCCTCTGGCGGTAAATTACGGAGATAAATATTTTTATTTCGAAAACTATAGGAGATACGATCAAGAGTTCAAAGACAAAGGTAAAACATCACCGATTTAATAAGTAAAGAAATATTGTGCACAAAGACACGATAAATAGTAGCCTATACAGACGAAAACATTCGTAACTAATGCGAGATGCATTGTTTGAGAAAAATAAACAATGACAGATAATAAATTAATTTTACAATTTTAAATACTGGCGCTTGCAGATTAAAAAGCCTGATCTCTAAAAATAACTTTTATTTTAAAAACAAAAGTAACAGTCATTTGCTTTTTTTGCTTATACTGAGTCCCAGGTTTTATTTCATACTTTCGTACAGTCGCATTATGATTTTATAAAATTACATCTGTGTGCGTGTAAAACATTTCTCATTTTTCTTTCGCAGAAAATTCGTGTTTCTCGTAAACAAAATGTCTCGCACCAGTGTCAGGTATTTTGTCTCGTACAGGCAATTATTTATCGTATTCGTGTGCAAAATATGTTTTTCTTACTAAATCGGTGATACTTTACAACTTTGTTATTAAACTTTTGATCGTATCTCCTATAGTTTTCGAGATACGATACCTAACTTCAAAATTTACCGTTAATAGGCGCTCCAAGATATATCATCACGTAGCAAAAAACACATTTTTTATACTTAAATCTCAAATTCTGTACGCCTGCAACTTACTCAGTTCACCAGTTATATTTGAGACGGGACGTACTTAATAAATCACCCTGTATATTTATGTATTCATATATGTATTTCAAAGCATCAAAAGGGTTCAATACCTGTGCTGTTTAAATATGTATAAGTTAGTGTTATGGTTTCGTCGCCTTGTTTGGTCATCGTAATAATTCTCCTAGAATTGATACTTTAGTTCTATGGTATTTTGCTGCCACCACCGATATTAATGTGATACCGGACACGTTGAGAAAGAAATTCTCAGATAAATAACCAATTAATAATTTATTGATTAAATTAATATGAAAGAAATTTTTTACAGTGTTAGTTATTAATAGTTAATACAGCTTAATGGTCATTTGCCGTATGTGACTGTCGACTGGTAATCTCCCCGATCGCACGTTTTACTAGATTTCATATGCACTACTCGTACATACTATTCCTACGTAGTAATTAAATTGCTCTGGACCAAACTGTCCGATGCACATTCTCTTTGCAATTCAATACACTCCTCAGCGCTCTTAACTCTGCACTGACGACTCTCGCGTCCTACGCTATTCGCTACACATCAACGAGACACATCCTACACTCTTCACGGCACACCAGCGACTGTGGCGTCCTACCCTCTCAGCTTCACCTCCACCAGTGACACACTCGCCAGTGACACACTCGCTCGCCAGGTCGCACTAAAAAGTCAACGGAGCTGTGGTTCTTCATTCATTTAGCTTCCATATCTGTCGAAACCTCTCGAAATTTCCACCCAGGGTAATAGGTGTAGAAGTAAACAACAGGGGGTGTATATCTCCCTCTCTGACACATGCACGCACAAACACAGATAGTATATATGATCAAAGTACTATATAGAAAGATAAATTATTGCATATTCATATTGTAGGCACTACGTTTCTTATTAAACTGTTTATAATAACTTTATTTGATGATAAGAAAAGTAAAAGCTGCAGAAGGGAATGTAATGGAGGATATATACGGTGGATACGACTTATACGGTATACCTTCTAGATTATTTTAAGGAATATCGGATACCCTCTTCCCAAAAACACTATAGCATATACTCTTTAGGGTATACCCTCTGCCTACAGCGTATGCTCTCTGAATTTTTAACGACTACTTCACTGGCTGCAGAATGAAAATTTTCAGTGTATAATTATACTGGTGAAATAATAAGTGATGATGTCAATAAGTAAATAAAAAGCTGACAGTTCACCTGTTTCAAAAGAGTTGCAATCTTTAATTTTTTTTTCTGAATATTCCCTGCCCTTAAGAATTCTAAAGTTATGTTTTTATAGGTCAACAAACATTAGAAAAACCATGGATGTATTTTGCATTTTAAAATTATTTTTGTGTTTAGTCAAATGTTTGTATTTAAATTGGCTATTAGCTTTTTTTCATTAGTATGATTTATAAATAAAGGATCTTATGTATATATATATATTTTTTTTTTAACTAGGATGACTCAAATACGAAACATAATGTTTATCATAAGCATTATATTTACTATCAAACTCATTAGAATAACTTTGTTTTATGTTAATAATGGAAAATGCTGCAAAATGAAAAATTTCAGTATATAACTTATGTAAAAGTCAATGTTTGCATCAGCAAAAGGTTGCTAATTCTGAGTATGTGCAGATAGGATACACGCATATTGAAGCACTATTGAACCGCGCATATTGAAACAAATACTATAATTTAGTATTTATGCAAAACTGTAAAAAGCCCCCAAAACTAAGTTCAATTTTTTAACACAGTTTTTTTAACACGCGATTTTTGGAACAGAATTTCATTTGGTGTCCTTGGCAACTTTCCCAGGGGGACTCAAAAATTTTCAGGGGGTGCTGAGCCCCCTCTGGCACCCCCCTAGCTACAGCCCTGTTCCACCCCTGCATTATACTCGTTTCTTCTCGACTATTCCACACTTGTATTCTTCTCTGAACTCTAGCTCGCTAGGAATCCCATTGTACTATCTTTCCGAAGCCGGATTAGTACTTTTAAATGATACCGTGAACATTCAACAAATATATAATCAGATCAGGGAAAATCCAACTTCAATCACGTACGGGAGTTTTACAAAAATAGAAAAATATATATCAGGATACAGTAATATATAATAGTGATTACATATAATTAATTAAATTAATTATAAATATACAATATATGTTCTGTTAAAGTCAGAAACCTGACAGTAAGGAAAGGGAAATGTATGCCAGGTCCTAGGCCATGCTTTGGCTTCAACGGGCCTCGTGTGTTCTGCAGTCTTTATACATAATGTGGGGCAGCGTTCTGCCATGAATCTGCATTGCACAAATTCTTATCCATTTATTTTTCCTATTGTTAAGCATTTCTTCTCCCATATACTCTCCTATTTTCAAAGATTTATGTTCTAACGTTTATTAAAAAATAAAATATTTCAGGATTTATGGAAAATGTGTGATTTTTCTTTTATTTCTCCTCCATTTATCCCATTCTTCATTACATTTTTATCTGCTGTAATAGATTTTGTTTTGATAGATTTGCATGTAAAGATAATTAACTTGTAGTACAAGAATTGTTTCTTTATTTTTTTTTAATCCTAATAATTGTATTGTATAGTTTCTTCAATTATTCTCCGAGTTACGCTATCACAAGCGTCTGCGTCTGTTAATATGGATTATATGAGTAATTGATTTCGAAAGTGTGTCAAGTCTATTTTATGTTATTGCTAGATATTTAATGATTTGCATTTGAATGGGTTAAAAAATATTTTTAAGCAGTAATAGATTTATTTTATATTTTTCGTGGTTTTATTAAATGTAAATTTAACATGCAATAATTTTTATCCTTGTTAGCTGAAAAAAAAATCATGGTTTCGGTATGCGCCAATGGACTTGCTTCACTTTCAAAAGCGATGATTTACTGAGAACGTTGATTTTCTTTGAATGAAATTTAATTATAATGACAAACTTGTCGGATATGCCAATCTCAAAACTTTCTCCTATCTGATACAAGTTTCATGTACATCAAAACCGAATCACCATTAATTTATGTCAAGGTCTAATAGAATCTAAAGTTTTATTAAATTCTGTGCATTAGTTCTTGAGATATGACTATCTCTAAAATCGTGTAAATCCTGAAAAATGCAGCATAACAGCGTCATCCTGTTGGGAGATTCTAACCAACACATGCTTAACAACAACTTGTGTTAACGTCTAACTGAATCTGAAGTTTGATGAAATTATGTGCATTAGTTCTTGATATATAACTATCGTAAAAATCATAAAAAATGCATAGCAGCGCCGCCTATTAGAATGTTTACACCAAAACGTAACAAGCATCTATTTATGTTAAGGTCTAATAGAATGTGAAGTGTGATGAAATTCTGTGCATTCGTTCTTGAGATATAGCTATCGTAAAAATCATGAAAAAAGTAGTACAGCAGCGCCAACTGTTGGGCTGTTTACACCAAAACATAATCATCGTCTATTTATGTCAATGTCTAACAGAATTTGAAGTGTTATGAAATTTTGTGCATTTGTTCTTGAGATATAGCTATCATGAAAATCTTGAAAATGTAGCATAGCAGCGCCACCTGTCGGGCGATTTACACCCAAAGCTAATCAGCTCCAATTTATATCAGGGACTAACGAAATCTAAAGTTTTATTAAATTTCCTGCATTAGTTCTTGAAATAGAGCGCCCATAAAACTTTTGTCACACAAAGACAGACATTTCCTATAAACAGTCAAATCGTGTTCAAGACCCTCTAAAACGTATAAATCTGCCGAAAACCGCTAGTCAATTTTTTTCACAAATCCAATACTTTCTTCTTGTAGAGATAGAAGAAAGTAAGAAAATGGAATATTTTATTTTATTTACTTATTTATTTTATTTCAATATTTCATTCCTTTTTAGAAAAATTACAGTAGAAAATTTAAAAAAATGAGTTACATTTTGTAGGAAAAAGTGGAAAAAGTAAGAAAAAATATTCTGTAATAAGTTGTATGCCTATAATTATATTTCTTAATTTCTTTAGACGGTGAAGATTTTTAAACTATTCATGAGATGAAATTTTGTTTCTGCTTTTTAATATTATGCAACTTAAATAACTAGTCGGATGTGTCAATCCCAAAACTTTCTTCTATCTCACACAGGTTTCGCATACACTAAAAAGAATCAGCACCAATTTATATCAAAGTCTAACTGAAACTCAAGTTTTATTAAATTCCATGCAATATTTCTTGAGATAGGACTATCGTTAAAATCGTGTAAATCCTACAAAATGCTGCATAGCAGCGGCACCTGCCTAACTGAATATAAAGTTTTATTAAATTCCGAGCATTAGTTCTTGAGATAGAGCTATTGTAAATTCGCGAAAAAGGCTGCATAGCAGCGCCACCTGCTGGGCGATTTTTACCAAACACTAATAAACACCCATTTATATCAGGGACTAACTGAATCTAAAGTTTTATTAAATTCCGAGCATTCATTCTTGAGACAGAGCTATTGTGTAAATCGCGAAAAATGCTGCATAGCAGCGCCACCTGCCGGGCGATTTTTACCAAACACTAATCAGCACCCATTTATATCAGGGACTAACTGAATCTAAAGTTTTATTAAATTCCGAGCATTAGTTCTTGAGACAGAGATATTGTGGAAATCGCAAAAAATGCGGCATAGCAGCGCCACCTGCCGGGCGATTTTTACCAAAAACTAATCAGCACCCATTTATATCAGGAACTAACTGAATCTAAAGGTTTATTAAATTCCGAGCATTCGTTCTTGAGATAGAGCTATTGCGGAAATCCTGCAAAATGCTGTATAGCAGCGCCACCTGCCGGGCGATTTCCACCAAAAACTAATCAGCATCCATTTATATCAGGGACTAACTGAATCTAAAGTTTTATTAAATTCCATGCATTAGTTCTTGAAATAGAGCGCCTACAAAATTTTTGTCACATACAGACAGACAGAGTCACAGAGTCACAGACTCACAGACAGACATTTTCTGAAAACAGTCAAACCGTGTTCAAGACCTTCTAAAACGTATGAATCCGTCGAAAACCGGAAGTCAAAAATTTTCATGAATTTAATACTTTCTTCTTATTGTAAAGATAGAAGAAAGTAAAAATGAATTTAATTTTATAGGAAAAAGTAGAAAAAGTAAGATCAAATATTCAGCAATAAGTTGTATGCATCTAATTATATTTCTTAATTTAGACAATGGAGGTTTTTAAAGTATTCATGATGAAATTGTGACTGTGCTTGTTAATATTATGTGAAAAAAAAATCCTATTCAAAGTGGACATACCTCACTTTCAAAATTTGAAATATCATTGACCCATTAAATTACTAATAACAAATTTATCTACCCTATGCGCGTAGTATCTATCTATATGTAACCTCAAAAACTTGGAAACCAGAGGGCACAGGGCTAGGAAATTTGGCACACGGGTTTCTGGTAGGTTGGTCCATGAACGATTGGGGCAAAAAATTCGAATATTTAAGTAGATTTCTTTTTATGTTTTTGACGAATTTTTGTCCTTTTTTTATGTTCAAAACGTAATCGCGCGAGTTCTAACCAGTCCTAAATGTTTACTGCAATGTGAGATACACATATTACGTACGCCACGCTGCAATGCTAAGAAGCTGTAGCGGGTATTGCGATAATTATTTTACCTCGCATGCAAATAATTAGAGATTTTTTAATTGCGCTCAATTATTACATTTTTTTTTTTAAATAAAGAAAAAAAAAATTATCACAAACATCAACGGAATTTTTTATTCTATTTATTCCCTTATTCAAAAGATATCGTTTTTTATCGTCTGCTGCCATAGCAACATATATTAAGTTTCATTAAAATAATACACAATAGTAGAAAAATATTTTTCTGAATCGTATAGTTATTGAACAACTCAACACTTTAACAGGGGGGATTAAATTCATTTTATTCACATTTTAGAATTAAATTCATGAACTACCGTGCATAGAACGGGTTAAACAGCTAGTCTACCCTTAAAATCCGTGCGCTTATCTATCTATGTAACTTCAAGAACTCGGAAACCACAGGGCGCAGAGCTACGAAATTTGGCACAGGGGTTGCTGATAGGGGTCCCATGAACGATTGGGGCAAAATATTCGAAAATTTTAAATAGATTTTTTTTATGCCATTTTTATGTTTAACCCATAATTGCGCGAGTTCTAACACGTTCTAAATGTTTCCTGCAATGTGAGATACACATATTGCGTACGCCACGCTGCAATACTAAGAAGCTGTAGCGGGTATTACGATAATTCTTTTTCCTCGCATGCAAATAATTAGAGATTATTTAATTGCGCTCAATTATTACTTTTTAAAAAAAAAATAAAGAAAAACATTTTATCACAAACATCAACAAAACTTTTTATTCTATTTATTCCCCTATTCCAAAGATGTCGTTTTATCGTCTGCTGTCATAGCAACATCATAAATTAAATTTCATTAAAAAAGTGCACAGTAGTAGATAAATATTTTTCCTACAATTATTTTACCTAGCATGCAAACAATTAGAGATTATTTAACTGCGCCCAATTATTACATTTTTTTTTTTTTTTTTTTTTTTTTTTTTTTTTTTTTTAATAAAGAAAAACATTTTATCACAAACATGAACGAAACTTTTTATTATATTTATTCCCTTATTCCAAAGATATCGTTTCATCGTCTGCTGTCATAGCAACATGATCAATTAAATTCATTAAAAAAAAAAAAAAAAAAAAGCACAGTAGTAGAAAAATATTTTTCTTCATATTACACAGATACATTTGGTTGTACTGATTTTTATTTTTAATTTTGGTTTTAGAATTAAATTCATGAACTCCCGTGCGTAGAACGTGTTAAGCAGCTAGTTAAAATATATTTCTTGTGAACTGATTAAAAATACTAATTTTCTGTTAAATTGTAATAAGATTTAGCTTTAAGTAATATTTTTTACGGCTCAGAGTAAGTTATTTAACATTAAAATGTTTTCTAAACTAACAGATTTTCTTTTTTTCTAGTTGACAACAAACTATTTTTCATACATTCATATTATAGAAAAGCAATGAATAAGTTAAGTTAAATAGAGAGTACTATTCAATAAGGAAAACGTGACTGAAGCTCAAAAGTTGCTCTTTTAGGTAGTTGTTTAATTAAAAAAACTAGTTAACACAAAGGTTAACAACCTTCCTCCTATAAATTTGGGTCATCTTAATTTTAATATGTTGAATTGTGCTTAATGACTAACTAAAATTATTGAAAAAAAAATCTAAAATAATCAGCCATTGTAAAAAATATTGCACTCATCTGATATTTAAATTTAAATCAAAAACAGATTTTATCTATTATTTTAACTAAGGGATCAAACTTGGTCTTAACAGGTTACCAAATACAGGTGAAAACCTTTTTATTTATTCATTTATTTATTTATTTATTTTGTATTGAAAACTCTAATAGATTTTTTACATTTTATTTTATTTTATTTTTTTGAATGCCCACTAACAACACAAAGTAGTCGTTGTAGGCCACCGTAATACTTACCCATCATGGATATGCATAGTATGAAATATGAAATATGAAAATAAAACATGTGTAAACTATTTATAAAATGCATTACCATTCGAATAAAATCGTTGCTTGATGACGTCATAAACTTTAAATGCTCTATTCCTGAATTGCGTAAAAGAAACAGCCTTATAACTCTAAAACTGATAATCCTATTAACTAACGGTTTACTGCGTCGGATGAAGCGTCTCATTTCCAATTAAAATATATCTTTGAATTGAAATTTGAATGAACTACAGGGTCATGACAAATTGAAGAGAGTGGAAAATAGGATTACAAATATCTCGGCAACTCATTACCCTATCGACTTCATTCTTTATGCAAAATTTATTTTTTATTTATTTTCTTTTATATTCAATCCTTAAAATAAGAAATTTCGAAAATTGTTATATACCTTTTATCAAAACGAATATTTCGAATGTCCGAAAAAAAAAATACTTCCGAATAATCGAGGTTACTGAAATTCAATAGGCTTCTTCCTATTATTACATACTAAGTACATACCAATTTTCAAGTCTCGATCTCAATTTGTTCGGGAGATAGAGCGTTTACAGACACACACACACACAGACAGACGGACGGCATTTTTTTTTCTAAAAATATGTTTTTCGGAATCTCCAGTGTCTGAAACGTGTAAATCCGTCAAAAAAAATCGATTTTAAAAACGATTGCAAGATTTACCCTATACTACATATGATGGGTAAGTAAAATGCATTTTAAATGAAAAATCTCAATTATGTATTCAAATAAAGTTTCGAAATTTTTTAAAAGTGATACTCTCGTATTAAGGGAGTTAAAAGCCAAAAAAATCGCCAAAAATTTTGCTTTTTACAGCAACTCTTTTTTATTCTGATAATTTTAGTCGTTTAAACGCGTAGTTCGGTCACATGTCTGATAAATTTGTATTTTATTCATATTGTATTAATTATTTTATTTATTTATTGATAGAGTTTTAATTTTTGTTATGAAATTCTAGCCAGATACAAATGCTGATCTAGTTATCTTGCTTTAAGTGCAAACGGATTAATTTTTTAATCGAGCTGATCGCGATAGAGATTTTTAACAAAATCATGCTTGGAAATTATTTTAAAAACCCTCAAAAATCGGTAAATTGAGATAGAGTTTTCAAACAAATTGCATTTATTTTTTTTAAAAATGTTTTTCCCCCTCAAAACGAAAGGGAAAAAAAACACTTTTGACCTACCCCTACCCCCACTCCCCCAAAAAAACAACGATAAATAATGCGTTAAGCATAGATTATGAAACACTTTCCAATACACGCAGAATACTGTAACACAATTTCATAGATTAATTAGGTGAAAGGTGATATAACATATTCGACATATAACACATAACATATTCGAAAACCCAGTTTCAGTAATTATCATTAATAATCGGAAAATATCCCAATTTTTTTGTGCATCCCTGTAAATATAGGATCAATAGATATGTATATATGCTACATACATAGTATGATAAAATTTAGTTCAGTTAGAAAACGCACAGCACAGTTGAAAATTCCCATTCAACAATTTCGATCAGTGAACGAAAATGTACTCGACATCTTTTGCGCAGCCCTGTATATGATCTATAGAATTTATACGCACAAAGTAATACGAAAAAATGGTTAAATTTAAAAACGAGTGCCACAACTGAAAACGCGTTTCCAGCAATTATTGTTCATATTGACACCAGTACTGTACCGAATTCTTTTGTGTGTCCCTGTAAATGAAAGATGAATGCTATGCAATCCATAATCTATTTCTATATTAAGCATCTCGTAATGCACCCCAGTAATGTATAAAAATTTCAACATGTTTAATATACATTAACATCATTAAAATGCATAGTTAAAATTAACAAACATTAACATCATTAAAATGCATAGTTAAAATTAACAAACATTAACATCATTAAAATGCAATCTTTCCCCATAGGCCGTAATGTTACGGAATACTTTTGAATGTTTCCTGTAAATGAACTATAAATGTTACACACTTCATTTTTAATACTAAACATCATCATCATCATCCCAAAACATGGTTTAAGGCTATAAGCCTTTTCCGGCCTCAATCCATCTCTTTCGTGGCCTCCCTCTGTCTCTTTTTCCCCTTGGTTTATAATTCAAGGCTGCTTTTGGTATGCGATCAAAATCCATCTTTTCTTTCCTTTAAAACCGAACATACCATAGTAAACCTGAATAACATATATCAATTGCATGGCAATCCGGGCATATTTACGCGAGTTAGAGCACAGACAGACAAAACGAATTCATAAAAACTTTTTAACCCTTTAGCGGGCGGTGGTCACAAAAAAGGACACCTAATTTTAATTCCAAAACTGACAAACGGCACCAAGAATATTTAGTAATCTTTTTCCTTTTATAAAGTACGGGAAAATACGCAAGTTTTTATTTTCTAATGAATTCTTTTTTAAATTCTGGTGTCAGTCCATTATTTCATCATTTTAAAAACAGACTTACTCCGCGCCGGAAAGGGTTAACTTTGTTGGAAAGTGTTAAAAGGAAAGAAAAATTAGAAATGGTACCCTTAGATCAGATAATTGGAGTTTTGCTGTAGTTATTTACGAGAGTTTATAGGAGATTAACATTTTCAGTTACGGTTTAATAGGGATGGGTTTTTTTCCTGACTCAACAAAGCTTTATCATGATTATTAAACAAATTAATATATATATATTTTAGTGCAAAGACAAATCACTAATACCCTAATGCACTAATTTCAGTGATTTCCTTAAAATGTTAGATCATATTATCTTCAATTCTATTCATTTCACTACAATGACGTCATATTTTTCCCGACTCAACGAAATTCTAGCACATTATATAGATTGGCTCTAAAAAGGTTTTAATTGGGAAAATAAAAAGTTATTGTGAAATTGATTCTATATATTTTATTTGGGAGAACTTTGAAAAGGTAGGTCCAATTATTTTCGATATATTTCAATATCATTTTAATGATGCTAACGTTTTTTTCCAATTCAACCAAGTTTAAGCACGTTTATTTATGTGAACTTTATAAAAATAAAATAAAATAAAATAAATAGGCAAGAGAAAAAAAAAACGCAACATCGCAATATTTTTGTTTGTGATTATTTTGGAAAGCGGATCCCAATTATTGTGGCTTGTTCAAATGTCATTTTAATGCCGTTACAGTTTTTCGAGCTCAGCAATTTTAGTACGTTATTTAGTTGTTACTTAGGTAGAAGTTTAAAAATATCTTTGTGAAGAATAAGTTACTGAATTTTAAGGGGTTATGAGAATTTTTTAGCTTTGATAAATGCTTTTTATTTTTATTTTTATTGATTTTTTTTTTTTATTCATTACGTTTTCTGACTGTTTGACATTTTATAAATTTTCTCTCGTGGCTGTTATAAAAAAATATATACCCCTTTTTAAAGTTATAACAACTTTTCTTGAACAGCAAGCGAGCGAGTCTACTTGATTATCTACTTGTCTTGTTATATAGGTCCTAGGGGGGGGTGTCCTCCGTGGGGGTCTTTCTAAGGGATCCTAACCCGTATTTAAGTATCGAAGAAAACCACGGAAAACTCCGAATGGTTAGGTCGACGAGCACGACAGGGTTTTGAACCCAGCACCTCCCGTCTACCAGCTTTGAGAGCAGAACCTCTCAGCCACTGGTGGGGCCTGTTTGAGGAGGGATTACATAATTCCCCGTTCCCGTTTTATTATAACTGCAAGTGTCTGAAAAACAATAGTAGCTAGTACACTGTTAAAAATAGCTGTTGCTTTACGGTGCTTTACTGTATAATTTACTGTATATTACCGTATTACTGTAAATATTGCGCTTACCCGTTAAAAATCAGTTATTGCCAGTAAAATTCTGTCATTGACCGTAACTGATCATTTTTACAGGATTATCCCTGGTCCAACAGTCATTTACGGCCAAGAGAGAAAGAAATACGCTGTTACTGTCTTGTACGGCAGATCACGGACAATTTTAGTAAATCACCGTTATTCGCTACCGCAAACCGTAATCCAACAGTGGATTACAGTCAGCTCATATCAGTAGTTTGATTTTGGAAAATGGCAACGAACGTCGCGCGCCATGTTTGATGCTTGTTTTGTTTATCTGCACACGAGGAAAAGCAATAAGAATGTTGAAGACGTCTGTTTTGGTAGAAAACATTTTCATGTCCCGTATTTTTTTGCTTCTATGTATGAATAAAAATGTGATCAATTCCAGTCATGCTGGCATGTAGCTCTTGGAAATACCTCCTAATTTATTAACAAATTAATTATCACATGAGCGAGGACGCCATGAAGATAAAGATACAGTGATTGGCCTATTCAGTGATTACAGTATTAGGATCCTGGCCTGACTGTTCCAGTACCGGATTAATTCAGGTATTTATATGTCTGGTTGTCTAACCTTATTAATTTCTAAATTAATTTTAATATCAATGTTTATGTATATAAAAAAATTACAGCAAGAAATATTTATTTTATGGATAGAAATTGCATTAGAAAACATTACATAAACAAACCTTAAAGTTTTCAGCTTTTTCACTGAAAACAGTTTTTTTAAAATATCATTTTTGGTCGACGAGAAACTATGACTTGCGAATTGGGGGGTCAACAGATAAAATTTGAATGCTATATGAATTCTGTGCTTTAAAATTTTCCTTCATGCTTTATATTAACATTTTTGATATAAAACAGTAGTAAAAGAGTAATGATATACGCTTGAAAACTTATTTTATGAAGCACAACAAAATAATGAGAAAATAAAAAGCACTAAACTAAAATTCATTATTTTATAAATTGTACTTTATACTCGTAATGCAATGCACATGCAAATTTTGTTATAATATCTTTGATTTTGCCTGGTCTCTGGATTACCAATTTACTTTGGTGTAGCTTGTTTCTAATGTGACCTTGTGCCATTAAACCGCATACAACCAACCAACTGTACTATCAGTTTAAATATTATAATGCTGCAATTTAATTTTCTATCTTATGATTGAACTCTGTGTATATTTGTTATTTACTAAGCAAATTCAAAATAGTTTATGGGCCATATTTGGACTGAGCTTAGCTGATTCTTATTCTTAAGTAGTAATAATTTTGTATTCTTAAACAGCAACTAAAAAATCTTATCAACTGATATCAGTATATATTTTAAAATAGAAATTCAATCTTAAACTCCTTGGGAGGAGATGAGGAAGGCATATTTCGCATCTCAGGATCTGTTGGTGTCAAGAATTTTATAATTATAGCCAAATTTGCTTGTATACTTCTGACTTAATTTTTGTTAAACTTAAGGGATTTTTTTTTCATATAACATTTTTTAACAAATTTCTAGATATTTTCTAGTGACAGGATGACTAAGATTACAATGTTTTTCCTGCGATTGACTGACAAATTTTATTTTTTCCTGTGATAACAAATTTTGTGTTATTTTAAGCACACGTTTCTAAAATTCTCAAAAAAATTACCATGAATGACAAAATTTACTATTGCAGAAAAATGAAAATGTCATTTAATGTAACACCGCACTTCATTTATCATACAGAAACTCTTAAAAATGATTTTTGTTCAGTATTATGCCTTTACTATAAATAATATTGGCAATGTCAACATTCTTAGATACTTTTGAGGTAAATATATTCAATGTTTGATACTGTAATTTTGAGTAAAAAAAAAAAAAAATTGTAAACAATAAAATTTCTTGTTACAATAAGTAAAAAAAGAATGATTAATTTTCATCTAGGTCATATGTGAAACTTTATTCTGCTATATTGTTATGTCAGCAGGGGTCGATGCAGATTTTTTTTTTTTTTTCTTGAGGCCCATTTTGTGAAATGTATTATATTTTTGTGAAAAATAACATTTTGTAATGAAAGTTGCAATCGAGTTAATCAAATTTGAACCAGGCATTTATAAACAAAAACTTTTTTAAATCCTTTTGCTGAAAGTTTTTTAACTGATGAACTTGTTTGTTTACAAATTACTACACATTTTAAAACATCACAAAATAATAAATAGTAAGTTTTTATAGAACTGAATTTTTTGAAGGGGCCCATTTTATCAAATTGATTTTTGTTCGATTGACTGACAAATTTATTTTTTCCTGTGATAACAAATTATGTGTTATTTTAAGTAGACGTTTCTAAAATTTTCAAAAAAATTACCACGAGCGACAAAATTTACTATTTCAGAAAAATGAAAATGTCATTTAATGTAACACCGCACTTCATTTATCATACAGAAACTCTTAAAAATGATTTTTGTTCAGTATTATGCCTTTACTATAAATAATATTTGCAATGTCAATAATCTTAGATACTTTAGAGGTAAATATAATCAATGTTTGATACTGTAATTTTGAGTAAAAAAAAATTGTAAACTGTAAAATTTCTTGTTACAATAAGTAAAAAAAGAATGATTAATTTTCATCTAGGTCATATGTGAAACTTTATTCTGCTATATTGTTATGTCAGCAGGGGTCGATGCAGGGTTTTTTTTCTTGAGGCCCATTTAGTGAAAAGTAAAGGTTATTTTTGTGAAAAATAACATTTTGTAATGAAAATTGCAATCCAGTTAATCAAAATTTTCACTTTATTCTGCTATATTGTTATGTCAGCAGGGGTCGATGCAGATTTTTTTTTCCTTAGGCCCATTTTGTGAAAAGTAAAGGTTATTTTTGTGAAATTTGTTATATTTTTGTGAAAAATAACATTTTGTAATGAAAATTGCAATCCAGGTAATCAAATTTGAACCAGGCATTTATAAACAAAAACTTTTTTAAATCCTTTTGCTAAAGTTTTTTAACTGATGAACTTGTTTGTTTACAAATTACACATTTTAAAACATCACAAAATAATAAATAGTAAGTTTTTATAGAACTGTATTTTTGAAGGGGCCCATTTTATCAAACTGATTTTTGTTCGATTGACTGACAAATTTTATTTTATCCTGTGATAACAAATTATGTGTTATTTTAAGCAGACGTTTCTAAAATTTTCAAAAAAATCACCACGAACGACAAAATTCACTATCGCAGAAAAATGAAAATGTTATTTAATGTAACACTACACTTCATTTATCATACAGAAACTCTTAAAAATGATTTTTGTTCAGTATTACAGGCATGAGATTCTTCCGCGGATCCGCGGTTTTCCGCTTTTTTTTTTTTGTTGTTGTTATTTTCCATTTTCCACTTTTTCGTCATTTTCAGATTTTCCGAAAAAAACGCGAAATTTGCCTAAAGATCGCGAAAAAAAAAAAAAAATTTCGTCGATGGATCGCTGAAAAACGCGAATTCTGTCAAAAAATTGCGTGAAAAACGCAAAAGATCGCGAATTTCGTCAAAGGATCGCTGAAAAAACGCGAATTTCTTCAAAGGATCGTGTGAAAATCGCTAAAAGATTGCTAAAGAAACGTGAATTTAGCCAAACGTTCGCTGAAAAAACGCAATTTTCGACAAAAACGCGAATTTAGCCAAAAGATCGCCGTAAAACGCGAATTTAGCCAAATGATCGCCGTAAAACGCGAATTTAGCCAAAAGATTGCCGTAAAAACACGAATTTGGCCCAAAGATCGCCGTAAAAACGCGAATTTAGCCAAAAGATCGCCGTACAAGCGCGAATTTAGCCAAAAGATTGCCGTAAAACGCGAATTTAGCCAAATGATCGCCGTAAAACGCGAATTTAGCCAAAAGATCGCCGTAAAAACACGAATTTAGCCAAAAGATCGCCGTAAAAACGCGAATTTAGCCAAAAGATCGCCGTAAAAGCGCGAATTTAGCCAAAAGATTGCCGTAAAAACGCGAATTTAGCCAAAAGATCGCATATACTTGATTTGCTCTTTCAAGAAAAGTGTCTTACAATTTTCCAAAATTTCAATTAAAAAAATTCTTATGATTTTGAAGGGTTTTATTAATGTGCTGTATCTTGGTAAAATGGACTTTTTATTAGAGTAAGTAAATAATTTCTTTTTAATTTACTCAAAGCTAAATTGATGTAATATATATATATATATATATATATATATATATAAAATATATTTTTTAATAGCAATTATAATATTTGTTGCGCTTGAAATTCATAACTTATTGCTCAAATGTCGTTCGCGCAGTTTTCAGTTTTTTTGCTTTTTTGTCAATCTCATCCCTGGTATTATGCCTTTACTATAAATAATATTTGCAATGTCAATAATCTTAGATACTTTAGAGGTAAGTATATTCAATGTTTGATACTGTAATTTTGAGTAAAAAAATTGTACTAAACAGAAAAATTTCTTGTTACAATAAGTAAAAAAAAATGAATGATTAATTTTCATCTAGATCATATGTAAAACTTTATTCTGCTATATTGTTATGTTAGCAGAGTTCAATGCAGGTTTTTTTTTTGTTTTTCTTAGGTCTATTTAGTGAAAAGTAAATGTTATTTTTGTGAAATTTGTTATATTTTTGTGAAAAATAACATTTTGTAATGAAAATTGCAATCCAGGTAATCAAATTTGAACCAGGCATTTATAAACAACTTTATAAACTTTTTTAAATCCTTTCGCTGAAGTTTTCCTCACTGATGAACTTGTTTGTTTACAAATTACACATTTTAAAACATCACAAAATAATAAAATAATAAATAGTAAGTTTTTATAGAATAGAATTTTTTGAAGGGGCCCATTTTATAAAATTGATTTTTGTGAATGGGCCCATTTTGTTAAATTGATTTTTGTGAAGGGCCCCCTAAATAGGACCCCAATTTTTGTATTGTTAGTCTATCGAAGGGCCCCTCTGGGTAAAAAAGGGAGGGGGAGGGGGAAGCTATTAGAATTGAGTGCAGTTATAATTCATACGGGACCCTATATTTTTTGCCAAAACCTGTATCGAATTCATTAAAACCCGTCTGTCCCAAAAATGTTTAAGTCCGCCAATTAAAATTAATGAATGACCATTTTTAGATAATTATTCTTTCACTTCTACTGCATACACCCATATTCAAACTGCGTGCTGCAGTGGGGAAAAAAATTTGCTTCGAAAAATTTCTTAAGTTCGCCAATTAAAATTAATTAATCACCAATTTTAATTACTATTTTTCATTCGCATCTACCATTCTACTACAGATTCAAACTGCGTACTCTCGTTAAGAAAAAAAAAATTCGCCAAAATTTCTTAAGTTCTCCAATAAAATTTAATCACCAATTTTAATTAAACCATTATTAACTTTTAAAATTCACCTCAAATATACTCTAACATGTATACCGAATAGCCTACTCTAGTTTAAAAAAAAAAAAAATTGCAAAAATTTCTTAAGTTCTCCAATTAAAATTAATTAATATTTTAATGACCATTATTTTTAAATGCAATTCACAAACCAGACTTCGAAAAATATTTTCAAACACCCTACCCTACTATAGTTGAAAAAAAAATGGCTTTGTAATTTTCTAAATTCCCCAATTAAAATTTTTAAAAAAACATTTCTAATTCGCTAAAATAAATCCATTGACATTCACCTCGTCCACCAATTCTCCGCGAAAAAAAAAAAAAAAAAAAAAAAAAAAAAAAAATTGCTTCGAAATTTTCTAAGTTTCCCAATTAAAATAAACCCCTAATCAACCATCCTTATCACCCTCCTCCACCGCACAGTCACTTTTACGCCGCCATGACCTTCATGACGCTGCACAGCGCACAGAGGTTACGCCGCTGGCGTAGAACCGCTTTTATACATACCGCTATTATATAACAATACAAAAAAAATCACGAATCTGTTGAAAGAAAAAATTAGCCAATTTCGTCGATCGATCGTGGGAAAAAACGCAAAGTTCGCCAATCGATCGCGGAAAAACGCAAAGTTCGTCGATCGATCGCAGATAAAACGCAAAGTTCGTCGATCTGTTGCGGAAAAAGCGGAAAGTTCGTCGATCTGTCGCTTAAAAAACAGAAAGTTCGTCAATCAGTCGCTTAAAAAACAGAAAGTTCGTCGAAATGTCGTAGAAAAAATGCAAAGTTCGTCGATGTACGTGGAAAAAACGCAAATTTCGTCGATCTGTTGCGGAAAAAGCGGAAAGTTTGTCAATCTGTCGCTTAAGAAACAGAAAGTTTGTCGATCAGTCGCTTAAAAAACAGAAAGTTTGTCGATCTGTCGCGGAAAAAACACAAAGTTCGTCGATCATTTGCGAAAAAACGCAAAGTTCGTCGATCTGTCGCGAAAAAACGCAAAGTTCGTCGATCTGTCGCGAAAAAAACGCAAAGTTCGTCGATCTGTCGCGGAAAAACCGCAAAGTTCGTCGGTCTACGCAAAAAAAACACAAAGTTCGTCGATCTGTCACGGAAAAACCGCAAAGTTCGTCGATCTGTCACAGAAAAAATCCAAAGTTCGTTGATCTATCTCTTAAAAAAGAGAAAGTTTGTCGATCTATCGCTTAAAAAAGAGAAAGTTTGTCGATCTATCGCTTAAAAAAGAGAAAGTTTGTCGATCTATCGCTTAAAAAAGAGAAAGTTCGCCGATCAGTCGCTTAAAAAACGGAAAGTTCGTCGATCAGTCCTGGGAAAAACACAAAGTTCGTCGATCGGTTGTGGGAAAAAAATCACGAAATTTATCGTTCGGTTGCAGGTAATTAAATAACGCAAATTTCTCCTGAAAATGATTGAATTTTTTGGGCAGGAGGCTCCCGCCCACGATACTTCTTTGGGCGGGATTTCAAAATTTTCGGCGTGAATCCCGCAATCCCGCCCTGAAATTCAAGCCCTGTACATATGTATTTATATATGTACATGTATCACTGCCGCCCGGCTAACCGAAAAGTACCCTTTATTCTGCTATATTGTTTTGTCAGTACATTTTTTTAAGCACTCGTTTTTAAAATACCCCAAAAAAAATACCTGACAAAATACACAATTTGCTGAAAAATGAAAATTTACTTAATGTACATCTGCGCGTCATTTATCCTTCAGAAACTCTAAAAATGATTTTTGTTCAGTATTAATACCTTTACTATAAATAATTGCTATGTACAGCAATGTTAGGTCCTTTTGAGGTAAATATTTAATGGGTACTTTTCGGTTAGCCGGGCGCTAGTGATATATGTACATACCTAAATATATATGTATATACATATATATACATACATACATATACGTATATATATATATATATATATATATAATATATATATATGTGTGTATATATATACATGCATATATATCACTGGTGCCCGGCTAACCGAAAAATAGCATTTAATGTTTGATACTTTAATTTTTAGTAAAAAAAAAAAAAAAAAAAAAGTTGTAAATATTTTCTTGTTAAAGAAAATATTTGTTTAAAAATAATACAAAATATTAGAAAACAACAAAAAATATAATAATTTAAAATGAATTTTTTTACACTTATGTATAAATATAAAAGTATTTAAATCTACAAACCACGGTAATAAGTGGCCGTTAATTTAACAGAAGTGGATACTAAACATACAGTCTCTTCCGGTCGCTGCATACTAATGCAAATATTGAATTGTAACCTTTAATTGACATTATTCAAATAAATATTTCCTGGTATATATAATATATATATATTGTATCATTTTAGGTGGAACCACTCTTTCCATGAACAACGTAGCATCGCTGAAAAGTTTGATCATCAATTGAAGACTATTATCTCCGGATTGGGGTAAGCTGGAAACCTGTTCTAAATTTTGTTTAATTTGAGTACTCATACATCTCATTCGGTTCAGTGGTTCAGGAATTATGACTCAAAAACCATCCTCTACTTTCGATTCTCATATCTTTAACAAGCCAGATTTTGTCAACTGAACCATCACCTCCCAAGTTGAAATCTAAAATATGTGCATTCTCGCCTTAATATAGATAGCGTGGATTTAAATGAGCAATCTAAGACCTTTTTTATGTAATTATGTCAATTACTTAATGAGTTATTCACATTTTAGCACATGCTGTTTACATTCACTGAACAATGATTTTGATGTTTTTTAATAAATTAATTAAAAATACAAATTTTTAATTTTTTAATTATTTTATGAATTTAAATCATCATGCTTGAATTAAACTTTTATTTTCATTTGGATTTTTAAAAAAAATTTAATATTTTCTATTTTTAATTGTTATTTAAAATTTGTTTTGATAATTCAAAAAGGGCAACTTAGTTCCTTTCTGCAATAACATATCTCCTGTTGTCAGATAGTTTGGTTGTTTTTTGCAGCAAATATTAATAAATATCTATATATATATTTCTCTTACGTGGCTGAATTTCTTACTTATCGTTGGCAACAAATGTAGTTTCCAGAGCTCAGACCGATGAACAGACTAGATTGTGTTAGATCAGCTCCGCCTCCAATATGGCAGTCAGTGTCAGAGTAGTGAAAATCAAACTAGCAAATATTAAAAATAAAATAACATGTATGTAATCCAAAGCATCTGAGATGATTCCTCATTTTAATTATGAGTAATATTGTTAATTTCAAATGAATTCTCAACTCTTATTTAGAATTTATTTACGAATTTCACTCACATGAAAAATCTGAGATAGTAAAAATATCAACTGTCTAGGTTGCACCTGCTGCCATCTGTTGCTGTATTAATGAAGTAAAGATAATTTATTTTGCAGAAATCTATAATCAATTAGAATAATAAAATGTCGAACGAAATTTAAACAATCATTGATGATAAATTATCTTCTTATCACATAGTGTTTTTTTTTTAATGAATTTAAGCCGTGCTGTACAATATTATAGGTGCAATAAGTTTTAAACAAATTATGTTTCCAAGATCCTTTTTTCGTACTATTTAAGTGATTTATATGCCCATTAGTAGCTCCAACTAAATGCATTTTTAGTTGCGTTTTCAATTACTTTTTTACATTAAAAAAAATTGTCAATTTCATATGTTCAAATGATTCATGGTAGTACTCATTCCGACTAGAATTACTGCAAAAATCAAAAGGGGCGAGCAAAGCGAGGTGGGACCGCGTAGCGGTCTCAATGAGAATCGCTTCGCAATTCACAGGGGTTCGGCGAGCGTTAGCGAGTAGGGGGCTGAGCCCCCTAGTTCTATTTAAAAGAACCCAATGTGTATCGAATCCAAGCAGTTTTGACAGATAGGGGAAAACTTTTAAGAATCTTTCCCGACCAATGGTATTCCAGCTTTTCATTATTTGTGTTTTGTTTTAAAGCGGATTTTTAATTGGCCACTGATAGTAATGATTTATAATATGAGTTTTAGTACAATTAGCGCTTGGACAATGGAAAATTGAAATGTATATGGTAGACATGGTAACAAAGAGAATGTTATTTATAAGTCACAAGTAAAGTTACAGTTTAAATAGATCTTAATTTCTTTTGTTTATTGTTTATCCTGTATTAAATGTATTTTATGTAAAGTTAGGGCACATAATTTAATTATCTGTTACACTGGATTGTAAGCATTCATATAGAGTATTAATACCCTTGATATAATTTACAGAGTTATAATACCTTTAAATTAAATTTTATTTTAATTCACATTTAACTAAGCTCATTGTATAATTATTGCTTGCCTCCCAGCATATAAACAAACATTTTATCTATTAATTTTATGAATGTTAGATTAACATGCTTATTAAGATTATTTAATTATTCAAATTTTCGTATTTAACAACTCTCCATCATGTATTATATCATTTGATAGGTCTTTTCCTTAGTGCTCTACCATTTAGTCTTGCTCCACCCCCCCTGTTGTCCCTAGACACGCAGTTGATTTATTTTTGTCCAGTTTTTGGCAAATTTTCCTGTTTGTAGGATCATTTTAATTCAGGTGCGATCTTTAGGCCATTGCCTACTTATCTTTCTCCTACTTCACCTTCCCGTCTCCCCTCCAATTTTTCTCCTTTAACTTATACTTTTGTTAAATTTTCATATTCCCCCCTCTTCTGACATATCATTGGAGAACTCCTGGTCTTAGCTTTCACACAGGCACCCACATCTACTCATTAACACTGCTGTACATTTATACCTGTGTTCTATAACTATGTCATGTTTCCTTTTATTATTTTTCACTCGTCGTTATTCATCTGTAATAAATATATTGCATTTTCATACATAGTTGAGTTAAAGAATATGACTACCTGTCAAATTGTACGGTTTAATACTACATTAGCATTTTTTCACCCAAATAAATATGCAAGAAATATGGGGAGATTTTCTTTTCTTTTAGATTTTAATAGAAAAATTTCTGACAGTCATATTTTGATGAAAAGAAATCAGTCACTGTAAGCCCGGATAAATTAACAGATAACCGTTGAGCAAGGCTTTTGTGGCATCTACTTTTGCAGACGATCTGGTACCACATAAAGATTTAATACTTAATGTATCACCACCACCACAAGATTCCAAGAGTTCCTGTAAAATTTGCCATTTGTGAGTAGATGAAAAAAAAGAATAAAGAATTAGCTCCAACAAGATTCAGTGAACGTGAAAATGGTACAAAATCTGCTAAGGGCAATGATACTTTAATTCTGTCTTGTAATCCAGAACTCATCAAAAACATCACATGTGGAAAATGCAGCCAAGTCTCATGATTCTTTTAGAAGTTTCAGGTTCCTAGGCAAGCACTAAGTTAGGGGGGGGGGGGTATCAAAAGTGCTTCCAAGAATGGTGCTATCGATCTGAGATATTACTTTATATTTGGCATAATAGTGTTTAAGATACAAAGACAAAACTAAAAACTTAAAAAAATTCCAACAAATCAAAAAAATTTTTTTTTTTTTTATGACCAGATTTTTTAAATTTTCCTTTCTTTTGATTCTTTAAACTACCCTTAATTCTTCTGCCAGTTGCGGGGAAAAATGTGAAATTCATTGACCACTCTTGGAAAATAATTTGCAATTTTCGCTAATTGGTCCCAAGAAAAAGGCCACAATTTGTCAATCGGTTGATGGAAAATATCTCAAAATTTGCCAATCGGTTGAGGGTAAAAAGACATGATTGTGGAGAAAGAAATTCCGAAATTCCTCGATTGGTCATGACAAAATATCGGAGGGCCAGTTAATTGAGGAGAAAATCTAAAAAATTTTACAAAATTCATCAATTGGATGCAAGGAAAAATCACCAAATTCGGCAGTTGATTGTGGAAAAAAATCATGAAATCCTTTAGCCAGTTGCAGAAAAAAATGTAAAATTTGTCGTACAGTTTCAGAGGAAAGGGCGCAAAGTTTGGTAATCGGTAAAAGAAAAATGCCTCAATTCACTAATCAGTCACGTGTAAAAGCACACGAAATTTAGCAGTGGATCGCCAGAAATATTCCCAAAATTCATTAGTCAGTCGCAGGAAAAAAATTGTGAAATTCATCAATCAGTCGCAATAAAAAATCCGGAAATTCACCAGTCAGTCGAGTGAAAATTCTCAAAAGTGTTCCGAAAGTCGTCTGCAGATTGGGGGAGAAATCACAAAATTCTTCATAAAGGCTGCAGAATTTGCCAATCGATAAAAGAAAAATATCTCAATTTGCCAATTAGTTGCAGTTAAAAGCATACGAAATTCGACAGTGGATTATGAGAAATATTTCCAAAATTCTTCAATCGGTCACAAGAAAAAATCATGAAATTCAGCAGTCAGTCGAATGAAAAATCTCAAAGATGTTGCGAATTTCGTCTGTATATCAAGGGAGAAATCGCAAAAGAAAAATACATCAAAAAACATGAAATTCATCCATCGGTCTAAAGAAAAGATAGTGAAAGTCGTTAATTGATCAAAGAAAAAAAATCACGAAATTTGTTAATCGTTCTTAAGAAAAGATCGCAAAATTTGTCAGTCGAGGGAAATGTGGGAAAATTTGTCAATCAGTCGTGGGAAAATTAATCAGTCAGTCGCAGGAAAAGTATCGCAAAATTCTACCGATTAATGGAGACTAAACAGACCAGTTCAACAAAATATGCCTTTTGAATAGGATGCAAGAGCGCCCCTTTTAAAAACTGTGTGCCTGTTTTTAAAAATTCCTGCCCACTGGTCCTTTTGGTCTAGTAGTATCAACACTATTTTCTTCACATACTTTGCAGATCTTGGCGATCAAATCAAAAATTTGAAATTCATGGTGCAGTGTAGTTGCCTACAACAAATGTTACTCATAACCTGTTAGATAACATGTATTCAGTAATGAAAGAAGAGCTCAAATGAAATTTCTTACCACTCATTGACACTAGTGGACTATTGAGTTCTGTCATATATGCTAATTAATCCATTTTGTTTTTGCTTTAAAGATAAGAAAAACAATTAAGGGTTTATAAAGGACAAAAAGTTTTTCTTCATGAATGTTATTTTGTAGACGTTCTATGCATGTGTTATTGAGGAGTTTAATATCTGCTATCTGTTATAATTTGATAATTACGAGATTAGTTGTTCATTCGATTATGGCTTGATGTATTTACAATAATGTTATTTTTTAAAAGATGTGATACTATTAATATTTTTGTTCTTTATTTTCAGAGCTTTTTTGGACATCAATCCTGAAAAAAGTTCAAAAGCAAAGAAAAAAACTACAAAATCGTGTAATTATAAATAAAGTCAGGAAGTTGATGACAAAATTAGCAGCATTTAGATGGATAATTGTTTAAAATCTGTCTTATCTTATGTAAATTATATACAGAATAAATAATTTCAGAGTTGCTGAATTAAATTCTTTATTTTTGTTGACTGTGAATTTTTTTAAATTATTTAAAAGAATGTTTGTTTTTAATATGTGTGATGACATATTTTAAAGATTTTTCTCTAACAGTTCTTAGAAGATCATTCCTTGTTATATTAAAATTTTTCCTGAAATTAAGATTTAGTTTTTTAGTTTGAAAATTGATGAAATTGTTGGTTATTTCAGGATGTTCTGGACATTTATAAATTAGTCATGGAACAAAAGGCAGGGTATTACTGAAATTGATGACTCAGCATTCTATCCTCTGTCCTTTCCAAAACACATTCATTATTTAACCACCTCAGTAGCTGGCCCCGAGTTAAGTCGGGGATAATAACACTCTTTCCCTATCTAAACGGCCGTTGAAGTGATTAAGTTATTTGCATTTTTACAAATAGTTTATTCTTGCTGTAGTACATTCAACCAAGATTTTTTTTTTCTCAATGATCCTGAACAATTTCACATTTTTACAGATAAATGAATGTTTTACATTACCTCCAAGTAAACTGTTTAACACAAAACTGAAGTGTTTTTGTGATTTCTTAAAAAAGGCAAATACTATACTCTATTCCTGCATTATTAGCTAAAACGACATTAATCTCACTTATTTATCCAAACTTGGGTTTGGGTAGAAACCGAAAGAACCCAGGCATCAAAATGCAAAAGAATGTGCAAGCAGATGAATATCAAAGTGATTCGCAAAAAACTTAAAACGAAAGTTATATTGAAAGAAATAGAAATAATTTTAACATTTTGATATTAATTAAATTATGTCTGTGATACATTATTATGCAAAAGTTTATTATAGTCACCTTCCTCATTACACTAAAAAAAATCATGAATAAATTCATTTGTTGTTACGAATACATAATCGCAAATATTCCGAGAATGATATTAAATAAGAGATAAGTACTAAAAAATTTCTATCCTTTTTTTTCTATATTTTTCAAAGGTGTGCATTGTTGAGCTAAGAGTTATATTTGATATTGTGTTATGGTTTGGATAAATTTAGCCTTTGGTTTGTAACAAATTTGATAAGTGTTTGTTATACTCTGCTGGTTAATATTGCTTAAGTGTCTGATAATTTTTATTTTACTTAGATGTTGGCAAAAATTACTACACTTGTATATGAAGTTTTATGTAATTTTTGTTTTCAGAAATATGAAACAATCATGGTAAATAAAACTTATACACATGTCATTATTTAATGCTAAATATAATTTTATTTTGTAAGCTGTATAGTGTTGTAAATAGAAAAAGTATGTAATATTGAGAAAGTTGCTAATTGTTTAAAAAAATTATATACAAACCACCATATATATGTAGTGGTAGAATAATCTTAGAAATATTATCAAGTTTTAAATATACAGGCTGTCCAAAAAAAGCTATACAGTTTATTTTTCTATCTATTTGAGACAGATAAATAATGTAATCTGCAAAAATGTGGATGTGGATTTTAATCATCTCCAAACGTCATGGAGTTGCAGAGAGTCAAAAATTGTGACTTGCTTCACTTTGCATGCAATTTGAAAAGTGAAATCTGTTCAAGTTTGGAGAATGTTTACAAACTAAGATTTAATGTGCCATCAATTCCTTAACATATTATTAATCAATACATTTAAATATCAGATTTGTAGACATTATTCTCCAATAATGATCAGATTTTATGTTTCGAATTGCATGGCAAAGTGAGATAATTCCTGATTTTTGGAGGTACTGAAGCCACCTGTTGGGTTACAAAGAATGTATAAAAACTAATTTTGTTGGAAATATCTCCATGGAGATGAAAAGTACAGAATTCAAATTTTCTACCTTATGGACATTTTTGCAATTTATACTATTTATCTCTTATACAGAAATAAAGTGTTACATTTCTTGACGTCCCATGTATAAGTATACAGTTACTGTTGGAAGTAATCATGCGAATTCTTGAAATAGTTATTTTATGCTCATTTACAGTCCTGATAACTACTGCAATTTACAGCGATATATGTAAATGACTAGAAAATTATGGGCATTTACGCTTATTTACAGTCTTCATATTACAGTCATATACGGTAATTTATAATCTGTATATTACTGTGATTTACGGTCAGATACATTCTTGAAAGCAACGGTTGTTTACGGTCAGATACATTCTTTAAAGTAACGGTTATTTACGGTCAGATACATTCTTGAAAGTTACTGTGATTTACGGTCAGATACGTTCTTGAAAGTTACTGCCATTTACGGTCTAATACAGTCTAAATAGACAACGGTACAAACTGTAATATTACAGGAAAATGCAGGAGTCTGTGTGCCAGGCTTTTTCCGTAATCCAACGGTGAAATTTTTATCAGTGTAGAAAATACTTGTACTATGCTTCCATCTTCTGCTTATCAAAAAGAAAAAAAATAATAATAAAATAATAATAATAATAATAACCTTTTTTTAAAAAAATACAATAAAGGTAAAAATTTAAATTACACATAATGCGTTTTATTATTTAAAAGATGACAAAATTGTAAAAAGATGTTAAATTAGATTAATATTAATTACTCAAAGCACTTTCAGCTATACATATGGCCATCATCAGGGAATATAATACAAACTGTTATTACTAATGGCTTACTTTGAAAATCTGCACTTCTTCATCCGGAAACTAGGGAAAGTGCATTTTTGCAGGCAGGTTTGTTGAGTGATTCCAATTGCTCTTTTTAATTCAAAAATTTAAATTATACATAATGTGTTTTATTACGTAAAATATGACAAAATTGTAAAAAAAAAATTATGAGAAATGGGGACTCTACATGAACGTTAGTAAGACCAAATACCTATGTGTAGGAGGACATGAGACAGAACTGAATTTAAATAAAAACATAAAAATAGGAAGCTGTGAGTATTATAGGTACCTTGGTGTAAACATTAATAGAGAAGGCACAGACTCACAGGAAATTAAATACAGAATCTGCCAAGGAAGAAAGGCTGTAAAACAATTCGATTCTATTTGGTGGAGTGAGGAGATCTCCAGGAAAAGAAAATATAATATAGATAATTCTATAGTAAAGAGCATTTTGTTATATGGAGCAGAGTGATGGAGAATTATGGAGACTGAAAGAAAGAAATTAGCAACAGTGGAAATGGATGCCCTAAGAAGATCATGCAGGATATCAAGAATAGAGAGAATAAGAAATGAAAGAATAAAAGAAATGATGAAAATAAAGGGAACCATATTAGACGATCTCCAAAAGAAACAATTAATCTGGTATGGCCATGTTAAAAGAATGAGTGACGAGAGACTACCCAAAATCGCATCTAATTACAGAACAAACCAAATGAGGAAACGAGGAAGACCACGAAATACCTGGATGGATGATATTAAAAAAGCCATGAGGGATAGGGTTCTGGAAGAAGAATGGACCCTTGACCGGAAGAAGTGGTGTGGTCTCTTGTAGATTTTTCGGATGGCGGCACCTGACGCCACAAACCGAGTTTATATATATATAATATAATTACTTTAATATTAATTAATTAATATTAATTTATTAATATTAATTACTTTAATATTAATTACATTAATTTTAATTAACTTTTTGAGTTTTTAAGATAAAGTTTTGCATTTTACTCATTTGTTTGCTTAAAATAAAGGCAGTTGGTCAAACACCTACACTATGGTCAAACATCCCACTTGCCTAATTTTAAAGTTGCAATTGGTTTAAACTTTCAATAAATCTGCAGTTTCAATTCTTCGCGCTAGTATTCCTATGTAGTTTCGTTTTTTTTTTTTTTTTTTATATATATATAACTTTTGTTAATTGTAACGCGAAATATGATTAGACCAGAAGGACCCGTGCGAAGCTTTCGGACTGCAATCTTTCAGATTATTTCCTGGTGCGTTTTAGCACTTATTTTTAATTAACTGATTTTTTTTTTTTAAATCAAACAACGCGTTTTAAAGAAATGTGGGTGTACTATCTCAGAAACTTGTTCAAACACTTTTCGAATGATCCCTCATTCATCGTTGTATGTTTTGTATGTGCATAGAAAAAAGGATGTTTTGACAACAGAAATAATATATATGATGATGGCTTGTGTATAAGAAAATGGGAATAGATTGCCAGAGAATTTTTTGCCAAATTTCTTCTCTCGCCAAGGTCATTTCTCTAGGTTGGCAAGACCCCTATACTGGAAAAAAAACGAATTATTAAAAAAATTAAACACTGAATCAGACGTTTAGGGAATTCATATGAAAGCATTTCCTCATATTTTGCAAAACTGTTCCAAAAATGTCTTAAATACATAAATCAACATTTGGTACACCACTTTTTTGCATGCCTATGGGAATATGGGATGTTCAAACTTTGTGGTCCAGCAGCCATTTAAGTGACGTCAGAAATATTAACAGCTTAATGAAATATTAAAAAATAAATACCTACAATTTTTGTGAATCCTAATGAACTGTATATCTAAATGGAGAAAATCCTTAAATTACATAATCTACTGATGCCCCGATACAGTGAGCATATACACAGCCATGATTAAACTAAGTAAACAAATAAACAATCGGTGACGCACGCGTAAAAATTAAATAAAATCCCGATTAGAAGCTCGATATTTTTGCAAAAAGTACGCGCAAGAAATAAATTACCAATCGTATTTTAATTGCATTATAGGATGACGTCATCTGATAATGCAGTATTTTATTTTTATGGCAACACTGATTTGAGGAAAATCTTTCATTTCATTTATGAAAACAATGCCGATTTAATTTTTAATTAACTGCAGTTTTTAATAAAAAAAAACATGTTTTAACGAAATGTTAAGTGTGCTATGTCAGAAGCCTGTTCAAAATCCTTTCATATACTATCTCATTCGTCGTTCTGCGTTTCGTATTTTCTTAGAAAAAGGGATGTTGACAGGAGAAATAATATATATAATACTGTAATAATTATTTTCTGTCAAAACCGCTTACTGTATCAGAGGAAGGGGAGGCTACCCCCCCCCCCCCCAACCTTAACCACCGTTGTCTCTTGATTTGATTGTGCTAACTCTGCAGAAATCAGTGTGTTAAATTTCTGTCTAAAATAATTCAAATAATTTTTCGGCAATAATAACATTAATAATTTGTTTCAAAGAGTAATTATTTTCATAACGATTTTATTAAAAATTTATAATCTTAAATGTTTAATTTATTTTTAAATGACTACTTAAATTAACTATTACTAACTTAAATACAGTACTTTAATTAAAGGATCATAGACGTTTAAAACTTTCAGAAATTCAATTTTTAGGTGCGTTCGTAATTATATAAATACGTAGCACCTATTTTCGTCGTCTGGTCCGTCCGTCTGTCTGTCCGTCCGTCTGTCTGTCCGTCCGTCCGCATATAACAACGCAAAAACGACCCAACCGAATGGTTTGAAATTTAAGATATATTATCTTTGCAGAATTTTGTCGAGACATTTCAAATTTTATGAAAATCGAATCGAAACTTTAGGAGATATTAATAAAAATATTTATTAAGAAATTTGTATTTAAAAAAAAATCGGTGATTTCTTGTTATAGGAGCTTCCGAGGTTGAATCGTCAAGCGACCGAGATACTTATTCTATGACATAAATGAATCTGCAGACGATATAATACATTTCACAGAATTAAAAATCATCAAGATCTGAATATTTATATAACTAATTATAGTACGAACGCACCTCATTTGTCACGTTTGACGTACAATTTCCAACTTGTTTTAATTATATTAAACGATACTTTTTTTTCAACATTATAACACATACCGCATTACAAATTCCTATAATTACTCAAGTTATAGCCTAAAACGTACTAAACCCCAAATATAAACAAGTTTAAAAGTATAATTTTGAAACCAGTTTTCTCAAAATGAGGTTTTTGGACATAACGCGCAGAGTAATATAAAAAACTTTTCATTATATTTTCATGAAACTTTTAGAAAATATATTTCATGTTATAAGACATACAGTGAAACCTAAATTTTCATTTTCATTGTTCAAAAAAAATATTGTTTTTGGTTGGTTATAATGCTGAAAATTTCAAAATTTTGTATAATCTAAATACAACTTTGTATTAAAAATATAACAATGCTTTAAATACAAAGTTATTTAGGTTCAGGGTAATAATCACCAGAATGTTTTCTCCAGATGAAAAAATTCTTTTGTAATCCTGCGTGCAAGCTCTCATGCCAATTTGCTGCTCCATAAATGTGCAAGTTTGAAGGTCCTTGCCCTTATAAATATTAATTCTGCATATTGTACTTTTTAACACTTTCCAACCTAGTTGAAAAGAGTTTATGACTTCGGTTTGTCTGCCGTATGGCCGTCTGCCGTCTGTCCGTGCTCTAATTCCCGTAAATAGGCTCGGATTGCCCTGCAATTTTTATATGTTATTGTCGTTATCTATAGCATGTTCCCTATTTCAACTGAAGTGTGTAGCACTTATATTTTTTTTACAGGGACACTCAAAAGAATTCCGTTACATGACGGTATATGGGGAAAAATCATTTGCGGTTTATTTTAATGATATCACACAATTTCAAACACATTGCAATTAATATATATCACGAAGGTGCATTACAAGAAGCTTAATATGGAATAGGGTGTGCATAGCACTTATAGTTACTTTACAGGGACAGTCAAAAGAATTCCGTTATATTACGTCTATAGAGAAAAATCGTTTGCGGTTTAATTAAATAATGTTTCACTGTTTTAAACGCATTGAAATTTATATATATCACTACGGTGTATTGCAACAGGCTTACTACAGAATATTGTGTGTATAGAAGTCCTCGTTCATTTACAGGGACACACAAAAGAATTCTCTACTGTCTATTAACAATAATTCCTGGAAGTGCGTTTTAAGTTGATGAACGCGATTTTAAATTTAAATCACTTTTTGTCTATTACTTGGTGTGTGTAAATGCTGTAGATCCTATACAGGGCAGCACAAAAGTTCGCGAACACATTTTCGTTTATTGACAGAAACTCCAGAAGGAGAATTTTAAACTGTGCTACGCGTTTCCTAACTAAACTAAAATTTAGCATCCTATGTAGTATATATACAAATCTATAGATCCTATACAGGGCTGAATAAAAGTATTCGGATATTTTTCCGAATATTGTATATGTTGGAAATTCCTGAAATTACGTTTTTAAATATGTTTTGCGTTTTCCAAATTGTTTACGTAGATGTTATCTTTCAGCTTATTAAACGGTAATGATTTGTAAAATTATTTTGGAAGCGTTGGAAAGTGCTATGCTTGACGCATGATTTTTCGTTCTTGTTTAAATATATGAAATGAAAGATAATGCATTTATCTTTCACCCCTTCAAAAAAATGTTTTTAAATTAACATTTTAAGATATTAAATGTTGAAAATGGTCATTTTTTTCCAATTTAAAAGTCCTATGATACCTTATTAAATATTTTTAATTGTCACTCCATAGTCGATAGTCCTTTTTGATTCAAATCTTAAGATATATTGAAAATAAAAGATTCTACTAAAAGAGCATGAAACATTGCCTCTTAATATAAAACCGGAAGACTGGAAATGTTCAATAATTTATTCCCAATGCATGGTTTTCTTTTCTAGTTAAACTTCTTTTTTATTCCGTATTTGCATTACTCACCTCGATATAATCTTTTTACCATTTTATTCCCTTAAAATGGATTCTTGATCGGCTACAGGGATTGCTATAAGATCATAAAAGTAAATAAAGGGGCTAATTTCATCCTGAGAAAAAAAGCTAATCCCTCCACAAGTGTTTATCTTTGGGATAGTAATAGAGGAAAGTTACTTTTATTTCCAAGTTGGAGAGAATCAGACTCACTAGTACGGCACTAGATGGCGCCAGCTTAGTAATTCAGAATATCTAACAGATAATTTTCAATCATGTAGAAAATATATTTTGATTAAAATAATAATAATATAAAGAAAAATATACACAAACATTGTAGTAGCTGTCATTACTAAACTAAATTAAATACACTATTATATAACAACCCAAAAATTCTAGATAATTTTTCTGCTTTGAGTTTTTATTCCGCAACAATATCATTGTATTACATCATATTCATTTACAAACTACTAAACTTTATCCTAATTACACAAGAAATATTTTTTAAAATATTTACATTTATTTAAAATTAGTATCCATTAAATTACCTAACATTTATGTGTTATATTGTGTACGCATCCCCATCCAGTGAAAAAAAATACAATGTTTCGAGAATTGGCATCATTTTACTTTCTTCTAACTTAACAAGAAGAAAGTATTGGATTCATGAAAAATTTCGACTTGCGATTTTTGACGAATTTATACATTTTAAAAGGTCCTGAACACAATTTGACTGGTTTTAGAAAATGGCTGTCAGTGAGTGAGTCTGTCTGTCTGTGTGTATGTGACAAAAATTTTGTGGGCTCTCCATCTCAAGAACTAATGAACGGAATTTAATAAAATTTTATAGTTAGTCCCTGATACAAATTGGTGCTGATTAGTTTTTTGGTGTAAATCGAGCAACAGGTGGCGCTGCAATGCTGATTTTTTTTTTTTTTTTTTTTTTTTGCGATTTTCGCAATAGCTCTATCTCAAGAACTAATGCAGTGGTTTTCACCCAACTTCAGATTCAGTTAGACCTTGACATAAATAAACACTGATTACGTTTTGGTGTAGATATCCCAACTGGTGGCGCTGCTATGCTACTTTTTTCATGATTTTCACGATAGTTATATCTCAAGAAGTAATGCGAAAAATTTCATCAAACTTCAGATTTTGTTAAACCTTGACATAAATAGATGTTGTTAACATTTTGGTGTACATAGCCCAAGAGGTGACGCTGCTATACTATTTTTTAATGATTTTCACGATAACTATATTTCAAGAATTAATGCACGGATTTTCATCAAACTTCAGATTTAGTTAGACGTTGACATAAATTGTTGTTGATTAGGTTTTGATGTAAAACTCCCAATAGGTGCGCTGCTATGCTGCATTTTTCAGGATTCACACGATTTTAGCGACAGTCATATCTCAAGAACTAATGCACGGAATTAAATAAAACTTTAGATTCAGTTAGACCTTGATATAAATTGGTGCTGATGAGTTTTTAGTGTATGCGATAGAAGAAAGTTTTGGGATTGGCACATCCGACTAGTTTATAAATTGTTACTAGGAAAAAATTATCCCCGATTACTAAAATACAAGTGTTTAATACTAAATACAAGACTAAATACAATAATAACTAAAATACAAGACCCGTACGACGCTTTTGCATTGCAATCTTTGCGATTATTTTTCAATACGCTTTTTTCATTAATTTTTAATTAACATCTCGTTACCGATTTTTTTTTCTTTTTTCACAAATCAATCTTTGAATTAGCAGAATTCAAATGCTATTAAATATTACGATAAAAAAATAATTTATGCCATAATTGAAGCCTGGATATTTAAAAGACATAACTCAAAATAAAATTTATTCGAAAGCTTTTTCTAAAACATTACGTTTTATCATTTAAATTAGGAGCCTCATGTGAGGATTAGAGAGAACGAGGGGGTTACCAGCAATTTTTAATCAAACAATGCGTTTTAACGAAATATGAGGGAACTATATCAAAAGCCTGTTCAAAAAATCTTTCGTTTTCGTATAATATGACATTCATCCTTGTGCGCAGTGGCGTAGCTAACAAGTAAAGGTACTATGTCTGTGGCGGCGAATTTCGATTTTTATAGCTCATTCAATTCGTCTCATCGAGATTAGTAATTTTATACCTCCCATATCGGCTATTGAGTTTTTATAATGACAGGGGAACGGGTCAGTGTTCAAAATTTCGCTCAGTGAAAAACAGATACCTTCAAAGAAATAAGTGCGATTTAAGTTTACTAACTGTTTTTGCAGTGCCATACATTGCCAATAACTACTATAAGGTTATATTATTCCCTATGTTCAAGTATGGATTTGCCAAAGGAGGATACATTGATAACTACGACACCCCTACAAACTACTGTTTTAGTAATATACAACCTCGCGTATCGGCTATTGACTTTTGATAATGACAGGGGGCCGGATCAAAGTTCAAAATTTCGTTCATTGAAAACCAGTTGCCGTCAAAGAAATAAGTAAGATTTAAATTTATTTATGGTTCTTACACTGACATGCATTGATGATCGTCAATTTTTGACACATTGTTCATTCCGAAGTAACACAAAAGTATTTCTCACAGTGCGCACAACGAGCAAAGGCTTCTTCAGGTGACTCGACGACGCATTCACAACAGCTCTGCTTTCTTTCTAGAATTTTAAAACAGTAGTTTGTAGGGGTGACGTAGTTTTCGTCTTTATCAATGTATCCTCCTTTGGCAAATCCATACTTGAACATAGGCAATAATATAACCTTATAGTAAGTAATTGGCAATGTATGTCACTGTAAAAACAATCAGAAAACTTAAATCGCACTTATTTCTTTGAAAGCATCTGTTTTTCACTAAACGAAATTTTGAACTTTAACCCGGCCCCCTGTCACTATAAAAACTCAATAACCGATATGTGAGGTATAAAATTACTAACCTCGATGAGACGAATCGAATGAGCTATAAAAATCGAAATTCGCTGCCACAGACTATAGTACGTTTACTTGTAAGGTTGTGGGTACCCAGGAGAACTAGTACAGGTTGATTACAAATGAATATCCTACATTTGAAGGGCTATCAAAAGAAAACAAAAAAGCACAACCTTGTTGTTAATATCAGAAATCAAAACTAACTGTACAAAGTTTAAATTCAACACAGTTATAAGCGTGCAGTGTATGAGCCCCTCTAGAAACCCGAACGATATCGAGGCGGTACGATAACTCATCACTGACATCACTCCATTTGATTTTTTTTGTGGGGCCTCATCAAAGATCAGGTGTCACTGTGGATCAAGCTAACTTTATCTAAAAAACTGCTCAAACTATTTTGACTAAATTTTATATCCTACGGGTTTCGGGAACAAGAAGACAATTGGGCTTGGTCACATGTTCGAGAAAATTTCATTAGTGAGTCATTTTGGTCATGGGTCATGATATTTTAACTCAAAGCTAATTTTGACCGAGCATAGCTCGGTCTTCCCTGCTCGTTTAACACTTATAACTGAACTGTGTTGAATTTAAACTTTCAACTGTTACATATGAATTCCGATGAACAACACAGTTGTACTTTTTTAATGTTTTCTTTTAATAGCCCTGTAAATTTGGGATATTGATTTGTAATCAACCTCTAGTTCGGCGACTCTCTCTAAATAACAACCGTATTATCCCCTACACCCTCAACCCCCACCCCAGCCCCCTCTCCCCCCAAAAAAAAATCCACAGAAAAATAAAGGACACTTGATTTTTTTTTTCAAACGCATATGTGCCACATCATAGCATAACATTTTCACTACCATGAACCTCTATAGAGGTATAGAGATTCATGTTCACTACTTTATCGTGTCCCATAGGAAAATACTGTAGGGAAGAGTTGGGCTGTCCACAGGGCAGCACCCATCTTAACTACATCCCTTAGCGTCCCTTAGCAGTGTGCCATCGGCTTTTGAAGTGAGTTAACCCATATTGGACTGTCCTATAAATATGACAGCTATATTAAACATCTTTAAAGTAAAATTAACAAAATTAATTAAGATAAATTTTTTCATAACAGTTTTCAAATAGACTAAATTTTAATATGTGTTTTTTTTATTTTAAAGAGATTTTAAAAATCCTAAATTTAATTTAATTTTTGCTTTAAAGAACTGTAATACAAGCTCTCCTATTTATATGACGGCGGTCCAATATGGGTTTTAATCTCTGTGTCCGTGCAGTGCTATTAGAAAGAAAATCACCTCAAACGTTTGAATTTTTCGCCGTCTTTTCTGCTCTTCAAATAAATCAAGCCTGAAGGATCGATTTAGCTAAGTATGCCACTGTTTTCTATAGCTTTTCCACGGTATTTTGATGCCAAGTGTGTATGTACAGCTATACAGGTGATCAACCATGTTGATTTTTGGTCGTCTGTTGGGACAAAATCGGGTACCCATGGTTTTGCATTGAATTCTGCAATGAATGGTTTCTTCACTCAGCAGGTGGTGAAGGACGGATACAATGTTCAGTCTGCAAAGATTGGGCACATGAGGGGTGCAGTGGATACGGGAAGTAAAATATGAGAAAGCCTTTGCATGGCAACATTAAAAATTGCTTGAAAACTAGAAAAAAATAGTTACTGATCTTAAAAAATGTATATATGTTTTAAAGTTTGATTCAAAATTAATTGCAATAAAGCTTTTTGCTACCGGAAGTGAAAAAGCTTAATTTCACGTACTAAGTACGTGAAGAAGTAGTCTTCACGTAGTAGAAGAAAGCCAAGTAAAATTATGTACGTCCAGCTATCCAGGAGAACAACCATGTTGATTTTGGATCGTCTGTTGGGGAAAACCGGGTACCCATGGTTTTGCATTGAATTCTGCATTGAATTCTGCAATGAATGGTTTCTTCACTCAACGGGTAGTGAAGGATGGATACAATGTTCAGTCTGCACAGAGTGGACACATGACGGGTGCAGTGGATACGAGAAGTAAAAGATGAGAAAGCCTTTACATGACAACATTAAAAATGGCTTGAAAACGTGGGAAAAAAATTTACTGACCTTAGAAAATGTATATATGTTTTAAAGTTTGATTCAAAATTAATTACAATAAAGCTTTTTGCTACCGGAAGTGAAAAAGCTTAATTTCACGTACTAAGTACGTGAAGAAGTAGTCTTCACGTAGTAGAAGAAAGCCAAGTAAAATTATGTACGTCCAGCTATCCAGGAGAACAACCATGTTGATTTTTGATCGTCTGTTGGGGAAAACCGGGTACCCATGGTTTTGCATTGAATTCTGCAATGAATGGTTTCTTCACTCAACGGGTAGTGAAGGATGGATACAATGTTTAGTCTGCATAGAGTGGACACATGACGGGTGCAGTGGGTACGAGAAGTAAAAGATGAGAAAGCCTTTACATGGCAACATTAAAAATGTCTTGAAAACGTGGAAAAAAAATTTACTGACCTTAGAAAATGTATATATGTTTTAAAGTTTGATTCAAAATTAATTACAATAAAGCTTTTTGCTACCGGAAGTGTAAAAGCTTAATTTCTGATTAATACCGGTTTTACACTACCAATAAATTTAGATGATGTTTCAGATGGTCCTAAAAAATGCCTTTTCCCTAGTACAGAAGAATTTTCCTGTGGCAACAGGTGTGGTTTTTCAATACCCCAGATGTCGCCAGACACTGTTGTGTGGAGTTCCGATTTTTCTGCCCTTCTAGACGTTTGTCAACAAAGGAAAACCGTTAGTTACCCTGTTTTATCCTACTTTGCCTTATATTGAAGTAGAGTTAAACAGTAATAATCTAAAATGATGTGTTCTGGGCCATATCCGGATTACGCAAAATTCCGGATAATTGGAGTTATCATTAAAAAGAGTCTAAGTTGGGAAATAAAATTTTGGCGTTAACCAGTACTTAAACAAATCGTTATTTGAAAAAAAAATAATAATAATCAAGAATATTTTTAAATGGCTATGATTTTAGATAATCACGAAGGCGACATCTAATATAAATAAAATGGAATTATTATAAATGAACTGGACAATTAGACCATCAAAACATTATCGCAAAAACATTTTTGTGAAAAATAAATATCACCTTTACTGTATGTCGTATACACATTTATGTATAATTAGAACGATACAAACATTAAAATATTAAAATCGACTTTCCGGTCGACATCTAATAACATCTTCAGGATTATGATGTTAATGTATATTAGAGTCTAAAAAGTGAGTTCACCGTCTCTGTTTCAGACGGTTCACCATTTCCGTTGTGTCTCGTCTGACCGAAACGTCGAGTTTCAGTTTTTATATGCGTTCGTAATTTTATAAATACGTAGCACATATAGTCGTCGTCTCGTCCGTCTGTTTGTCTGTCCGTCCGTCCGCATATAACAGCGGTTTGAAATTTAATATAAATAATCTTTGCAGAATTTTGTCGAGTTATTTCAATTTTTTTTTTTAATCAAATCAAAACTTAAAAAGATATTAATAAAAGTTTTCTTCATTCTATTAAATCCTATCATACGTATTCTGTATAATACAATTTGGAAATTATACGTTAAACATGTCAAATGAGGTGCGTTCGTACTATAACTAGTTTTACAATGTAAAAAATGTCATCGTTATTTTTTCAGTGAAATGAATTATATCGTCTGTTATGAGCGAAATAAGCATGCCTTTTCTCTTCTTTTCTCGCGGTCATTTTTATTCAAAATTATTTTTTCGAATAAAATTGCATAAAAGTTACATTTTTAGAAAGATCGTTCAAAAAAATTCTTTGTTTGAGAGATGTGTTACATACAAAAATGTATAGCTTCTGAGATAACTTCAGTGGGAATTAGGTTAACAGCCGAATATCTCAATCCATTAAAGTAAATAAACACAAGAGATTTGTTCATCGTGAGTCATAGAAATATTAAACCATGGAGGGTAATCATTCGCAAAGCAAGAACACCATGGGGAAATTTTCAGCGCTGTCAGGTGTCGAAAAAAAATTTGCATCTGTAAACGTGGCATACGTATTAAAAAAAAAAGGCATGCTCATTTCGCTCATAACAGACGATATAATTCATTTCACTGATATAACAAGTTGGAAATTGTACGTCAAACGTTACAAACGAGGTGCGTTCGTACGCACGTTTTAGAATTAAATTCATGATATCCCGTGCGTAGAACGGGTTTAAACAGCTAGTTAAGTATATATTTTATGACACTGTTCATACAAATATCTTAACTAGTTATATAAATATTCAGATATATATGTATCAGCTAGTTATATAAATATTCAGATCTTGATGATTTTTAATTCTGTGAAATGAATTATATCGTCTGCAGATTAATTTCTGTCATAAAATAAGTATCTCGGTCGCTTGACGATTTAACATCCATCGGAAGCTCCTATAACAAAAAAGCACCGAATTAAAAAAAAAAATTCAAATTTCTTAATAAATATTTTTATTAATATCTCCTAAAGTTTTGATTCGATTTTAATAAAATTTGAAATGTCTCGACAAAATTCTGCAAAGATAATATATCTTAAATTGCAAACCATTTGGTTGGGTAGTTTTTGCGTCGTTATATGCGGACAGACAGACAGACAGACGGACGGACAGACGGACGGACCAAACGACGACTATAGGTGCTACGTATATTTATATAATTACGAACGCACCTAATAAGGATGATATTTTTACATTGCAAAACTAGTTATAGTGCGAACCCACCTCATTTATCACGTTTAATGTACAATTTTCAACTTGTTATTGTTTGTATAAGTTCTAATTATACATAAATATTTATACACCAAAGTAAAAGTGAGATAAATTTTTCACAAATTTTTTTTTGGAATTATTATTTTGAGGAAAAAAAAAAAAAAAAAAAAAAGTATGCAAACACGCACCCTTAAATTTTGCACTCCATGTTAATGACGCCCGTGTTAATGACGCTACTGGTTGCGCGTTTTTTGCAAGTACTTAGGATACAATTTCATTTAATTGTGCATTTAATTTTGTTATACAGGGTGCCTCCTGTTATCATTATTCTATAGCTAATTCAGTTCTTAACCCATTAGTTTTAGAGGTACGGCCGAATTACAAAAATGTTTCAAATGCTGTTTTACATTAATACTTCACTGCTGGGTTAAAATTACCGGAATTTTATTTTATTTAGAAAGTTCGAATTCATACCAGAAAATACTAATAGCAATATTTACTTTATTTAATTACAGACATTTCGTGATTACATAAAATAAAAAAAAAATTCTTTCGAAATTTCCGATACGAATTCGTAATTTTAGATTGAAAAACCACGAGTATAGTCTGTTTTGCAGCAAATGGGTTAAAAGACATTTACGTCAGAATAGTTATTTTTTGAAAAAGTTATGAAATTTAAATTTGTATGTGGTCTCTAGATCGTATAAGTTATATTTAGAAAAACTAAGCTTCGTATTTTAATATCTATACATATACAGCATCTTGTAAAACAAATACCACGACTAAAGGCTGTACTTGATTTGTATATATTTTTTAATGTAAGTATGTTTCTATAATCTGGGGCTAAAGAGATAATCGTGATTACGCATATTTTAAATCACCTATTATGTATATTTTAATCAAATGCGCAGGGTAAAAAAAAAAAAAAATAGAGCATTTTAACATTTTAATAACATTTTTATGTACTTTTAAAATTTCTATAAAACAAAAACGCTATTATAATACTAAATTGTCCCAAAACATTTTTTAAGCTTTTATTTCACACACAGTGTTTTCAGTCTTTTCTTACTAAAGAAGGGTCCATAGAAAAGAAAATCTTAATTAATTACCAGAAAAAATTTTAATGTTCTATTTAATATAAAGTGAGTTTATTTTAAATTTAAATTTTCTGTATAATTTTTACGGTACAATTGCTAAATTTCAGTTCAGTTTTTTTTTTTTTCCTTGTAAGATTTTAGTATTTTATTCTTCAAACCTAGAGATAAAACCTTAGCACATTTTCTTTTATATAACTATATGAATATTTAAGAGAAAATATATAAACGATGTCTTTCCGGGCTGATTTAATGTGAGGAGCTCAAGTATGGTGACAAAAATGGGTTAAAATATCCATTTAAAATATCAAAGTTGGTATAAATTTAATGTGATGCAGAAACCCGTATTTCAAAAACTACAATCATATTTTTAAAGAAAACAAAATTCAGAGGCGAATGATACCTCTCGCATCTCTCTGCGATAGTTTGATAATAAAATAGTGTAAACACTCCTTTTTTCTTTTCTTTTCTTTTCTTTTTTTTATATATTTTTTTTTTTTTATTACTTGTGCGTTATGATCAATGTTTCAATATTTTTTTTTTTTTTATCTTTTAGAATAGAAGTTTACGCATAGCTGAAAATATATTTCTAAAAATCGTCTGTAATTTTTTTATTATTAACATTTCAAGAGACACGTCTAGAATATCACCGCATTGCTACACGTAAATAAATACAATGTTACACGTAAGTCGTTTTACGTGTGTGTAGTACCCGTATATCTGCAACGTAAATTATGAAAGAGAAAACTCCCAGTTAGTGAAAATAGAGTTCACCGCTACCATATTTGAATCATTAGAGGGCGCACCGCACTGAATTCCGAAATTGCTAGCGAAGTTTTTAGGACAGAGAATGACCAATGTCCATCCGACTCGGTTTGCCAGTAACTTTCGCCCGTGAGATTATTGATGGCAAATGAACTAGACGAGGTAAGTTTCCATTTATTTAAATGTTTCTTTTTATATTTTTTATTCTCGTTTTGTATCTATGTGCAGTTATGAGGAGTTGCCTATATAGAAAAATAATAAAACGTCTTATTAGCATATTCTTTTAAATATATTTTTAATATTTTTTGAAAAATATTTTAAGTATATTATATTTTTAAACGAATTTCTCTGATTTTCAAATATTTTTTAACTTTATTTATTGACATATTTTATTAGTTTTTATTTTTCTGAAAAAGCAACACTTTAGTGTGAAAAAATAAAAATAATGCGTGCAAATTCCAAAAAAAAAAAAAAAAAAAAAAAAAAAAAAGTGTATTGTTGAAATGTTAATAAGTTCCCCTATAAAATTAAAATAATTTTTTATGCAGGTAATGCACATCCATTTCTTCTCTTTTTTTTATATGAAAACTTTTCAATAATTTTTTTTCATAACTTTTTTCCTGCTATTTATTGAATGAGTATTGTGTTTATAATCACCGTATTCGATCATACGAAATATTTATACACATAAGACTTATATACTTAAGGGTATAACTAAAATATAACGTGTTAACACATTTAATCCGAAAAATATGCGAAACATCGAAAGAAAATACCAAATGAGGTTTAAGAAATGATATGTGTTAAAATTGTATAAACAACAGCAGCTTGGTGCCAAAATTTGACAATACAGTTTAGGTATCTAACCAGTCATAGTCTAAAACTTAAAGGTTTACATTTCCTGCATTCACAACACAACATTCATAACATTCTCGGCGGCGAAAAATTGACATACTTTAGATTATTTTATTATTATTATTATTATTAATTTTTTTATTTATTATTTTTTTTTCTTTTTAGGAAGGGAGTAAAATTAATTGAGAAACTGATAGTTTTACGTTGTTCTGTATTGTTTCAAGTATTAAACAAATATATTTTTTGTTGAATTTGGTCGCCTATCAGCTTCTTCTTGTAAAATAAGATTGGAGCTAAGGGCCATCGGCTCAAATTTTTGAATTTTTGAAAACTAAGAAAATTGCGTTCTTTTTTTTTTAAAAAAATCCTTTTTTTTATTTATTTTTTATTGACCGTTAAACTTATTGGAAAAATAAAAAAAAAATTAAATTTTCAAAAAATGGCTAGATGAAACCTTAGACAATTTGATTATGCATAGATAGGCGCAAATTTTATCCAAAAATTATTAAAAATTGTTCAAGTTATCATGCTGCTCATGTTGAAAAATTTAGTTTCCAGAAAATCCGTTTAAAATTTTAGAAGAAAAAATATATACTGATAATTATTGTTTTCAACTTACACTTAATTTGCTATTCCTGTGCCATACTGCGGACCCTCCTGTGCCTTAATTTCTCATTAAAAATATGTTTGTTACACGTATTAATCTTGAGTTGAATTTTTTCGGCGAGGTCGGTTTTATAGATCGTGCGCGAGTTCAATTTTTTTTATCATATTTTTCTTAATAATTGAGATATCACTTTAAATATTTTTGTTCAAAATTCTACACATTATAGAGAATTTAATTTCCCTCAAGAAAAATCTATTTTTTTTTTTTTTTAAGTTGAGAACGTGTTTATATAAATAGTAGTACATAGTATATAAATATGAAGACGATTTCACGGAAAATTTCTAAAGCAAATAAGATCAGAAACATCAACATTACTGTAAATGATGTTTTTGTAAAAATAGAAAATAAACTCAAAAATTTATAGGCACAGATGTCAAATAAGCACCACGTTGCCGCGATTTTTTTTCACCCACCAATTTGGCGAAAACTTTGTTTTTGAATATTACTTACAAATAGCATGCTATAATAGCACGTGATTTTTTATTTCAACATAAAAATAAAATAACGTAATAACTGAAATAGCTTCTATTATTTTAAAAAAGGAAATAAAAATAAATAAATGATAGTTTGATAGAAATAAATATTAATATACATAATAAAAATAATTTATAAAATTAAAATAAAAAATAAAAGTAAATAAGCAACAATAAACATATATAATGCAAAAACTAAGTTTTCGCCAAATTGGCGGGGGAAAAAAATCATTTGTTAACTTTAAATTAAAGTGTAATTAGTGCTTAAAGTGATAAAAACATAACACAAAAAAGCTTAAAAATACCTTTTAATATATAGATGACATATGCTTCATGCGCACAAACGTCGACTTCTTCAGATCAAAATTACAAATAAAATATTCTCGCAAAATTGTTGAAAATGATAAACATAAATCACGAGATCATATGCCCAGTGTAAGCAGGTGTTCTAAACAGAAAATTTAAAACAAGAATAAAAGAACATATGGCAGATATCAAATATGGCTGAAGAACTACAGCCTTAGCTAGACTACATAGAATAGAGCCTTTGCAGATTAATTTCTACAATAGTAGAATAATTTTTCCGTCAAGAGTTTATTTCCCATCCATTATCCGTGAATCAATAGAAATATATTTGCGTAACGTGAACATTTGCAACGAATCGGCTTCTTTTGAATTGCCTAAAATTTGACACGCGATGTTTTACAAATTAAAAAAAGCAATAATAATAAAAATAATAATAATAATTTTCACATTTTCCAGTTTGACCAATTTAAGCACCTGCTTACATTGGATATGTGATCTCGTGATTTATGTTTATCATTTTCAAAAACTTTGCGAGAAAATTTTATATATCAGTTTGATCTGATTTGTGCGCATGGAATATATGTAGTCTATATATTAAATAGTATTTTCAAGCTTTTGTAGTAATTAAGAAATTAATGTAGATTTTATCGTTTAAATAAATCAAATTTTGCAAATAAAACATACTAGTATTAAATAAACGTAAAAGTTTTGGCATCTATATGTATATACATATTAATTCTCGTCAAATAAAAGCAATTTTTAAATGTAAAAACTTAATATAGAGAAATGTTAAAATATTAAACATTTTGGTTTCAATAATGAATTTTGTTGAAGAAACATTTTTTATTTCTTAATGATAATCGTATTTTTCATAAGTCATGTCTTCTTTTATAACTTTTTAAATAAATACTCTTATTTTAAAAGAATAAAATGTTTCGAAAGCTACATAAAATTGTTTTTAAAGGATACATAATTTGTTAAATTTATAATTAAAGTTAATTTTTAAAATATAAATATATACGTTCGAAATACATGTTTCAATTGTTATTGTTGAATTTTTGCTCTGAGGTATATATTCACAGAAATGGCCAATCTCTCATCTATATTACTTTTAAAAATACTATAAATGACAAAGATATTAAAGTTAAAAAAAATTAAGAAAATTCAACAAACTGTTTCTTCAATTTATAAAAATGGAAATATTATTCGAAGTTAAAGTCTTCTAAAATTTGTTTGAACGAAAAATTTCAAAACTTCTTTTATATTGCCGTTATTCGATTTATTGAATAAAAATACTTTTCCAGCACAAAAATATAAAACGTGTTGACGCTTTACTATTCAAATTTAAAGTTTTCCAAAAATTGTTATAACGTAAAAGTTCAAAACTGCGTGAACAGATGTTTTGCTTGTATTAGCCGTGACCCTGATTTTTTAGAAAAAATTCATTTCATAAAATGAATGAAAATCCTAATATAGTTCGAATAATGAATCATTCTTAAAGTGTAAATTGTTCGTTTTAGCTGTGCTTGTATTTGGCGAGTTTCACAATACTTTCTTAACAAGTGGGAAATTGTACGTCAAACGTCACAAATGAGGTGCTTTCGTACTATAACTAGTTTTATAAATATTGAGATCTTGATGCAATAGCTGTTGCACTCTTTTGCAAACATGCATGAATGCGAAATTTATTTTATGGGCAGATTTTCATATTATAGATATTCATTTTATTTTAGGAAATTGACTTTCAATACATTTTTACAAACAATTAATTATGATTCTGTTATATTAAAATTATACTATGAGCAAATATCCTAACAAGACAATGTAAAATATATATATATATATATATATCATTGTTATTATTTCTCTGAAAACATGAAATATATCGTCTGTTATTATGATATGATTAATTTCCTTAATAAAATAAGTACATTTTAAGTTGGCTACATTTGATCTTTTGTTGACATTTATTGGAAATTCCAATGGGAAACTTACACCTAGCTTCGAAAATTTCAATGGGAAACTTACACCTAGCTTTGAAAATTTCAGAACTTGAAGTACATATTTAGACAATTTTTTCATTTAATACCTATTTTTCCGAAAACATCTATCGACAAAACTGTCGTTGGATTTGCTATAATTAAACAACTTTTGTATACAAATTCGGTTTTTAAATTCAGAAATATGAAAATAATAGGATTCCATTTTAAATAGGACGTAATCACCATGGCACCTATCATGGGATATCATTGAATTAATTACGTATCATAGGATTTAATAGAATGATGAAAACTTTTATTAATATCTTTTTAAGTTTTGATTCGTTTTTCATAAAATTTGAAATCACTCGACAAAATTCTGCAACGATTATATAATATTAAATTTCAAACCATTCGGTTGATTAGTTTTTGCGCTGTTATATGTGGACAGACGGACGGACCAGACGACGACTATAGGTGTTGCTTATTTATGTAATTCTGAACGCACATAACAATACGTCAACATTGACTGAAATGTTCAAACTTTCATGTATAATGTTTTTCATATTCTTTAATACTGATAAAAATATAATACAGAGTTAAAGTTCAAAATGATGTCAGTCCCCTCAATTTACATAAATTCAAATATTTTTCAAATATTTTTTATATATATAATGCTACACATAATCATCTTTACTGATAATTTAATACTCAAAATTAAAGACATTTTCACTATACATAAATTAAAGCAAAAATAAATAAATAAATATATATATATATATATAGAATTTTTTTTAATATAATTACTTAGAAAACTTATACCATACAAAAACTAGTCGTTGGGATTCCACCTTAATACTTACCTATCATAGATATGCATATTATAAAATATGAAAATAAAACATGTGAAAACTATTTGGAAAATGCATTGCAATTCGAATAAAATCGCGAGTTGATGACGTCATTGCTCTATTGCTGAATAGCGTAAAAGAAACATCCTTATAACTCCAAATATGATAATCATATTAACTAAGAGTTTACTGCGTCGGATGAAGCGTCTCATTTCCAATTATAATATCTATTTGAATTGAAATTTAAATGAAATACAGGGTCATGAAAAATCGAAGAGTGTAGAAAATAGGATTACAAACATATCGGCAACTAATTACCCTGTCGACTTCATTCTTTATGCAAAATTTATGTTTCTTTTATTGTCTTTTATATTTACTCCTTAAAATAAACAATTTCGAAAATTTTTATATACCTTTTATCAGAACGACTATTTCGAGAGTCCGAAAAAAATAGTTCCGGATAATCGAGGATACTGAAATATAATAAGATTCTTCTCATTATTACATACTAAGTACATAACAAATTTCAAGTCTCTATCTCAATTTGTTCGGGAGATAGAGCGTTTACAGACACACAGACATACGCACACACGCAGACACAGACGGACGGCAAAATTTATTTTTCTAAAAATATTTTTTTCGGAATCTCCAGTATCTAAATCGTGTAAATTCGTCAAAAAAAAAAAAAAATCGATTTTTAAAACGATTACAAGACTTACCCCATACTACGTATGATGGGTAAGTAATAAACGTTACATAATGAGAAGTGTATTAAACTAAATAATAGTTATTCTGTCTAACTTTATAATTAAAGTAATTTAAAAAAATGCAATTTACTATTTTGCTTAACATACTTAGAAACACTATTTTCCGATTTTATGAACTAAATCCCGTAAAGTTTAAAAATAATCCTCATACTTATATGAATTCTTTTTCACTTAAAAGCAGTGCATGAAAAAAAAATCTCTTTTTATATCTGAGTAATTTGTCATCCACTGTATAATCCTTTTGGCTGCAATTACTTCATATTTAAACCTCACAGCTTAGAGTGAAATTATTTACATTTTACTTTTATTTATGTTTTATGAAGATAATATTTTACTTTCATTAAGATAACATCCAATTTGTGCTCTTTTGGGATGTTAAACCATTAAATAATTTGTTGTTTTAAAGAATGTAAAATAATACGAGATGAACATGTTTTTGAACATTAATGTTAGAGCAGACTAATAACTTTATTATTGTAATAAAAATCCTTATGTAAATTTTTGATGAATATTTCATTAACAAAAGAATTGTTTTAATATTTACAATTAGAGAAGTATCCATTATACATGAATAATCGTTTAAAAATTAAACATTTATATATGATAATGCATTCTATTTATTGTGAGAAACAGTGAATTTTATCATGTCATGAATATTTCAATTATTTTCTATCCAGCTATTATCATATTTTTATTTCTGATTTCATCGTATAACTTATTTCTGTAAAAAAAATTCATGACATTTTATTATATTTTAACCCTTTATATCCTGAATTAATTTTCCAGCTACTTTTTAATTGTATTTTTGCATCATTGGATAAGTTTTGGTGCAGAATAAACATAGGAAAGAGGAAAATATTTTTTATAGTGTTTTAGTGGTTAATTATGTAACTGTAACCACCATAAATTTTTTACCCTATTATATAAAATAAAATAGTAAATTTCAAATAGTAAACTCCAAATAAAATATAGGAAATGCTCACCTGTAGAGTATAGAAAACAATAGAAAATAATAGTACTAAATAACCGGTATTAAACCACTAAAATTACTGAAATTAAGAACAACATGCATGTCAATTCTATTGCAAAATGTATTTCGAATGTAGCGTGGCAAATGTAAAATCCCTACAATGCAAAGAAAGAGGATATGTGCTTGAATTTGCCATCTCCTGCCTGCTGTCAGAAATACACTCTTTGTGCCATTGTGAATACCGTTAGGAAAAACGGTCATATTACGAATATATAGGTGTTTTATTAACCCCTTGGGGACGAGCGACACGAATACGTGACGCATAAGATGTTCAGAATCCTTGATTATTCCCACCAGTTTTTTTTTCTTTTTTGTAAAGTTTTCCTTATCTAATCATAGCATTTTTGTGATTCAATTAGGTGAAAATTTCTCATTTGAAAAACCGGTGGTAACAGATTAAAAATTCTGTAAAAGACGCTCGTCGTGAAGAGGTTAAAATGGTACTTATAAGTACCGTCAGGATAAAAAGGGTTAATGAAATAAATGATTAAAGAGCAATTTTAGCAAAAATGAAAACTACTTAAACATATTTTAGAAACTTTCTATGGTAGAAAAAAATAAAATAAAAATTTTAATGGTATTTATCAACAATATGTTGTATTCTAAAACCTACCACATTAATAACGTCTAATTTTTGCAACCAAAATTTAAACAAGTTGGAAATTGTACGTCAAATGTGACAAATGAGGTGCGTTTGTACTATAGCTAGTTATATAAATACTCAGATCTTGCTGATTTTTAATTCTGTGAAATGAATTCTATCGTCTGCAGATTCATTTCTGTCATAAAATAAGTATCTCGGTCGCTTGACGATGAAACCTCGGAAGCTCCTCTAACAAGAAAGCGCCGATTTTTTTTTACTTTTAATTCAAATTTCTTATTAAATATTTTTATTAATATCTCCTAAAGTTTTGATTCGATTTTTAAAAAAATTGAAATGTCTCGACAAAATTCTGCAAAGATAATATATCTTAAATTTCAAACGATTCGGTTGGGTAGTTTTTGCGTTGTTATATGCGGACGGACGGACCAAGCGACGACAATAGGTGCTACGTATTTATATAATTACGAACGCACCTAAAAACATAGTATTTATAATGATCATTCTAATATGAAACATAACTATCCCAAAACTTTTTCAATACTTTATTTATTTTATCAATATTGGAAAAATATTAAGACTAAATCGTAAAAGACTGGAAACTGTCCGTTTTAGGCAGGTTTCTGGATACAACATTAACAGATAGAATATTTATCATCTCTTATAATTTATCATATTCTTTTTTATTGCGATCATGAAAATTTTCCGTTTAAGGAAAATTCCGTTAGTAGGTTTTCGTAGGTTAATAGTACCGTTTTCGTAGGTTTTACTGTATTTGTAAAATAAACGCAACACTTGAAAAAACTGCATTCATGCTGAAAAACATTTATAACGGAAAACAATTTGATTTGATTTGATTTGATTGACTAAGAGGGACTCCTCAGACAAGGGAACCAAGTCTGTAGAGCATAGTATCCCTCTCGATCCCTTTATTAAGGTCTTAAAAAAAATACAGTATTCAGCCGCAGCTGAAGCCGCCAGAACACGCGACAATGGGCGGCAATTTCATAAATACAAGTAAGAAAGAAAATTGGCCTACGGCCAGGCCAGCCCTGCCAGGAATTCTCCAATCGCAAGCAATTGACAGGGACTGATCGCGCTTACATTAGTGATCCATCGCAACGGAAAACAATTGCGAAAATCAAGAAGTTTAACTAATTGTTTGCCAATAAGGACATCAGGACTTCTCTACAACAGTATTAATTGGGTGGTTAATTATGCGTGGGGATCATTTTATGCAAAAAGAGGTTGATTAGATATTAATCTCCAGCTTAATGTAGATTCTTAACTACGATGAATATCCAAGTCTGGGCAAGGATTGTGGGGGCCCGAAAACGTCTAAGAGGTTCTCCTCTAAAAGCTGGCAGACGTAAGGTGCTTGGTTCGATCCCATGTTGTGCTTGTCGGCCTAAATACTGGTATTAAAATTCAAGTAACCGTAGAAACGCTGAAAAAAATCCGCCTACGACTGCCGCCATTTTTGTGTCAGCGCGTAAGCCTATTATTCAGGGGGCGGTGTCAAGAGGTGGGTGAGTAAAATGTGTATTAAAAAGCTAAATCTGTAATCTTTTATTATTAATAATAATAAAAGTATTTATTTAACATGTGCTTACAATATTGTATGGTAATTGTCGATTACAGTTAATAGTGTATAAGTTCTATTACAAGGTAGGGATATTGATATGATTGTTTTTTCAATGGCTGTAAATTTCTACTAGTGTACCACAAAAAAAAAAAAAAAAAAAGATCGAAAGAAGGAGATATATTTAGGAGTCTACTACTTATTCTTTGATTTGTTTATTTATTTTTTTAAATAACTCAAAATAAAAAAATATATATTACATTTATTGTATAATATATATTATTTGTGTAATATGTTTTTATGATGTTTATATTGTATTCTCATTTAACAATAACCAAAAAAGATTTCTAAAAATTTTAAAGATTTATGAATATATATATATATATATATATTCACGATATTGAGTTCCTAAGATGAATACAAATATTTCGATGAAGATTATCTCAGGGGAAAGGGGAAATAGAGGTGTTGCTCTTGCCTATTAAGTCTACTATTACACTAAGTTACCGTGGCAACAGTAACGAGTAACAAACGCTCCATTAACGGTAGTTAATGAATCCGATCGGACGGATGTAGGCTTCACGGCTTCATCCGATGCATTTTTAAGATAAATACCGAGAAAGAAAAACTTACAAAATAAATATCTAAATAGGGAATTTATATTGGAATAAAAGGCTACAGTAAAAAGTATTTTTAAAGCATGTGATTTTAATCTTTTTCAATGTTCAAGCCATTTATATTACAAATATACGCTGTAAAAAATGACCAATGTTTCTTATTTTATGCAAATATACTATAGCCACGAACGAAAATATATTTTTTTAATATTCTGAGTTATCCGAAATTCCGAATAGCGTGTTCCATTGTCTTTTGAATCCCCAGAAACCAATACATTTCCAAAATGTAAAGAATTATTTATAAAAACAAAGTACTTTTCGCTGCCCGTCTTTTTCAGAAGCGTTTCCGAAGGGTTTTTATAGTGTATTAACTAGTGTCCTCAGCCTGGAATACCTGTTTTACGAATGTCATCCATTCTCAAGTAAACGTTTTTTCAGCCGCATAAATTAATTTATACATGAAAGAGTAAAGAAATAATCTTAATTGTAATGTTATTGTTAACGCTGTTAATTTTGCATGTTTTTCTGTTAAACATATTTTTTGAGCATGAAAATGCTTACTTGAGAATGGATAGCATTCGAAAAACATGTATTCCAGGCTGAGGACACTCATTAATACACTATAAAAACCCTTCGGAAACGTTTCTGAAAAATACGGGCAGCGAAAAATACTTTGTTTTTCTAAATAATTCTTTAAATTTTGGAAATGTATTGGTTTCTGGGGATTCAAAAGGCAATGGAACACGCTATTCGGTATTTCGGATAACTCAGAAGATTATATTATATTTTCGTTCGTGGTTATAGTATATTTTCATAAAATAAGAAACATTGGTCATTTTTTACAGTGTAGGAGCAGGTTTTCTAATTGCTTTTTTGTGACACTAGTATAAAATCATTTGCATTTGTACATACATAAAATATTCAGATATTATTTTCCGCATTTCCTCGAATTAAACTTTTTTTTTCCTCCTTCATTTTTTTATGAAAAAATAACATCTCGGTCATGTTGTCAAAGTTGGTATTTTAAGGGTAAAAGAAAGTTTTGACGGAAGTCTGATCGTGGATTGGGAATATTGTAGTTAATTTAGACTATTACGTATTTTGAATTTATTTATTTATATTTTATCGAAATGAAAAATATTTGTGAAATTGTAAAAAACAATTACAAAGATTTTTATGTGGTACGACAAAATTAATCTTGCAAAACTAATTTTGTCACGATGCATATTTTTTAGTTCTCTCTCTCTCTCTTTTTCTTTTTTTTTTTTTTTTTTTTAACACTTCTTATTATGTTGTCTCTTGTACGTTCTTAAGAGCCTACATCAGTCATGCGAAAAAACGCGCAAGCGTTAAATCTATGGGAAGGTTCTTGCGCGATTTCTCGCTCGCATTTTAATATTTTTTAAAGATTTTTTTTTTTTTTTTTTTTTTGCATAGGATAGCTGACGTCGATCTGTAACGTTGTTAGTTTTTACTTTTTCGATTTTGGTTCCAGTTTTTTTTATATATATAAGGGTACTTTCACTTTCAGAACCGGTTCCAACCGGTTTAAATATTGAAAATATCTGCTTATAAAAAACTGTAACCAAAATGAAAAAAGTAAAAATTAACAACGTATGCTAGCGAGAAATAGCGCAAGAACCTTCCCATAGACTTAACATTAGCTTGAGCGTTTCTTCGCGTAGAAGAAACGCTCCAGCTAACGTTAAGTCTATGGGAAGGTTATCGCGCGATTTCTCGCTCACATTTTAATATTTTTAAATGATTTTTTTTTTTGCATAGGATAGCTGAGGTCGATCTCTAACGTTGTTAGTTTTAACTTTTTCGATTTTGGTTACGGTTTTTTTATAAGCGGACATTTTCAATTTTGGAACCGGTTGAAAGTGAAATTACCCTTATATAAAAAAACTGGAACCAAAATCGAAAAAGTAAAAACTAACAACGTTAGAGATCGACCTCAGCTATCCTATGCAAAAAAAAAATCATTTAAAAATATTAAAATGCGAGCGAGAAATCGCGCGATAACCTTCCCATAGACTTAACATTAGCTGGAGCGTTTTTTCGCGTGACTGATGTAGGCTCTTAAGAGCCTACACTAGTCACGCGAAAGCACTCGGAAACTAATGTTAATCCTATAAGAGTGTTATTATCAAATTTCTCGCTTGCATTTTAATATTTTAATTATTTTTTCATAGGACATCTGAGGTGTATCTCTAGCCAGGCTAGTTTTTACGTTTTCGATTTTGGTAGCAGATTTTTCTTATAAAGTTACTTTCAGTTTTGGAATTGGTTCCGTAAGTGAAAATATCCTCATTAAAAAAAACTGCAACCAAAATCGAAAGAGTAAAAGTTAGCTCGGTTAGAAATCCCCTTCAGCTATCCTATGAAAAAAAATCATTTAAAAATGTTAAAATGCAAGCGAGAAATTTGAAAATAACGCTCTCATAGGTTTAACATTAGCGTGCACGTTTCTTCGTAAAACTTGTGTAGACTCTTAAGAGTCTAGTCACGTTTAAAACACATGCAAGCTACTGTTAAATCTATGGAAGCTTTCTTCTCAAATTTTTCGTTTGCATTTCAGAAATTTTAAATGTTTTTTTTTTCATAGGATAACTGAGATCGATCTTTAAAATGGCCCTTTCTTTCAATTTTCTAAATGTTGGTTGCTTTTTTTATGAAGATGTTTTCTGTTCCTCAACCCCTGTTTCCGAAATAGCAAATAACGTCATTAAAAAAATTTGAAACCAAAATCGAAAAAGTAAAAAAAAAGTTAGAGATTGACCTCAGATGTACTGTGTAAAAAAATCATTTAAAAATATTTATATTCAAACGAGAAAACAGAAAAGAACCGAATGATAATTCTTTACAATTAAGGTTCTGTATTCAATAGTTAATCATGATATAGTCATTTTCCTTAATTTAAATGAAATTTCAAAATTTTATATAGCACTATAATAATAATAATAATAATAATAATTAAAGCTAAATAAAATCTAGTTCTTGCATGTCGATAGTAGAACTCTTCACTTAAAAGTTTCAAATTGAATATGGGCGATTTTATCCTTAAATCATTATTAATCTTGATTATAACAAAAACTAAACGAAAAAAAAAACGTAACTTTTTATGTTATAGAAGCCTCCACAATTACGATTATGACAAGGTTGCAGCTCTGGTTTTGCCAAGATCATCGAAAAGCTTATATATACATCATATATACGCATATGTACTCCAAACACTCCTATATGTGCAATATACGTCATTATATACATATTGTTTACGTCTTACATGTCATTCATACATCATAATTGGATCATATTTGACTATAACTTAATTATATATGTCACGAAATGTTATATAAATCATATATTATTATTATGTTATATATGCTTTATAATTTGGCGATAAATCTTGGCTGCTTGGTGATTCATCTTTGGGGGCCGTTATAACACGAAAGTACCAAAAAAAACTATTCAAATTTTTTTTCACACTTTAAAACAAAATAAAGGATTATTGCTCTAATCAGCATTATATTTATACATAAATCGCACATCTTGAATTTAAAACGTTTGCTAGTATAAATTTTCCAAGAATAACGATGTTGAATTGCTGAATACCTTCAGCATTTTTCAATTCAAGTAAACATTATTTGAACCATAAAAGTTAATGGAAAGTTTCTTAGTTGAACAATTGAATAGTTAGGTATTTCCTGGGTTTCACAGTAAAACTTGTGGAGGCATAAGAGATAAGTAGTCTAACAGTTAGTCAACTACTCAAAAATGAGTATAAATATAAATATAAATATAAATAAAGATACAAAAGCGTTTAAGATAGGTTTAAAAGTGAGAAATATATCAACAATTAAAAAACATAATTTCATAAAAAAACTGAATAAAGTAAATATGTTTAAAGTTCAATTGTTCAAAACAATCGAGATAAAAAAGGAAAAGCCTTAATAATAAGAATTAATAAGACGTTTATATTAAATGCAAATTGAACATTAAAAAAGGGGGAAACAAAAAAATAAATAAAGAACATATACACAAATTAAAAACATCTTTTACTTAAGCAAGGTGTCAAATACATGTAAAATAAAATTTCCAAACTTGACATGTTTCGGTTCCAAAGTATAAAACCATAATCATAAGCAAACAAACAAACATCGTTAAAAACCAAACCCGAATGACACTGGACGATACAATATATACAAAATATAACACAACAAAACACGCCATCTATAGTCAAGCACAAAAAGTAAAAGAACAGAAAACAGTAAACATCAAATCAAGCCTGTATACTCAAGTGCCTCCCTCTATTCAAATTAGCCCCACAATATTTATTTAATAGCTCTAACCATAAAGGTGGAATAACAAAAGAGAAAGTATCATTACAGATTAAGCCTTTCCGCAAATAAATTTCGATGGACTCTCTTATAAGGGACTTGCGGTAATAATTCGAAATAAAAATCAATTTAATATCTTCAAATAAAATTTTAATCCCCCCACCCCCCTCCAAATATAACTGTTTTAACAAAACTGTTTTCATGCGACCAAATATTAAATGCAAAAATATGTGTCATTCGGGTTTGGTTTTTTAACGATTTTTGTTTGCTTATGATTATGGTTTTATACTTTGAAACCGAAACATGTCAAGTTTGGAAATTTTATTTTACATGTATTTGGCACCTTGCTTAAGTAAAAGATGTTTTTAATTTGTTTATATGTTTTAGAAAAGGTGAAGTTTTACGTTTTTAAATTTTGGAATTAAAAATCAGTTTTAACAAAATAAAGAAAATTAGGTATTATCTTCAATAACACGTTTTTTTTTTTATTGCTGGGATCGGAGATAAAATCCTGCTTCGAGTCGGGCCGAGTTCGCACTAACATTTTTTCGTTACGAGTCGGGTTGAGTTTAAATGTTTTGGGTTCGGGATGGATTTCTATTCCTTCGGATAGGGTTCGGGTTCATCCGATGTTTCAAAGAAACTTCAGAATATTTTTCAAATAAAAAAACTATATGTGAATATTATTGAGTATATATGCGTTCAATTTTATATAAAAAAGATAAAATTTATATTTTCCATACTTTTCCATAATTTTATTACAATATGAAATTTGTAATTTTATGGAATATAAAAATGATAAAATTGTAGGCTATTTTCCATAATTTTATTAAAATACGGAAATTGTTTCTCACTTTGTGTTCGGGTTCAAGTGTGTCGGATTTGGGTCGGATTTCGGGATGACGAATTTTTTTTGTCGGTGTTCGGTCGAGTTTCGAGTTGACATTAAGCATAATTTTCGGGTTCATGTTGTGCACAATTCAACCCGTGCCGGACTCTAGTCGAAGACATCCGGCAGTTAAAAGATTGTTATTTCTATATTTCTGTATGGTCATTAATTATCTTCTTTTATTTAACTATACTTTATTTAAAACGTTCATAAATAAATCGTTTAATGAGAAATATTCCTTTTCTGCGACGTTATGGAGTATAAAAGAAAATAAGAAAAAATTGAATGCAAGACTCTTTCATAAAAATTAATATGCAGTAACATGTAGAAAGAAAATGGTTATTTTTTTCATCTTAAACAGGGAAGAACTCCAGAGAAAATGTTTTCTGTGATAAAATCTTAATAAAACACGATAATGAAGTTATTCATTATTTTGTGGTTTAATTAATATGCAACGATAATTTTTAGTAACTAATTAGTTCAACAACCTTCTCTAACTTTTTGCACCGTCACTCTTCTAATTAATTACAGCAAATAACTTATATTTTACAAGATTTTTTTGTTTTTGCTTTGTTGTAAATCCCTTGCATTTATAAGGAATAAAAATTTAAAAAAGTAATTAAGAATTATTCGATATTGTGTTATATTTTATTCCTTTATTGTGATATAAACTTTGTAATAATATTTTTATAAACTGAAATTTTCACATCCGTATGGTTATGATAATTATAAAAAGTAAGTAAAAGTGTCAATTAACTTTCTTGCTAAGATCGTAATCTAGAGTGTGTTTTTTTTTTTTTTCTATTTAGATTTTAATTATGCATCAGTGTTTTTGTTAATTTATTTTTTAATTTTGTCACAGACATTTATATATGTTCGCTGTGTGAAAAATATCTACTTAAAAAATAAGAACTTAAATATGCTCTTTTTAACAATTTCTTTTAAAAAATCAAAGTTATAATTTTTTTAGTTATGGGTCGGATTAACTTTAAATGTTTTGGGTTCGGGTTGGATTTCGATGCCTTCGGATAGGGTTCGGGATCATTCGATTTTTCAAAAGAAAGTCCTGAATATTTTTCTGATTAAAAAAAACTGTATTTTTGAATATTAATGAGTGTATATGTGGTCAATTTTATGTAAAACAGATACAATTGATATTGCAGATAAAATTGTAGGCTACTTTTCCATAATTTTATTAAAATATAAAGTTTGTAATTTTATGGAATATACAAAAGATAAAATTGATATTGAAAAAATTGTTGGCTATTTTTCCATAATTTTATTAAAATATGGAAATTGTTTTTCACTTTGTGTTCTGGTCTGAAAATTTCGGGTTCAAGTGTGTCTGTTTTGGTTCCGGTTCCGGGATGACAATTTTTTTTTGTCGGGTTTCGAGTTGACATTAAGCATAATTTTCGGGTTCATGTTGTGTACAATTCGACCCGTGCCGAACTCTAATCGAAGACATCCGGCAGTTAAAAGATTATTATTTCCATATTTCTGTATGGTCATTCATTATCTTCTTTTATTTAAACATAATTTATTTTAAAACATTCATAAATAAATCGTTTAATAAGAAATATTTCTTTTCTGCGACGTTATGGAGTATAAAAGAAAAAAAGAAAAAAATTGAATGCAAGACTCTTTCATAAAAATTAATATGCAGTAACAAGTAGAAATAAAATGCTTATTTTTTTCATCTTGAACAGGGAAGAACTCCAGAAAAAATGTTTTCTGTGATAAAATCTTAATAAAACACGATAATGAAGTTATTCATTATTTTGTGGTTTAATTAATACGCAACGATAATTTTGGGTAACTAATTAGTTCAACAACCTTCTCTAACTTTTTGCACCTCCACTCTTCTAATTAATTACAGCAAATAACTTATATTTTACAAGATTTTTTTTGCTTTTTCTTTGTTGTAAATCCCTTGCTTAATATAAGAAATAAAAAATTTAAAACATAATAATTAAGAGTTATTCGATAAAACTTGTGTTATATTTTATTGCTTTATTGCTATATTGACTTTTTAATAATATTTTTATAAACTGAAAATTTTACATCAGAATGGTTATGATAATTATAAAAAGTAAGTAAAAATCTTAATTATAACTTTCTTGATAAGATTGAAATCTAGAATGTTTTTTTCTATCTAGATTTTAATTACGCATCAGTCTTTTATTTTATATGATATACTACATTTTTAATTTATTTTTAAATTTTGCCACAGACATTTATATATGTCCACTGTGTAAAAAAATATCTACTCAAAAATTAAGAATCTAAATATACTCTTTTTAAAAATTTATTTTTAAAAATCAACAGTATTATTATTTTTTTTTCGTTACGGATCGGATGGAATTTAAATGTTTTGGGTTCGGGTTGGATTTCGATTCCTTCGAGTGGGGTTCGGGATCATTCGATTTTTCAAAAGACAGTCCTGAATACTTTCTAATTAAAAAAAACTGTATTTTTGAAAATTAATGAGTATATATGTGTTCAATTTTATGTAAAACAGATACAATTGATATTGAAGATAAAATTGTAGGCTACTTTTCCATAATGTTATTAAAATATGAAATTTCTAATTTTTTAGAATATAAAGAAGATAAAATTTATATTGAAAAAAATTTTGGCTATTTTTCCATAATTTTATTAAAATACTAGTGTAAATGCCCGTCCTAGGACGGTGGGTAGAAATTGGGGTTTTCAGTTAAATTTTTAAATAATTGATAAAAATATTCATATACTGTTTATCGACAATAAGGAAAACTGACGTGAATGGTAAATATTACTGTTAATGGTAGTTATGTTAATGGTAAATTTTACGAAACGTAATATTTTTATTTATCTTTGTTTTTCAACTCAAAATTTCCAAATATTTTTCTGAATAATTAAAATCTTAATCCTAATAACGAACTCAATAATTAAGGTCTCAATAATAACTATGGCAAGTAAATTATAGGTATTAATTTTCGCTCTCAATAATACGAAAACGATCTTTTAGTTTCTTCATAATCTAAAAGAATGCATTAATTTTTACACAAAGTCAAATATTTCCCTTTCAAAATTAATAATAAAAATAATTTAAATCATTAAAAAAAGTTGATCTTGTAATAATTCAATACATCCTGAATGTACATACCTTATGTTAATGGTAAATTTTACGAAACGTAATCTTTTCCTTTATTTTTGATTTACAACTCAAAATTTCCAAATATTTTTCTGAATAAATAAAAGCTTAATCCTAATAACGATCTCAATAATTAATTAAGGTATCAATAATTAACTATGGTAAGTAAATTATAGGTATTAATTTTCGCTCTCAATAATACGAAAACGATCTTTTAGTTTCTTCATAATCTAAAAGAATGCATTAATTTTTACACAAAGTCAAATATTTCCCTTTCAAAATTAATAATAAAAATAATTTAAATAATTAAAAAAAGTTGATCTTGTAATAACTCAATACATCCTGAATGTACATACCTTATGTTAATGGTAAATTTTACGAAACGTAATCTTTTCCTATATTTTTGATTTACAACTCAAAATTTCCAAATATTTTTCTGAATAATTAAAATTTTAATCCTAATAACGATCTCAATAATTAATTAAGGTCTCAATAATTAACTATGGTAAGTAAATTATAGGTATTAATTTTCGCTCTCAATAATACAAAAACGATCTTTTAGTTTCTTCATAATCTAAAAGAATGCATTAATTTTTACACAAAGTCAAATATTTCCCTTTCAAAATTAATAATAAAAATAATTTAAATCATTAAAAAAAGTTGATCTTGTAATAAATCAATACATCCTGAATTTTTTTATTTTAAAAATATGCTTATGTACATTTTATATTATTTTACAACTTTATTATTATGTAAATTATAATAAAGTTGTATTATTAATTTTTTTTTCCAAAGGTATAATTTGTATTTATTGTCAATAGGTGGCGCCAGAACAGTATTTAAGAAATATATCTAAAATACCGGTAGATCATCGCAAAGCCTCGAAAGGTATCATCGCTATTTCTGAAAAAGTACTTAGAGGAATAAAATGCTTACAGAAATAAATTTAAAAAATCCTTTAAATTATTTAAAGACTTTAATATGCTTTTACGAATATTTTAAGAGCATAATCGGATTTTTTAATGAAACGTTCAAAGAGTCATTCATGGAATAGATATGGAATTTGTGTTTTTGAATGGCAACATTATTTGTTTGTTTACATCAGGTAATCGGATGTTTAATCGGTTATTTTTAATTTAAAACTTAAAACATTATAACTGGATATGATATACATGTTTTATACGAAAATATGCTGAACAGACATTATTTCAAGTAGAAGAAATTATCATTTAATGGTTATGTGCTAGCATATCTTTTTCAGTAAGCCTAACATGGCGTTTAACTATGGTCGCCTCGCAGACCAGAGTGGTACAGCCCGGTACCGTTACACACAGATTCTCGCCTTTGGATTTTATTATAAGTAAGATGGAAATTGTTTTTCACTTTGTGTTCGGATCTGAACATTTCGGGTTCAAGTGTGTCGGATTTTCGGGATGACGAATTTTTTTTGTCGGGTTTCGAGTTGACATTAAGCATAATTTTCGGTTTCATGTTGTGTAAAACTCGATCCGTGCCGAACTCTAGTCGAAGACATCCGGCAGTTAAAAGATTCTTATTCCTATACTTCTGTATGATCATTCATTATCTTCTTTTATTTAACTATATTTTAGAATGTTCATAAATAAAATATTTAATAAGAAATATTTCTTTTCTGTGACGTTATGGGGGATAAAAGAAAAAAAGAAAAAATTGAATGCAACACTCTTTTATAAAAATTAATATAATTTCATTAAAATTAACATGTAGAAAGAAAATTCTTTTCATCTTAAACAGGGTACAAAACTTGGACTATTCTCATTTCTAAAATGGGCGAATTTTTTTTTTTTTTTTTTCCTTTTTACTTACCCATCATACGTAGTATAGGGTAAGTCTTGTAATCGTTTTGAAAATCGAAAAAAAAATTTTGACGGATTTACACGTTTCAGACACTGGAGATTCCAAAAAACATATTTTTAGAAAAAAAATTTGCAGTCCGTCTGTGTGTCTGCGTGTCTGTGTGTCTGTGTGTTTGTAAACGCTCTATCTCCCGAAAAAATTGAGATAGAGACTTGCAATTTGGTATGTACTTAGTATGTAATAATGGGAAGAAGCCTATTTCATTTCAATAACCTCGATTAACCGGAACTATTTTTTTCGGACTCTCGAAATATTCGTTCTGATAAAAGGTATATAAAATTTTTCGAAATTGGTTATTTTAAGAAATGAATATAAAAGACAATAAAAAAACAATTTTTGCATAAAGCATGAAGTCGATCGGATAATGAGTTGCCGAGATATTTGGAATCCTATTTTCCACACTCTTCGATTTTTCATGACACTGTATTTCACCCAAATTTCACTTCAAAGATATATTTTAATTGGAAATTTGACGCTTAATCAGATGCAATAAACCGCTAGTTAATAAGATTATTGTTGTTGGAGTTATAAGGATGTTTCTTTCAAGCAATTCAGTAATCGAGCCTTTAAAGTTTGTGACGTCATCAAGCCGTTGCAATGCATTTTATAAGTAGTTACACATTTTTATTTTAATATTTTACATTATGCATATCCATGATGGGTAAGTATTACGGTGGCCTCCAACGACTAGTTTAAATTTGTGAAAAAATAAAATAAAAACTTTTAATCCGATGCGTTACCTTCTCTTATAGTTTATAAAATGTATTTTTTTAATTACTCTGTCTAAATGATCATAATTAATGTATGTATGGTAGCAAATAGTTTTTATTCAGTTATGTATTCAAAGATGGTAACGATTTTCATTCACGTAAAATTGTGAATTTAATTATTGAAGTAACACAATTTTAAAATTTATTTTGCTCTTTTCTAGTGCATTAGATAAATCTATATGTTGGGTATTTAAATAAGAATATGTATAATGATACTTTCCATAACTATAATTTCATGAATCATTAAAAGATATCAAAACTACTACCACCACACTTAAGGACTGAAGGAATTTTGATATTAATAACTTAAATCATCTCAGGTCGTATTACCCATCATACGTGTAGTGTAGGGTAAATCTTGTAATCGTTTTGAAAATCGAAAAAAAAAATTGACAGATTTACACGTTTCAGACACTGGATATTCCGAAAAACATGTTTTTAGAAAAAAAAAAAAAAAATTGCCGTCCGTCTGTCAGTGTGTGTGTGTCTGTGTGTCTGTCAACACTCTATCTCCCGAACAAATTGATATAGAGACTTGAAATTTGGTATGTTTTTATTTTGTAATAATGAGAAGAAGCTTATTAAATTTCAGTAACCTCGATTATCCGGAAATGTATTTTTCGGACTCTCGAAATATTCGTTCTGATAAAAGGTATATAAAAATTTTAGAAATTGTTTATATTAAGGAGTGAATATTAAAAGACAATAAAAAAATATAAATTTTGCATAAGGAATGAAGTTGATCGGGTAATTAGTTATAGAGATATTTTTTATTCTATTTTCCACACTCTTCCATTTTTCATGACCTTGTATTTCATTCAAATTTCAATTCAAAGATAGATTTTAATTGGAAATGAGACACTTAATCCGACGCAGTAAACTATTAGTTAATATGATAATCATTTTTGGAGTTATAAGGATGTTTCTTTTACGCATTTCAGTAATAGATCATTTAAAGATTAGGACGTCATCAAGCCACGATTTTATTCGAATTGCAATGCATTTTATAAATAGTTTACACATGTTTTATTTTCATACTTTATATTATTCATATCTATGATGAGAAAGTATTACGGTGTTCCCCAACGACTTGTTATTGTAAGCATTCATATTCGAATAAGTGTTAAACTGACACGTTATCAACGGCATTTTTACATTGCGAGAGTAATCGTACAAGGTCTTTTTATCTGTAAATTCAATACTCCTCATCACACAATATTTACACTCCACTACTTAATTTAATTATAACTAATGCAGCGAGCCGTCGAAAATTAAATTACAGTTACAAACTGCAATATTCACCTTTAATAAGATTAACTGCCACACTTCACTTAATTTACTTAAACACCCTTCATATTATATTTTCTTTCAAGTCCTAGACAGAAATTTGGTTACGAAATTCTCCATAGAGATAATATGCCTTACAGCCTCTAATCAAATTACCTGTATGTTCATGTGCAAATTGAACCTTTCAAATCACAATAACAAAATTTTGTGTTGAAAGCTCGAATCAGCCTTTACTTTTTCGGAGTGGTTGCCGGAAAAAGACAACCAAATTGAGTTAGAAATCCGTTTGATTATTGCTCTGTATCCTAAAGTTGCTTTTACAGGATGTTCGGGTTAAATTTGATAGCTTGTAAATGATGTAAAGTTATGGGTTGTCGTAAAAAATGTGACCTTTTTTACATATGTTTATATTCTTTGGTTTCAGATACACCTATGATGTCAAAGATGGCGGAAAGGGAAGCGTGGAAGACATCAGAATATTGAAAAAGAATGATTGGAGTCGGGTGACTTAAATGGTTCGGGTTCGGATTGGGATTTGACACTTTCGGGTCGGGGTCGGGTTGGGATTTGACTCTTTTGGGTCGGTATTTGACTCTTTCGGGTCGGGTTCGTGTTGAACGTATAAGTATATATTTGGAAAATAATGAGTGTATGTATATATGTTCATTTTTATTAAAAAAAGACAAAATTTGATATTAGCTATATAATTGTAGACTACTTTTCCATAATTGTATTAAAATATAGATTCATTTTCTATCACTTCAAATTCGGGTTTGAATGTTTTTGGTTCGGGTCGGTTTCGGATTGACGTGTTCGGGTTCGGATCAGGTTTCGGATTGACGAAATTTTTTTTCGGGTTTCGGGTGACTTATTTAGAATATTTGGGTACCGGAGGATAGAGATATATAGATTTTCTATCATTTCGGGTTCGGTTTTGAATATATAGGTTCGAGTCGGTTTCGGGTTCGGATCGGTTTACCGGTCGATGAATTTTTTTTTGTCGGTTGCATGTCGGGTTTCGTATAACTTTAAGCAAAATCTTTGGGTAATGGAGGATAGAGAGAACCCAAGCCGTCCGAGCACAAATATTTGAAATCCGAGCGCATTATGCGTATTCAGAGACCGAGCCCGATAGGGAATGTTTGCTGTAGAAAATTTTTAAGAACAATTTAAAGTTAATTCTCACTTAAAAATCTCTTTTTACCTAAAAATAAATATTAATCCTAAATACCCTGTAGTTACTCTGTTAAATGATCATAAAATTAATTACTTTGTATAAATGATCATAATTAACGTATGTATGGTAGTAAATATTTTTTATTTAGTTATGTATTCAAAGATGGTAAAGATTTTTATTCGTGTAAAATTGTGAAATTAATTATCGAAGTAACAAAATTTTAAAATTTATTTTGCTCTTTTCTAGTGCTGTAGATAAATCTATATGTTACGTATTTAAATAAAACTCTGTATAATGATACTTTGCATAGCTATCATTTTACGGCTCATTAAAAGATATCAAAAATACTACTACCACACTTATAGACTGAAAGAATTTTGATATTAATAACTTGAATCCTCTTAGGTCGTATTACTTACCCATCATACGTAGTTTAGGGTAAATCTTGTAATTGTTTTGAAAATCGAAAAAACAAATTGACGGATTTACACGTTTCAGACACTGGAGATTCCGAAAAACATAATTTTAGACAGAGAAAAAATTTCCGTCCATCTGTCAGTGAGTGTGTCTGTGTGTGTGTGTCTGTAAACGCTCTAACAAACTGAGATAGAGACTTGAAATTTGATATGTATTTAGTATGTAATAATGAGAAGAAGCTTATTGAATTTCAGTAACCTGGATTATCCGGAAATATTTTTTTTCGGATTTTCGAAAGATTTGTTCTGATGAAAGGTACATAAAAATTTTCGAAATTGTTTATTTAAAAAAGTCAATATAAAATACAATAAAAAAACATAAATTTTGCATAAATAATGAACTTGATCGGGTAATGAGTTCTCGAGATATCTGTAATCCTATTTTTTCCACACTCTTCGATTTTTCATGAACCTGTATTTCATTACAATTTCAATTCAAATATATGATTTAATTGGAAATGAGACGCTTAATCCGACGCAGTAAACTCTTAGTTAATATGATTATCATTTTTAAAGTTATAAGGATGTTTCTTTTACGTAATTCAGTAATAGAACATTTAAAGTTTATGACGTCATCAAGTCAGGATTTTATTCGAATTGCAATGCATTTTACAAATAGTTTACACAAGTTTTAATTTCATATTTTATATTATGCATATCTATGATGGGTAAGTATTACGGTGGCCCCCAATGACTTGTTATTGTAAGCATTCATATTCGATTAATTGTTAAACTAACACGTTATCGACGTCCTTTTTAAATTACGAGAGTAATCTTACGAGGTCTTTTTATGTGTAAATTCAATACTGCTCATAACATAATATTCATATTCCATTACTTAATTTAATTATAACTAATGCAGCGAGCCGTCGAAAATTAAGTTACAGTTAGAAACTGCAATATTCACCTTTAATAGGATTAGCGGCCATACTTCACTTAATTTACTTAAACACTCTTCATATTATATTTTCTTTCAGGTCCTAGACAGAAATTTGGTTACGAAGTTCTCTATAGAGATAATATGCCTTACAGCCTCTAATCAAATTATTCTGTATGTTCATGTACGAATTGAACCTTTCAAGTCACGATAACAAAATTTTGTGTTGAAAGCTCTAACCGGCCTTTACTTTTCCAGAGTGGTTGTCAGAAAAAGACAACCAAATTGAGTTAGAAATCCGTTTGATTATTGCTCTGTAACCTAAAGTTGCTTTTACAGGATGTTCGGATTAAATTTGACAGCTTGTAAATGATGTAAAGTTGCGGTTGTCGTAAAAAATTTGACCTTTTCTACATATGTTTATACTCTTTGGTATCAGATACACCTATGGTGTCAAAGATAATGGAAAGGGAAGCGTGGCAGACATCAGAATATTGAAAAAGAATGATTGGGATCGGGTGACTTAAAAGGGTTTGGGTTCGGGTTGGAATTTTACTCTTTCGGGTCGGGTTCGATTTGACAGTATAAGTATATATATGGAAATTAATGTGTATATATCTTCATTTTTATACAAAAAGAAAAAAAGTTATATATACCGATAGAATTGTACACTACTTTTACATAATAGTATTAAAATATAGATTAATTTTCCATCACTTCGGGTTCTGATTTGAATATTTTAGGTTCTAGTCGGTTTCGAGTTCGGATCAGGTTTCCGGTTGACGAAACTGTATGTGAGTTCAGGGCGGGTTTCGGGTGACTTTAATTAGAATTTTTGTGTACCGGAGTCATTACCATTCAAGTCCCGATAACAAAATTTTGTGTTTTAAGCTCTAAACCAGCCTTTACTTTTCCGGAGTTGTTGCCAGAAAAAAACAACCACATTGAGTTAGAAATCTCTTTGATTATTGCTCTGTATCCTAAAGTTGCTTTTACAGGATGTTCGGATTAAATTTGACAGCTTGTAAATGATGTAAAGTTATGGGTTGTCGTAAAAAAATGTGACCTTTTCTACATGTGTTATACTCTTTGGTTTCAAATACACCTATGATGTCAAAGATGGCGGAAAAGGAAGCGTGGAAGACATCAGAATATTGAAAAAGAATGATTGGGGTCGGGTGACTTAAATGGTTCGGGTTCGGGTTGGAGTTGGACATCGGGTTCGAGTTGAATGTGTAAGTATATATTTGGAAAATAATGAGTGTATATATGTTCATTGTTACACAAGAAAGACATAATGTGATAGTAGCGATATAACTGTAAACTACTTTTCCATAATTGTATTAAAATACAGATTAATTTTCTATCACTTCGGGTTCGAGTTGAACAGAAACTAATGAGTGTATATATGTTCATTTTTGTATAAAAAAGACAAAATGTGATATTAGCAATATAATTGTAAACTAATTTTCCTTATTTCTATTAAAATACAGATTAATTTTCTTTCGGGTTCGAGTTGACCGTATAAGTATATATTTGGAAACTAATGATTGTATATATGTTCATTTTTATACAAAAAATAGATGAAATTTGATATTAGCCAGATAATAGTGGACTACTTTTACGTAATAGTATTAAAATATAGATTAATTTTCCACCACTTCAGATTTGGCTTTGAATATTTTGGGTTCGTGTCGGTTTAGGGTTCGAATCGGGTTTTGGGTTGACGAAATTGTTTGTCGGTTACGGGTTGGATTTCGGGTGACTTTAAGTAAACTTTTTTGGGTAGCGAAGGATAAGGATGTGTTATAGGAGACCGAGCCTGACGATTCGAAATACCAGCCCGAAAAATTTCGTGTCATCAGAGCCAGAGTCCAATACCGAAAGTACGTAGTAGAAAATTGTTAATAACATTTTAAAATTAATTCTCATCCCTTTTCACCTAGAAATGAATATTAATCCAAAATACCCTCCCATCGACGTTTCGTGATTTTCATGTCCCTGAAAACATGTTTAAAATTATTATTTATACCCAACCACTGGCAGAAATTTACAAAAATCACAATTCTTATTCTTTTAAAGGGTTCTGCATCAATTCGTCGCGCAAAATTCATCGCGGAACAATTCATCGCGCACAATTCGTCGCGACGAAAATATTTTTGAAGGTTATGATAATAAAAGCAAAGATAATGTAGTAAAATTATTTAATGATAATTAGTTTTTTAGATATAGAGAATTATAACAAAAAATAATTATCATTAAATAATTTTACTAAATTATCTTTGCTTTAATCATCATAGCCTTCAAAACAATTTTCGTTGCGACAAATTGACGCTACGGCGAGTTGATGCTGCGACGAATTGACGCTGCGATGAATTGTTCCGCGATGAATTGACGCGACACCCTTTTAAAGTATCACTGTACAAAGACCCACATTGCTCTTACTAGAAATACGGGGACCATGGCTCCAGGGACTCTGATTAATGAACTCGTCCCAAGTTCCAAGTTGTCCGACAGACATGAGTTCCAGTAATTTTGAAAATGGACTTCAAGCAAAAAGAGGAGACAGGCAAGTAGGCCACAAAGAATATCCAATGACTTCTTTATGTTACTAACACTGATCGTGCCAAAACTTCAGGATCAGATAGAATATTTCTCCTTATATCCCACCAATAATAATTCATTTCCCTTTCAAACTGATTTTTAGGTGCGTTCGTAATTATATAAATACATAGCACCTATAGACATCGTCTGGTCCGTCCGTCTGTCTGTTCGCATATAATAGCGCAAAAACTACCCAACCGAATGATTTGAAATTTAATATACCTATATATAGAATAATATATATATATAATATATTTAATATATATATAATTAATTATATATAATTTAATATAAATTTAATAATCGTTGCAAAATTTTGTCGAGTCATTTCAAATTTTAGGAAAATCGGATCAAAACAGTAAAAGTTATTAATGAAAGTTTTCTTCATTCTGTTAAATCCTATGATACGTAATCTATATAATAAAAGCGCAAGCCATGTGACTGAGGAAAACAAATACGGGCTAACCACATCTTTTTTCGTATGCGAAGCGGCCATTTTTATTCAAAATTATGTTTTAGAACAAAATTGCATAAAAGTTGCATTTTTAGAAAAATCGTTCAAAAAATTGTTTGCAGGAGAGATGAGTTACATTCAACAATGTATAGATTCTGAGATAACTTCAGTTGAAATTAGGTTAACTCAATATCTCAATCCATTAGAGTCAATAAACACAGGAGATTCGTTCATTATGAATCATAAAAATATTAAACCATGGAGGTAATCATTCGCAAAGCAAGTTCTCCATGGTGGAAAAAAATTCGCATTTGTAAACGTGGCATACGTAATAAGAAAAAAAAAAGGCATGCTCATTTCGTTCCTAGCAGACGACCTAATTCATTAATTAATTAAATAATGAGGATGATTTTTTTTTTTTTTTACATTTTAAAACTAGTTATAAAACGAACGCACCTCATATGTCACGTTTAACGTACAATTTCCAAGTTGTTAAAGGAGTGTAAAACACTTTAAGAAACTTTGACTAATTTTTTGTTTCTCAAATAGTAATTTTTTTCTTTTTTTCAATTTGTAAATAAATAAAAATTTCCCGAGTCAGTTTCTGTCTCAGGCTCCGGCTGAGATAGTCTCATCTCTATCGGAGGACTCTACTTTAAACCACCAAAGTTTTAAAAAAAACGTTATGTACCACTTTACTAATTCTCCATGTTAGAGGGAAAAAAATAAAATTATTTCATTGTATGACTTTTGACATATTACGTCAAGTGAATTCTCTAGCGTGCTTATTAATTTCCGTTCTCGCAAGCTTATTTAAATTTGCACTAAATGAAGATTAGTTGTTACAGCTATTACCTGTTACAGTTATTTTACAAGTAATCTTTCGGCTTTTGAGAATGGGTGTGGCAGACAAAGTGCAAACGGAAGGTCAGTGGTCTGGGAAAGTATTAAAGTTGTTCTACTTCAAATACGCTTAAAAAATATGCAGGTATTTTTACGGAAATCGAATGGAAAGGGCAAAAGTTTTTACTTCAATTGTTTAGTTTTGGATCGATTAAATTAATTTTTATATCCAAATCTTACAATTTCATTAATAAATCTGGGGTTGCTCCACTCGACATTGCTTTACGTGTCGGAAAAGTAAAAAATATATAAATTCCATACACAACGGAATCGGTTGGAATCGAATGCTGGACCTCCAGTTTTAAAACTGGAGATATTACCTCTGAGCTACTAATGTTTGGTAACATTGGTTCAATTTTTATCAGTTGAAATTTATCACATTTCCTTTCCGATTTCCCCTGTAGCAAAATGGTTTGAAGAGGATTTAAACAAGAACGAAAAAGCATGCGTCAAGCATAGATTATGTAACACTTTCCAACACTTCCAAAATAATTTTGCGAATATTTACCGTAAGGTGAATGATGATATCCAAGAAAAGAAGGTCAGGATCAAACTGGGCGGGGAGGCCTACATTCGGCTTAAGCGCAACTATCCTCGCCCAGCAGGTTTGTTTACCTAATTATACTGAGCCTTACTAAATTATACTTTGTAATATTCAGCAATAATTATACTATGTAATGCTGAAATTCAAATTCTGAAAATACAATTTACCAATCCTACTGGGCAGTACTAAATACTACTATTTGATACAGAGCAGTAATACTACCATGTAATAATACTGTAAGATACTGAAATAAATAATAATAATGGATAAGGTAAGTACTAAATGAACAATAATGAATTAATAATAATACTAGAGTATACAATGATAAATTATAATAAAAATGCTAAATAACACTGCATGATGCCATTAAGAATAACTAAATTGTTTTGGTTAGAGTTTATGTAATGTGTAAAGGTCCTTTTGCATATTAGAAGTCCAATTCATCCTCTACCTCCACTACACTGTTAAAAATTTGCAGCTAACTGTCCAGTCATTTGGCCGTTTTTATAGATAATGGTTACATAACCGTAATTTAACTCTAGTCTGACCATATTATTGCCCATATTATGGTCAGACTATGAGTTAAATTACGGTTATGTAACCATTTTATAGAAAAACGGTCAAATGACTGGACAGTTTGCCTCAAATTTTTAACAGTGTGTCCAATGGAGGCAGCATGAATAAGTATTGATTGCATTCTAGAAGAAACATACAATCTGCTATTTTTTGAAGCAGTTTTGGTTGTTTCAGCACGTAGGCAAACATGGCCGACAGAAAACAATTTGGAAAACGCATAACATATTTAAAAATCCAATTTCAGGAATTAGCATCAATATTCGAAAAAACTAGTCGTTGGGGGCCACCGTAATACTTACCCATCATGAATATGCATAATGTAAAATATTAAAATAAAAAATGTGTAAACTACTTATAAAATGCATTGCAATTCAAATAAAACCGTGGCTTGATGACGTCACAAACTTTAAAGGCTCGATTACTGAATCGCTTGGAAGAAACATCCTTATAACTCCAAAAATAATAATCCTATTAACTAGCGGTTTATTGCGTCGGATGAAGCGTCAAAGTTCCAATTAAAATATATCTTTAAAGTGAAATTTGGAAGAAATACAGGGTCATGAAAAATCGGAGAGTGTGGAAAATAGGATTTCAAATATCTCGGCAACTAATTATCTGATCGATTTAATGCTTTATGTAAAATTTATGTTTTTTTATTGTCTTTTATATTCATTTCTTAAAATAAACAATTTCGAAAATTTTTATATACCTTTTATCAGAACGAATATTTCGAGAGTCCGAAAAAAATAGTTCCGTTTAATCGAGGTTATTGAAATGAAATACGCTTCTTCCCATTATCACATACTAAGTACATACCAAATTGCAAGTCTCTATCTCATTTTTTTCGGGAGAGAGAGCGTTTACAGACACACAGACACACAGACACACAGACGGACGGCAAAAATTTTTTTCTAAAAATATGTTTTTCGGAATCTCCAGTGTCTGAAACGTGTAAATTTTCGTCAAAAAAAAAAAAATTCGATTTTCAAAACGATTACAAGACTTACCCTATACTACGTATGATGGGTAAATAATATCCGAACTCTTTTGTGCAGCCCTGTATAGGATCTATAGATTTGTAATATATATTAAATAGAATACTAAATTTTAGTTCAGTTAGGAAACACGTAGCACAGTTCAAAATTTTTCTTCAGGAATTTCCGCCAATAAACAGAAATGTACTCGAGAACTTTTGTGCTACGCTGTATACGATCTATACAATTTATACACACCAAGTAATACACAAAAAAATGAGTTAAATTTAAAAACATGTTAGCAACTGAAAAAGCACTTCCAGCAATTATTATGAACAAGCAGTACTTTAACGGAATTCTTTTGTGTGTCCCAGTAAATGAACGATGAATGCTATACACACACTATTCTATAGTAAGCCTCTTGTAATGCACGTTAGTGATATATATCCATTTCAATATGTTTGAAATAGTGAAACATTATTAAAATAAACCGCAAACGATATTCTTCATAGACCATAATGTAACGGAATTTTTTTTAGTATCCCTGAAAAGGAACTATAAGTGCTATGTAGACCACATTCTATAGTAAGCCTCTGGTAGTGCACCTCAGATATATATGTCAATTTCAATATGTTTGAAATTCTGTAACATCATTAAAATAAACCGCAAATAATTTTTCCCCATAGATCGTAATGTAAAGGAATTATTTTGATTGTATCTGTAAAAAAACTATAAAGTGCTACACGCTTCATTTTCAATACCGAACATGCCATAGTAATCCTCAATAACATATATCAATTGCACGACAATACGAATATATTTACGCGAGTTAGAGCACGGACGGACAGACAGACAGACAAGCCGAATTCATAAACACTTTTCAACTATGTTGGAAAGTGTTAAAAAGGATTAAATTTCAATCAGTATTCCAATTTGTACAAAAATCTGTACAATTTTTGCGATTGTGGTGTATGACATATTCGCTAATAAGGAGCTCAATCGGTCATATAGTTTGGGCGTTATCATGTTCAATGTGACTGTAAAACAAGAACGAAAAATCATGCGTCAAGCATAGATTATGTAATACTTTCCAACGCTTCCAAAATAATTTTATAAATCATTACCGTTTAATAAACTGAAAGATAACATCTACAATTTGGAAAACGCATAACATATTTAAAAACGTCAGTTCATGAATTTCCAACATATACAATATTCGGAAAAATATCCGAATACTTTTATTCAGCCCTGTATAGGATCTATAGATTTGTATATATACTACATAGGATGCTAAATTTTGGTTTAGTTAGGAAACGCGTATAGCACAGTTTAAAATTCTCCTTCTGGAGTTTCTGTCAATAAACGGAAATGTATTCGCGAACTTTTGTGCTGCCCTGTATCGGATCTACAAAATTTACACACACGAAGTAATAGACAAAAAGTGAGTTAAATTTAAAATCGCGTTCAGCAACTTAAACCGCACTTCCAGGAATTATTGTTAACAGTACAGAATTCTTTTGTGTGCCCCTGTAAATGAACGATGACTGCTATACACACAATATTCTGTAATAAGCCTCTTGTAGTGCACCTTAGTGATATATATAAATTTCAATGCGTTTAAAATAGTGAAACATTATTTAATTAAACCGCAAACTATTTTTCTCCGTAGACGTAATGTAACGGAATTCTTTTGACTGTCCCTGTAGAGTAACTATAAGTGCTATAAACAACCTGGTCCATATTAAGCTTCCTGTACTGCACCTTGGTGATATATATCAATTACAATGTGTTTGCAATTGTGTAACATCATTAAAATAAACCGCAAATGATTTTTCCCCATAGACCGTAATGTAACGGAATTCTTTTGAGTGTCTCTGTAAAAAAACTATAAGTGCTACACACTTCAGTCGAAATAGGGAACATTCTATAGATAACTACAATAACATATAAAAATTGCAGGGCAATCCGAGCACATTTACGGGAGTTAGAGCACGGCCAGATAAACCGAAGTCATAAACACTTTTCAACTAGGTTGGAAAGTGTTAAAAAGATAGATTACCAATTTAATGTTGCTTTTTTAACTACCTTTTAAAGAAATTAAACATAATCGTATACTGAAAAAAAATCACAAGTTAAATAAAACATTAAGACAATATAAACATTCCAATGTATACACCCGTTTGTAAAATGTTACTTGCTGATATTCGCGAATCGTTTATAATAAAATCACAACGAAAGTTGACTTTGATTAACGTCTTGATTTTTTTTCGGAATATGGATTTTTTTTCTATTTTTTTTTTATATAAAAAGTTCAAACATTGAGCATTTTATTCTAATTTTTAAAAAAATAGAACGTAAAGTGAAAAAATTTTCTTAATGTTGCTTATCCCTATAACAAAAGGGAAAAAAATGGAAAATTTCAAAATTCTATAAAATACTAGAAAAAAAAAACTTTTTTAAATTTTATATTAAAAGGGAAAAAACTGTCCATTTTAGAAATTACTGGTGGGCCTCGACCCCCACGAGCCATACAACTCTACGCCTATGAAAGAGCCTAATACTTTATGTAAAGCACCAGGCTAATTGGTGAATCATCTATCATTTTCCAATCAACCTGTTTTGACTCATTGCAAAGAGCCTATGCAGCATTAAGCTAACTAGAAAAAGACTAGTAGTTTCCCAATCAGCTTGATAATTGTCAGGCTTGTTGCAATGAGCTTATGCAGTTTTAGGCTAATTAGAAAATGACCAACCGTTTGTCCAAATACGTTGATTTTATCCAGACTTATTATAAAAAAATTAAGGTACTAAGTCTTTATGCAAAATTTTAGTATAAAAATAGGAGTAGTAAATTAAAATGTTTATAAAAATGTATAAGGAAATTGTCCTATTGACAGAATTATTTTGCGTGCTTGAGTGCCTAATATTAGTCAAAGGTTTATTTTTAATTTCAAGCGCTTATTTTATGGAAACACCAATCAAAACAATCCACAGATGACGCAGATTTTTATTATTTCCCAAGCATTACAAAGTGAAGAAGATGGTTGATAATTAAGAATAGTAAATAGTTTTTATTTATTTCATAGGCAAAATCTGCCCCGCCCCCATCATGAAGATGTGCAAAAATATCTGTATACATGGCAGATTATTGTTGATTTTTTTTTTTCAAAGCTTTAATTAGAGATGATATATTGCTGAATTAAAGAAATATAAACTATTTGCAAGATAACTGTCTTATTAGTGTATATATATGTGTGTGTGTGTGTGTTACGGTCAATATGATTAATCCGGTCATTATTAATAGTAACCGGTTATTATTAATAATGACTGGTCATAATGCCCGGTTAGTATTAATAATAATCACAGTCATTATTAATAATAACCGGTTATTATTAATAATGACCGGATTAATCATATTGACCGTAACATAATATATATATATATATATATATATATATATATATATATATATATATATGTGTGTGTGTGTGTGTGTGTGTGTGTGTGTGTGTTACGGTAAATATGATTAATCCGGTCATTATTAATAGTAACCATAAAGTTGATATTTACATAAAGTTGATATTTAGAATGCATTTGACTTTGTTACTGATTATAATCGATATTTTGCATTTTTAGAGTAGGATAAGATTAAAAACAAAAAGAAATTGAGCTTGTCTATTACAGGAGCACACGATGTATTTGCCCCGGAAATTTACACCTGGATCTAAAAAAATAATTATAGCAAAAGAATGGGGCGGCAAAACACATAAGAATGGGAAAAAAAAACGAATTTTTTTTTCAAAGATAAAGACGACTTTATTAGCCATGGCACCCTGTGCGATGTTCTTTTCTGCGTTTCTACAAATGCTATATTCTTAAAAAAGAAAAAAGGGGAGGAGAGGTTACTATTTTATCTTGCATATGTTTCATCCCCTTAGTTTATAGTGTCGTTAGCAATAGCCAACTTCGCCCCCTTTAAAGCTGGATCTGCATGTAAAAAAGTAATTGTAACAAATGGTATGGCAGCATTTTTCATTTATCTGGAAATGGCCAAAGCACGAGAAAATAATTTGGGAGGATAAAGGCAGGGGCGGCTGCAGTTTTATTAGTCCTTGCAACTTGGGTATGGTTTTCTCCCTGCACCCCTACAAATGATATTTTTTTTTCAAAAAAAGTTTTAACAAAGAGTTTTATTTTGCGTATTTTTCAAATTATCCTTTCAAATATTATTTGTTTTTAGTATCCCAGGCAGTCGCCCAACCTCGCCCCCTCTAATAATATTAGATTGGATCTGGGTAAAAAAGTAATTTCAGCAAAAGTAACAGGCCGGCATATTCCAGTTGCCGCCAAGGGCGGCAAAACACGCTTAGAAAGTTTTCGCAAAAAGACGAGTAAAAAACTTTTTGGAAGATAAAGCCAGGGGCGGCTCCGGCTTTACTAGCCATGGCGCCCTGTACGAGATTTTTTACTGTACCTCTACAAATGCTATACTTAAAAGAAAAAGATTTTACTGAAAATTTTACTTTGGGCATTCATCCCCCAATTTGTGTTTATTGTCCAGGGCAGTCACCCCTCGCCCATGATAAAATGGAAAAAGAAGAAAGCTCCACGCTGTGAGAAAAGGGAAAAAAATAGAACAGCCTTCATGGAATATTTTTATCTAATAGAAAAGTCAAAGTGAGGGAATCGTTTGCCAATTATCCATATCGGACAGTGCAGTGCCGTATCCAGACGACGTTGAACAGGTGTCATATACAGACATGAGTAGGGACTGACCTTGTAAAAAGTTAGTGATTCTCCTAAACCACAGGAAGAGATTTAAATGATAGACGGCATAGACATGATACATTTGGAATGGGAGAAAGAAAGTAGCCTAAGAGAACAGTTCGTTTTTTTTTTTCATTTGCTATATTTTATTGTAGACGAATCTTTTTATCTATTTGTCTATTTTAATGCATTTGGTTCAGTTTTTCTTTTGGATTTTTCGGCTGCGAGACTTTTTACGCAAATTTCATATATATACATTTCTATATATAACAACAAACAAAACCTGCATTTTGCGCCCCCTTCACCTTCTGTTCTGCTGGCGCACGGGGCACGTGCCCCCACTGCCCCCCCCTTAGTTTCGGCCCTGGAGGAAACGTTTCACATCTTCTTTGACGTCATCGTCGCTCCAACGCTTTGGCCAGCCAAATGTTCCTTTAACTTGGGGAACAAGTGATAATCACTAGGTGCGAGGTCCGGACTGTAAGGTGGATGGGACATGACAGTCCACCCAAATTGTGTCAAAAGTTCCTGGGTATAACAGGAGACGTGAGGTCGGGCATTGTCGTGAAGGCTGTCACCGGCTGTCAGTTGTGCTCCCTGGCGGTTCTGGACGGGCGGAATCCCTTTGGCGTGCAAAAAGGGAATTACGGAACGAATCTCGCTCTTGGCGGGATCAACAATGGGAACCTCCAACTTGGATGGCTGCTGAGCCAAGAATGAGCGGCGCAGCGAAGCGCGGCTGGGGGAATCGCGATTGCAGGAACAGCCACACACAGCGCCGTTGCCGTATTTCGCCTCGCACCTTCCCGTGCAGATGGAGCTCTTTGGGAACCTTATTTCTGGATCGACCCTCGTATATCCATGATTCAGTGAACCAGATCCACGCTCGAGAGAGGGGGATACGGAACCACCCCCTCAGCTACGCCACGGATGGAAAAATATAGCAAGTTCCACTACAAAGTAAAGTTATACAATGGGCATATACGTTAAAAAGACATCAAACAACTAAGGAGATAGGAAATTACAAAGAAAGTTGTTTCGTTTGCTGCAAATACAAAAACCGGAGACACTTCAACAGAACCTCCTCCCGTGCATTCCTTGTGGAGGATACTCTCGGTTTTAGTCGCTAAAGCACAATGTGTAGATCATTCCGATAAATTTACTTAACCCGAACAACTTCCAGATCAACAATTAACTGAAGACGATCTTCTGCACAAGGCAACACTGATATTCTAATTCAAAGATCAACCCAATAGTGTTGACTGCCGTCCAATTAACCAGACATTGTTTTAGACTGATTATTGGCTTTCTTTTAATTCCTATTATTCTTATTTTCAAACATTGGAGAATTGTTGTATCTGGTAATGATAAATTAATATGGTGCATTTGGCAACAGTACAATGTAAAACAAAAACTATCTATCTACATATATATTACGCTATCGTACGTGGCACAGAAATCGCGATTATTTGTAAATTGTTTAATGGCAACGCCCGAATGAAACGCATCTCATTGGTTATTGTGTAAAAGTCCTTTGGAAGGATTTTAGCCGAGGTAAATCGGGTTTATTTACATTTCGCTCTTTCGCTGCAATTATGGAGCTTCAAAATATCATTAGAAATGCCCGTAAAAGATCTCGGTGAATGCTTGAAAGCCGAATTAAGAAGAGAAAATCGAAATAGTTTGGATCGAGAACGCCGTTAAACACAGAGCATAAGCGATCGTCAAAAAACGCTTAATAACCGTCGCATGCACGAACGCGTTGCTTCTGAAATCCAAGTTACTGATTTAAACATTCCGGAGCATAACTGTGGGACTTTGAGTGAAACGTGCAATTTCTGTCAAGCACTGTATTGGAAATGTGTGTGTATATATATATATATATAGAGAGAGAGAGAGAGAGAGAGAAGTTTTTAGTATCAATAAATATTATTCAGTCTTTTTAAAACTTTCCAACCCAGTTAAAAAGTGTTTATGAATTCGGTTTGTCTGGCCGTCTGTCCGTGCTCTAACTCCCGTAAATATGCTCGGATTGCCCTGCAATTTTTATATGTTATTGTCGTTATCTACAGCATGTTCCCTATTTAAACTGAAGTGTGTAGCACTTATAGTTTTTTTTCCTATGTAGTATATATACAAATCTATAGATCCTATACAGGGTTGAATAAAAGTATTCGGATAATTTTCCGAATATTGTATATGTTGGAAATTCCTGAAATTACGTTTTTAAATATGTTATGCGTTTTCCAAATTGTTTACGTAGATGTTATCTTTCAGCTTATTAAACGGTAATGATTTGTAAAATGATTTTGGAAGCGTTGGAAAGTGTTACATAATCTATGCTTGACCCATGATTTTTCGTTCTTGTTTTTTATGAAGTCCACTCCACTGTTATATTTTTCAGTGACAGTCTGCCCGGACAACACCGGGAGGGTCGGCTAGTAATTTTGTATTCGAATATCAGCTGTTAAACTTGTACATTATTGTATTTTACATTCTCTGTAAAATTTACGTTATGTCCGCATCTGAATAAAATAATGTTTGTAAATTAACTTTCCAATGTCAACTCCTGTTGTTCCGAATCCAGTTACTACATTGGAGCAACCAGTATTGTATTCAGGGGGTGGCAACCCCCCTCCCCCCTGAGCTTTGAAATGTCCCCTCCGGATGATTTGAGATTTTATGCTTTCAATGGTCAAAAAGTGGAATTCCCCCTCCCCCGGAACTTTATAATGTCCCCCCCCCCGGAGCCACAGAAGTCCCTCCCGGAGAAAAGTGTCTGAATTCAACACTGGGAGCAACCCATATACTCTCCTGCCTGAATTCTAGTAGAATTTTCCTTTCATATCCAGAACGTTCCAGAAATCGAAAGCATATATATAGTAGATACAGTTGTAACGTTTCATCTGAGTAAATAAAGGATCATCGGCACGCTCTTGTGATTGCGGTTATAAAAGAAAGCTAAACAGTGTGATTTTGCTGTAACTTTTTCCAGATGGTAACTCCCCATGAATTATTCATCTATCTATTTTTATAGTCAAGAAAAAGTTGTTTGATTCCTGAGAGCGCTATCTTTATGTGTCAACCAATTACTTTCTGAAACTATAAATAAAGTACAGTAATACCTCGGTTTTCGTCGATTTCTTCCGTGAAAAATTTGTTTCGGTTTTTGTCGGTTGCCTTGGATTTCGTTTATTTCCAGTGTATTTTTGTGCTTTTACTTACCCATCATATGTAGTATAGGGTAAGTCTTGTAATCGTTTTGAAAATCGAAAAACAATTTTTTTGAGGGATCTACACGTTTCAGACACTGGAGATTCCGAAAAACATATTTTTAGACAAAAAAAAATTGCCGTCCGTCTGTGTGTGTGTGCCTGTAAACGCTCTATCTCCCGAACAAATTGAGATAGAGACTTGAAATTCGGTATGTACTTAGTATGTAACAGTGGGTAGAAGCTTATTGAATTGCAGTTACTTCGATGATCCGGAACTCTTTTTTTCGGACTCTCGAAATATTCGTTCTGATAAAAGGTATATAAAAAATTTCGAAATTGTTTATTTTAAGGAGTGACTATAAAAGACAATAAAAAAACATACATTTTGCATAAAGAATGAAGTCGATCGGATAATGAGTTGCCGAGATATTTGTAATTATATTTTCAACACTCTTTGATTTTTCATGACCCTGTATTTCAATCAAATTTCAATTCAAAGATATATTTTAATTGGAAATGAGACGCTTAATCAGATGCAATAAATGACCCCCTAGTTACATTGCTCAATTGAACATGTAATTGCTCTTTTTAACACTTTCCAACCTAGTTGAAAAGTGTTTATGACTTCGGTTTGTCTGGCCGTATGGCCGTCTGCCATCTGGCCGTACTCTAACTCCCGTAAATAGGCTCGGATTGCTCTGCAATTTTTATATGTTATTGTCGTTATCTATAGCAGGTTCCTGATTTCAACTGAAGTGTGTAGCACTTATAGTTTTTTTTTACAGGGACACTCAAAAGAATTCCGTTACATTACGGTCTATAAGGAAAAATCCTTTGCTGTTTATTATAATGATGTTACACAATTTCAAACACATTGTAATTCATATATATCACGAAGGTGCTTTACAAGAAGCTTAATATGGAATAGGGTGTGCATAGCGCTTATAGTTACGTAACAGGGACAGTCAAAAAAATCCCGTTACATTACGTCTATGGAGATAAATCGTTTGCTGTTTAATTACATAATGTTTCCCTATTTTAAACGTATTGAAATTTATATATATCACTAAGGTGCATTATAAGAGGCTTACTACAGAATATTGTGTGTATAGCTGTCATCGTTCATTTACAGGGACACACAAAAGAATTCTCTACTGTCTGTTAGCTGTTAACAATTCCTGGAAGTGCGTTTTAAGTTGCTGAACGCGATTTTAAATTTTACTCACTTTTTGTCTATTACTTGGTGTGTATAAATTCTGTAGATCATATACAGGGCAGCACAAAAGTGCGCGAACACATTTACGTTTATTGGCAGAAACTCCAGAAGGAGAATTTTAAACTGTGCTACGCATTTCCTAACAAAACTAAAATTTAGCATCCTATGCAGTATATATACAAATCTATAGATCCTATACAAGGCTGAATAAAAGTATTCGGATATTTTTCCGAATATTGTATATGTTGGAAATTCCTGAAATTACGTTTTTAAATGTGTTATGCGTTTTCCAAATTGTTGACTTAGATGTTATCTTTCAGCTTATTAAACGGTAATGATTTGTAAAATTGTTTTGGAAGCGTTGGAAAGTGTTACATAATCTATGCTTGACGCATGATTTTTCGTTCTTGTTTTATTGATTGCGAGTGCTCAATCATGGGCCCAAAGAAAGTTTCTTGTAAGCAACTTGTTTAATGATAATGTCTGCCCCATTTTAGACAAATCTCAAAGAGGCGGCAGAAACGGACCACTTTGGGCAGCTATTTTGAGGGACATAGCTTCTCTGACTTTGAAGCTATAGTCCTACTGCCAAAAAACCAATAAAAAAGAAAACTGCCCAGTTAAACTGAGGGCATTGAGCTCACAGGCTATTCACAATATTTGTATATTATATTCTTATTTCAAAGAATTTGAAATAACCCCCTCGAAAAATAAAGAAATCGACAATGTATTACGGGGGGATCATCCCCCCGTTCCCACCCCCTTATAGTTAAGCAATGTATCCCCAAAGCTAACCAGGGAAGCTCCTTACCACAATGAGCCTATATATAAAATTTGAAGAAAATCGGATAATTCTGCATGCAAAATACATTTATCTAAATTAACGGGGGGGAGCCCCCGTTTCCCCCTTTATACTTCACCAATGAATTCCCAAAACTAATCATAGAAGCTGCTTACCACATTGAGCCTATATACAAAATTTGAAGAAAATCGGATAATTCTGCATGAAAAATCCATTTATTTAAATTAAAGGGGGATTAACCTCCCGTTGCCCCCTTTATACTTAAACAATAAATCCCCAAAACCAATCAGGAAAGCGCTTTATCACAATTAACCTATATACAAAATTTGAAGAAAATCGGATAATTCTGCATGAAAAACCCATTTATCTAAATTAGGGGGGGGGAATTAGCCCCCCTTTTCCCCTTTATACTTAACCAATGAACCCCCAAAACTAATCAAGGAAGCGCCTTATCACAATGATCCTATATTCAAAATTTGAAGCAAAACGTTTATTTCTATCAAGAGTTATCGCGTTACGTACATACATACATACATACATACAGAACTTGCGGGCACATAAGCTCTCAGGCTTTGATAGCCTGTGAGCTAAAAAGGGAAGTGACCCCAGTTACAGTGCCTTGATACCACACACCAAGAACACTATATTAATTTCATATTGTTTTTAGTATTAAACGTCATACTTATTCTCTATAAAACGTGTTTTTGGTACGTATTTTGGAGTGTTTAGAACGAATTAATTAGATTCACATAGATTCATATGGAAATAATTGCCTCGGTCTTCGTCGGTTTCGTATTTCGCTGATTGTTTTCGGACGGATTGTTGGCGAAAACCGTAGTAGCACTGTATATTTCATAGTAGCACTGTATTAAAATACTCTGCAAACTATTTTTCCCCCATAGATCATAATGTAACAGAATTCTTTTGAATGTCCCTGTAAATGAACGATACATTCTATGCCCAACATATTCTAAAGTAAGCGCTTTTGTAGTGCACCTCAGTAATATATATCAATTTGAATATGTTTAAAATTGTGTAACATCATTGTCGGATTCCACTTCTCCGTCCACACAACTTCGAAATAAATCCGGTCTTTTGATATCCTGCCAGCACCGATATGAATACGTGATATCGGGCACGATACTTGATGTATATTCAAGAAAAACCTAACTCTTTCAATTAAAGTTAAAGTAACAATTTATTAACAATATTTACACTTAAACTCGGATGTAAATTATCCGGTTTAACACTAAGTCAAAACAATTACAGAAAACGCTCTACGTGTACCGCTAGACTACGTCAATTCATTCCGCACTGAGATTTCTATTCATCTCACACCCGCTCTCTTTTTCTTTCGAGAGATACCGTTAAACACACGTGGCTCAGATCGTCAACTTTCAACGACCTTACACCTTCACTCCCACGTTCGAACTAACTTCACCTCTTGTCATTCCCCAGCGCACCCGCTCTCTCTCTACGGGGCTGCTGTTTTATTTCCAAGGATCGCTTGACAACCGTTCCTCCCTTTTGACTGATCTGTCTTCCTAAATAAAAGGGTGCACTATCTTTCTTATATATCAAGGACCACATTGCAATGGAAATACCTCTTTCATTATGTCCAACTCGCTACCCTCCGGATTAAGATTTTTCTTATACCAGACTCTAACGGTACACAATAGATACAGATACAATATGCTAATCCCTTAAGAATAGCTTTCAACTCTTGCAGCTGTGAGAGAAACCTGACACCCCCCCCACCTTAGCGGAAAATATGCCTTTTAGGGGCTAATTTTCCTCAAACTATGTAATGTCTGAGAAGAGTTCAACAGTTCCTTGATAGGTTTCTTCATTACTACAATTACATAAATATTTCAAGGTGTCTGAAAATTTAACTACTGACATCTCTAATGAACCATATACTAATGTGATAACTACAGAAAAAAATTACACAATATGCTAATACACTGTTATAAACACAAAATGCAAATACAATTATAAATACACACAAAAAAATAAAGTTACACTAGTATTATGTCATTTCAATGTCAGTCCTTAGGCTGATATTACTGGAGGCGGTACTAATTTTTCCTTCCAGTCCTTCCTAGTTAACTTAATTGGTACATCCCTTTCCGCAATGCACCCGCTTGAATGGCTAACTTCTCCCTCTGATGTCCTAATTAAATTTTCCACTAGCCAATCAGGCACTTGCCTGTCCAAGTCCTCTTTGTACGTAATAAAGACATTGTACCATTTCTGCTTTATCTTACCCCTCTCCGGTTTACGACAAATCCGATTTTTCTCCATTTCTACCAATTGGATAGGACCCATAAATAATTCCTTATTTTTCCTTAAGATTGATTTTATGTCACTAACTTGAATATTGGGTAACCCTTTTATTTCGAATCCCTTCCTGTCTTTATTTTCCGGTTGTTCTCTGTCTAACAACAGATCTTTCCTACAGTCTTCAAACTACCAGTCACTATCCAAGACAATATCGCCTACTTTATTTTTGGCCATAAATTCCCTCATTTCATTTTGATACACCCGTTTCTTACTTCCGTCCATTAACTCAATTATATATGCAGGTTGACCTGTTTCCTCTTTCTCCCTATCACTTCCATTCATTTCCCTCGTTAAACGACATTCTACACATGATTCGCAAAACGTTTTAGCTTCCTCTGCCATATTTTCCCAATAAAATGAATGCTTGATTCTTTCTAACATTTTCTTAACTGCGTGATGTTCTCCATATAAGGAAATATGCGCTAATTTTAGAATTTCCTCCCTCCTAATTTTAGGTATTACTAATTGAGCTACCGTTTCATCTACCAATTTCTCTTTATGATATAACTAGCAAGCTACACCCGCTGCGCTGGTCAGTTTCTACAAATGAACCTTGAAGCAAACAAAATATATCGTTTAATTTGACCTTGTATTTGAAAGAAATCTGTATATTTACCTGGAATATCCTTCCACATTACTGAAAAATGACGTGATTGCGCTATTATATTTTCTAATGTGCAGTCAAAATTTTAGCTGTTAAGGACCAACTCTTTTATTTGGTCATTTACAGTTAAGGTTTGCTAAAGAATGATAAAACTATATGCAATATACTAAAACCATCACTAAAAATTATCGAACTAACAATGCAAACTAATTAACAAAATCCATTCAGTAGAAGTTTTTATAAAGGCTAATCTTTTGTAATCGGGTTCATCTGATTATAGAACTTTTCCACGTAATTCTAAAACAGAACAATATAAAATATACTAAAACCATCCTTACAAATTATCTACTTAACAATGCAAGTCGCAAAAAATACGCCCAGTAAAAACTTTCAAAAAGGCTAATCTTTCGGAATCGGGTTCTCCTGACTGTATAACCTTCACACAACTGTTTGACTAAGCAGCGTAGAACAATATGTAGTACATTAAACCATTCCTGAAATAGCATCTGACTAACAATACAATTTTCATCAAAATCCGTCCAGTAGAACTTTTTCAGAAGGCTAATATTTCATAATCCGAATCAAATACTGAAAAAGCTAATCGCACAACTGTTTGACTAAGCAGCGTAGAACAATATGTAGTACATTAAAACCATTCCTGAAATAGAATCTGACTAACAATACAATTCTCATCAAAATCCGTCCAGTAGAACTTTTTCAGAAGGCTAATCTTTCATAATCCGAATCAAATACTGAAAAAGCTAATATTTGATAAAAAAAAATATCACCTTATTTTCGAATTTCCCCCTATAATTCCTTTCTTTTTTTTAAATAAAATTAATAACAGCTTTTTCTTTTATTTTTCCAGCTGTATAGCCATTTCAATTCTTTCTGCATCAAAAAAAAAAAAAAAAAAAAGACACCTTTTGGCTTAAAATCAAATTTTTAGGATAAAAAGTAAAATCAAAATCGCCAAAAACAAAAGATAAATCGCGAAATATTGTTTCGATAGCAATCTTGCCCCTTGAATAATTTTTTAAGCATTGCGAACATTCCCAATCATGTTTAAATTAAATATTTTCGTTTTATAATATTCTCTCATCAAAACTCTTTTTTCTTTCTTTTTTTTTTTTTTTTTTTTTTTAAATTAATTTAACACAGTTTTTCTTTTATTTTTGGTGATGTATAGCCTTTTCATTTCTTTCTGCAACAATAATGATCGCCAAAAAAATAGCAATGGTAACCTTTTCGGCCAAAATAACAAAACTTTCTATCATAATTCAATAACTAATCTACGTAGAACGTCGTGTTATACATATAAACCTTCCTCTTGAATCACTCTATCTATTAAAAAAAACCGCATCAAAATCCGTTGCGTAGTTTTAAAGATTTAAGCGTACATAGGGATATAGGGACAGAAAAAGCGACTTTGTTTTATACTATGTAGTGATGATAACCCATTAACAAGATAGTAAGACCCTTTATCAATTTCAGCTAATTCCCAAGCTTTCTCTAAATCTTTACAATTCATTTGGGATTCCTGAAATACAGTTAGACTACTTTCCGTAACTTGATTAATCTTACTTTTCTCTACCTCGGCTTTTTCCTTCTCATGACTTTGTAAATTTTCCGATCTCGTTTCTACCACATAACGGTTATTATTACCATTTCTAATCCTTTCCCCTTCCTTCACTTTATTTCTACTATCTTCCTTACATTCCCTTTTTACCGATTCTCTTAATGATTTCTCGTTGTTTAACCCTGACAATTCATTAGCCACGTCAGGATGTAAAATTACCTGTTCCTTACTATTATCAATTATCGCGCAAAGTACATCCTGATGAATTACATTAGTTTCTCCGCGTTTTGGAATAGCTAAAGCTAATTGAATTAATGGTGATTTCACTGCCTTACCAAATATCCCTTGTAAATAGATGCTACCAGCCCCTCATAGTTTCTCTGCTGGTACTAAATCTTTATGAACGACGCTAATTTGGCAACCAGAATCCACTAATCCTTTTGTTATTTTCCCATTTACACTAACCTCCACTTTCTCCAGTTTATTTAACTTCTCTCCAATAACTTTAGTTCTCTAGTTCCCTTTTGCTCCGATTCTTGCCATACTCGCTCCCCTTGGTAATTCTTTAATTCCTCGCACTGAGACATTATTGATACTAGCCCTTGGTTCTTGCCGGTTATTAATTTGATTACTCCCCTCATTATTTCCTTTTGTACAAAATCGCTGTACATGGCCTCGTAAAGAACACTTGAAACAGATAGGCTTAGTATCATTAGGTTTCTTATATTCCGGTTTTCTACCCAAAAATGGACTAACTTCATTATTCCCATTTTGTCTCCAATTACTACTAACTCCCTCATCTTTTTCTCTTCTAGAATTTCCATTATTTACATACCTTTCTTTGTCTTTATAACCCTTATAAGTTACCGCATAAGATTTTTGTTTAGCATCAAAGAAATTATCACATTCCTTAGCAATTTTAGAAACTTTTAACCAATTACTGTGCTGAGTTAATCCAATATGCGTCGCGGTTTTCTCATCTAAACTAGTTAACAACTTATCCGTGACAATTAACTGATTAACCTTCTCATACGTATCTGCACCTCTAATCTTACAATAATTTTCCCACGTTGCTATTCAACGCGATACAAATAATACATGAGTTTCATTTTGATTCCTTCTTGCCTTCTTAAAGTTTTCCAAACACGCCTTCGGTGTCGGCTCGTGTTCCATTAGAACTAATTCCTTTAACTTCTCATAACTCTCAATTTGTTCTCTAGTAGTGTATATTAGCAAATTATCGGCCTTATCCCCTAGCATATTTAGTAAAATTTCGACCTGCTGGGTTTCCGGTATATTTTTTGTTTGGAATGCTCGTTCTCAACTGCTAAAAAACAGATTCCATCCCTCAGTCCCTTCTGGAACCTTGATAGACAAAGTTTTAACACTTTTAATCAATTTCTCTAGGCTACTTTCATGATTAGATTCTCTAGTCCCATTAGCGTTATTAGCCGAACTTTGAATCTTTATCCTTTCTAACTCTAACTCATGTTCCAATCTCAATTTTTCAGCCCTTTCTTCTCTATCTAACTTTTCTCGTTGTAACTTTTCCTCCCTTTCTAAAGTTTCTCGTTGTAACTTTTCCTCCCTTTCTAACTTTTCTCGTTGTGACTTTTCCTCCCTTTCTAAAGTTTCTCGTTGTAACTTTTCCTCCCTTTTTAACTTTTCTCGTTGTAACTTTTCCTCCTTTTCTAACGTTTCTTGTTCTAACCGCTCCGTAACAATAGTGTTAGATAATTCCATAACGGCCCCCTCTTCATATTCGTCGCTCTCCACTATCTTTTTCTTAAGCGTAAACCTGGTATCATCTTCCGAAACCTCAATTCCTAACTCTTCACATATCGCCTGAAGATCCACCCTTTTTAATTTTAGTAAGAAAGCCATATTTTCTACTGATAATTATTACCACCCTACAATAATACTTAAGCACAATATCAAATTAATATTTCCTCAAATCCTACTCTCATAAGTTACCTCCACATATTATACTATTTAACATATTTCAAATAAATAATAATAATTGATAAATTTCCTTAAACAACGTTACCCCACAATTTGCTTCCAATAACCAAGTAACAATAATTTCAATTTGATTAGTATGCAATACAGATTTTAAATTTATCATAAATAATAAAATACAATTTACACAATAATACTGATACGTTGCAATTTGAATAAAACACTGATGACAATCACTACATAAAAATATCCACCTAACAAAAATTTGCATGAAATACACATAAATTCCTAAATTTAATCTCAATAAAATATTTCAATTTCAAAATTAGTTCTCACATTAAAAAGTAAATCACAGCCCTTTTTTTTTCTCTGGGCCTTCAGTTCTTCCTTGAAGGTTATTTCAATTTAATTTAAATTCTACACAAATTTGCTTTCCTCATTTACTATCAATATTTCAAACTTAAAGCAAACAATATCACTTAATTTAAATATTACTTTAATAATAATTTAAATTTAAGAAATTTCAATTATTCCTTCCAACTATTAACACAATGCTTTAATTTTAATCATTAATCTTATCCGTTTAAAACAATTAGAAAATCACTTCTAGTAATTAATATAAGATCCTTTTCTTAAAACAATAGTGTAAAATGATTGTTAATATCTCATTTTTTAGACCAATTATTATATTGCACATAAATTATCATAAATTAACCACAACATTAACTTAAATTACCATCAATTATACACAATAAAAAAAGTAGGTTCGAGAATGTCAGTAGAGTAAAATGATCAAAACACCTTACCTCGTACTTCATTCGCTGGGGCAATTCTCTGCTCACTTTTCCACAGGGTAAATCTTGCATTCTCGGGCAACAATCACTGTAACTTGAATCACTGTGTACATAAACACTACACACAAACACTGGAACTAACACTACACACAGCACCAACACTTCCGCTGGACGATCCGGTAAGGCACTCTGTAACAAGGCTAGCTGGCACTGGTCTACGATGATAGGGCACACACACTTCCGCTGGGCGATCCGGCACAAACTCTCTGTAACACGGCTAACTGGCACTAGTCTACGACGATAGGGCACGAGCACTTCCGCTGGGCGATCCGGCACAAACTCTTTGTAACACGGCTAACTGGCACTGGTCTTCGGTGATTCAGATCCCACCGCTGCCACCATTGTCAGATTCCACTTCTCCGTCCACACAACTTCGACATAAATCCGGTCTTTTGATATGCTGCCACCACCGATATGAATACGTGATATCGGGCACGATACTTGATGTATATTCAAGAAAAACCTAACTCTTTCAATTAAAGTTAAAGTAACAATTTATTAACAATATTTACACTTAAACTCGGATGTAAATTATCCGGTTTAACACTAAGTCAAAACAATTACAGAAAACGCTCTACGTGTACCGCTAGACTACGTCAATTCATTCCGCACTGAGATTTCTATTCATCTCACACCCGCTCTCTCTTTCTTTCGAGAGATACCGTTAAACACACGTGGCTCAGATCGTCAACTTTCAACGACCTTACACCTTCACTACCACGTTCGAACTAACTTCACCTCTGGTCATTCCCCAGCGCACCCGCTCTCTGTCTACGGGGCTGCTGTTTTATTTCCAAGGGTCGCTTGACAACCGTTCCTCCCTCTTGACTGATCTGTCTTCCTAAATAAAAGGGTGCACTATCTTTCTTATATATCAAAGACCACATTGCAACGGAAATACCTCTTTCATTATGTCCAACTCGCTACCCTCCGGATTAAGATTTTTCTTAAACAAGACTCTAACGGTACACAATAGATACAGATACAATACGCTAATCCCTTAAGAATAGCTTTCAACTCTTGCAGCTGTGAGAGAAACCTGACAATCATTAAAATACGCTGCAAACAATTTTTCTCCATAGACCGTAATGTAACAGAATTATTTTGAGTGTCTCCGTAAACCATAAATACTACACACTTCATTTTCAATACCAAACATGCTATAGTAAGCCCCAATAACATATATCATTTTCAAAGCAAACCGGGTATATTTACGCGAGTTAGTGCACGCACATGCGTATACAGTTTTGAAAATTATTGGTGGGGTTCAGCTCTTTTTTTACACAAATATGTATATGTGAGTGTAAAAAAAGTCCATTACCAATTTAATGTTGCTTTTTGAACTCCCCTTTTTAAAGAAATTAAACAGAATCGTATACTGATAAATAATCACAAGTTAAATAAAGCATTAAGACAATATAAAAATTCGAATATACAGATCCGTTTATAAAATGATACTCGCTGATATCCACGAATAGTTTATAATAAAATCACAACAAAAGTTGACTTAACGTTTTTTTTTTTTTTTACTTACCCATCATACGTAGTATAGGGTAAGTCTTGTAATCGTTTTGAAAATCGAAAAAATTTTTGACGGATTTACACGTTCAGACACTGGAGATTCCGAAAAACATATTTTTAGAAAAAAAAATTTGCCGTCCGTCTGTGTGTCTGTAAACGCTCTATCACCCGAACAAATTGAGATAGAGATTTGGATTTGGTATGTACTTAGTATGTAATAATGGGAAGAAGCTTATTGAATTTCAGTAACCTCGATTATCTGAAACTATTTTTTTCCGGATTCTCGAAATATTCGCTCTGATAAAAGGTATATAAATATTTTCGAAATTGTTTAATTTAAGGAGTGAATATAAAAAAAGACAATAAAAAAAAAACAAATTTTGCATGAGGACTGAAGTTGGTCGGATGATAAGTTGCCGAGATATTTTTAATTCTATTTTCCACACTCTTCCATTTTTCATGACCCTGTATTTCATCCAAATTTCAATTCAAAGATATATTTTAAGAGGAAATGAGACGCTTCATCCGACGCAATAAACAAATAGTTAATATTATTATTATTTTTGGAGTTATAAGGATGTTCCTTTTACGCAATTCCGTAATAGAGCATTTAAAGTTTAGGACGTCCTCAAGCCAGGATTTTATTCGAATTGCAATGCACTTTAAAACTAGTTTACACATGTTTTATGTTCATATTTTATAGTATGCCTATCCATGATGGGTAAGTATTACGGTGGCCCCCAACGACTAGTTTTTTTTTTTTTTTTTTTTTTTTTTTTTTTTTAATACGGATTTTTTTCCTATTTTCCTTTTTTTTTATAAAAAGTTCAAACGTAGAGCATTTATCTAATTAAAAAAAAAAAAAAAAAAAAAAAAAAAACATAAAAGGAAAAAGTTTTCCGAATGTCGTTTATCCCTATAACAAAAGAAGAATAGGATAAAATAGAACATTTAAAAATTCTCTAAAATACTAATAAAAAAAAAACTAAACTTTTTTTTTTATATTAAAAGGAGAAAAAAAAGAGTCCATCTTAGAAAATTATTGGTGGGGCGTGAGCCCCACGAGCCCAGACAACTCCACGCCTATGAGTGCACGGGCAGATGACAGACAGATAAATCGATTTCATTAACACTTTTCAATTATTTTGGAAGTGTTTTTAAAAGCACATTTTTCCATGTGTATGGTACAAGTTAAATCATACTTTTATTATTATTATTATTATTATTATTATTATTATTATTATTATTATTATTATTATTATTAATGAAATAGCCAATCATTTTGGAACAAGAAACTACATGTTTGCAAGAAACAATTTCCAAATATAAATCTAAACTACTATTAAAACAAACAAAAACTACATTTGTATTTCATAAAAATAAAATTTGTCAGCGATGAATATCTATTTGGATTTGTATATAAAATATGTATTCTTATTTCATTTATGTGTATTGTTTCATTATGTTTAGTACATTCTTTAATTTTGGTGAAAATGATAAGCTTTTTTAAAAAAAAATATTGGAGAGATTGTTTATTGCAAAACTTATTTAAAGTCATTATATTTTCATTTAAACATTCATTGATCCATTAATAATAAAAACTCGTTTTGTATCTGGAAAATCAAAAATGCATACAAACAATGACCAATTGCCTGCAATGTTCTGTCACTTGGAACAGTGGTTACCATCCCCCCCCCCCAAACCCAATGACGCAAATTCGCCCCCAAAATCTTCATAAATTAACATTGAACCCCCCCCCCCCCCCCCTAAATAGAACATCAGTTATAAAATTTATTCTACTGATAATTTAATAACAGTATTCTTATGTACTATCATACAAACATGAAATAAAAGTTTTAACAACATAATAATTAATGAAGATATATATTTTTTTATTAGCAATCTAATTGTTCCCACTTTAATAAGTCCTGACTGACAAGGCCGTGTTAATACGTTCACTAAGCTCCAGTTTTCACTGCAATGCAAGCATTATTTCAATTAATGTAATTCTAAAGATATAATGCAATATTTATCACTGAACTAATGATTAATCTCTTAATGATTACATTCATATACGTAATCAATTTTTTCTAATGTTAAAAAAATCAATTCTTTTTAGCATTTAAAATAAAATAGAAAAAAAAAAAAAACATTACAATTTTGCCCATTTGCTTGTTAGCCAGAGGATATGAAAATCTAAATTCGTCCCAAACAACATCAGTGCTTGTGCCTTGTTTTCCGCAGAACATGAGGATCACTCTTGCAAGGCAGTACTTGTTTCTTGAGATCAGGATGATGGCTCGATATATTACACTTATGGTTCATTTTTAAATAATTTAATAACAAATAAATATAATATAAACTTAAAGAAATTTTTTTATCAAAAATTTTAATCTACACATATTATAAACAAGTAGGAAGTGTGATCGAAGATCGCACAAAGATTTTCCTTTAATATTCCTTTCAAAACACTTTATCCTATCTTTAATAAATACAAATAAATTTCATTTTCGAAAAAAAAAAAAAAAAGTCATGTTTTTTATAAAGTAATAATTTACCGGTATATTTTTCTCGTTTTTTCGAAAATCTAAACCAGTCCGATAGCGGGCGAAGCCCGCTATTATACTCTGCCATGTTGCCTAAATGCGATATTTAAAAAAAAAAAAAAAAAATCAATTTCAAAATTAAACATGTTGTATAGAGACCTTCAAAATGTTAGACTTCAGATTAATTTTCTTTTTAATTCTCAAATGACGTCATATTAAGCTGCTTTCTGTATTTACACATACTCATACTCTTTGTATTATTGAGAAATGTTTGAAAATTTCCGTTTTATTACCAATATGACGTCGTATTAATCTTTTTTTCAATTTGGAAACTTTTTATTTCATTTTCACGTGAAAATCTTTCAATAGAAAGTTAATTATTGCAGAAAGAATTTTAGTGTGGATTTTTAATTGTTGGCAACTGCTATAACGAAAAATGTTTAAATTTAATAGGTAAAAGCTGTTAGATATTCGGTTTTTTTTATCTCTATATATGAAAATACGATTTTTTCAAATTTTATGATTTTGAGCTTCATAGTAGGTATTCAACTATATGTACACAAAATTTCATGACTGTAAGTTATATAGTTTCTGAGAACCGGCTCTGTGACAGACAGACAACGCAGCGGGACTAGTAATAGGGTTTTGTGAGATGAACGAAACCCTAAAAATATAAAATATATCACTTCTGAACATTGACTAATAGATGATTTCTGAACCGTTAGTCTTTGATAAACAGCTTCAGCTTCAAAAATATTTAAATTTAGCTCAAGGATTATGTTATACGCCGTTTGGGTCAAAAAATGCATTTTTGAAAACGTTACAAAACTTAACTTTTTATACGTCCCTGTGTCATATAAGTTATATTTAGTGAAACCGTCCTCATGCTCTGACATGCTGGGGAGAAAATCATTTTAGTACGACCAAAAGTTACTGAGTTTCAAATTTGGATAAACTTGGCACCTAACGCAGTGCCTGAAATAGTGTACGATTTCGATCTAACGGCACATAACTTCGGGCACCATGTTAAAAGAGAAAAATTTCAAAATTTTAAACTCGTATAACACGGTGAGTTTTGGTCGTTACAAAATTTTTTTTTTTTTCATTTGATATATCAGAGCATCAGGATTGTTTTACCAAATATAACCTATAGGACCCGTAGGCTGTATAAAAAGTTAATTTTTATAACTTATTCATCAGAAATGCATTTTTTGATTTCAAATTAATGTCCAACATAATTATTTAAAAGGAACATGTTTCCCGTTTTTCGGTAAACGAGTAGTAGAATGTGGAATGGAGCGGGAACGTGCAAGAATAAACGTTCCTTTCGGGAGCTTTTTTTTTTTTTTTTTTGGCTGTTCTTTCTTACTTCTTATCGTTCCCAAAGTATTTTGCTTGGAATTGTTTATGTGTAAAGGGGGGGGGGGAGGTGATATATTCCGTAAGAAGCCGTAGCAATGGCTGTAGTTTATTAAGAAACGTGTTTATTTTACTTCTTATAAGCTTTAGGAGAGGTAATTGCAAGAAATTCTGCTTAAAATCAGAAATTTTTTATTTGTTGCTATCCTGTAGTAAACACTAATAACTTTTATATAATTTAAGTTATCTACTAAAAGTCAAATATTTTAATAAATAAAGCTACTTTTTTATGAAAATAAATATTTACTTACAAGTATTTAAAAAAAAATCTTTTAAATTATTACAAAATAAATCTTAAATACAAAGATTGCATATCGTTTTAAGAAGACTTAAATATTAAAGACGAGTCATTTATATCAAAGGTGTATGTACATTTACATGTACATACGCCTTTGTTTACGATTAAATCTTAATGCTTAAGATTTCCTAATCTTATTTTTTATACTACCTAGTCATACAGTTTAATCTCCCCTCCCGCCCCGCACCACAAAAAAAAAAAAAAAAAAAAAAAAAAAAAAAAAAATTTTAAAATTAAAAAATTTCTAAGTTACACCCTACTCCCCTAAAAAAAACTGTGGATTGAAGCGTTTGTTTCAGTACAAGTTGTTGCCTTATACTGCTTTAACAGCATACAATCAGGGTCGTAGCTAGGGGGGTGCCAGGGGGGGCTCAGCACCCCCTGGGAAAGTTGCCAAGGACACCAAATAAAATTCTGATTCAAAAATCGTGTGTTAAAAAATCTGTGTTAAAATATTGAACTTAGTTTTTGGGGCTTTTTACAGTTTTGCATAAATACTAAATTATAGTATTTGTTTAAAAACTGCAAATAAGTGCTTCAATATGTGCACATCCTATCTGCACATACTCAGAATTAGCAACCTTTTGCGGATGCAAACATTGACTTTTACATAAGTTATATACTGAATTTTTTCATTTTGCAGGGTTTTCCATTATTAACATAAAACAAAGTTATTGTAATGAGTTTGATAGTAAATGTAATGCTTATGATAAACATTATGTTTCGTATTTGAGTCATCCTAGTTTTAAAAAAATATATATAAGATCCTTGATTTATAAATCATACTAATGAAAAAAAGCTAATAGCCAATTTAAATACAAGCATTTGACTAAACACAAAAATAATTTTAAAATACAAAATACATCCTTGGTTTTTCTAATGTTTGTTATCCTATAAAAACATAACTTTAGAATTCTTAAGGGCAGGGAATATTCAGAAGAAAAAAAAATTAAAGATTGCAACTCTTTTGAAACAGGTGAACAGTCAGCTTTTTATTTACTTATTGACATCTTTACTTATTATTTCACTAGTATAATTATACACTGAAAATTTTCATTCTGCAGCCAGTGAAGTAGTCATTAAAACAGAGGGCATACACTGTAGGCAGAGGGTATACCCTAAAGAGTATATGCTATAGTGTTTTTGAGTAGAGGGTATCCGGTATTCCTTAAAATAATCCAGAAGGTATACCGTATAAGTCGTATCCACCGTATATCCTCCATTATATTCCCGTCTGCAGCTTTTACTTTTCTTATCATCAAATAAAGTTATTATAAACAGTTTAATAAGAAACGTAGTGCCTACAATATGAATATGCAATAATTTATCTTTCTATATAGTACTTTGATCATATATATCTGTGTTTGTGCGTGCATGTGTCAAAGAGAGAGAAATAGTATGAGCCCCCCCCCCTACATTTTCTTGAGCACGCCCTGTTGTTTACTTCTAGCTACATCCCTGCATACAATGTACTATTAGAAGTACCGATTCTTATAAAATGGCAGACACTGTACCATTAAAACATAGTCCTAAATCTATTGTAAGCCCCTGTATTCTGTATATGTTTTTCTTTCACATTATAATTTTTCAGTCTTATTACCTAGTAATTAATCCTCCTACCATTCCCAAAAAAATCTATTTTTTCTTTAAATTCCTCCCTTCTCCCTAAAATAATTAGTGGCTGGAAGTATTTTTCTCTGTACAGGTTGTTTACCTTATACTGTTTTAATGACATACAATACTACTCTTCTAATATTACTAAAATATACTGTACTTAAATTCTAGTTTTCTGAAAATGGTGAAGTAATTTATTTTAGCGTTGTCTCTTCCTCTGAAATGCTTATTTTGTTGTGCTTTCTTATCCCACCCATCAAGAATGTATTTTTGCACTCGGTCCGTACGATACGACCCTGTCAAACAAGATAATAAATTAATTAACCCCTTGGGGACGAGCGACACGTGTACGTGACGCATAAGATGCTCAGAATCTTCGATTATTCCCACCAGTTACTTCTTATTGTAAGATTTGCCTTATTTAATGACTGCATTTCTGCGATTCAATTAGGCGAAATTTTCTGTTTTGAAAAACCGGTGTTAAAAGATTAAATATTCTGTAAAGAACGCTCGTCGCGAAGGGGTTAAGGACGCTTCTGGAAAGCTATTCCTTTTATCACATCTTGTGGTCCGAATTGCCTTTCAGCATGCCTTAAACATTTTCCCACCTTTATTCCAAGTATTTTTTTTTTTATTACCGCACCTTTAAAGATAACAAAATGCAGAATGGGTTCTTATTGCCCTTATGTAGAACTTAAAGAATGAAAAAAACAGGAACATTTCTGGAATTTGAATGTTGAAAAAAAGTTAAAAGTGATATTTAAAAAAAAATCAAGAAGTTTTTAATAGTGAAAGAAAAGGAATATTAAGAAATTAAAAATCCCCCCCCCCCCACACAAAAAAAAATAAATAAATAAAATAAAATAAAATAAATTCTATGACGCACTTTGCGTCACCAAACCCCTCTCTTGGCACCCCTGACTTGGAAAACGTTTTTTCCAAGTTTTGTAGAGCCCCACCAGTGGCTGAGAGGTTGTGCTCTCGAAGCTGGTAGACGGGAGGTGCTGGGTTCGATCCCAATCGCGCCCGTCGGCCTAATCGTTCGGAGTTTTCGTGGTTTTCTTCGAGCCGTGGATTTATCCATGCGTAAATACGGATTAGGTTCCCTTAGAAAGACCCCCACGGAGGGCACTCCCCCCGGGCCTATATCCCTAGTGTAGATAATTGGCCGTCAATAATCAACCCAACCCAACCCAACCCAACCCAAGTTTTGTAGATCGAATTGACAGGATTTTCTTTTATTATAAACATTGCTTCTAATTGTTCAAAGAGGGCGCCACATGTCTATAAACAAATTTCATTAAATCAGAATTCGCCAAAACATGGCCGAGCACATTGCCGCTGCAAAAATGAAGTATCGATAAAATTATCGTTTGAGATAGATTTAAATGAAAAATCTTGTGTCAACATTTTTATTTCTTTTAGGACTTTTGTCTGCACGCAGTATCAGTTCGGTTTTAGCATTTAATATCAATAACATCATTAATAACTAGATTTCTTATCATTATTTATTTTTTAATAATTGATGTACTGTATTTATCACGTCATTCAATTTTATCATATTCCACATTTATTCGAAAAGTGACACAACTGGAAAAAAAAAAAAAAAAAAAAAAAAAAAAAGTGATATGTCAGATATTAATACGATGAAATCACAAACATGTATTTCAATATATGGTTAAAAGCACATTTCAATAAATAATAGAAAAAAAAAATATTTTCATTCCTGGAACCGTTTTTTAATTTTCCGGAAAACATAATGTTTTGAGTTGATACTTTTCCAAAAGGAGTGCAATATGTCAAAAAAAAAAAAAAAAAGTATCAGTAAATTAACCAATCTAAGGGGGCAAGAAAAATTGGAAGTGCCCTGGACACAAAAACTTGCTTGTCGGACCGGATCCTGGGGTGGGGCAGAGAGGACTGGCGTCCCGGGAGCCAGAAAGGTGCGCCAAATGAAGATTTGGTTTGTCGTTTGACACAAAACAAATATATGAATTTTAAGTAAAAATGTTTGCAGCTGGAAAATCTGAAACAAAAACTGAGCCAAATGCATTAAAATTGATAGATAAAAATATTGGTGAGGTCGGGTGATTGTCCGAGATTGTAAAAACTAAGGGATGGAGAATTCACATTATAAAATACTTAGTAAAAAGCTAAAAGCTTTTTTTTTTGTTTTGTTGTTCTAAGTCACTATTTGATTTTTTAATGCATGGTGACATGAAATATGTCTGTAACTGAATACTGTCATAAATAATAATACAAAAAAAACTACATGGTCTCCCCCCCCCCCCCTTAATAAAAAGAATATCAACAATTATACATGCTAAGATGGAAATCTGTACAAAGCGGAATTTTTTACTGTTACTTTTGATTGCGGTTTCACAGGTTTTATTTAAAAAATATATTTGGGCATAATGCAATATTATATATTTTATGATTACATGTTTTAATTTTAAAACAAGTCGGCTATTAGAAACTTAGTAAAATTCTCTATGTAAATTTACTTTGTGGTGGAGGGGTTGAGGCGCCAAAATCTATGATTGCCACCCGTAAAAAACAAAAGTTAGTTTCGGACCTGAGCGGAATCGTGGAAATTATCGTTATAGACGGTATTTACTATATATCTCATTAGCGGAAATATGTGATCATCTTGAGACAGGTCTTTTAGGCACTCCCGCCGCGCTGGAAACCGACTGTTTAGTATTCTAGACAACATTGTATTTCATTGTATTCGTATATATATAATATACTAGCTGAAGTACCCAACGTTGTCCGGGATTTTAAAATGTTTGTGTACAAAAATCATTTCAAAATTAAACATGTTGTATAGAGAACTTCAAAATGTTAAAATATGCCAATATTTCAACACTCGGGGTTTTATCATGATTCAATACGTTCCTCATATGATGTTATATTCACCTGTTGATGTCATTATCCACTTGCTTTTTCAATTACTCATATTGATACTCCCTTAGTGTGATGCTCAAACATTTGAAAAATTCCATTAAACTTCCAATATGACGTCATATTAATTTTCTTTTTAATTCTCTAATAACGTCATATAAACCTGCTTTCTGTACTTACACATACTCACACTCCTTATATTATTGAGAAATGTTTGAAATTTTCCGTTATACTACCAATATGACGTCATATTCATCTTTTTTTCAATTGTTGAAACTTTTTATTTCATTTTCATTTTTCACGTGGAAATCTTTCAATAGAAAATTAATCATTGTAGAAAGAATTTTATTGTAGATTATTAATTGTTGACAACTGTTATAACGAAAAGTGTTTAAATTTAATAGAAAAAGGGCTGTTATATTTTTGGTGTTTTATTAATAAAAAATTAACTATACATTATTTCGATTCCGTATTACTTTAGTTGCCTCGGCCGTGTTTCAATACACCTATACGTGAAATGTCACAACTCTTGCTTCTAAACTGTTGATTTGTATAGAAGTGCGGATAGACAAATTTTCATTTTTATATATTAGATAAATTGGGATGACATTCGATTACGTAGAACTTTCTGCGGTCGCATCAGGGGCGTAGCTTGAAATTTTTATTGGGGGGGGGGAGGACCTGAATTTGGCGCCCTTTATATAATTTTCATTTTTCACTCCCCCCCCCCCCCCCCCACACACACACACTCTCTCGCCACATTGTCATCAGCCGCGCTAGAGGTCTGCAAGTGCTGAAATTTTCAGGCCTAGGCTCAGCCCGGCATAAAAGCAAACACTTCGGTAAGAGCCGTTCAAAATTATTTTGGCCCGGCCTGGTATAAAAGCAAAAAGTTCGGCCCGAGCGCAGACCAGCCTGTCCCTACAAAGCATGCAATATTTCTGAAGCAACATTAACCTAAAATTTCACTTACTTATTCAAAAAGCACACTTATGCATAGATTTTATTTTCAGATTATGTTCAAAATGCATGGAATGCAAAATATCAACAATATTTATGATCACTTAGACAATTACGTACATAAACACTGATTAAAATATTGACTTAGACTATTACATTCAAATGAAGATTCAGTAAGAGAAGAAAAATCCGTTATAGGCAGGTTCCATTCTTAGCAGGTACATCGTCTGTTGTATGTATTATATTCTTTTTGTACAAATCAAGACATTTTTCCGTGTAAGAAAGGTTCACGTCATAGATTGTTTCTATTTCACAAGTTTTACTGTATTTTAATTATTATTATATATTTTTTTTGCTTAGAATAGTATGTACTATTCTTTAAAACGAATTTTAATTGTAGAATAATGGCGATTTAAAAAATATAATAATTTTTCGCAAAAATTGTTGTGCCAGGCCTAATTTTCTGAATTTTACGCTGGCCTGCAAATTTCGGTCCATGCATATTTCTAGGAAGAATGACGTCCAAGCACAGCTTGGCCCAGAAAAAGAGAAGTCTGGCCCGTCCCGGCCCAAGTCTGCGCAGAAAAGTTAAGCCCGGACCGTGCAGATCTCTAACTCTAAAGCCTGTTTAAAATATGAGTTTTAATTTTTACAGAAAAATTACAATACTATTTGATTCTTAGAGACCTGATTAAAAATATAGGAAATTTTATATGCAAACAGGTGATAATGATTTTATGAATGTGTCAAACGTGCTATTTTGAAATGGATTTAAACCTTAACTAAAGCAAACAATTGTACATGCTCTTACATTCTGCTCCATCATCAACAATTTGAAGCCACTCGTTCATAAATGAAATTACATAATCTGCTTTCTTCTTAAATTCATTTATTGTTTTGATTTTTGTTAAAAAGTACCTAGTTTATTACTTTTATTTAGTTACTCTAGAAAAATTCGTGTCTGGGATATAAGTTTTCAAAAAAATATACAGTACACTCATTTCAAGAAACACATGCCTCTAATCCTTCAAATGAACGGAATATCAATGTCTGTTGTCTCGTTTTGCACAAGAAGGGATTTCAAAGAGTTTAAATGTCAGGGTGGAGGAAATTTTTTATTCAGAGGCTTCTTTCAGGAAAATTGCCATATGACCACCTTAGAGTAGAGGTCTGCACGGGATCGTACCCGGCCCAGCAAAATGAAGGTCAATTTTCAAACGGACCGGTCTGGCAGAATGAAAACAGTTTAAAAATATTAAGTGAGCCGACCGGCCTGATATAAGAAATTTAAAAGGATCGAACTAAGCTAATAAAATATGAACAATTTTTAATGTATTTGTCTGGGACGAGAATAAGTAAATGTACTGCATAAGCCGATGCTAGCTTCACAGCATCAATACAGAAATATGTCAAGCGTAGAAATCGGCATTGGACAGTTGCATCATACCTGAGCCTGGGCTTAATTTTTTCAGCATACTCGGGCAGGCTGGGATCAGGCTTACATTATTTTCTATGTACTCAGACCGGCTGGAAACTGGGGTTAATTGTTCCCAGGATGTGTCGAGTTGTTTTGTAACATAACAATAGTAATAGCGATAATAAACTTCTGTTAACGGAATCTTTGGAAGTGTACTTTAATAAATTGCAGAGAAACATTTTTTTTATTATACAGCAACAAAAGTTAGGATGCTTTTAACCATTTTTTTCTTTTATTCAAAACTACATTAATTTGTTTAATGTCTTTATTTGAATGTAATTCTCTAAGAGTCTAAGTGATCATTAATAATACTATTCTGTATTCTATGGCATGTATAAAGTATTATAAAATATATTGTAAAATTTTCCCATAAATATGCATTCATTAAAAGAATCTTAATCGTATGTTAATAAAATTGGAATTTTTTGTAAAATCGAGTTGGTCGGGCCGGGCCTGATTTCATTGATTTTTCAACGAGTTGAGACTGTTTTCACTGAATTTTCAACAGGCCGGTCAGAGCCCGTGCCAAACTTTAAGCTTTTAGACGGACTGGGCTTGCCCAAGATAGTTTTCTTTCGGGTTGGGCCTGTAAATTCTGGCCCGTGCAGACCTCTACTCTAGAGATCACGATCTGCACGGCCAGATTCCCGCACCAAGCCAAATGAAGTCAAACGCTCAAACGGGCTGGGTTGATAAAAAAAAAAAAAAAATGGGCTAGGCGGCTGGTTAAAAAAATTAAGAGGGGTTACCGGTACCAATATACCAAATTTAAAAGGATCGGACTAAGCCGATGAAATATGAACAATTTTCAATGGACCGGCTATGCCAGAATAGATTATAAATGTGTTGCACAATCCGATACTAGTTTGACAACATCAATACAGAAATTTAATATGCCTAACGTAGATTTTCATCGGACAGTTACATTGTGTCTGAGCCTCTGCCTAATTTTTCCTGTCGACTCCGGCCGTGTTCAGACGTACATTTTTTCTACTTACGCGAGCCGGGCTGGGCCTGAACTTAATTATTCCTAAGACATGTCGGGCAGACATTTTTTTTTTTTTTTAAACTAAAATTGATAATGGATTTTTGGTAACAAAATCTTTCGAAATAAACTTTAATGAATTCCGAAGAAATATTTTTTTTTATCTAATTTTTTAATTATAAAGCTTCAACATTTATGATGTGTTTAAACATATTTTTTTTATCTTTAAAGTACATTATTTTTTAATGAGTCTTTACTTGAATGTGAAAGTCTAGAAGTTTAAGTATTCATTAATGTTGATATTCTGTATTCTATGGATTGACCACATATAGCCTGAATTATACTTTAAAATTTTCGCAAAAAAAAAAAAAAAAAAAAAAAAAAAATATATATATATATATATATATATATATATATATATATATATGTATGGAGTATTTTTTAAAAGAATCTTAATTATATGTTATGAAAAATCGGATTTTCTTTTGTAGAAATTGAACCGTTCCGGGCCGGGCCGAACTTCTGGTTTTTAAAACGGAATGGGCAGACCAAGATAGCTTTCATTTGTACCCAGGTGGGTCCGATCCTAGAAATTTCAACCCGTGAAGACCTCTAGAAGATCCCCCCCCCCCCTCCACACACACACACCCTCTCTGATTCGTTCTGTAACCTCTGTCCAGTCCTTTCAACTTCATTTCTTTGAATTTTCTTTCGATTACCAAATGTGACCAAGAGCTACTGAGATAAGGAAAGAATTGTACTTTTGTACTTTCAAGGATTGAATTACATTACTGCCCTGCAATTGATTGAATTTCCTGTTTTCAGAATTTTCTCTTCTGCAGGGTATAAATTGTTTTTCTTAGGGAATAGAGGTAGTAACAGTTCTAAAATTAAATGTCTTATACAAATGTTGTACGTTAAAAGTAACTTACATTGTAATTTAACATTTAAAATAATGTTCTTGTATAATTACTTGCAACTACTATTTAAACCCTTTCTTTATAAGTGCCTGACGGCGCCCTTAGATCTTCTTTAATCCCTTACATGAACGTATTGGAGAACCGTTCTAACCCCTACAAGTCAGTTCCACATCTTCACACTTTCTTTCTACTACAAAGGGCGGCCAACAAGCAACAACTACTAAGATAAGAAGGGAATAATTGTATTTCTAAGGATCGAATTACACTTACCATTTCGCAATTGATTACAATTCCTATTTTCAGAATTTTCAGAAATATAATTTTTTTTTGGCGGGGCGTGGAGGGGGGGGGGGTAGAAGTAGTTACAAATCTAAAATTAATCTCCTTATGCAAATTTTGTATGCTAAAAGTAACTTACTTTCTAATTTAAGATTTAAAATAAAGTGTTTGTGTAATCACTTATTACTAGTAATATACCCTTTCTTTATGGGCGCCAGACGGCGCCCTTAAACCTTCTGTGGCACCCTACTACTTGAACTTATTGGAGGGGAAGGCTCCCCCCCTCCCCCCCTAAAGCTACGTCCCTGGGTCGCATAGCTGTCAAGTACTACGATTTTTCATCACCAGTAATTCTGAGGAAAATTTCTGCTTTATTTAATCTCCAAAATCTGCTATTAAACAAGTCGAAGACTTCTCTACGAAGTAACTGGTTGTGAAAAATTATAGCAGTTGGCAATTAGTTCTCACTATCAAATATTTATATAACTAAAAATTTTCTCCGAAATGTTTTCTTTGTGTAAAAAATGCAGTCCTGATAATTAAAATCAATATACTTATAAACTTTTTTATATTATCTTATATTATTTTATGTACGTTGTGCCGCTGTGCGTAAGCTTACTAAATACAGTTAACTCCGTCTAAGGAGGAATCGATCAGGACAGGGAAAGAATTCCGTCGTAGACAGTATTTCCGCTTTGACGGAGTTTTTTATATTAAAAATCGTTCTGTGGCATTTTAAAATTATTTCGCAATTGACAGGTTTCCGTGTTGCACAAATTACACCTTAGACTGGGTTTAACGTATGTACATTGAATATATGTATATAAAAGGATATTCAGTCCATAGGACATGACAACATTAGCAATTTTTTATAGTCCAATTTCAGTTTAATATTCTTCTCATAGATGGCAGCACCAAATATTGTAGTTTTCTTGAAATGAATATAAATTTCTATCATTCAAATTATATATAATATATAAAATTATATTGGCTTCCTCTAATCGCTGTTCAATATCTGTTTCCTAAACCGTTCGTTTTAGAGGTATACTGTAAACTCTGTCTAAGCTGAACCTTGTGTAAGACGGAAATATGTCTACGGCAGAGAGATTTTAAACTAAAAGATTAACAAAAAAAAAAAAAAAAAAAAAAAAAAAAAAGAAAAAAAAAACTCTGTCTGAGGTGGAAGAATAATGCCTACGACGTAAAATTTTCTCGTTCTCGATCGATTCCGCATTAGGCAGAGCTCTATACTTCCAGCTGAAAAAAATATTTCAAACGGTTTGGTCCTACCATATGGAAAGTGACTTGCTTGAAATCATTATTTTTTTCTTAAGTTACAAAATTTAAATTTTTATACAGTCACTAAGTCTTATAAGTTAGGTTTAAAAAAAAAAGAAAGAAGAAGTTTTTTGGAAGTAAAATAATAAAAAAATAATGTTGTATGACCGAAATTTACCAAGTGGAAAACGAATTTTATGAATTTACAGCATTTTTTGATATAAAAAATGCTTTTCATCGATTTTAGCGCCATAAAGTGCTGAAAACTTATTAAATTAAATGTATTAAAATGCACTGAAATATTTAATATTAGTATTAAATAAAATTGTGCATTTCAGTTGACAAAAAAAAAAAAAAAAAAAAAAAAAATTCTTATATATTTTTTTAAAGGTATTAAGTATTATTGGAGACATATTAAATCCATAAGAAATCTGTTTTGTTTTTAAATGTTAGATTGCTTATGCATTTGCTTATCCTAACTAAACAGTAGTAATATCTGTTTTTGAACTTAATTTTAAACTATCAGTAAAAGATGGCAACACCAACCGTTTAAATTACTTTTTTTTTACAGTCCAATATATGTTTGAAAGTCTTCTCATAGATGGCAGCACCAAATATTTCAGTTTTCACGAAATGTATGGAATTTTACTATAACTTCAAATTAAAGGAACAACTAGGCGTGTACTGGTGCCACAACATCGTTTTCATACTGCGTTTTGGGAAAACATAAAAGAAAGAATTATCCTTTCACATAAAAGATATTTTAACTTAAAGTCTTTCTGTAAATTCTAGGTTCCATTTTGTCACTAAGCATTCATTCAAATGGAACTATTTTAGTCAAAAAACTTTTTTAATTAAAAGTATTAGAATGCACTGAAATGTTTAATATTCGTATTAAATAAAAGTGTGCATTTTAGCTGACAAAAAAAAAATCTCATAGCATTTTTAAAAGTTATTAAGTCTTATTGGAAACTTATTAAATCCATAAGAAATCTGTTTTGTTTTTAAATACTAAATTGCTTATGGATTTGCTTATCCTAACTAAACAACGGAAATAACTGTTTTTGAACTTAATTTTAAACTATTAGCAAAAGATGGCAACACTAACCATTTAAATTACTTTTTTTTACAGTCCAATGCAAGTTTGAAAGTCTTCTCATAGATGGCAGCACCAAATATTTCAGTTTTCACGAAATGTATGGAATTTTATTATAATTCCAAATTAAAGGAACAACTAGGCGTGTACTAGTGCCACAACATCGTTTTCATACTGCGTTTTGGGAAAACATAAAACAAAGAATTATCTTTTAACTTAAATTCCTTCAGTAAGGTCTAGGTTAAGCATTCATTCAAATGGAACTATTTTAATGAATACAACATTTTATACTCTGATGTTGTAAGTGTGTAGAAATTTTAGAATATTTTATTAAAATTCCATGACATACGCTATGTTTAAATTAAATTTTTCAACTGTTAATTATTTTGGTGGATATTGAAATTGGGTACTTTTATGTTAGCTGAGCGCCAGTCATAACTCGCTAAATCTTGTTTTAATTGGCATCATTTGAATGACAAACATCTAACGATCCATTGAGCAAAAATTTTAACAACTAACGATGTATTTTTACAAATTCTAATTGATATTAAACGATTTCCCGTAAGTTCCTATTTCTGTGTATATAAAATTAGATACAATGCTTTCATTATCAAATAAAATGTTTCTAGTTTTCTTAACATTGTTGTAATACGTGAGATTTTGTTATTTGTATTGATATATTCCTCTTTAGGTTTGTTATTATGGTTATATTTCAGCTATTTTTAAGATATTATATTGCAATGCAAAAATATTGGATATTTGTTATTAGCTAATGTTAAAAGATAGGCGAGATTCAAAACATTTTGGCGTTCACTAGCGCTCGGCTGTGGATTTCCTATTAGATTAAGCAAAAAAAAAAAAAAAAATTAATTAAATACAATATAAAAGTGCAATGAAAATGAGAATTAGTGAGCCCTCTTCACAGTCATTTTGGGGGCCCCTTTAAAATTTTAGAGGGGCAGCATGTGCTTCACGTGCCTTTTGGATAATCAGACCCTGACAGGAAGTTAGGATGCTCCTCCTCGAACCCGGATATTTTGGCACAGAATTACGCAACCACAGGTTTCAGACGTAATATGTGTTCAAATTTACCAAAATCAAAAAAAAGATTTTTAAATACTTAATGCAATAAAAAACAACATAGAATTTTCTGTTTTTCATTTAATTTTACTACCTTAAAGAAAAAAAGAAAAGAGAAAAGAAAAAAAAAATCAAAAATTTAATGCAATAAGATTATGCAAAGGGTATGATTTTGAATGTATTTTTTAAAAGTATCATTATTAAACGTAGAGCTTTAGTGCTACGGAAATATAGGAGATATAAGATTTTTATTATTATTCTGTTATCATTATCATCGAAAGGTTAATTTTGTTATTTATGAATTAAACTAACTTTCATTCACAGTGGCGTAGCCAAGGGGGAGGTCCAGGGGGGTCCGGACCCCTCCCGAACGAAGGATTGGTTTACTAAATCATGGATACAAAAACAGTAAAAACTGCTAAGATGGAATCGCAAAGAACCTATGAAATTTTTCGCTTTAGACAGGTGTTCGTCTTAGCAGGTATAATTTAAAGATATGTCTTTTGTCGGGGCTTTAAATGTTTTTTTTTTTACTTAAGTGTAATTAATTATACCTCTAAGGTACTCAATAAGACGTTTTGTTCGTTTCGTCGTGATACTGAAACTCTGCCGTTTGAGACAGGATTTCGTTATCGACAGGTTCCGCTTTTACAGGTTTTACTGTATTATAATGTGTGTTTATAAGTACAATAAAACTTTTTAAGACGTAATTGTTGCTGTGAAAAATCCCGTTTCAGACAGGTTTTCAGCGGATTTAATTGCATGGCAATCCATATCAGGACAATGTTATTCTTTCGTTTAAGGCAGAATTCTGTTTTAGACAGGTTCCGTTTTCACAGGTTTTATTATCCTTATAACATAAAAAGGTATATTTATATAAATGCAGCAAAACTTGTGAAAATGGCATCTACCTATAACGAAATGCTGACTTAAACGGAAAATTTCCTTGGTCCCATGGAAAATAATACAATTACACCTACTAAAAGACGAAATCCTGTCTAAAACGAAATTTTTTACCACTCTTTTCGATTTTATCTTGGTAGGTTTTAATATAGATAATCTGACGGAAAATTCTGGACCCCCTCCGAAAAGAAATCCTGGCTACGCCACTGTTCATTCATTAGATTCATCAATTGATTCAACAATACTTTCATCCAATGCAAAGAGAAAGAATCTACTCTTTATTATTATTTTTTTTTCTAACTACATTAGAATTTTAGGAAAGTGTTCTGGCAAATGTTACCGATGCCACGCCCATACAATTTGCAATGTGATAACGCACACATGCACCAGACTACGTCCTGAATGACCCAGCATTCTTCAGACGGAAACCGGCTTGATTTCTTCCTTCTATTAATATCGTAATTCTATGAATTGGTCGATTAGACTTTGTGTATAAGCAGTAATAATGTGTAATTAGTCATTTTGAATTTTATCTATCCCAATTTCTTTGCCTTGCAGTTAGCTATAGGTAGATACGAGCAGCATACATTTCATAAGTTGCAATTTATTAAGATTTTAGTGAATGAAATCTATTGGAAAGGTTTTATCCAATTTTGGAAGATGTCCTAAAATATTGAGAAGATTATATTCAGTGATTATTTTAATGACTTATTTTAGTTTGAAAGCATTTAATTCATTATATATCAATGAAGTTTTATTTTAATGTTGAATATAAGTGGGGCACACCTTTCGAAACCTGATAGAAATGTTACTTTCAACATGGGGGTGGAGTTTCTGCTATCCCCCTACTGACAAGAATGAGGCTGGTTGATAAACTGGGACAGCTAAAATTCTGTTTCTCAAATTTTCTAATTTTCTAATATGCTATACAAATGTATTCTATTAAAAATGTTTACAGTGTATAATCATGCTTTAGGAAATTTGATAATTTTTATGTAAGTTAAGTAATTTTTATGAGGTAATTGAAGCGTTAATTACTGTGACAATTTTTATTATAGTTTTGAATGAATAACATTTAAACAAATAGAAAACGTGGAGACAGTCTCTTTCTTCTTATTCTAAAACAAATCTTGAGAACGGAGAAAGATAACGGTATTGTAAAGTGATTACTTTGGACCTCATGCAACAAACAGCAGTTCGGAAGTGGCAAAATTTTGAAATTATTATTCGGAAGTGGCAAAATTTTGAAATTATTAAGTCAAACTCGAAAACTGTAAGCTATACCTGAAAAAAAAAAAAAAAAAAAAAAAAAAAAAATATTACAAAAGTGTAGAGCATCCTTGACTTAGTGTGAAATTATTCTTACACGTGAAAATAAACTTTAATAGAAGCCCTGAATTATATTTTGATGTTCAATGACCAATCAAATACGTCATCACATGCCGAAATTTGGTATCATAAGGCAAATGCACATTTACTAATAAAACTAATATATATAAAAGCAGAATACAGTATATTTCTCTAGTTAAACCAAGGTAACTATGTTCAATGTGTCCATTACTGGCAGCAGTTGACTTGCCTTACATGCATACACGTTTAATTATATATCAATGAAGGTTTATTTTAATGTTGAATGCATATATACACAAAATCAACATAAGAATAATATGCATTTTTAATTAAAACTCACGCCAGAAATTTTATTTGACAAAATCTTTTAGTAAAAAAACAAGAGATTTGTTAATGTACTTTTGGATTTGTTTCGTATTTGAAAAAATCGGAAACTGATATGTTCAAGTAGCCGATTCTAGTTGAATAGGATGGAAAATGAAACCTTGACGGTTTCAGTGACGTGCCTCCAGTCTTGACTATGTCATGCTTCCATATTCCATTGGAGTTAAGTCGGTGAGCGGTTTACAGGTAAGGACTGCAATTGAGTGATGAATGAGGAAATGTCTTGCTGTGTGCTGCTTACAATCTGAGGCTAAGCGTTGAGTGGTACTTTAGTGTTTTTTGTCCGGAAGATAAATAGTAGTCATGAAATCATAGTAGTATATCGTTTTCGAAGAGAGAAGAAGGATGAGTGGAAATGGACAGAGAATGATTGCAGTAGCATGCTGTTTATGTGATTATCAGATGTTCTTTTACAGAAATAGTACTGTTTAGAAATGATCAATTGTTCTTGCAAAGAATAAAAATGAATTTGCAAGAAAAAAAAAAGATTCCAAAGAATATAAAATTGAATGCGTATTTTGAATTAAATTCAGTACATACAGAGCAAGAAGCAAAACTTTGGAAAATCTTAGGGAAGAATTTTAGAATTTTTTCATAAAATCATTTTGCGAAACCTGATGGAAATATTACTTTTAAAATGGGGTGGAGTTTTTGTTTTCCACTTACGGACAAGAATGAGGCTGGTCAATCAACTGGGATAGTTAAAATTCTTATTCTGAAGTTTTATATTTTTTTAATATGCTATAAAATTGTATTCCTTTAAAAAGGTTTCTATTTTATTATTATTGATTTAGATCATTTGTGTAATCATGCGTAAGGAAATTTGATAATTTTTATGTTCGTATATTTAGTGAAGAATATTATATGTTGCATTTTATATGAGGTGATTGAAGCGCCAATTATTTTAACAATTTTTCTCATAGTTTTGAATGAATAATATATATATATATACATATACAAAAAAGGAGGCAAATCCTTTATTCTAAAACAAATCCTGCGAACGGAGAAGGATAACGGTATTGTAAAGTGATTACTTTGGACCTAATGCAAATATCACAGCCCGGTAGTGGCAAAATTTAAAAATTATCAGCCTAATTTGAAAACTGTAAGATATAGCTATAAAAAATCATGAATGTTGAGCATCTTCGATTTAGTATGAAATGATGTCTTACATGTAAAAATAACATTAATAGAATCTCTTTAATAGAAGCTACGAATTGTATTTTGATATTCAATTTCTAGTTAAATACGTCATCACATGCCAAAATGTGAAATCATAAGACAAATGCATATTAAATAATAAAACTCACGTATTTAAAAGAAGAATATAGTTTATATCTATAATTAAACCAAGTTAAGTATGCTCGTTGTGTTCATCATTGGCCGCAGTTGACGTGCCTTACATGCATACTCATTTAGTTGTATGTCAATGAAGTTTTATTTTAATGTAGAATTTATTCGAATGTACATACAAAATATTATTATACCCATTAAAAATAAATAAATATAAAAATAATGTGCGCGTTAAGTAAAAACTCACACCAGAAATTTTATGCAGAAATGTATTTGAGTAAAAAGCAAGAGGTAAGCTAGTTAGATTATTTTTATGACTTGTTGTTAAAATATATCGGTGGGTGACATAGTCGCTCCGCCGATTAATGTCAAGAGTTAGGTGTCTCGCCTTTGCGTAGGGTAAGGTAAGCCACACCGGAAACCGTATTTTCAGAATTAAAAGCAACTGGCATTTTTTTGGTAGTTCTGCGCAAAGAATATTTATCCGTAAAGAAGATCCACGTAATGTAAACGCATCGAGTCAAGTCGGCAGAACGAACAGTAATGCGCGATAGACAACTTTACAGGAGAGTAGCGCAAACCAACCGGCAGTTTTTTTTTTTTTTTTTCGGTCATTTTGCTTTTTGTCATTTTTTATTCTAAATTAAGGAGATAATTACTTCATTTAAGTAGCAATCCCTTTCAAAACATCAGATAATATTTACAATTTAAATTTGAATGTTTAAATAACTAAAATATTTCTAAAAAAACAGGGTTTTTTTTTTTTAAATCAGCCAATAATATATATCACAAAACAATATTAATGTGTGAAAGCTTATTGTTTTTTCGAAATGAGGGAAATGATATATATATATTTTTAAACAAGGCTTTTGTAAATCTACATTTGATTATTAGTAGATATTGTGAATATACTATATAATAATATAATATTTGTAAAATTCCACTATTATTAAAATTTTAGTCTTTTGTGTCAATTGGAATAATATTTTGCATTCCCCCCCCCCCCCCCATTCTTAAGTTGTATTAAAGTAACTGATTATTTACAGCTCAATTGAAAAAATAATTACACCACAGCGATTTTTTTATTATTTTTTATTGCAAGTGGAATTATAATCTTTAACAAAGTTTATATTTTTAGAAGATTCATTTCAAATATTTTAACAATACTTTTTCCTGTTTGTATAAGAATGATTTATGAAAAGTAAAGCATGTTTCACTTTTATATTTCTTAAATGAATAACTTCACTTTTGTTATTAACCCCATCTTTCCATTTTTGCACCATATCCTTTAAAATTGTTTTTCTAATTTTAATTAAATGACAAAGACAAGTTTTTTTTTTTTTTTTTTTAATCAGCCAATAATATGTATCACAAAACAATATTAATGTGTGAAAGCTTATTTTTTTTTTTTTCGAAATGAGGGAAATTATATTTTATTTTTAAAACAAAGCTTTTGTAAATCTATATTTCACACATATTTAAAAATAAATACAACAAAAAAATAATTTGTATAAGTGATGTTTTGAAATGAATTCTAACATTATTAAAACCTTTCTCCGAATTTTAAAAAGATATATTTGTAAAATTCCACTATTATTAAAATTTTAGTCTTTTATGTCAATTGGAATAATATTTTGCATCCCCCCCCCCCCCCATTCTTAAGTTGTATTAAAGTAACTGATTATTTACAACTCAATTGAAAAAATAATTACACCACAGCGATTTTTTCTTTCTTTCTTATTGCAAGTGGAATTATAATCTTTAACAAAGTTTATATTTTTAGAAGATCCATTTCAGATATTTTACCAATACTTTTTCCTGTATGTATAAAAATGATTTATGAAAAGTAAAGCATGTTTCACTTTTGTATTTCTGAAATGAATAACGTCATCTTTGCACCATATCCTTTAAATTTGTTTTTCTAATTTTAATTAAATGTAATTCAAAAATGACTCTATAAAAGATAAAAAAATAATTTATCACTTGTTTACTTTTCTCCCGTTCTTCTTTGGTGTTTTTAAAACTAGAATTTAAAATTAATTCTGTTAAAGATTAAAAATGAATTTAGTATTTTTTTAAATAAAAATAAAGCAAAGAATATTTTATTGATCAAACAAGTTAAATTTTACCCCCAACCTTCCTTTCTTTTGCTCGCTTAATTTTAAACATAATTCAAAGATGACTGTAAAACATTTAAAATAAATATAGCATTTATTCAAAATAAAATTTAATAATGCAAAGAAAAAACTTGGAATTGAACCAATTCAATTTTCTTTAAAAGTAAACAAATTATTTCTTGTATTAATAAAATTGAAGTTTTTATTTTCTTTGACAATTCAATTGGGAAAAAAAGAAAATTACACCACTGCAAAGGTTTTTTTCCTCTTCAATTGCAAATGAAAACATAATATTTTGCTGTTTATATTTTAAAAGAGCTATTTCAAATATTTTGATTATTTTTTTTCCCCTGTAAGTAAAGAATGACAAAGTAAGAATGAAAGTCAAAACATTTCATTAAATTCTTGAAACTCTGAAACGAATAACTTCTTCCTTGTTATTGTTACCATCATTCCCTCTTCACAACATATTTTGTTTTCATTTTAGGTAGATTTCGTAAGAAATACTACCTATTACATTCTCCCCTAAGTTGGAATTTTTGAAAAAAAAATTGTAGATCTACGATTATCATGACTACCAGAACCCAAAACGCCAAAACCACCTTCAGTTAAAAAAAAAAAAAAAAAAAAAGAGCGGGAACAGTGGAATGTTGTTTGGTTGGAACGAAGGGTGAGAAGTATGACAGATTGGCGCATGCGCGTTATTGGCGGCGCACCCTGTAAAGTTTGTTTTTCCTTCCTAAAAATGTTCTACCGACTTTACTCAAAGGGCGAAGTGAGACTTCTTTCTATTTCTTTGGCATGTATACGTATATTTTTTTGGTAATTGCGCGTATATTCATTTTTACTGTAGAAGATCTTAAAATGTAATGAATATCTTGTTAGATATGTCCTGAAATTAGCAGAGGCGGCAAAATAACCATTTTGAATAAAAATATTTAAAAATTAACATTCCTTATGTCGTATATAAAAATATCATACGTTTAATTTGTTCGTCTTAGAAGTCTTAACTTGCAAATCACACTTCGAAGAAAAAATTGAAATAGTATAATAGTAGTCCGGAGAAAACAGAAAACTGTATTTTACAAGTTCAAAGTGGGAGGGGCTTAGCGTTTTACGATGCAAATGTAACCGAACACTTTTAATACAAGCAGCACTGTGGGACACGGCTAAAACGAGCAAGTTGCACGTTAAAAGTGGTTTTTGTTCGCCATTTAAACTATATTAAGATTTTACGTTAATTACGCGCTACAAAAGCAAGATCATGGTTAATAGAAGCAAAGCATCTGTACATTTCAATGTGATTTTAGACGAAAAATAGGGTAAAATTTTTGGTTAATGAACATAATTCAGTGTTCTCTACCATTTTTTATTTGCAATTAATGTTCAGGAAAAAGCTTAAACCTCTTGATTACAGGTAGTTCGAATTCCGTTAAAGTGATCTATGTATTATTATTATTTTTTTTTTTTTTACCTTAAACATTAATCAAGCTTTATTTAATAATTGAATTTGCGCTGTGAATTTATAAAGACAAAGATAAAAAGTTTTTTCATTGAGCAAAAGTCTGATTTATTAAATGAAATTTTCTTAGATTTCTTTCTTTAGAACGTGGAAATTCTGTATTATTATATTTTTGCATTTTATACTTATTATTACTTATTATATTAATCTTGTTATCTTGTTTTGTTTAATTTCTTCATTTAGCAAGTTATTTTATCTAACTTTATTAGCATATTTATGCAAGTATGGTGTGATGCCACCCATCTAAATTAGCAAACATATGTTTGCGGCCCACGAGAGAGAAAAAAAAAGGTTGAATATGCAGTGGCGGCTCCTTTATTTGTTGCATATGAGCGCGTTAACCCCCACAGTAAAACGAAAAAATAAATTACAAAATAAAATAAAATAATATATATATATATATATATATATATATATATATATATATATATATATATATATATATATATATATATATATATATATATATATATATATTTATAACGCTAAGGTACGTGGCGACGAAAAAGCGGTTATTTCTCTTTTACCGATTGTAACGAGTGATTTGTTTAGAAAATCAAACCTGCTGAACCTAACTTTAGCCTGCTTCGTTATTTGTTCTATTACGAAAACTATTGGATATATCGATTCGAAACTATCACTAAGTATAAGTAGTTTATTTTTTTGATTGAAAAAAATGTAAATTTTGTGAAAATCGAACGGTAACTTTATTTACTTTTTGCGAAAAACTAATAAGCCGTGAATAAAATGACTCAGACATTTGAAGAAGTGGTATTGAATTTACTTCCGCTTTAGGGTTTGTCTCTGCATTTACTTTCCGACAGACGAAAGGGTTACCAACTTGCGTGCAGCGATTTTTAGAGTGTTTTCGCATTTCGTACTATTTTTTGACGGACGTGGGCTGCGAAATTTTAAAATGGAGGGTGAAAGTAACAGTCAGGTGAAATCGAGTTATCTCATTGGTGATCTGCTTGCCTGCTTTTCAGAGAGCAATCCATTGGCGGTAGGGAAAACGTCGCCAACTTGTATGCCCATTTCCATGGTAGTAAAACGGAGTGAGAGGAAAAAATGATGTCGATTTTGAATTGATTGTTATCTTCTGTTCCCATTTAAAATAAGTCATCGAAATTAACCCAATTAAGATAATTTGATGACTTTATATTAAGGTTTTTAAATGATAGGACAGGTATTTTTTAAATCAAAAGTAAAAAATAAATTTACTATTTTCACCTTTTAAATCTAAAAAGAAAAACATTCACAAAAATTTGCACTTCCTCTAGAAAAATTTAATAATTATCATCAAAAAGATCTAATTTTATCAAGTTTGGTGAAAAAGAGGTAGGGGACGAGTGTCCCCCACCCAAATTAATTGGGAAATGAATTATTCATGTACTTTTATTTTAAAGAAAGGCTTTATAGCTAATATATTTTTTGTAATGTTTATTCTTTATGTTTAAAATTTATTTAAAAAATAAAGCATTTTTTAAATTTCTATTGGCCATAACTTCTTGAAATTTTTCAGTATTGACGCTTATATTTTTATAATAAGAGCTTATAATTTTTTAAAATGTTTTTTATACTATCCTGAACTGTTTAAAAGGGTTTTTCTAACGTTAGTTATTAAATTTTCTAGAGCAGTGTCGGAATTTTTATATTCTTTTGGATTAAAAAAAAAGCAAATTTCATTTTTCATTTCATTTTTTGTAAAAGTACTTGTCATCAGTGGCGTACCGAGGATTAAATTTCGGGAGGGGCTGAGTAAATTTTCGATAATGTTCTCAACCTAACAGAACATGTTGAATGGTATTGTAAACAGAAATCATGTTTGACAATAAGGCCAGAGGAAAAGGGTAGGGGAGTCAATGCCGAGCCTTCTCCATGCCAGAATAAGTTGAAAAGCGTTAAAGGGTTCTTTCATATACTTTCATTTTAAAGAAAGTTATTATAGCTTAAAATCTATAATGTAAATTCTAGCTAGGGATCTTGTTTGACAATCTACTTATAATAAAATCCGAAGGCAAGAAAGTGTCTGTATCGATTCCGGGCGCGACCACTCTGGTCTGCGAATCGACCATAGTTAAACGCCATGAAAGGTTTAATGAAAAACCTATGCTACATCCGATTCTGCTGTTAAACTATTTGTAAAAGCATATTAAAGCTTTAAATATTTTAATTTTGTTTAAAATCTTCAAAAACTATTTCATGTAAAACATGTATATCAACATTACTGTAACCATTTTTTCTGTAAGCACTTTTTTTTTTCAGAAATAGCGGTGATTTCTTTTGTAGGACGGATTTGAGGTGATCGATCCAGTATATTGGTGCTATCTTCCGGCGGTTTTGAAATTTTGCTTCCATAGCAAATAAAATTATTCTTTCTTATCAAACGTAATTAAAATATAAGGAATATATAGTACAGCGTAATTTGCATTTAATTTTGCTTATCTAATCAAAGAATGAGTTATGTGGTGAGTCAAGCTGTTTAGAAACTCATTGATAACACCTTTTTACAAAAATTTTCGCACATGGATTATTTGTTAATATTTAATTTGAATGTTTTGTCCCATCGTTGAACTATTTCAGAAATTTAATACTGAGTAAAAAAAGAAAAAAAAAATGTATTTATTGTTATCATTTTTATTTGTAAAAATCATTTGTCATTTTTAAAATGTACTTTTCTACAATACAAACCTTTCAATAATAAAATCTTCATGCTGTTTGTTTGTATGAAGTCTTATGAAAAAGAAACGCAGATCAACAATCTGTCATTTTTGACGACGTTATATACTAGTAAATTAATATTCCATGGGACAATCTTAGCATTTCTTTAATCGATTTTTTTTTCGATTTTAGCCTGGATTGGTACTGGCAAGGTACACGGAGCACTTTCTCAGAACCGACATTTTTAAGGGACCCGAAAATTTCTGGTGTTTCAAATTAATTTTATTGCAAACCGACTTAGTGGAATAAGAAATAACAAAATTTTAGATTTAATATACAACTTACGTAAGTCAAAATTGTCAGTGACATCATAAGTATTTATAATTTTTCTCCACATTTAAAGTTTTAAGTTTATCATAGTGCGTCCAAAATATTTCTGAGTCTTTATATATTCTTTAAACTTTCAGATTGGATGTTTTTATTTCATGACTATCTTATCTATAAAATAGCATTTTCTTTAGAGTATATATATTTTTTCAAGTTCGTGCAGCACTAGTTCGTGTTTATTTCACATCATATTTTAGTCTGTCAAGTTTTTTTTTTTACGAATGAATTTCTATAAAAAACAATAATCCAACTTCAGTTCACAATGATTCTCAGTCTTTCATTTACATGTATGCATTTAGTAATACGTAGTTATATTCATACATTTCTCATTCACAGTATTTCTAAAAATATGATAATCTACGATTAGGGCAGAAATATTTTTTGTGGTGAGGACCAAAATTTTGATGGTCTGGCTCTGTTCCGCATAAACAAACTTTCTTTGTTGAATCTTTTTTTTAATAGCAACAAAAAGTTATTTCAAATTCCTAGAGAGAGCATGCATTCCTTCTTTATCTCCCCCCCCCCTCTTATACATGATCATAGGATTTTAATCAAACATATGGCTATTAACCTTCAAGAAATATAGATATATAAAAAAAAAATCAAGTTTTTGAAGGAAGCAATAAATTAAGAATTAATTGGAAACGATTGATCAGATTTAATTTTCTTTAAGTAACTAAAGTTGTTGTATTATTTTTCAATCATATCTAACAATTGTACCGGACATTTACATTTCAAAACATAAAACAAAAAAATACTCCAAAAATTTGAATAAAGAGGAATATTTCGAATAAAAATTGATTCGGTTCATAAATAGATACAACTTTTTTTTGACCACACGTGGTTAAAAAATTTCTTAGAAGCATATACTTTAAAACAATAGCAAATAAACAGCAGCAAAACTGAATTGTAATAATGAATAAAATCCGACCACTCCTCGAATTAGAACTTAAAAATAGTTATTTTGCGTAGAATAAGTAAAAAATAAGAGCAAAAATAATTTCTGAATTTTTTATTGCACAATTTTTTATTGCATCAATTTTTTATTGCATCAATTTTTATTTCGAATAAAAATTGATTCGGTTCATAAATAGATACAAATTTTTTTGAGCACACGTGGCTAGGGAAAGGTGCGTAGAATAAGGGAAAAAATAAGAGCAAAAATAATTTCTGAATTTTTTATTGCACAATTTTTTATTGTATCAATTTTTTATTGCATCAATTTTTTATTGCATCAATTTTTATTTTGAATAAAAATTGAATCGGTTCATAAATAGATACTTAAATATAGAACATTTTATACATAGATATAGAACATTTTTTATTCCATCAATTTTTATTTCATAAATCGATACAACTTTTCTTGACCACACGTGGTTAAAAAATTTCCCAGAAGCATGTTCTTTAAAACAACAGCAAATAAACAGTAGCAAAATTGAATTGTAATAATGAATGAAATCCGACCACTCCTCGAATTAGAGCTTAAAAATAGTTATACTGCGTAGAATAAGGGAAAAAATAAGAGCAAAAATAATTTCTGAACTTTTTATTGCACATATTTTTATCAATAAGGATCTATTTATTAATTTGGAGACCGTTTGAACATTTTGTTTTTGAAATATCTTTGAACATTTTATATATATATATATATATATTTTTTTTTTTTTTTTTCAATTTCTACTATTAGCTCAAACCCTCTATATATTTATATATCTTGTTAAAATTTTCAATCGTTAATAAAATACTTTTTATACATCCACTCAAGTTCAAATACATTTTCTTAAACTTATAGTGGAAGACACTTGATGTTACTACAGTTATTTTAAAGATTAATTCATTAATTAAATTTAATTAATTAATTTTAGTTTTATATTTCATTTCTGTTCAAATGTATAGACCCACTCCATATTTATAGTCTCCTTCGCCTGCGCGCCGCCTGATCTTCGTCCGTGAACAGCCCCACTGTCTTTTTAAGCGTGAAGGTTTCGCTATGGTACTCCATTGTGAAGTTTGGTAATTTTTGAAATTCAACATTTGAAAAACGGCATAATCATTAGATTTGAAATTTATATCAAGAAAAATACAATATTTTACCTTTCTAACACAGTTTGTCTAACAATTATGTGAGAAATACTTTTCGAGCTATTAATTTTTGGTATTTTAGCTATTTATTTTTTATTTAATTTTTAATACATTTCAAAAATTTCTCTTATGTAAGATATTTAGCAGGATATAAATTTAGGAATAAATACCGTCAGTGGCAAAGCGTGTAGATCGCTGGAAAAAAATTTTCTTTTTGACCTAAGTAGGAATTGACTTACCTTTCTTTTTTTTTTTTTTTTATATTACTTGTTAATTTTACTTTTAAACATCAAGTTTCGAGGACTCTTTTGAGGAGCCCCTCTTATGTGAGAGTTCAGGAGATGTAACCCAAATGTCTGCCGTAAAACAGGCCCAATTTATACATACTCAATGTGTATTCAAAACATTTTAATACTTATGCGAATTGCAACCAGTTTTTAGAATTAAAAATATTGAAGAAATATTTTTCAATATTTCAGTGATGTTACAGCAAAAGATAATAATTCTTATTACTCTTCTTTGGAGAGTATAATAATATAAATATGTTAAAAAAAATGGAGAAATGCTTAAATGTATTTATATATTATGGCAGAATAAGATATATATATATATAACCAACTATTTATAATATTGTACTCTCAAAGAAGAGTAATTAAGAATTTTTATCTTTTGCTGGATCAATACCCAGCAAAAGAGTGATCACTGAAAGTACGATCACTGAAATATTGAAAAAATAAATCTACATTTTAATCTAGAAAATATAACTAGTCCTCTCGTAAAAAGACCAGGAACAAAGAAAAATCCCGTAAATCATTAGGAGATAATGTCCTAGTATTAATTCTAGGCATTTTTGAAAGACCCTTCCAAAACCAATATTCAATAATGAAGGGCGTATCATGTTTGATATTGCAATTCACAAAAAAAAAAAATAATAAAAAATAAATAAATAAATAAATAAATAAATAAATAAAAAATAAAAATAAAATAAATAAAAAATAAATATATAAATAAATTAAAAAAATGAGTATGATAATTTAGTAAATCATGTCTTTGCTTTAAAATGCATATATACTAGTAATTATTAAAGATGTCATATCTTTTGAAATATTTTGATTTTGCATTTATTCTCAATAATAATCTCATTATAATAATATCTATGATATCTATTAATAATATCTTTGCACTATTCTCAAAAACTTACGTTATTGCTGTGGTTGTATTTGTGAGACATGACATAATATACTTTATAACAACGCTAGACTGATGTTCATCCAACTGTGCATTAGAAAGATAGGTGGGGGGAGCATTCCCGATCTACAAAGACGACTGCAGTCAGAAACCAGTCGTTGGGGGCCACCGTAATACTTACACATCATGGATATGCATAATATAAAATAGGAAAATAAAACATGTGTAAAACTATTTATAAAAAAGCATTGCAATTCGAATAAAATCGTTATTTGATGACGTCATAAACTTTAAATGCCCTATTACTTCAAAATTGATAATCCTATTATTTACCGGTTTACTGTGTCGGATTAAGCGTCTCATTTCCAATTAAAATATATCTTTGAATTGAAATTTGAATGAAATATGGGGTCAGGAAAAATCGAAGAGTGTGGGAAATAGGATTACAAATATCTCAGCAACTCATCATCCGATCGACTCCATTCTTTATGCAAAATTTGTGTTTTTTATTGTCTTTTATATTCTTTCTTTAAAATAAACAATTTCGAAAAATTTTATATACCTTTTATCAGAACGAATATTTCGAGAGTCCGAAAAAAATAGTTCCGGATAATCGAGGTTACTGAAATTCAATAAGCTTCTTCTCATTATTACATACTAAGTACACACCAAATTTCAAGTCTCTATCTCAATTTGTTCGGGAGATAGAGCGTTTACAGACACACACACAGACAGACGGACGGCAATTTTATTTTTTCTAAAAATATGTTTTTCGAAATCTCCAGTGTCTGAAACGTGTAAATCCGTCAATTTTTTTTTTCGATTTTCAAAACGATTACAAGACTTACAAGGTCACTGTATATCTTACAGATACAAGGTAATAATTAAGTGCACCGATATCTGTAACACCTGCAGACCGGTCAATTTTTTAAACTTGAAACTTTAAAAAAATTCCTGAGCTATGGTAAAGTGCTGGTTGACTGCTTTTCCGAATTTTGCCCACATCTAAACAGAATAAGATTTATTGGATAAACATTAGGATATTAATCGAGAATTTTTGTAGTGGAAGCTAGGAAATTTTTCAATTTATTAAATTATTTTGCTTGTTTGTTTGTATATATTAATGTCTTTAATTGTTACCTGTTTATTTACTAAACGATTTTTACAATTTTCTCCTATTTTATATTCTTGTCAACTTATCACTTCCTTATTTATAAAAAGCACACACTAGAAACTGATTTTCTTGCCAAATAAAATATAGTTAGTTTAATTATGTACCAAAAATTTCTTTCTTTTCCTAAAACTATTTTAAATTATTTATTAATAAAATCTATATCAATTGCAATTAGTAAATGATTTTCAATTGACAAATAATATAAATTACTTTATTCTTTTGCTGTGTTTGTATATGTGTGCTCTTATAACATGTTTATTAAATGAATTAAAGGAATTATTTTTGTTTGTAATTTTTACCTTTTTGAATAATAAACTTATAATGTATTACGTATTTATTTTATTGTCATGTACGGGGTGTCTCAAAAACATTTATCTCGACTTTTATTCCTTAAATATTGATCATAAACATATATTATAAATTACAAATCTACGTAGATAAAAGGTACAGAATTTATCAAATCGGTTAACATTTTCAGGGGATTAAATTTGAAGATATATAAAATTTAAATTTTTATACGGTCCCCGTACGAAAAATTTCCCAGTCAATAAAATGTGACCCATACACTAATAAGGTCATATACAAAATTTCAGAATTTTATCATAAAAAATCTCAGAGATATGTTTAAAAAAATTGATGAGGGGCTAATCGTAAATTAAAATTAAAATGTTTACGGCTGGAGTGCAGATGACGCGACGCAGAAATGCATTATAAGCAGAAAAAGTATGGCTCTTAACTTTAGTTTTATTTACAGATTTACAAAACTATGCTTCCTCAAAAATATCATAAAATTTTACAGGATGAATTTCAGAATGAAACTTGGAAATGACACAGTCAATGAATTTGTTAACACAATTATTATTTATTTATGTAATCATTATTTTATTTCGTAATTTCTGTACGACCCCTGAAACGCGATCATCCGACATGGTTTTTCCCCCTTTGCGAACTCATATCAAGCATTGAAAAGTGGTTTAAATCATCATTTATGTATTTTCATATCTCTGCCACTTTTTATGCTAAAATGCTGAAATTTTGTACATGACCATATTAGTTTATGGGGCACATTATACGCATTGGGGAATTTTTGTACAGGGGCCGTATAAAAAATTTAATTTTGTATTTCTTCAAATTTATTCCCCTGAAAATTTTAATCGATTTCATAAAATTCTGTACCCTTTTTTTAAATGTAACTTTGTAATTTATAATATATGTCTATGATCAATATTTAAGAAATAAAAGCCGAGTACAATGTTTTTGGGACACCTTGTATATATAATATTTGTTGGTAAGAAGGGTATAAAATTATGTACACATGCATCGGAGATCACAGGCCTTCCCTGTACGTTACTTGGATATGTGCCATTTTGTCATAGTGCACAAACAATGGCAATTATTCCTTTCCCCCCTTTCTGTCTTATATGAAATTAATAAAGTACTCTGACATGGCAGACTTTAAAACTTTTTTTCTTTCTTTCTCTTCCTCTTTTTTGCAAGAATGAATTCATTCTAACAGAAAAATTTTAAAACTTCTTATTAATATCATATTTTGAACTATAGAAATATTCTTAAAATTCAATTACACAGTTATTGTTACTTTATTTCACAGGTAATTCATGATAAGTAGAAAAATGAAACCCCCTTAGATGGGGATGTTACTGTCTGTGCCTGCCTTTCTGTCATCCTGGATATTTCTAACAGTAAGTACTTTTTTTTAATTATTATTATTCAATGATAAGGGTACTTGAATTGTCTTTTATTTAAAATGCTTAAAGTAGAGATCAGTCGTTGCCATACAACTTACCTCTTTAAAGGACGGTGGAATATTTTTTATCTTACCTAATTTTAATCAACATTTGTATCAAACAATTTTTTTAACAATAACTTACTTTTACTAGAACTTTAGTGAAAAAAAGCGGCAAAATTACATTTTCTTATTTTCAAATAATGTTTTTTCGAAAATTCTGGTGTTAATTCAACGTTACAGATGCCCAATTACTTACTTGTGCCTAAGAGAGTTAAAAGACTATGCCATTTTGCTTTGGTCTATATTATCATGCTTGATGTTGGATCTGCAGAAGAAACTAGTCGTTAGGGGCCACCGTAATACTTACCCATCATGAATATGCATAATATAACATATGAAAATAAAACATGTGTAAACTACTTATGAAATACATTGCATTTCGAATAAAATCCTGGCCTTGATGGCGTCCTAAACTTAAAATGCTCTATTATTGAATGGCGTAAAAAGAAACATCCTTATAACTCCAAAAATGATAATCCTATTAACTAGCGGTTGACGCGTCGGATTAAGCGTATCATTTCCATTTAAAATATATCTTTGAATTGAAATTTGAATGAAATATAGTGCCATAAAAAATCGAAGAGTGTAGAAAATGTGATTACAAATATCTCGACAACTCATTATCCGATCGACTGCATTCTTTATGCAAAATTTATGTTTCCTTTTATTGTCTCTTATAGTCACTCCTTAAAATAAACAATTTCGAAAAAAATTATATACCTTATACAGAACGAATATTTCGAGAATCCGAAAAAAAATAGTTCCGGATAATCGAGGTTACTGAAATTCAATAGGCTTCTTGTCATAATTACATTCTAAGTACATACCAAATTTCTAGTCTCTATCTCAATTTGTGCGGGAGATAGAGCATTTACAGACACACACACAGACAGACGGGCGGCAATTTTTTTTTCTAAAAATATGTTTTTCGGAATCTCCAGTGTCTGAAACGTGTAAATCCGTCAAAACATTTTTTTCTATTTTCAAAACGATCACAAGACTTACCCTACACCAAGTATGATGGGTAAGTAAAACTATTTGGGAACGTTTCGGGAATTCATTGGCAGCAAAAGAAATTTTGTTTTTATAAATGTTTATTTAAATCTCGAAAATATATTGTTTTCTGAGGTTTCTAAAAATAATGAATGCTTTTTGGAATCGAGGATAATTCGGAAAAGGGTGTTGAGCATTTTCGTTCAAGGTATATTACTTACCCATCATACTTGGTATAGGGTAAGTCTTGTAATCGTTTTGAAAATCGAAAACATTTTTTTACGGATTTACACGTTTCAGACACTGGAGATTCTGAAAAACATATTTTTAGAAAAAAAAAAAAAAAATGTTGCCTTCCGTCTGTCTCTGTGTGTGCATGTAAACGCTCCATCTCCCGAACAAATTGAGATAGAGACTTGAAATTTGGCATGTACTTAGTATGTAATAACGGGAAAAAAGCTTATTGAATTTCAGTAACCTCGATTCTCCGGAACTATTTTTTTCGGACTCTCGAAATATTCGTTCTGATAAAAAGTATATAAAATTTTTCGAAGTTGTTTATTTTAAGGAGTGAATATAAAAGACAATAAAAAAAAGCATAATTTTTGCGTAAAGAATGAAGTCGATCGGACGATGAGTTGCCGAGATATTTGTAATCCTATATTCCACACTCTTCTATTTTTCATGGCCCTGTATTTCATTCAAATTTCAATTCAAAGATATATTTTAATTATAAATGAGACGCTTAATCCGACGCAGTAAACCGTAAGTTAATAGGATTATCATTTTTGGAGTTATAAGGATGTTTCTTTTACGCAATTCGGTAATAGAGCTAATATCAATCCTGATAATAAAATATCTTCTAATATCAATCCTGATTTTTTTTATTAGACCTTGTGTAACAATAGTACTCACTGCATTTGTTTTGGGGCCCTGATGTAAAAGTCATAAAAAATGTAAATAAGAATTTGAAATAAAATGCAATGCATAAACATTACTATAATTTTATGTATTGTATGATTATATTTGTAAATTGATGTATATTGTTTACAGGGACTGAAGGTGGGCCTTGGCTATCTCCTGACCATGTGCCAGGTGTTCTATCGCTTACACCTGTTTATATAGAGTGGTATTTCTGGTTAGTAGCAATTCTATATTTATTTTCTTATTTAGATAAATGCAAATATTATTTGACTAACATTATAGGTGGGAGCTCTGGGCTATTTTATTACAGTATTTTAATACTGTATCTGAGCGTTTTGGTTCATCAGATGAACATACACGGTGTTCCAAATTTATTTTTACAACTTTGACTCTCCATAGATTTTTGTAGGTAGTTAGGTGCAAGTGCTGGTGCAGTTGTGTATCGTTGTCGGTTGTAACTCCAACTGTCTGGTAGTTGTACGAATGGACTTTGTTGGAAACTTGGTTGAACACGTACCGTATTTTCTTGACCCTGTGCTTGGCCGGCCAGACCCATTTTTATGCAGCACACTAGAAGGTCACGTCCATAGAACTAGGAATAAAAACCAGAAGGAAGATAATAAGTGGTGTTTTACGCAGCATCTTCCCAGCTCACCGTTTGCCACAGGAATTTTTTTATTTACGCCGACTTCCCAAACTAATTCAAAGCAGGGGAATAGTATGACGTACTTATCTCTTTCTTGGCACCTTTACCCTCGATATTTTCTTATTTATTTAAACGTTTGATAGATTGTTTTTATTTTGCTACGGCTGTTGATGCGAAGGATATGTTATACACGGAGTGTAAACATAATGCAATCTATTTAAAGCTTTGTTTTTAAAGTTACGTATATTTTCTTTTTGTTATGGTGTGTGTGTGTGGTGAGGCTATGTTTTTCCTAAATACCAGTAAAATAATAATTAAAAACAATAATTGATTGCTTTTATAACTAATATTTAACTCGATATTTTCAATTTGTATTCCGGTATTTGATATCTTTATTTTTATGACGATAAAGAACTCCGGTCTAATTTCTTTAAATAACTCATAAAAAAAGAACTTTGTTCAAGAATCAGCTGAAATTCGATATATTTTAAAACTTTATTACGCTTTCTTACGTAATGCGGCTACTGATAAAATAAACACACACATTTACCTCCACCCCCCTTATCTTCTGATAATTTTGAAAAAGAAAAGAAAGTAAAGTTTATTTATTATAAAGGATTGAATAATTAAACAATAGGATAAAATATTTTTTTTAGTTAAAAGGATTTACAGTAATGCTGCAATCAATACTAGCTGAGTCAAAATTTTTTAAATTGTTGAGCGGGGAAAATACTTGGTTTTTTTTTCATTATTAATTTTAATTTACGTATTCTACATTTTTAACTACCTTGTCAAGTAGCTTTTCTAGGTGCCATGCTAATACAGATTTGAATTTAAGATAATGTTTTTTTTTCTGCAGGTTACCTTACTGCTGCATACTTTTGTTAAAAATTGCTCGCATTTCATAAAAGACATTGTTTTATTGTATGAAATTAGGAAATACTAATAAAATGTATCATTTATATTATTTCTTTTGTCAACATCCCTTTTTATAAGCAAATAAAAAACGCAAAACGATAATTGAGATACCATATGAAAAAATTTTGAACAGGTTTCTAACATAGTACACTCGCATTTCGTTAAAACATGCTTGATTAAAAATTGAAGTTAATTAAAAATTAAGTCAACATTGTTTTCATAAATAAAATGAAAGGTTTTTCTCAAATCAGCGTTGCCACAAAAATAAAATACTGCATCAATGATTATTAAAATAAATATGTTGCAATAGATAAAGTGCGACAAAGTTGTTGCACAGGTTTATATTATGTTTATGATTAAAAATCAAAATTTAAACTGAAGTCTCAATTTATTTTTCTTTCTCCCATGTTTTTTCCAAAACAGATTATGTCACCCTCTAATGCAGTTAAAATGCAATTAATTTCTTTTCTTTTCTTTCTTTCTTCTTCTTCTTGTTTTTTTTTTTTATTTTTTTTTTTGCGCGTTTGCTATCCGCGGCCAGTTTTTACTGTAACTTTGGTGGAATAAATTAGATGATATTCTGGCTTGACTAATGTTTGGAAATATTTTTAGTTCTTATTTTTTTTTTAAAGTTTAAACCTGCATCTAAAAAATATTAGACTGCAGTACGAAATATTCGCACGGGTCCACTGGTGTTTATATACACTGCTCAAAACAATTAAAGGATATTGCAGTTTTAGATGGATTTTGTATCTGGGAAACTTTTTAGCTGATTGATACATGGTCGACAGACATAGTAGGTTATATGAGAATAAATTACACATGTTTGGCAGAAAAAAATGCATTTTATTGCGCATTTGTGTACAAAAGGAAAAAAACACAATTTGTGCATATGAGAAAAAAAGAATAAGAAAAGGTGTTTTCTTCAAAGAAAATCATTTTCAGTAGGGGGTATGGTTTCCACGGGCGGCCAGCAACGTTGAAAACCTTTGAGGCATGGACTCAATGAGGCTATTAATGACGAGTTGGGGTATTCTGCCCCACTCTTCCAGAAGAGCTCTTTCCAGTTCTTGGAGAGTTTGTGGGGGTTGTTGGCGGCCAGAAACTCGTCATCCTAGAGTGTCCCAAACGTGCTCGATTGGATTCATGTCTGGAGAACACGCTGGCCATTCCATTCGAACGATTCCTTCCTCGAAAAGGAAATCCTCCACCAGGTTTGCACGATGTGGCCTGCAGTTATCGTCCATTAAAATGAAGTTATCTCCGATTGCTGCAGCGTAAGGGACTACAATAGGTCTGAGGATCTCATCCCTATATCGGCGACCAGTCAGAGCTCCATCTCGAATGATGTAGAGGTCAGTGCGCCCGTCAATGGAGATGCCACCATACACCAACACTCCTCCACCGCCAAATCTGACACTTTCGTGCACGAACGCAGGATTATTCCTACTGCCACGGTCCCTCCAGATGAAAATACGCCTATTATCCGGATGCACAGAAAAACGGGACTCGTCAGAAAACAGAATATTGCTCCATTCATTTCTCCTCCAGTTGACATGCTCGGTTGCCCACACCCTGCGGTCGCGACGATGCCTTGATGTTAATCTAACACATACCATCGGTCGGCGAGCATACAGACCTACAGCATGGAGCCGGTTTCGGACAGTCTGAGTTGAAATCGTGGTGCCTATAGCCGAGCGAAGGTGTTGTTGGAGAAGAGTAGCGTTCATGTTTCGGTGTCTCTGAGCTGTTAACGCTAAATACCGATCTTCATTGGGCGTTGTTGCCCGTCTACGACCTTGCCCTGGTCTTCGGCCTGCACATCCACTCCCCCAAAAACGGTTCCAGATCCTGGAAATGACACTTTGTGACACTCCAATGGCTTGCGCTACTTCGGCTTGAGTTTGGCCCCCTTCTAACCTACCAACAATTCTCCAAGCTTCTGAATCTGTCAAATGACTTCGCTGAGACATCGTACTCATCGAAACAAAGCAATCACTGAATGCCGATCATCCTTGTCTTCATTCTCTTTTATCCAGTTGAAAGTCAAATTTCATTCGCTGCCGCTGAAGCGACGTTTTTGACGTCGAACTCAAAATTTGCATACTCCACAGTTTGAAAACCAGAAAAATTTGCATTTGTGATTCTCTTCTTCTATTTTCGGCAAAAAAAATTTCGTTTATATCTTTATTTTATATAAAACTTCAAATATCCTTTAATTGTTTTGAGCAGTGTATTTCCAAATAAGGAAACTAAATACTTTAAAATACTTTATTGTATAAATATTTAATAAAACATTCATATAAAAGAAATGCAACACTGTGCAGAAAAATTCACTTTATGAAAATGAAATTAATAGAATTAAAAGGCGAAGAACGAGTTTGACCGCGACCTACGTTATACACGGCCGGTACATGACGTTTAAAACGTCACATGAAGTGGATCATTTTTACACGGCGATTGGTGCAAAGAGCCGCGCCCGCACTTTTGTACCAATCTCCGTGTAAAAATGATCCATTCCATGTGACGTTTTAAACGTCATGCACCGGCCGTGTATAAGGTAGGTCCTGGTTTGACAGTCATGACACGATATGAGAATGACATAAGCGAAAAGCCATCGTGCAAGACGAGGGTTAGTAGGAACGTCTATGCCAAGATAAAAGCCAAGTTTTTGCCAATATCGGTGGGGTTGCAAGTATTTCGTTTAGCCGTCTTCCCACCAGCCCCGTTACGCTTCATAACGAATTGGTCACGTGACTTTCTTACTGGTTGTTCCTAGTTCTATGGTCACGTCCGTCTTTTGTTCGGAAATTTATTTGGGCTTGTATATACGACTTCCTCTCTATGGACCTTTTCCTGCCTGTAACAAACATTTTTTGGTACTTTTCCAATATACGGACCTTGGCGAGAGAAGGAAATTTGGCAACAAATTTTCTGGCAACTTATTCACTGTTTCATATAAATCAGTAATTTTTTTAATATTTATACAATTTATTTAATATAAAGAAGCCAATTATTTATTTATATATATACAAACAGAAATAAATTGCATATGAAAACAATAATAATAATAACAATATATAAATATAATGTTTATATTCATATTCATATAAAAACAAGCATAAAAGTTCATAGTTGTTTATATCATTTGACAGCAAAGCGAATTGTCTTAAAAAAAACTACAAGGCCCCTTAGTGGAAATCATAGAAACTCGACAGAGTTTCTCGCTAAGCATAAGAAACAGCAATGCATTGAACCGTAAATGAAAGGAATTTCCGCCAATGGATGCCAAACGATTTTACAAAAAAATTTTAGCACTCTGTCTAGTTTATATTTTGTGGACGGGACAAAACGGGTTTTTGACACATCTATATCTCGCTTTCTATTTATGATAGAAACAAAATTCTTGATTCTATGGAATGGGGCGTGCCAAGGGACTAAGAATTGAAAATTAAACAAAATCTGACGAATAGGTTTTCAGTAAATGCGATTTTAAAAGTGCTGTTTTTTGCACTTTTTAAATCTTGTTCAGACCAAAAACTGTTGACAGGGCTACAGCAATGTGTAATTATAGGATTTTTACGCGGTTTACGTTATTTGAATCGTTTTTATGAGTAGTTCGGACCTTTGTAAGTTTCATGTAAAAAATATTAATTAGTTTTTGATTTCTATCAGTTTAAAGTTATTGATTCCTATACTTAACATAGAGCAAAAAACTGTTGACAGGGCTACAGCAATGTGTAACTATCGGATATTTACGCGGTTTACGTTATTTGAATCGTTTTTATGAGTAGTTCAAACCTTTGTAAGTTTCATGTAAAAATATTAATTAGTTTTTGATTTATATCAGTTTAAAGTTATTGATTCCTATACTTAACATAGAGCAAAAAAATAATAAATGACCCAACTCTTTTAGGAATGGTCGTATACACATGATATTAAGATATGTTATTACACTCGACCCAAGTAAGCTTCCTATTATAAAAAATCGTAACATTTAAGGTTCGTTTACAGGGTCTCACAAAAGATCTTTTGATATAGGGCTAAAGAGTTGTGTAATTATCCGATTTTTACGCGGTTTGCAGCATTTGAATTGTTTTTATGAGTAGTTCAAATGTTTAAAATTTCGTGCAAAAATATTAATTAGTTTTTTATGTATACCACTTTAAAGTGATTTATTCCTATACTTAAGATGAAGCAAAAAAAATATTAAATGGTCTAACTCTTTTCAAAAAGAACGTATGCGCATGATGTTAAAATATGTTATTACGAACGACCTAAAGTTAGCTTCCTATTGTAAAACAGAATTGTAGAATTTACTGTTCGTTTATAGGGTAACTCAAAAGATTTTTTAATAAGACTAAAAAGTTGTCTAATTAGCAAATTTTTACGTTGAAGCACATGATTCCTGTACTTAACACAGAGGAAAAACAATAGTAAATTGCATAACTTTTGTCAAATTGGCTATATACACAAGATATTCAAATATGTTACTACATCCTCTCTATTGTAAAGCGGCATTGAAGCATATACGTTTCGTTTACAGAGTCTCTTACAAGATCTTGATTACATTACAACCGATGTATATTTACTGAGTGAGATGTATTTTAATGATTTTACACTGTTTCAATCTCTGTAAGGTTTCATTATCTTGCTTTAAAATTTAATATGAGTTCATTTTGTCCGTCTGAAATCTCGTCGATGTTAAGCTCTAAATCTATTAAAATATAGTGTTTTCATCGATTAAAAAAACTGTGTTTATTTATAAATATATAATTCTAGCGTATCAGGAATTGATTGAAATAGCGATTACAAAATTCCAACTTTACGTTCATGCGCTGAGTAATAGAATGTAAAAATGTTGCTACGCCAAGATTACAAGTTTTGTGTTTAAATATTTGCCGTTCATCGAATCTCCGGCTATGATTAACTTAAAATGCTAAATTTCGTACACAGTAGGTGATCGGTAACGAACTGTTCGGTTTACGAACAAATCGGTTAATGAACACTTTCTCGTGAGATTTTTATGTTCGGAGAACGAACACCTCACGAAACAAAGCCATGATGAAGCAATGCCGTGTTTCATATTTGCCGAGCTATACTTATTGCCTCTATTGTCAACTTTGAGAACATTTTAACAGTTGCATACATATGTCCTAATTAATTCATGGACTGCCGGAGATTGGGGACCTATATTTTAGGATCACCGAATTGGAATGAACAGACTATATGAACAGAAATCACTTTAATAGTTTTTATACTTTTGCGAACGTTGCGAATTTTATATTTTTCAAATTCTCGAAACGTTGAGTTAAAAAACTTAAACAAATAAAAAACTTCTAAGGTGCTCAGTAATTTTGAAAAATAATATATTTAATATGTTAGTATAAAAATCCCTGTAAATTTTTATACTAATAGAAATAGGTTCGTAGAAAAAAAATGTTGATTATTCTCGGTAAAGTATGCTCCATAAACTTATCGTTGTAGTTGACCGAAAAAAAGTGCTTCTTATTTTTCCACATTTTTCTGAAACTGTAGTATTTTAATTAGGTTGTAAACTACTGTAAAATTGTCTAATTTTTTGTTTTTGAATGTATATAAACGGAAGAGTGATATAAACAAAAGAAAAAGGAAAATAAATATGTCATAAATAATCTGATGAATACAATGTAAGGAAATTAATATAAAAGTTTCCCCGTTGTTATGGTAGCGACATGGACATTGGAATAAGTCACTCAATAAATTATATAATTCTGATGTATAATTCTGTATATAGCATCACTATTATTTTTTTTTGCCCCTTTCATCTTTTCTTTTCTGAATAAAAATGGAATCCGTATAGTTGAAATTAAATACGTTACAAAAAGGAGTGATATCTCATCAAAAACAACTCGTTGTAAATGATCCCGCCAAGCCACAAACCTAAAACGTCAGTCACAAAAAGAAGTGATATCACATAAAAAGAAGCGATATAGAAGTGCATACTCCGAGTCCCGTGTAAAAATCTATCACCACTCATAATGTTTCCAAAGGACTCCGAGTGAGGTACAGTATGCGAAAATTGCTTGGCGACCTGCAGGCTTTTATAATGTTTGCGTTTCCTGCAATTACATATGGCTATATTATTTTTATTTTCTTTTATTTTCTTTTATTTTCTTTTATTTTCTTTCATTTTATTTTATTTTCTTTTATTTTATTTATTTATTTATTTATTTTGCTCCCATAAAATTGTAAAAGTTGAAGCTTCTGTGTTTGCATGTCCTTTCTTATTTATGAGCTTGAAAAATCAATTTGTTGATTTTATTTACCATTATTTAAACTAAAAACACCACTCTTACGAAGAGGATTTTTTAAGTAAACGTATAAAGATTTTGAGTTTGTAATATATATATATATATATATATATATATATATATATAAACCTTATAATAAACGTTAACTAAATTGAGATATATTGCAGTAATTCTAGCGTAAGGGAATGGCATAGATATGGGGGGAAATCCGTTCTGTCAGTTCTTTCGCATACAAAAATATTTATAAAAGTGGTATAACAAAAATATAAAATTTATTTTTCGATTTTCAAAATTGATATACTACATATATTACAAAAGCCTGCAGGTCGCCAAGCAGTTTTCACATACTGTTACCTCACTCCGAGTCCTTTGGAAACATTATGAGTGGTGATAGATTTTTACACGGGACTCGGAGTATGCACTTCTATATCGCTTCTTTTTATGTGATATCACTTCTTTTTGTGACTGACGTTTTAGGTTTGTGGCTTGGCGGGATCATTTACAACGAGTTGTTTTTGATGAGATAAAACTTTATAAGCGCACAACAAAACATGCAAACAAAAACGAACTTCGCTGTATTGTTTTCGCTTAGGTTCTTATGAAAGGTCAAAGTTGTAAAGAATATTTTGGAACATCCTGTATTTTGTACCTATTATAGTAGCTATATGTACAAAATATCATCTATATTAGATATATGAAGATTGTCATGTATATTAAATAAATAAAAAGTAAAATCAGAATTTGTTAAATTTTAACTTTCTTGCAAACTTCATTCGCCCCCATATGTATAATTAACAAATTAAAATACGTGGCAGATTTTTTTAGAGGTAACAGTACCAGTAGTGAACACTTTAAGAGCTTTTTTCGCCTGTATTTAGTGCACCGTTATAATTTTTAATGTATCCGACAGCAGCTCGTGTTCGGTATCTGATTAACTCTTTCTGACATGGCTATACTGCATAAATTGCTGCTTTAAGAATTTTCGGTTCCAGTACTAGACACGTTTGAATTCCTGCAGAAAACTGCAAATAAAAGACGAAACGGCCAAAAATATATATCAACAAAAAAGTTTCTGTTGTTACATGAATGAGTTAATACAATAAGAAAGAAAAAGTCCTTCCGATCTGTGCCGGGAGGAAAAGGTAGCTTTCATAGTTCATGTTTTTAAAATTTCATCTAATTTTATACCCGAAGCTAAAATGGTTTGAACCCGATTATGGAAGATTCAATCCCGGATTTTTTTAATACTGAATTTGAATGCGAATTTCATGAGATTTATAGCATAACAAAAAAAAAAGATTGTTTCAAAATGTCAGCCACCCTAGAATTTTAAATTGCCATATCTCAGTCATTTTTTGAGATAAAGCCAAAAGAAAAAATGTTCCGGAATCCTTATATCACGTTCTAACAGTTAACGGAAACAATTTTTTCAATTTATAACTTTTTTGTACAACTTTTTGAATTTTTAAAAATTAAAATTTTTTTAACTGGTTGCCATTTTGAAAAAAGATGGCGGATGAAGCTGGCCACCGAACTCGGTCGAGACCTTGGTATATCCTATACACATACTCAGTCACATCCAAATCGGTTCATAAATAAGAGAGTTACAGCATGACAAATGTCAGATATATATATATAAATCAACATTTGAACGGAGGGTGGTTTTGGGGTCTGGGGGATCATGATCAGTGAAAATATACCAAAATTTTTTGGATTTGCTTTCCTCAGAACGGCTGCAATGAAAGCTACCTAAAAAAGTATCACAAGCTAAAAAAGATTTAACAAATTAAACTTTGTAGCAACAAAAATTGGCTTGCCTTATTCCAATCTACAAGAAATCACGAGAATGTGACTGCACGGTGACATGGAGTTGAAATCACCCCATTCCGGAACTGATGTCTCCAAATCTCTATAGTTAGAGGTGTGGACAAGCGACTACTACCCTTCGGGAACAGCTAACTTGTCAATGGACATTGTACTGTAGAGAGAAGTGTACGTCCGCGAGAAAAAATAGTTCTTTACTGAATTTGAAAGAAAAAGCACTTTAAATCTGATTTTATTTATATTATAATAGCTTTAAATATCGTTAAAATTTCGAAAATTGCAGAGGAAAGAATTTTCTATATTGGACTAAAAGACAAACAGAATTCCTTTTACGGATCTTGGAAAATCACCGCGCAAACCAGAAAAATGCATAAATTCACATGAAAAAAATTCGAAAAAAAATAAAAAATTCTCTGTACGAATTCAAAGAAACTTTATAGAAAATATTATAAAATTTACTAAATTGTACTAAAAGTTTATAACCGGATTTAATTTTAAAAATGTGAAAATATCTTCGCGAAACGCAAAAACCCCGATGAATCGTGTAAAAACCGCTAAAATTTAAAAAGTCCTTCCGGCCTGTACCGGGAGGAAAAGGTAGCTTTCCTATATTTTCGTTTTAAAATTTTAGCTAATGTTACACGAAAACAGCAAGTTAAAATGCAAAGAAACGTTTACAAAAGATTCCTTAATACTGAATTTGAATAAGAAATTCGCCAAATTATTGAGCAATAGCCAAATTGGCTTCATTTATGAAGACTTATTTTGGTCGCCAAATTTGGCGATATTTCACCAAATGTCCCCAATTTTGGCGAGAATTTGGCGCTAACGGATATGAATATATAGTTTTATGCGTTTGATTGGGAAAATTATTACAACAATGAAAGAAAATAATTTGCGAGTAATCGCGTTAATATGCTGTTTTGTTTCAAAATGTCAGCCACCCTAGAATTTCAAACTGCTCTATCTCAGCCATTTTTTAAGATAGAGGTAAACCAAAAAATGCTCTGGATTCCTCGTATCAAGGCCTAACACTAAATTCAAAAATAAATTTGAATTTTTAACTTTTTTGTATATTTATTTTAGTTTTAAATTTTTAAGTGGCCGCCATCTTGAAACAAAATGGCGGACCAAGCTGGTCAACGAACTCGGTCGAGACATTAGTGAGCTTAATACACACAATTAGTTTCATCAAAATTGATTTATAAATACGAGAGTTATCGTATGACATAGGTCAGATATATATATATATATATATATATAAATCAACATTTGAACGGAGGGTGGTTTTGGGGTCTGGGGGTCATGATCGGTGAAAATATATCGAAATTTTCCTGAACTGCTTTCCTCCGAACGACTGCAATAGGTAGCTTTATACTTTTTTGTATTGAAAGCTACCTAAAAATCGCAGATGACAAAATTTAGTAAAGTGGGCTAAAACAATGTAACCGGAATCTGGCTATCCAATGATCTACTTCAAGAGTAAACAAATAATATAAATTAATTCCGAAAAGGGACTTTCTACAAGCCAAAATCATCACTTATCTCCCAGTATGTGAATCCTATTAGCGCCAAAGTGGGTAAACAGTCTGGCGTATCTTTGGCTCAATTGAAAAGTAAGATTTGCCAGAAGAGTAGAGGGTTGTAATCAGAAATCTCATGAGGGGCGATAACCTCTGCCTGACTTTCAAAACCTGTTTTTTTTAAGTTCAAATTTTAAAGGGTCCATAACTGGTACATTGTCCACCACCGGCACTGTTACTTTACTTTTCGAAAGCGTTTTAAAGTTTAATCTAGTAATTTCTCGAATATTTAACAAAATTTTCATTCAGATATTTGTAAGCGTACCCATGTATCCATGTACACATTTATTTTTTCAGTTATAATGTGAGAAAAATCATGCCCCCCTCATACATGACTTTTCTTTCTTTTGTATCTTTCGATCATCTTTTCTTAGATTGTTTACCTATTTTTTTCTGCTGCAGTATTAGTTAAAAAAACAGAGCAACAATATAATATTTTTCAAAGGTTGCTTGCATTTCTTCCAGTATTTTTAAATTGATTTTTAAAAATACATTTTCATAACATTTTGTCTTGTGTTTTGCATAAATGATGTAGAAAAATCTACAACTGTTAACCCATTTGCATCTTTTGGAAAAGTGGAAAATTTGCCATCACCAAAAATGTTTTTTATTTTATCAAAACGGAAATAGTTGAAAACGAATAAAAAATAAAAAAAACTAATGGCGTAAACAAAAATTTTATAATATTATTTAGCTCAATAAAATTCATACATGTCAAATCCATGGGGATCCAATACACGTAAATTAGCTTTGTACTTAAATTGTTTAAAGCGCAAACTTTTATATTAAATATTTTTATGTTTACCCAACATTTATCTATCGCAATTTAGCGGCATCGATTTTTTAAACTATTATTTTCATACTTAAAAAGCTATTCATTTTCTGTTGCGACACAAATTTTTTTTCTATTTAATGCTTTCCAACATAATTGAAAAGTATTTATAAATTTGGTTTGTCTGTCTGCCGTCTGTTCGTGCTTTAATTCGCGTAAATATACTCGGATTGCTTTGAAATTGACATATGTTATTGGGATTAACTATGGCATCTTTGGTATTGAAAATGATGTGTGCAGCAATGATGGTTCTTTTACAGGGACACTCAGAAATATTACGATCTATGGAGAAATTTTTTTGCGGCGTATTGTAATGATGTCACACAATTTTACACATATTCAAATTGATACATATCACTGAAGTGACTACAAGGCACTTACTTTAGAATAGGGTGTGCATAGAATGTATCGTTCATTTACAGGGACACTCAAAAGAATTCCATTTCACTACGGTCTATGAGGAAAATCATTTGCAGTGTATTTTAACGACGTTAAATTACAGTGGAACTTCCATTTAACGAAGTCTCATCGTTACACTTAAAAACTTCGTTATGAAGAAAATTCGTTAAATAGAAATTAACTTAAATTCATGAAATTTTTTCTTGAGATATGACAAACAGGTATTGGATTCAGAAGCATTTGATTCAGTTTCAATTATGAAGCCGTGTTTTACAAAACAGTTGTGTACGGTCTATGAAATCACGTCACATTCCCATGCTTTGGCCCAATGTTTCATCAGCTCTGATACACAGAATCTCAAACTAATGTTTTCACTACATCGGCTTTTTTCTGTCTTTTTCGATCATGTACTTCAAGATTTTTTATTATTCCTTAGACTAATGATTGAAGCTTAGCTGTATTGGCAGGAACAAAATAACATTGATGTTCTTCGATTTGTATTTTGAAGTACGTTCTTTTGGATATACAAAGCAATTGTCTATCAGCAATGGAAGGTCAGAATGGTATGTGTCTGACTCTAATAGATATTTTTTGTTTCAATGTATCTGACGCCATTGCGACACCTCATCTTCTATATCATTGAAGGTAAAAAGGGGATTTTGACTTCCCCCAACTGCCAGCGCTGGTGTCTCGGAGTGGGAGAATAGTGATAACAAGTGTTTTTCTTAGTGTGAAAAAAAATTGTTTTATTTAGCACCAAGCAGAATGGAAATTATTTAAATGTGTTCATTTTCATACAATCGAATCCGCTGAAATAAATTTGCATATCCTTCGAACAGCAATCGTTTAATTTGAATTCTGTACACGTACAAAAGTGGAATAAACTTCGTTATATAGAATATATTTTTCGTAATATGGAGATTAATTTACATGCTAATGGTGTTCAAAGTCAAAGTTCTGCAGAAAATTTCGTTAAGTAGAAAACTTCGTTAAATAGGGACTTCGTTAAAGGGAAGTTCCACTGTATTTTATACCTATTCAAATTGATACATATAATTGAAGTACAATAAAAGGAGCTTACTGTAGAATATAGTATGCATAGAATCTATTGTTCATTTACAGGGACACTCAAAAGAATTTGTTTAAAGTACTGTATGTGAACAATAATTGCTGGTAGCACGTTTTCAGTTGTGATACTGTTAAAAATAATCTAATAAAGAAATTCACAAGTATTTTTTTTTTGAATTTCACAGAAAAAGTCCCTTTTCGCGACAAAAGAGTATTTTCCGTTAAAAAACAGAAAATTTCCTCTTATTTCCTGAAAACAACGGAACGAACGGAGACGAAAGGGGCCAAAGGAGATATCAATGAACAATAATTGCTGGTAGATTGTTTTCAGTTGTGGTACGCCCTTTTAAATGTAACTAATTTTTTGCATATTAATTGGTGTATATAAATTCTATAGATCATATACAGGGTTGCTCAAAAGATCTCACATATATTTCCATTTAGTGGCGGAAAATGCTGAAGGTGAATTTTCAATTGTGCTATGTATTTCCTAACTGAAGTAAATTTTAACATACTGTGTCTATAGACAATATACAGGGCTGCATAAAAGAATTCCGATATTTTGTGTGACTTTTGGTAGTAATTGCTGAAATTGTGTTTTCAAATGTGTTATACGTTTTCTAAATTGTTTATTTAATAAACGGGGAATACCAGAAAGTAACTCGAAGAAACAACAAATTCAAAAATCACAATCTTTTCTGATCTATGCAATTCTCTAAATTTACAAATCTCAACTCAAAAAACTAAAGCAATGTTATTTGGTAGATATATTCTGACTAGCAGGAAACCTATATTCAAATTGCAAAACATTAGAATAAATATCACGAAGAGCTTAACTTATTTAGGTTTAGTATTAGATTCTAAATTTAAATGGAAGACCATCTAACTTATGTGAAATCTAAAATTTCAAACTTCATACTTGGTTTTAAAAGATTTAACTTTTTTAATCACGGAATCAACCCGGATATTTTGAAAATATGGTATAAAACGGTAGTTTTTAAACAGATTACTTATGGATATGTTTGGTTTCCTGATTTAAATTGCCACGGGACAAGGGAGATGGAAATCAATACAGAGAACTGCTCTATTAAATTTAATAAAAGTATGCAAGAGTATCTCCACTGACGCATTATGCGTTCTAACTGGCATTCCTCCATTATATATTACGCTGAATAATGACTATAATTGCTACCAAGTAAAATAAACTATGGAATTTTGTCACGGTATTGTGAAAGTGTTGTAAAATGCTTCATAATCTATGATTGACGCATGATTTTTCGTTCTTGTTTAGACATGAAGCTGATGTTTCAGAAAATCGATGCTGCTATATTACGATAGATAAATAGTAGATAAACATAAAAATATTTAATTTAAAGGTTTGGGATTTAAGCAATTTAAGTACAAAGCTAATTTATGTGTAAAAGTATCAGACTCGTCTCCATGGATTTGGCATTTAGTAACTGCCTTCACCTGATTTCTGATTAGAATCTTATAAAAGATTTGTGCTCATATATGCTCTTTTGATTATACAGACCAGAAAATTTCGGCGCATTTATGCGCTAATAATGCAAATAGGTTAATGAACAATTACTGATTTATTTTAAGTAATGTACATTATATCTGAAAATTTTTGAAAGCCTATTAACTTTATTAATTAGATGTGTTATAGGTTTCATTATAAATGTTTTCATTGTATTTTCTTAATGTTATGTCTTGCTGTTATCCTGTCGATTTTAAGTAGATTCCTTCAGTTGTGGATGGGGTCTAGCATAAGTAGTTGGTGGCGTCTGTAAAATTGCTTATTACGTAATTTTTGTCTGTAGTAATTGTCCGTGTTCGTTATTAAATGATTTCGTTTAACATTCTACTGCGTGGTACTATGGTAATCTACTTTTTAGCCATTCAAGATACAGTAAAAATTTTCAAAAAAATTTGTTCATAACTAATATTAAGCGCAAAGTAATTTGAAATTAAGTCTTTTTACTTTCTTCTATCTTTACAAGAAGAAAGTATTGGATTCATGAAAATTTTCGACGGATTTATACGTTTTAGAAGGTCCTGAAAACGATTTGACCATTTTTAGAAAATATCTGTCTGTGACTCTGTAACTCTCTCTGTCTGTATGTGACAAAAAGTTTGTGGGCGCTCTCTCTCAAGAACTAATGCACGAAATTTAATAAAACTTTATATTCAGTTAGTCCCTGATATAAATTGGTGCTGATTAATATTTGGTGAAAATCGCCCGACAGGTGGCGCTGCTATGCTGCATTTTTCGCGATTACCTCAATAGCTCTATCTCAAGAACGAATACACTTATTTTCATCAAACTTCAGGTTCAGTTAGACCTTGACATAAATAGACGCTGATTACGTTTTGGTGCAGATATCCCAACAGGTGGCGCTGCTATACCGCTTTTTTCTCGATTTTTACGATAGCTATATCTCAAGAACTAATGCGCGGAACTTCATCAAACTTCAGATTCTGTTAGACCTTAGCATAATTAGATGCTGCTTACTTTGTGGTGTAAATTGACCGACAGGTGGCACTGCTATACCACTTTTTTCTCGATTTTTACTATAGCTATATCTCGAGAACTAATGCATGGGATTTCATCAATCTTCAGTTTCTGTTAGACCTTGACATACATAGATGCTGATTACGTTTTGGTGTAAATTGCCTAACAGGTGTCACTGAAATGCAATTTTTTTCATTATTATCAACATTATTATTCATTATTATAATTATATCTTAAGAACTAATGCACGGATTTTCATCAAACTTCAGATTCAGCTAGATGTTGACATAAGTCGTTGTTGATTAGGTTTTGGTCTAAACCTCCCAACAGGTGGCGCTGCTATGCTGTATTTTGCAGGATTCACACGATTTTAGCAATAGTCCTATCTCAAAAACTAATGCACAGAATTTAATAAACCTTAAGATTCAGTTAGACCTTGATACAAATGGGTGCTGATTCTTTTTAGTGTATGCGAAATCTGTGTGAGATAGAAGAAAGTTTTGGGATTGGCACATCCGACTAGTTTACTTCAGGATATATATTTTTCATTGCCCGTCCCTTTCTTAGGCGCGTTCGTAATTATATAAAAACGTAGCAACTCTAGTCGCTGTCTGTCCGTCTGTCTGTCCACATATAAAAGCGCAAAAACTACTCAACCGAATGGTTTGAAACTTAATACATATAATCGTTGCAGAATTTTCTCGAGTCATTTCAAATTTTATGAAAATCGAATCAAAACTTAAAAAGATATTAATAAAAAATATTTATAAATTAATTTTATTTTTTTAAAAAATAGGTACTTCTTTCTTATAGCATCTTCCGAGGATTAATTGTCAAGCGACCGAGATGTATCGCCAAGTTATCTCACATGTATGACGTTATAGTCATATATGACATTTTATAACCTCTATGACCAAGTTATAGTCACTTTCTTCATTCTATTAAATCCTATCATACGTAATTAATTCAATGATATCCCATGATAGGTAATGATGCTAGGTTTCCATGGGGATTACGTCCTATTTTAGATAGAGTCCTATCATTACTGAATTTGCCGCATTACTGAATTTAAAAACCGAATTTGTATACTATAATTGTTTAATTATAGCAATCCTATAATCTACCGACAGTTTTCTGGATAGATGTTTCCGGAGAAATAGATATTAAATAGAAAAGACGTCTAAATATGGATTTCAAGTTCTGATATTTTCAAAGTTAGGCATCATTGGAATTTTCAGTAAATGTCAACAAAAGATAAAATGTTGCCAACTTAAAATATACTTATTTTTTTTTACGGAAATTAATCATATATAATAAAAGACGATGTAATTCATTTCACTAAAACTAGTTATAGTACGAACTCACTTCATTTGACACGCTTGACGTACAATTTCTAACTTGTTTGAGTTTATAATGTATCATAATTTTCGTACAGGATCACTATGATTGGAAATGATATCAAGACTCTCGTAAAAGCTTCTCCACTTTAATCTGTAAATTCAAATAATGTAAAGACCCTTCCCCCCCAAAAAATAAATATGCTGCCAATTTATGGCTAAAATTACATTAAACTACTCATCTTACTCAAACAAAAAAAGGTTTTATTTCAAATAATTTAAAACCCTAGTAGAATTTTATTAATCTTTAACTTATGGTATTTGCAGGGTATCCGTCAGTGTTTTGTTTTGTGCTGTGATCGTCCTTTCCTTATCCTGTTTGTTATGCTGTCGAACTACAGCGAAACCTCGAAACTTAGAAGTTGTCCAATTATCAGAACCAGAACCCACATGTTCAGGAACAGGTAAGATCATCTAACTGGAATACTTAACGAACACAATAATAGAGTCGATTTATTTTATGTTACTACAATAACAAGAAGAGAAAATAATTGAACTGAATAAACTGCTTGAATTTAAAGACACAATCCTCTATTTTAGATAGTGAGATGTTATAATTTAGAGTTTAATATAAGAAAAAGTTTCATTTTTATTGTTTACTAGCCGATACCGCTCACAGCATCTACACTCTACTCTTTTAAATATATGCATATTAGAATACACGAATTTCAGCATTTTATGTATAAATACTATGCATAAAACCCGACAATCATGCAAGATTTTTTACATTGATAAAAATAATACGTAGAAATTTTAATTTATTTTTCAAAGTGATCCCACGTTAGTAAGGAAAATGCTTCATTTATTTTCACGGTTTAAAATAAATATTTGATGCCATAATATGTATATGACTGAATATTTTAAATATTAGAATAGGGAAATTTATACTGCCAAATAATAAGATTTAAATTTCCTATAATTCTATGTTCGTTCGCCTGTATTTCTTTCTTCGATGTATTTTTTTTTTATCCGAAAATTGTAATTATGAATGTGTGCCAGTCTTGTGGCAATCAGTAGATTATTTTTATATAGCTGTATTAATTTGCTAAATCGTCTAATTTATATATTTTCTTCTTATAGTCTTAGCACCAGACGGTATCATTCAGCCAGATGTTTCCTTCTATACCCAGGTCCACACTTGCCACGGTCATCTGGTCAGCGAGTGGTCGCCAACTCCGCTACGGCCTCTTCGTCCAGCTTATCTGCCTCAACAATCAATCTCAACCATTCGTCTTCCGTACTTCACCACTCAACTTTCTGTGCCTCCGGGGTATGTGATACCCGGAGACCCAAAATAAATTTAGCAACAAATTATCGCGATTTTGATCATCTAAGTAACTTTCTGCATTGCTCAGGGATACATCATTTGTGCTGGCACCAGGGTTCTCGCTGGCAATCGTCATTGCACCAAATCGGAACAAAATATTTCAGTTGGCGAGGAAACTAAAGATTGAAATCACCAAATTGTGAGAGTTATATTCTTTCATTTTTTTTCATTTGACGACAGTCTTGTTATGTTTTCTGCGTAACTTATTATTTCTGTTTTAATATTTTTCAGGACTCATTCTCATTTTTTAATAATTTTTTTCATAATTTTTATTTTTTCTTTCTTATCATTTTACCCACTAATATGCCATCCTGAATCCCGAGTTAAGCTCGAGTTTTCTTCCATAAAACTATGTAGAAATAAATCAAGTTAGAAATTTTTTGGTACTTTTGGATTATAGCAGTCCCCAAGAATGAATCGCCAAGTGACCAAGGTTTAATGCCAAATTATAAAGCATGTGTGACATTATAATAATATATGATGTTTATAAGACTTCGTGACGTACGTGGCCCATTTATACAGAAGATCGTTCGCCCTTTATGGAAACGATTTTGAAAGTTAATTTCTACGCATAAATGGCATAGTCTTTGCAACAATTTGACTTTGTTGGATAGTCTTGACCTTTGGCTATAGCTCTGGCTCGAAATTTCTACGATAATAGAATTGCCTTGTTACAGTCATGTCAGTTTTTTTCCGATACCTCTTGTAAAATTGTTCTAAGTCTTTTCCATTTACGGGAATTTATTTAAACAATCCAAATGCAGAAAAAGGCCATTGATGAAGGGAGGGAGTGCATCAGGTGATTTTACACGCATTTCTTCAATTGATACACAATTTATTTCCGTTTGGGATTCTTTATTTGCTAAATATGCGTCCGTTGAGTTACGGAAGAACGGCTGGGAGACTTTGTTCATATGAAGCTCAATTAATGTCTTTTTCATATATAGTGTGAATTTCTTCTTCGAAAATGGGTTCTAAAACATTTTACTGATAATAAAGTGAAATCAGTTTAGCTTTACTACATTTTTTACATTTAATTTAATTTCATAATAAAATCCAGCAGCAATCATGAATTCTTTTGGGAATTTTTCTTTACATTCACAAGCTCATTTCTTTCTTTTTTTCCCCCCATTAATTGATAAAAATTGCTCGTCTTTTGATATAATCACTTAAATAAAGCCATGTTTCATCCAGTGTTACGATAAATGTTTATTTATCACCATCTATATGTATTTGTTAAAACGTGCGTTAGAAAGCGCTATCCACAATACATTGGAAGAAGACTTTGGGAAAGTTTTAAAAGAGGTTTAGGGGAAAAATGTTGTGATTGTACTAAGATAAAAATCGACTATGATGGAAATTTCAATCCAGAGTTATAATCAAGAGTCAGGGCCTTACAGTAGAGTAAAATTGTCGTAAAGACAATACATGTAATGTCGTAAAGACGCATTATTGCATGTATGTTCAGAAATTAATTGTGAAAATCGTTTCCATAGCGTGCGAACGACATACTGTAGTCATATATGACGAATATATATGACTGTATATAGGATATGTGTATAAGATGTATATGATGTAGATATCGCATATAAGGTGTAAATAATATGTATATAATGACGTATATGGCATATATATGAGATTTGGAATATATATATCGATTAGAGTCTACGTATCGGTTTGGAGTCTATATATCGGTTGGAGTATACATATGCGTATATATTAGGCTTATATAAGCGAGGAAAATCATAACTAACTCATAATAATATATTGGCGAAATCATAACTCCAATCTTGGCATAATCGTAACTGTGGGGGCCGATATAACCCAAAAGTACCAAATTTTTTCTCGACTTCAAAAAGCATCTACAATACACTTGTTTAATTAGTTTCTCTAACTGATAGTACAATTTAAATTAAAGACTGCTCTAAAAAAATTGCAAAAAATAGGAGCACATATTGAAAAGGCAAAGGGAGCAGCAGATTACAAATGGTGTGTTTAATGAACGATTTTAAAATAAGTGTTTCACGACAAATCTAACGTTAACATTATTTCATTTGGTGAGAGTTTTCTTTGATGAGTCTTCTTAGTTTTCTTTAGAGCCTTCTTGTTAGTCTTCTAAGAGTCTTCTTGGCCAAATTGTTAAGGTTAATTAAAAGCCAGTGAGAACCCTGGTTGACACAACATAGTCTGGTGCCTGTTACGGATGAAACAATAACAAACTGACTGAATTTAGGTCAATTTGGACCAGCCCATTGATTCAACATAATATCACTAAGATTTTCATGGATTCGATCATCGGAGCGATTTTCTGTGTTGCTCAAGAAATGCATTGTTTTTGATTGCACAAAACAGCCTGATACTCATAAAACAATACCTTAGGACTGATCAGAAATTTATATTACATAAGTCCACAGCTCTACGTGAATGGTAATCTTTAAAAATTTTTTAATTACATCAAGCCATCATATACAGGGTTGCACAAAATAATTTATTTCCATTTATTGACAGAAATTTCTGAAGTGGAATTTTTAAGCGTGTTATGCATTTTAAACTAAATTTTAGAGTGCTATTTAGTATACAATACAATTCTATAGATCATATACAGGGCTTCACAAAGGAATTTAAATACTTTTCTTACTACAGATGGTAATTGCTGAAATTTTGTTTGAAATGTGTTATGCGTTTTTCAAACTGTTCACTTAAATATCCTGTTTCTCCTTATAAAAAAGTGCAGTTTTGTTACAGTATTCCGAATGTTTTGCAATGTATTTCATAATCTATGCTCAACGCATGATTTTTCTTTCTTGTTTAATATTCAGAGAGAAGATAAGATGACGATAAAATTCAAAACCGTCTAAAATTCATGGATAAAAATAAATATAAAGGCAATTTTTGTGACTAGAAAAACTAAAATATTATTTTCAGCGTGACTGTAAATCTATGGAAGTAAGAGTCAATTCGTATGTATGTAAATAAAGCCATTTTGCTAAATTTGATTAAATGAACTTTATTTAATTTTTAAATGTAATAAAAAAAGGCTTTGAAAATATCATAAATTAATCAATTATAATATATCATTTTAAAAATATTTTTGTCTTATTTAAAAGCAAGTAAATATATCATTTTATGAATTTTAAATTATGTTGTATGTAATAATAATGTATCTAATAAATAAAATTTCTCAAGTTCTTTAAGGGGTGAGGTAACCTTTGAACTCACAAAGTACATGAAAAAGAGACCTCTGTAAGAATTATCGTAACTCCGTAACTATTTGATTTTGAATTATAAAATTTTAATTGCATATTAATAAAGGTTTATTTTATAAATTAAAATTCTCCAAAAATGTTTACACTCATATAAAGCTTTTAAATTTAATTTAAAATATAATAAATTTTTTACGAAAGAATTATTCTTGCATGTACTGCGCGCACGATTTTTCACATTTGAATTGCTAAAACCATTCAAAAAAATTTTAATGAGTACATATATAATGTGTTCTCAAAATGACCTACGATGAAAAAAATAAAATGAGTAGTTCTTGAGAAAAAAAATTTTTTTTAGAGAAATTTGAAATATCGAGTTTTTTTTACTACAAAAGTAGTCATAAATTCTAAACTTGTTACTTGAGAAACATTATCGTAGGTCATTTTGTGCATCTGTTTGGTTAAGACATTCAGTCAAAATTTCATGAAATTCTAACCAATAATTTTTCTTAAATCGTGCGCGCAATGACCAAAATCGTCGTTTTGAGAAAATTGACTTCAAAGATCAAACTGTCCCTTGATCATATGCAAAAAGCTCAGACTGTTTTAGACATAACTCCTCTTCTAAAGTGAATTTTTGCATGGGGTTTATTTTAAAATGTTCCTAAACAATCATATTTAATTATAAACTAATAAAAAAATTTCAAATTTCTCACACTTTAAAGGTTACCTGACCCCTTAAATTAATTTGTATTGTCTTATTGAGTTCTAGAAATCCTTTACGTGGCATTTGAATATAAGGCTAGTAGGTTTGGAGATCAGGAGCATCAACGTCAAATGCTCCAATATATTTTTATTTTGATCTCGCTTTATATAATACTAGTTGCATTTGTGTTGCATTTGAATTGCATTAGGTCTTCGATTGTTTTTAGGGAAAATAAATCTAGTTTTAATATATATTGAAAGTTTCTAGCCCTAACAATTCGAAAGAAATCGTAATTTAGACAGTTTCCAGTACATGTCATCGTTTGAAACTTAGATTTTGTTTAGAAACCTTTCTTAGTGATCAGTTACATTTTATAAGTTAACCATCATGCCAAATTTCAAGTTTTTAGCCCAAACGGTATCACAGAAATCGCATCTTTAGAACTTTTTCCTCTCGTGTACGCTTCCAAATTCCAATTAAAAAAAGACACTGGTCTGTGCGAGCTTTTACGTCTTAAAAGTAACAGCCATGTCAAATTTTAATTTTCTATCCCTAACAATTCTATAAAATCGTAATTTAGAATTTTTTTAGAGCTTTTTCAGTTGATTTCACCCTTTTAAATTTAGAATATTTTTAGAAACAGTTTTTAGCCAGTATTCACATTTTATAAGTAACCACTCTGCCAAATATAAAGTTTCTAGCCGTAACAGTACCAAAGAAATCGCAATTTTAGAACTTTTTTTTTCCTCGTGCAACCTTTTAAATTTCAAAAATAATGAGGAGAAAAACTGGTCAGTACGATCCTTTACGACTTAAAAATAACAGCTATGTTAAATTTTATGTTTCTATCTCTAACAATTCTATAAAATCGTAACTTAGAACGTTTTCAGAGCGCTTTCCGCTGATTTCAGCATTTTATATTTAGAGTTTTTTAGAAACCGATTTTAGCCAATATTCACATTTTATAAGTAACCAGCATGCCAAATATAAAGTTTCTAGTTGTAACTTTATCACAAAAATAGCAATTTTAGAACTTTTTTTCTCGTGCACCCTTTTAAATTTCGAATTTTTTTTAAAAACTGGTTTGTGCGATCATTTACGAATGATGAAGGTGAATAAAAGTCTACAGGCCTAAATTACCCGATGTGCTCTTGAAGGGTTAATAATTAAGTAATTATGTAATTATTTCTAATTACATGATTGAAAATTTGACGTTTTTCTTACTTCTTTTGTGACCAAAGAAAATAGCTTTCTCAAAAATTTACTTTTAAAATAATGTTGTAATCTGTAATACATTTTCTCCTTTTAATACGTTTTAGTCAATAAAAAGTAAATATTTCTTAAAAAGAGCCAAAATACAATTTTAACAATACATTATTAGTGTACCAAAGTCGTTTAAATTTTAGTAGTTAAGTTTCCACAAGGAAAGTTGATACACCCGTTAGGAAATCATCCATTAATCATTTTTATTGATTTTTTTTATCCATGTTCTTGTAATACACCTCATAAAAATAATCTAATAATAGTGATATGTTTTGACACTTATAGGTAAAACAGTTTAAAAAAAACGGAGATAAGGAAATACTCAAAATCTGGATGAAATTTGGAATATGTAAATGACTTTTTTTATTGAATCATAGAAATTATTTTCAAATCCGCTCTGGCACACAGTCACGCCCATATCATGTACACAAATACACACAGACATATATACGTACTCACACGCACATGCATAAAAGGTAGTAAAATATCAAAATCACAATTTGAATCTAAAATTCAAATTAACTTCCATTTAAAATATTTTGTAACTCTTAAAATCTAATTCTGAGCCCCTTTTAAGTTGTTTCCTTAACCCAGCAAATATTATTCTCAGATATTAAATTCTATATAACTTTCAGATTAAAACTAAAAGCTAAGTGCTATTTGCAACTGTCTGTGGTTTTGGTGCTTCCAGGGCTCGCGTGCGATCCGAGTTTTAGATGTAAATCCAAATATATTAAATCAAGTTAAAGTTTCCATCCCATTGACACTATATCCAAAACACTATAGCTAAAAAAAATGCCAAGTTCTCCAACAAAAGTCGAGATCATGTGCTATAAACACATATTTTGAACTAGTCAGCCTGCCTTGAAACAATGTAGCTATCTCTCAATAACATTTACGGCTTCCAAGGCCTTCCCCGAATTCGATCGAACTCCTACGTACCACCAATGTATAGTGGAATTGTTCCCTCTGACCACCCAGCAAAAGGGCAAAATGACAATGTAAAAAAAAATATTACATGTATGAATATAATCCTTGAGTATTAATCATTACTCAATGGTTTAAAACTGCATTATATTTGTAGAATTATATTAATTTAAATAACGCTTCTATTGTAGGGAAACCTATAGCTTAGTGAACCTATAGCTTAGTATCAGTTCACGGCGGTGAGAAAGTTAATAAATAAATATGTTTGGTCATCAACAAAGTCAAATCTATTCTAATATTTTAAAGAAGCAACGTTTGTTTGTTTCTTTGTTTGTAAGTGTAATCTCTGGAACTACCGAACAGATAACAAAAGTGATGGTGGCAAATTGATGGTGACAATCCCTGCTCTAACATGGGCTATATTTTATGTTGGTGCCACTACCCCCAGGGGGGTGCAGGAGAGAAAAGAGTTCTAAAATTAGGATTTTTGCTATACTGAAGGGGCTAGAAACTTGAAATTTGCCATGGTAGTTATTTATAAGATGTAAATGCTCTCTAAGAACAGATTCTAAAAAAAAAATCGAAATTGAAAAGGGTGAAATGAAGGTAAAGCGTTCTAAATTATGATTTCTATGAAAATGTAAAGGATAGAAATTTGAAATTTGACATGGCTGCTACTTTTAACTCGCAAATGCACACACAACACTGCTTTTTTCAAAAATTGAAATTTAAAATGATGCAGGAGAAAAAAACGTTCTAAAACTTGAAATTTTGCATGACGGTTTCTTTTAAGATAAAAATGCTCCCGAAGAACAGTTTCTAAAAAGAAAAATCGAAATATAAACGGTGAAATGAGCGGAAAGCGTTCTAAAAATGGTCTAAATTATGATTTCTAGGGAATTGTTAAGAACAGAAACTTGAAATTTGACATGGTTGTAAGTTATTTATATTTACCTGATAATAACCTGATAACATATTTAGACACACAAACACACAAATAGAAGTTTCTCCTCTATCGTATGTTCCACATACGTGGTGTCGTATGTGCAAATGTATTTTTCTCTTAAACGGAATAAGACTTTTGGAAATGCATTATTTGTTCTTTATTAAAGGCATCCCACTGATCCGTTTTTTGAATGCCAGTATTTCTGAACAAAAACTGTCGTGGTAATAAGTCAGCAAAAAATTGTTTTAATAAACACCATCAACAACGCTATGAGTCCGCATCGCATCAGCAAAGCGGCCATCATCATGTAGATTTTGACAACATTTGCAACAAAATAACCTTCAGCGTGGGGTTCTACAAAGTTTGCAAGAGAAATCTAAAAGAAAAAAATATTGTTTAAAAAAATTGGCATTCAATAAATGGACCAAGTGAGAGCCCTGTCATTAATAAATAACAAAATCTTTCACTTTGAGAAACACCCCATAAAATGTTCTGTGTCAATCGATAGGAATAAATTTAATATTTTAAATGAATTGCTGAGGAACTGGCATCGCTAAAGGGATTTTTTTTCTCAATTCATTAATATATTTAATTTTGAGAAGCAGTATGTAATGTTTTCTGTATTAACTTTGTAATAAAATGCTCGAGTCATCTTCAAAATTTAGTTACATGATAAAAAAAAAAGCATTTAATACGATGTAGATCAAAATTCGAAGGCTCCTTCTGCATCACTCGAAAGTTTCCTCTTTAAGATAAATACAAGAATTCAAATAAAGTCTTTGGCACTGATCTCAAGGCAAGACAAATTGATAAGCAGTATTTAATGTTTTCTGTGTTAAGTGTTAGGGATAAAATACTCGAGTCATTGACAGGGAAAAAAAATGCTCGAATTTTTTATTTTAAAAGAGTTGCTGTGTGTTAAAAAAGCTGCTTTTACAACACAGCACAAGATGTTAAACTCCTTTTACAATACATCTTGCGCTGTATTGTAAAAGGAGTTTAACATCTTGTGCTGTGTTGTAAAAGGAGTTTTTTCAAGCGACACCCTTGAATGAGTTTTGTAGATATTTGCGAAATGATGGTTGGTGCGTTTGCTGATTTATGAAGAGACCTGCGCCGTACTGAAAAAAGAGTTTTTTTTTTGTATCTTGCACTGTATTGTAAAAGGAGTTTAACATCTTGTGCTGTATTGTAAAAGGAGTTTTTTTTACAATGTTGAACACATCTTTAAAGACATTTTCTCTCTATTTATAAATACCAGGATCTTTAATTTTGATGAGCAGTATGCAATTGTTTCTGTGTTAAATGCTAGAAAGAGGATGCTTGAGTAAATGATAGTGAAGAAGATATCGAATCTTTTATTTTAAAAGATTTGCTGTTGCTGTGGAGCTGACGACGCCTTTAAAGGAATTTTTTTCTCGATTTATAAGTGCCAGGATTTTTAATTTTGAGAAACAGTATGTAATGTGTTCTGTGTAACTGTTAAGAATAAAATACTCGAGTCATTTATTTTCAACAAGCTTTAATGAGTATCTTCAAAATTTGGATACATGATTGAAAAAAGCATTTAATACGATGTAGATCAGAATTCGATACTTTAACAACAAGGTTCCTTCTTCATCACTCGGAAGTTTTCTCTTTAGGTAAATACAAGATCAAACAAAGTGTTTGGCACGGATCTCAAGGCAAGACAAATTTTTATTACAAATGCAAGTTTCTTGAGCAATTTATTAGGAATAGCAAAGAAGAAGATCCGCCATCAGAGGGGCATAAAACTATCAAAGTGTCTTCGTACCCCCAAAAATAATTTTGTAAATAACATCTGTATTCAAGGATTTGAATTGTGTTTCAAGAAAGCAAAATAATTATTGATAATAAAAGATCTTAAATTGTTAATAAATAAATACAAAAAATGAACTAAAATAATTAAAAATTTAAAAAGTTATTCTGCTTTTTCAATTTTGGTATTTGAAATTGATTTTTTTTTAATCTTGTACTCTGGGTACTTTAATTTACAAACTTAAGTATCGGATTTTTGATGCAAAGAATAGATTAAAAAGAAAAATAGTTGAATATATATGGAATAAAAATATAAAAATCGCATCTATTTAACCCATTAACGACGGCTTATTTTATACTTCTTTTAATACTTTGATACCAGTTGACACCAATTTTCCCATACTGTTATTTTAACTGATTGAATCTCTGACAGTTTCACATTAGATAATATGATTTTTACTGGTGATCATATACTAATGATCAAGATACTGGTGATCATATTTAAAAGTTTCGTATCACTTAAATGGTAACTTTTCGTACCAACCGGCATTAATGAGTTAAGTTCAGATTTTTTAAAAAACCAAAATTTCAAAGACATTAAAAAAAAATCTGTACTTAGTTATCTCTCATAGAATCTAAACATACATAAAAAGATATTCAGACAGTTTGCTGAATTTTTGTAGAAACCTTAGCATTTTTATTACATAGAGAATGTGAAAATATACGAACTGAGAAAAATGAGTTTAAACATTTTATTTACAAAAATGAGGTATTGAATAGAAATACTTAAAATTAACCATGTATCCCTTACTATTGATCAGATCATTGAGAAATCTGGGCACAATGTTCTAAAAATGTTAAGGTTTGTTTTAGGATAAAAATCTGAAATTTGAAATTTTTGTCTTTTTTTGTCAAAATGAGAAAAGTTTCCTTAAATCGTCAAAAATTTCGAATCTTAAATATATATATATACAGGGTGTCCGAAAAGTCCTTGACACATTTTAAAACTCAATAAAAGATCCAGCAGTTGGCGTACGAGAGTGCAGTTTGAATAAACATGTTTCTTATGATTGAAAATTTTGTTTAAGCAAAGGAAAAAATAGTTCCAAACTTTTCTCATAGATGGCGCTATTTCCGAAAAGTTATCAAATGGGTAGAATACCTTTATACACAACAATGGCGAAAGACTCACAATGAGTATTCACAGTTTTTGTCCAAACTATGGCAACCTACATTTCAGAAGTTAACAACAGTCGGCTATCCATCCTCACTCGTCTAATCTAACTCAGGATGACGAGTATTGTTAAGTTATAGAATTAAAAATTTTTTATCTGAAATTTTGAAATATAGCCACAAACGCCATTTATGATGAAATATACGAGGGTTTGTGATGAAATATACGAGGGATATTTACTGTTATTTCATAATACTTTTATTCATTGTATATTAATAATATTTTGAATTTTGTCAGTAATAATTGCTCTAATTCAAAGCAAATCGTGTAGCTATTATGTCAAATCTCTAAATTATTATGATGAATACGTACAGTAAGAAAATGAGTTCGTATTCAGTGTATACCATCTTTACCACACTTCAAATAAAAAGATAGATATTTCATAATCTAGGAAAATACAATATAGCTACGAACAAAGTTCCGAGTTACTAACGAATCGGAAAAAAAATTGCTTTATTTAATAACGTATTCCGCTGTTAAATAAATCAAAAACTAATAGTTGGAAAAAGTGGTAGATATTCACAAAAAAAAAAAAAAATCCTAGTTTAGCAACATTGTTCGTGGTTCTTCGTTTATCGTATTATCACTTACGAAAACACAACTATATGAAAGTATTTTTTGTCCAATAAGATGCTGAAGATACTTGCTTTATGTAATAACGGTATTTTATGGTTAACAACATAAACAAAATCTCTTCTGACAATACTTTGGTATTCATAATTGCAAAGTCATAAAAACAAATCTTTATGGGCTGAAAAATAAAGACAAAAAATACACCGGTACTTTTAATGAATTATTTGAAACAAATTTTTAAACATAAATGCAATCATCCTTGATGAAAAGCATAACAAGATGACACAATGGTACTAAAAATTTATTATGAAGATATTAGTACTCATGAACTTTGATTGCTGATGAAGAAAAAAGATGGCTGAAATACTGATACACGATTTCTTTTTCAAAACTTTGTTATTGGACATTACTAAAAAGATGGCGCTGGTTGCAACTAATAAAATGCTCTACAAGCAATCTGTTTATTTAATGGAGCTATGAATAAAGAGGAGGAGACATATAGTGAAGTTTCTACTAGTTGCGGGTGAAGTGACTGAGGATGTAGTCACAAGATGGCGGTTGTTGTTTGTTTACATCGGATCAACAAAACGGCCTGATTACCAGCAGGGCAAACTTCCACCAGTAAATTTCAATTGAGAATTTCGCCTTATTTTAACGCTTTATTCATGCGAAATTTCTGTGATATATAAAGCAAAAGTTTATATTCGTTTTTACTGGTGGAAGTTTGACTCTGTGGTACTATAATCTCTTTCACTGACATCGATAGGAGGATTGTTTATGTAGTCACAATATGGCGGAACCGTCGGGCCTGACTACCGCTGCGACCTACATTATACACGGCCGATGCATGACATTTAAAACGTCACATGTAGTGGATCGAGGCTAACGAAAAAGACAGGCTACCGCGGTGCATTCCACTTATCTTTTTTTACAGACCGCTAGAGTGACGTGATGCTCTTTTCGTACACCTGCATTGGTGCATTCGAGCATCACGTGACCCTGGCGGTCTGTAAAAAAAAGATACGCGTAAAGCACCGCGGTAGCCTTTCTTTTTCGTTAGCCTCGTAGTGGATTATTTTTTTCATGGCGATTGGTGTAAAACGGGAGGTGCGTCGCTTTGCACCAATCGCCGTGTTAAAATGATCCACTCCATGTGACGTTTTAAACGTCATGCACCGGCCGTGTATAACGTAGGTCACGCTACCGCCGACGGGAAATAGTTCCACCATTAAAAATGAATAGATAGTTCTGCCTTAATTATGACAGAAATTCTGCATGAGTAAGGTGTTTAAATAAAGAGAAAATTTCGATTCAAATTTACTGGTGGAAGATTGCCCCGGCGGTAATCAGCCTCTGCGGAACCGGTTACAGTGTAAGCTTCACCATTTTGAGGATATGCCAATTCCTCTTTATTCATAGTTCCATGGTTCATTCAGACTAAATATTTATTTTTATGAATAATGTAAACAGTGAAAAGTGTTCGTAATAAATAGATAGTAAATTAATTAAATGAAAATTAGGTAATTATGATTTACACTATATTGAAAGTTTAAAAATCATAAAAATATGAAAACCAAATTGAAATCTATATTTAAGGTATCACACTACGTTTAATTATCCAATTTTGGGCAAATATCATAATTTTTTATTGTTTTATTTGAAGGAATGCATAATTAGCTAGCCGAAACGATACGATCATAGGAAATGTAGTAATGTTTGTTTTTGTTTCAGCTGTCACATTGGAATGAGTACTTAAGCAACCGGATGGTGCTGTTTAAAGGGGTTCAAGAAAAAAAATAATTTCTAATATTCCAGATTAGAAAGCTACAACATATAAATCTACAGTGTTTTAAGAAGTATTAGCCATGCTGATGTGATCATAGGAAGTGTAGATACGGTTGTTTTTGTTCCAGTTCTCACATTGGAAGTGTGTATTTAAACAACCGGGCGGTGCTGTTTAAATGGTTTCAAGAAAAAAAAAAGAATTTCCGAAGTGTGTTAAAATCCATCACAAAATTGCATCATTAGATACAAAAACCAAGTTGAGTTAAATAGATGTGTTTAAAAGTAGATGCCAAACGTAGTGGGATACTTTAAAAGTATAAACTAAGGTGAAAGTTCATTGTAATAAATTGACTGGAACCGGTGTTATTCAAAGTATGAAAATAATTTACAATTATATTCGAACTTTGATTTAAGAAAAGAAGTACAAAAAATAAATGTTAGTGCTAACACCAAAATTAATTACAATACATACTAACCAATCAATAAACAAAACGTTTCAAATACTCAATACCAGCACCAGTACTTTTTTGCAATACAAATATTCATATAACTCTGTAATTGGAATATTTTTCGGCATTTTAAAAGTTGGCGATAGCTGGAAAAATACTTTATGTTATTAATCAAATAGATGAGTATATACTGTATTGGTATATATAATGGAAATAAATAGACTACAAGCTAACTAATTGTTTTTATAAATATCTAAATATGTACATATTAGCAATGGACTTTGAGACAGGCAGGCCAAGTCTACACCAACCTGTCTCGTATTAAGCTCTTTTATTGGCAAATTAAATATGGAATCACTAATGTTTGCTATATTTTGTACTCGAACGACTCGAATAAAGTATTATCACAAAGTGACTGGCCACTAAACCTCAGTCAAAAATGTTGATCAAATTGTTGCCCACTGGTTACATATGAAGAAAAAAATCCGTTGATTGTCACTACAATTTCCGTATTTTTACGGAATTTGTCCGATGACAATAATTTCGTGAATATGCCAACAAATATGGATTTAAGAATATGTTTGAGAGATAATGCTAAATTTTCATTTTCTCTAGAGCTGTGGGATTTATTTTTATTATTAGACTGCAAAAGAAAAATATCCGTAATAATACAGGAATTGTACTGTCGAAATGCGGAACTTCCTTTTAGAGTGCGTAAAACTATAAAAAAAATCCCGAAGCCTTAGCGAAAACAAAAAATAAACTAGGCTTTAAGCACTATTATCTGTCAAGGTTATTCTTAAGTACTTATTCGCTAATTTCCGGCACATTCACGAAATTATTTCACGAAGGAAAAAATTCCTTAAAAGTACTTGAAATTGTACTGGAAATCAACGGAAATTTCTTTTACCGTTGTACCATTAACTCATAACGACATAAACTTTGAAAGGTACTTTTGATTATTACGATTTTCGAAATTTTTGCCACGAATCAAGTTATCATATGCCATTTTTAATAAGATATTCTGATTAATATTGCCGATAGTATATTTTTCCTGGAAAAAATTAAACTGTGTGACTATTAAGAATGAATAAATGAATAAAGAAACAAGTTTAGAGTATTTTATGTAAGTTGGTGATACCCACCTGTGACCCGCTGGCCATCGAGTTAATACTATTTTAGGGTGGAATAATTTGTTAAATAATTTGTAATGGCAAAATTTGCGGTTAAATATGGCGAAGATTATTATTCTGAAATTGTGATGGTAAACCACTTTCCAGCAAAAAAGTTAGACATCCTTAATATAAGGCCTACTAAAAATAATGATATGGTTTCTAATGTTAATAAAAATATTTCCAATTTTACTAAAAGCATTGTCATGCAACGCAACGTGCAAAATTCATAAGTTAATTGTGGTCTTTTAAATTGCGCACATTCTGTCTCATAACCAATTGCACCAGGTTCATATAGGAATTACGCTCAATCAGCTCAAAATAGATACTGTCCTACTCTGGAGTGATGATTCCTGAAACCGGTTAAGGGATGCGGAACGTTCTATTTATAAAAAGGTAAGAGAGCAGGTGAGATAAACGAAAAATGCACTGATTTCTTTCTGACAACGTCAAATTCCAAACAGTTTTCCAACGTACCACCACGCTACCCACCCTCTCTAAAAGTGAGCCGCACACTGTAAACATAAATTGTGATTTTTTCGGCACTTTCAGTTGTAATTTTTCAAGCACCTATGCTGTAAAATCGAATTCAAGCAAAAGTGGAGTAAAAATCAAATTATTTCTGTCACGTGCACTACATAACCAATAGCAACGTGACTTTCCCCAGACTTGAGTTGGCAGAAAAACTATTACAGCTTTCTTAAAGACAACAGCTTGTAAATTTTACAGCAACTGTGTTGGCAACCGGTGTGCTAGCACCCTTTGTTGTAAAATACAGATTTTTTTTTTCAGTGAATTTATTGACGTTAATGCTACGGATCATCTCTCCACAGGAGCACAGTAATTTGAATTTCTTAGTGAGACATTTTGAAATTTTATTTCTTCCAATGGGCAACACTTTGACCAGAGGCAGTATCATATCGCAATGTGTATTATACGTCAAACACAAAATACTTGTCCTTAGAAGTATCTGAACATCCACTGTCAGTGGAATAAGCAAAGGATGAACTACGACAGAAGCTGTCCACACGTTCTAGTGTACCCATCGATGCGTAACTGCGGACTATGTGGCCGGTGTGACAGCTGCTTAATAATACGCAGCTGGCTGATTTAGGAAAACAGTTTTTTCGAGTTTGGTATACCACGTGGTGTGTTTCGATGGGCTTCAATCTGGTCTGCCGAAGGCTCTCGGCTCGCAGCATCTTGACCGCCATAACAATGAGCGTAATCAAGATCAAACCTCCCGCTACAGGAACTGCAACTACTGTCACTTTGAACCACGATTGAGGATCCACTGAATGACCTCCCCTCAGAAGAGAAGTGTCGTGATTTGACAAATAACCTGAAATATGAAAAAAAAATAATATTGATTAATTTAAAAAATATGATTTTGGATAGTTTTACATAAGCAAAGTGCACGAATTTTACACGGAAATGAAGTGACACTGTTTGCAAGATTTTCACGAATACCATTCAATGTGTTAGTCACACGTATGAGGAAGTTGATACCAAAATTCATTGGTTTTATTCAGCATGTCCCTAGTTTAGAGTTTTTCAGCTTTTTTTTTTATCTCGTGCCATATTTGAATGCATAGTTATACTTTCGTGGTGCATAAGGATAAAAACATATGAAAATAATACAACTTTTTCAATTTACTTTTAAACAAAAACGAAGCCCGGGTTGAATTCCCTAGTATGGCTAAATTTGTAGTTTTAGTTTTCGCCTACGTAAACAATGTAGTTTTAATGTATTAATGAATTTTATTTATATTTATTCACAATTTTCAGAATACAAAAATAAACATAAGAAACTTTAACTAATATTACTGTACATATATTGTTTGTATGATTTATAATATTCCATTTTAAAAGGTTTTCTTGTTTTTCATTCTTGTTTCAACGATTGTTCGGGCAGCGAGGTAACATGATTTTTGGCATTAAGCTGGTGTTATCTACAGAAAACAATCGTTCTTTGCTTATAATTGTAGATTTCCTGCGCTTGAAAAAGTGAATTACATTATAAGCTTTCATTTGTGCTTATATTCTTGCTTTTTTTTTTCATTTGAATTAATAAATATTTTATTTATTAGGACTATATAATTTAATCTGTAATTTGACTCTGCTATATGGTATTGTGATTTCATTGTGTATGGTCAATTTCTTATGTTTCAATGGCTAAATTTTACATTAAGTTTATATATATATATATATATATATATATATATATATATATACAGTAGAACCTCCGTAAGTTGATAAGTTGACCACCCAAGGGACTGTAACTAAGTGGTCAACATACGGAGGTGGTCAACTTAGGGAACTTTTAGAAAATATTTAGTACAATAGTAGAAAAAAAATTAGTAAAAATTTAGAAAAAAATTAGCACTTACTCATTTTTATTTTTATTGAAGGTACAGCACATTTTTACAATTTTTGAAAAAATATTTCAATTTTTGTTTGAGTCTTCTTGTTGTTCATTAGGTAACTGCAAAAAGCACTTTCACAGTTTACATGTCCATTAAGCATGTTTGGGCATTTTTTTTGCAGCGAAATCTTTAAGTTGCTCCATCATACGCTTTACATCGTCTTCCTTCAGAGTTGAGTACATTTCAGTTTCGTCGTCACTTGGATCATCATCCTCTTTGCCGTCCATTTCTTGTACCTTAGAGTCCTCGCTGTGCTTAGTTGCAGAGAGTATCTCATTGAAGATTGCATGGGTCTGGTGCAACACATGTTACTAACTCATCGTCCATGATAACATAATCTTCAAAATTAACTCCATCAAAAACTTTCAAGGTCAGACAGAGGAAGCTCATCTTCTTGCACCGATGTTGTAGCTGTAACAAATCCAACTTTCTTGAAGCAGTTTTTAATCGTGGTTTGCGTAACTTTATTCCAAGCAGAAATGATCCAATAAACAACATTCAAAGCATTTACTGACGCAGCTGTTGACGATGACAATGCAGAAGGACCACAGGTTTGTGCTTCATCATCACCCATTCCAGAAGTTGAGCTCTGTAGTGCACTTTGAAGGACTGAATAATGCCTTAATCTAAAGATAGGGTTTTCGAAATTGTGTTTGGAGGCAAAAATTTTAGCTTCATATTTGTAAGATTATTCACTTTCAGGTGGCTGGGGCAGTTGTCTACGGTAAGTATAATAGATCGCTTATTTTTCCTCATTTCTGCATCAATTCCTCTAACCCACTCTTCGAACAAAGCACTGGTCATCCAAGCGGATCTATTTGCTCTCCAAAAAACAGGAAGGTCTTCAGGTTTTACATTTTTAAATGCACGAGGTTTTGTGGATTTGCCGATCACCATAGACTTCAGTTTTCCCCCCAGTCATACTAGCACATAGAAGAACAGTAAAATGCTGTTTTGAAAGTTTCCCTCTTTGGAAGTGTCACCCTTCATTACTAGACTTCTATCAGGCATTGCTTTAAGAAAGAGACCGCACTCATCAGCATTAAAGATGTCCTCATCTTTAAAACCTTTAGCATATTCTGGAAATTTTTCAATAAACTTCTCCACAACATCAGGTGAAATCTTTTTCGATTCCCCGCACAAAACTTTTTGAGAAATCTCGTATCGTAGTTTGAATTTTTCAAGCCAACCTGCTAACGTTTGGAAGCCCTCTATTTCCATTTCTTTTGCAAATTGTTTTGCTACTTCCTGATGCATAGGTCCCGATATTTTGGCCTTGATTGATCTCATCTCTTTAAACCAACGAAACGTGGCTTCGTTCACAGCGTCGAGACACGTTTTTTTGCGTTTTCTTTGGAGTCACCGTTTTCGGAAAGATATCTTTCCAGATAATCTTCCTTGTGTTTTAAAATATTGTTCACAGTTGTCTTGCGCACACCAAATTTATCCGTTGTTTTTCTTTCACTGCTGCTTTCCAGAAAATTAAAAAAATCCACTTTCTTCTTTAATTTAAGTTCTTTTAGAGCTTTTCTTTGCACCATTTTTAATAAAAATTCGCAAATAAACGACCGGTCCCGTCACTACGGGACATCCAGAAAAAGAGAACGGAATGTGTTTCACATGTGAGCGATATACGTTGTTTTCCAATTCTGCGTATAGCTACACCGCTACGCACATCCCCCACTCCCCTGACATTTTCCGACAGATACCAGGAATTCTGGCATTCGCCTCCCATTGTATCATACTGAAGTGAACAATGAATGGAGCACCACAAGGGGGGCGAGTGTTGCTCATATAAGCCGAATGACTGATAAAGAAAACCTGGAAACCAGATGGAGAACAAACTTAGGAAAAAGCAAATTCAAGAAAACATCAGTGGTCAAGTTACAGAGAGTAAAACCAACTAAAAAGTGGTCAACATACAACTTACGGAGTTGGTCAACATAGAGAGGTAAATCTTTATTGAAAATGCGTTGTGACCATTCAAATTAATAAATTTCGGTCAACATAGAGATGTGGTCAACGTAGAGAGGTGGTCAACTTTGGAGATTTTACTGTATATATATATTACAAAATTTAAATTTTTTCCGCAATTATTCTATAAAATTTGTCCATTCAATAATATTCGGTATATAACCCAGCTTATTGAAATAATTCTCATTCTTAAAATAGCCTTTTACTATCCATATGTAAAGCCAATTATTCCTAATCCACTTAATAATATTTATTCGAATGTAGTTATTCTAAAAATGGCGATAGCTTTTTTAATTTATTCTTTAAATAGAACATCTTTATTTTAATCCATTATTAAAATTCATTAGTATTATTCCCGTGTGGTCAAATTGCTATAACTTCTTTATTTAAATGCTAAAATATCGTATCTCTTAAAATATTCCGCTCAAAAAACCTTATTTCATAAAGTTATCCTATTATTAAATATCAAATGTCTATTAAAATATTTCCGAAAAACTTTAATTCTTTCTTTTTTTTTTCCCTTTTATAAAGATTCATTTTCTTTTCTTCTTATTATTTTTATTACGTATTAAATTCGAAGTTTAGCTACAGCCTCAAAAACAGATAAGCTCGTTTGTTGATATGACAGGCATCTGGTACGAGATTATGGAATATTCTGGAAGGGCGTAGAAAGTTTTTGCATTTTACAACAAAATAAATCCACCGGAAATATTGATAAAGTTCCAAAAGAGACCTTTTGATTCGATAGAAGTGGGTCACGTGACGTATTCTGTATTATTACGCAAGCTAGTTTAAAAACACGATCATCCTGATTCGGAGAGGATTTTTTCGACGCTGGTGTTTGCTAAAAGAATCGGGACGGATTCTAGAAAATAATGGAACGTTGTATTTTTTTTTCGTTTAGCGTTGGCTAATGAGCATTTTCCCTGAAGAGATGTCTTAAAACTGGAAATAAAAGGTTCTTCGACAAAAATATGGACTGACATTTCTTGTTGTTGATGATACCACACTGCCGCCTGATGCGAGCTAAAAGGGAAACCAATCACATCGCTAACCCTATTTATCACGAGCACGACTGCCTTTTTCCCGGATTTGAACTTGGAAACACGACATTAATATAATAAGTCGAACAGGATGCTGGTGATCAACAGAAAGTTTGTGTAGTTAAACGTGAAATTTGCCGATTAGAAGAATATGTTACGAGGACGTCTACGCCATTACAGCACGTTTACGTCTGGTGTTTTGTTATTTTGTAGTTTTATAATAAATTAAAAATGGTCAAGCCTAAAAGAGAAAAGAAGAGGAAAAGTTGGCCTAAGTGAAGTTGTTGCTAGAGAATATACTATTCATCTTCATAAGTGTCTTCATGGTGTTGGTTTTAAAGGATTGCGAAAAAGCAGAACTTTTGTGTTATCAAGAAAATTAAAGATTTTTAGATGTGTGAGACTTTCCTGTGAAATATGCTCAAGAGTAACTGTAAGTTGGTATTTTTATTTATTGGTATCTTTATATGTTGATATTTATTAGTTTATGTTATATTTAAAATGTTTTATTTATTTAATAGTCTACCTTGAAATTTAAAGGTTTTATATACTATGTTATACTGATTAAAATTTTGTTTTTAAAATTTATTTCTGTTGCAAATATTTAAGTGTTGTTAAGGTTAATTAATTTATTTGATGATTTCGTGTGATACGTCATTGTAATATTATAGACAGCGGTATAATTTATATTTTCATGTTTTAAGAACAGATATTCTTAAAAAAAAAAAAAAAAAAAAAAAAAAAACTATTATTTTTAAAATGTTACTGAGATCGTAAATTACATATTTATTTACTATTTTATCTATTTCGTTATTTGTATGGTATATAGTGTTATAAGTTTAAAATTTAATGTTTTTAAGATCCGGATATTTAAAAGAAGATCGAGTTAACTCTTTTGTTAGATTAAATATTATGGCAGAACCAAAAATTATAGCATTTGATCCAGATTTAGGAGTTGAGATACAGGCGTGGTTAAAATACTTTGATGATGCTTGTGAAAAAGAAAAGAAGGATGATGATTGGAAGTTTAAAAATATTTCTCAAAATTTAAAGGGAGAAGCTCTTAAGATTTACATTAATGATTGCCTTAATTGCACTAAATACGAACAGATAGCTGATATCTTAACTGAGAATTTTATTAGGGTAAATATCCCGAAATTTTCTGAATTTTCTGCTTTGAAATTGGATAGTTTAAATAACTTAGAAACTTATTTTAGAAAGAAAATTGAAATTGGTAGGAAATTGCATTTATGTGAAACTATATTACTACAAGGATTAACCGATGGTTTAAAACCAGAATATCAAAATTATCTAATTGTTAACCCTCCTGAGAGTACAACAGAATGGTATAGAATTGTTAAGCAATTTGTGGAAGTTTCCACCCCTGCTGTTACAAGTCCATCATTACCAAGTAAACCTAATGCAACTAATTTTGACATTCCTAGATATAGTGTGCAGCCTAATAGACCAAATTTTCAACAAATTAATACTCCTAGGCATTGGATTCAGTCAAATCGGCCCAATAATCAATTTAATTCTCCTCGAAACTGGGTTCCTCGACCAAACTATAATTTTCAAAGACCTAGAAATTTTCAAAACAGAGTACAAAACAATTATTTTCAGAACCAGTACCCATCTAGGCCATGTAGAATTTGTGTAAACAAGGGTGTAATGAATGCTTTTCACTGGGAAAAAGAGTGTATTTTTAATAACAACTCAACACCCTCTGATACTCTTCCAATTGGTACTCCTAATGTTTGACAATTAATTGTGTATGGATATACGAATAATTATAATTTACCATGTGTCTTCGATACCGGTTCAACTATCGCAATTTTACCATTAAAGTTTGTTAAAAAATTGAATTGTAGTAAATTAATGAGCCACTGAAAGATTATTTATGATGTAAATATGTAAATAGAGTGTTAGTATTTTATTGTTTATTTAAACTGTGAATATATAAAACTAAATTTAGTATGTTATTGTTTATTTTCATTTAATGTAGGATTTATGATGCATTTACCAACTTGCTAAAATATTTAATATAGAAACTTTGAAAATTTTTGATGGTGTTATAATATTAATAAAGTGTTTAAATAAAATGCTAGGTCAGGTAGAAATTAAATTACTAGAACATGTAGACATTTAGCACTATGTTAACCTAGCTGAATTGCTCTATTAGGTAATTTGAATTTTAATAATCTTAAGCTCACCAATGGGGAATTTTTTTTACACCTCATTTGTCCATAGCTTAGGTAAAAATAAGTTCATTATTTACCAAGTCCTCAGCAGTAATAAATTTACTAGAATTGAATACTCAGAATAATTATGATGTGATGATAGAATTAATACGTGATGACGATCAATATGAAGGTAAAGTCATGTTTTCCTTGATGACAAATAATAAAAATATTTAGAAGAGAAATTGGAAAATGTAGGTAAGTTGCATTCAAAAAATTCATGGGGTATGTAATAAAATTTTGTTGATGATGTTGCTCTTCTTGTTCTTTTTGCTGATGATACAATTGTTATTATTATTATTACTATGATAAAAAAGTTATTCTAAGGTAGTTAATGCAACATATTAAATTTAAATTTAGCAAAAATAATAAATAAAATTTAGGAGATTTTTATGTATTTTATTGAATAAATGTTCTGGTTAATGCTTAATTTGGATACATGGAACAATTCGCAACCATATTTTTCACCAAATAATTTCAGACTATTTCATGAGCAACCCAAACAACAATCAAAACCAACACAGACATCACAATCACCATCACAAAATCAAACTAAAGTAAAAACAATAGAGTAAATTCTAATTATTTAAATATCTCTTATTACAATAATTTTCAACATTATCAGGTATGTTCTTGGTGCGCAACGAGAATATTACTTGTTTTTGAGAGTTTTTGAGGTTGAGTAGACACCTTATGCAGGCATAAGATGTGTATTTTGATTTTAGGAATTGTCAAATTGATGTTGAAAAATGAAATTAAATGTTTTAATTCTATATCAAAATAAACTATTTTTACTTTATTTACTTTTTCTTAAACCAATTGTTTCAAAAATTTAATATTATGTTATTTACTTCAATAGATAATCAAATAGTAACCGTTTATAAGTATTTCTATAATTATATAAATGATTGGATAGTGATGATGTGATTTTACAGTGATTGTTTTGGTGTGACAATAGAAAATTAAGTATCTAAACTAATTGCCTTTGTATTCCATTTCTCAGCTAAAATTAACATCTTTTATTTGTTATTTATTGTCTTTATTTATTCTAAGTTTGCCAAAAAAACAACTCTCTGCATTTAGGATATGAATACTTATAACTTAACAGTATAATTTTGTAAAAGGGTATCAGAGGAAAAAATTATTGTAAGGAACTAATGGTTGAGAGTTCAATTTCTAAATATTTAGATTTAAATTTATTTGGATTTTGAAATTATTATATATATATTTTTTTTGTATACTTTCGACTGGCAAAAATACATTCTTATATAATTAAAAAAATAAGAAATTTATTTATTTGCTATGTAATTATTTTATCCTCAACCAATATTTTTCCTAACAATAAATAAGCAAACTGTGATATTTTCTTAAATTATACAAATGTTATTATAATATTATTATTTCTACTATTGAATTATATTATGAATTACTACATATGTTGAGAAGTATTAGTTATATTGAAAGTTGTTATTGTTATGTTTATGAATTGAATTTTATTATAGCATTTATTTATATTATTGAAGAGTTATATTATTTATTAGTGAAAAAATGTTTGACAAATATTAGTTAAAGATGGTGGGATCCCAACAGAAATATAACAAATCCCACAGGAATATAACAAAGATAACATATTCCAAGTACAATAAACGACCAAGAGATAATTTGACTTGTTTATTATGTGAGAAAATTAATGTGATACTTAAGAGAAGATGTTGTGACAAGTGCTAGCATTATAAGGTCATTATAAAGTAGTGGTAAGAATGACTACAGTTTTAAAATTTTGATGGAGTAATGTCTTTATTTTCAGCCTTTACATAAAAACTGTATTTTTAAGAAAGGGACTGCAGTAACCATTAAAAAAAAAAAAAAAAAAAAAAAAAAAAAAAAATGAGGACTTATCACGATCCAAGAAAGAGACTGAAATAAAACAGTTGGATCTAATGAACTCAAATTTGAATTAAGTCGAATTTAAAAAAAAAAAAAAAAAAAAAAAAAAAAAAAAAAAAAAAAAACTTTGTTTTAACAATTTGCTAGTGACTACTTATTCTAAAGCTTGTGAACTTGGTAAAAGCAAAATTCTGTTACTATTATTATCCTGTTTTTCCTGTTTATTAATATTTATTATTTATTGTTATTGTATTTTTCTTGTGCACTTACAAATGGTAAGTGAGATTGTAACCATTTCTTGTATTATTTTACAGGGGAAATGCTCGTAGCTTTATTTTTATTTATCTATTAATTTTAATTGATTACTATTATTTTATTTTTGTTTTTGTTTTCGTCTTCCAGTTCTTCAGAAATTCCCCATCTCCTTGCTGGCAGTCTCTAAATTTATACTAGTCAAAATTCAAATTTCTAAAGTATTAAATTTATATTGTCTGAATTTATAGTTACTTAACTATTAACTTCATCCAAAATCTTTAGGGAGGGGGGATAATATTACAAAATTTAAATTTTTTCCGCAATTATTCTATAAAATTTGTCCATTCAATAATATTCGGTATATAACCCAGCTTATTAAAATAATTCTCATTCTTAAAATAGCCTTTTACTATCCATATGTAAAGCCAATTATTCCTAATCCACTTAATAATATTTATTCGAATGTAGTTATTCTAAAAATGGCGATAGCTTTTTTAATTTATTCTTTAAATAGAACATCTTTATTTTAATCCATTATTAAAATTCATTAGTATTATTCCCGTGTGGTCAAATTGCTATAACTTCTTTATTTAAATGCTAAAATATCGTATCTCTTAAAATATTCCGCTCAAAAAACCTTATTTCATAAAGTTATCCTATTATTAAATATCAAATGTCTATTAAAATATTTCCGAAAAACTTTAATTCTTTCTTTTTTTTTTCCCTTTTATAAAGATTCATTTTCTTTTCTTCTTATTATTTTTATTACGTATTAAATTCGAAGTTTAGCTACAGCCTCAAAAACAGATAAGCTCGTTTGTTGATATGACAGGCATCTGGTACGAGATTATGGAATATTCTGGAAGGGCGTAGAAAGTTTTTGCATTTTACAACAAAATAAATCCACCGGAAATATTGATAAAGTTCCAAAAGAGACCTTTTGATTCGATAGAAGTGGGTCACGTGACGTATTCTGTATTATTACGCAAGCTAGTTTAAAAACACGATCATCCTGATTCGGAGAGGATTTTTTCGACGCTGGTGTTTGCTAAAAGAATCGGGACGGATTCTAGAAAATAATGGAACGTTGTATTTTTTTTCGTTTAGCGTTGGCTAATGAGCATTTTCCCTGAAGAGATGTCTTAAACTGGAAATAAAAGGTTCTTCGACAAAAATATGGACTGACATTTCTTGTTGTTGATGATACCACACTGCCGCCTGATGCGAGCTAAAAGGGAAACCAATCACATCGCTAACCCTATTTATCACGAGCACGACTGCCTTTTTCCCGGATTTGAACTTGGAAACACGACATATATATATATATATATATATATATATATATATATATATATATATTTAAAAATGAAAACACATGTGAAAAACTATATATATATGTGTGTGTGTGTGCGCACGTAATTTGCGGGTTCGCTCCGGTGTAAAGCGTATAGCTTGGTAACAAGACTATTACTCCAGATTATCTAGCAGTACGACTGACTGTCTAAAAGTATGACGTAAAAGATCCAGATGTAAATTCCAAAGTGATAAATTAATGGAATGCCATATGTCTACACTAATTTTAAAAAGTGCTGACCCGTGAAAAAACCAGAGTTCCTTCGGGAAGAGAGAGAGACAGCAATGCTTTTGACGGAGAAAAACGGTCTCACCCAAGCTCATTATTCCCTAACTCCCAGTTCCCCTGTAAATATACACATATATCCATTTTAGTGTAAATGTTGTGACCTACTTGTAGCTAAGACTATATCGTCGCAACCATGTAAAACTATCGAATGTGAAAAAATGCATTTTTCATTACTTTTAAAAATGTGCCAAGTATCACCACTAAATTTTAATAGTATTCTTCCCCACCGTTGCCAGTTTGGCCTCCTGGTTTTTATTCAGAAATTCCGAAAGTATACCAGAAATTTCAAATAGAATTTTTTGCTTTATTTAAAGAGAGACATTTCGTGATTACATTGAGTAAAATTATTTTCTCAAAATTTCCGGTATGAATTCGGCATTTCTGAATAAAAAAGAAAGACGAAACTGTCAACACTGTTCGTCACAGAAATTTTATTAATATTCTTACTAGGCAAATAATTCAAATAAAATTTAGTGGTGACAATCGAACAATTTTTAAAAGTAATAAAAAATGCGTTTTTTCACATTCGATAGTTTGACATGGTAGCGCCGATATATTAAACGTAAGTTAGTTTGAAAATTGCCCTAATAATTGAAGTCACCTTAAATCACATTATATGAGCAGGGAAGACCGATCTATGCTCAGTCAAAATTAGGTTTGAGTTCAAATATCCTGACGCATGACCAAAATGACCCATTAATCAAATTTTCTCAAGGATGTGACCTAGCCCAACAGTCTTCTCGTGCCCCAAAACCATAGGAGGCAAAATTTAGTCTAAATAGTCTGAGCCGTTTTTAAGATAAAATAGCTTGACCCATAATGACCCACTAACTGAATTTTCTCGAAAATGAGACCTAGCCCAACAGTCTTCTTGTGCTCTAAAACCATAGGAGGCAAAATTTAGTCTAAATAATCTGAGCCGGTTTTTTAGATAAAATTAGCTTGACCCACAATGACCCAAAAATGACCCACTAATCGAATTTTCTCGGACATGTGACCTAGCTCAATGATTTTGTTGTGCCCGAAACTCGTAGGATACAGAATTTAATCAAAATCGTTAGAGCCGTTTTTTAGATAAAATTAACTTGACCCGGGTTGACACCAAAATGACCCACTAATCGAAAGTTCTCGAACACGTGACCTAGCCCAATGGTTTTCTGGTGCCCCAAAACGGTAGGATACAAAATTTCGTCAAAATCGTTTTTAAGATAAAATTTGCATATATATATATATATATATATATATATATATATATATATATATATATATATATATATGTATATATATATATAACCACACACACACAAGATTTGCTCGTATACGAGCATATATATATATACGAGCAGGGAAGACCAAACTATGCTCTATCAAAATTAAATTTGAGTTCAAATATCATGACCCATGACCAAAATGACCCACTAATTGAATTTTCTCGAACATGTGACTTAGCCCAACAGTCTTCTCGTGCCCGAAAACCATAGAATGCAAAATTTAGTGTAAAGTGAGCCGCTTTTTAGATCTTGACCCACAATGACCCAGAAATGACCCACTAATAGAATTTTCTCGAACATGTGACCTAGCCCAATGATTTTCGCGTGCCCGAAACTCGTAGGATACAAAATTTAATCAAAATCGTTAGAGCCTTTTTTTAGATAAAATTAATTTGACCCGCGTTGACCCAAAAATGATCCACTCATCGAAAGTTCTCGAACATGTGACCCAGCCCAATAGTTATTCTCGTGCCCGAAAATGGTGGGATTCAAAATTTTTTCTAAATCGTTTGAACCATTTTTTAGATACAATTAGCTTGATCATGACCCAAAATGACCCACTAATCGAATTTTTTCGAACATGTGACCTAGTCCAATGGTTTTCTGGTGCCCCAAAACGGTAGGATACAAAGTTTCGTCAAAATCGTTAGAGCCAGTTTTAAGATAAAATTTGCATAACCACACAAACAGAAGATTTGCTCGTATTAGAATATATGATATGATATCTTTTTTGAAGAAGGATCAGGGATTAGGGAAGTACTCACCAGTTATATAAGTGTGATTTTGATTCCGATTGCTGGGAACTTTCCAAAAATAGTTGCACATGTCATTCATGCAACACTGCCGAGTGTCGTTCTTTTTACAATCCAGTGTTGCCATCTGTCGTGCATCTATCGTAATGAGCTCGATGCACGCATGACGCCAACTCCACGCTTCCGTGGCTCCCCTTTCAGAAACACAGACGCCCTCAGACGATCGGCACATGTAGTTGGTGGACACACACATCGGTAGGTTGCAGTAGCAGCGGACGTCCACTGAAAAGATAAAAGCATACGTTGTAAAAGGATGAAATAAAATATAATAATATATTTTTTATACAGTGGGTGATCGGTTAACGAACTGTTCGGTTTACGAACAGATCGGTTAACGAACACTTCCGCGAGAGATTTTTATGTTCGGAGAACGAACACATGTTCGGTTAACGAACACCTCACAAAACAAAGCGAAGAAAAAGCAATGCTGCGATTCAAATTCGCAGAACTGTATTTAATTGCATCTCTTATCGATTCAGCCAACATTTTAACAGTTGTATACTTATGGCTTAATTAATTCCTGGACTACCAAGGGTTGGTCCCTATATTTTAGGACCACCAAATTACAATGATCATATTAAAAAATTATTTTTTATATTTTGTGTGTTTTTTTAAATAAATATTTTTAACTGGAACTTAATTATTTTAATTTAAATTTAGATCTTAAATTATTAAAAGGTTCTAGGTTCCACTTGAGCTTTATCGGGCCCTGCAGTAAACACGATCTTTTAGAGAAATAATTGAGTTTTTGATAGGTCAAAGAGAAAAATTGATATGATTTAATGCTGTAGTCAATGAATGTGATCCTAAAAGTTTTTACAAAGGGCTAAAGGCATGTCATTTATTTATTTATTTATTTTTAAGTACAGAACAACACGGACAAAGCCATCAAAATACGACCTGTTCATATTAAATATGGAAAAATTTAGGGAGAATTTATATTAATTTTTATATACCATTTGGCTTCTAAGAACGAATTAATCGAATTCCCATAGAAATCTATACTAAATCTATGATCGGTTAACGAACAATTCGGTTAACGAACATTGTTTTGGAACGAATTAAGTTCGTTAACCGATCACCCACTGTAATTCCAAATTATACACATTACTAAATTACATTTAGAATTATGAATTTATTGCAATTCTAAATTATAAAGTACAATTAATTCAGCTTTTAATGACACTTGGAAGACAAAATCCGTGATTATACATTTAAAATTAATAAATGTATTATAATTGTAAATAATAAAGTAAAATTCATTCAACATTTAAGAGCAGTTGGAAGGCAAAAACATGCTTATAAATTTATTATAATTGTAAATTATAATGTAAAATTCATTCAATCTTAAAAAGCAGTCAGTCAGAATAAAACAAAACAAAAAAAAAAAACGAATTTATATATTTAGAATTATTTATTTATTACAATTCTATATTACAAAGTAAAACTAATTCAGTTTTTAATGACACTTGGAGGGCAAAAAAGTGAAAAATATAGATTTTGAGCCTTTTTTTTTCTCCTATTCCTAGTGATATATTATTTTTGTTTCTACAGCAGCAAGATATTTGAAAATCCTTTGTTTACATCTGGTTATATTCTTCGACCACACCGCTTTAAAGTTAGTTTTCTTTAAAATTTAATGTATCTTTTTAAAAAAATACTATATATTAGTGTCTGTAATTTTTCCTATATACGCTACAGTCTCCGTGACCTGTTGCAGCTAAATATATGAATACTTTTTTTTTTCTAAGAAAATGCGTGTTTTTTCCTATTTAACATTAGTTTAGATTATGAGTACTCTGATTTAACATGCCGGTATAGGGCATTCCGACTGCCCTTAATAGTCTACATTAGTCAGACGAAAAAACTCGTAAGCTAATGTTAATCCAATGGAAGCGTTCTTTTCAACTTTCTCGTTTGAATTTCAATATATTTAAGTGATTATTTTTCCATAGGATAGTTGAGGTAATCGGGCTCTTTTCTAGGTGTTCGATTTTGGTTTTCATTTTTGAAATCAGTTCTAAAATGTAAAGTGACCCCATACAAAATATCTGCAACCCAAAACGAAAAAGTAAAAAAAAAGTTTCGTTTAGAAATCGACATCATCTATTCTGTAGAAAAAAATATCTTTAAAAATATTAAAATATAAACGTGAAAAAAACGCTGCCATTAGTTTAACATTAGCTTGCGAATATCTTCAAGTGACTTAGTGTAGGTTCTTAAAATAACCACAGTGGTCAATGGTATTTGTCAGATTCTGTAAATATCTTGACAATTGAAAGGCTCAGGTGTAAAACAAAGTACCTACCTGACATCTTTCATTTTTTCTGATTTGCATGTAAAATTACTTAACTGTAACCTGACAACCTTTTAAAAGTACAAAGTTTATTTTTTACTCAATATGTGATATTATAATCAAAGACAACTTTCAGATATAAGGTAAAGCCAGGAGAGAAGGCGCGGTCGGAGAGATTGCGCACATAGGGGTTCGAGGGGAAGGAATAGAGTGAGCGCGCAGCGACTCCAGGTAGTTGTATAACAGCAGTAGTGGAGTGTCTACTTGAAAGTGCACGTTGGTTGTTTTGAGCTTCTAAGATACATCATTGTTATTTTGTTTTGTTTTCCCAAAGTGAGTGCGAGAATTTTCATAGCTATTCGTCAGAATTTCTATACAATGTCAGTAGTGCAAAATATTTTAAACTTAAACGATTTCTCATAAGCTACTAATCTAGACTAACAGTGTGAACATCAACAGTTCGTTTTAGTAGCGGCCATGTTTAAATAAAAGGCCGCGCAATCTCTGCTACCGAAATTGGAGAGTTTGCGCATCTTCTACTTAGGCGAGATGGCGCATTGTTCCCATTAGTTTCCCTTTCCGCAGCTTATTGGTAAATTTTATAAAAAGAAAGTAAAAATGAAAATGGACTAATTTTAAGTTAAACGTGTTATCAAGTAACTTAATGTTATTTTGTAATTTTACCTGGACTTGCTTTTTCTGATTTTTTAATTTTTTTTCCTTTAATTAAAATGTTTTAATCGTTTTTTAAAATTATTTGCTTTTTCTGATTCTTTAATCATTAGGTTGAAATATTCACTCCTAATACAATAATATTTCTTCACAAAAACCTCACAACAATGTCATTTAAGTGCAATTATTATTGTTAACAATTTAATTGTAGTTGTTATTAGTAACAATCTCTCCTACCCATGTGCGCAATCACACCAACCCTGTAAGGACAGATTGGACAAAAAAACTTTCGTGGTTTTATTACAACTGTTCAATTAAATTACAACATAACAACAAAATAGCAATGGAAATGCATAAAAAACAAATGAAGTAAAAATTATTCATGGATAGTTTAGCAAAAAATTAATATTTAGATTTTTTATTGCTATTCTTTTGAATTGTGCGCAGACTCTCCTAGCTTTAATCTAATCAGACAAAAAATGTCGCATGTAGGTTAACTGAAAGTCCAATCTTGACAAATCAGCTATTTGAGAGTAAGCAATCCCCTAAGTATTGTTTGTAGTTTTCTTTAGAAAACTTCAATTTTCAATTTCTCGAAACTTGCATGTTGTTAGTAATTTTGTTTTATACACGAACACATGCTGACAGTTTGCCCTCCTTTTTGTATTCGGGTATTCCTAGTTCATACCGGGAATTTCGAATAGTAACTTTTGTTTTATTTAATAACAGTTGAACAGTTTAGGTATTTCTTGAGTTTCCCCAGTTGTATTATTTATACCCTGTTTAGGAGTAGCTGCATTTCTAATACTTAGGGAGCCATAAGAGAAAATAAGTCTAACTGTAGTCTAACTACGTAAAGAATGAGTATTATTCTAATTAACTAGAGAAAAGCGCTTAAGATATGATTAAAATGAGGAATATAATTAGATTTAAAAAAACAAATATATTGGGTTTTTCAGAAAGTCCTTTCCGTTTGAGAAAATTAATTCGTACTGGAAAATTCTGATCGTTAATTATTAGACATAAGCCATCGGAATTAATCTCTAATAATTAAATGATAGAATTTTCCGGTACGAATTAATTTTCCCAAACGAAAAGAACTTTCCGAACAACCCAATAGTAATTACATTAAAAAAAGTGAAAAAAGTAAAATGATAAAATGTCCAATTGTTAGAAACACTCGCGATTAAGGAGGAATAAGCCAAGAATACAAAGCACTTTACAATGATAGCCATAACCTTTTTTTATTGTTTATTTGTTAGTACTTGTTACGGCTTCCCTTGGTCTTGTAGACGACTTTAGCGCATTCTTTCATAATTTTGTTTTTGTCGCATGGCAACAGTTACTCTCTCCCGCATTTGTTGTGTTATTCGCACGAATAATTCAGCATAGAATAAATCGCATAATGGAGCTATTTTATTAGTTAAAATGACTATGGGTAATTAAATATCGCAATAAGAAGTCATTTCTTTATCATAGTAAGGATAATATAGTTATGTTATTCATTAATGACGGTAAGAATAATACAGTTATGTTCTTCAAGTAGTATTGTCCTCTCATTCATTATGATAGTGTTCGAAACTGACTATGGTGTCAGCACGTTGGATTTAACCTAATGTAATGTAAATATGTATATAAACATTTTAGTAATTTAGAAACTCTTTTCATTATTTCCATCAATGCATTACATATTTTCGTAATACAGCCCACTTAATCAATAACTTTAGCGCAGCGTAAACAGTACTATAGATATAAAAGTGAAAAATAAAGATAGTAATTTTATATATTTATTTATTTATATAAAAATTCAATTACGTGAAATCAAAAATGAATTCTAACCATGAACTTCTGGGAAAAGGAACTGTTTTCATATTACTTTTAAATGCTAAAGGTGTAAAATTAACAACATAATATAAATTAAAATAACTTTTATTAGTTGTTTTACATGTTTCGACTCTTTCTGAGCCATTTTCAAAAACAAAATGAGAATATTCTAAAGTTGCACGGGCTTTGAAGTTATTATTTTCATGTACTTTTTTAAAAATTACGCACGTTATCTATTATTTTTTACTTGGTTGTTTATTTTCATATCTTTGACCATGGAGTAACTCTAGCCATAGTTTCGGTAAATTAAAAGATGCCGCATCGTTACATATTGTATTTTTGCGTGTTAGTATCTCTATGGTTTCTCTTATTATGGATTTGAAGTTATTATTTTCATGTACTTTTTTAAAAATTACGCACGTTATCTATTTTTTTTTTTTTTTTACTTGGTTGTTTATTTTCATTTCTTTGAATTGAAGTTATTATTTTCATGTACTTTTTTAAAAATTACGCACGTTATCTATTATTTTTTACTTGGTTGTTTATTTTTATATCTTTGATCTTTGAAATCAACACGAGAGATATAGGCCCTAGGGGGGGGGGAGTGCCCAGCGTGGGGGTCTTTCTAAGGGATCTTAACCCGTATTAACGCAAGGTTCGAAGAAAACCACGGAAAACTCCGAACGGTTAGGTCGACGAGCGCGACAGGGGTTTGAACCCAGCACCTTCCGTCTACCAGTTTTGAGAGCATCTGATCCGAAAGAGTCAAAACCTAAGCCTAAAACAGAACATATAAAGTAAACCCGATCCGCAACAATGACAACAACAAAAATAGACTCTATTACGTTTAAAAATTGCTCTATCTCAGAAAATTAACATAGGCAGTGAAAATTCATTTAAAAAAAATCATTCATAGAAAATTATTTATTTTACATTTTTACTATTTTTATTAATCTAGAACTCTTTTCTAATTATAAACTTTTTCTAACTATTTTATTTAAAATGTTTACATCAGTGCCGTAGCTGGGGGGGGGGGGGGGGGCCAGGGGGGGGGGGGGGTCAGCACCCCCTGAAAATTTTTGAGCCCCCCTTGGGAAAGTTGCCAAGGCTGCAAAATGAAATTCTGTTTCAAAAATCCAAATGAAACTCTGTTCAAAAATTTAACTTAGTTTCGGGAGCTCTTTACAGTTTTCCATAAATACTAAATTGTAGTATTTGTTTAAAAACTAAAAATAAGTGCTTCAACAGGCGCGCATCCTATCTGCACATACTCAGAATTAGCAACCTTTTGCTGATGCAAACATTTTGCATTAGTTATGTACTGAAATTTTTCATTTTGCAGCGTTTTTCATTATTAGCATAAAACAAAGTTATTCTAATGAATTATAGGCAATTTAAATGCACGTGGTTTTAGCTTTTGACTAGACACAAAAATAATTTTAAAATGCAAAATATACCCTTGATTATTCTAATGTTTTTTATCATATAATAACATAACTTTAGAATCCTTAAGGGCAGGGAATATTCAGAAAAAAATTAAAGGTTGCAACTTTTTTGAAACAGGTGAAACAGCTTTTTATTTACTTTTTGATATCATCACTTATTATTTCACTAGTATAATTATACACTGAAAATTTTCATTCTGCAGCCAGTGATGTAGCAGTAAAAAAACCAGAGGGCATACGCTTTAGGCAGAGGGTATACGGTATCCCTTAAAATAATTCAGTAGGTATTACATCCCTGTCTGCAGCTTTTACTTTTCTTAGCATCAAATAAAGTTATTATAAACAATTTAATAAGAAACATAGTGCCTACACTATGAATATGCACTAATTTACCTTTCTATATAATACTTTGATTATATATATCTGTGTTCGTGCGTGCATGCGTCAAAGAGAGAGAAATAGTATGAGCCCCCCCCCTTCCCCCCTACATTTTCTTGAGCACCCCCTATTGTTTACTTCTAGCTACAGCCCTGGTTTACATAGAGTAGAAAGTTATTAAACGTTTCCATTAAAAAAAAAAAAAAAATATATATATATTTAATCTCTCGCAAATTTTATGTGTAAAATTTCATTCATAACAAGCTTTCTTAACAGAATATTAATACTGTTGCAAATCACGGAACTCGAGTGAAGAAATTGATAAATTAATCAAACCACTGATCATTGCTCAACGCGAATAAAAAAATTTGAAAAGCTAAAAAAAAAAAAACGAAAAAAAAAAAAGCCTTTCTAAAGTAGTACATCATGCGATAAATCTCGGTTCATGGCCAAAAATCACTAATGTGTTCTTGATTTCCTCATCAAAAACGCGCGCGCGGCTTTATCTCATATAATTAATATAGACAAAAGAAATTCATTTGAATAACTTCCATTCATAGAAAATAATTCATTTTTGATTTTTACTACAGTTCAGAGACCTACAAATTTTCTAATTATTAACTTTTCCTAACTATTCTATTTAACGCGTTTACATAGAGTAGAAAGTTATTAAAAGCTTTCATAAAAAAAATTGAATTAATCTTACCTAAATTTTACGTGCAAAAAAAACTTTATTGAAAAACAACTTTCTTAACAGAATGTTATTACTTTTGAAAACACAAAACACGAGAGGAGACACTGATAAATCAATCAAAATTTTGATCATTGTTCAAACGCGAATAAAAAAAAAAAAAAAAAAAAAAAAAAAAAAAAAAAAAAAAAAATGAAAAGCTGAAAGAAAGAAGTCTTTCTAAAGTCATCATGCAATAAATCTCGGTTCACGGCCAAAAAATCTCTAATGTGTTCTCAATTTCCCCGTCAGAGGGCAGCACTACATGCTGATCCCTTCTCATCATTGCCTTCATCTTCTCAGCGAGTCCAGCGTCCGTCGGTCGGGCGTCCGTCTTTGGCGCCGAAAGCCCCGGAGAGGACAGCCCCATTTATCTACTGCGCCCTGGCAGTCGGCCACTACTCGGGCCGACTCTAGACTCTCCGAGATTGTTTACAAGGGGGAAAGGAAAGCCTTGTTTTTATTTCATTTCATTTTTCGACGCCAGAGTAGAATGGTTCGACAAGACGACACGATGCCGCGATTACTTGTCCCGGTATTATAAGCCGACGTCATGAGGCAATGGATTTAAACTTGACCAGAATAAGTCGATCAGTCACGGATATTTTTTTTAAACTCTTTTTCTGCCAAACTTTTTCTGGTATAAATCTATCTTTAAAATAGTCGTCATTAAATAAGAAATGTGACTGCATTTATATTTTCAGACAAACTGGCACAAGAGGTGTTCCAGATTGATTAAGGATTTGAAAACTCAAAACATTAAAAAGATCAAAAGAAATAAAAACTCACTAAGCATAGTCAATGGGAGAAATCAGCAACAATCCACTAAAAATCCGTGAAGCGTCCAGCAAAATTTTTCACGCATGTTTAACGATTTATAAAACAATAGATACGAACAGAATTGGAATGATGATTTATATTTAATAACGTTACATATCTATATTTCTTATGCATTGAAAAAAATAACATTAATATCAAATTTTTGTTAATTCAGCATTTTAATTCAAAATTTAAGTGACAGAAAAACACGGTTAGGAAGCTTAAGGGAAAGACAACCACAATTCAAGCACGTACAGTTCTTAAGAAAGGATATTAAGTAGAGTTATTCAAACTACTCGGTTACCCGACATTCATTATTCTGACACATTCGCCTATCCGTAACTATCTATTATAAATATAATGTAGTGTGTATGGAATTGAACATTGGTTTCGAAAGTTGAAAGAAATAGATGTAATCAAAATGCTTTTATGCAGTAGAATCGAAACATCTTTACAAGTTAAGCACAGATACAGGGATGTATACAACAATGTGCACAGATGCACATTGCTCTTTTATTTAAGGTTGTTTTCAAATCCAAAACAGCTACTTTCTGACACATATCTGAATTAATTTTTGGTCGTAAACGCATGAAATTGGCAGGTTTTCGTATTCAGAAATTATGTAATCGTGGCGTTTTTTTTTATTTTTTGGTAAAAGCAGGAGATTTTTCAGAAAATTCTGTCAAAGTTGGCATTTTGAACTGAATTCGCGACGCGGCAGCGCGAGAAATGGGGGAAACTTGTCTTCACGTGACAAGAATCGTTTATAACTGGAAAAATAATTTATTTATATAAAAAAATGGAAAACGCTATGCGATGCCAGATCATTTCAATAGTCAGACCTGCCAATTTTATGCCTTTACATTTAAAAATTAGTCAGAAAGTTTCGCGTTGTTGAGCACGGAATTTGAGAACCACCTTCAAGACAGCATTGACACTTTATTATTTTCTTTATCTTATAAAAACAAAATATCAAATTCTAATTAAGTATTTTACTTTTTACAAAGTAGAAAATACAAATAATTTTATTTAAGTAAAAAAAATAAAAAATAAAAAATTAAAAAATTAATAATAATAATATTAAAAAAAATATCTAGAATGACTCCACTTGACCTTCCGGAGCATCAAAAATCACCTCCGGAAGACAGTCTGAATTCAACATTGCTGTAGTTTAGTTCACAGTCACAGTTTGTCTGCATGTTCTGTTTACAACTCTAACTATATAATGTCTTATAAATGTAATGTTGCGAAAAAAAAGTCCTTTTTTGTTTCTATACAAGTTTATGAATTAACACAAGTTATATTGAAAGAGGAAAAGCAAAATAAGCACTAAGAATAAAATAAAGATTCTATTAATCAAACTAATCCCCTTATTTTGAGCCTAAATGAAAATTTGGCGATTTAGTTGTTATCTATAACAGTAAAGGAGACTAATTTTCGTCTTAATAATCCGCCTAATACAGGGAGTAATCGCTTGACGATTACTCCTCGGAAGCTACTATAACAAGGAAGTACCGATTTTAAAAAAAATCAAATTACTTAATAAATATTTTTATTAATATCTTTTAAAGTTTTGATTCGATTTACATAAAATTTGAAATGACTCGACAAAATTCTGCAACGAGTACATATTTTAAATTTCAAACCATTCGGTTGGGTAGTTTTTGCGCTGTTATATGCGGACGGACGGACGGACCAGACGACGACTACAGGTGCTACATATTTATATAATTACGAACGTACCTAAAAACATCTTAAGAAAAAGATTGAAGTTTTCAAAAATCACTGCTTATCTATGTATCTCTATTGGTAGAAATATGAATGATGGATATTAAGTGAGGGATATATCATAATACGATAGTCATAATAAGCCTTTTTTCAGTTTTTAACGTCTATACAGGGTGTATCTGAAATGATGGCCAAAACTGTAAGGGGTAATACGCGTCAAGTTAAGCGAATTTTCTACAGGAAACAGGGGTTTCAATCCACGTTTTAAATCAAAAATACAGGGTGTCTTACACCAAGCAAAATCCACATTTTCATTCATAACTATAACAATAATGAAAATTGATTTCAGTGATATCTGCAACATAGTTATTTTGTTTGCTATAAAACGTGATGAAAATACAAAAAGTGCCAAAAACAGCAGCCCCCCATGTCCTAGTAACACTGAGTTAGACGCTTCAAAACTCGGAAGGACAATGCATATGAAGTCACTAAATGAATATTAGAGAAATTCCAACAATTCTCTTAATGCCACGACATTTCACAGAAAACAAAGTTATTGTGTCGAAGATATTTTCATTATTGTTACAGTTATGAACCAAAATGTGGATTTGGCTTAGTGTGAGATACCCTGTATTTTCGATTTAATACGTGGATTGCAACCGTGGTTTCCTATATAAAATTTGTTTGTCTTGACATGTATTATCACCCCTTACAGTTTTGACCATCAATTCAGATACACCCTGTATAGACGCTAAAAACTGAAAAAAAGTTTACAGTGGCTATCGTATTATGGTACAGTAGACTCCACCAAATCCGCATAGGTTGGGACCAGAGGTTGTACGGATTTTAGAATTTTACGGATTTCTGGATACTGTTTTGTTAACATTTCTTACATAGTAATTTGAATGCAATAATTCACTAAAAATTATAATGAATGCTTGCTTACAATAAAGTAAAATAAAAATTAAGAAAATTAAAAAAAAAGGATTTAAATATTAAAAGTAAAGGTCAAGTAAATAATTAATAATGCATAGCTAAATATTCATAATAATGATATTTTTTTCTTGAATTATTCACTGCAATTTGTCTCATAAAGGTGCACTATTATCCAGATTTAATAACCAAAAAAGCTTGATTAGTACGTAACTGTAATTTGCAGGCCCTGACTATTGCACGGGCACCCGGAGCCCATGCCCTCGGCACGAAAAGTTTCATAATATCATCCAAATTTCCATTAAAAACTCATAATTGTAACAAAGTTTTTATTTCTTTTAGGACTTTGGTTTGCACTCAGTATAAGCTTGGTTTTATCATTAAATATGAACAACATCATTCATTAATAAGTAGACTTCTTATCATTATTTTCTAGTAATTGATATACTGTATTTATCAAGTCATTCAATTTTATCATATTGCACATTTATTCGAAAACTCACGCAACTGAAAAAATGTGATAGTTGAGATATTAATACGATAAAATGACAAATATCTCAATCTATGGTTAAAAGTATATTTCAATAAATAATAGAAAAATGCTTTATTTATATTCCTGGAACCATTTTTCAAATTTTTGGAAAACGTAATTTTTTGAGTTGACACTTTGTGAAAAAAATATAAAAAAGTCTACTATCAGTAAATCAACCAAACTAAGGGGGCACGAAAAACTGAAAGTGCCCTGGGCACAAAAAGTTGCTAGTCGGGCCCTAGTAATTTGGTAAAAAGATTGTGATCGGCACTCATATCAGTGCTATCTTGAAATCTTTCGGAAATAAATTTATATTTCCTTCATGAAAAAGCATAAGTTCAGTCATATGAACAAAGCGTTTGAGCGTTGAAACATGTCGATGTCTATATAAAAAGGTTTTTATAACCTTTTTTTGTGTTCTGTTTGTATCATTTAAGAATTTTTATCTATATTTTAATTATAATTAGTGATCTTATCAGGGCTGTTTGATTTAAATCGTGATTTAAATCAGATGATTTAAAAAAAAATCTTTGATTTAAATCAGTATTTTTAACATTGATATTTACAAACTGAATAAGGATTAAATTAATCATTCGTGTTCAAATAAATGTCATAATTCATGTCAGATTAAAATTACCTTTTAAAAATGTTAAATAAAACTTTCATAAAATAATTATTTTCAACTTATAAAAGTAAATGCAACGCTACATTCAAAATATTATTTATCCATGGTGCATCCCAAAACAAATACTGATAAATGCTCTCTCATTTTTAAACTTTTGTCTTTCCTAGATGATCACTTCATTTTTGCAAGTTAGATGTTGAAGCTAAAGTTAAATATATTCAATATAAAAGTATTTAATATAATAGTAGCTTATTTCATAGCATTTTCAGTGAGGAGTTACTTCCTGTAAAGTAGATTATACACGATACAAAAGTTTGTTTTATCCTCAGTTGCTTAGACCTGCAAATTTCAATATCCCATATGTTGATGGGGGATGTATTGATCATATAATATGATCAATCCAAGGAATAAATTGTAACGTAATAAATATTTAGACTGTTGGTCTAACGCAGAATTATAGAATTCCAGTTTCATGTTTCTTCTATAACTGAAAATAATTTAATCCCTGTGACTGATCCCTTTGCCCTTTCCTTTCCTAGAATTCATAGCTTACTGCAATGAAAAATATAAGATATGTTATTATACCTTATTTCTAAGCTAAACAGTCATTTCTACTGTTAAGTAAGCATAACTGATTGCTGAAACTGGCTGAGGGTCTGATAACACTGGCAATTGATAGCTTCGTACTTTTAGTTATGCGATTACTTCGCGTCTTGTAACTGTTTTGTAATCATCAATATAATATAGTGTGAAACACAAATTGGGACAAGAATATCAGTACAGAGAACTTTAGGATACATTGATACATAAGAAAAATGGCTGGCAAAAAGAAAGATCCAATGTGGCCTCATTTTACAAGAGAAAAAAAAAATCCGGAAAATGTGTGAAAGCAATATGTAAACCATGTAGTGTAGAAATGGTGGAGATTGTGGCAAAAATAAAAAAAAACACAAAGAAACTTACAGTCTATGGGATAAAGATGACAGTGAATCTGAATCTGTTGAAATGAGGTTGGTTATTTGCCTTTCAAAAATGTATTTTGGAAATATATTTTTGTATTTTCCGAAACGTATTTTTGTCAGGATTAAATCACTGATTTTAATCTGTTAAAATTATGATTTAAACATTGAAATAATGTAATTTAAATAAAATCCTTAAAACCCTGTTTTAAAATACTAGCAGTTTTTGTCAGTGGCAAAAATTATAGCAAAAAGTATTTTTGTCGGGACAGTTTTTTCCACTTAGGCAAAAATTGGCCAACTCTGGTTGAAATACACATATATAATTAGCATTCTATGCTGCATTTATTATGTGATTAGATATTATGTATATTATTAGAGTAATACCTTAATGAAAAATTTTAATAAATTAACTAGAAATTATACACACAAGACACATAGGTATATCTTATCTGTAACAATTTAATAGTAAAAAAATATGATAGTAAATCCGAATTTGTTTGCAACAATCTTTTTATTTTTATTTTGAATTTTTATCTAGGAACTGTAATAAAATTAATAGAAATGTGTAAATCTATGCAGAGAAAATGAATAAATACATGCACAGTACGCAAATAATATTAATAAAAAAAATCTTATTTAAATCAAAAAAATCTTATTTAAATAAAAAAAATCCGATTTAAATCAAATAAATCTGATTTTTTGATTTTTTTTTTAAAAATCGTGATTTTTATCAACACTGGATCGTATTATATTATTATATATTTACTAGTTATTATTATTTTTTTTTCTGTGTTTTTCTTGCAGTTACAATAAATAACTTAGACCAAATACAACTAATAAATAATGTATACTAACAAATAATTAATTAAATAATTAGTTTCCTCTACGAAACAATAAAGAATATTTAGAAGAGGCTTGAATAATTTGTTAGGGGGTCCGGCGTACGTGAGAAGATAGCGTGCCCGTACAAAACAAAGGTGCTTTTATCAACTCCCCAAGGGATTAGGACAGGCAGGCTATTGTTTTCTTTCACGTCGCAGCTTTTTATTATCCCACTTTGATAAGCTTCTTCCAAGGTTTTATTCATTATTTTTTGTATTCCAACAATGCCTTGTTAATTATTTTAAGCCGGTCCTGCTCTTCAGTGTTTTATGCAGATCCAAACTTATATCCCGTAATCTTGTATATTGGGCTATTCTTTGTAGTAAGCCTTAAAATTTTTTAGCTGTTATTTTGACACTTTTAGATTATTAAAAAAAGGAGGATATTAAGTAAATATAAAATTATACAGATTTACTATATATTTTTTGAGGTTAAAAAGATTTTCGGATAATGAAAATTATTCTAATTTAGCAGTGTGAAATTGGCTTAGAAAAAATGTTTAAGCGAAAGCAGGTTTTAATTTGCGCATAATATGAAAGTCTGAAAAAAATATAGTGATTATATACTGTACAAAATTGATGCAGTAAAATTACTGCAGCAGAGATTCAAGGCTAAGTCCATCCCTTAGATAAATGGATTTTGCCTGTTAAAACATGAAATTTACGGGATTTGGCCGTTTAACTTGAAATAGAGGCATGGCATTTCCCATAAAATTACGTCAGAAATTTCATGGAAAATGCCTGTGAATTTACAATTGCTTTCACAGTGTATGATGCACAGTGATACTATAAAATTATATGTAAAAAAAAAAAAAAAAAAAAAAAAAAAAAAAAAAAAAAAATTAAAAGCCATTGATGAAAGTTTTAATCACACGTTTAACGTACGTTCTGAATTATATGCTACTGCTTCTCGCTTGCTTGCAGCATAGATATAGTAATATATACATATTAATTATGTAATAGATACTATTATGTAATATATTAGATTATTATTATACATATAGATACTATTATGATATACATTATATAATAGATACATATCTATGGCTTGGAGCTGCACTTTTGCGCTGCAATTAAGGTTGTTTTCAAGACTGAATGAAACCCGCAAATGTAAGCGATCAACGTAATATTTTGGCAACAGATGAAATATTTCCCATTTTTCTTCTTTTTTTTTTTAACATTAAAAATATTGATACATAAAATATATTTTTTTAAAAATGACATTAGAAAATTATCTACTTAACTTTTCTTTTTCTTTTCTTTTTTTCTTTTTCTGTTTTTTACTTTTTAAATATATATATTCAAATTATTATTTTTTTCTTTCATTCGACATAAGCCAATTTCTGAAAACAGTATAGTTCTTGCTTCATATATTCTTCCTTGCTTAATATAACTTGTTCGAAAAGCGAACTTGTGAATGTGCTAAATTTGATTTGCAGGGATGATGGGGCAGGCATCGTTTATGTTAAAAGTTGTTACGTTGGAGTTATTTTAAATATATTTCACGAGATTTAAATTGAAAAAAAAAAATTTCTTCCCGCAAAGGTTAAATTTGATAAACAGTTTTAAAATGTTTCCCGTTCACTCAATTAATCGTAGCATGGATTAATGTAAGTGAATTACTATACCGTTTGAATATAATAAAATCACTGAATGCACAAGAGTGAAAATTAAATATGTTTTAAGGAAATAGTAAACTTTTAGCTGCAATATTGAAATTACTTTTCTTACACTAGTATGTAAGATCATTAAATACAATATAGTAAGATCATTAAATGCTTTTATTTAAAATGCGTTCAAAACATCACTATACTGCTGTAAATAAGCTTAGATTCAAAACATGAAATGCAATTATTCAGCGGCGTAGCTAGAAAAATATTTCCGGGGGGATTTCGATTTTATATTTTAATGTAATATCTTATCCCTTTAAGACCTAACCTACACAATTGTGTAGGTGATCCTAAGGGGAAAAAAACAATTTCCTCTTTCCCTGTGATTTAAATCTGAGCCTGCACCACACAGTTGTGCAGATGCTCCTTGACATAACCTGACAACGTATATTTTTCAATCAAATATGATCCTATTAATTAGGGTTATAAACCAAGCTTTTAATTTCTACCAAAACTCTTCAGGTCTTAAAGGGATACGTACCCTTATAGCATAGGGTATGCTTCTTGGCATGCACTGTTTTACAACAATTACATAATTTATGCAACATACTGTTATTTCTCCCCATTCTCTTCGAGTAAAAATTTTATTAAAAATGAAATACAGTAGAGCATCTATTGTCCTAACTCCAATTAACGGAACTCTTCAATTATCCGAACAACTCTTATTTTGGTCTGAATATTTTTTCAGGACTGCCCTTGAAACTGAAAACATTATCCAGATCAGTGAATCGTAGAAAATGAAAAGAAATGTTATGAAAATGATTTAAGCCCATCATACATAATGAAGCTTTTGAACGTTTGGAAACAGCTATGAAATGGTTGGAACGAGTGGTGAATCCTGATCTTATTCAACTTATGTATTTAAGAAGAATTTAAGATATGGCAGCATTGAAAAGAATAATAAAAAAAAAGATTTAAAGCAACTAACAATCCAAAGTTTCTGTGCTTAAATTTCAAATTTTAAAGTTTAAAAAATGATTTAAAAAAAAACTGACAAATAAAACCCACTATTTTTAAATATGCCAACACTAACAGCTGCCAGTCCTAAGCCTGGTTAAAATATGAAGGAAAATTATGTATACACAAAATATTTTTTTAATCTACCTATCGACAATTATATTTTTAAAAACATATATTTATTTCATAAAAATACCTGTTACACGTAAAAAATGCATTTTAACGGTTTGGCATAGTCCGGAACAGTGGCGCCAACTTATATGGACCGGTGGGGCCGGAGCCAACCTAATAATTTCTATCCAAGCTTACCCAATTTCCATTGCTCTGTTATTTATTTATATATTTACCTCTGAAACGAAATTCCATTCTGTTGACACTCACAAAAACTTTTTCTTTGATAAACAGTAAGACACACAGGAAAGTAAAAAACAATTCAACGGACGTATAGTTTGATTTCTTTAAAAAATATATACTTTCTGCATATTTTACCAGTGCGTATATAAGTCATTGATCACTTGTGTGAATGCCTAACCCACACCCAAAAAGCACTTAGATAATGGGATTTATTTTCTCGATGTTCAGCTTTTTACGTTTTTAATTCGTAGTCATATTCATGGTATGATAATTATGATAAATATTAGTGCTAAGGGATTGGTGATAAAGGAGAACTCATGTGAGTATAATTTAACAAAATTACTATTTTATACATTATTAAAAAAAAAAAAAAAAAAAAAAAAACTTACCCGTTTTATTTTGCCAGAAAGTTTTGAGCCCACCCAATATTAAAAAAAAATGGCGCCATTGGTCCGGAACATTCCTAAAATTTCATGTATCAAATTGCCAATTATCAAAACTTTTGCTTATCCGTATTAGCGCTGGTCCCTACAGGTTCGGATAACCGGCCCTCTACTGTAACAATTATTTTTTTAAATAAATATATAAGAATAGTCACATGAAATGTAATTATTTCCAACAGAGTGAAAAAGTGTCCAGGCAGGATTTGAGCTCAGGACATTGGCTGCAAAGCTCCACCGACTAAGCTATTCTTGACGAAACCGGAGGATACAATTCACCCAGACAACCTTTCGGCAATGACATCTGGTTCATTATCTACAATATATTCAATCAAGTTAATTCAATCACTAATCTATTTCAGACTAATGCTTCTGAAAGGTCGCCATGCACCATTTTGAGATAACAAAATAGTCTTTTTGATGAACTAAAAAATCGCATAAAAAATTAATCCAAATATCCAAAAACTGGCTTCGAGGTACATAATTACAGACATTGAGGTACTTTTCGGCTAAATTTTGTAGCTCTATGCGCAGCAATATCTTCATAATACAGCACACAGACAGACACAAAGACATAAACTTCTATTTTTTTAAATAAATATATAAGAATAGTCACATGAAATGTAATTATTTCCAACAGAGTGAAAAAGTGTCCAAGCAGGATTTGAGCTCAGGACATTGGCTTAAGCTGCAAAGCTCCACCGACTAAGCTATTCTTGACGAAACCGGAGGATACAATTCACCCAGACAACCTTTCGGCAATGACATCTGGTTCATTATTTACAATATATTCAATCAAGTTAATTCAATCACTAATCTATTTCAGACTAATGCTTCTAAAAGGTCGCCATGCACCATTTTGAGATAAAAAAAATAGTCTTTTTGATGAACTAAAAAATCGCATAAAAAATTAATTCAAATATCCAAAAACTGGCTTCGAGGTACATAATTACAGACATTGAGGTACTTTTCGGCTAAATTTTGTAGCTCTATGCGCAGCAATATCTTCATAACACAGCACACAGACAGACACAAAGACATCAACTTTTATTTTTATTAATATAGATAATGAACCAGATTACATTTCCGAAACATTGTCTGGAGGAATTGTGTCAGCCGGATTTGTCAAAGACAGTTTAGTTAGTTGAGCATTGGCGGTATAAGCCAAGGTCGTGGATTCAAATCCAGGCTTTGACATTTTCCCACTCAGTTAGAAAAAAATTACATCTCGTATGATTTTATTACCGATCAGCATGATTGTGTTAAAATAATAAAGTGAAATAATTGAGGGGGGTCGGGACAAGAGAACGCGAAGCCACATTTTTGAACTTCTGAGATATTTCAGTTTGAAAATTGAATCAAAAACTCAAATCAAGATACATAATATAAATTTTTTTAGCCAATGCGTCTTCGTAACGTTTCAGATATTCTGAGTAACAATTTGGCATTACTTTAGTGATATTACTATTACGTTTTTTGTAAATTAACTATCTTCATCGGGGCATAAACGTCTGGGGCAAAAACGAAACCTGGGACATAAGCTGCCACCAAGTGACATTAGAAACAAATTATATGTTGGATATTATAATTTACAATATTAAGCAACATATTATAGTGTTAGATTTATTTCACCGAAAATATGACTTGGCACTTTTTTCCCCCGACCTCCTCAATTATAGGCTTGCAAAATTTCGGAAGGAGTTTGAACCCCATAACTTCCCCCCTGGCTATGGTCTTGCCATTATTCAAATCAATGTTTGACTTATTTTGCTTCCTGAGTTTGGATTGGTAGGTTTGGATACATAGATTCCGACTCCTATACAATGATTCGTATATGAGTCGTCGCGTCGTCATCCTCATTTATATCTCCCTCTTACTTGAGTTTCCAAGATCTCACCATCTCTTCAATTACTGACGACGCGACGATTCATATACGAATCATTGTACAGGAGTCGGAATGTATGTGTAGTACAGCAACCTACCAATCCAAACTCAGGAAGCAAAGTAAGTCAAATATGGATTTGAATAATGGCAAGACCGTCGCCAGGGGGGTTATGGGGTTCAAACCCCCTCCGAAATTTTGCATGCCTATAATTCTTTCACTCAGGACAAATTTTACTGGCACAAATAACATAAAATATTGACCATCCCAACGAGGATAATGATCCGGGTGTCTGGCAGTCTGTATTTAAATATTGATATTGAGTAATTCTACTCTAGAGGTCAAACATCAAAACCAGTTTTGAAGAATGGTGTATCGTTTGATTTCTTTTGACAATGCTATGCATTTTTTTGAAAACCTATTCAACGTTTATTTCATCCTATTTTAACCCATAACAGTATCATAAGTAACAAATCTATTTTTTATTAGTTTTTATTTCAGAGTTGCAAAATATTTCTCTTTGTTTTTAGTTATGTTATTCGATTTAAGTCTATTTAAAACAATATATTTGTTATTATATATGTTTCAAAATATTTGTTCTGTAAAAGAAAACAAAATTATAATTTGATCAATTTTGAACTTTATACTTACGATATTGCATCTAAAGAAGCAAAACATAAAAACAAAGTAAATTTGTTATGTCTATATTATCTCTAAACAAGATCAAATACATCAAATCGATTTTCCACGTTGAGATTTTTTTTTAAATGTTTATAAAATATTTCTCCTTATTTTGTGTGTGTTATTGGATTATAGTTTTGCTGTATTAAAAATAAAACGTTCTTCTAACTGAAGTAAATACGCAAAGGGAAAAAAAGACTTGCTAACTTTTAATTTTATGCTTATAAGAATCAGTTATACTTTTAAAAAAGCAAAACGTAAATCGAACTTATTTTTTTATGTTTTACTTTAGTTCTTACAAGCGAGTTTTTTATTTCATGGTTATAAAATATTTCTCTTTGTTTCATTTGTAATTTGAATTGTTGTAATTTGATTTTAGTGTTGCTGCATTAACAAATAAATAAATAAATAATAATTATTAATAATTTTCTAAATACGCTATATTTGTAAAAGTGAAAATAACTAAAATATAAAATTATAATAAATTATAACACCTTGTAATAATATATTTCTTTTAAAAGCTAAAAGATGTAAACTAAAAATATAATATATAGATAGTATAATAACTTTTATTAGATTGTTAACATGTTTCGGCTTATTCCGAGCCATTATAAAAAGCAAATGAGAATATTCTATAATTGCACGGTCTTTGAAGTTATTATTTGAAATGCTATCATTTAATATTCATGTACTTTTTTAAATTACGCACATTACTTTTTATTTTTACTTGGTTGTTTATTTCCATATTTGTAATCATAGAGTAACTCCAGCCACAATTTCGGTAAGTTAAAAGATGCTGTATCGTTACATATTGTATTTTTGCGTATTACTTACTATCTTTATGGTTTTTCTTATTATGGATGGATAGTATAGACTGGAGGTAAAATTAATTTTACTTTTATTGAAATTTATTTGGATGGTTTCTTCTTTATATAATCTTGCCAGGGCTGTAGTTTTTCTATTATACCAGAAGAATAAAAATAAATACTAGTTTGTAACCTTATACTTGTCAGAATCAATTAATACAAGCCTAAGCCAGCAAAATTATGGAGCTATGATTTCAGCAATATCATTCATGATTTGAAATTCATATTTTCATTAAAATCCTTTTTTCATCCTTTCTGGGGCAAAGTACTTCTGATGCTAAAATGCTAAAATATTTGAATCATAACAGGATTTACGAATAAATTTATTTTAAAATAAGTAAAAGCTTTTATTCACGTACATTATAAAAGCAAAGTTTTATTTCAAAATTGTGCTGACATTGTGGCATTTTGGATTAAAATGGATATTTATAATATTTCTTTAAGGGATTAACATCGATTTTGCATCTTGGTTTGTATATCCCTCTAAGCGTTTTGCCCGTATTTTTCGTTTCCCGAAAACAACTTAAATTGGCTCTAGACAAAAATATTTTTAACAAAATTGTCTTTTAAGATATACGTAAAATAAAGAGATATGAAAAGTATTTTAGATACAAATTGGGAAATAAAATTTAAATTATTTTAAATTTTACAAATATTTTTATGAAACTGCAGGAAAGCCCTCAGACGCTCAGAAAGATATACATGTGAAAATATCATAAATTCAATTTCATGTAATGAGTAACATTCTTTGATTTTCTAAAAATTATTGCCTGTCATTTCACATTTATGCCTGCATTATGTGTTTATTTTAATAATCTGTAACTATTTTAATTCCTGTTTTTTCTACAATATTTTCATTCATCTCTATTTGCTATATTTCGCTATTTATTTATAAAAAATATTTTCCTATCAATATTTCCTATTGAAAATACCATTCTAGATGAACTTTACATATATCTTTGATAATTTGAACGTCATAGTTCCAAAATTATTTTTCACATTATATTTCAGATTATGCTTTTTTGTTTTTTTTTCTTTCAACAAGGTTTTTAATAACTTTTTATAAATAATTTTATGCTGTGTTTTAACTCCATTTTTTTGCGCATCATGTCTCTAAAGGGACTTTGTGCCTTTTATCCTCATTTAATCAACCAACCAACTAACCAAACAAAATTATTTTTTATTTTCTTTGACAAATATTGTTATAAATGTTTAAATCCCTTTAAAATATATTAAATATATCAGTGCAAACCCTTTTTCTAATAAATAAATAAATTATGTTTTTAATGTTAAACTTTTAAATGTAAAAATACTCGCAGGATGTCGAATATGTAGATATTTCTTTCCATTTGGTATACTTTTAATTAAAAGAACATACAAGATAAGCAAATAAATTAAGAATCTGATAAGTAAAACAAATTAACAGAGTAAAAATTAAAATTGGATTCTTATTGTAGTTGAAGTAAAGAAAAAAAAAAAAAAAAAAAAACAGTTAGTAGTTTATAAATTAGAGAAGAAACAAAAATATCGCGTTTCTCTTTGACGTATAAATTTTGTTTGAATGACCTACATCCCGGAATGTTTTTCTCTGTACAAAACGTGTTCAATGTGAACTAGTAATTACATGTATTTAATTTCAACATTTTGTAAATATTTTGATTGATAATTTCCTTATAAAAGCTTATTTCACTTCATTTATATTTCATTTGAAGCCATTTCTATTATAAATTTTCCTATAACTTTGATAAAAAAGATGTTTCAGTTTATATTTACTAATTTCATGACTGATTTGAATATAATCGATTAAAAATTTTACATTGACATTGACAGCTATATTAAACAAGTGGGTAAGTGTGATCGAAGATCGCACAAAGGGTTTCGTTTAATATTCCTTTCAAAACACTTTTTTCCTTTCTTTAATAAATCCAAATAAATTTCATTAAAAAAAAAAAAGAAAAAAAAGTAATGTTTTTATAAAGTAAAAATTTACGGGTGTGGATTAATTTACCGGTAATTGGAAAAAAATACCAGTCTGTCGTGTGGACTAAATGCGATATTAAAAAAAATCAATTTCAAAATTAAACATGTTGTATAGAGAGCTTCAAAATGTTAAAATATGCCAATAATTCCATAATCGGGTTTTTATCATGATACAATACGTTCCTCAAACTCATATATTTACTTTTCTCTATTACTCATATTGATGCTTTCTTTATATTATTCTCAAACATTTGAAAAATCCGTTAAACTTCCAATAGGACGTCAGATTAATTTTCTTTTTAATTCTCTAATGACGTCATATGAAGCTGCTTTCTGTATTTACACATACTCATACTCCTTATATTATTGAGAAATATTTGAAAATTTCCGTTTTATTACCAATATGACGTCATATTAAACCTTTTTTTTTTAATTGGTGAAACTTTTTAATTCATTTTCATTTTTCACGTGGAAATCTTTCAATAGAAAATTAATTATTGTAGAAAGAATTTTATTGTGGATTTTTAATTGTTGGCAACTGCTATAGCGAAAAATGTTTAAATTTAATAGGAAAAGGCTGTTTTTTGTTTTTTTATCTCTATATATTAAAAGAATATGATTTTTTCAAATTTTATTATTTTGAGCTTCATAGTAGGTATTCAGCTATAAGTACACAAAATTTCATGACTGTAAGTTATATAGTTTCTGAGAACCGGCTCTGTGACAGACAGACAACGAAGCGGGATTAATAGGGTTTCGTGTGATGAACGAAACTCTAAAAAAATCAAACAACTTAAAAAAAAAGGGTTTCTTAATGTGAAACTTTAAAATCTAAAAATATTCACAGGAGATATGTAGATACATGTTTTTTATTAATTTGGTATACTTTTAATTAAATGAGAGCTCATGGCAAGCAAAAAATTAAAAATCTGATAACTGAGACAAGTTAAGAAAATAAAAAATAATATTGGATTCTTTTGTAAATCGAGGGAAAAAAACTCCAATTTGTGATTAATTTGTTTGAAAAAAAGTAGAAGAGAAAAACTTTCTTACAACAATGAGACAACCACAAAATTATACATTTAAAAAACCTTCCGAAGTCTGTATTTTTTCCGAAATTTTGTCGCAATACAATCTTTTTCCCCCTTTAATGCTTTTTAATAAAAGTGCGATTTTGCCTTATTAAGAATTTTTCAGTTCAGTGTGAATTAATTTGCATTTCTCATTAAAATTTAATGTATGTTTCATTGTTCAATCGTCTTTTTTTAAAACAACTTTCGAATTGTATTTTGTAAAAGTTACAAAAATATTAGTTCTGTTTAAAAAATTAAAGATAATTTCAAATCCTCGTTGTTGTTTTTTTCTTTTAAATTATATGAAATTCTAGGAGTGTGTTACTGTGATTTTTTACTATGTGGCCACTTATGTTATAATTATTGTAAAAAATACTAACTATAAAAACAGGTTAAGTATCGTCTTCTGTTTCATTAATTAAGCGTGTTCATTTTAAATTAACATCGGATGAAAATTGGATCATTATTCGTTATCATATTATACAAAGGGAATTCCATAAAAACTGGGAGTTACTTTTTTACATAGTGGCAACACCGCAAAACTAAAAAATAACACTGCAGGCGATTTTTTCAAACTGCTAATTGTACGTTTATAAATATTCTAAAAACGAAGCAGACGATTTTATTTTTCTAGTTTCGTGCTTGGTTAAAGAACTGTTTTTATTTGCCCTACATAAATGGAGGTGAGTGATTCAGAGTTAAAAAGTTACTGACGCTCGGGCTACATGCACAGGTAGATTTCGAAGACGCAGACCGTGGGGCGCCTGTTTGTTGGGAATTGCGGAAGAAATAACCTTTTTGCCATGATGCCGCAGTTGGGACCGCCCACTTCGAAATCTAACTTGTCTGCAGGCGGAACCGGCAGGGATTTTTTTAATTTTTAATTTTTTTTTAATTTTTTGCTATAAGTGTTGGTCCTATGAAAAACTTGTCAGTATAAAAGTTTTAGATAATATTAAGAGGATTTATAATAAATTTAAGTAGATTTGATATCTTGTGAATTCACGAAGTTTTGAATTCTTTTCTTCTAAAACCACCCCTTTCCCCCCCCTTGGGACCATTTTTAATGATATAAAAAATCTGTCATACATAAATTTTTGGGCCCTTTTCCTAGAAGTAATAATAACTTTAAACGGATTCGATACGTATCATAATTAAGAAGTTATGGGTTTTTTCTGTTTTCACAGAAAGCACCTCCCATTCCCTACCCCCTGGTTCGATTTTTACCATTAACAAACTTGACCGAGATTTTATGCCCCTTGATTTTATTTATCAGTTTGGAAGAGATTTGTGCAGAATTATTTCAGTTATCGTGTTCATAAAATAGTGACATAGATAGATAGATAGATAAATAGATAGATAAAGTTTTGAACTGGGGGTGGTTTTGGGTTCTGGGAGTCATGATCGGTGTTGATCTGCAAATTTTTTTCAAAAATTCCAACTTAGGGGAGAATGTAATAGGTAGTATTTCTTACGAAATCTACTTAAAAACAATATGCATTGTGCCATAAAATTTTGCTATCGTTTGGTCAAAACAGCTCCAGAAACAGTTAAGTTAATGAAAGAAGCTTACAAAGACAAATGTTTTGGTGAGTCTACGATTTTTACATGGCATGGTGATTTCAAAAAAGGACGTTTGTCTGCAGAACTGGCTCCCAAGCCTGGCCGACCAGAAAGTGTTGTGAATGATCGTAATGTTAACACTGTGTGGGCAATCTTGCAAGAAAATCGGCGAATGACATGTGAGGAGATAGCGGCATCAACTAACATTTCGAAAACGTCGATATTTCGCATTCTACGCAACAATTAACAGCTTCGCCATGTTTGTTCCAGATGGGTCCCTCATCACCTTACTAAATGACAAATGCAAACAAGAATTCAAAGATGTTTAGAGTGGAAACAGATGCTTCAAAATGATCCGATTGATCTGTAATACCAGGTTATGAAACTTGGGTGCATCATTTTGATCCCCTTACTAAGTCCAGAACAAGTATATGGAAGCACACTGATTCTCCACCTCCGAAAAAAATCCGACAAACCAAATCTGTTGGAAAGGTCATGATTATTATTTTCTTTGATCATAAAGGTGTAATCTATCAGCTTGATGTGCCTCAAAAAAACTACAGTGAATGGTGAGTGAAGATTATGTTTCAGTTTTGAAAATTTTGCGACAACACATATCGAGAAAGCGTCATGAACTGGTAGAGAATTGGACATTATATGACGATAATGCTCGCCCGCATGTCGCTGCTTCTGTTCAGCAATATCTTAGTAAACGCAATAGTAAAATCGTGCCATATCCCCCTTACAGTCCAGATCTCGCACTATGCGATTTCTGGCTGTTTCCGACGTTGAAGGAGAAACTCCGTGCAGAAAATTTAATACAGATTCTGAAGTTATATCAGCAGTGCAGGGTTCATATATTTCTTGATTTTCTTTTTTTTTACTCTCAGTTTTTATGGAACGTCCTTTGTATATACAAGTGCAGTTTAATTTAAAAATTTGCAGATATTTTAATTTATGATTTTCCCAAATTTGATTTCAACTGTTTTTGCATTTGTAAATAAAATTTTCATTAAATATATTTTCTTTACAATTTTCCTATATTATATTTTTTATTGATAATAACTTAATAACAAGTTTATAATAACTTATTTCATTATTGATTTGCATGTGATAGTCTCTTAATATTTTATTCACTTTGACAATTATTATCTAGACATACTCAAAGAATTTTTGAAAAATATCAAATATATCAGTGTGAATAACTTTTGAAAAAAAAAATAAAATTTTTAAATTTGAATCATTTAAATTTTAAAATATTCACAGGAGATATATTGAATTTTTTTATTATTATTATTATTTCCTAAAATTTTAATTAAATAGAATTCAAAGGGAACGAAAAATTCTGAACTGATAACTCAAGCCTGTTAAAAATGTAAAAAATAAAATTAGATTCTTATTGTAAGTCAATAAAGAAAAGAAAACCTTCAGTTTATGACGTGTTTGTTTGATTAAATTAGAGGAGAAAAAATATCTTTCAATAATGAAACAATCACAAGATCGCATTTAAAAAACCCTCTGAAGTCTATATTTGTCCAAAGTACTTTCATGTCGAGGAGTTATTTTTTTCGCTAATGCTTTTTAATAAAAGAGTGAATTTTACTTATGAATAAGAATTTTATAAAAAATTTTTCGTTCATTATCAATTAGCTTACATTAAAATTCACTTTTGTTTCATTGTACGGTAGATATTAAAAAGAAATTGAACTGGATCTTGAAATAATTAGTTTATAATTATAAATATCTTTTTATATACACCGGTTAATTCAACTGGCGATTTTTTCGTAAACAGTTGATAAAAGAAATATACTTCCAGTTACAATAAGTATACAAATTAAGTATACCTTTAAAATATTACAATTGCTTTAAGGTATTTATTACATAGCTGACTGTCTACTTGTATTTCATAACTCCTCCTCCTAGAATATGGAACATTGCACGTGTTGAAATTAACACCAATTACTGGCATGGATACGAGGATCTCTAAGAATTTTAAAATTTGAATCAGTTTTCGAAACGTTAATTTTTTTTTACTATTTAATGATATTTCTGTAAAGTTAGCAACTAATTTACTCCATTTTTGTATATAAAAGAGGGAAACTGGTAAATAAAACGGATTATTATATTTTTATTGACGTCATTTATTCATGAATAGTGAAAAGAGAAATTATTTTCAATTTGAATAAGTAGGGAAAAAAATCTTGACTGAATTGAATTTTTCAACAAAATTCGAAGAAATATAAACGTATTTTCACACATTCAAACTTCATGAATCAATTTATTCTATAGAAACAATAATCGCCTGCCTACATAGTGATATCTTAGACTTTTTCAAAGTTATATTCAACCGAGGAGGAAGATTCAAGCTCCTGGACAAATGATGTCTCTATTCACAATAATTAAATTTAAAGAAAAAACATATACTGTTTTAATTTAATTATTTTTGAAAGATGATGACTAGATGACAATTGCGCTGAAAGTAAAATAGTTTATCGGGTAAAAATGACATAATTTTGTGGGATTAGATTTTCATTTAATGTTATCACTTTTTCACTTCTCCGATGATAGGTTGGCCTAAACAGGGCTGGAAAATTTTTTAAGGTTTGATATTTTAACTCTGCCAAGGAATCACCATAGGTGATATGACGAAAGAAGGTTTTAAGGCCTTTATATAGGGCTCGCATCATTCTTTACTTTTATTACCACTATTCCGGAATAGTAACATTTGTCTTATTTAATTGCAGAATTAAAAAAATATATATATATATATATAAGTTGAAGACATTACTATTTAAACACTATTATTAGGCCTGTTCAAATGAAGTGTGGAAATTGACAAGTTGTTGCTTAAGGTAAGGAATGCGCATGGTCAAGTAAAGTCATGTATGCAGCATGCATTCCGTTGCGAAACTGTCATCCTGCTTTCATTGTTTGAAGGTGGCAGTGTGTTAAAGATGGCTGGAGCGATTATGAACCCCTCCAAACACGACCAACGTGCAGTTTTTATCGCCAGAGGTATGCAAGCCTGTTGAGATGCATCTTAGTTTGGTTGCTGTGTATAGAGAAAACTGCTTATCAAAGACAACTGTTACGAATTGGTCGCGAATGTTCCGCAACGGCCGTGAGGAAATGAAGAATTTCCCGCGTACTAGTCAGCGCACAAAATTGCAGATACTGACACTGAGGTCAAAATGAGCCGTGGACGAAGCATTCGTGATTTGGAAAGTAAAAAAAAACACTCAAGCAACAAACGAAAATTTTCTTCGCTGATAGCATTCGACGCCTTCCCAAACAATGGAATGTCCGTCTCAACGCCATGGGTGACTTTTTCTAAATAAATGTGCGTGCTGTATTAATACCCGTGATCAATAACCGTGTAAGTTTAAATATATATTATTACTATTTATACTGCATTCAGTTTTGTATTTCCTTTATTCACTTTTTATTTACTAGAACTGTCGGACGGGTTTCATTTGAATACGCCTTATATTATCCCGTGGATTCCATACTTTGGTTCAGCACCCGGTTACAGCGCCTAGAATACATATTGTGACAACCGGCTATCCCAGTAATGCTTTAAAAAGTGCTAAAACATTATAGCCGATAAATGTGCAACGATGCTGTACGATAATAGGGCGATCGCAGCGACATCTGCTAGCTCTTTTCAACGTAAACATTGTATTGCAAAAATTTAATAAATATCATATGTATTTTGAACAGTTATAGATTGATAATCAAGCAATGACATAAAATAAGATGCAGAATATCTTTTAAGAGGATAACTATATATAATCATTGCTAAATCGCTTCAGTAATAAACGGAATAAAAGGATTTGTTTTTGCAAAAATGAGAAAATGAAAATCCGAACAACTTTAGCCTATTATTCAAAAAAAAAAAAAAAAAAGAGGAAATTTTTATTCAAAGAAATTGTTGGTAATATATCATGAAAATAATCTCCGCAAATTAACCAATCTCCGCAAATTACGTCATTATTAACCAATCAAAGAACTAAAAGATGACATCACCTGAAAGGGACTTAAGACTGTTTTCTTTCTGCTATATAGAACTTTAATAGAAGCTTTTTCTCACGCGATGGAGAAGGAACATGTATATTTCGTTCTCCCTTAAACTTATTAAATTAAATTTAACTAATGTTTTAAAATTATGTAACTATTAAATATAAGAATGATAAATTAAATACTTTAAACTAATTATGAATACTGTATTATTATTAATACTAATTTTCTATTACAAAAGTACATAATTCATCAGTGTGCACAGCATAAAATGGATATATCAAGTTGTTGGAATAATTCATAAATTTTAATATACTTGTGCAAGTGCAGTGTACATCTTCAAGTAATGGATTAAATCGACCTGGCACGCGGTAAAATGAGGAGTGAGGATGATTGCTGAAAAAGGAGGTAAGCAAAATCTTACCTATGTTTATCAAAGTAGACATTGATTATTTATATTACTTTAGAGCGCGCTAAAAACTACTCGCTACCTTCAAAAAATTTACTAACAGAAATTTCTGAATCACTAATCACATACACATATGAATTAGTTCCGCTGTACGCATACATGATACTGCAAATTGATTAAATAAATGCTACTCTTGAATGCACTTGAAAAGTTGCATTGAAAAGAGCTAGCAGATGTCGTTGCAATCGAACTCTTCGCAATCAGCACCGTTGTACATTTATCGGATTCAGTTTTTTAGTACTATTTTGCAGCCGTTTTCCACACTATTTATTCTAGGCGCTGTAACCCGGTCACTCCACACTTATGCGATTAGTGATTCCGTAACTTCATTTGCGTATAACTTTGTTGGCAATATACTGATAATGAAATATACCACATGGTTCTGAGACGCAATTTAATGAGAATTGAACTGTGATATATATATATATATATATATAAAACTATTTTGTTTTAATGAAAATTGTAAATTAATGAAAGCATGTTTTCAAAAAATGTCGACATTTGAAATTTCGCTCGTTACGAATTTGCACAAGTGTGGATTTCAAGAATTAAGGCTGTTGGTTAGTGAGATATCGAATTCCTCTCGCTACTGTTAAACCCATGGACATGTTATGAATTATTATTTTTAAAATGTCTCCTCGGAAAATTTATATTTGTAATTTCTTTTTCTGTGTACTTTTCTTAAAGGATATCTCTCCCTTTTTTATAGTTGTCAAAATATTTCTAAAATATATGCTTAATTTTATTTGAAGATTTATAATCTTACTCGGTCTCTCTGAGATTTTAACACATGAAATTATAAATTAAGTATATATTATAGAAATATTTCGACTACTTAAAAAAGAGAGACATTTTTCAACAAAAGTACACAGAAAAAGAAGTTAGAAGTATTAATTCACTGAAGAGATTTTTTTTTTAAGTACGAGTGCATCGCACGACCATAGGTTTAACATTATCAAGGGGAATTTGAGATATCACTGACCAACAGCCTTAAGACATATAGTTTTGAAATTTTGGTACGTAGGAACATGCGAGCTCTGCTTGGATGGCGATCGACAACGACATTGTTACAGCTGCGAAACCCACAGAAACTGTAATTTGCCAAAGCGTTTGAGAAGATGTAATATACAGTGACCTCTCAGACTTATACGCGATGTTCAGTAATTACTTTTTCGTACAACTATTTTAAAACAGTAAAACTCAATTTATAAATTCTGCGATTAAATAAGGTGAAAATTACTTTAAAAAGAAACTGGCGCGGAAAAATAATTACCGTGTATCGCGTATAAGTCAGAGATCACTGTAATAATGATAATCAAGAAGGCAACGAGAGTGAGTATATTAAAGAAAAAAAAAACTACACTGTAAAAAAAAAGTGTTCATTTTACAGTATAATACTGGCATCCCAGCTGTCAGTATTATACCGTAAAATTAACAATAATAAACAGTAAAATAAGCAGTAATACGCCACCGCGCATTTTTATTTTACTGTTTATTACTGTTAATTTTATGGTATAATACTGGCAGCTGGGATGCTAGTATTATACTGTAAAATGAACACTTTTTTTGCAGTGTACATATGCTGAAATAAAGAACGCATTAAAAATTAAAAAAAATATATGCACAAAATCACGTATAAGTGAGAGGTCACTGTAATAATGATAATCAAGAAGACAACGAGAGTTAGTTTATTAAAGAAAAAAACTACACTGCAAAAAAAAAAAAAAGTGTTCATTTTACAGTATAATACTGACATCCCAGTTGCCAGTATTATGCCGTAAAATTAACAATAATAAACGGTAAAATAAGCAGTAATACGCTACTGCGCATTTTTATTTTATTGTTTAGTACTGTTAATTTTATGGTATAATACTAGCAGCTGAGGCATTATACTGTAAAATGAACACTTTTTTTTTGCAGTGTACATATGCTGAAATAAAGAACGCGTTGAAAAAAAAAATATATATGCACAACATCACTCGGACAACTTCCAAAATCAATCTGAGTATGAACACTTCGTAAATAATCATTTAAATAATAATTGGGGGAAAAAAAACCAAGTTCTTTCAGAATTTTTTTTTCCATTTTTTGAAAGTCATCATTCCATCAAGAGTAAGTTATCATTTTACTTACCCATCATACGTTAGTACAGGGTAAATCTTGTAATCGTTTTGAAAATCGAAAAATTTTTTTTGTCGGATTTACACGTTTCAGACACTGGAGATTCCGAAAAACATATTTTTAGAAAAAAAAATTTTTGCCGTCCGTCTGTGTGTCTGTAAACGCTCTATCTCCCGAAAAAATTGAAATAGGGACTTGAAATTTGGTATGTACTTGGTATGTAATAATGGGAAGAAGCCTATTGAATTTCAGTAACCTCGATTAACCGGAACTATTTTTTTCGGACTCTCGAAATAGTCGTTCTGATAAAAGGTATATAAACATTTTCGAAATTGTTTATTTTAAGAAATGAATATAAAAGACAATAAAAAAACAAATTTTGCATAAAGCATGAAGTCGATCGGATAATGAGTTGCCGAGACATTTGTAATCTTATTTTCCACACTCTTCGATTTTTCATGACCCTGTATTTCAACCAAATTACAATTCAAAGATATATTTGAATTAGAAATGAGACGCTTAATCAGATGCAAAATACCGCTAGTTAATAGGATTAAAATTTTTGGAGTTATAAGGATGTTTCTTTTAAGCAATTCAGTAATCGAGCCTTTAAAGTTTCATCAAGCCACGATTTTATTCGAATTGCAATGCATTTTATAAGTAGTTTACACATTTTTTATTTTCATATTTTATATTATGCATATCCATGATGGGTAAGTATTACGGTGGGCCCCCAACGACTAGTTCTTATTAACGCTAGATGGCTAGATGTTATCATTCAGTATTTTCCTAAATAGCTCATTGGTATCAATCGGATATTGTTACAAAATCCACGTGGTCCCGAGGTGATTACATTAGGTGGCAATTACTGTGTTAGGTAATGAGTAATCACTTAATTAAATTTCCCTTAGGTTAACATCGGATTTCGCGATTAACGATCAGTAAGCATACATCGGTGAAACGTCCTCTTAATTCAAGATTTAATTACAATAGTTTGATTTGAACACATTTTTTTTATTTGCACTGAAGCCATTTCTATAAAAAATATTCTTATATTAAATTTGTTAAAAATATCCAATCAGTTTATATTACGGATTTGATTATAATAGTTGTTTAATTTTCATTTAATTTGACTTATATATTTGTAAAACTTTCCATCATAGTTGAAAAGTGTTTATAGATTCGGGTCGTCTGTTTGTCTGTTCGCCAGTCCGTACTCTAACCCGCGTAAGTGTACCATGTAATTTTTATATGTTAATAAGTTTCATTCTAGAATGTGCGCTAGTGAAAATAATGTTTGTAGCATGTATAGTTCGTTTATATGTACTCACAAAATAATAACGTTACATTATGGTTTATGGGAAAAAAATTTGCGCCGCATTTTATTTAAATTGCTTATTCAGATTTTTCACTTAATTGTATGAAAAATGAATTTTTTTAATAATATTCTGTTAGTGTTGTAAAATGTTTCATACTTTATGCCTGATGCATGATGTTTCCTCCCTGTTTAAATATATAAATAAATTTCAAGGAAAAGTATTATAAGTTTCTCAATGTGAAACTTTTAAACTCAAAATTTACCAGAGATATCTAGATACCTGTTTTTAGGTTTATTTTTTAATTTGGAATACTTTTATTTAAATGAGAATTTAAGGCAAGCGAAAAATTAAAAATGTGATAAATGAAACATATTATTAAAAATGTATAAAAATGGAATTCTTATTGTAACTTAAGAAAAAAAAAAACTCCAGTTTATGACTTTTTACTTGATTATATTAAAGGAGAAAAAAAAATATCTTACAACAATGAAACAACCACGCAGTTGCATTTAAAATACCTATGAAGACTATGCTTTGCCCGAAGTACTTTTTGACATTTCTTTTCTTTTTCACTAATGCTTGTTAGTAAAAGTATGAATTTTCCTTAATAAAAATTTTTTTCATTCGGTGTGAATTAGCTTGTGCTCCTTATTAAAATTCAAATGTAAGTTTCATTGTTTGGCAGTTTTTTTTAAAACAATTTTAGAACTGTATTTTGTGATAATCATAAAAAAATGACTGTTGAAAAAGCAAAAACAGAATAATTCGAAAATTTCTATTCTTATTTTCTTTTAAATTACTAGGGGGCTCTGCCCCCTGCTCGCTACGCTCACCAACCCCCGTTCTAATTTCACAGCTTCTTAAAACCTGGTAATGTATCCTGTTTTAAAAAGAGGATGATGATGATATCACGAACGGCGACTTTCTTCTGTAATCAGGTTATGATACTTTTTCATTTAACTGGTTATAATGCTTTTTCAATTAATTCATCTTTTATTTTTAATATTCATGTGTAAACACAATTTTTATGACGTAATTTTCTTTATTTCCTGCTTTCAACACGTGATCATTTAATTATTATTTTAAACTTTCATTATTGTTTTTAATAGTCTCGCGCAAATACATTTTTTATTTGAGATAAAACGTAATCCTTTGCGCTTATTTAGAAATTGGCAACAATATAAAAAATACTTTTTTAATAAAAGATTTTTTACTCAATTTTTAAGGATTTTTTGAGTTTTTATTGTCCGACCGTGATAATTTTTTTAATTTCTGAAAGCTTGTTATATTTCGCGTCTGGTGGTATGATTTTCGAATCCGTAGGATGGCTAGAAAAAAGTGATAACTCCTCAAAAAAGTCCGTAGTAAAAAAGCGATGAGTATAACCCGGAATATCTACGCAGAATTTGATTGGTCCATTTCGTTTTTGGCTCAGTTCCAGATTTCCTTTTTTTTTTAATATAGAAGGATATAAAATTTTGGGAGTATGTTAATTTGATTTCACTGTGTGAAAATTTTTGTTCTAGTTATTCTAAAAAATAACATACCACATTAAAAATGGTTTAATAACTGTCTCAGAGCTCGATTGCCGTAGAGTAAAATTTTCACCACTAATTTTAAATAGTATATTATTCTCAACCCACTACAAACATCTATGCCTAAGTCGAGAATAAAAACCAGCACCCTTTGGCCAGTAAGTATCCAGCAGATTGATTGAAATCTGGATCGTTATCGATTATCACATTACATTTTCGCATGTTTTTTTTTAATTTAAATTTTTTTATTATTTAATATTGTATGCACAGGGTGCGCCATAAATTCGTTAAAACTTTAAAAATTCCTTAATGAAGAACAAATGATGTTAAAATATTGCTGTTTGTACGAATGGGATTAGAGTGAGATCAGAATTTTTTAATAACAAAAAAAGTTGTTCAAGAAATGACCGATAGATGGCGCAGGTATGCATAATAAGAAGAATATGTATGCAAATTTAGCTTACGGAAAATGGCAGTGAACATGGAGGCAATAAGAACACAACTCTGTTTTCTATAATTTTAGCTATGCATCATGTGTTCAACATGACCGCCACCATATGGTAAACGAGATGAACCAAGAACTCTTAATCTGGTAACGATTGGTGGCATCGAATGAAGAATCTACGTGCATTGATGTGTTTTGTTGACAGCCTGATTTGCATAAATATGTTTTATATTATGCATGCCAGCGCCATCTCTTGGTCATTTTTCCATGGTTTGGCGCCGGTTTTGAAATCGCGCCAAACGAAAAGACACATGAGTGTAACCACTACCTCCGTAATACTAATGATATATTACGGAGGTAGTGGTGTAACACATCTGTTCCTCAATATAATTTGAAATAATGTATCATCATTAAAACGCAATGAAAAGAATTTTTCCCCATAGACCGTACTGTATTTTGAGTGTCCCTGTAAAAGAAATAATAATGCTTCATACTTCATTTTCAATTCCGAGCATGCCATGGTAAACCTGAATAATTGCATTACAATCCGAGTATATTTACGCGAGTTAGAGCACGGACTGACGACAGGCATACAGACGGACAGACAGACAAACCGAATTCATAAACACTTTTCAACTATGTTGAACAGTGTTAAAAAAGAAAAAAAAAGAATACTTATTGTATATCAAGGAAAAAAAAACTTCAGTTTGTGACTGATTTGCCTGATTAAATTATTGGTGAAAAAATTTACCTTACAACAGTGAAACAACCACAAAATCGCATTTAAAAAAACCCTCTATATTTTTCCGAAATACTTTCATCTCGGAAAGTTTTTTTTATCATGTAGTCTGTCTTTCTTTTTTTCGCTAATGCTTGTTAAAAAAAAGTGCAACTTATTTGCTTAATTAAATAAGAGAAGAAATAAAAATCCTGTAATAATGATGCAAACACAAAATCGTATTTAAAAAATCCCCTGAAATCTACATTTTGCCTGAAGAACTTTCATATCAGAATGATTTTGCATTACCAAAAATATAAAAATAATAAAAGTGTGAATTTTCAAAATTAAGAGTTTTTTATTTGAATGTGTATTAATCATTACATGTATTTTACATAAAAAATTTGTAATTATTTTGATTCATGATTTCCTTATAATAGATAGATTTCAATTCATTAGTATTTTGTCAGAAGTCATTTATAATTAACATTTTCCCATATTAAATTTGTTAAAAATAACGTTTCAGTTTATGTTTAATTATTTTATTATTCCTTTAAATATAGAAAAATTTTAATTTTTACTTTTTTTTTTACTATTATTTGTTTAAATATTTGAATAGCTTGTTAAAAAAGTATTATATTTCCAAATGTGAAACTTTTTAATGTTAAAATACTCGCAGGAGGATATGTAGATATATATTTTTTTTATTTGGTATATTTTTACTTAAATGAGAATTCAAGGCAAGCGGAAAATTAAGAACTTGATAACCAAAGCAAGGAAAAAAGTAAAAAATAAAATTATATTCTTAATGCAACTTAAAAAAGAAAAAAAATCTTTATAAAATTAGAGGAGAAAAATTATCTTAGAACAATGAGACAACCATAAAGTCGAATTAAAAAACCCTCTATCGTCTGTACTTTACCGAAGTACTTTAACGGGTCTCATACCTTTTGAAATCTTTCTACCGCCAGTGAAAATATATGTTGTTTCGAGTTCTCATAACCTTTTAAATACTTATTGAAATTACACAAACCTCTGTAATATATTTACACAATATTTCAGGCTTTATAAAATGTAAAAATAAACACTTATAATATAATATAATAATTTAAAAGTATTCAGTTAATATTTCAAAAGTTTTCACATGACCCAATCCGCACGATAATTTAACCTAGAATTAATATATGAACATAAAACTTATGCTAAAATGACCGCTAAACTCCATTTTATAGAATGAATTAATATTATTGGGATAGTTAAATATCTTCATTATTTTTTAATGACTAATTAATTATTTTTTCAAATTATTTTCCCTATTTTTCAAACTTAATTGAACTTTTTAAATAGTATCTGTCAATGAACTTATATATCATTAATTCATTCTATAAAATAGAGTTTAAAGGTGATTTTAGCATACGTTTTATGTACATATATTCATTCTAAGTTAAGTTATCGTGCGGATTGTGACATACCTTGTGAAAAAATGTTGCAACACTAAATGAATTTTTTAAAACTATTATATTATATTATAAGTGTTTTTTTTTACATTTTATAAAGTCTGAAATATGGCTTAAATATATTACAAAGGTTTATGTAATTTCACTTAGTATTTAAAAATTTTTGAGAACTTGAAACCACATCACATTTCACTGGTAACGATTTCAAAAGGTATGGGACCCCTTAAGATAGAATTTGTTATTTTCTAATATTTATTAATTCAAAGCGTGCATTTTTATTATTGAGAATTTTCCCGTACAGTATGAATTCGCTTTCATTGCTCATTAAAATTTAAATGTACACTAGTGGAAAAACAGGATTCCCCGTCTACCTTTTCAACCAAGCCTTCTGATAATCACTGTTATCAATATTAATTAAAAAAAACCTCATATATTTTGAATTTAATATTAAAACAAGAACGAAAAATCATGCGTCAAGCATAGATTATGAAACACTTTCCAACACAGCCAGAAAACTGTAACGAAACTTCACCGTTAAATAAGGGGAAAGGAGATATGTAAGTAAACAATTAAGAAAACACATAACACCACAGTTTTCGAAATTATCTTCCAGTGTCAAAAAAGTAGTCGAATTATTTTGTGCAGCCCTGTATATGATTAACAGAAGTGGATATATAGTATGATAAAATTTAGTTCAGTTAGAATAATCACATTTAGCAATTTTCGCCAATCGATGGAAATGCACTCGAAATCTTTTATACAGCCCTGTCTGAAGAAGACTTTTGTACACATCACCTATTAAGCTAAAAGGCAATTTAAAACTCATTTGCAGCAATTACCAAACTTAAACGACAGTGTATCTTTTTTCTCGTAGCCCTGTATATGAATTTATTTATATTCCACAAAATTTTATTAGTCTACTAAGTATAGTTCAACAGGAAAATGCGTAAACACAATTAAAAACTACCTTTAAGCTATTCACTCCCATAGTCTGTAGTACTTGTACTTACGAATTTCCTTGTATAGCCCTGCATATGGTCAACCGAGTTTATAAACACACACGCGTACTATGAAAAATAAAAAAGTTAAAAATGCAAACCAAAGTTGAAAACGCACTTATCACACATAGACTGTAAATATCACACATGTACTGTAACCAATATCTTTTGTATGTCCCTGTAAATAAACGCAATGCACACAAGAGTGCAATTTATAGTGCACCTCAGTAATGCATAGTTTTCATTATGTTTGAAATAGTGAAATATAGCTAAATTACACTGCAGACGATTTTTCCCCATAGAACGATGTGTAAAAGAATTCTTTTGTCTGTCTCTGTACATGAATAATAAGTGCTTTGCACCCCTATTCTACAAAAAGCATGTTTTAATGCGCTTTATAGTTATACACCAATTTCATTATGTTTTAAATGACGTAGCGTCATCAAAATGCGCTTGAACCTTGCTTTCAATGCAAGCGAAAAGTTAAAGATGTAATAAGTGAAGCATGTTAAAAGACTGAAAAAAAAACTTGGATTCTTATTGTAACGTAAGAAAAATATCAGATTATTTGCTTGATTAATTTAGTGTAGAAAAAAAGTATCTGACAAAAATGAATGAACCACGGAATTGCATTTATATATATATATATATATATATATATATATATATATATATATATATATATATATATATATATATATAAACCTTCCGAGGTCTATATTTTGCCCGAAGTACCTTCATCTTGGAGAGCTTTTCGCAGTACAATCTTTTATTTTTCTCATCTTTAATGTTTTTTAAATAAAAGCGTGGTTTTTCCTTATTGAGAATTTTTTAGTCCTCTGTGAATTAGGTCACAAATCCTCATTAAAAATTTAATCCATGTTACATTGTTCGGTAGTCTTTTCTTTTCCAATTTTCGAATTGTATGTTGTAATAATAGGAAAATATTAGATCTGTTTAAAAAATTAGATTTTTTTTAACTTTTAGAAAACTTTTGAATGTGTAAATACACGTAGGGGATAACTAGATACTTTTTTCGTTTGGTTATGCTTTTAATTAAGGAAGAATTCAATGCAAACTAAAAGTTAGAGATGTAAAAAGCGAAGCATTTTAAAAGAGTAAAAAATAAACTTGGATTCTAATTGTAACGTAAGAAAAAAAATCTGATTATTTGCTTGATTAATTTAGTGTAGAAAAAAAGTATCTTACAACAATGAAAGAACCACACAATTGTATTTAAAAAACCTTCCGAGGTTTATATTTTGTCCGAAGTACTTTCATTTTGGAGAGCTTTTCGCCGTACAATCTTTTATTTTACCCATCTTTATTCTTTGTTTATAAAATCGTGATTTTTCCTTATTAAGAATTTTTTAATCCACTGTGAATTAGGTCACAAATCCTCATTAAAACTTTAATGCATGTTACATTGTTCGGTAGTCTTTTTTTTTTTTTCAAATTTTCGAATTGTATGTTGTAATAATAGGAAAATATTAGATCTGTTTAAAAAAATTAGATTTTTTTTAACTTTTAGAAAACTTTTGAATGTGTAAATACTCGTAGGGGATAACTAGATACTTTTTTCGTTTGGTTATGCTTTTAATTAAAGAAGAATTCAATGCAAACTAAAAGTTAGAGATGTAATAAGCGAAGCATGTTAAAAGAGTAAAAAATAAACTTGGATTCTAATTGTAACGTAAGAAAAAAATCTCATTATTTGCTTGATTAATTTAGTGTAGAAAAAAAGTATCTTACAACAATGAAAGAACCACACAATTGTATTTAAAAAAAACCTTCCGAGTTCTATATTTTGTCCGAAGTACTTTCATTTTGGAGAGCGTTTCGCCGTACAATCTTTTATTTTACCCATCTTTATTATTTGTTAATAAAATCGTGATTTTTCCTTATTAAGAATTTTTTAATCCACTGTGAATTAGGTCACAAACCTTCATTAAAATTGTAATGCATGTTACATTCTTCGGTAGTCTTTTTTTTTTAACAACTTTCGAATTTTATTTTGTAATAATTGGAAAAATGATATATCAGTTTTAAAAAATTCAAAATTTTTACAGTATACATACTATTTTTGGAAAACTTTTGAAAGTGTAAATACTCGTAGGGGATAACTAGATATTTTTTTCGTTTGGTTATGCTTTTAATTAAAGAAGCATTTGATGCAAGCTGAAAGTCAAAGATGTAATAAGTGAAGCATGTTAAAAGAGTAAAAATTAAATTGGATTCTAATTGTAACATAAGAAAAAAAATCAGATTATTTGCTATATTAACTTAGTGTAGAAAAAACGTTTCTTACAACAATGACAGAACCACAGAACTGCATTAAAAAAACCCTTCTGAAGTCTATATTTTGCCCGAAGTACTTTCATCTTGGAGAATTTTTCGCCGTGCAATCTTTTATTTTTTCCATCCTTAATGTTCGTTAATAAAAGCGGGATTTTTCTTTATTAAGAATTTTTTAGTCCACTGCGAATTAGGTCACAAATCCTCATTAAAATTGTAATGCATATGTTACATTGTTTGGTAGTCTTTTTTTTCTTTCAACTTTTGAATTATATTTTGTAATAATAGGAAAAATATTAGATCTGCTTAAAAATTTTCAATTTTTTTAACTATTGGGAAACATTTGAATGTGTAAATACTCGTAGGGAATAACTAGATACTTTTTTCGTTTGATTACGCTTTTAATTAATGATGAATTCAGTGAAAGCGAAAAGTTAAACATGTAATAAGTGAAGCATGTTAGATCAGTAAAGAATAAACTTGGATTCTAATTGTAACGTGAGAAAAAAAATCTGATTATTTGCTTGATTAATTTAGTGTAGGAAAAAAGTACCTTACAACAATGAAAAAAACCACAGAATTATATTTAAAAAAACCTTTCTGATGTCTATATTTTTCCCGAAGTACTTTCATCATGAAGATCTTTTATTTTTTTCCATCCTTAATGTTTTTTAATAAAAGCGAGATTTTTCGTTATTAAGAATTTTTTAATCTACTGTGAGTTATGTCAAAAATCCTCATTAAAATTGTAATGCATGTTACATTGTTGGGTAGCCTTTTTTGCTTTAACAACTTTTGAATTGTATTTTCTGATAATAGTAAAAATGTTAGATCAGTTTAAAAAGTTTAGATTTTATTTTAACTTTTGGAAAACTTTTGAATGTAGGAATACTCTTAGGGGACAATTAGATACTTTTTTCGTTCGGTTATGCTTTTAATTAAAAAAGAATTCAATGGAAGCTGAAAGTTAAACATGTAATAAGTGAAGCATGTTAAAAGAGTAAAAAATAAAATTGGATTCTTATTGTAACGTAAGAAAAAAAATCAGATTATTTGCTTGATTAACTTAGTGTAGAAAAAAAGTATCTTACAACAATGAAAGAACCACAGAATCGCATTTAGAAAACCTTCCGAGGTCTATATTTTGCCCGAAGTACTTTCATCTTGGAGAGCTTTTCGCCGTACAATCTTTCATTTTTCCTTATCTTTATAGTTTGTTAATAAAAGCGAGATTTTTCCTTATTAAGAATTTTTTAGTCCACTGTGAATTCGGTCACAAATCCTCATTAACATTGTAATGCATGTTACATTATTCGATAGTCTTTTTTTTTTTTTTTTCAACTTTCAACTTTCGAATTGTATTTTGTAAAAACCGGAAAAATATTAGATCTGTTTAAAAAAAATTTAGATTTTTTAAAAATTTTGAATGTGTAAATACTCGTAGGAGATATCTAGATACTTTTTTGCTTGATATGCTTTTAATTAAAGAATAATATAATGCAAGCTAAAAGTTAAAGATGTAATAAGTGAAGCATGTTAAAAGACTGAAAAATAAACTTGGATTCTTATTGTAACGTAAGACAAATATCAGATTATTTGCTTGATTAACTTAGTGTAGATAAAAAGTATGTTACAACAATGAAAGGACCACAGAATTGCATTTAGGAAACCTTCCGAGGTCTATATTTTGCCCGAAGTACTTTCATCTTGGAGAGCTTTTCGCCGTACAATCTTTCATTTTTCCTTATCTTAATAGCAGGGGTCGGAAAAACTACTTTTTGTTTGTAGCGAACTACAACTACAACTACTTTATGAAAAATGTAGTAAACTACAACTACAACTACTTGTTTTAAAAAGTAGCGACTACAAACTACTTTTCAAAAGTAGTCACTACTTCGCTATTTTTCGCTACTATAGTTATCATCGCTAATTAAATACACCGCAAACGATTTTTCCCTATAGACCATATTGTAACAGAATTCTTTTGAATGTCCCTGTAAGCGAGAAATAAATGCTACACACTTCATTTTCAATACTGAACATTCAATAGTAAACTTCAATAACATATAAAACTTTCATGGCAATCTGAGTATATTTACGAGAGTTAGAGCACGGACAGACAGACAAAGCGAATTCATAGATACTTTTTAATTATGTTGAAAAGTGTTAAAAAGAGGAAATTTGAAAACAAAATTGTAATAATTTTACAAATGTATGATAGTGATATAGCCCAGTAACGCTTAAGGTGGTTCTCAAATTCCTTATTCAACAACGCGAAACTTTCTGATACGTTATCTGACTTATTTTTAAACACAAAGGCATAAAATTGGCAGGTCTGACTATTGAAGCGATTTGGAATCGAAATGTTTTTTTCTTTTTTTGATAAATAAATTACTAATCGGGTTATAAGCAATTCGTGTCACGTTTTTTCGTTTCCCCTGCTACGGCATTGGAAATTCGGTTGAAAACGCCGACTTTGACAGTGTTTTCTGAAAAATCTTCTGTCTTACCAAAAAATTAAATAAAATAAAGAATAGTAGAAAACGTCTTTCGGTTACAAATTTTCTGAATAAGGACACCTGCATTTTCCTACGTTTCCGAACAAAAGTGAATTAAAGAATCTGTCATAAAGTAGCCAGTTTGAATTTGAGAACAACCTTAAGAGCGGATAGCTCTTGGTAAATTTTAATATATATTATTATTTTTTAAATAGAGCTAAATAGTCCTATTTCTTTACAATTTAAATATAGCTTCTGAAAGCAATTTAAAAATTGAACACGATCATACAGACTTGCATAAATTAAAGCCTAGCTTTTCTTTTCCTTTCTATCTCTTTTTGTTTGTGTCCCTTTGAAAACCCGAATTTCAACATACTGGGCTTTAGATTCATTCTGGAGACAAAGATAAAGACATTTCATTAAAACACCAAGCTATCCAATATCAAATCAAATATAAAACATTATAAATAAATTATTTTAGCGATAAAAAACCTGTGCAGCTAAAGTAAAAATAAATAGCCATAAAAATCAAATTCAACATTCTTAGGTATTTTTTTAAATAATATATTTTTATTTTCAACCACGTGTGTTTTATCTACTGGAATATTCAAAAGGATATATGCAATAAATTAATTTGTATGCATATATTGGACAAATATTTCACAACGATCAAAAAACGTATTAATAAAATATTTTTTTGCGATAATAAACAGTTCGATAAGATTATTTTCTGAACCAGGGATCTTAATTCGAAAATACTCTTTTTAATGATTTATGAATTTTAGTGTATAACGATTTAGATATTCAGTGCGAGATGCGATCCAGTAATTATTATTAATAAAGAAAATGCTAACTCACCTCTATATTCCACTTAAAGTTGTAAGAAGATGATTTTGATACCGTTAAATTCTTATTAATTGTACAAAGTTTACATGTTACAGAATAATTACCAATTTCTTGTTGTTCTATAATTTCAAAATATTCCTTATATGCCGAGCAGGGCAGTTCTATACTATTTTTGTCTGTCATTCTATTACATTAATCTCAAAAGAAGCATCCCCACATTAAAACACAAGATCTAATAATGAGTAAGAAGACAAAGGGTTCTCAGCAAGAAATTTTTTTTTTTTTTTTTTATGAGTGAGTACTTTGAGGTTTTATCAGCAAATACAGCAAATATTTGATCACGGGCATGCTGAAACTTTACGTTGTAACTACTGCAACTGAGATTTGTCGCTGACGTTCGCAAATTGTTGCAGAGAACATATTTCGCACAAGAGTTTTAAAGAACAGTTATGACGATCACTCAATTTGAAGATTGGCACTTTTTTTTCCTCCTAAAGTAGCGTCAAAAGTAGCGTCGATGCTCGCTACAAACTACTGATATTTTGTATCGCGCTACTCGCTACACTACAATTTTTTTAATGCAGCGCGCTACACTACAAACTACTGGAAAAAGTAGCGGCTACTGTAGTTTCGCTACTTGTAGCGCGCTACTACCGAGCCCTGCTTAATAGTTTGTTAATAAAAGCGAGATTTTTCCTTATTAAGAATTTTTTAGTCCACTGTGAATTCGGTCACAAATCCTCATTAAAATTGTAATGCATGTTACATTATTCGATAGCCTTTTTTTTTTTTTTTTCAACTTTCAACTTTCGAATTGTATTTTGTAAAAATCGGAAAAATATTAGATCTGTTTAAAAAATTTAGATTTTTTAAAAACTTTTGAATGTGTAAATACTCGTAGGAGATATCTAGATACTTTTTTGCTTGATATGCTTTTAATTAAAGAATAATTTAATGCAAGCTGAAAGTTAAAGATGTAATAAGTGAAGCATGTTAAAAGAGTAAAAAATAAAATTGGATTTTTATTGTAACGTAAGAAAAAAATCAGATTATTTGCTTGATTAACTTAGTGTAGATAAAAAGTATGTTACAACAATGAAAGAACCACAGAATTGCATTAGAAAACCTTCCGAGGTCTATATTTTGCCCGAAGTACTTTCATCTTGGAGAGCTTTTCGCCGTACAATCTTTTATTTTCCCCATCTTTAATGTTTGTTAATAAAAGCATGATTTTTCTTTATTAAGAATTTTTTATTCCGCTGTGAATTAAGTCACAAATCCTGATTAAAATTATAATGCATGTTACATTGTTCGGTAGTCTTTTTTTTTTCTTCAACTTTCGAATTGTATTTTGTAATGATAGGAAGATTTTTTTAAGGTTTGGAAAACTTTGGAATGTGTAAATAATCGTAGGGGATAACTAGATACTTTTTTCGTGTGGTTATGCTTTTAGTTAAAGAAGAATTCAATGCAAGCTAAAAGTTAAAGATGCTAAGCTAAAAGTGCAAGCTAAAGTGCTAAGCTAAAGTGCTAAGCTAAAGTAGTAAGCTAAAATGCAAGCTAAAAGTTAAAAATGAAGCATGTTAAAGAATAAAAAATAAAATTGGATTCTAATTGTAACATAAGAAAAAAAAATCAGATCATTTGCTTGATTAATGTAGTGCAGAATAAAAAGTATCTCACAACAATGAAAGAACCACAGAATTGTATTTAAAAAAAAATTCAAGGTCTATATTTTGTACGAAGTACTTTCATATTGGAGAGCTTTTTGCTGTACAAACTTTTATTTTTCCCATCCTTAATGTTTGTTAATAAAAGTGAGAATTTTCTTTATTAATAATTTGTTAGTCCACCGTGAATTAGTTCGTACTCCTCATTAAAATTGTAATGCATGTTCATTGTTACGCAGCCTGTTTTTATTAAAGAAATTTTGAATTATATTTTGTAGTAATGGCAAAGATGTTAGATTAGTTTAAAAAATTCAGAATAATTCGAAGTGTTTTTCTTCTTTATACACTCTTTTATTTAACTTAACTTAGTTTTAGAATGGAAAGATGGAATTTCATAATCGATTTTTCACTCACTTTCTGATAGGCTACAGAGGCTGTTCGCACATTTTTTAGACAAATTTGATAAATGATTTTAAAAAATGGAACTATTTTAGAGGAAAAAATTCTGGCAACAACTTATTATGTCTAATTTATATTATCGTCTGATACTTTCAAATTTATCCTTATTTCAAGATTGCGCATGCAAAAAAAGCTGTGAATGGGAAGATGCGTTTTTTTTTCGAACAGAAGTATGCTAATTCGACAGTCTAAAATAATTGCAAAGCGCATAATATAAAAACTTTTTAGTGCGAAATAAACATAATTATTGATTGGAAAGTGCTATCATAAAAATCAGTAAGTATACATAGTAAAAAGATACCAGATGGAAAAAAACAGGGAGAAAAGAGCCCATTTCAAGGCTGAAAACGAAGTTTCAGGTTAGGATTTATGACTGTCGCAAATTTATCTTACAATGGGAAAATAAAAATAAGAATATTGGACAAAAATGTTACAATCAATTCATTATATTATTAGGAGAATGTGTTACATCCGATATTTACAGAAAAAATGCTATTTTCTTTATTTCAACGACTTTTAAAGGGTGAAACTGCATCAAAGCAAAGCTACATCTCATACTTCAAAAACTACGGCTGTATTCGTTGAAAATATTAAAAACTCACACAGGTATTGCATTTATATCTTTCAACATATTCCTAAGAAGTCACCTGACGTTTCTCTTATGGTTTGTTGTGCAATTCTTTTGCTGAAAAAAGCTCTTTCAAAGCGCAAAACCATCACGATTGATCGAATCTGGAAAGTTTTTAAAGCGGCATGGGAAGCAATAACCCTGTAAATTTTACAAAAAACCTTCTACCATCGAAAGCATTACGCAGAATTAGAATCAAGAAACAAGATTATCATACAGATTATTTCAGAAAGCAATATTCATATTTTAAACGTTAAAAACAACAACGCCGAAATCGTCTAAAAAATGTGCGAACACCCTCTGTAGAATCATAAAAATTATGTACACAGGTCTGTTTCCGATGACAATATAATAATTTAATGTTGCTAGAACTTGCTTATAAATTAATAAATTGATTTTGCGCCATTTTTCCTTAGTCCAGCACATTTGATAAATCACCAAATAAACTTTATGGTTACAACTGTTTACGAGTAATATAGAAAAAAAAAAAGGGGGGGGGTTTTGGCAAACCGCTGTCGCCAAAATAAATCAACTGGTTGTAAAACTACAGCAATGAAATATTTTAACACTAGAACTACCGGAAATTTTACTCAAGTTTTTTAAAACTATTTCACACCAGAAAATTTATTTGAAACTACTTAACCTTTTCATTTAACGCATTTCGGTGAGTTTTATATTTAATTTATTTTAAAGAGAAATTTCTGGTTCGAATTGGAATATATTCATTTGGTAATCGTTTAAATGACAGCTCATGGTAGTTCTACACTGTTAAAAATTTGCAGCAAACTGTCCAGTCATTTGACCGTTTTTATAGAAAATTGTTACATTACCATAATTTAATTCTATTCTGACCATAATGTGGGCAAAAATATGGTCAGAATAGAGTTAAATTACGGTTACGTAACCTTTTTTTATGAAAACGATCACAAGACTGCATAGTGTGCTGCAAATTTTTAACAGTGTAGTGTTAAACACTAAAAAGTACAAAATGTAAATAAAAAAAGAAAAATGCAATAATTTTCTAATTTTTTAAAAATAATTTAATAGTTTAATATTAATTAAATTATTATTTTTCTACGTTGGGAAAACAATTTGGAAATCCTGAATAAATAGTTTAAATAATGCCATGCCATATTTTGTAATAATTACTCAAATGTCAGATATGTTTAAAAAAAATAATTTAGACTTCGTTCTTTTATTCTCTTAAACGATATAAATTCCAGGACCTTGTTACTCTGATTTTTAATATGTTCCCACTTACGTTCTAATAATTATAAAATATAATTTATAGTTAAAAAGGTTTAAATATCATCTACTGTTGTTTCAACTCAGTCTGTACGATTTGAATTTATATCATTATCGATAATTACATTATACTTACGCATTTTTTTAAAAAATATTTTAACTAAATGCCTGTATTGTATTTTAACACTTTGTAATTAGTTGAATTAATGGTATCCATATAATAGTGTGTGATTTAGTTTTTGATTTCGACTCATTTTGTGTTTGCTCTGAAAGTATTTCTAATGAAACATTTTTCGACTACGTTCAGTTTATATTTAATTATATCGTTATAGATTTGAATATAATAATAGTTCTTTTTAACACTTTCCAACCTAGTTGAAAAGTGTTTATGACTTCGGTTTGTCTGGCCGTATGGCCGTCTGTCCGTGCTCTAACTCCCGTAAATATGCTCGGATTGCTCTGCAATTTTGATATGTTATTGTCGTTATCTATAGTATCTTCCCTATTTCAACGGAAGTGTGTAGCACTTATAGTTTTTTTACAGGGACACTCAAAAGAATTCCGTTACATATCGATCTATGGGGAAAAATCATTTGTGGTTTATTTTAATGATGTTACACAATTTCAAATACATTGTAATTGATATATATCACTAAGGTGAATTACAAGAAGTTTAATATGGAATAGGGTGTGCATAGCACTTATAGTTACTTTACAGGGACAGTCAAAAGAATTCCGTTACATTACGTCTATGGAGAAAAATCATCTGCGGTTTATTTAAATAATGTTTCACTATTTTAAACGCATTGAAATTTATATATATCACTAAGGTGCATTACAAGAGGCTTACTACAGAATATTGTGTGTATAGCAAGTCATCGTTCATTTACAGGGACAAACAAAAGAATTCTCTACTGTCTGTTAACAATAATTCCTGGAAGTGCGTTTTAAGTTACTGAACACGATTTTAAATTTAACTCACTTTTTGTCTATTACGTGGTGTGTATAAATTCTGTAGATCATATAAAGCGAAACACAAAAGTTCACGAACACATTTCCGTTTATTGACAGAAACTCCAGAAGGATAATTTTAAACTGTGCTACGCGTTTCCTAACTGAACTAAAATTTAGCATCCTATGTAGTATATATACAAATTTATAGATCATATACAGGGCTGAATAAAACTATTCGGATATTTTTCCGAATATTATATGTGTTGGAAATTCCTGAAATTATGTTTTTAAATATGTTATGTGTTTTCCAAATTGTTTACTTAGATGTTATCTTTCAGCTTAATGAACGATATGATTTGTAAAATTATTTTGGAAGCGTTGGAAAGCGTTACATAATCTATGCTTGACGCATGATTTATCGTTCTTGTTTTTATTAGATTGATAATTATTTTTTAAATATTTAAATGACTTTCATAGGAAAAAAAAGTATTAAGTTTCGCAATGTGAAATTTTTGAATGTAAAAATATTCCTATGCGATATGTAGATACATTTTTTTTATTTGGTATAGTTTTAATTTAATGAGAGTCCAATGCAAGCAAAAGCAAAAAAAAAAAAATTAAGATTCAAATAATTGAAGAATGTTAAAAAAAGTAAAACGTAGAATTGGATTTTGGTTGCAATTCAATCAGATTGTAATCAGTTTGTGAACTTATTTACTTGGTTAAATAACAGAAGAAAAATTAATATTTCACAACAATGAAACAAAATTGCATTTAAGGCGGGAAATCCCGTTAAAAGTTTAAAAAAAAATCGATTTTTCAAAAAAAAAAAAAAAATAAATAAATAAATAATAAATAAATAGTAACATGAATACCTGGAAATGTTACAAATCCACTGCGAAAGGAATTTTACAAAAACTCCGATTAGAACAAAAGTTATCGCTAAAAATGTTTTGGATAAAACATTTGCTGTTATACTGCTATAAAGTTAAATTTGAAGCCCCTTTTCTCAGAACTGTGTTTTTTGGCATTGCGCACACCCTTATTTAAAAACTAATTATCATAGAACCTTTAAATTTTGCGTGTAAATAATTTTCATGTAAACTTTTATGCTGAACCTTAATTTAGCCTGATTTTTGTCATAGAAAATTTTATTGAAATATTCAATCTAAAAGTTTTGGTAAATTTAGTGAATATCATTATAAAATCCATTAATTATGCTAATGAATTTGAATATACTTTTAAATTTAGGTTCCGTGTAAAATATAGTAGTCTAAGTGAAATTAAATAAAATATTAAGTATGTATATGTAGTATAATTTTTGAAATATTGCGCGCAAAATGCATATTTTAGTATTTATATTTTTTAAAAAGCCATTTTTGTCGTTATTATTTAATTAATTTCAAAATTAAACATGTTGCATATAGAATTCAAAAGTTAAAATATGTCAATATTTCCATAATCAGGTTTTTTTTATCATGATTCAATACGTTCCTCAAACCCATATGACGTTATATTCACCTGCTGACTTTATATCTGCTTTTTCTCTCTATTACTCATGTTGATACTCTCTTTATATGATTCTCAAACATTTGAAAAAGTCCTTTATACTTTCAATATTACATCATATTTATTTTCAATTCTATAATGACGTCATATTAACCTGCTTTCTGTACTTACAGATACGCATACTCCTTGTATTATTGAGACATATTTGAAAATTTCCGTTATATTGCCAGTATGACGTCATATTTATCTTTTTTCCAATTGTTGAAACTTATTTTCATTTTTGACGTGGAAATCTTTCAATAGAAAATTAATTATTCTAGAAATAATTTTATTGTGGATTTTTAATTGTTGGTAACTGCTATAACGAAAAATGTTTAAATCTGATAGGAAAAGGCTGTTAGAATTTTGGTTTTTCATTAATTAAAAATTAACTGTACATTATTTCAATTCCGGATTACTTTAGTTGCCTCCGCCGTGTTTTAATAAATGTTTACGTAACATTTCACAATTCTGGCTTCCAAACTATTGATTTGTACAGAATTGCAGACAGACAAATTTTTATTTTTACATATTAGATTATATTTATGCATGTACTTTATCTTTTAATTATTGCATGTATTTCATTGTAATTATTTTAATTCTTGATTTCCTTATAATAATTTGACTTGAACTCACGTTATATTTACTCTGGAACAATTTCTATTAAACATTTTTAAACATTAAATTTGTTGAATATAACAGTGTAGTTTATATTTAATTATTTAATTATTCACTTGAATATAATAGATTCTTAATTTTTATATTTTGACATAAAAAAAATATTTGAATATTTCTTTATAAAGTATAAACTTCTCAATGTGAAACTTTTTAATCTAAAAATACTCGCAGGGGATATGTAGATACATTTTTTTTCGTTTGATATATTTTTACTTAAATGAGAATTCAAGGCAAGCGAAAAAATTAAGAATCTGATAACTGAAATAATGTTGAAAAAAGTAAAACATAAAATTTCATTATTATTGTTACTAAAGAAAAAAAACTTCAGTTTGTGACTTATTTGCTTGATTAGAGTAAAAAAAAAACAATTATCTTATAACAATGAAACAACCACAAATTTGGATTTAAAAAACCTTCTAAAGTCGATATTCGACATAAAATAATTTCATCTCGGCGAATGTTTCTCCAAATATTCTTTCACTTTTTTTTTTTGCTAATGCTTGATAATAAAAGTGTGAATTTTCCTTATTAAGAATTTTTTCCTCCAGTGTAAATTTGTATACATTCGTCCTTAAAATTGAAATATAAATGTTTGGCGGATTTTTTAAATTTTGAAATGTATTTTAAAATAATTATAAAGATCTACATCTATTAGATATATTGAAAGATTGTGTCTGTAAATACTTTATAAGGTGTATAAATATAACGATTATGGAATATTCAGAATGCAAGAAAGTTGAAAAGTAGAAAGTATTTGTTATTTTTAATAATTCTGACACATAAATAAACCATGTTATTAATGAATTATTTTTGCTAATCCTCATTTAATATTGTTATTGGCTCATTAATTCTATTTATATGAGAAATGTCATTAGTAATTTTAATGTCACAGTTTGTTTTGTATTTTTTATTTACTTTGATAATAATTTTGGTACTTTGGTATTAGCCACATGCCAGCGATCAATCGCCAAAGAAATCATGAAAGATTTTTTGACATACATTAATTTATCTTATGCATGTATTCATGTTTGTATACATTCTTATATATATTTTATATGTATTCATGTATGTACACATTTTTGTGTATATTTTTATAGGTATACATGTACGTATGCATGTATGTATTCTTATGTATATTTTTATATGTATTCATGTATGTATGCATGTATGTATTCTTAGGCATATTTTAATATGCGTTCATGTATATATTCATAAGCATTCATCTATGAGTTCTTTGATGAAGGTATGCATGTATACATTCATATATGCATGCATGTAAGTATTCGTATGCATTCATACGAATGCATGCACATATATATTCTTATGCCTTCTTTGATATATATATATATGCATTCATATATGTATGTAGTGATATGTGTGTTTGTATGTATGCATGTATTTATGTGGATTCATATGTTTATATGGATCCATATGTATTTATATTTGTATATGCATGTATGTATTCTTATGTATGTTTTTGTATGTATTCATGCATATATTCATATTAGTCTTGTGTGTATGCATGTATACATGTATGTGTATATTTATTCATACGTGTATATATTCTTTAATGCATATATGTATGCATTCATGTATGTACATACGCATTCGTCTCTATTCACATGAATGTATGTATTTCATATGTGTGTGCTTTAATTTATGTATGTATGTATTCTTTCATGTATGTATGTATTCGCATGTATTTATTTATGTATGTATCGTGATATATGCATGCATTCATGTATGTATGTATCTATTCTTTGATGTATGTATATGTTTGTATTCTATTATGTTTTTGTATGTATGCATATGTGTGTATGTAAGTATAAATTCGTTTGTATGCATATGTGTGTATGTAAGTTGTATTGATATTTTGTATTTATGTATGTATTATTATTTTAACATGAGTCCCACTGGTCCGTTCTTTGAATATCAACTACTTCCAAACAATAATTCTCGTGGTATATTTCTACAATATTTGCAGATAAAATCTACCACAAAGATTATTGTTGAAAAATAGTGGTTTTAAAGGGGTAAATGAGAGAAGTCCACTATTTTCATTATTTGTTTGATTTCAGCCTAAGGACAATTGCTAAACATTTAAAGCCCGAAACAAAAAAATATTTTTTAATTGTAAATGCCTCTAAAGTTCGTCAATGAAATGCAGCGTATACTTAAGTAAAATAATTTCAAAAATATATAAATCATTTTTGAGGAAATACTAAATGTAACTTGTCTGTAACTTTTTAATCTAAAAAAATCCCTGACGGCTTGGCCTACAGGCACAGATAGATTTCGAAGACGCAGACCGTGCGACACCTGTTTATTGGGAATTGCAAAAGAAAGACCTATTTGCATGATGTGGCGGTTGGGACCACCCACTTCGAAATATACGTCTGCCTGTATGCGGAGCCAGCAGGGATTTTTTTGTTTTTATTTATTTATTTATTTATATTTTTTTTTACCGTAAAAGTTGGTCTTATAAAAAACTTGTCAGTATGAAAGTTGTAGATAATATTAAGAAGATTTATAATAAATCTAAGCAGATTTGATATCTAGGGAATTGGCGAAGTTATGAATTTTTTTCTTCTAAAACCCCCTTTTTTCCCTTGGGGCCATTATTAATGATATCAAAAATCTGTCATACACAAATTTTCGGCCCTTTTCCTAGAAGTAATAATAGCTTTAAACGCATTCGATACGTATTATAATTAAGAAATTATGTTTTTTTTTCTGTTTTCATAAAAAGCCCCCCCCCACTTCCTCCCCCTTAGTTCGATTTTGCCCATTAACGAACTTGACCGAGATTTTATGCCCCTTGATTTTATGTATGAGTTTGGAAGAGATTTGGGCAGAATTATTGCAGTTATCGTGTCCATAAAAAAGTGACATAGATAGATAGATAGATAAAGTTTTGAACTGGGGGTGTTTTTGGGTTCTGGGAGATCGGCGTAGATCTGCAAAAAATTTTCAAAAATTCCAACTTAGGGAAGAATGTAATAGGTAGTATTTCTTACCAAATCTACCTAATAGGAGATATCTAGAAACTTTTTCTCTGTTTGGTAAGTTTCTAATTAAAGAAGAATTAGAATTCAATGCAAGCGAAAAATTAAGGAGGTAATAGTAACTGAAGCATGCTGAACGAGTAAAACATAAAGACGTTTTCTTATTGTGAGACTGGAAGAAAAAAAAAGTTAAGTTTGTGACTTATTTGCTGGATAAAATGAAAGGAGAAAAAATTAGTATCTTACAAAAGAGAAACATCCACGAAATTTCATCTATGGAACACTTTGGAAATCAATATTTTGACCAAAGTTCTTTCATCTAGCAGAAATTTTTGTCGTACAATCTGTACATTTTTTTAGCGATGTTTGTTATTAAATGTGTGAATTTTCCTTATTAAGAAATTTTCTGTTCTGTGTAAATTAGCTGTAATTTTGTGTTTGTGATAAATTATGATTATCTAGCTTTTTGAAACAGAATGAAGTGAGATTACATTATGATAGGATTAAGATTACAATACGATAATAATCTGTTGACATTTTTTTGATTATGATTACATTGCGATAATTGGAAAACCAATCTTTGGGATTAAAATTATAACTCGATTACACAATGTTCGTAATTTAATATAATTGATTACGATTGCATGATTGCGATTACTATAAATGTGCAATCCTATTTGCTATCTCAATGAATATTTAAGTTCATATCGATGCTCGATGTGCAACTTTTTCTCGAAAAATATTGTGTGATATAGATTTCCTGCGTGAAAAATTATTTGCAACTTTTTTCACCACAAATTGAAAATGCATCAGTGTTCCCAACACAGCACATACGTAGACATTTTCCCTATTTTGCACTATTTATGTCCAAAATACATCCTTGTACATCAAACTGATGTCCATAGTATATGCACAGGGGTTCTTGAGATCCAACGACGGGGATTACAGGTTAATAGACATCTATATAACATCAAATTTACATTATATTCAATGACCAACCATGTAATGGACATACACATATCACCATTTGTATTATGTCGATATGACGTATATATACGCATATAATACGTAGATATCACGTCTATAAAATGATACATATGGACATAGATGGCCATTTTAAGTGTATATTATGTCGTGTCTGGATGTCAAACGAACATAATACAGACGTACACGGGGAGACATTTGATGGTATATATTACGTGAAATGCAACTTATCGAATGAATTATAGACTTAGTGTATGGGTGTACTTTACATCATATGAATGTCATATTTACCAATTTGCGCAATGCAGGGCGCGTAGATTGACCAATTGCTTAATAGTGAAAGCAGTGGATTTCAAGATGGCTGCCATACCAGTTAATATTTCGTTCGTTTCCTCAGTTTGATTGGGTTTTTACCGTGTTTTGTGAATTTTTCAGTGAAGCACGGCAACTTTTCATCACCGAATTTTTCATCTTTGTCGTCAATAAAAGTTTCATGCAACAGTTAAAGTTTCCCGTGTCAAATCTGATTACTATGCTTTAAATCTGGTTATGAGTGCCATTGAGAACAATAATACTACGCTCTGTCACTCTCTTTTCATGATTTGTGAACACTGTTTTTGATGGGAATAACAGCCTTAAGAAATATGAGTATTATAACCTAAGAAAAACGCTTTCTTTTGTGATCTAATTAAAAAAAGAAAAAAAAAAAACATATTAACGTTAAAAAACATCTTGCAACAGTGAAACAACCACTAAACTATTATAAAAAAGTTTCTAGCGTGAATTTTTTCTGAAATACTTTGAGCGACAAACATTTTTCACCTGAAAAAAAACTCACCGACTTTTCCTAATAATGCTTATTAATAAAAATGTAATTTTTCCTTATTAAGATTCTATGCGAATTGAAGCTTTCATTCCTCATTATAATTTAAAAGTAACTTTCATTGTTCGGCAGGCTGAAAAAGAAAAAAAAATTCTTTTTGCATTATAGTCTATAATAAACTTTGAAAAACAGTATGCATTAGGAAAGACCAAATGTTTTATTATTTTATTTATTTTTTCATTTCTTATTAAATTAAAATGTTCGAATTATTTCAAATTCTATTATACGTGTGGCCAATTAGTCTCTAGTTTCCCTGAAAATTAATCACTGCTAATTATCATATGGTTTTGTATGACAATGTTTATGTGAATATTTCTATATGACGTAGCGGTTTAGATGAAATTCATCATAAAAAATCCACATGGAGGTTATTGAAATATTGTGAAAGTGGAAACAAACAAAGTGGAGAGTCAAAACGAGCTTCATTATAAGTAGTGTTATTAGTTTGATGTTTTGTATGGAAATGTTTATGTGAATATTTTTTATATGACGTAGCAGTTTAGATGAAATTCATCATCAAAAATCAACATAGAGATAAGTGAAATGTTGTGAAAGTGGAAACAAAAAAGTTGAGAGTCAAAACGAGTTTCATTATAAGTAGTGTTATTAGTTTGAAGTGATGTTTTGTATGGAAATTATTATGTGAATATTTTTTATATGACGTAGCAGTTTAGATGAAATTCATCATCAAAAATCAACATAGAGATAAGTGAAATGTTGCGAAAGTTGAAACAAACAAAGTGGAGAGTCAAAACGAGTTTCATTAAAAGTAGTGTTATTAGTTTGAAGTGATGTTTTGTATGAGAATGTTTATGTGAATATTTTTTATATGACGTAGCAGTTGAATTTTGATGAAAATGAATTTTGATTGGATTTTGATTGGATTTTAATGAAATTCATCATCAAAAATCCACATGGAGGTTAGTGAAATGTTGTGAAAGTGGAAGCAAACAAAGTGGAGAGTCTAAACGAGTTTCATTATAAGTAGTGTTTAGTTTGAAGCTGACACGAATTGACAAATTGCATTGTGACAGTATGATCACTATAAAATATTACAGAAAATATACGAATACAATAGATACAGTAGACGCTTTTACTAAAATTCAATGTAAATTCGTAATTACTTATGGTTCTAGAAACCATTCCCATATCTTCAGAAACCAATTAGAGAAGGAACAGTCTGAGATCTCAGAAACAATAATTTCGGAAACCTACGGAAATGTTTTTGAAATAAAAATTTTATTCTTCTGCCAAAAATTTCAAAAAAGGCATTTCTATTTATTTCGAAAAAAAAAAAAAAAATATTTGCAGGTCTTTGACTGGTTCATCTTCCAAAGGTTTATCAAGATAATGGAAAGGTTCTATAATAATCAGTAACTGCGATATTACGCTGAATTTTCGTAAGCATTTCTCTTCTGTCAAAAATGTCTTAGCTGCTTTTCCAGCGTTTCATTTTATGGTTTTTATTTTGGGACAGATCGATATTGACTCTTTCTATAAATATAATAATTATGGTTAACTGAAAAAAAATCGAAGAAAAATGTTTATTCATTTGCCCACAAAATTACAAGAGATTTCAGAACTGCAAGCTAGAAAATATTTTTAAAAAAAATGCAGCATTAAAGCTTTGAGTATATTATTTATTTGATGCTATCATTTGTTTCTAGAAAAACAGACGTATTTGAGTCATTTTGAATAAATTTACTAAGAAAACTGATTTTTTAAAAACTGTTTCTATCAGCTTGAAGTTGGCATACATTGAGAAATTCTTATTGTGACATCATGTTTCGTTTAAAGATTTTAATATAATCTTGATCAATTCTAATTATCCTAATAAACCTATAAACAATTCAAGAAATTTCCATCTATAGAATAGATAGTAGGGGCAGACTAAACCTTGATTTTTCTTCTCTAACAAAAGTTAGAATTTATTGATTCAATCTGTATTTCTGGATTATATAAAGAAAATTATTTACATTCATAATAAAAAATAAGTTGGATTCGTTTGACATTTCATCGTTGGGGTAAGACAATTCTGGTCTCGGATAAGTGTCTGAGTTCCAGTTTTAACAGCTGCACTCTAAGAAAAAACGCCAAAAATTACAGCGAAATTTGCTGTAAATTTATGCACCCAAAATGGCAGCATATTTTACTGTAAATTGACAGCAAAATAGGTCTTAAATAATATTATGTTTGGAATTTTACAGTAAAATGCACTTCAAACATGCTAATTTTACTGCAAATATGACTATAATCATACCAAATGTTACAGCAAAAAATGCTGGCAATTTGGTTGCATAAATTTACAGCAAATAATGCTGCTTTACCTTTTTTTCTGACAATGTGACAGGAAATGTATAAAGAGGAACTCCGCTTCTTTCTCTTAAGCATTTATAAAAAAAAGTTTATTTTGCTGCCACTGATTTTTGAAAGCGTTTCCAGGTAGTTTTCATAGCATATTAATCAATTTTCTCTACCCGGAAGATTAGGTTTTTTTTAGATGCTATCCATTCTTATAGGAAACAGTTTTATGTTCAACAGACATGTTTCACAGACACACATGATTAGTTAACAGCATTAACATTAACATGGAAATTAATATTATTTTGTTAGTCCTGTATGTATAAATTAAATTACGCAGATAAAAAATATTTAATTGAGAATCTTAAAAAAACGAAACTCCTGTTAAACGCATTAATACGCTTTAAAACTACTCGGAAACGTTTCCGAAAACCATTGGCAGAAAATTAACTTTGTTTTTGAAAATGCTTCTGGAAAATATAACAGTTTCTGAGGTTTATAAAGATAAATAACTCTTTTCGGAATCATGGGTAACACGGAAGAGGTTATTGTATACTTTTGTTCGTGGTTATATTACATTTTCGATTATGAAACACGTCTTTTTTTTACAGTGTGTTATTATTAAAAGCAGTTAAAAACTGGAAGACATAAAGAAATCTTACTTTAAAAAAAAATTAATTTTTAGAAGAATTGAAGAATAGTATCTTTAGAAGAATCAATTGCATTTAACTCAGGTAAAATACTTATAGAATTATTCAATCACCTTATGAGGATCCTTAGTAAAAAAAGCAAATTGATCAAATTTATCTTTGTTTCTATTTTTTTTTATCCTTACCTCTACGGGGAAAAAACCCCTGAATCAATGATTGTTGAAAGCAAATTAAATGCTTCCATTTGTATTTAAGATTTTGTTTGTACTTGTGTCTTTAGCTTACTTAATTAGCGATTGTTATAGCATACAAATAGGATGGTATATACACTTAAAAGAAAATCTAATTAGAAATAATATCTTGAACCTACTCTTTTTTAGAGTTAAATTGTATTATAAATGAGTGCATGCTATATTTAGATATAAGTAACTATACTTAAAAATACATTGTCTACAAATATAGACATAATCACTTATTATTACTGCAATTTACATATGAGCGGGTGAGTGCCAAGCCACATTTTTGAACTTCTGAGATATTTCAATTTGAAAATTTTATCAAATACTCAAATCAAGTTATATAACCTAACGTTTTTTTGCCAATATCTGAGTAACATTTGAGATATTCTGGATAACAATATGGCATTACTTTAACGATATTACTATTACGTTTTTTGTAAATTAGCTATCTTCATTGGGGGCATAAACATCTGGGCCAAAAACAAACCTGTGACATAGGCTTCCACCAAGTGACATTAGAAACAAATTATATGTTGGATATTATAATTTACAATATTAAGCAACAGATTACAGTGTTAGATTTATTGCACCAAAAATGTAGCTTGTCACTTTTTTCCCCGACCTCTCATATACGTTTTAAGATAAATTGTTTAATAAAGGTGCAGTACAGATCAGAAATATATTTTCCGAACAGTTTGAAGAATAAATTCGTGCATTTCAAAATTAGCGAGTTTTATTTTAGGGCGGATGTGTCGATTCTATGTGTCATTATATGTGTCTCATTTTATTTATATTTCATTGGTGTGTTGATTTATCGTGGATGCATACGTGAAAGCGTAGTAGCAAAGTTAAACAAAAATGAAGTATATAAAGGAAAAGGTTCAAATACCGGCTAACACTTTTATTTTTAATCTAGATCCTACAATTTTGAAAATTAGTGGAGGAAAATTCATGGTAGGGTGCCTTGATATGTTTCACATCCTCTTAGAAAGAAAAAAATAGATTTAAAAGCGTTTTCTGTTTATAAAAAGAAAAATTCCGAAAGTCTGCACATTTTGAGTTTTGAAAATGGCGTCTAAATACCGGCTACCCCAGTTTCTCCTAAAAGAATCGCACAAATAGGGCTAATTAAGAGAGAAGGACATCGTTTTAATGATTTTTATAAGTGCAGAAAGAAGAAGGACTAATTAAAAACACGAAAACATTTAAAAGGAATCACAAATTTATGTATTACTAACACAGGTGTAAAATAAAATAAAGGTTCTAAAGCATTAAAACCATTCTAAGATATTAAAACTTTCGTCGAAGTCCCAAGCGCTTTCGACCAGAAACCTGGCCATCATCATAGGGCGAAAATGAGAAAAAAAATTCTGTAACCTCCCGAATGTACGCTGCTTAAATAACAGAAGGTGAAACCACATATGAAGAAGGGGGGAAGGGGGATGGATGAGTCTATTGAGCGAGGTGGGTTATTCCAACCCAAATGTACCATTGACACAAAGTAGATTAAGCCAGATTTTTGGTATATTGCATGATAACATATCATTACAGAATTTCTTACCATTTATCAGTAATTTCTATATATTTAATGAACATGGACTTTTTAAAAAACCAGCATTTTTGTCACATTTATAAAAATCTTAACGATTGTCTCTGACAGTCTTCTTTCTATTCTGTTCCTAGTTTTGTTTTTTGTTAAATAAAAAAAGCTTGCTGCTTGAAATGTGGATAACGTTATCTACAAAAATCACATACATAGTAATCATTCTCTGCGTTGCGTCGTTGCAGTCGCTATGGGTCCGCATATTGCAGTCTAAACATCAAGAGATCCCCTTCTTGACCTAAAAGAAAGCACCCCCGCAGAAGACACAAATTGCATCATCTTCCTCCGTCATATTATATCTTCCTTTTTTACATTTTTAAAAGCCAATTTCTACCAGAAAATCCGGAAATTTCACTGTCAAAATACGAAAACTTTTTTAGAATGTAAAACTCTAAAAAATTCCAAAACCTTAGCAAAAAGGTAAATTAACTAGAACTTTATCACTATTATTTATCAAGAATATGCGTAAATACTTATCCACTGATTTCTGACACATTCACAAAATCATTTCATCGGAGAAGAAAAAAATCCATAAAAATCCGAAAATCGTACTGACAATGAACTCTTTTACAGTGTTCTTAAAAAAGTCATTTGCATTTAATTAACATACTTAGCGGATCTCTCATCTCATTATTTCCTTAAAGCTCTTAGGGAAAGAACCGTTTGATCTGAGTGCAATCGTTTCCCTTTTGTATTATATCGCGAGAAAAATTACATAAACTTATTCCACAGACATTTGAGACTCAAATGGGAAAGAAAAATATTTTTATTATTACACTGCAAGAGAAAAAATACGGAAAATACGAAAATTGCACTGTTAAAATACGGAAACTCTTTTTTTTTAGAATGTAAAACTCTAAAAATTCCGAAGGTTTAGCGAAAACGACGAATTAGCTACACCTTTAGCTAATCTGTTTATTATCTGAAATACTTATTCGCTGATTTCTGACGCATTCTTAAAATCATTTCATCGGATTAAAAAAAAAAAATCCGTAAAAATCCGGAAATTGTACGGGCAATAAACGGATTTTTTTACAGTGTTCTTAGAAAAGTCATTTGCATTTAATTAAGATACTTATCGGAACTGTCAGCTTGTTAACTCCCTGAAAACCCTTAGGGAAAGAACCGTTTGATCTGATTGCAATCGTTTTCAACCTTTATTCTATCGTCAGAAAAATTACACGAACTTAGTCCACAGGCATTTGAGACACAAATTGAAAAAAAAAAGTCTTTTTATTATTACACTGCAGAAAAATACGGAAATTGCACTGTTAAAATACCCAAACTTTGTTTTAGAATGCAAGACTAAAAATTCCGGAGCTTTAGCAAAAACGACATGTTAACTGGACCTTTTTCACTATTATCTGTCAATTATCTTAAACACTTATTCGCTAATTATTTGCTTATTTTTTTATGCATTCACGAAAACATTTCATCGAAGAAAACAAATTCCTTAAAAAATTCAGAAATTGTATGGGAAATCAGCGGATTATTATTTTTTTTACTGTGTACTTAGAAAAGTCATTTGCATTTAATTAAGATACTTATCGGATCTCTCACCTTCTTACTCCGTGAAAGCCCTTAGGGAAAGAACCGTTTGATCTGATTGCAATCGTTTCCGAATTTTTATTCTATCGCGAGAAAAATTAGATGACCTTAGTCCACAGACATTCGAGACACAAATGGGAAAAGATTTCTTTTGTACTTTAGATGGTTGTTGGAATATTTTATCTTCTTTATCTGTCTAATTTATATTTATGTCTTCTTTGATGTACACATAGGCAAAGGACCATGTGCACAAATTATATAGAAAAGTTGCCCGATGGAATTGGCTTAAATTTTGATATATTGTAGTTGATTCAATACTGATCAAATGCCTCAATGGGCCAGTGTTTGTAACTATCATAATATTAAAAAAAAAAAAAAAGATATTTTGATATATATTTGATATTTTTAATATATATTTTCAACGTAGTCACTTATTGATGATTATAAATATTTTCACACTTAATATAAATTAGAAACTGTAACATATTGCAATTAACATAAAAACTTAATAACACAATATTCTAAATATCTCCCCCCCCCTTTTTTTTTCATTTACGTAACAAAATTGAAGATCAACTAATTGAAAACAGACTTAATTTGCGTTTTACACTCATAAAAAGGAAACTATATGATTTCGTATCAATTTTGCTGAAAATTTTATGTTTTATACAACAAAATTTTAAATGCAAAATAATTTGTTTTTATTGAAAAAAATCTAACATAAATGTAACGTTGTCTACTTAAATTTATTTACATTTGTTTTGACGGAAAAATTTAAAAGTATAGTACACAATGATATTATTAAAATACATATCAAATATCTGAAAATATCGAAGATATCAAACATCGTGATATTTTGAAAATAAATATCGGATATACATGTATATGCTATGGTAAATGTGATTAATCCGGTGTTTATGTATAATTACCGGTGATTATTCATAATCACCACTAAAATTGGTAAATGTGATAAATTATTGAATATTTATGAAATTTAATAAAGTCCATAACCTTACCAAAACGCATTCTAGAGATTGCTGTACAGCGAGTTTCCTGCGTCCAGTGATGTTTTTTTTTCGTTTAATGTACGCGAAGCGTTCATACATGTTACTGACCGCTGCTTGAATGAATTTCATGCATTCTAGAGATTGCTGTACAGCGAATTTCATGCATCCAGTGATGTTTTTTTTTAGGTTAATGTACGCGAAGCATACATACTATTTGAAAATATTCATTTTTTGGAATTAATCCTTAATTGCATAGTGATGTAAATTTCCATAACTTTTTATTTAACTTTTAATAAATAAATCTACTTCTCGGCCACCACTATATTTATATAGAAATATTAATCCAGTATATTTCCCGTAAACTATGTTGCTGAACAAAGTTAAACATCTATCTTAAAATTTCTGGTGTCTAATATTTAATATATGTATAAAAAAACACAATTGTAAAAGAAAAACTCATGCAAAGAACGGTTAAGACCTCGTTACCCCACAAAATAATCTGAATTTATCACATTCCCCATTACGAGTTGGGGATTTTATAAACTAACCGATAAATCTGATAAATATTCAATAATTTGTCACATTTACCAATTTTAGTAATGATTATGTATAATCACCAGAATTATACATAATCACCGGTTTATTACATTTACCCTAACATATATAACGATATATATATCAACATATATATTCACGATCTTCCGATGGTTATGGCATCAAAAATAGCCATGTTAAATTTTAGATTTAATGCAATAGGCAAAGGTTTGTATAAAATTTTGGAGATAATTAGCCTGAAGGTGGCGCTGTGATAGCGATTTCTGTTCGATTTTCGAAACGATAGCAATAGACCAAGCTATTGTGCTGTCGTGTGTCGTATACTAGTTGCACAGAACGCGAAGGAACCGTTGGTACGTGAGGAGACGATATAAGATTTGACTAGCCAGAGAAGAAGGGGGAAAACTCATACTGAATAATCCAATTGTCCATTATAGGTTTAAATTTAGACTTCGAATAGGTTGAATTTCGAGAATAAACATGCAGGAGATAGAAGAAAGTTTTTAGATTGGCACATCTGACTAGTTAGTTACAAGAATTGTCAGCTTTTTTCTTTCTGTTGTTTATCTAGTGGCCGATGTTTGACGATGAACTGTATGATTTAGAGAAATTTTATATATCAGTTTAGTGTAACATGTCTAGAACGAATTTTTCATTTATGAATAATGAGAATTATGACTCATGTTCTGCACTACAGAACATACAACAATATTGTGACGAAAACAAGCAAAATCTGCCTGATTTAGATTCTGATTCTGATAGATATCATAATAAAATAGCAGAAGCGAGAAAAGACTTATTGATGTTTAAAACTGGATGTTAAATGCGGCAGGACAAATCAAATAAATAAATATACGGGTTCGTGTTGAAATTTTCAAAGTTCGTATAAAAGCAAATATGCATTCAATCCCTCAAGAAAGTAAGGGAGTATAGAAAAATATAAGAAAGAGCATTTGGCACAAAGAGACTTCTGCGCATTTTAGATTCAGCGATATGACTGTCGTTAAGAATTTTATTTATTTACGTGTTTATTATTTATTTACTTATTTATTATTATTATTGTCTACTGTACTTTTTTAATATGGGCTATGCTATTTTGTCTTAACATGATAAAATGTTTTAAAGTTACTATAGCTATACAAATAGCAGCACAAATTATATTTTTAAGGTAATAACTTTTCTCTATACAAAATTTTCGATAGATTAAGAAAAAATGCAAATTTTAACTTTGAACTTTTCTGAAAACAAACTTCATAAACTATTAACAATTAGCAATCAATTAAAAACCAATTATCATTGAAGTCTATTAATGTCTACTAGATATTTTAGTAAGAAATCTGATACTTTTTACCACTTTTTGATATCCTTAGAAAAGTCATTTGCGTTTAATTCTATTAGGAACCTTATCGAACTTCTTAGCCTATTCTTCTTCGAAGGGCCTTAGGGAAAGAACCAATTGATCGGAGTATACTTGTTTCCTTTTTTTATTCTACCGCGAGAAAAATTACCTGAACTTAGTTCAAAGACAGTTGAGCCTAAACTGGAAATAAATGTTTCCGTTTCTACTTTAGATGCTATTTGAACTTAGTATCGTGTTTATCTTTCCAGTTAATTGGGGGTTACCGCAGTATATAAATATGTGCACTTCTGAGGATTTCTTATAAAAGAACGACCTTTTAGGAGGAACAAGGAATAAATTATTAAAACAAGTTGAAACTTGTACGTCAAACGTGACAAATGAGGTGCGTTCGTACTATAATTAGTTTTATAAATATTCAGATCTTGGTGCATTAGCTGTTGCACTCGTATGCAAAAATGCGTGAATGTAAAATTTATTTTATGTGGAGATTTTCATATTATAGATATTAATTTTATTTTAGGAAATTAAGTTTCAATATACTTTTAGAAACAATTAATTACAATTCTGTTAAAGTAAAATTACACTATGAAAATATCCAATACAAGGTAAAAAAAATCATCGTTATTATTTTGATGAAAAAATGAATTATATAGTCTGTTATTATGACATGATGGATTTCCGTAATAAAATAAGTACATTTTAAGCTGGCCACATTTTATTTTTTGTTGACATTTGCTGATAATTCAATGGGAAACTTAAGCCTTGCTTTGAAAATTTCAGAACTTGAAATTGATATTTAGACATTTTTCCATTTAATATCGATTTTCCCGGAAACATACATCTAAAAAAATGTCGGTAGATTATAGGATTGCTACAATTAAACGATTTTAGTATACAAAATCGGTTTTTAAATTTAGTAATACGGACATAATATGACTCCATCTTAAATCCGATGTAATCACCATGGCAACCTAGAATCATTACCTATCAGGGGATACCATTGAATTAATTACATATGATAGGATTTAATAGAATGAAGAAAACTTTTATTAATATATTTTTAAGTTTTGATTCGATTTTCATAAAATTGAAAATGCCTCGGCAAAATTTTGCGACCATTATATATATTAAATTTCAAACCATTCAGTTGTGTAATTTTTGCGCTGTTATATGAGGACACAAGGACGGACCAGACGACGACTATAGGTGCTACGTATTTATATAATTAAGAAAGCACCTAAAGAAGTCTATTTATAATTAAACAAGAAAGAAAAATCATGCATCACGAATAGATTATTCCAACACTACCAGAATAGGTTAGAAAACTGCCCCTATTCGTGCAATGAAAGTTGATATGTAAATAAAAATTTAGAATGCACAGTACATAGCACAACTGAAAACACAATTTCAGCAACAATGGATAGTAGACGGTACTGCATTTGAATACTTTTCTTCAGCCCTGTATATGATCTACAGATTTTTAGACCACCAAATAGTGCACTAAAATTTATTTCAGCTACAAAACTCATAACTCAACTGAAAATTAGTTACTTCTGGAATTACAATCCACAGAAGGCAATGTATCCATACGTCTGTATATGAATTTATGTTAATGAATTTATATTAATGCAATGCATAAAAATATTACATATTTCACTATATTATCTCTTTTTTCTATAAATATCCCCACAGTCTAACATACTTCACTATTATTGTCTCTCTTTTTTAATATCCCCAGTAGTATATAAATTTTTGTAGCCAACATTTTAGCTTCTTGAAATAGCTGTCAAATTTGAACAATTTCCGAATTACTTAGTAGGTAAAAGTAATTTATTTTAAAAGTTCCCTTGGGAAATTCATTTAAATGAAATAAAATTCCAAAAATCTACTTGTAGAAATTCAACATGAACAGTTTTCTTTCTTTAAATTCTTTTTCGGAAATACCACATTTGTAATAATATCTACTGTAGGGAATTTGGAAACTATTTTAAGGTCTAGTAATACACTTATTTATTTTAAGGACTAATAATATAACGAATTATTGAGTTTTTATTTCAATTAAAACTTTTTATATTATACATCTTGGTATTGAGTACTGTTGGCGATAATGATTCCTGAATAAGACAATCAACGCAACTTTATAAGTGTCACGTCAGCCATTAAAAAACTGAAAAATATTTTGAATTGAAATGATAGGAGTTGGTGTGTTAAAATTTTGGAACAAGATGTACCCTTTTATTATTACTGTTAAATAATGCCCGATCTCCCGATTTTTTTCATATAATCTCTAATTAGGTGTACACACAATTAAAAAAAACATTGTATCTGGTTGCTTGACTCTTTATAAAAAAGAAGACTAACCTTGATTCTAATTTTAAGCTGTTTTGCATTCAAATTGTTGTATCAGAATAGATTACATAATTTTTCCTATCTACCAAAATAATATCGAAGAATGTGAAGCTTTCCTTAGCATAGATATTTAGTTTTATAGTTTTACTAGCTGATCCGTCCGGCGTTGTCTGGCCCCGTGATAATAAATTTATACAAACCTCAAGTTTGTATGATTTTACATTTTTAACTCGATTTTGTATGAAATTATATTTTTTAATGAAAAAAAAAACGAGAAAAATATTGATATTTAGTGACAAAAGTGCTCGTAAGAACACGTTTTCTTTAGTTTTTTCCGTAGGATCATTTCATAGTTTAAAAAAAAGTTCTTGTTGTCCGAAGTCTTTGAAATTTTTATCGGTTATAAATGTAACGGTTTTACATAACCGTGTAAAAATTTCGTGAACAAATATTGTTATCTAGTTGTAAAAGAAACATGTTTACTTCTCGCTTTTTTGCTTGTTCGTTTTTACGTAGACTTCTTTAAAAAAAACAATAAAAAAATAGTTCTCATCTTACGAACCCTCTGAAATTTTAATCGGTTACGAATATAACTGTATCCAAGGTATCTTTAAAATTTCGTAAACAAATATGCATATTTTATGCAGGGAAAGCATGCGTCGAAGCAGAGTGAAGCCACGCCGAAACACGGACGTTTAGTTACTTTTAGTCTAGAAAATGATCGTCTCCGTGAAGCGCGAAGTAACCAGCGTTCGCCAATGTCTCTACAAGAGTTAAAATTCCTATTTTTTTAGACCATTTGCACCGTTAATTAAAAGAAGGTTTCAGCTTTAAGAGCATATTTTTGGTTTGTCGGTACCTCTGAAATTGTGTCCTAAAGGGGTATTGCCATAAAGGGAAAACGTCCTTCGGGAAAACAATCCTTTTTGAAAAATATGTTTCAAAGGGTTAACAGCGATATTACTTACCCATCATACGTAGTATAGGGTAAGTCTTGTAATCGTTTTGAAAATCGAAAAAAAATTTTTGACGGATTTTCACGTTTCAGACACTGGAGATTCCGAAAAACATCTTTTTAGAAAAAAAATTTTGCCGTCCGTCTGTGTGTCTGTGTGTCTGTGTGTCTGTAAACGCTCTATCTCCCGAAAAAATTGAGATAGAGACTTGCAATTTGGTATGTACTTAGTATGTAATAATGGGAAGAAGCCTATTTCATTTCAATAACCTCGATTAACCGGAACTATTTTTTTCGGACTCTCGAAATATTCGTTCTGATAAAAGGTATATAAAAATTTTCGAAATTGTTTATTTTAAGAAATAAACATAAAAGACAATAAAAAAACATAAATTTTGCATAAAGCATGAAGTCGATCGGATAATGAGTTGCCGAGATATTTGGAATCCTATTTACCACACTCTTCGGTTTTTCATGACCCTGTGTTTCATCCAAATTTCACTTCAAAGATATATTTTAATTGGAAATTTGACGCTTAATTAGATGCAATAAACCGCTAGTTAATAGGATTATTATTTTTGGAGTTATAAGGAAAAACCTCTTTCAAGCAATTCAGTAATCGAGCCTTTAAAGTTTGTGACGTCATCAAGCCACGATTTTATTTGAATTGCAATGCATTTTATAAGTAGTTTACACATTTTTATTTTAATATTTTACATTATGCATATCCATGATGGGTAAGTATTACTGTGGCTCCCAACGACTAGTTTTTAGAATTGATTGCGACATTTCAGACGTAAGAGTACGTCTTTCTGGGCATGTCTTCCAATTTTAATTGTACTCCATGGTTTGGACACAAAAGTTTCGAAGAAAAGATCCAACGTCTATAGTATATTTTTAAATGATCATAATTGTAGTGTGCTGAGGTAGTTTAACCATAGCTTTAAGTGTAATGTGAGGTAAAAAAGATTGAGAGACACTGGCTTATAGTAACACTTTAAACCAATTTGTTAAGTGAAAAGTGCAGAAAAAAGATATAACCAAGCCAGACATCGGGTACGGCAATAGTTCACTTTGACAGTCTGTTGTAAAATTCTGTCGTATTATAGACATTAATAGACAATTTGATTGGAGGATCACTTATTGTCAAAAAAAAAAAAAAAAAATTAAACTGAGTGAATTTTAACCCAGCTTTAAGTAGCTTTAAACACCAGCTTGAACAGTCTTACACATTGAAACAGCACAGCGCTATCTATTAGCTAAAATGTTAACTATTTTTTAAATTACTGTAAATGAAATTTAGGAGTTAATTTATTAACATTCACATTTATCACTAACAGGGTTTCCATAAATAAGCTGACCCATTTTGAAGTTCAATATAAAACAAATAACTGACATACAAATATACAGTTTAGTCTAAAATGCTTTCGATGATGAAATAATTAAATCCTAATTTTGCCGATAGATGGCACTTTGTCGAAAGAAAAAGCATCAAAAGCACAAAACAAGAATTTATAAGACTCTAAAAAAAATGATGTCATAACGTCGAATGGTTCCAAACTAGGATGTGTGAAGGAGCTACTGCCAGAAAAAGAATAACAACAGGTAGGAAATGGATAGCAACGACTTGTTTAGAACCACCAATGACGTCATGGCTTTTAGTCTATAAAGCATTTACTATAATTTTTTTCTCAATCGTACTGATTGGTAAAGATATTACAAATTGAAATTCTTCACCTGAACGAAAAAATGCCTAAGCTGTGATTCAAACCCAGAACCTTTGACTTAAATTTCCAATGCTTGACCGACTGAGCTATCTGGGCCGACAACCGGCGGGTATATTTCGGTAAGGCAATAGCATCTGGTCTGTCATGTATTGGCATATTTACATGGCAGACCAGATGCTATTGACAATAAGGTTACCTGAGCGAAATATGTCCGTCGGTTCACGGCTCAGGTAGCTCAATCGGTAGATCATTGGTAATTTAAGTGAAAGGTTCTGGGTTTGAATCCCAGCTTATGCATTTTTCCGCTCAGTTGGAATTTTTCAAATGGTATAAAGTATTTAGTTTGTGCAATTTCTAACCCTAGATAAGCATATTTGTACATATGTGTGCTCTTAAGCAATCGATGCAGTCGATAACGTAGAATGAAACTGAATATCGTTAGGAAGTGGTTCGAATTGCAAAGGACGCACGCTTTGATGAATTGTAAAGAACTGCGCATAATAAATTCTCTATAGTTGCTTCTTTTGCATTTTCCAAGTTTTTTTCCTTATTACTTACCCATCATACGTAGTATAGGGTAAGTATTGTAATCGTTTTGAAAATCGAATTTTTTTTTTTTTTTTTTTTTTTTTTTTTTTTTTTTTTTTTTTTTTTTACGGATTTACACGTCTCAGACACTGGAGATTCCAAAAAACATTTTTAGATTTTTTTTTTTTTTTTTTTTTTTTTTGCCATCCGTTTGTCTGTGTGTCTGTAAACGCTCTATCTCCCGAACAAATTGAGATAGAGACTTGAAATTTGATATGTACATAGTATGTAATAATGGGAAGAAACTTATGAAATTTCAGTAACCTCGATTATACGGAACTATTTTTTTCGGACTCTCGAAATATTTGTTCTGATAAAAGGTGTATAAAAATTTTCGAAATTACTTATTTTAAGGAGTGAATATAAAATACAATAAAAAAACAAAAATTTTGCATAAAGAATGAAGTCGATGATTAGTTGCCGAGATATTTTTAATCGTATTTTCGGCACTCTTTGATTTTTCATGATCCTGTATTTCATTCAAATTTCAATTCAAAGATATATTTTAATTGGAAATGCGACGCTTCATCCGACGCAGTAAACCGTTGGTTAATAGGATGATCATTTTTGGAGTTATAAGGATGTTTCTTTTACGCAATTCAGTAATAGAGCAGTTAAAGTTTATGACGTCATCAAGCCAGGATTTTATTCGAATTGTAATGCATTTCATAAATAGTTTACACATTTTTTATTTTAATATTTTACATTATGCATATCCATGATGGGTAAGTATTACGGTGGCCCCCAACGACTAGTTTTTATCATCTATTGGAAAAAATTAGAACATGGTTTATTTGCTTAAACAAAAGTTTTTCATGGGAAGCACTTTAGTTCTACCTGCACACTCGTAGGTCAATAACTTGATTTTATATTGAATTTAAAAATAAATCAGTTATTTTTTAAACATGTTGTATTTCATCTTCATCTTTATTATACGTAATCAGTTATTCAACTTCAATGCTAGGGAGTGCTTTTTTTTAACACCCTATATTTCTGACAAACTGATTTGTAAAGCTATAAATAATAAATATAAAATTAAAAATAAACTTAAAAAAAACCCCTCTTTTACAAACATTTAATGTTTATAAATCTTAAAAATCACGCATAATTTCATGACTGCAATTCATGTGGGTTCAAAACATTTCAGTACAATACGTTAATTTAGCATGGGCTCCGAATATGGAATGTCACCGCTTTGATAATATATATATATATATATAACCATTAATGAAACATTACCGAAACACCAACAAAAACTATGAAATTATGAATTAGTATGTAATAATTAATTGACAACAATAGTGTTCCCCAACACTCTGAATATAGATTCCATATAAAAATTTAAAAGAAGAAGAAATTAAATCAAAAATTGAAAAAATGAAGTTTGACAGAATCTTCAGGTCCCATATGCCTAAATACCACAAATAAAATTGGTGGTTTCATCATCATATCAGCCATAACATTGCTAAAGTATATGATTTTGGGACTACCACACCATAAGAGAGAAAAAATCTGTGAAAAAATCATAAAGTTCAAAAAAGGAAAACAATATTAAAAAGGACAGAAACATTACCCATAAAAATGAGAAAAAACTGTGAAATTTAATCATAAAGTTCAAAATACAACAGGATTAAAAAGGATATAGGGAAAAGAACACAATAGTTACCATATATAATACATGATCCATATAGGAGTCATCATATAACACAGGCAATGAATTGCAGAAAATCATTACATGTTGCCAAAATAAGTTTTAAAAGATGATTGACCATGGAATATTATTGTACAGCAAAGCAAAACTCAAACCAATATAGAATCAGCTCCCTCTGTATAAAATTTAAAATAGAACACCAAACATGTTTTCAAATGAATTACTATGGTGCTGCCATCTATGAAAAAATTAGTGAATATTCTATGATTTAATAAAAGCATTGGATTACAATTATTAGTTAAAGATTAAAACAAATACTGTCTAAAGAATGATAACTATTAGCAAAATAATAAATAAATATAATTATATAATAAATAAAATTATGTTGATAAATATTCAACTACATTAAAATAAAATAAAAAAGAAAACTGCTCAGTTAAACTGAGGGCATTGAGCTCACAGACTATTCACACTAATTGTATATTATACACTTATTTCAAAGAATTTGAAATAAGCCCCTCGAAAAATAAAGAAATCGACAATATATTAAGGGGGGATCATCCCCCCGTTCCCCCACCCCCTTATAGTTAACAATTGAACCCCAAACCTAATCAGGGAAGCCCTTTATAACAATGAACATATATACTAAATTCGAAGCAAATCGGATAATTCTGCATGAAAAACCCATTTATCTAAATTAAGGGGGATTACCCCCCCCGTATCCCCCTTTATACTTAACCAATGAACCCCAAGACTAACCAGGGAAGCTCCTTATCACAAAGAACCTATATACAAAATTTTAAGAAAATCGCATAATTCTGCATGAAAATAGCAGTTATCTAAATTAAGGGGGGGCCAGCCCTCCATTACCCCCCTTTATACTTAAACAATGAATCCCCAAAACCAATCAGGAAAACGCTTTATCACCATTAACCTGTATACAAAATTTGAAGAAAATCGGATAATTCTGCATGAAAAACCCATTTATCTAAATTAAGGGGTGGATTAGCCCCCCTTTCTCCCTTTATACTTATCCAATGAACCCCCAAAACTATTGACAGAAGCGCATTATCAAAATGAACCTTTATACAAAATTTGAAGAAAATGGGATAATTCTGCATGAAAAACCTATTTATCTAAATTATGGGGGGTTAGCCCCCCATTTCCCCCCTTTATGCTTAACCAATGAACCTCCAAAACTAATCAGGGAAGCGCCTTATCACAAGGAACCTATAAACAAAATTCAAAGTAAAACGGTTAGTTCTATCAAGAGTTATCGCGTTACGTACATACATACGTACGTACATACAGAACCGGCGGGCACATAAGCTCTCAGGCTTTGATAGCCTGTGAGCTAACAAGAGTTATCGCGTTACGTACATACATACGTACGTACATACAGAACCGGCGGGCACATAAGCTCTCAGGCTTTGATAGCCTGTGAGCTAAAAATGAATGTATTAATGAAAAATTCTATGTTAAAAAATGATATGTAAAATGATGAAATTAATAATTATTGATTAATGCTACAGGTATATATATACAGTGGAACCCCGATTTTACGTAACCCGTTTCGTACGTTATTTTTCGTCTGTCCCAGAAAATTCCTATTCCGATAATGTTAAAAATACCTCGATTCTACGTTATTTACTCTTAGTGTTTCCCGCTTGGTACGTCATTTTAGTCGTAGTACCTTTGGAAATTTGATGTTTTTTCACTCATGGAAAAATTTTCAAAATAATTAAAATGCTTTCCAATTGGTCAACTGTTTGATTGTTACCAAAAGCAGTTCAAAGTAACGAAGAACTATTATTCGTCTATCAGCGCTTGACCAAACCTGCGTCACGTGATATCGGGGGGGGGGGGATGATTTCTTTTCCGTCGTGCATTCATTTCAACCCGCAGTGGAGTAGCTTTCTTTTGCTATCTCTTAGTAATTGTCAGTCAAAAGTAGGATGTCTAAAAGAAAATGTTTCTCTGTAGCCGAAAAGGCAGAAATTATTGAAAAATCCAAAGTTTCCAAAGGAACTAAAGGTAAAACTCATAAAATCGTTCGGTATCGCTTATTCCACGTTACAAACCATCCTTAAACAAAAGAGGTCTCTGTGGAATTAAAATCTGAAAAACTGGGAAATTTGTCAAAGAAAAGAAAAACATTGAAAACCTCTTATTTTGAGGAACTGGAAAATATTTTGTACGCGTGGTTTAAAAAAAGCCCGTGGTGCTAAGATTTCAAGGCTCTAGTAGGAGAAATTTCTTCTCGACTTGAAACGCCGAATTTCATGGCATCCAACGGTTGGATCGACCTATTCAAGAAGAGGTATAATTTGTCTTACAATTTTATTTGTGGTGAGGCACATGGAGTAAATACTGCGGCCGTTGAGGAATGGATGGGCAAAAACTTTGACTTCTCTTGCGTGTAATTACTCAAAAAAAGACATATTTAATGCAGATGAGACCAGATTGTTTTTTTAAACTCTTCCCTGATAGAACATACACTGTAAAAAGAGAAACGTGGCACAGTCGGAAGCTATCAAAAGTGCGATTAACAGTTTTGTTATTACGGAACTGAGAAGCTAACACTCTTTGTGATTGGTAAATCCCAGAAGCTTCGATGCTTCAAAAACATTAAAAGTTTGCCGACAGATTACAATACCAACCATAATGCTTGGATGAACCTAAATCTTTTTGAAGATTTTGTAAGAAAATTGAATATAAAAATGAGCTTACAAAAACAAAAACAAAAAATTTTTCGTAGACGAGTGCACTCATGTTAATCTGAATTTAAAGAATGAGCGTATAGAATTTTCCCCACCCAACTGTACCACTTTACTTCAGCCATGTGACTTGCGAATAAACAGATCCTCCAAAATGCATTATAGAAAGAAACTGGTAAGAAAAGGCCTTTTTTCACTTGATTCAGTTGAGCTTCAAGATCCTTATAAAACAAAGCTAAATGTGCTGGAGGAGTTTCATTTCATCTCATTAGCGTGGAATGGTGTAGATGAAAAATACATGTCAAATGCTTTAATGAAGGGTGAATTTTCAAAATCCGAAATTAACAGTGAAGCGCCGCCGGAAGGGATCTCTATGGAAGACTACACTAAAGAGGATGAATTTATTCTTGCAGACATCAATGATGGTGAGTACATTGGTTGCTATAAGGATGCTATCGCTACCACAGACATTCAGACTATTTCCGATTGGATTTCGCAATATGGAAGTGAGGATGCTATTGATGAAGATCCAGAAGACATCCTGCCCTCATCGGCAGGGGCCATTGCGAGTTTAAAAATTTTAAAGAAATTTTAACCGGACATGAAAATTAAGAAAAACAAATTGCAAAAACTTGCATGTATTGAAAATAGAGTATATGTGAAATTACACTTAAAAAGAAAACGCAATAAAGAATAACAGACTTTTTTAAATACTAATATGGTATTAGTAAGTTTATTTTTGTATGATTTGTTTTCTTGAGGTGTTTTTCTCTATTTGACCCCGATTTTACGTTTTCCCGTTTCGTACGTTTTTTTCTGCTGGCCCCGTGAAAAACGTAAAATCGGGGTTCCACTGTATATATATATATATATATATATATATATATATCTTTTATAGCCAGTTAGCCTATTTTAGCGAGTGTGGTTTAGCGCATAATTAGCTACTGTTGTTACTCAAACGCAGTTATAACTATAAAGAATGTTTGGCGATTTATCACCTGCGGCCGACTAATGGAAAAAGGCTTTAAAATTAATTCATAATTAAGTTCTGAAAAGATTAAAGCGCTGTTTAGTCATAGGAAATACACATTTGTACAACTTTTTTTTTTAATAATTCTATCCTATCAGGAAGTGAGTGAAAAAATCGATTACAAAATTCTATCTTTACATACATGAACCAAGTTATGTTAAACAAGTTGGAAATTGTACATTAAACGTGACAAATGAATTATATAACTAGTTTTACAATGTAAAAAAATCATTCTTATTATTCAAGTGAAATGAATTATATCGTCTGCTATGAGCGAAATGAGTATGCTTTTTTTTCTTATTACGTAATGCCATGTTTACAAATGCGAATTATTTTTTCTACACCGCAGACAGCGCTGTAAAATTCACCATGGCGATTTTGCTTTGCGAATGATTACCTCCATGGTTTAATATTTTTATGACTCATAATGAACGAATCTTCTGTGTTTAATTACTCTAATGGAATGAGATATTCGACTGTTAACCTAATTTTTAGTCAAGTTATCTCAGAATCCATACATTTTTTAATGTAACTCATCTAACAAACAAAAACAATGTTTTTGAACGATCTTTCTAAAAATGTAACTTTTATGTAATTTTATTCGAAAAAATAATTTTGAATAAAAATGGCCGCTTGGCATATGGAAAAAGATGTGGTTAGCCCGTATTTGTTTTCCTCAGTCACATGACTTGCGCTTTTACTATATAGATTACGCGTATGATGAGATTTAATAGAATAAAGAAAACTTTTATTAATATCTTTTTAAGTTTTGATTCGAATTTCATAAAATTTGAAATGACTCGACAAAATTCTGCATCGATTCTATATATTAAATTTCAAACCATTCGGTTGGGTAGTTTTTGCGCTGTTATATATGCGGACGGACCAGATGACGACTATAGGTGCTACGTGTTTATATAATTACGAACGTACCTAATAAAAGAGTGTTAAATGGCTACTGTGAATAAATTTTTCGTTATTCGAGTTAATATTTCTATTTTAAAAAAATAACTCTACTGAATATTTTATAGTTACTTTTGTTTATTTATTTAAAACAGAACTAAGAATCAGAAATTTTGTATTGTTTTAAATTTTGTATTTAAAGTACTCGAGTCGTAGTTCATAGGCCTGCGGTAGGAACAGATAAGAGGAAGCTATTCAAAATTCTGTAATATTTGAACAGTTATTGAAAAGTAACTGGAAACTAGTTCGGAAGTTCTTCGCTCAGTGATTTATCAAATGTATGGAAGCAGATGTATTTGTTTTACATTTTTTAGCTCAGAGGCTATCAAAGCCTGAGAGCTAATGTGCCCGCCCGTTCTGTATGTATGTATGTACATATGTACGCATGTATGTATGTACGTAACGCGATAACTCGTGATAGAAATATCCGTTTTGCTTGAATTTTTGTTTATAGGTTCATTGTGATAAGTCGATGATAAGGTTTCCTTGATTAGGTTTTGGAGTTCATTGATTAAGTATAAAGGGAGGAAACGGGGGCTAATACCCCCTTAATTTAGATAAATGGGTTTTTCATGCAGAATTATTCGTTTCGCTTCAAATTTTGTATATAGGTTCATTGTGATAATTCGCTTCCATGATTAGTTTTGGGGGTTCATTGGTTAAGTATAAGGGGGGCATCGGGGGGGGGGTTAGTTCCCCCCTTAATTTATTGTTGATTTCTTTATTTTTCGAGGGGCTTATTTAAAATTCTTTGAAATAAGAGTATAATATACAATTAGTGTCAATAGCCTGTGAGCTCAATGTCATCAGACTGTGCACTTTTCTTATTTATTTAATTATTGTGTCTTTCTGTTAATTTTATGTAAGGATTCGAAAAATGAACAAAATGCTTTGCATTAAATTATTGCTATTTATTTCCTAAAATTGCTCAAATTTAAAACTAGAGTTTTTAATGAAATTTGAAAAATGTTTTGAGATAGAAAAGCAAATTATTTTTCAATTTTAAATAAGTCAGAAATTAGAAAATGTAGGTAAACTGAAGGATAAAAACTTATACATTTAGAATGTGCATTGTTATTATGTTTTTTGAATGCTAAAGAAAGATATTCATCCAATAAGGATAAAAAAAATTCGAAAATCTATGAAAACTGGAGGATACCAGCTTATAGGAGGATACCAGCTTACATACAGAAAATCCGTTGTTTATGGTTTTTGGATGCTAAAGTAAGATGTTCATAAAAAGGTAAGAAATCAGAAAATCTAGGAAAACTGCAAGATACAAACTTATACATATAGAAATGTGTGTTTTTTAGTTTATAGTTTGTGTTTTGTGGTTTCTAGTTTGTAGTTAGCATGATTATAGTTTGTGCTTTTTGGATGCTAAAAAATATATTCTTCCGAAAATAATAAGAAATTAGAAAATATACGAAAACTGAAGGATACAAACTTATACATTTAGAAAGCCCATTGTTTATTATGTATTTTGAATACTAAAGAAAGATATTCATCCGAAGAGGATAAAAAATGAGAAAATCTAAGAAAGCTGGAGGATACAAACTTATATATAAAGAAAATCCGTTGTTTATGGTTTTTGGGTACTAAAGTAAGATGTTCAACCTAAAAGGATAAGAAATCATAAAATCTAGGAAAACTGCATGATACAAACTTATACATATAGAAATGTGTGCTTTTCAGTTTATAGTTTGCGCTTTGGGGTTTCTAGTTTGGTTTCTAGTTTGTTGTTAGTATGATTACAGTTTGTGCTTTTTGGATTCTAAAAAAAATATTCTTCCGTAAATGATAAGAAATTAGCGAATATAGGAAAACTGGAGGATACAAACTTATACATTTAGAAAATCCGCTGTTTATGCTTTTTGGATGCTAAAGGAAGGTATTCATCTAAAGAGGATAAAAAATTAGAAAATCTAAGAAAACTGGAAGATACAAACTTATACATACAGAAAATTCTTTGTTTATTTTTTTTGGATGCTAAAGTAAGATGTTCATCCAAAAAGGACAAGAAATCAGAAAATCTAGGAAAACTGCAAGATACAAACTTATATACATATGTGTCATGTGTGCTTTTTAGTTTATAGTTTGTGGTTTGTGGCTTCTAGTTTGTAGTTAGCATGATTATAGTTTGTGCTGTTTGGATGGTAAAAAAAATATTCTTTCGAAAATGATAAGAAATTAGAAAATATAGGAAAACTGGAGGATACAAACTTATACATTTAGAAAATCCGTTGTTTATGTTTTTATTTATTTATTTATTTATTTATTTATTGATGCTATAGAAAGATATTCATCCGACGATGATGAGGAATTAGAAAATCTATAAAAACTGGAGGATACAAACTTGTGCTGATTGATGATTATAGAAATGCGATTATAGAAAGATCTCTTAGAATTGATTGCAAATCATACAATTGATTGTGTGGTTTTAGTTTTCTTCTTAGCTGACACAAAATTTCAGTGATTTAACAGTCTGAAACCACAGTTTCTATAGTTACATTTCGAAAATTTTTATAACATTTTTAATTCGTATCTTATTTAACTGACATTTTGCAGTAATAAGTTTGGTTTATTTAATGAATAACTCCGAGCATTTATTTTCCGAGAATTTTTTTGGAGCAAAAATGCCAACTAAAATGGCATTAAAATTAAAACTTTAAGAATATTATAGAATTAAAAAGAGCAAATGGATGCATATGTTTTCATTGGAAATTTGTTTCCTTTATACCCTGTAAAATTATCCTATTTTATATTAAAAAGTTTTACACACTTATAAAATTGAAGAGGCTAGGTCCATTCTTGCCATTTTTGAGAAATCCAGCTTCTTGTTAAAAAAATCGCCCACAATAAATAAAATTTGATGTTATTGGTGACAAACCATGGATAGATGTGTGAAAAAATGCATACAGGAAAAATACCATTGACGAAACCTTCAATTTTAAATTTTAAAAGTTTTTTAAATTTCAAAAAGTGCCAAAAATGGAGATAACCTCTGTTTGCTCAAAGTCTTTCAATTTATAATTTAATACCATAGCATAATTTATAGCATTGAAAAAGGAGATAAGTTTTAAGCTGCTATAATCTGCGTTTATTCACATCCTGAGCAAGTCTGTCTAAAATGGCCATGAAATACATGTTTTCCCATTCTTTTAGAATAATTTTGTGGTCAGCGATAAAAGAAGGGAGCGGTTTTCGGGCCGTCAACGGCCCCCGCTCTTGATCTCTGACCTTTAGACATGCTAAGAAAGTCATAAAAAATGAAAAGGATCGTTTCACCACATCAAAGATAACGACAGACTAGTACGTAGCCTGTTTGGTCATTTAACAAGAACAACCCTTTTTCTTTAAGGTATCTGACTACGTTTAAAAAGTGGTTTTCGACCAAAATTGTCAAAATTGTTTTATTACATTTTATTAAAGCCCAACTTCTTACCTTTCCAAAACTGTATTTATTTTTATTGTATGATAAATAGAACCGGAGTTGTAGCGGTTTTTAAACAACTCAACAGCTGTCACTCAAACCGGAAGTACTGTTTAAAGGACCAGAAGTACTATTTAAAGGTACTAACTGAAACGGGGGGGGGGGGGAGAAAAACTATAGCCTTTTAGAAATAAACAAAGGCTCAGTACTTAAAAAAAAGAGTATGGCTCATAAAAACAGTGAAGTTTAGATGCATATTACTGTGTAAATTCTTGTAGTAAAACATAAATCTAAGCTTTAAATGCATTTTTTGGAAAATGTGATTTTTGGTGAAAATTCCATACGCAAAACACGATTTCTCAAAAAGTTTTTAGAATTTCACTATGAAATTTAATATGCATGTTGTTTATGCTAGTATGAAGACAATGAACTACAGATTTAATTTTAGAATAAATATTTTTTGTTTTATGGATGTTTTCGTGGAAAGACATCTATGAATTTTAAGAAAATCAGCATATAACAAGGTGCAATATGCTATAAATTTTGAAACATTTATAATATCTCTTAGATTTTAGTTCATTGCCTTCACCAATGTCATAAGTATGAAGTCTAAAAAGGAAATTAAGATACATACAATTTATTTTTCTGTAGCGCGTTTTGCGTATTGGGCCAAATTTCACTAAATTTTACCACAAAATCCCCCATTTACCGAAATTTTATCAATGAATGAAATATTTTTTACCTTTTTCCAGAGTTTCTAGTCATAATTGTAATAAAAATAAGTTAAAAAATTATTAAATAGCTTATTTGGAAAAAATTGCTGCGTACGTAGTCAGGCACCTTAAATCAAAGAGAGGATAAAAAATATCTATATAAAATCCAGCACTTTTTATCTTTTTATTTAGAAAAGCATGAAAAAAAAAAAACATTAGTTTAATTTTTTAAATTACGCACATAAGTTTCTTCTTCTTTCAGAAAAACAAAAAAGTTATACAATTAATATTGACCGGATATTTTTTTGAGTTCAATTATCTCTTAACCATATGCCTCTAGGGATATCCAGTGGGAAACTGATGGAAAGAACATTTTCTCTTCATTCTGTTCCATGAAAGATTATCTGAAGTATATCCGCACACAGTAGAGGCCAAATTAGTAGAAAATGATTCCTTTTCTTCGACGATGTTCTTTGAAGCTCGCGATCTGTGTATCTTTCCAGTTAATTGGTAACAGTCATTACGTACGGAGAGAGTAATGTTTTGAGGCTTTTGTTGACAATCAAATTAGACTGTGTCAAGTTGCTGATTGTTTCGTAGAGACTGTACTTCTGAATTAAGTCATTTGTATGTTTGTAAAAATAAAATTTACTGGTAGACTAGAAGTTAATATTTTAATTAGTCTTAAAGAATTCATCAAATTATACATTTCAGCTTGAAGTCTATGTAAAAGAAACTTCAAAATACTAGCTGCGGGTATACAAGAAAAAAAAGGTTATCTGAAGTGTGTCCGTACTCAGTAGAAGGCAAATTAGTAGAAAGTGATTTATTTTCTTCGAAGATGCTCTTTGAAGCTAGCGACTTGAGTATCATTTCAATTAATTGATAACACTCATTGTGTACTGAGAGAGTAATGTTTTGAGGCTTTTGTTGACAATCAAATTCGACTATGTCAAGTTGCTGATTGTTTTCGTAGAGACTGTAATTCTGAATTAAGTCATTTGTATGCATATAAAAATATGATTTGCTGGTAGAATAGAATTTAATCTTTTAATTAGGCATAAAGAATTCATCAAAGTCTGTATTGCAGCTTGAAGTCTATATAGAAGAAAGTTAAAAATACTGGCTACCGGTATGCAAACAAGGTTATCTGAACTGTGTCCGTACTCAGTAGAAGCCAAATATATAGAAAGTGATTCATTCATTTTCTTCGAAGATGCACTTTGAAGTTTGCGACTTGTGTATATTTCCAGTTAATTGATAACAGTCACTGTGTACCAAGAAAGTAATGTTTTGAGGCTTTTGTTGACAATCAAATTATACTGTGTCAGGTTGTTGATTGTTTTCGTAAAGACTTCTGAATTAAGTCATTTGTATGCATATAAAAATGAAGTTTTCTCGTAAGCTAGAAGTTTATCTTTTCATTAGGCATAAAGTAACAAGCATCAAATTCTATGTTTCAGCTTGAAGTGTATATAAATTTTTTTTCAAAGTATTGGCTACTGGTGTGCTATAAAAGGTTATCTGAAAAGAGTGACCATACACAGTAAAAACCAAATTAGTAGAAGGCGATTCATTTTCTTCGAAGATGTTCTTTGAGGCTCGCGACTTGTGTATCTTTATAGTTAATTTATAACAGTCACACTTCTGAATTAAGTTATTTGTATGTTTATAAAAATAAAATATACTGGTAAGCTAGAAGTTAATATTTTAATTAGTTGAAAAGTAAGCATTAAATTCTATGTTTCAGCTTAAAGTCTATGCAAAAGAAACTTCAAAATATTGGCTGCCGGTTATCTGAAGTGTGTCTGTACACAGTAGAAACCGAATTTGTAGAAGATTCCTTTTCTTCAAAGATGCCTTTTGAAGCTCACTACTTGTGTAAGTGTATATTTCCAGTTAATTGATAACAGCCATTGGGTACCGAAAGAGTAATGGTTTTTGGCTTATGTAGACAATGAAATTATATTATGTCAAGCTGCTGATTGTTTTCGTAGAGACTAAACGTCTAGATTAAGTCATTTGTATGCTTATAAAAATAAAATGTGCTTGTAGACAAGAAATTAATATTTTAATTACACATAAAGTTAGAATCAAATTCTATGTTGCAGCTTGAAGTCTCTATAAAAGAAACTTCAAAATATTGGCTGCCTTTTTGCAAAAAAGGTTATTCTGAAGTGTGCCCGTAAATAGTAGAAGCCAAATTAATAAAAAGTGTTATTTTTCTTCAAAGATTCTCTTTGAAATTTACAACGTGTATTCTTTCAGTTAACTGATAACAGTCATTGTGTGTCGAAAGAATAATACTTTGAATCTTTAGTTGACAATTAAATTACATTATGTCATGTTGCTGATTGGTTTTGTAAAGACTGTGCCGGAAAATGGCTTAATATTGATCTATAAACATGCATGGCTCAATATTTGTGTGAACACATGTCAATAAATCTTTATACATGGAATTACTAATAAGTAAAAAGTAAATTTGAAATGTGTTCCTTAATATCTAGAAAGTGGAATATAAATGAAAATGCTCGTGGTGAAATGAAATATTTTCAACAAAGTTGGAAAGTGGAACATACATCTATACATCTACGGTGGAACATGCATCTGTTGTTCAAATAAAGTTTACCATTTTTAACACTTTCCAACCTAGTTGAAAAGTATTTATGACTTCGGTTTGTCTGCCGTCTGACCGTGCTCTAACTACTCGTAAATATACTCGGATCACCCTGAAATTTTTGTATGCTATTGTCGTCTACTATAGCATTTTTCCTATTTCAACTGAAGTGTGTAGAGCTTATAGTTTTTTTTTTACAGGGACACACACTGGTCAAAAATCGAAAAAAGCTGGCCGAAAATCAAAAAAGGTTGTAGATCCTTCTAAAAATTTTTACATATAGGTTTCTGAGGTCGCTGATTACGAATTTGATATCGAAATTCAAAAATTCAAAATGGCGGACCTTTTTTTTAAAAAATTGTTTTTTTTTCTGTAAAAGTTTCTTTAAGGGGGTTTTTGGGGTCGCTGATTACGTATTTGATATTAAAATTCAAAAATTCAAAATAGCAAATCCAATATGGCGGACATTTTTATAAAAAAAAATTCTGTAAAAGTTTGTTTAAGGGGATTCTGGAGGTTACTTTGTACTAATTTGATATTATACTGAAAACAAAATACATCAGCGCATTCAATATGGTAAGCAAATAAATGAAAAGAGCTTATATTTTGTGAAATATAAATGTTTTGTATTATTAATAATAAAAATACAGTGCATTATTTCATATAAGCAGTTTGAAATTGTTAAACTTAAAAACAACTATACTTCCAAGAATGCAAACCAATGCAGCTGGTTTTTTTATATTTCATAAAAAACATCATCAGGAATTACGTAAATATAGTGAGAACTCTGGATAACGCAAGATAAAAAGTATTTCGTTAATTAACTTTTACTTTGTGCATCAATAAGTGATTTTTTCGTGTGTCTTTTCTTTTCATTTTTAAGACATAATTTATAATGAATAACATAAAATAAATATGTGCAAATATTCTTCTTACCTTTCGGAAGATCACACATTTTGCAGAATGTAATTTGCACACGTACAACAAAAGTTATTCACTGTAGAACGCGCGCAACATTTACCGCGTAAGAGCACGTGCGAGCCAGCGTTATACAGCAGCTGACTTAGACCTTCCATAGATAAGCAGGTATAAAAGATACCTCTTACTCTATGCGGGATAAGGCGCAGATGCTCCCTCTGAACGTAAAAAGGAGGTACTGAAATGAATTAAGAAACATTCATTTTTCGACTTTCGGCCAGCGTTTTTTGATTTTTGACCACTGTGGGACAGTCAAACGTATTCCGTTACATTACAGTCAATGGCAAATAATCGTTTCAAGTGCATTTGATGATGCCACGTCATTTAAAACATGATGAAATTGATATATAATTATGAAGCGCATTAGAACATGCTTTTTGTAGAATATAGGGTGCAAAGAATTAATTATCCATTTACAGGGTCAAACAAAAGAATTCTGTTGCACATTGTTCTATGGGGGGGAAATCGTTTTCAGTGTAATTTAGAGCTATTTCACTATTTGAAATATAATGAAAATTATATTCAGTACTGAGGTTCACTATAAACTGTTCTCGAAAACGTGTGGTGTGCATTACGTTTATTTACAGGGACACACAAAATATATCGGTTACAGTACATGTGCGATATTTACAGTCTATGTGTGATAAGTGCGTTTTCAACTTTGGTTTGCATTTTGAAGTTTAACTAAATTTTTTCATAGTACGTGTGTGTTTATAAATTTGGTTGTTCATATACAGGGCTACACAAGGGAATCTGTAAGAATTACAGACTATGTGATATTGCTTAAGGGTAGTTTTTAATTGTGTTACGCATTTTCTTGCTGAACTATAATATATTTAGTATACTAATAAAAGTTTGTGGATTATAAATAAATTCATATACAGGGCTACGCAAAGAAAAAGATACATTGTCGTCTACGGTTGGTAATTGCTGCGAGTGAGTTTTAAGTTGTCTTTTAGCTTAATATGTGGTGTGTACAAAAGTCTTCAGATAATATACAGGGCTGTACAAAAGATTTCGAGTGCATTTTCCATCGATCGGGGAAAATTGCTAAATGTAAATATTCTAGCTGAACTAAATTTTATCATGCTACACATCTACATCTATTGATCATATACAAGGCTGCACAAAATAATTCGACTACTTTGTTGACACTGGAAGGTAATTTCGAAAACTGTATTTTTAATATGGTATATATTTTCAAAACTGTTTACTTACATATGTTCTTTCATCTTATTTAACTGTGAAGTTCCGTTACAGTTTTCTGCCTGTGTTGGAAAGTGTTTCATAATCTATGTTTGACGCATGATTTTTCGTTCTTGTTATTTTTCAAGTCGGTTGAAGTGGTACGTAAATTTTCCATCATTATTTTTACTTATACGTAGTATAGGGTAAGTCTTGTAATCGTTTTAAAAATCGAATTTTTTGTTTGACGGATTTACACGTTTCAGACACTGGAGATTCCGAAAAACATATTTTTAGGGAAAAAAAATGCCGTCCGTCTGTGTGTCTGTATGTCTGAGTGTCTGTGTGTCTGTAAACGCTCTATCTCCGGAATAAATTGAGATCGATACTTGAAATTTGGTATGTACATAGTATGTAATAATGGGAAGAAGCTTATTGAATTTCAGTAACCTCGTTTTTCCGGAACTATTTTTTTTATACTCTCTAAATATTCGTTCTGATAAAAGGTACATAAAAATTTTCGAAATTGTTTATTTTAAGGAGTGAATATAAAAGACAATAAAAAAACATAAATTTTGCATAAAAAATGAAGGCGGTCGGATAATGAGTTGCCGAGATATTTGTAATTCTATTTTCTACACTCTTCGATTTTTCACGACCCTGTATTTCATCCAAATTTCAATTCAAAAATATATTTTAATTGGAAATGAGGCACTTAATCCGACGCAATAAACGATTAGTTAATATAATTATAATTTTTGGAGTTATAAGGATGTTTCTTTTACGCAATTCAGTTATAGAGCATTCAAAGTTTATGACGTCATCAAGCCACGTTTTTATTCGAATTGCAATGCATTTTATCAGTAGTTTACAGATGTTTTATTTCCATATTTTACATTATGCATATCCATGATGGGTAAGTATTACGGTGGCCTCCAACGACTAGTTTAAAAATACAAACAAATCGTCATTAATATTATGTGAATAAAGGCATATGCGTAAAATTATTGGAAAAAAAAAGTTTTGAAAAATTGAAAAGCTACCTTTTTAAAAATAATATTTTTAAACTCAAGCGTAGAATAAAACGGCTACGTGAAAGTTTTAAATATTATTAATAATAAATCAATTTTTCAAAATAATGCTTTCAGTATCTACAAATATAAAAAAATGTAATAACATATTTTTTGATGTAGTAGTAGTATAGTTACATTTTAGAACAATATGATATACAAATTGCTGGTAGAGTCATGATTTGTTCTGTTGTTATATCATATTCCAGGATTAACGGAGTTATTTAATGTAATGTTATTATTAATCGGATTATATGTTCAAACCAGCTATCGTTTGGAATGTATAAATAAACTCAGAGTCGCAGAAATTTAACTTGGAAATCCGGAAATATGATTTCAGTGTAGTATTTGTAAACCACTCAAACTTAGCCAAATAATTTAAGTAAAATGATTTTATGACTTTAAGGTAATTTTAAGTGAAATTTGTTAACTGACTATCGTGGTAAAGTACTGCAAAATAAAATATTTCGATGAAAAATACTTACAGTAGATTAAAATAATATTATGTTTTTTAAATGCCAAACAATCACACTGGAATCAGAGACTTAAAACAAAAATGTAGTCTAAATATCTTAAATTATTTTACAATTTTTTACAATTTGAAAGAAATTGAGTTGTTATTGATCGGATATAAGAATAAATATTTTGTCTCATTCTGAAGCCATAGTCAGTGTTTGTAACATAAAGAAATAGTGGGACATCCCTTGTCTATACTCGTTTTCTATTTAAAATTCTTTTTCAGAATTACTGAAACACAGAACTCATGTTTTTTTTTTTCTATAGTTCTACAATCTTATTTTAAAAGAATAAGAATTGTGACATTTACAGATTTCTGCCAGTGATTGGGTTTAAGTAACAAAGTTGCTATTTTAAATAGATTTTCAGCGACATGAAAAACCCAAAACGTTGTCATGAGGGAGTATTTAGGATTAATATTTATTTCTATGTAAGAACAGATATTGAAATGAGAAAATTAATCTTCAAACAATTTTAAAATGCTATTAACAATTTTCTACTACATACTTTGGGTATCGGGATCGAGTGGCTCGGGCTCTGATGATACAAATTTTCTCAGGTTCGGGCGGATTCGGATTTTAAATCATCGGGCTTGGGTGGGCTGGAGCTCTGGAAAAAGAGTCCAAAAACATTTCTAATACCTAGCACTATCCATAATTTTTTTATTTTTTTTCAAACATTACTACGTTCTGGGCCATCCTGCACTTACACCTAAAAAACAGCCAAGACCTACTTATTTCTATGTAAGAAAAAATTTTTAAATGAGAAAATTAAACTTCAAACAATTTCAAAATGTTATTAAAAAATTTCTACTGCATGCTTTCGGTATTGTGCACGGGCTCTGATGATACAAAATTTAGCTGGCATTTTTAATTGGCGGACTCGGGCTTCGATAAAAGCGCCCGAACACATCGCTAGTCAACACTAATCACTGCTGATCATCATTGCGCTAAATCGCGATAAAATGTTTCCTTTGGAAAGAAAACAATAGATTATCCCTAGTTTGAGAAACTTTCAAAAAAACTTTTTTTTTATTCCTTTCGACTACACTCTCAGTCAAATTGCTGAACTATTTAAAGATTTTTTTTTTGTTTTTAATGTAACTTTTTATTCGTATTTTGAATTTTTTCAAAATTTATTCATATTTTCTATTTTTAACTTATCCCCCCCAAATACCCTATTAATTTAAGCCACCATTCTATCGTGAATTCCGAGTTTTGTTTCATAACATTGTTTCGTAATAAATCGACCAAGATTTTTTTTTTCGACTTTTATTGTGATCTACAATACATTTTATTTATTAGTTACTACAGAAAATAGTTAAATTTAGACCAATAACTGATCTAAAAACCATTACAAAAAATTATAACACACGTTGAAAAAGTAAAAAGGTCTATATCAGAGTGCTTTTATAAAGGTACTCTAGTGGACGAGTGAGTTTTTGTGATTTTGCGTGCGATCGTGGAGTCCTGGATCCTTAAAATTTGTGCGTGAATGAGAGTTCAATTCTGTCTTTCTTTAAGTTTCGCAAAGTTCGTATGTGGCTCCGGAATCTCATTCCCACGATTATTTTGCAATATGAAAATTAGGTTGTGTAGTGACTACAAATTAAGGATGCACCGAATATTCGGCATATATTCGGAATTCGGCTTATTCGGCCATAGTACCGAATATTCGGTTAGGCCGAATATCAAATTTTTATTTTGCCAAATATTCGGTTAGGCAGAATATTAAACTATTCGTTTTGCCGAGTATTCGGTTAGGCCGAATATCAAACTATTCGTTTTTCGGAATATTCGGTTAAGTCGAATATCAAACTATTCGTTTTGCTGAATATTCGGTTAGGTTGAATATCAAACTATTCGGTCTGCCGGATATTCGGCCAAACCGAATACGTAAAGAAAACGCTTTTAAAAATAGTTTTAAACTTTAAACTTTTATTTTTAACTCTCAATAAATAAAGATATTCAGGAAAATTAAGAAATATTTAAATAACAGAGATTACTTTTAGATTATTTATTTTCTGTTTGAAGAATAACAATTAAGGAAATAAATTGTTAATGACGACGTTCATGGGAACTAATGATGCATAAATGCAATTTCCTGAATATTGTTTTCTTTTTCACAACTAAACATAATGGAAGATAATACTCAGCTTTCAGGGGTTATAATATGTAACAAAACAAACAGTGTTTGTATGGGAAACCAGGATTGTAATCCATTTATTCAACTAGTCGGATGGGTCAATCCCAAAACTTTCTTCTATCTCACACAGGTTTCGCATACACTAAAAAGAATCAGCACCAAGTTATATCAATGTCTAACTGAAGCTGAAGTTTTATTAAATTCCGTCCATTATTTCTTGAGATATGACTATCGCTAAAATCGTGTAAATATTGCAAAATGCTTCATAGCAGCGCCACCTGCTGGGCGATTTTTACCTAAAACTAATCAGCACCAATTTATATCAGAGACTAACTGAATATAAAGTTTTATTAAATTCCGAGCTTTAGTTCTTGATATAGAGCTATTGTGAAAATCGCGAAAAATGCTGCATAGCAGCACCACCTGCTGGGCGATTTTTACCAAAAACTAATGAGCACCAATTTATATCAGGGTCTAACTGAATATAAAGTTTTATTAAATTCCGAGCATTAGTTCTTGAGATAGAGCGCCCACAAAATTTGTGTCACATGCAGACAGAAGACAGACAGACAGACTCACAGACTCACAGACAGACATTTTCTAAAAATAGTCAAATCGTGTTCAGGACTTTTAAAATGTATAAATCCGTCGAAAACCGGAAGTCGAAAATTTTCATGAATCCAATACTTTCTTCTTGTAAAGATAGAAGAAAGTAAAAAAGATTAATTTATTACTATTTTTTATTGTATCATATATATAACCTCTTCCCTAACTTTTGAAATTGTGTGAAATTTCTTTATAAAAATATAAGCAAGTTGGAAATTGTACGTCAAACGTGACGAATGAGGTGCGTTCGTAATATAGCTAGTTATATAAATATTCAGATCTTGAGGATTTTTAATTCTGTGAAATGAATTATATCGTCTGCAGATTAATTTCTGTCATAAAAAAAGTGTCTCGGTCGCTTGATGATTAAACCTCGAAAGCTCCTATAAACACGAAAGTACCGATTTAAAAAAAAAATTCAAATTTCTTAATAAATGTTTTTATTAATATCGTCTAAAGTTTTGATTTGATTTTCATAAAATTTGAAATGTCTCGACAAAATTCTGCAAAGAGAATATAATCTTAAATTTCAAACCATTCGGTTGGGTAGTTTTTGCGTAGTTATATTGCGGACGGACGGGCAGACAGACAGACAGACGGACGGACCAGACGACGACAGTAGGTGCTACTTATTTATATAATTACAAACGCACCTAATAAAGGTTAAACCTTTTATATTTTTTCTTACTTTAAAAAAATTTATTTCTGTTTTCTGTACTTTTCATATTTATTTCTTAATTTCATTCTCTTTCAAATTAAAAAAAAATAATTTGAATCTTTCTTTTACATTATTAGTGATTTTCTAAATAGCGGTGATAAACAGTGGTGATACTGTATAAAAAGTATAAGATATAAAAAGATATAAATAAAAAGTGGCGATACTGTAGTTAGTTATAACGCTGTTGGAATTCTCTCACATATTGCTTCAGATGGAGAAGAAGCTTGGGCTAGACATCATTATAGTTTCTGGTAAGAGGAAAGTAATTTTAACTAAGATGGTGAATGCTATTGAAAAATGGGATTTAGACACCAAAAGCATCATTGTCTATAAATAATACATTTTTAACTTTTCTTCTCCTAAATTATTTTTATGTATTTTAAGGCACTATAACTTCCAATTTACTAAACAGCGTACAACCATTAGAGTGAAAAAATGTCCAGACCGGAGTTCGATCCCGGATCCCTTGGTATATCACTTTACTAAACAGCGTACAACCATTAGAGTGAAAAAAATGTCCAGACCGTGTTTCGATCCCGGATCCTTTAGTATATCACTTTACTAAACAGCGTACAACGATTAGAGTGAAAAAAATGTCCAGACCGGGTTTCGATCCCGGATCCCTTGGTATAACTTTACTAAACAGCGTACAACCATTAGAGTGAAAAAATGACCAGACCGGGATTCGATCCCGGATCGCTTGGTATATCTCTCACTCCCATATAAGAGTGAGATAATGCTAGACTGGATGTCGTCTGGATAGTTTAATTGGTAAAGCACTTGGTGCGCTATACCAAGGATTCCGGGATCGAACCCTGGTCTGAACATTTTTTCACTCTAATGGTTGTACGCTGTTTAGTAAAGTGATAATTCACATCCCTTGTAGTCCTTGACATATTTTAAAATTCAATAACAGATCAAGCAATTGACGTAGGAGAGTGTGGTTTGGACGAAAAGACTTCTAATGATCTGAAATTTTGTTTAAGCAAATAATAATAAAAAAAAGTTCCAAAAATTCTACGCTAATGCTTCTTATTCCAGAAGTTAACTATACTCATCTATCCATCCTCACTCGTGTAATCGAACTCAGGAGGGCGAGTATTTTTAACTTCTGGTTTGTGGGTTACTATAGTTTGGACAAAACCTATGCATACGTATTGCGCGTCTTTCGCCATTGTTATTTATAAAGGCATTCTACCTTTTCCATAACTTTCCAGAAGCAGCGCCATCTATGAGAAAAGTTTGGAACTTATTTTTTTATTTGCTTAAACATAATTTGAGATCATAAGAAGCATTTTCGTCCAAACCGCACCCTCGTACGCCATTTGCTTGATCTTTTATTGAATTTTAAAATGTACCAAGGACTTTTGGGACACCTGTATATATAACATTAATCTGACATTCGTTGTTTTGAATATACAATATTATCAGAGCTGTACACTGTTACGGTAGTATTTCTGTACATAATGCGATAGTATTTCTGTAATTATTTTACCCAGATTTGTAGTTTCATTTAATAAATTTAAATAACTCTCAAGTGTTTTATAAGAAAGCAGCAAGTGATGTGTAATATAAATAACTGAAATATGCAAGATAAATTAATATAAATTTAATAGTGTGAATTTTTAACTGTGTCTTTGGTTTAAGTGATGATTACAACGACAGTCCATTAGCTGAGTATTGTCATTTAGTGGTATCTTTTTCCCCCATGATATTGATTTATTATATCGATCAAAATAAAAATTAAAACTTTTTAAAATCTTGTTGGTTACCAAAAAAAAAAAAAAAAAAAAAACTCGTCGGATGTGCCAATTCCAAAACTTTCTTCTATCTCAGTCATGTTAATACTTCAAAATTCGCTATCACATCGCCAATCAAAATATTTTTCGTCATTCTGTTGTACGTCAGCTGCTTGCGAATCGTCGGGTTACAGGGATGCGAACAACCGATGTATACACTATATTGCCAAAGGTGACCGGTCACTTGCGATTTTAGACGTTTTGTTATCTATCTAGAAAAATACCTGAGGAATTAACCTGAATATGCAGGTATGTAAACAGTATAGTATAGGTTATATATTTCAGAGAAGATTTTTTCCGGAAACCCCATAGGGGACTGTCAAAAAATTGAAAAAGGACGAATATCTTTTGGATTACCCTGTAAAAACTAATGTAGAAAAAGCGTTCAAACTCGAGATTATTAATAAGTGGCTTATTGCAATATACTGTGTTCATTTTTATGAGGATAGCATGTGTACTCGTAGAGAAATTAAGGTTTTTATAAAAACAGTCCCAAATTTCGCCAAGTTTTTTGCTTATAATTTGCAGAGTTCTTAATATAAAAAAAAGTTATCTTGAGAAAATATGTTAAACAACATTGTACATAACACGCTGCAATCAGAATTAAAAAATAATAATAATTGGATGAAAAATGAGCAGATTTATTAAAAAATGTTTCACTGCGCATGCGCGAATGCAATCAAAATATAATATGCATAATGTATTAGCTAAGTATATAGAGCAATTTTTGTGAAAGTTTCAAAATCATAGCTTGAAAATTCTGAAAATTATCGTCGATAGAATAAGCTTGAAATCCGTTGTTCCCAAAAAGAAGCAAAATGATGAGGGGTTGTATCAAATATCTGTTGATTAGTGCCAAGATAGCGTACACAATATTGCACGTGCTACTATTCTGCTAATTAGCTAATATTCTGCGAATAAGCCATTACTGTTTTACTGATCGTATATCAGATATCTACTTTGAGTTAAAGGAAAAAGTATATAGAAGTCTTACTCTTTCTTTGCAGCTGAACAGGGTACAAAGTTAAAAATGTCTGTACAACCACACAACAGAAATAGTGTTTCTCGATAAATTTATACTAGTTCTTCGTTAAGAATAGTCAATCAAGTTTCCATCAGTAATTCAGAATTGGAATAAAATGGTAGAAGAAATTAGTGCTTGCACCGGAAATATTTTAAAGACATTAGCTGAAACTGAATGCACTTTTGAGCCAATAGTATTATTAGCAATTTTCAATTTATTGTTAGTTTTGGTATCAGAAGAGAAAAAAAGAGACATTCTTTAAGAACAGTACACAGAAAACAGAAGTTAAAAATATTAATTAATAGGGGAGATATTTTAAAAATACGAATGCATCCTACGCCCATAGGAATAACATTAGCGAGGGGAATCGGGAAGTTTACTGACGAGCAGCCTTAAGCTGCGTAATTGATTTTATGCAGGCAAGAGTCACAAAATAATAATCATTTTAATGTTAATATTAATGTTTTTAATTGATCAAGTTTGTCTGTAAAGCTTGTTTGTTGAACATGAAAATATTTACTTGAGAATTGATAACATCCTAAAAATATATATTCTGGGTTGTGAAAACTGATTAATTCATTATGCAAACAACTCGGAAACGTTTCCGAAAATAAATAGCAGCAAAAGAAACTTTGATTTTATAAATGCTTCTTTAAATCTAGAAATCGTATTGGTATCTGACCTTACTAAAAATAAAGAACGCTTTTCTGAATGACAGTTGACAATCCTATATTGCAGTTTTTGTCATCTTCCTATATAAAAAAAAACTATACACGATAAAATGAGAATTTTCAGCTTGAAATCTTCCCTGACGTACTAGAATTTAAAAAAGTTACATTAAAATCCGTTCAAGAAAATGTTTGGAAAATTTGAGGACGCATCCGGACAAATTGTGGACACATACATAATGGCCGAAAACAGAACTCTGAACCGAAACAGCTCTTTGAATTCTCATAAAAACAGCAAGTACGATATAGGCAATAAAATAAAATATTATTCTAAAATAAATTATTATTAAACTGTCATTGACATTTTAGAATTTACTAACTTTAATATGGCTTCTTTGAAGATACGAGAGTTTTGAAAAATTTTATTTCAAAATTGACATCTGGTGTTTCTTTATGTAATTTTTTTTTTAATCGAAAGTATTGAAAATAAATTTTGTAATATTTTTCTGGGATTCTATAAGATTTCTATTTTTAACACACTATCAAAAAAGTATATTTTCTGTACGGGTATTTGAATATTTCAGATTTTTAGTGCTGTTAGTTTATTCTATTCGTATATCCATAAAATAATAAAGAAAATATCATTATATTTTGATTTTTTTTACTTATTTTAATAGTGAGGGAACGCTTAATTTGGGTTTTTATGTCAGTTGAAATACTAAATTATTCACTGTTACTTTTTTCTTTTTATCTTTGTTATATAAAATAAACGAAAACTTTTTTCTTTCATTGTCGAAAGATAAAATTCAAACAGTACAAAATATTTTTTCAAATATGTTGCCTCCATAATTCAGAAAGCGTTATTGTGTCATAAATTATATTAAAAGCAACAAGTATACTCAGTAAAATGAATTAATAATACATAAATCCATTGGATCAAAGACTTTTCGAAGATACCAAATGCAGCATGTCTTCTTTGAAGATAATGAGATCCTTTAACATTTTTACTTCAAAATTGGCATCAGGAATTTCCTGTTTGGAACTTTTCAGAAATCGGAAATATTGGTGTAGAGCTAATGGTTCCTAATACAAAATTTCGTAATATCGTTTTCTGAAAATATAAACTTAATATTAAGAGACACGCTGCCTATATATGAAAAGAGCGTGAGATATTTCATCATTGAATACTTTATAATTGAAAAGTAGTTTTAGTTTATTCTGTAAAACTAAAACTTCCAGAATTCCCGAAACTTTTGAAAACTTAATAATTAGTAAACTAGTATGTACAATAAAAAGATGCGGTTTTCACAGAAATGCTTAGAAACATGCGGAATTTTTCTTTAAAATCCCCCCCCGCCTCCCTCTACAAAAAAACAATGTTATAAAAGTTACATTTTTTACTAATAGGTGGCGCTATTGTGTATTGTCGAGTACCATGCCTTATATAAGGAGATGAGTTCACTGCGCAACATCACAAGGATGTCGCTCAGATTTCGCTGTGATGAACGTTTCTGTTCAAAAGATTTTATGAAGATTAGGGAAGTTTTATTTTAAAAGAACTTAGATACGATTTGATTACCGGAATCTTATACCTTGTGACCTTTGTGTCTGGGGCTACTTGAAGTCACATGGTACAAAGATCGGCCTCCATCATCAATGGCCTAGTTGAAAGATGCTATACAAAGTCATGTTTCATGGATACCTTCTGAAATGTTTTTCAGTGCTGTACAGGGGGCTATTCATCGTCTGACGGCTTAAGTCAGGGACGACATATTGAAAATTTCTAACATTTAGACGCTGATTATTTCTTCTGGATCAACTGTACGTTTGCAAAAGTATTTCCTCAATTGCAGAGCCACCTGTGGGGGAAAATATAACTATTATTTTTTCCATTAAAAACAAAAATACCACCTGTTTCTAAGCATTTCTGTGAAAACGGCTTTTTTGAATAGTACGTAGTGTAATAATTAACTCCAGTAGTTCCACTAGTCGCGCTACCACGCTCCATGTGAACAGTTTGATATCGGACTGTACTTTGGACAACATTCATTCAAACCTTCATACCTTTGGGATCGATAAAATGAGTACCAAGATGACTTGGGAACTAAAAACTGAGGTTCCCGATGTAGGCTGACCACGCTGACTGGGACATATTCTGTATAGCACCTCAGGGCCCGTTGTCAAGAAAACAGGGCTGGGTACTGCAGGCTACGATCCTTAATAGATTGTATCGCTATCACCGAAGGCTTAGTTTAGTACTAATTATTAAGTTTTCAAAAGTGTTGGGACTTATGGATCTTGTGCTCTAATTAGTTATTTTTGCTTTTAAATATTGTTTTTTTTTTCACTTAAATGCCGAATTTAAATATATAGATACTTTTACAATACGAGAATTTCATACTTTTGCCAATATTTTCTTTCCTATTTATCTTTCATAGATACAGTAACGCAGAGTTGGTTGTTTAGTGCCAGACTGTTACTACTTTCGATCACTGAAATTTCGTTGAGTTTATTAAATATCTTAACTCAAGGATTCCCAACAATTCCACCGAGGGACACAGAGCTATCACATTTTGTATAGTTATATTTGCCAGATTTAATCGTAGAATATAAATTAAATATTGCTATTAAATAAGATAAAGATCACTCTAGAAAATTATTGGTAGATACGCGGCCCGCGGTTGAGGTGTTGCAAATTCTTGATCTTTACTCATACAGACTTGATATTCATTTAGACAGAGGAACTTAATAAGACTAATATGGAAAAGGATATTTTAAAATTAATAATTCATTGCTCACAAATGTTCTTTTTTCTTTCTTTCATTGTATGTTTGATATACATTTTTACTTACCCGTCATACGTAGTATAGGTTAAGTCTTGTAATCGTTTTGAAAATCGTAAAAAAATTTTTGACGGATATACACGTTTCAGACACTGGAAATTCCGAAAAACATATTTAGGGAAAAATATTTGCCGTCCGTCTGTCTGTGTGTTTGTCTGTAAACGCTCTATCACCCGAACAAATTGAGATAGAGGCTTGAAATTTGGTATGTACTTAGTACGTAATAATGGGAAGAAGCTTATTGAATTTCAGTAACCTCGATTATCTGGAACTATTTTTTTCGGAATTTCGAAATATTCGTACTGATAAAAGGTATATAAAAATTTTCAAAATTGTTTATTTTAAAGAGTGAATGTAAAAGAGAATAAAAAAACATAAAATTTGCAGAAAGAATGAAGTCGATCATATTTGTAATTATATTTTCCACACTCTTCGATTTTTCATGACCCTGTTTTTCATTCAAATTTCAATTCAAAGATATATTTTAATTGGAAATGAGAAGCTTAATCCGTCGCAGTAAACCATTAGTTAATATGATTATCATTTTTGGAGTTATAAGGATGTTTCTTTTACGCAATTCAGTAATAGAGCATTGAAAGTTTATGACGTCAGCAAGCCACGAATTTATTCGAACTGCAATGCATTTCATAAGTAGTTTACACATGTTTTATTTTCATATTTTATATTATGCATATCCATGATGGGTAAGTATTACGGTGTCCCCCAACGACTAGTTTTAAAATGTAACTTTCTCATACTTGTCATCTGCTTATCTCCCAGAGGGAGGAGTGTGTCAAAATTTTCGCAGTTTTCAAATGGTTTGGAAATACAAATTTTCAATCAAATAGTTTGAGATAACTCAATGTGCGTAATAGTTCTGCCACAATTTTTGTAAAGAATTTTTTTTTTACTTTACATAATCGCTGAAAGGTATTACAAATTTGTAGAGTATTGCCTAGAAATTCAAAGAAAATTTTCGTTTAAGATTCAAAGCACTAAAAGTTTGTTATTAGTCTTTCATAAGGATCAGAGTCCATAAGCCGTGTTTTGGCACATGAAATAAGACTAAAATTTGATTCTGTTATACTGACTTAATTATTTCACTTTTAGGTAGATTTCGAAAGAAATACTACATATTACATTCTCCACTAAGTTGGAATTTTCGAAAAATTTTTGCATATCAACGCCGATGCCCGCGGAAGATGAGACTAGTGGCTTGTTCTTCCATACATTTCATGTTCGGACTCCGCGGGAAAGCAAGGGCCGTAGGGATACCGGACATCAGGTGGATGACCCGACTCCCTTATGGGTGTTCGGCGAGAGGCGCCTGAAAAGTGCCCCCATGAAAAGTTCCCCCATACGTCATTTTTACGTCACAGCAGATGGGGGTAGATTTCCAGTCATAGAGAATTTTACTTTCGTCGAAAATTGGAAAACTTCCCCCTGAAAAGTTCCCCCAAATCAGAAGGGGGAAGTTTTCCAGTGACATGGGATTTTCTTTTCACTGAGATCTTGAAAACTTCCCCCATGAAAAGTATCCCCGTACGCCATTTTGACGTCACCACAGATGGGGGCAGATTTCCAGTCCTAGAGAGTTTTACTTTCGTCGAAAATTGGAAAACTTCCCCCATGAAAAGTTCCCCCAAACTAAAAGGGGGAAGTTTTCCAGTGCCAGGCAATTTCTTTTTTACTGAGATCTTGAAAAGTCGAAAATTGGAAAACTTCCCCCCATGAAAAGTATCCCCATACTTCATTCTGACGTCATAGCAGATGGGGATACATATCAAGGGGGAACTTTTCCAGTGCTAGAGAATTTTCCTTTTACTGAGAGCTTGAAATCCATCCCCATGAAAAGTGTCCCCATATCTCATTTAGACGTCACAATATAGGGTCACATATCCAATGCTATAACATTTTACTTGTTTCGAGAGCTGAATATCTGGCACTCGAAATGTGTTTCTCTTTTATGTCTAGTTACTATTGTTACTGTGAATTATTATTATACGGACTTGAAGAAATGCGCAGAAGAGATTTAGTGCGTAATGTAAAAGTATCTTGCTTACTTTTCATATTCGGTTATCAAACACATACTAGGCGGTCAAAAAGGATTTAAGTATTAATGTTATATAATGTTGCTCAAAGCATAATCTGTTAGAAGGCTCATGGAAACTCATCGAAAACAAAGATTTTTGTATTAGCGGAAAGTGTGTGCATATGATATTTGTTGTTGAGTAGAGCATCAAATGTGAATCTTTAATGAAAAATTCCCATTAGTTATTATTATTATTATTATTATTATTCTTTTTTTTTCTTTTTTTTTTTTTTTTTGAAAATTAGAATTTGCTCTTTTTTTTTAATTTTTTGTTAATATTCCCAATCAAATATCCAATATTAATAATTTGACACAGTAATGATCACTTTAACTTTTCTACTATTATATAAAAAAAAACCAAGTCATTAAATATCCATCATCAATCTATAACATTAATAACTAGAAATTAAAAATTAATTTTTTGAAGGTATTTCATGTTTTTGGCAAACATTTCCGTAATAATTTGACATCGAATTCCACTATAAAAAATATACAGATTTTTTACGCTTGGTAGAAATCACAAACAAGCGAATTTTTTCAAAAATACATAGTTTTTTTTTTTAAATCTTTTTTAAGGTAATGCAACTAGAAAGAAAAAAACAAACATTATTTAATTTCTTATTTTAGAATTTAAAATTTGATTTCTCAACGTATAATCGTAAATTAATTAAAATTAAATTATTATTTCATAAAAAGCTTTTTCTTTTTTTTTAGAATATAAGTAACTTTTATGGATAGTACCAGATTTACAGGTATATTAATAAGAATGAAAGGGGGTGCTTCAACGAACTCATTAACCACATGGTTTCCAAAAATAATAAACAGATTAAGAACTCTTAACTTTTATGCAAATTTTGTGCCAGTGATAGTCCTTTTACAACCAAAAGGTGTTGATATTAATTATCACATGTTTTCTTTGCTTTAGCAATTAAAAATAATTATTTTAACTTCCGTAAAGGTGCGCCTGTTGTCTTTCTATTTAAGTTGCTATATTTCTTTTTTATAGAATTTCTTCTAAACACGAGCATTTAAATAGAAACAAAGTCTAAATTAATCTACTTTAAAGCATTATATTTACATTATTTTTTATACATTATTATTAAGAGTGAATGAAATTGTGCTTCAGTACCAAGCGTGAATACTGCCTTTAAGATTTCACACAGTTTTCATATATCCAATTATTTATCTCATGTTTAATATTTTCTTACGTTTTTGTGGCTATAATTTGAGAATATGTAATGTGCTAAGTAGAATAATTTAATTAAAAGTAAATTATTTCTGTGAAATACTTCATTTGGAAATAGCATATTTTGCCGTAATAATTCAGAGGAAAACAAACATCGCGAATATAACAGTTTAGAAATTGTTACATAATGTATGCTTAGTTTTATTATTATTATTTATTATTATTATTATTATTATTATTATTATTATTATTATTATTATTATTATATTATTATGCTTTCATTTTATTTTATCTATCTCGTGCTTTTAATGTGGCAAGAATTTCTCACACCATCACTGACGATTTGATTAAATTGAAGAACATGTTATATGCCAACCTAAAATGGATATTTGAAGGCTGAACATCAATGAATGATACACTTCCATGAATCATTAATAATTGAATCAAAGTTTTTTTTTTTTTTTTTTTTTTTTTTTGTAAAAATGTTTTAACTATTTTAAGATGTGGTGTCCAAGTAATAGCACGCACAGGTTTTAATATTCAGAGAATTTATCAAGAAAATAAGAGAAATACACTTAAGACACTGAGTTATATTATTTAAACTTTTATTTCAAATATGTATTTCTATTTATAAACAGACGCTTTTACCTCAAAACATTTCTTTGCGTGAGAGTCAAAGAATGCATATGAATCTGGAAAGTTGTGATACCGATTTAAAACTATTGTGCTAATAAACGGAATATCGATTTACTAACATTGCGCAAATTCCAATATACTCGTATGATTTCATTAAATATTTTAGACAAATACTTTCAATGATTAAGGGTGAAAAAACCGTTGATTTCAGATTACGCTAGATTAAGGAAAAGTGTTTATATTTAAGACCTGCAAGATATTAGATAAAAAATAAAAATCTAATAATAATTAGAAACTAAAACTCAGAAGTCGCTAAACTTTATCATATTGTGAAATTTTAAATTGAAAAACAAAATGTTTTTTTTAAAGATAAAATAATTTATATTATGAAAATTCATTGATAATAATTATTGTAAATTATAGTAATTTCTATACGGCGACTAATATCGATTCAAACATACTACAAAAATACCATCGTTTAAACATTCAGTTGTAACAGAAAGTTTTTTGATATGCTTGTCAGATTCCATAATCGTTCGCAATCTGAATGTGTGAATTTCAGTAAAAATACTTGTATATAATAATAAGATTTCAATAGGTAAGCTTCAACTCTTCTGTATTAAAGCGGTTCTCATATCCAAACAAGCTTATTTCTGAGATATTTATGAATTTATTTTTTGTCTCAAACGCATAAGATTAGCGGGTGCTCTAATTCAAAAACCGTGAAATCGAATAGTATTTTCCATTTTCGTAAAAAAAAAAAAAAAAAAAAAAAAAAAAAAAATCAGAAAATCTTATAAACGATGGCATTTTGGACAGATAATTTCTGGACGCGACAGCTCGCTAAAGGTCATTGTGAGACAACAATCTCTTATAACTCAAAATACATTTGTTTAAATATATATATATACAGTATAACCTCGATATCTCGAATCTCTGGGGAAGAGAAAAAAATTCGAGATATAGAGGTTTCGAGTTATCAAGGTTTTGACAAAATTAAAAAATCTAAATCTTAAAAATTGTGTTTTGCTGTAAAAAATAAGATTCATTAAAAACTATAAGTACAATCTACTAATAATTAAAAAAATTACTATTTTCAACGTTTTAATGTAATTTCAAAATTGTGTTATACACATACCTGTTTTGATTAACTACAATATCCAATTCTTCATCAAGAAATACATTTATTTTTTTCTGAAGAAAAAATCTTTAACTGAAGTCTGTCGTCTCACAGAATCTTTTTGCAATTGAACAGTTTTCTGTAACGTAGCAATGGCACCAAACGCTTCTGTTCGAATATTATCGTTTGTTTCTAGAAATCTCTGCAGCAGGTCAACTGCCTTCTCGGCTTCCTGCACGGTAATTTTTTCGTGCTCTTGTTGATCGAGTAGTTCTTCGATTTCTTCATCAGAAACTTTTGCATTAATGCTTGAAATAATCTCTTCATCTGTCATCGTGCCGCACACTTCAAGCTCATTGTCTACATTCAAAAATTCTTCGAATGAAATTTCAGTGTGATATGCCATTTGTATTGATTCCCAGTGTTATAGATTCAGTTCTCCCTCTTCAGTTGCTTGCTTAATGGAATCAACTTCCTTTGTTTAACTGGAATTTACATTTTCTAAAAATCCTGCTTTGATGAAACAATTCCTTATCGTTGTTTCTGTAACATTTCTCCATGGATAGTCAGCCATTCGCATTGACTGTAAGATGTTGATTTAGGTGTGTTAGAAGATTTACCTTCACCGATGTTATACAGGAGTCTTCTTACAATTTGCGGTCGATAACCAACTTTGAAGCTATGGATTATCCCCTGGTCGAATGGCTGTAATTTTGAAGTCGTGTTTGGCAGCAAAAATTTAACAGTGATATTTCTGGCGATTGCAATGCAGCAAGCGACTGGTTGACTGAATTGCTATTGCCCCTTTAAGCGTACTTTCCAGTGTAGTTTTGTTAGTTGCAATTTATAAAACCTTCCATTCTCATCCTTTAAGTCTTTGTATCAACAAAGGTATAAAAGAATGTGAAACGGGCATCTAGATCAAACTGTTTCTGCAGCAGATAATAGTCAAAGGTAAAAAATAAAATTAATTTCTGTGGAAAAAAATTCGATATATCAAGGGTTTTGAAAAATATATTTCGAGATAACTATGGAAAATACGTAAGAATATTGATAAAAATGCAGGGGAAATTTCTTTTTTCGAGATATCAAGGGTTTCGAGATAAGGAGGTTCGAGATATCGAGGTCCGACTGTATATATATATTCGATTTCAAATCACTAATGTTTTGTATTAATGAGCTCAGGATTTTTTTTTTTTTTTTTGGTTCAGAACCGTCTTAAAAGTGGTATAAATATGTTTCACCAGACTTAATTATAAGAATCGCACACTTTATATATATATATATATATATATATATATATATAAGCGGTTGTCTTTTATGTACAATTGGAAGATGTTATGGATTTTACAATTAAATTAAGATATATTTGATTCTAAAACCAGTGAAAACAGACCGTATGTGTAGTGGAAAACTTTTTTAAACGGTAAATTTCATGGTCTTGAAGAAAAGATTATAATTATAAAGAATAAGGTATCTGTTAAGATGAAAACCTTCTTAAAGCGTTCTAATATTAATTAAATTATCTCAAATTGTAAACAAAATGTAGATAACCTTTTCTTATGATAGATATTTTCACATTCGAAACCGGTTCCGAAATGTAAAGTATTTATTTGAAAAAAAATAAAAAATAAAAATAAAAATAAAAAAGATGTAATTGAAATGGAAAAAAAAAAAAATAAATAAAAAACGGCAAATGTGCAGATAAATTTGAAAAAGAAAAATATATCATTTAAATTTACTGAAATGAGAGCAGCGAATGTCGAGAAAAAGGTGGCATCGGAACAAATGACGCTGAAAATATAAAAGTTGCACTTTTGTCGGGAAAAGTAAGCACGCCTACTAATTCTGTGAAAAATTATATTAGAAGAAAGTTACTGGCACCAAAGATTGGAAATATAGTCTACTTTTAAATGGCGTACATAAAATTTCCTTAGGAGGCCATCTACAAATAAAAACAGCCCAAATTTTGATTATTTCAATGGCAACATCTAATTTTGACATGAAATTTTAATTTTTCTTTTCAAAAAAGGGTATTTTTTTACTAAGTAGTAAGTAAATAACTGACTTCAAACTAAGTAGTTTTTAAATTAGGTTTATAAAACGTCAAAATGCTGTTTGGGGGGGGGGGGGGCATATCTGGTGCACAGAAAAGCATAATTTGAAAAAAATATATGTTTTATTCATTTCATTTAGCAATAGCTGAAACACATAAAGATGAGGGACATGGTCATGTTGGAAAGAAAAAATAAATAGACATAGTCATTTCAACAATATAGTAACAAATTTCAATTTGAATATAGCCCCCAAAATATGCGCATTTTAAAATAACTAAGTTCTCTGAAACTAATCGTACGAATTTAATGAAAATTTGTATTTTGGCTAAAAGGGTGCAACATTCATTTATGATGTTTTAATTGTGTCTTGCTTTTGAAAGAAAAAAAAACGAAGATTGAGTTTGTTTTTATATGCAGGTTGTCCCTTAATCAAGATTTATATGTATCATTTAAAAGTAGACTTTATTATTTCCTATAGTTTGGTACCAGGAACTTTCTTATATACGATAATTTTTTGCAGAGTTAGTAGAGAATGTTTACTTTTTTTTCCCCCTACAACTATACGTCTATTACAAAGATTAATTCTGTATTAAAAAAATAACTAAGTAAAGTTACGTAAAATATCTGGTTTATTTTTGCATAAAATGTATTTCATTTTACATTTTCTCTGTTAATAGAAATAATCTCGCTAATTTTCTTTTATTTTATTAAAAAAAAAAAAATGTCATAAGTTAACGTGACAAAGTTAATGAAACATAATTTTTCCTATAAAGTCTTTTGTCTTTATAGTAAATTTTACCCTTAAAATTTCTTTTTCTGATTAAAACATAATTTATTTACAGACATGTTTTTTATATGAAAACAACATTAACGCAAAAAAACTCAGACACACGTAACTTTTGAAGCTGTAATTTTGATTTTGCATAATTTTTTTATAGACATAATTTTTTATTGCATGTATTTTTATTTTTTTATATATTTCTTTCTTAATATTCTGAAACAATAATATTTATCATAACCTATAAAAATTAAATGGCTTTATAAAAATTTTTATTAGTGTACGACAACAGGCTACTATAATTAGTATTACAATTTAATTTTTCAGCTAACGCTGTAGAGAATAAGTGAAAAAGGTAAATAGGAATATAAGTGGAATATACAATAAGAAAGGAATATAAGTGTAAAAGGTAAAATATCAGAAATATTAATTTTATATTGAAATGTTAATAATTTGCAGGTAAACACGCTGTTATTGTAAAAATAAAATTCTTATATATGTATTATTTAAAAAAAAAAAAAAAAAAGCTTATTATTTTTAATTAAAAAATGTAAGATCTTTCTTATTTCTTCCACTTTTTTCGTAATCAGTTTATTATCCTGTAAAGTTGTATGTAACTGTGTATCAAGTGGCACGTGAATCCTTTACTCATTTTTTTTTTTTTTTTTTTTTTTTAAATCCTAAAACAGCTTTAGTTTAATTTCTCCCTATAACCAAAAGTTGAAGTCTTGCAATATAGTGTTTTATTTTCCGGGATTCGGGCATGAGCAATACACATGATTTTTCCTGATTCTATTACTTAATCGATAACTATTATTAAAAACTCTGTGTCTTTATAACGTATCCAAAATATTTTCTTTTAGAGAAGTTTGCCGACAGCGCATTTTCAGTTATGGTATGCGTTTTGAACTTTAACTAAATTTTTGCATGCTTTTTCGTGTGTATAAATTTTTAAAACCACATACAAGGCTACACAAAAGAATTCGTAAGCAATACATCAAGGAATGAGCGTGAATTACTTCAAGGTGTTTTTTTATTTAAAACTAGTAAAACCCGCGGCTTTGATCGCGTAATTCTTGAAAAATGCCAAGTGGTATTTGTTGGCCTATTTTCATTAGAGGAAATTTTAGTACCACAGATAATTCAGAAATTACTAATTTAGAACGTTTTTTATCTTTCATCCCCCCGCCCCCGTGGTAGTGTTACCGATATAAAATATAGCCTATATTACAGCAGGGACTGTTACCATCACTTTTGAAAATGGTTCTGTAGTTCCAGAGATTCCATAGAAATTGTAATTTAGAATGTTTTTAGACCAGTTTTCGCTCATCTCACCCTTTTAAATTTCCAATTTTTTTAGAATTTGTTCTTAGAGAGCATTTACATCTTATAAATAATTACCATTTCAAATGTAAAGTTTCTAGTTCCTTTAGTAGAAAAAAATCGAAATTTTAGAACGTTTTTCGTTCTTGCACTCCCATGGGGGTAGTGGCACCCACATAAAATTTAGCCTATGTTACAGCAGGGATTGTCAACATCAATTTGGTACCACAACTTTTAAAAAGGGTTGGGTAGCTCCAGAGATTCCATAGAAATTGTAATTTAGAATATTTTTAGAACGCTTTTCGATAATCTCACAGTTTTAAATTTCGAATTTTTTTAGAATTTGTTCTTAGAGAGCATTAACGTCTTATAAGTAACTACCATGCCAAATTTCATGTCTCTAACACCTTCAGTATGAAAAAAATCAAAATTTTGTAACGTTTTTCGCTTCTGCACCTCCCTGGGGGTAGGGGCACCGACATAAAATATAGCCTATGTTGGAGCACGGACTGTCACTATCAATTTGCCACCATCACTTTTGAAATCGCTTCAGTAGTTCCAGAGATTACCCCCTACAAACAAACAAACAAACAAACAATCTTTACTACTTTATAATATTAGTATTGATATGCATTTTTAAGCTCAACTACATATAGTATTCTAAGAGATGTTTGTACAATATAAATAAATTCATATACAGGGCAGTGCAAAGAAGATGCATGGACGCTTATGGATGATAATCGATATATATATTTGTCTTACGTGGCGTGGAAATAGGGCTGAATTTCTAGTTCATTGTTGGCAACAACCGTAGTTTCCAGAGCTCAGATCAATGAAAAGACTAGATTGTGTTAGACAGATCAGCTCGGCCTCCAATATGGTGGTCAGTGTCAAGCAGTGAAAATCAAACTAGCAAATATTAAAAATAAAATAACATGTACGTAATCCAAAGCGTCTGAGATTATTCCTCATTTTAATTATGAGTAATATTGCTAATTTCAAATGAATTCTCAACTTTTATTTAGAATTTATTTATGAACTTCACTTACATGAAAAATCGGAGAAAAATAAAAATATCAACTGTCTAGGTTGCACCTGCTGTCATCTGTTGCAGAAATTTATAATCAATTAGAATAGTAAAATGTCGAACGAAATTTAAACAATCATTGATGATAAACTATCTTCCTATTACTTAGTGTTTTTTTTTTTTTTTTTCTAATGAATTTAAGCCATGCTGTACATACAATATTATAGGTGCAACAAGTTTTAAACAAATTATGTTTCCAAGATCCTTTATTTATAGTATTTAAATGATTTATATACTCATTAGTAGCTCCAACTAAATGCATTTTTAGTTGTGTTTTCAACGGAGTTCAATTACTTTTTTACATTAAAAAAATTTTTCAATTTCATATGTTCAAATGATTTATGGTAGTACTTATTCTGGCTAGAATTACTGCAAAAATAAAAAGGGGCGAGTGAGCGAAGCGCACTGGGACCGCGTAGCGGTCTCAATAATGAATTGCTTCGCAATTCACGGGGGGTTGGAGAGCGTTAGCTTAGCGAGTAGGGGGCTGAGCCCCCTAGTTTTTGGAAATATGATTTCTGTAGTTTTAAGCGTATTTATGCCAGAATTAAATTTCATTTTGATGTGTTGCGTGTATAAAAATAATATAAAGGATTATACCAAAGAACTTCTGATTCTATACTAAATTTCAGCAAATTTTGTATAATCTATTCATATCTATAGACTATACACAGATCTGCACAAAAGAATTAAAGTATTTTTCAGACTATCAACGGTAATTACAGAAATCTGATTTTCAAATGTGTTCTTTGTTTTCTAAATGTTTATTGGAGTATCTTATTTACATTATTAAACGGCGAAATTTTGTTAAAGTATTTTTGTAGTGCTGAAAAGTTTTTAATAATATAGGCTTGAAGCATGATTATTCTTTATTGCTTGTATGTAAAGATGGAATTTTTGAATATATTTTTAACTCACTTCTTGATATGCTAGAAATTTAAAAATTACGTACAAAAGCGTGTTTTGATTTGATTTCATTTGATAGCCTAACAGGGGCTGCTCAGACCAAGGAACCTAGTCCGTGGAGCATTACTGTCTTTCTCGGTCCCGTTTATTAAGGTTTTTAAAATAATTAAATAAATAAAGTTACGCTATTTTGTCATAGCTAAACCCGCTGCTAATTATGAAAAGGAAAAGGTTTGAAAATATGTAAATTTAGTAAAATAAATAATACGTACAAAATATGGTCAAAGAATAGATCGCCTACAGGGCGGTCCCAGTGTTACCAGTGGGTACTTTTTTTAAAATTCAGATTTCTTTATTGCCACCAGTTTTTGAAATAGTAAAATTTGACTTATTTAATGACAGATTAAATAAGGCGAAAACAAGGCGGATTATACAATGTCAAAAAAGTAGAGCCAATTCAAAACTATAAATTAAAAAAAAAAATTAAACCCAGCAAAATAAATAAATAAATAAATAAATAAAACGCAGTTGACAAATAGTATTTCAGCGTAAAAGCGCAAAAATACTGTTAATATAGGTAGTGCTGTACTTGCTTCAAATTTATCAATAAATAAAATAAAATAAGTCTTGTTTTTTATTATTTTGTATAATGTATATTACATTATATTTTTAAATATATTAAATAATTGTAATATTGAAATAGATTATAACTGCGCAACAATGAATAGCAGCAATCAATACGCAAAGAATTTCGAAGTGGCTTTTTCTGGCAAAAAGCATGTTCAAGAACTATTATAGTAGAAGTAAGATTCTCGTTTATAAAAAATTATAAAAAAAAAAAAAAAAAAAAAAAAAAAAAAAAAAATTTCAAAACGTGGAAAATGATTATTAACAGAAGTAATTATTCTTGTCACTTTTTATTTGGTTCTTAAAATTCAAACAAATGATGGATTTAATCGGTTTTTTTAAATATTTTTCCGACGCTTGCAATTTTTTAATAATAAAAAAAAAAAAAAAAAAAAAAAAAAAACAGTAACATTTTAAAATTTATTATAACGGCAATGAATATGCAATGCATTTCGAAGAGATGTTCCATTCTTCCTCTGTAAAACAGCATGTGCAAACATTACTATAACATAAGCAAGACTCTCATATATACGAAATTACAGCAGAAGCAAGACTATCGTATATGTACGAAATTACAGGAGAAGTAAGAGATTTGCTACAGATTTATTACTGGTTGCACGTGCTTTGTACCAAAAGAGTTACTCTGTTTAAAACGCATTTCGCATTCATTGCTTTTATCTTGTTTAAGAAGTTTTAATTAATAAATAATTACACTGGTTTACACGGTTTATATACTTTCACCGAAATGTGTATTTTTTCATAGATTCTAGTGCAATGAGTAAGGGAAAATTATTGAACAAAATCTGTCACGTCTAGTTAAAAAAATATTTATTAAATACTTAAAAAAATAATAACATGAAATATAAAAAGAAAAATTAGAAACGATTGATTTTAGTCTTCTTTTTTATAATTTTCTTGATCTGTTTCTCTTAAAATAGACCAGCAGTAGTCCCCTAACGTACTTTCGTCCCAAAAACCTTTGTGCCTGTCTTCAAAAAGTTTAAGGTCTTGGTGAAAACGCTCGTCCTACTAGTCACTCACGGCGCCCAAGTTTTAAGGAAAAAATCCGGATGTAAATGGAGAAAATGTACCTTCAGAGTTCACACCCAATGCATGATAGTTTTTTATAAAACAGCAATGTTTTTTTCATAATTTTCATCTTTATGATTTCCTTAGAATCTATGGATGACCGTTTTTTTTTTTTTTTTTGTTTGGTGAAATAACTGCTGAAAATTTGACTTCGATTTCGGTAATAAGTTAATTTGATATTTGGTGTCAATAAGTTCCACTATTTTAGATAGTTGCAAGTCTCGCACAAGGTCGTTCAACTCATTTTGTTTTATTAAATGCAGCTTTTTATCATCTTCGATTACGAACTCGTCATAATTTTCACCCTCCATAAACAGATCGTCACTATCTTGGCAACTCGCACTTGACATACCTCCACATACAAGATGTGACAGAGTTTCCGAATGTGATATCGTTTTTGAGATTGATGGAATGTCAGAATATTGAATTTTATGTTTATTGTTTGAGGTAAAGCCTGCAGTTTTTGTCAAACAAAAATAACAGTCATTTTCGTTATTTGAAAGTTCTCTCCACAGCATTGGTGATCCAAATTGAAGATACTTTTTTTCTCCCGAAGCCCAGCATATAAGAGTAAGTCTATAGCTTTCACAAAAAAAAAACATGTGGGACCCGCTTTTTATCTTGATTAATCACTGAGAATCCAAAATAATGCACATACGCTGTTTTAGAACATTCCGATATCGGTCTTCCTTTTTTAAATTGTCCACAAACGTAACAAATACGACCAGAATTTAATTTACACACTCTATAAGACATTTTATCAAAAACTAAACCACTTTAGTTCACAAAAACACAAGAAAATAGAATATAGAATCCAAGTTGACAATGCCGGTAAATTGAACGTGACGTGATAGATATATTATAGAATTAAAAATGTGAATATTGAAAAATGTAAAAATTTAAAAAATGTAACGTGATAGATTTTTTTTAAATAGCGCCTTTCATTAGTAAGTGGTAGTATAATAAGAAAATAGGTGTTTCATCAAAAGTATATAAAAAATGTTTAAATATGTAAACCAGTGTTATTTTTACTGCTCTATCTCTTTATTATTTTTATTCATTTTATTCATAATGGTTTCAACTTTGTGGATACACATTAACGCGGTTTATTGCAGTAGATTTATACATATGTGTGTGTGTGTGTGTGGGTTCGTGTTTCAGGGGAAGCGCGGACGAAAACAGGTTTACACGCCCGCTGACTGAGGACCCACAGGGAACCGAGGACGTCCTCGGATAGAAAAAAGTCATTTTCCTTCGTTTTTAAGCATTTTTATGATTTGTACAAATTATTATTGGTTTATAAAATTTGTCCTCAGTTGGAGGGTGTTGCTGTTTTCTGGTTGTGTATCGGTGTATAATTGTGTATAATGGAGAATAAATGGTCCACTGAACCATGGCAATAAAACTTACTAAATGTGTGTCCTCAGATTACCTTAAAATTAAGTCTTTTGGGTATGAGTCCTCTGAATCCATGAGAATTAAGTGTTCTGTGTATGGGTCCTCAGAATACTTTAAAATAAAGTGTTGTGTGTATGAGTCCTCTGAATCCTTTAAAATTTAGTGCTCTGTGTATGAGTCCTCAGAATACTTTAAAATAAAGCACGCTGTGTATGTGTCCCCAGAATATATTAAAATAAAGTTTTATGTGTATGAGTCCTCAGAATACATTAAAAGTAAGTGTTCTGTGTATTAGTCCTCTGACTCTTTTAAAATAAAGTGTTCTGCGTTTTTCCTTTAAATATTTTAAAATAAAGTGTTCTACGTTTAGGGTCTTTGTTCTCATAAAAAAATGCCATTTCTAAATATTTCTCTATTTTTTAGCAAAACTACTTATTTCTTTATAAGAGATAATAAGTACTAATAATTTTTTTTAATGTCTTCCAGCAATAAGCTATAAATATAAAAAATTTAATTACTCCTATTTTTATTCTTAAAACCCGTAAACATTGCTAAATTTGCGAACATACAAATAAAATTTTGAAATTTGGGATTGTTTCACAATTTCAATAATTACATTATATCGGAAATTGAGCGCCTTTTAATTGAGAGTCACGATATGTTCCATCGGCCATCTTGTTAAGGTGTAGCTATTTTTAAGTTTGCTAAAAAAGGCTCCTTAAAAAAATATGCAATTTTGGAGAACTAAATACATTTTAAACCTTTTTCTCCATTTCTAATTAAGATGCAGAAATGATTCTTCTTTTTCCCGAAGGCAAAGAATGCAATACAATTTCTATACCTCCTAAAACGGAAATCTGACTAAACAAAAGAACTTTTTTTGGTCTTTTGTGATTCTGTCTTAATGAATTTAGGTAAAAATGTCAACGGTAAAAAAAGGCAACGCTACAAAAAAATAATAATTATGAATACTTTATTGAACCTAAAATTGAGATATGTTAGTTATTAGGGTACATATATGTTCAGTTATATTAAAACGTTATAAGCCCAAAATTGTAGAATACCGCGGCACTCATATATACAGCAGGTTTCACATCAAAGAAAACGCAAAAAACCGCCTTTTAATAAATCAGCAAATGCGTGATATATTGTTCTAATTTTTTTCAAAACAGAGCACGCCCCCCCCCCCCCCCACACGCCGCCACCACCACCCCAGAGCCAAGGCAAAAAAAAAAAAAAACAGTAATTTTCGTATTTATAATTTAAATGAAGTAAAACAAAGCGAAAATCAGTATTGTTTTTATTTTGTTCAAAACCCGCCACTATATTGAATCAAATTCTGTTCAAAAACTTGATTGATTTAAACGGTTATTATAATTTAAAAAGAGGAGAAACACGTAGTAATAGGTATTGACTATACACTTTTAATAAAAATGGCCCACTCATTTCAAAAATAGAAAGTATTCGTACTTCTAGAAATAGGCCGCGGGCTCGCGGGTAATGAGTAATGGGTCATTTCCTGCCCCTGTCAGTGCAGTATTTATTTCTGGCTATTTGAATGGAACTGGGATTTGACCCTCGAATACCAGAAAAAATAAAATAAAATGTATGTTTCGAAGATGTAGACCTCACAAACATTCTGTTATTATTTGTTATTGTGCCATTAATTTGCTTTTTTTTGTGCTTTCCAATATGGCCAATATTAAATCGTCTTCGAGAAGAAAATTGTGAAGAAAGAGCTGTTTACAAAGTCTTCTGACTTTCTTTAAACATTCTTTAAATTCAGGCATGTTTTGAAAGTATATAATTGTTTTATATTCATATTTCTTGGAAAGATATAAACATATGCATGCGTTTACAATTCGATTATTATTGTCCGTTTGCTATTATTAATCACATTATTCATAAAAAAATAACGGCATGTGTTTAATAAAGAGCATTATGCTATTAAATAAAACAATTTTACAGTGGACAAATTGGCACAAAAGAAAGTATTTAAAAATAAATAAATTACAAATAGTCGTTAGGTAATGATACTAAAACAACCGGAATTAATACATAAAAGTGAAATTATTTTTATTAAAGTATAAAGATATAAATTGATGGTCGTGTAATACTCAAATTATTGACTTACAGGCATAAAAAAACAAAAAATACTTTTTTTTTTTTTTTTTTTCGTATATCAATAAATGCAGCCGGACATGGTAATTTAAAAAACATATACTTTATACGAATCTGTTTTCAATGAAGAAATATTAATTTTAATATCGAATGGATATATATAGACAACGATGCGTCGTTTAGGTTCTGAAATCTTTTTTTTTTTCCTTTTTTTAATGTTTCTTTAATGCGTTTCGGTAGAGTAAAGAAATAAATAAAATATATACCGAAAAATCATGCATGCGGCATAGATTATGAAGCACTTTCCAACATTTAAAGAATATTATTAAGGAATATAATAAAAAAAAACACATAATGCAGTAAATATTAATTTTTTGCAATTGCTGTCCATATCCGGTATTATGTCACCTTCTGTCGTGCAGTCATGTGCGAAATTTAAACACACCAATTAATGTACTATAAATTAGTTAATTTTACGATTATTTACCAACTGAAACCATATTTCCAGCAATTATTATTGATCATTGTCCGCTCTGCAAACGAATTTTTCTGTGCGAACTTGTAAATGAACTATAAATGCTACTTATTCACACCACACAAAGCGTAACTTAGTCCATCTCAGTGATGAATATCAATCTCATTATGTTTGCAATATTGTAACATCAATAAAAAACATCGCAAACGATTTTCCTCCATACAGCTGAATGTAACCGAATTATTTTGTGTGTCCCTGTAAACGCATTATAAATGCTGCATTTTCAATTCCGAACGTTATATAATAAATCTAAATAACATATAAAAATTACATGGAAATCCGAGTATATTTATGAAAGTTATAGAACACGGACAGACTGTTAGACAGACAGACGGCAACCTAATTAGCATTTTTCAACTATGTTTAAAAGTGCTAAAAAGAAAAGAAAGAAGAAAAACTCTTGAAGCTAGAAAACGGAGGAGAAGAAAATTTCTTATTTTTTCTTATTTATTGGTGCCTTTATGAATGAGACGAATTTTCTGTCAAAACAGCAGCATAAAATGTACGAAGGAAAATTATAAAAATAAGAAATTTTTTTTCGTTATATGTGCCCTTAAGTTATTAAATTGAATAATTCACACACTTACTATTATCATTTAAAAAAATGCTGTAATATCTTAATTCCATACACGTTTTAATAATATTAACTGATAGTTATTTGTAATTTATTTAATTTTTTTAATATTTTGTTTCCTTCTGAATTATTCGATCGTTTTAAAGTCACGGGTGTTTCATGTACGATTTAATTTAGTAATACTGTTTGTCTTTTAAACTAACTATGCATGACTTTATTTTAGTTATAATATGATTTATAAAATTAACCATTTAACAATTCGCAAAAATAATTAAATTTAAAATTCTGCATATAATTATATCATTTCAAATATGAGACAATTATTAAAAATGTAAATTAATTACGTATTTTCGAAACATATCTAAATTTAATGAATGTTTGAAAAAAATATTGTAATTTGAATGTTCTATTATTCGATACTTTTATCAGAGAAAACAACTTGGATTTAAGGATAACAAAGTTTTTTTTAAGGTAAAAAGAATAATAATAATAATATGTTTGAGAAGTATACGTTTTACACGTGTTTTCTGAAATCGGAGGATCCAATCTCATTTCGAAACAACAGCGCAAAGGCGTGAAAGCCCATTTTCTAAACAATTGAACAGTTTTCATTAAAACTACGTTCAAACAACACTTTCTACAAAAAATCATAAATTATTTCTCTGGGCTTTCTTTTCCAACGGCCTTGTGGTTATCAACAAAATAGGATGTCTCAACAATAGAGAAGGGTGGTGATAAACATGTCGGGGATCACCTCCGCTGACCACTGACCTGTTGCCGAGCTATAGGAGACTGGCCGCATATAAGAAAGAGACTGACCACATGAAAGTAGCAGCTGTAACCAACTGTAATCTATTTGCAGCTTAAATATAGGTGGCTATTAATTATTACGCGTTCCCCCATTTGTAAGAGTCCTAAAAAATATTTTTATTTCATTGAACCACACGATTTTTTCTGACACATTCAAACAGTAATTTTCTCTCCATTTCCTTAAAGAATTCAGGTTTTCATAGTCATGCGCCTAATTTTTAAATGTCATTCTCTATTTTCCTCTAAATTCCATGTATCATGAGTATATAGTCAATTGCTCCCCGATGACTACCATTTCCTCATTTCATGTTATACAAGTCTGCCTAAAGCGTCAAATTTGCCATCATTTTCTGATACATTAGTTTGTTTACTTTTGTGGGAAAATGTAAAATGCTGTTCGATTTCCAAGAACCTGATTAAGATTACCTGCAAATAATATGTCTTTATCAATAAAAGTATTTCACATATGTGTCAGAAAGTAGCAGATTCAAACTTGAAAACAGATTTAAATACAATATCCACCAAATAATTGAAAATATTTTTGTCATAACCTTATAATAAACTTAAACTTAATCATGCTTTTTCACCTAATGTTCAATTGTTATAAGAAAAATTGAAAAAATTTTTTTTTTTTAAAGTCATGAAATATATGATAAAAAATTTGATAAAATTTCAAGAACCAAACAAGAACGAGACCTTTCCTCGCTTTCATATACCCCTGCCTACACACATGATGGCTAAAACAAGTAATGGCGGTCAAAAAATGTTTTTTTTTTTTAATTTACATGATTTGACAATATATTTTCTTCCTAATTTCTTTCAACAAACATTGTCGTTTTAAAGAGATATTGCATTATTAACTAAATCTACTACAAACACATATCGCCCACAGCCACAGACAAACCATTATTATAATTTAGAAAAACGTGGTTTTAGAGACTAACTTGAATAGGTTTGACTATTTCTTCACTAATTACCGATTAGCAAAACATGTGTATTTTCCAGGGAGATCTGTATTTCCTTTCAACCTTTCAAAATCTCACGATCTATTACAACATGTGGCTAGTTCGGCGCAGCTGGACGTAATTTTTTCTGGTGAAAGAAATGTTCCTATATAAAATGAATTTCAAGAATTGTGGCGCAAGATCATATAACACAACTAAAATGGTTTTGAATTGAAAATTTTTGGCATATACCATTGCATGACAGTTAAAAGATATAAATGTTTTTCTCACAGAAATAGTGTTTTTTTTTTATTTATTATTATTATTTTTTTTTTTTGAGGTAAGTTAAAATATACATTTTGTTGAATTTTGTTGATAAAATAAAATAGGAGAGAAGGAGCTTTAGAAGAACCTATACGGGGAGCTTATGTCACCCAGCCCCCATCTTGTTATGGACCTGGAGGGTGGAGGGGGACGCGCAAGATGCTAAAAGTAAATAAGACGGTAAATGCACTAAATGATTGGTTAATCCTTAAGGTGGTTATCAAATGACCTGCTCAACAACACGAAACTTTCTGATTCATTAGGTGCGTTCGTAATTATATAAATACGTAGCACCTATTGTCGTAGCTTGGTCCGTCCGTCTGTCTGTCCGTCCGTCCGCATATAACAACACAAAAACTAGCCAATCGAATGGTTTGAAATTTAAGATATATTATCTTTGCAGAAATTTGTCGAGACATTTCAAACTTTATCAAAATCGAATCAAAACTTTAGGAAATATTAATTAAAACATTTATTAAGAAATATGATTTTTTTTTTTTTTTTTAATTGGTGCTTTCTTGTTATAGGAGTTTTCGAGGTTGAATCGTCAAGCGACCAAGATACTTATTTTATGACAGAAATTAATCTGCAGACGATATAATTCATTTCACAGAATTATAAATCATCAAGATATGAATATTTATATCACTAGCTATAGTACGAACGCACCTCGTTTGTCAGGTTTGACGTACAATTTCCAACTTGTTTTTAATTGAAAAAAAATTACATGCCTGACTATTGAAGCGATTTGGGATCGAAACGAGTTTTCCATTTGTTGATAAATAAATTACTTATCGAGTTATAAAAGATTTGTGTCACGTGACGATACGTTTTTCCCTTTTCTCGTGCTGCAGTGCTGGTAATTTGGTTCAAAACTGAGACTTTGATAGTATTTTTTTGAAAGATTTTCTGACTTTACCAAAAAATGGAAAACGTCTTTCGGTTACAAAGACTGAATAACAGCACCTACCAATTTAATAGATTTGCGAAAAAAAAATGAATTAGAAAATGTGTCAGAAAGTAGCCCATTTGGATTTGAGAACAGCTTCATACAGTTTTTTCAGAAGTTATCAAATACTACATTCATAACTAAACCCACCTATATATTTCTAATGATCAAAACACGAGTTCTGTTTAACACTTTCCAACATAGTTGAAAAGTGTTTATGATTCTGGTTTGTCTCTCTGTCTGCCGTATGTCTGTCTGCGCTGTAATAACTCGCATAAATGTACTCGGATTGTCATGCAATTGATAATGTGTGATTGAGGTTTATTATGGCATGTTCGGTACTGAAAATGAAGTGTGTAGCACTTATAGTTCCTTCACAGGGACAATCAAAAGTATTCCGTTACATTACGGTCTATGGGGAAAAATCATTTGCAATTTATTTTAATGATGTTACAATATTTGAAATATATTAAAATTGATGCATATCATTGTGGTGCACTACAAGAGGCTTACTATAGAATATAGTATGTATAGCACTTATACAGCAGGTATGTCAAACTCGTTTACCGCCGCGGACCAAATTAAGCGTTATATACAAAGCCAAAAAAAAAAAAAAAAAGATAATATTATTACCATTGCACAGAATAAAATTTGTTCGTATAAAACACATCCATGTTAAAGAAATGTGCATGTAAAGTTCAAAAGTAAATAAAATTCATAGCTTGTTTTATCTTATTTTTCGAAAAAATACTCGAAATTGCTTTCTATCAACCGAATCAACTGAATTTAATTTTTTTTTTTTTTTTCTAATTTGTATTTATTTTACAATTTGGTTGTGCACGATGACCTGTTAATCTTTTACCTAGCAAAGAAATAGCTGCCAATCTTCCGTATTTTTTTCCAGTGAAAAAGAAAACATATTTCGAATCAAAAAATTTCTTTAAAAATTTGTGTTTTGTATCTATGCTCTACTTATTCTTTTTTATTTTCATTTATTAAATACATTTTCTGGTTTAACATATGTTGACTTGAAAAATAACAAAAGGTTGGCCGCTATACGCAAAGAAGCCGTACAAAAGCGCGCTCGTTCAAAAAATGTCCACTCCGATGTTTTTCTAATAATGTTTGGCAACATATAAAATAAAATACATTTTCTTTTTGAAAGTTGTTTTGTCAAAATAATAAATTCTATTTGAAAATGCTAATCATGGCCCGATTAAGGGGGGGGGGGGCTACGGGGCTGCAGCCCCGGCCCCCAATCCGTCAGGAGCCCTCGTCAACAGCTTAAGTTTTATCAAAATTTTGTTTTAAAAATTACTTAAATTTCTAAAAGAAAGAAAGAAAAAAGAAAATGTTTGCTTCTAAAATGAAAAAACTTTTTCTGAAATAACGAGAGAAAATCGGGTTTCAAGCGTCATCACTTTTTCCTTTTGCAATTCCAAAACTTCGAAGTACGATTTAAGGGTAGTCGTCACTCCCTTGAAAACACCCGATAGTTATTGTTAAACCTATGGCCAGGTTGCTTTCAAATTTCTCGTTTAAATTTAAATACTTTTAAAAGATTTTTTTTTTTTTTTGCATAAGATAGCTGAGGTCGATCCGTAATATGACGATTTTTTATTTTTTCGATTTCAGTTGCAGATCTGTTTAGTAGAGGTATTTTTACTTTCGGAACCGGTTTTGAAAGTGAAAGTATCTTTATTAAAAAAATCTGCAACTAAAATATCAACCTCAGCTATCGTATGCAAAAAAAAAAAAAAAAAAAAAAAAAAAAAACTTTTCAAAATATTCAAATTTAAATGAGAAATTCGAAAACAACATGGCCATACGTTTAACATTAGCGAGCGGGTGTTTTCATATTCTTTTACTATTTTTACCCTACTTTTGCCCGATACCAAAAGAAGAAAACATCTTTACTATTTTCCGCTTCTACCACCTAATCTCAAAAAACATGTGCACGCTCAGGGGAAGAATCTTGAATTGTAAGGTCTATGTGTGCACGGCATACGATTTCTTAAATTAGTACAAGGTCAGGACCCCCCCCCCCCCCAATGCCTAACATCCGACACTTCCCAAGGGCAACCCCCTCCCCAATGACATGACCAGTATCTTTCAACAGTATTTTGCGTAAGAACTGAGAACCATTGGCCAGTGCATTGAGAATCATCCCTGTCTGCCTCTCCTGCATAAAAGTCTATGGGAAAAAAAAAAGACAGATAATCAAAAAGAATGTTTTGTTCGTAAACTTTTATTTTAATATGATAAGAAGTAGATTTTAGGAAGTGTGTTTGCTTCCCTTTTCCTTTATCTTTAATGTTTTTATTTAATACTAAGTAAAGAAAAGCGTTTATTTAATTGAGAAAAATGCTTATCCTTGAGTATAAGTACATTTAACTTGTAGAAAACCATTGTTTTTACTGCATGTGTTTAGGTGGCTTAAAAAAAAAGAAAGAGAAAAAAATGGTTAAATAATATTACAACTCTTATGGGTTCGATTGTTTGTGAAATATTTTTTATCGCCATCTTTTATCTTATCAATTTAAGTTAAGTTGATTAATTATGAATTTCATTATTTAAATGGCTTTACACACATCCTTATTTTATTAAAATTCCCATATTCATATATAAATTGTTTCTTTTGTGCAATTTACTAAAAATCAATACGTATGTGTTAAATTGTTTAATATACTCAGATTAATTTGTTTAAGGCGGTTCTCAAATTCCCTGCTCAACAACGCGAAACTACCTGACGTGTTTTCTAACTCATTTTTAAATGTAAAGGCATACAATTGGAAAATCTGACTATTGGAGGGATTTAGGATCGAAAAGCGTTTTAAATTTTTTGATAAATATATTAAGTTATAAGAGATTCTTGTCAAGTGACGACAAGTTTTAATTTTTTCTCGTGCTGCTGCGTCCGGAAATTTGATTTAAAATGCCATATTTGACAGTATTTTCTAAATGAGCTTCTGCCTTTTCCAAAATATGTAAATCGCCATTCGATTACATAGTTTCTGAATAAGAATACTTGCCAATTTCATGCGTTTCCGAACAAAAATGAATCAGAAATGTGTCACAAAGTAACTCCTTTGGATTTGAGAACAGCCTTAATAAAATTAATCATATTTTGCACATAAGTTGACATATTTCAGTCAAACTGGAAAATTTTAGCATATATATATATATATATATTTAGATATTTTAATTCATTCTCAAGATATAGATTCCACTAGAAAAGTAAATTTTTTTAAAAGTTTGAGGTGTTGCATTTTTTTTTAATCAGAAAAAAATTGCTTTTGTAATAAAAGTTTATCTCACATTTATATTTTCTAACAAAACTAGTGGGCTCTGCTCCCTTCGAGCTACGCTCGCCAACTCCCGTGCATACCCCGCAGAATCGAAAATAACGTTAATTGGTCTAAAAACACGCTAATTTTTTCTATTTTAAAAAGATTATCCGATTACGGAAGACTGATTGCAATGAATTTATTTAATAAAATTTCATATATTTTGCACAAAAATTGACTTGTTTTAGTCAAACTGAAAAATTTTAGCATGCATATTTATAACATTTTGCTCATTGTCAAGATATAAATTTAACTTAAAAAGTAAATTTCCTAAAAAGTTTGAAGTGGTGCCATTTTTTAAAATCAGAAAAAAAAATTGTTTTTTTTTTTTTTTTTTTTTTTTTTTTGTAATAAAAGTTCACAGTTACATTTTCTAACAAAACTAGGAATTTCCGCCCCCAACGAGCTACACTTCCCAAGACTTCACAGGCTCTACAAACACAATGATATAATCTGTTTTAAAAAGATTACTTGATTACGAAAGATTGGATGATATTAACACGACCAGTAGTGATCTTTTATAATCGGGTATCTATTCATTTCCCTTTGACTTGAACATTCCCAGGGCCGCATCCACCGCTGTCGCAACTGCTGACGGTCTAACTGCTGGAAGATTTTTTTTCTTTTAGACGCTATAAGATAATAGTTTTAAATATATATATATATATATATATATATATATATATATATATATATATATATATATATATATATATATGTATGTATGTATGTATGTATGTATATATATATATATATCAATCATAATCTTTACCACTGAATGCTTTCCGCACATAAAAATGTAATTATTTGAAAGTTTTCTTTCTCTTTTAATATTTACGTGTAAATATTTTTTCGAATTGAAAAATATTTGGAAATATTATTATTTGGAGTTTTTAAATACAATGCAAATTTCTTCATTAAATGCTTTACACACATAATAACTTAATTGTTTTAAATTTTCCTGTCATTTTTAATATTCGCGTGTAAGTATATTTTGCAAATGAAAAATGTTTAGAAATATTACTTGGGCTTTATAAACATCTAGCACCAGAGGTAAAAAACGGCTTTTTGGAAAAAAGAAATAAATATCCATTCAAGTAATAAAATTTTGGATTAAGGAAAAAAAAAAAAACATAAACATAAAATTAGACACTATATATATATATATATATATATATATATATATATAACCATTAATGAAACATTACGTAACACCATATATATATATTCGACACAGCATTTCATAATCTAATCACGTAATATATATATATATATATATATATATATATATATATATGCCTTCAAAAGAAGGTTAAATTGCTGTGCATAGTTTTTAATCCTATAAAATTTATGTAACTGAATTATATTCACCGATTTCAACATTAAACAGAGGCACTTACAATAATTATTCGATTTTAAAACTCTATGTTTCACCATGTTTATCATACATTTCTCTATAAAACTATCATTTTTCATGTTTTTCTGTCAATTACAATACTCAAACATTATAGATAAAGATTCTCTAGACGCTTAACATTTTATTACGAGGATCTTGGCGATATTTTAAAAATAGAAATGAAATATTTCTCAGAATGTATTAGAAATGTAGATATCCAATGCTGTCAAGATGCTGTTAATCAATGATAAACAATTAATATCTGTTTCCCCAAATGTACTGCATATTGCAATTATAGTATATAGTAGTACCGCTTACAAACTTTGAAACAGAATGATCATTTTCCAAACTAAAATTAATAAAGAACAGACTACGATCGTTTATGCTGGAGCCCAAACTTAGCGGTTTAACACTAATGTCACTAGATAATGACATAACAGAACTGTTTGCATTTCATGATGCCCTGCAATCACTTGGAAATTTAAATACAAGGATTTTTTTTTCAATTAACTTAATTTTTAGTAATGAAAATCTAATAATAATAAAAAAAAAAGCTTAAACATGTAATTAAATTTATTTATATCAATAAACAGATGTATTAAAATTATTTTTAATGTATTCAGTTTTAATACGCCTGGAATATTTCTATTTTTTTTAATGTTTATAAAGTATTTGTTAATTGTATATGTTTAAACAAACTAATTAAGAGCACTATTGAAGATAATAAACAAACAAATAAAAAAACGCTCTTGAATAACAATATAAATATTTCCATTTTTAAAATTTGTATTTCAGGATTAAAAAAAAATAATAATAAAAGGTGTGTGTGGGGGGAGGGGGGATAAATATTCAGTATCGTGGGAAGGGGCACACAATTTCCAGTAGCAGGGGAAGAGGGGGGGGCAAAATGTCCAAAATAGCCCCGGGCCAAATAAATGCTTAATCCGGCTCTGATGCTAATACTATCAAATAACATGATGAAATTATGAAATTTGCCCTGAGGTTGAAGTTTACTCAGGTGCTTTTATTTTCAAATGAAAACTCCAAGTACTTTGTCTATTGGTGGTCTTTTAATAATTCACATTCATAATTTGTCAATTTAAAATGAAAATGCTTACCTTGTTTAACATTTCGTAATTAACAGTTAAACTTTTATGATGGAAAGCCGTCAAATTTTTGTATAAGAAGGTAGATCTGGTTATATTCGTTACCAATATTATCAAGATATTTTCTAAATTGACGATGATTAAGCATGTGCGTACGAATATGATATAAGTTTATAAACATGTATCCGGCTTTTATAAATCGATCCGGCTATACAAAATACTTTTTAGCAATGGTACTTTTGCTTATAGTATTTTCAAACTTCTTTAACTGTTCTGCGCATCCTTTCTTCCATTTCCTAGTAAATGATTTTGAATCACGGGATATTTAATGCAATAATTATTCTATAAAGTAAATGTATTTTCTCCAATAGGCTTGGTGAAAGCACTCTCTTTTAAGAAGTGTCAATTTCAATTCTGACAGTTTTTCTTTCTGATGTTTGGCCAGATTTTTAATGCTTTGTCCTGTAGCATCTCTTAATGTTCCATTCTTTCGAAACTCCAACAATGTTTGGATATCAACATATAATTTCAGTTTTTCTTTTAATATAATGGTATTGTGAATCAACTTAATTTTTTTTTTTAATGTTTATTTTCCGTCAATCATATATATTCATACTGGTAGAGTTTAAACTTAAAAAAAAATTCCTAGGTTGTTTATCAGTATGTTATTAAAATATGTGTAAATCGGTAAAAAATAAATAAATAAATAAAATAAAAGAAAATAAAAGAAAGAAAGAAAGAAAGATCAAGCAGGTTTCATTAACAATGACACATTTACTAACCTAAGTAATGAAAATAATTAAAGAACTTAAATCCAAAATATTTTCGTAAAACAAGAGTGGAGAAACTAGATGACATGACGTATTCGGGGGTTTTGCTTCAAGCACAAAAGTGATAATTTATGTCATTTCGAAAGCAAATCATTTAAAAGCCACTTAATTTTATACTTTGATTTTAAAAAAAGTTGTAACTGTTCTTAATTAGCCCGAATTTTATTAATTTTACTATACATTTCTTATTATTTAATAAATATAGCATGTGTAAAATTGAAGAGAGTAGTAAAACAAGTTGGAAATTGTACGTCAAACGTTACAAACGAGGTGCGTTCGTACTATAAAAAAAGTTATAGTTCTATAAATATTCAGATCTTGATGATTTTTAATTCTGTGAAATGAATTATATCGTCTGCAGATTAATTTCTGTAATAAAATAAGTTTCTCGGTCGCTTGGCGATCAAACTTCGAAAGCTCCTATAAAAAGAAAGCACCGATTTAAAAAAAAAAAAAATCAAATTTCTTAATAAATGTTTTTATTAATATTTTCTAAAGTTTTGATTCAATTTTTAAAAAAATTGAAATGTCGCGATAAAATTCTGCAAAGATAATATATCTTAAATTTCAAACCATTCGGTTGGGTAGTTTTTGCGTTGCTATATGCAGACGGACGGACAGACAGACGGACAGACGGACGGACCAGACGACGACAATAGGTGCTACGTATTTATATAATTACGAACGCACCTAATAAAGCAATAGTTTCGTCATAAAACACATAAATATTATAAGAAAAATACTGTAAAAAAATTACGAATCTTTAAATTTTTAGACTCGAGATTTCGCACTTTGTTACATTCCGATTAGTTAACTGTGTATCTCCAATTTCTTGGAGCTAAAATTTAAAACTTTAAAACTGAGCTACATCTGTCTATATACATCAGTTATGCCAAATGAGCGGATTTTTTTTTTTTTTTTTTTTTTTTTTTTTTTTTTTTACTACCACATTTTGAAGAAAAATATTTCCCTTAATTAATGACGAAATAAATAAGACAAAAATTACTATTAAAAAAAGTGGTAGCAATTGTGAATAAAAAAAGCAACTGGCAATACTTACATACATATGTTTGCCATCTCTAAGACTATTTGGTGTAAGTGAGTTCCTCAAAAGTGTATTTTCAGCATGCGTGTTCGAGCAACTGAATAAATGCCAAAATAAATGCACAGGTAAAATGCCAAAGGCTTGGCGGGCCACAGAGAAGTTGTCGGCGGGCCAGTTGTGGCCCGTGGGCCACGTGTTTGACATACCTGCTTTACAGGGACACTCAAAAGAATTCCATTACAAAACGGTCTATGGGGAGAAATCGTTTGCGGTTTATTTTATAATGTTTCAATGTTTGAAACATACTGAAACAGATAGATATCACTGAGGTGCATTACAAGAGGCTTACTATAGAATATTGTGTGTATAGCATTCCTCCTTCATTTACAGGATCACATAAAATTATTTTGTTAAAGTACTGTCTGTTAATAATAATGGTTGGAAATGCGTTTTCAGTTGCGTTTTTAAATGGAACTTTTTTTCCACCTATTATACTTGATGTGTATAAATCCTATAGGTTATATACAGGGCAGCACAAAACATCTCGAATGCATTTGCGTTTATTGACGGAAATTGCCGATGGGCTATTTTCAACTGTGCTATGCGTATCCTAACTGAACTAAATTTTTGCATTCTATGTAGTATATATAAAAATCAGTAGATCATACTGGGCTGCGCAAAATAGTTAGGATCTTTTTCCGAATATTGTTGGTAATTTCTAAAATTGGATTTTTAAATGTGTTATGTGTTTTCCAAATTGTTAACTTTAGCATCAGACTTAGACATTCTTAAACGGTAAAGATTTCTATAAAAGCATTTTGGAAGTGTTGAAAAGTTTTACATATTCCATACTTAACGCATGATTTTTTGTTCTTGTTTTTTTTTTCTTTTTTTTTTTTACTAAGAGACAGAATTTAAAACCTCTGTCCCCCCCCCCCCCCTACCAAAACAGGAAAAATCTTACTAGCTTCATCTGGTGACAACTTATTAGAAATATTTCCAAATTTTTAAAATGTTTTTAATTAGTTGTTTGTTGAGACACAAAAACGAATCTAACCATTCGTTCTATTAATTTTTGGGTTTAATTTAACAATTTATATTTCTTTATTATTAGTTTTTTAGAGTTTAACGTGTCTGAAAAAAGTAATAGAAATAGAATCTTATTTTAAACTCAAAAGGTCACTAATTCAAGAGATAGAAAAATGGTTTTCTAGTTTCAAAAATTGGAAAATTGTTTGAAAATTCTTTTTTAGTTTCTAAACTAAAACTTTTATAGATTGTCAGAAATCATATGGTTAAAATAGACGTATCAGATAAAAAATAAGAAGTTGAAATTTATTTTCTATTTTTCTATTGAATAAGTTTCCATAATATGTTATTATTAAAAAAAAAAAAAAAAAAGCATGTACTAAGTTTCACATATGCTTTTTTTTTTTTTTTTTTTTCTACAGATAATATTTGAGTTATTTTAAAATATATTATTGTTGATGTAGCTACATTGCTAAGCTAAACAAATGTTTATTTTTGTTATTTTTTAGTAAGTTTTATATTAATTTCTGTACAAAATATTTTAGAATTATTCTTTATTCGGGACTCAAACTCTTCCATGAATATCTTACTTCTTTCTTTCTGTATCACCCTTTTTTTACTGTATAAATTTGACATAAAGAAAAACGAAATATAAAAAGTGCTTAATCTGTATTTATAATTCAGGAGAAAGGAAAAAGAAGCACATAGAAAGGACTAGCAATTTGAAGCCAAAACGAAGGGTTGACTTGATAATGTGTTCAAAAAATAAGACTATATCGTTAACTTTATAGTTCCAGATTTTTCGGAAAACGCAAATTAATAAATATAAAATAATGAATCAAGAGTATGAAGTATTGTTTTATTTTCCTAATTTTTTTATTTCCTTAATTTTAATTATTTTACGAGCATCCTGATTTGATTACTTTTATAATTTAAAAGAAAACTAAAATAACCCCATATTTATTTATTTATTTATTTATTGAATTGCCTTTCTTGATTAAAGTGGTTATCAAATTCCCGGCTCAATAACGCCAAACTTTCTTACTTCTTTCAAAACGTCATGGCATAAAATTGGCAGGCCTGACTGCTAAATGAACTGCGATTTGGAATCGAATGGCGTTTTATTTTTTGATAAATAAATTACTTATTGAGTTAAAAGCAATTGCTGTCACGTGATGATAGATTTTTTTCCTTTCGTGCGCCCGGAAATTATGTACAAAACATCAACTTTGACAGTATTTTCTGAAAGATCGCCTGCCTTTACTAAAACATTGAAAACACCACTCGATTACATAATTTCTGAATAAAGAACACCTGCCCATTTCATGCGTTTCCGAACAAAAATTAATTCAGAGATTTGTCAGAATGTAGCTCCTTTGGATTTGAAAACAGCCATAATGCTATGCAATAAAGGGCTAATTTGTAAAACAAGTAACTAAAAAAATGCCATTACGAGATATTCAAGATTAAAGTTTTTTAATAAAGTAAAGAAAAATATAAACTATACTATTGTGATTGCTTCCTCTAAAATAGCTTATTTGTTAAAGACTGTATCCTCAGTTAACGTATGTGCAGCATATTTTGAATAATATATTTTATTTTATTGAATTTACGGAGTCTTTGTTTATAAAATTCACATCCCTGAATATCATGGCATATATTGATTAAAAAATAAAACTTGCACGTTTTAAAGGTTGTCAGGCCAGGATGCAGTTTACTTGAAAATGAGAAAAACATTTAAAAGTACAGTTACCATCGCCGCGGTGGACAGCCCTGCTCAAAAGCACCCACTCTGTCTGTATTAGATTACACATTTCAAAAATCTTAAAGATAATATTCTTTACTGAAAGCTGAATAAAATATTTCGATAAACTCTGCCAATTAATTCATAATATAGCCGATCTGGTTCGTTGCTCACATAAATAAGAAATAGAAAATGAATTAATGTTTTTCATGCTTTCATATGTATGTTCCGTTCAGATAATCTTTTATATTTCTCAACTCTTTTACTGCAAATACGGTATTTTAAAAATATTTTCTTCCTTTTTTTTCTTTCGAAGAAAATTATATGACCGTTTAATTTTATAATTAAAAATATCTTATTACTTTATAGTGAAGTTTCACTTTATTTATATCATATAGTATTTAAAAATGCATTTAATAATTGATGCATCTTTTATACATAAAGTTTGAGATACTAGCGAAAAAAAGATAAGAAAGACAGAAAACAAGGGGGAAAAATCGTTTCATATAATTCATAGGATTCACAGTTAATTATTCACATTAAATATTCATATCTTACATAAGAATATATATAAAAAGTTCGCATTATTTTGATAATATGGAAAAATCCATATTAAATAGAGTTTGAGTTTCAACCCCAAAAAAAAATTCATGGTTAAGCTGTTTCGCTAAGTACTGACTTGCAAATAGACTGTTTTCTACCCCGCCCGAGGCGAGGCATCTGTTTGCTTCACACAGCCCGTTCAGCGTCTTTTGTTAATGACTTATTGAGTGACCAGGCTATATTTCCGCTAACAATTCAAACGTATACAGAAGATGAAGAGTGGAAAACGGGTTTAGTACTCTGTACATTCTTCCTTTTATCGTGATTTTTCTCGGAACTAGAGCTCCTATTATAGGAGTCTTCGTCGGAACCAGTTCCGGTATTTCTACCAAAATTTTCACTTTTCATTCAGAAGAATAAATGAAAAAAATTTTATTCATTCAATTTTAAACAAGAACGAAAAATCATGCGTCAAGCATAGATTCTGTAACACTTTACAACACTTCAAAATAATTTTACAAATCTTTACCATTTAACAACATTAAAAGAAAAATAAATACATTAATTAAGAAAATTATTTCATTTCCGATAATTAAAAACGTTAATAATTAACTAACTATTTATCACATTTCATAGGAGACAATACGGTATTTTTTATTATAGGGACCTTGACATAACCCAGTCTTAAAAAAGTGAAATTTTTTGCCAAATAATCGCGAAAATAAAATTGCAACCAATGCAATAAGGAGGGCCAAATAAAATCGTGGAAATAGACGAATTGGGTAAAAACAAATATCAATTTTACCTGATAAACAATTTTACTTTTAAGTCTTTGTGAAACGTTTTAACATCCTTAAAAAAAAACTTAATTGGAAATAGTATATGCTTTTTCTTTAAATTCAATTCTGCCTCCTTGGTTTAATGTATAGTTGACACAAATCTTGTTTTCTAAATGACAGTATGTTGACAGGCACTTTTTGTTCTCCAGAATAAATTGATTCATGAAGTTTGTATATGCGAAAATATGTTTTTGTTTTTCGGAAAATTTACTGAAATCAAGATTTTGTTTTCACCATCTATTCAAAGTGAAAATAAATTCTGTTTTTCAGTTTTAATGAGAAAATGGTTTAAAAAATATACTAATATGTTTTATTTCTCCTTTTTTATACACAAATATGGAGTAATTTCCTTTCAGTTTTTAGATAAACTTCGTTAAAATTTACAAAAAAAAAAAAAAAAAAAAAAAAATAGAAAAAAAGAAAGAAAAAGAAAGAAAAAGAAAAAAAATCTTGGAATCTAATTTAATTTTTTTAATTCTGAGAGTTTGTGCGACATCCTCGGATCAAGTAAATCGAGTTGCGTTCAATAATCCAAGAGTAGTTGCGAAATACAAAACCACGGTCAGATTTTAATATAATAGATTCGTGTTCATTTTCCTTTTCTTAAAATTATGATGTGATTTTTAGCAGAAAATTCTCATCTGTATATAACGGATACTCATGCTTAATAATCAGTATAGATAACAAAACATTTAAATTTTTCGTTATAAATATGGCGTGAAACTCATCTACTTTCTATACTTACTGATCCTTGCATTATTAATGTAAGGAATTAATTCACACTCATTTTAAAAAATATTGGAAAATTTCCGTTTTATTTCAAATATGAAGTCTCTTTTTCACCAGAGAAATCCCTTTTTAATTACATAATTCTTGTTAATTTTCTTTTCCAGGCAATTAATTTCAATACTGGCATAGGAGAAATTAAGTTATTTTAACGAAATAATATTAAATCTTTAGGTTTTATCAACAAAAATGGAACTGTTAACATTCGTCATTTTTTTTAGGTAATCGAGTTATTTCTTAATAGTTTTAAGAAATAGTTTTAAGAATGAAATAACTATTTCTCGCTATCCATGACATCATTTTCGACATGGATAATTTTGCGGAGCATATTAATTACATTTGCTAACCCTTTTCTTTTGAAACTTCTTTTTACTTTTTAAAAATTTAAATAAAAAATACGGTTTAGTTATATTAGCCGTGCGCAGACGGTAAAACGTCAAGTATTGTTACCATACAAAAAAAAAAGAAAAAAAAAAAAGAAAAAACGTGAAGAAAAAACCCAAGATCATTTTATTTCCCCACTTTATTTTAGATGAATATCCGCTTTATTTTAGATGAATGACGTCATATTCGCCTGTTTCCTATGGTTACGCATATTGAGACCTTGTATTATTATCAAAAACTAAAAAAAGTACGTTTTATTTCTAATAATATTATTTTATCTTATTTTTGATTCTTCAATTTTTTTATTTCATTTTCATTTTTCATTGAAAAATTTTCAGTTGAAACTAAATTGTTGAGTACAAATTATTATTCCGGGTTTTGAATTAGTTTTCGCAACGATAAAGTACTAGCAACGGTAAAGTAAATTTAACCATTTTAAAATATTATACGAAAAAATTTCCATTTATTCTGTATGAAAATAATGAAATTTTGAATTATTAAGAAAAATATTTGAATAAAATAAACAAAAACCAGCCTATGTTCATTTGAGGGTTATTATCAACCTATACGCAAATATACAGGATCATTAAATGTTCCATTTTGACGCTGGCTTCAGCCTAACATTTGAACAAAATCAGATTTATAGTATTATTAGGATAGGATGTAAAAAAAACATATTTTTAATTTCCAGTTATAGATGTTATAAATTTATGATGGATATTTAATGACTTGGTTTTATGTAATAGTAGAAAAGTTAAAGTTCAGTTTACTATTTAAATTTGTTTCAATGGGTTATTAGTAGTTCGAAATAATTTATCCTTTTAAAATAAAAATTCAAAACCGTGAAAATGCATTATGATCCAGACAACTGTGAGAGGTTGGGATCTTAGACCAAGACCCCGATTGTTAACCGGTTAACGCGGCACTGCATCCAATGTCTGCTTTGCCAATAAATTGTAGTATTTATGAGGATTTTATTTTAATGTGTCTCGATTTTTTTTCAAGAATTACAGCTGTTGAGAATAGGCTCTTCGTTTTCGTAAAATGTTAAAAATGAAAAAAAACAAGTGAATAATAATAACGATTTGTTCCTTGTCGCTTTAAATTGAAAAAAAAAAAAAAAAAAAAAGCAAAGCCCTGAAAAAAATTGCCTTTGCCTCAACAATCGTAGAACAATTTGGTAAAAATAGTTTTTCTTAAACTATAAATAGGCTTAAAATTACACAATGTGCTAAATACTTAAAAGATGACACAAATATTGAAAGAAAATTTTTATAATTATTTTAATTCACAGTACTTTCAGGCATAAACATAGCCGCCGTCAGATAATACAATAAACCAATTAATTTAAAAAAAAAAACATTTTTATCATCTTTTAATTAATAAGCACATTCTATAATTTTAAGTCTAACTTTTAAAGATGAATTTAGCATTCTATTTATTTATCTATTTGCTCATATAAATGGGGTATCACAGATTAATCAATTAAAAAAAATAGTAATTTTGTTACAAATTCTGTTCAAAAATCAGATTTCTTATGTATTTTATGGTCTACTAAAAGTTAAAATTCCATTTATATTTTTGAAGCTAATGTTCGTTTACAACAATATAATTATTTATTTGTAAGTTTGTTGTACACTAATGACATAGTATCTTTTTTAGTTTGTTCTTAAGATTTGTTTACCTTTCAATTAATATGGTTATTTTTTTCAAAAACACAGTTTTAAAGATAATAATAAAGAAGTTGATAGTTGATTTCAATTCTAAATTCTGATCTGCTGATTCAAGAATTATTTGTTTTTGTGTCAAATTATTGATATTGGATATTTGATTTGGAATATTAACAAAAAAAAAAAAAAAAAAAAAAAAAAAAAAAAGAGCAAATTCTTATTTTTCCAAAAAAATTAAATTAAATTAAATTAAATTAAAGAAAAAAAAAAAAAAAAAAGTAAATAACTTATGTGAATTTTTCATTAAAGATTCACATTTGATGCTCTACTCAACAACAAATATCACATGCACACACTTTCCGCTAACATAACAAAAATCTTTGTTTTCGACGAGTTTCCATGAACCTTCTAACAGATTATGCTTTGAGAAATATTATATCACATTAATACTTAAATCCTTTTTGTCCGCCTAGTATGTGTTTGATAACCGAATATGAAAAGTAAGCAAGATACTTTTACATTACGCACTAAATCTCTTCTGCGCATTTCTTCAAGTGCGTATAATAATAATTCACAGTAACAATAGTAACTAGACATAAAAGAGAAACACATTTCGAGTGCCAGATATTCAGCTCTCGAAACAAGTAAAATGCTCTAGCATTGGATATGTGACCCTATATTGTGACGTCAAAATGTGGTATGGGGACACTTTTCATGGGGATGGATTTCAAGTTCTCAGTAAAAAGAAAATTCTCTAGCACTGGAAAAGTTCCCCCATGATATGTATCCCCATCTGCTATGACATCAGAATGACGTATGGGGACACTTTTCATGGGGGAAGTTTTCAAGATCTCAGTGAAAAAGAAAATTACCTGGTACTGGAAAACTTCCCCCTTCTGGTTTGGGGGAACTTTTCATGGGGGAACTTTTCCAATTTTCGACGAAAGTAAAACTCTCTAGGACTGGAAATCTTCCCCCATATGTAGTGACGTCAAAATGACGTATGGGGACATCTTTTCATGGGGGAAGTTTTCAAGAACTCAGTGAAGAAGAAAATTACCTGGCACTGGAAAACTTCCTCCTTCTGGTTTGGGGGAACTTTTCAGGGGGAACTTTTCCAATTTTCGACGAAAGTAAAATTCTCTATGACTGGAAATCTACCCCCATCTGCTGTGACGTAAAAATGACGTATGGGGGAACTTTTCATGGGGGTAGTTTTCAGCGCTCCCTTCGGCGATGAAGCCGTTCGACAGTCTCTACGGTTCATCAGGTGTCGCGTGGGGAAGGCTCCTTTGATGGTGGGAACTTCCGCCGAATCGTAACGACCTCTGTCGTCGACTCTGGGGCAAAAAGATGAGGAGGCGTCGCTGGAACGCGAACCCTCTGAATCGATCGTAGCGACCTGGCGAGACAAAGTCATGGTCTGCGTTAAAAATCCCTCAGGATTTGGGCACGATGAGGAGTGGGCTCGCCCGGCGCCGTGAGGGCGCCGGAGGCGCCTGTTAGTTTTATATCAACGCCGATTATGACTCCCAGAACCCAAAACCACCCCCAGTTCGAAACTTTATCTATCTATCTATCTATCTATCTATCCATCTATTTATCTATGTCCCTTTTTTATGGACACGATAACTGCAATAATTCTGCACAAATCTCTTCCAAAGTGATACATAAAATCAAGGGACATAAAATCTCGGTCAAGTTCGTTAATGGGCAAAATTGAACCAAGGGGGGCAAATGGGGGGCTTTTTGTGAAAACAGAAAAAAACCCATAATTTCTTAATTAGGATACGTATAGAATCCGTTTAAAGTTATTATTACTTCTAGGAAAAGGGCCGAAAAATTATATATGACAGATTTTTGATATCATTAAAAAGGGCCTCAAGGGGAGGGGGAAGGGAGGGGGTTTAGAAGAAAAAAATCATAATTTCGTCAATTCCTAAGATATCAAATCCGCTTAAATTTATTGTAAATCTCCTTAAAATTATCTACAACTTTTATATTAACAAGTTTTTTATAGGACCAACTCTTACGGCAAAAAAAAATTAAAAACAAAAAAAAATCTCTGCTGGCTCCGCCCACAAGCAGACGTGAAAACAGAAAAAAACTCATAACTTAATTTTTATACGTATAGAATCCGTTTAAAGTTACTATTACTTCTAGGAAAAGGGCCAAAAATTTATGTATGAGAGATTTTTGATTTCATTAAAAATGCCCCCAAGGAGGGGGCGGGGGATAGGGGTTTCAGAAGAAAAATATTCATAAGAGGATATCCAAGATATCAAATCCGTTTAGATTTATTATAAATCTTCTTAATATTATCTACAACTTTTATACTGACAAGTTTTTTATAGGACCAATTCTTACAGTAAAAAAAAATTAAAAACAAAAAAATCCCTGCTGGCTCCACCTACAGGCAGAGGTATATTTCGAAGTGGGTGGTCCCAACTGCCACATCATGGCAAATAGGTCTTTCTTCTGCAATTCCCAATAAACAGGTGCCCCACGGTCTGCGTCTTCGAAGTCTACCTGTGCCTGTAGGCCGAGCCGTCAGGGATTTTTAATATTAGAATGTTTATCCTGTACGATTTAGGCAATTGTTTTTGCATTTTGTTCGTTTTTATATAACTTACACAAGCTCAAATTTCGTATTGCTCGTAGTTTCTGATGAAAAATACGCTATTTCTCCTAATTCTACCTCAATTTTTAATATATTTTTTAATATTTTACTATGATCGCAGCTTTGCAACACTTTTATTTTTACATATATTGTACATTTTTATGTATTTTATAATATATGTAAAGAATAAAGTGTTGCACGATTACGCTCCTATAAATAATTGAGGTAAAATTAGGAGAAATTGCGTATTTTTCATCAAAAACTACGAATAATACGAACTTTGAGCTTATGTAAGTTATATAAATCCGAACAAAATGCAAAAAATATTGTTGAAATCGTACAGGATAAACCTTCTAATATTAAAAAGTGAAATAATTAAGTCAGTATAGCAAAATCGAATTTTTAGTCTTTTTCATGGGCCAAAAACACGGCTTATGGGCCCTGATCCTTTTCAATGACAAAAATGTAATGTATTGAGATCGTGATTTTTTCACAAAATCTTCATTTACCAATATTAATGTGGACAATTTTAAATAGGAAGATGATTTTTACAGGTATAAAATTGATTTATAAACCAATAGTTTAAAAATCCCTTTTTCGATAAAAAAATGAAGTAAATTTAATCAAATTCGCGAAATTATTTATTAGTTAAAAAAAAAAAACATTTTAAATTAAGCTTGTTTATCTCTTTTTTTATCGAAAGGTGAATAGATCTACTGCATATTTCAAAACTGACTCCAACGATATTTTTTATTTTTAAAATTCCCCAATCATTAAAAAAATATCTTATGATGATTTAATTACTTTTCTAAATACGAAAAATTAATCGCAACATAAAGACTCTTGGGGAAATATTTTGCAAAGCTGATTATAAAGACCCATTAGGATAAATTCAAAATTAAACCAAACTGGCTTTTAAATTAGATATTTTTAACATTTTTTCTATCATCAAAATTTAGACTTTTTTTATGTACTTAAAGAATCATAGGTATTACTTTTATATCTAATAATATATATTTTTTATTTTATTGAACTGAGAGTTTGTTAGTCCATAAAAAGTATTAGATCAATGCCACAGAAATTTAATGGTTTCCAATTAAATTTTCCTTTGGGAATGCCATTTTAATTGATTTGTCTTCCAATACAGCGAGGGAGTATGAATGCGTGTATGTGTGTACGAGAGTGATTCTGTCGTTAGGATCTTTTGTGGGTGAATTCCCCACGGTAGCGGGAATCAATAAGTACCATGTAAAAGATGGACTGAAAACTTCTAGTAATCCCAAGTTCCACTTGTGGGGGTAGCAAGAAAAATAACTGTAAAAATGTCTAGTAAAATGAAAGAGAGAAATTTTAACTGCTGCAGTTTTTGAAATTTTGGAAAGTTAAAGGCAAAATATTTAAAAAAATTTTAACACTTTCCAACATAGTTGAAAAGTGTTGTTTATGAATTCGGTTTGTCTGTCTCGCTATCTGGAAGTCTGTCAGCCTGTCCGTTCTATAACTCACTTAAATATACTCGGATTGCGCATGTAATTAATTTATATATGTTATTGAGGTTTTGCATGGCATGTTCGGTATAGCTATTACTTTTATATCTAATAATATTGTGTTTTTTTGTTGTTTACTTGTATTGAACTGATATTTTGTTAGAACATAAAAATTATTAGATCGATGTCATATAAATTTAAAGGTTTCCAGTTAAATTTTCCCTTAGGAGGGCCATTTTAATTGATTTGTCTTCCAATAGAGCGGGGGAGTATGGATGCGTGTATGTGTGTACGAGAGTGATTCTGTCGTTAGGATCTTTTGTGGGTGAATTCCGCACGGTAGAGAGAATCAATAAGCAGCATGTAAAAGATGAACTGAAAACTTCTAGTAATCCTAATTTCCACTTGTGGGGGGGTAGCAAGAAAAATAACTGTAAAAATATCTAGAAAAATGAAAGAGAAAAATTTTCACTGTTGCAGTTTTTGAAATTTTAGAAATTTAAAGGCAAAATGTTTCTCTTTTTTCTTAACACTTTCCAACATAGCTGAAAAGTGTTGTTTATGAATTCGGTATGTCTGTCAGCCTGTCCGTTCTATAATCCACTTAAATATACTCGGACTGACATGTCATTTTTATATGTTATTGAGATTTACCATGGCATTTAAGGTATAGATATTACTTTTATATCTAATAATATTTTTTTTTTATGTTGTTGTTGTTCATTTGTATTGAACTGATAGTTTGTTAGTACATAAAAGTTATTAGATCGATGTCAGAAAAATTGAATGGTTTCCAATTACATTTTCCGTTAGGAATGGCATTTTAATTGATTTGTCTTTCAGTACAGCGGGGGGAGTATGCATGCGTGTATGCGTATGCGATACTGATTCTGTCGTTAGGATCTTTTGTGGGTGAATTCTTTTTATTGAGGTATTAAAAAAAAAGAAGAAGAAGAAGTTAAAAGCGCCGTTAAGCGCGACAGAGGGAGAGGTGGTGATATATATAATGAAAACAATATTTGTAAATTGAATACAAATATCACAATGATACATATGAATGAATATATGATACATATGAATACATATGCATAGAATATCATCATCACCAGATGAAAATACGATGTAATGCATTAGAATGAGTAGATCTATGAAATTTTATACTAGATGAAGATAATACGCAAACTCTATACAACTTGTGATACAGTTACTTTTCTTTGTGTACACATACACATTAATGAGAAAAAAAAACGATGAAAAATGAGTTATACACATAACTATGTCCAGTTAAAGCAATAAGCAGGTCTAAAACCCACTTTGGGTGATGAGAGGTCCCGGGGGTGGGACCAGATTGGAACTATAGATGTAATCCTTAGACAATGAAGCTTGATCATAATTTGGACAGAATTTCTGCGGTATAACATATATTGACGAGATGAAGTTTGTAGTAGGAAATGAACTATTGGTAAACGTTGAAGGATAAATTTGAAATTGGTGAGTAGTATTTATTGGATAAGGTGTAGACTTGAGATTTATAGGGTAAAGTGAATCCTTGCCCCCTTCTCTTCAATATAAGTGTTTTAAAACTTAAATTTGCATGACGACTGAGCTTGCCGGGAACGGTCTTGACACACGCTACAATATTTGTAAAAAAAATTAAAGAACTTATAGTAAAAACTTCGAAATTTATTAAAAAAATTATCATATATCTTTGTTAATACTTGGAGTAAAAAAAAATGTTTGTTTGTTTATCAGGTATAGTTTGAAGATAATTTAGTTTAATTTTTTTAAAAGAAATATGTAAATTATTTAAGTAGTTCAAACATTAGTGTGGTAAAAATATTGTAAAACAGTGTTTCGTGATAAATGAGTTTAAAGTTTTGCCTTCGCAAGTATCGCTGATTTGCACGCCTCAACGTACACACAACCGTAATTTTTGTAATTTCCCTATAGGTCTAAATGTAGACATTCTTAACATTCTTAAAGGTCAACAACAACAACAACAACAACAACAACAACAATAATAATAATAATAATAATAATAATAATAACATTTTTTGTCATTTTAAGCCTTTCTGGTTCTCTTAATGTGTTTTAATTTTTTTTCTATTTTTGTGATTTTTCTGACAATTACATAACAGAGTAACATAACAGAGTAACATTACAGAGTAACATAAACATTGTAAATAATATATAAATATATAATTTTCTGCGATCAACTAATGATTATGGTAATGATTCCTCGAGCATAATCGACTTTTGTTTAACGTTTAAATTTTTTAACATTTACATTCGCATAAAATTAGTAAATGTGATTTACAATTGTTGAGATACATGCTCTTGTAAATTATGTATAATTTGTTTTAATAATACATTTTAAACCGTAATTTAACCTACTGAGAGCTGATTTAATTAATGGATAATTAAATTTTAAATCTTATTGTATGATTTATAATGTATGTATGTAAAAATTAGTTAATGAATACGAAAGTTTAGACGTATACTTTAAACCACTTCTTTTCGAAAATTTATAAAATAATGAAAATTATATTAAAATAAATTGATTGTATGTTCCAACCCTACTTTAACATGAAACCAAAACTTGTAACTACAAAATATTTAAGGAATAAATTTACCAATTAATGGTTATATTGTTACATAATTTTCGTATACTTTTAATTAGACTGATAACAAAGCGAACACGTTTTTTCTTTAAACTAGTATAAAAGTAAAGAAAAAGCGCCGAGAATGTATTTCTGAAGATATTTCAATTTCCGTCTTTGACTTTAAAAATTTATAACAAGATTCCATTTTCTAAATAGTACAATTTGAAGTTTAAATTTGAATCATGAATTTTTCAACAATTTGTGAAACCGTATCAATCAAAGAAGCTGTTAAGCTGTTAGAAAAGTGGAGAAAATAAGAGAAAAATGTACGAGAATAAAGAATGAACCTCTTTCACCGTTATTCTTCGTGTCAATTTTGTAAAATTAATGGCAATGCTACGTAAAACGCTTTGTTTATTGAGAAAGAAATTGCAGCAAAAGATGACTATACGTTACTTACAGGTAAAATGCAGTTGAGCTCATTTCTCGAAGACTTTTACAATACATATTTATCATCTTCTCAAAGAATATATAGAGTAAATAGAATATTTAATAAAACTTTACCATCTGAAGACAAAGAGCTTAAAACTATTTACTAAAATCGACTTTTCTTTTTCAGGATTGACGAAAACGGTTAAAACTAGTGTAGCTACCAATCTTGATTTTAACAGTAACTAAAAAATATTTATCAAATAAATCTACCAATCATTGAATGTTTACAGTTATATAATTTGTGTTCACTGTAAAAAGTTTGCAGCAAAGTATCCGGTCATTCGATCGTTTTCATAGAAAATGGTTACATAATCGAAATTTAACGCTATTCTGACCACAATATTGTCCATATTATGTTCAGAATGCTGTTAAATTACGGTAATTAACTCATGTTAAACTGTTTCTCTATTAAAGTACACACTGTAAAGAATTCCGTACGTATAGGGGTAATTTCAGTAAATTTTCTGGCATTTAACGTAAACTTTCGATTTTAAGTGGAAGTCGTAAATTTTCTTAGAATAAACGGAAAATTCCCGTTTTCCCGTAACACGTTGAATGTTAAAAACGGAAATGTTCTTTTCAATTAAGAGAAAACGGAAAAATTCCAGTTAAATTTTCGTAATTAATTAACTCATATTAAAGTGTTTCTCTATTAAATTATACACTGTAAAAATTTCGTATGTATACTTTTGATTACAATGAAATTTCTGGCATTTAACGTAAAATTTCTATTTTAAGTGGAAGTCGTAAATTTTCCTGGAATAAACAGAAAATTCCCATTTTTCCGTAACTCGTTGAATGTTAAAAATGGAAATGTTCTTTTCAAATAAAAGAAAACGGAAAAATTCCAGTTAAATTTTCATAATTCATGATTTGGCCTATAACTAATAAGTCGTTGGATGTGGCCAGATGGTGTAGAGGACGGAACTCTATTTGAGAGTACCGACGTTCGAATCCAGAGGAAGGAATGGGGATAAAAAACGGATGTGATAATATTGAATACAAATACCTATTCCGTATAAATATATATATAATTATTATTTAGATTTTTTTTTTCAAAATATTGCGCTTTTGCTTACAATTATTTCTGAAAACGGAAATTCCCGTTTGGAATAGTGGAAAATTTTCATTTTGAAAACGGGGCAATACCAAAACGGTGAATAGACGGCAAGTTTTCTGCCAGTGCATTTTCCGTTTTTTCATGGAATTTCTCTTACAGTGTAGGTAATGTAAGTATAAAATGGCATTCATAAAATAGTTTTGAGTCTATTTAAACTCTTGGAATCCGGTGGAAAGAATGGGGATAAAAAACGAATGTGATAATATTCAATACAAATACCTGTTCCGTATAAATGTGTATATAATTATTATTTAGACTTTTTTCTAAATATTGCTCTTTTGCTCACATTTATTTCTAAAAACGAAAATTTCCCGTTTTGAATAGCGGAAAATTTAATAATGAAATTCTATATTAATTTCGGTGCACTGGATGAATATTTAATATAAACCGCAATATGTATTCTAGTTTGCAGACTCTTTTCAGGTTGTTATCGCTTTATTATTAACGGATTATTTAGTCATTTGAGTGGTGCTCTCATCTCAGACTCCTATTTATAGCAAAATATTAAACCTTCAAAGAGATAAGGTATGGATGTTTTATGTGTGAAAAACTTTTACGCGACACAATAAAAAATATTATGCAAACCCACCCAACAATATTCAAGATACTATTTTTCAACAAGATATGCTGGTTATAAAAGTAATATGCAATTAATAACGAATTTATTAGATTCAATAATGAATTTATCAGATAATTAAGTTCATTATTAATTTCTAGATGTTACAAACATTCAATAAAATTAGTTTTTAATTTCAACAGATATCCTTTTAAATTCAGCTAAATAAACATTTTTTGATATCATAATATTAAAATGCATTTTTTTTGTCATCGAAATAATACGTATGATATATTTTGGAAGTAATGCTTCACAACTGTAACGATAATTTCTTAAAAATGAAATTCTAAAAATAAATTATTAATTTCCGTTCACTGAATGAATATTGAATATAAAGCGCAATATTCTGGTTTGCTGAATCTTTTCAGGTTGTTATCGCTTTATTATTAACGGATTATTTGGTCATTTGAGTGGTGCTCTCATCTCGGAATCTTATTTATAGCAAAATATTAAACCTTCAAAGAAATAAGGCGTGGATGTTATATCTGGGAAAAACGTTTACGTGACACAACAAGAAAAATATGCAAACCCATCCAACGATGTTCAAGATACTACTTTTCAACAAGATATGCTGTTTAAAAAATAATATATACAATTAATAATGAATTTATTAGATAATTAAATTCATTAATAAATTCTAGAGGTTACAAACATAAAAAAAATTAGTTTTTAATCTCAACAGATATCCTTTTAAATATAGCTAAAGTGGTATAAACGTATTTTGATATCGTAATATTAAAATGCATTTTATGCTATCGAAATAATACGTATGGTATATTTTCAAAGCAATTCCCCACAATTGTAACAATAATTTCTTAAAAATGAAATTCTAAAAATAAATTATTAATTTCCGTTCACAGAACGAATATTTAATATAAACCACAATATGTATTCTGGTTTGCAGACTCTTTTCAGGTTGTTATGGCTTTATTATTAACGGAATACTTGGTCATTTGAGTAGTGCTCTCATCTCAGAATCCAATTTATAGCAAAATATTAAACCTTCAAAGAAATAAGGCGTGGATGTTATATATGTGAGAAACTTTTACGTGACACAATTAGAAAAATATTATACAAACTTCCCTGAGAGCTTTAAAATAAACTTTATGTTAGTTTAATAAAATTTAATGTGGCATAATTTAATAGCAAATGTACAGCCATTTTAATCCTTTGACGACCATCCTTGCATTTTGAACAAGTTGGAAATTGTATCTCAAACGTGACAAATGAGGTGCATTCGTACTATAACTAGTTTCAGTGAAATGAATTATAGCGTCTGATATTACGATATGATTAATTTTCGTAATAAAATACGTACATTTTAAGTTCGCAACATTTTATCTTTTGTGGACATTTACTGAAAATTCCAATGGGAAACTTAACCCTAGCTTTGAAAAATTCAAACCTTGAGATCCATATTTAGACTCTTTTTTCCATTTAATATCTATTTATCCGGAAATGTCTATAAAAAAAACTGTCGGTAGATTATAGGATTGCTATAATTAAACAATTTTAGTATACAAATTCGGTTTTTAAATTCAGTAACACGGAAATAATAGGACTCCATCTTAAATAGGACGTAATCACCATGTCAACCTAGAATCATTACCTACCATGGGATATCATTGAATTATTTACATATAATAGGATTTAATAGAATGAAGAATGTGACTATAAATTTGTCATAGAGGTTATAAAATGTCATATACGTCATATATATGACTATAACGTCATACATGTCAGATAACTTGGCGATACATCTCGGTCACTAGACGATTAATCCTCGGAAGCTGCTATAACAAGGAAGTACCGATTTTTTTTATAAAAAAATAAAATTATTTAAAAATATTTTTATTAATATTTTTTAAAGTTTTGATTAGATTTTCATAAAATTTGAAATGACTCGACAAAATTCTGCCACAATTATATTTATTAAATTTCAAACAATTCGGTTGGTTAGTTTTTCCGCTGTTATATGCAGACAAACGGGCGGGCAGGGAGACAGACGGATAGACAGACAGACGGACGGACAGACGGAGGGACCAGACGACGACTATACGTGCTACGTATTTTTTTAATTACGAACGCTCCTAAAAATAACCATTTTCTGTTTGAGCTCCTTTCATTTAATGTTTAATTTTCAGGTTAAAAAATAAAGTAGATTCAGATAGTTCCAAAAAACATATAATTTAATACATGTAGACATATAGACATTATACCAAACATGAAATTTTCCATTTATGTATTCTTGACTAAATTGTATCTCAGCAGCAAGCATTAATATCAAATGGCAAGTCTTTCGGGCATAAAAATTAAAAATCTCTCTCTCTCTCTCTTTTTTTTTTTTTTTTTTTTTTGCAAAACATATTGCAATGCGGACAGTTTTTTAAGAATAATTTAAAAAAAAATTCTTTCTTCGTGGAAAGAGCTATAATTTTAGATTGGCTTATTTAAAGCTTATCACATGTATATTTAGTTCCAAAAACATATCATTTATATAGCTTCACAGTATATAATCCTTAAGACAAAGCCTTTAAGTTTGTAAGCTACGCGCATGTGTGTAATTGTTTTCCAGTTTCTCATAGAAAGCAACATATAATATAATAGGAGAAATATATAAATTATAAAAATTAGGCTGTAGAGCTTGTTTCTATAGAACTGGGACGTATAAAACCCATTAACCAGTATTATTATTTGATATATTTCATTATTCGGCCCGAACTGTACCCCATATTTGATACTAACAGAAAATTTACGATTACTGAGAGGTTTTTTTTTTTTTTTTTTTTTTTTTTTTTTTTTGTCAAAACAGAAAATATTTTAGAGTGCATAAAAATAAATAAATAAATAAAATAAACATTTTTCTTGAAAAAAGGCGGATAAAGGAGACAAACTGAAATCGTGGATTTTAAATCTATATTATAGAGACATAAAATAAGAATTCAATTTTAATTTTTCTTGGAGTTAATTATAATTAATAATTTTCCAACGAGAAAGACAAAAAAGGCTGGGAAGAACTCGCGTTTTATTATAATGATAAAAATAAGGTCTATCCGTCATTATGACGCAATCCAGAAGAGGCCAGGGTTATTGGAAAAGGTGCTTCTCGGCTTTCCTCTTCTAAGATTTATGAGAAGGCTGTGCATAATTACGCTATCGCCCGGGAAGGGGGCAAAAAATAAATATATGCCATTCGTCTTGCACCTGGCGACTCTGCTGGAAGAAAAAATTATCATTCAAAGGCATTCAAGTCTCCAAATCTTTGTTTTATAGCTCTGTTTTTAAGAGGTTTAGCACTGTCAGAAGCCGTAAAAGCATGGTAGTGCGATGGATTTTGAATAAAAATCGATGTATTTTTACGAGATCGGATATTCGACTATGTGACGTTTAAATCATGAAAAGAGCTTTCTAAGTTGAAAATGCTTTTCTGTAGTGCAATATTCTCTGTTAAGGTAATGTAGGTATGGTCCTGGTATTTAAAACAAAAGCAATATCCCTATTAACCCTGCCGCAAATCATCGTATAAAAATATGACTTGTATCAATCGATTAGTAATGACGTCTACTAAATAATGCCCTACTTAAATTTTGCTTAGGGTGTCGCCTACATATAGACATTATACCAAACATGAAAATTTCCATTTCTGTATTCTTGACTAAATTGTACCGCAGCAGCAAGTATTAATATGAGCAGTCGTGTCATATCAAATAGCAAGTTGTTCGGGCATAAAGATTAAAAATCTTTTTTTTTTCTTCCAAAACATATTGCAATGCGGGCAGCTTTTTAACCAGAATTTAAAGACTATTTCGTGGAAAGAGATATAATTTTAGATTAGCTTATTTAAAGCTTCTAGAAATTGACTTTTGTTAAAATATTTATAGGTTACATTTCATATTTTTTTTTCGAAAATTAATTAAAAAATTATATATATATATATATATGATCTTCATCCATAATAGACGGCAGCACTAGTATTTTTATTTAACTTGTCTACATTTCAGCTTTCATTTATAATTTTCTGGGACAGATGGCAGCACTACATAACTTTATTTTATATTATCATTTTTCTCAGCAATGTTTTTGGTCATCGATATGCAGCCATTTTTGAGTTGGTATCTGGCTGATTGTAAAGTACTTACAATCCTTTTACATCTACAGTCAAATTTGTCTTTTTTGGTGGGTCTTGAACATTATTTTATGTTCTAATTACTATTTAAGTTGAATAATTGTTTATTTATCTATTTTCTATTTCAGTTGCATATTTATTTATTTAGTTTGTTATTTGTACCTCATGTCGGTTTTTAATTTTATTGTTTAATTTTATTTTGTTATTTGAACCTCATGTCGGTGTTTAATTTTATTGTTTCATTTTATTTTGTTATTTGAACATCATGTCGGTTTTTAATTTTCATGTTTCATTTATATATGTTATTAGGCTTAATATTGTCGATTTTAGGCATAATGCTGACAATATTTGATGAAATAACATACGTACTTACTATGAATATTCTTATAAAGCCCTTCTGAAGATTCTATGAGAAATTCATAGTTTTCCAATTTTGCTTTTCCAATTTTTGCTTTTTCATCTTTTTAAGTATAATTCTTTCGGTGTCCATTCCATTGCTTTTTATAATGTCTTATCCTTCGTTCTTCACATGTGTATTCATTTCTAATATATATATATACACTAGTTTCCAAAAATTAAGGAAAAATCACAAAAATAGCGATAACTCGTTCAAAAAGAAAGCAATCCGTATGAAATTTGCATACATTGTTAAATAAAAGATGCTGAATAAAAATACCAATAGCAAATTAGTGGCGCTGCAATCGCATTGTGCCATCTGTGAGGAACTTAAAAATGCACGTTAGATAATAAGGCTGCAGTTGTCGCCGTGATAGTGATATTATAAATCTGAGATAACCAATTCATTACAATGACCTCGAGGTCTCATTTGCCCACAGAACTGCAATTTAAAGCTATTGGAAGATTGGAGGCAGGACAAAGTCATATAGAGGTGACTAAATGGCTAAATGTGCGTCCTTCTGTGCTTTATAGTCTTTGGCAACAATTTCAAACCATAGGTTGGGGCTCAAGAAGGTTCAGCCGAGGACTGCCAAGGGTTTCGACAAGCGCCAATAACCGATATTTGCGGTTATATGTACGAAGGAATAGAACCCCAACCCCATCTCATCTTAGATCTGCCCTTGCTGCAGCCACTGCAAGGTTGATGTCAATGTCTACTGTGCGTAGAAGGCTTCATGAAAGTGGACTTTATGCGAGGCGACCAGCAATTTTTGTGTCGCTCACCTCATGTCGCCTAGGGGAACGTTTGATGTGGACACGCCAACATGTCCACCCTGACGGCTGATCAATGGAGGCGTGTTCTCTTCACGGATGAGTCCCGGTTTAGCCTCAAATAAGGCAGTAGGCGTTGTTTGATTTGGAGAGAACAGGGAACACGTTATCATCCATCAAACATTCGTGAAAGAGATTCATACGGAGGAAGCAGTGTCTGCGTTTGGGGTAGTATCTCTTTGGGTGGACGCACATACCTCCATGACTTTCCACGTAGAACCGTGGATACTTACGTCTATAGAGATGACATCCTTGATGCTTATGTGCGCCCTTATGCCGGTGCAATAGGTAATGATTTCATGTTACAGGACAACAACGTTAGAACGCACAGTGCTCGCATCGTGGAAAATTATCTTCAGCACCAGACAATTCAACGCATGGAATGGCCAGCTCGATCACCGGACTTGAAACCCATTGAGCATGTTTATGATGCTTTAGGAAGACGTGTTGCTGCACTCAATCCCCCTCGTCAGACCCTTGCCACGCTTACAACTGCTGTGCAAGATCAATGGCTCACACTTCCCAGGAAACTAATCGACCGCATAATTGATAGTATGACACATCACTGTATGTGCTGTATTGCGACTAGGGATGATCATACGGCATATTAAAGGTATTTTTCCTATACCAAACTGACAAATTGATTTTGTTAATTTTATAATTATACTATTTTTTGAAACACCATAATTGTCTGGTAATTTCTTTTCATGTTACTTTATACCTTGGTATGCGTTGTATATTGTGGCTGAGTTTCATTAAAATCTACATGTAATATTTTGAGTTATCGCTTTTTTTGTGATTTTTCTTTAATTTTGGGAAACCAGTGTATATACTGAAATTATTTATCGAAAAAACATAAAATGTAACCTATTAATTTTTTTTAAACAGAAATCGAATATTAGAAGCTTTAAATATGCTAATCCAAAATTACAGCTCACTCCGCCAAGTAGCTCTTGAGTTATGCTTAGAAAACTATCCGCATTACAATCTTAGTTACAACGATTAATATGAAATTTAACATTAGGAGATCCTATCTTTAAACCAGCATAATTACTAAACTTTTTGACTGAATTACTTGCCTCTTCGTATCCTAAAGTGAAATTTTCCTAATAATCCATATATGATGTCAAAATTTGGTGATCGTATTTAAATTTTCAACTTTGATACAATTTCTACATGTAGACAAACATTTCAATTTGTTGACTTCAAAGAAAATTTTAAGTGTATCATTAAATAGTAGACATTATTATTAATCTATTTGTACCAGTTAAAACTTTATACGAAGATTTGTGGCAGAGTTAGTAGGGGTGATCGCTGTTTTTTCTGGGACTGTAGAAGGTTATTGTTGTTTTCACATCTTGCTTGTCTTTCTCACTCTTAATTGAATATATATATATATATATGTAAGTAACGGTCAATATGATTAATCCGGTCATTATTAATCATAACCGGTTATTATTAATAATGACCGGATTAATCATATTAACCGTAACATATACCGGGTGGTTACAATATAAGTGTCTCTATTTGGAGCTGTTTGTAGCTTGAAGGAATAACTCAAATGAAACCAAAATCGGTAAACTTACTATTCGAGAAGGATGGAAAAATAAAAAAATAATAATTGCAATAATCGACAACAGATGCCGCTTTTGAATGTGAAATGTAATGCGTAATACAAAATAAAGGCGTAAAGCCGTATGGCATACCTAATTTATAGGAAAATGTCACAGTGAATGTGGTTACGCTTTCGCATGGCGGTGACGATCAAGTTCAGGTTCCACATGGCCATTGTGCTGGAGGGCACAGTCCAGGCGGTGCACGACGTGCTCAACTGCGGAATGTAACGCATCAGGAGTGATATTTCGCACATGTTGTGATATGAATCTTTTAAATCATTGAGGTTTTTGATTTTGCTGATGATTACAACGGCGTTTGCACCGACAGGTCCCATAACGCCATCTTTTGGTGATTATTGGAAAAAAGCTTTTGTTCCGTTCTTCTCCCCCCTTCTCGAATAGCAAGTGTATCGATTCGGGTTATTCCTTCAAGCTACAGACAGCTTCAAATAGAGATACTTATATTATGACTACTCGGTATATATTATGTGTGTGTATAAAACACCGGAAAATTTGTACAGAATTTTTTTAATAATAAAGAAAACAAATTTATATCTTAAAATCTTTCTGTTATATATAAAATAAAAATGTGCCAATGTTGATATCTATACGCCGAAAATTGCACACAAAAAGAAGTTAAGTTCCCTATGAAATCCTTTGAATATTAAATAAAACTTGAATTAGAAATCGAGAAAAGTTTATTTCGGAAAATGAATATTTATTTATTAACACTAGAACGACCGGAAATTTTACTCAAGTTTTATGAAACTAATTCAAACCAGAATATTTTTTAAAAAATATTTAACTTATTCATTTAACATATTTCTGAGAGATTTATATTTAATTTATTTTAAAACGAAATTTCTGGTTTGAATCGCAATATATTCATTTGGCAGCGGTCAAAATGACCGCTTTTGGTCGTTCTAGTGTTAACTTAACAATTAAATATACAAACAAGCAGTCGATTAACCGAAACCAAATGAAAATATTGGGTTGTTCGGAAAATTCTTTATGTTTGGGAAAGTTGGCTTGTACTGGAAAATTCTATCATTTAATTATTAGACACTAATTCCGATATCTAATTTGTCAAATAATTAGAGGACAGAATTTTCAAGTACGAGTTGTTCTTCTCCAAACGGAAGGAACTTTTCGAACAACCCAATATTTCGATTCAAACCAGAACTTTCTTTTAAAATAAATAAAAAATAAATCACACAAAAATAAATCTGTACCATTATCCCGTCGACAACTTTTCATAAAAAAAAACTATCTGCAAACTATAGGATTTAACGGAAAAAATGCAGTCCCATTCACTTGACGTCAGAAGCATTAAACGTGTTTGTTATGTCATGAAGAAGTTTTAAATTTGTCATTTACCTGTATTTTTCATTATGTTTTACCGATTTATTAGTTATTTCGTTAATTAAAATAACAGTTGCGTCTTTAAATGGTTGTGCGATGATATTAAATAAGTTAAATGCATTGAAAAAATGTTGCGTTGCGTAGTTAAGTACAATAGATCAATTTCAACTGACGTCGCAAACATTTGTTCACCAGCCGATAAGGATAATTAAGAAAAATAATGTAAATAAATAAATATCCAAGATTTTGTTTTCTATTTTTATTAATATATTGTAATTTTTTTGTGTTTAAACTTACTCATAGTTGGCACTTTGGTGAGTGAGTCTTTTCCAATTTTTTTTTATTTTATTTATTTATTTATTTATTTTGATATTCCAATGGCAACATTCTTCTATTTGTTTATTTGGCGTTACTTTTAGGCGATAATTTGTTTTATGAAAAGTGGTCGACGGGATAATGGAAAAGTACCAATACATTAAATAAAAAGTTACATAGGTTTAAATGAAAATTCTGGTGTGAAATATTTTTATAAAACAGTAAAATTCCCAGTAATATGTATATTGTTAGTATAAAAAATATCAAGTACATTCTATATATGAATTCATTTTTAATTACTCCTGTACTTAATTATCATTCACAATTTTCAAGCGAGAAAAAAATGCTAAGAAGAACTTTTTTTCACACTAAGTTTTATCATGTTAAGATGAAAGTAAGGTCAATCCGTCATTATGACGCACTCCAGAAGAGGCCAGCGTTATTGGAAAAGGTGCTTCTGGGCTTTCCTCCTGGTAGATTTATGAGAAGTCTATGCATAATTACCCTATCGTTCGGTAAAGGGCAAGAAAAATAAATATACGCCATTTGTCACGCACCTGAGCAGCACTGCTGAGACAAAAATTTATAATTTAGAGGTATTCGAGCATCCAATCTTTGTTTTATGTCTCTGTATTTAAGAAGTTTAGAACTCTCAGAAGCCGTAAAAGCATGGTAGTGTGATAAATGTTCAATGAAAATCCATGTAGTTTTATGAGATCTAATATTTGATTATGCAGCGATAACTGAGATTCGATTATTCAATTTATTTTTAATAAAAGCATGAAAAGAGCTTCCTGAGTTAAAAATCCCTGTTTAAAGCAATATTCTCATATAATGCGGCTTAGGTAACGTATTATGGTTGTATTAATACGTTCACTGCCGGGTTAAAATTACCGGAATTTTATTTAATTTAGAAAGTTCGAATTCATACCAGAAAAATACTAATAGCAATATTTACTTCATTTAATTACAGACATTTCGTGATTACATAAAATAAAAACTCTTCTTTCGAAATTTCCGGTACGAATTCGTATTTTTAGATTGAAAAATCACAAGTATACTCGTGGTTGACAGAGAATGGGTTAAATTCTCACTTAAAGTTACATCCGTGATCAGTCTTTCCCTTTCTTCATTGTATAAAAAAAGCTGAAACATGACTGTAACCGGAAATGTTTTAGAGAAAGTTTTAATATGGAAATAAAAATTAAAATAAATTAAATAAAAAATTAAAAAAAGGTTTATTTGCATAATACGGTTTTTAACCCTTCCAGAGGTAAGTAATTCTGTTTTTGTAATTGCACCAGAATTTTCAGAGAATTTTATTTGAAAATAAAGAAATATTACAGCATTTATTTATTTATTTATTTATTTTATTTTATTTTATTTTATTTTTTTTTTACACGACAGTTATAAAAGTAAAATTTTGATTAAAAATTCTGGTACAAATCTTGATTAAAATTAAGTGGTATATAAAATATTCCACCGCCTTCTTCAAGGAGTTAAAATATTCTAGTAGAAAAAAGTAAACACTTTTATGGAAGAAGAAAAGTTGACAATTTAGACAAAAAATATACAGATACAATAACTATATTAATATATTTGCGAAAAAAATATTAAGATATGATAAAAACATACTCACAGAATCCAGATTCACCTTATAATATAAATAAATAACTAAACACTATATAAATGTTCTAAAAACATATATATCCTTTTAGAAAAAAACTTTACTGAAGGTGTTTAAAAGATTGTACTTTATGTAACAAAACTCTATTTTCATATAAAACAGAGCGCTTTCGAGCAAACACTTGCTCATCATCAGGGTTATAAACGAACACAAATACACAATGACAAAATCCAGTGAAATACATCGTAACTATGTATTTCACGTATTTTGTATATAGTTAAATACATCGTAACGATGTATTTCACTGGATTTTGTCATTTTGTATTTGTGTTCGCTTGTAACCCTGATGATGAGCAAGTGTTTGCTCGATAGGACTCACTTTCATATGAAAATACAGTTTTGTATATAAAGTATAATCTTTTAAACACTTTCAGTAAAGTTTTTTTTTATAAAATGATACATATGTTTTTAGAACATGTGTTTTTAGATGTGTTTTCTAAGATGTGTTTTTAGAACAACATATAACTGCAGTTATAGTTTTTAGCTCACTTGCTATCAAAGCCTGAGATCTAATGTGCCCGCAGGTTCTGTATGTGCGTACGTATGTACGTAACGCGATAACACTTGATAGAAATATCCGAATTGCTTCAAATTTTGTATATCGGTTCATTGTGATAAGGTGCTTCCCTGATTAGTTTTGGGGGTTCATTGGTTAAGTATTTAACGGGGAACGTAGACTCCCCTTAATTTATTATCGATTTCGTTATTTTTCGAGGGGCATTATTTTTTTTAAATAAGAGTATAATATACAATTAGTGTGAATAGCCTGTGAGCTTAATGCCATCAGTTTCACTGGGCACTTTTCTTTTTAATAGTTATTTATTCATATTTATATAGACATAAAATACGAATTAATTTCTATCTATTCTTTAAATTAGTCAATTTTCAACAATTTTCAAGGCCGGAAGAAAAAAAATGGTAGGAAGAACTCGCGTTTTATCATACGATGTTGAAAGTAAGGGTTATCCGTCATTATGACGCACTCCAGAAGAGGCGAGCGTTATTGGAAAAGGTGCTTCTCGGCTTTTTCTCCTGATAGATTTATGAGAAAGCTATGCATAATTACGCTATCGCTAGCAAGATAGGGGCAAGAAAAATAAATATACGCCATTTGTCACGCACCTGAGCAGCTCTACTATCATTTAAAGGCATTCAAGTCTCCAATCTTTGTTTTATAGCTCTGTATTTAAAAGGTTCAGTACTTTCAGATGACGTAGCAATATGGTACTGTCATGGAATTTTTTATTAAAAATCTATGGATTTTACGAGATATGATATAGGATTATGCGACATTTAAAGCTTCCTGCGTTTAAAATGCTCTTTTATAGCGTTTTTATAATATAGCTACCAGATTATAGTTGTTTTAACACGTTCACTGCCTCGTTAAAATTACAGGAATTTTATTTTATTTAGAAAGTTCGAATTCATACCAGAAAATACTAATAGCAATATTTACTTTATTTAATTACAGACATTTTGTGATTACATAAAATAAAAATTCTTCTTTCAAAATTTCCGGTACGAATTTGTAATTTTAGATTGAAAAACCGCGAGTATACTCGTGGTTCGCAGCTTTGGGTAACCTTTTAACCTTTTAAGACAGGCGTCATTTAACGACATTTTAATTTTTAACATCAATAATTCCGTAAAGCCTTTTTCGTTTTCATTTAATTCAAGAACTCGTCGATTAAACATAGAGAAAGATTACAACTAAAATATTCTGGTACGGTAAATTTAAACCGTACACACCTTATATGGAATGTACCGTTTGCGCCATAAATCCATTAAAACTTTAAAATTCATTAAAAAGGAACAAATGACACTAAAAAATTGCAGCTTGCAGGAATGGGATTAGAGGGAGATTAGATTTTTATTAATAACAAAGAAAGTTGTGGTTAAAAAATTACCGATAGATGGCGCTGCATACATAATATGAAGCAGATTTATGCGAAACAGGCTGTCAATAAGACCCCTCGATGCACATAAATTTTTTAGTCGATGCAAGCACTATGCTATCGTTACCTGATTAAGCGTTGTCGGTTAAGTTCTTTTACAACCCCGCCATTTCCACCCCGTCCCCTGTCGCGTTTTCTGGCGGGTTCAGCTCCAGCTGAAATATGTATATTTTTTATTTTTTATTTTTTAAGACCTTAATAAAGGGACCGGGAGGGACATCTATGCTCTACAGATCTGGTTCCCAGTCTGAGCAGTCCCTCTTAGGCATTCAAGTTCTTTTACAAGAACGGGGAATCAGCACGTTGCGAAAATTCTGCAAGGGTTTCATGTGCTGGGATAATAAAGCCTTATCACACGCTTCGAAGAAACGGGTCTTTTACTATGAGCATAATTTGCATACATCTGCTTTATATTACGTATGCAAGCGCCATCTATCGGTAATTTTTTTAACCACACCTATTTTTGTAATAAAAAAAATCTGATCTCCCTCTAATCCCATTAGCGCAAATGCCAATTTTTTAGCATCATTTGTTCCTCTTTAATTAATTTTTAAAGTTTGAACGAATTTATGGCGCACCCGGTACATGTGGCAACCGTCTTGAATGGGTTAAGTGCTTAAGACGAATATATATTAATATATCTCATTTTACATTGTATACAAAAACCCCTAAAGTATTGTCGCACCTCAAAAGGTATATAAAATATTTTTAAATGGATATACAGAAGAATCTCGTTAAAACAAATGTCACTTTAACGAATTTTTCAGTTTAACGACTATTTCCTGGATTGTTAAAAAACGTCCTATGCTTTCACGTTATAAAAATATTCATTTTGACGAATTTCATATTAACGACTTTTTCAAATTAACGAATTTATTAAAGGCTTAAAAAGAATAGTCATTTCAGTTTTCCAAATGTTAAATTGGCAAGAAAAAAGTGTATTTATTGAGGAACTAGAATTTGATAGGAGGCAGTGAAAATGAAGCTGATGATGATTTTCCAAAAACATTTTATACATTTTGTTTTGAAAAATGTGTTGTCATCTTTAGTGCAGAAAAAATGTTTTTTTTTTTTTTTTTTTTTTTTTTTTTTTTTTTACCATTGGGAAAATGATTGTTGCTTTCGGTCGAAAATGAACCAAATGATGTTCGCATTTTACTATTTTAACCGTTTTTAACGAAATTCTGTAACTTTAGAAGGATTTTTTAAGCGTTTTTAACGAAATTCTGCAAATTTAGAAGAAATTTTCTTTGAATAGGCAATAAAAGTGCATAAAATCATTACAAGAACGTTAAAGTTATAAAAAGAATAGATGCAAATTATCAGATATGAGAAATAAAGTAGAAATTTGGTACTTTCGTGTTATAGCGGCCCCCAAGGATGAGTCGCCAAGCGACAAATATTTATCGCCAAATTATAAAGCATATATGACATTATAATAATATATGATATATATATATAACATTTCCTTTCGTAAGTGGCCAAGTTTTAGTCATATATGATGTATATATATGACATGTGTATATGATGTATATACGAAATATAAGACGGAAATAATATGTGTATAATGACGTATATGACATATATAGGAATGTTTGGTATATATATATGTGTATACAGAATGCATATACATAAGCTTTGCGATGATCTTGGCGAAATCATAACTGCAACCTTTGCATAATCAAAATTGTGGGGGTCGCTATAACACGAAAGTACGGTAATTTCTTTTTAAGCTTTTGGGACATTTCCCCAATGGTTAATGTAATTTGTTAAATTATATATATATATATATATTTGTAAAGAAATAAAGTTACATTAACGGCAGGTGTCAGTGAGGTTTTTTAATCCGCCAGACATGTAAGATAAATTCCTTTATAATTATTAATTCCTTTAATTCCTTAATTCCTTTAAGATTAAAATCTTGAAACTTAATGAACTTAATTAATTTAATTCTAACTAGTATGTTCACTGCATATTTATTATTTACTGACATGTTTGCATATTAACCAAAATTCAATATAAATATAGTAACAATATATATTTTTATTGCAAATTTCTTTTTTTTTAAAACGCTCTATGGGAATTTCACATTAACAATATTTTCAGTACATCGAATTTAGTCGGTGGTTTCCAGAAATTCGTTATAACGAGGTTTTACTGTATACAATTAAGCATCTGAATAGCAAACAATTCGGGAGCGCATAATTTGTCCGCTATTCAGATGTGTTCGGTTTTCAGAGATTAAAAAATATAAACAATTTATGAATCAGTCATTCTAGAAAGACTCTCATGTCCTAAAAATAAACTTTTCAGGAGACACAAAATAATGCTTGTCTGAGAAATATAAAGGCTTTTTTTTAAGTGTCTTCCATAAGTTATAATAAATATGAGTTAACATTAGTTGGCATTGTTGAAATTTCTTCATAATCTCTAAATGATGCAATAAAAATAAAATAAAGTTTTGGACAAGTGCCCTTTTTATAATGAAATGAGGATAAATTATGTAAAAAAAAATGATAGTTTGACTTAAAATAGATACAATGTGTAATATAAAACTTACAAAAAAGATACATTGAATAAATATTTAGGTACATTAATTTGATACATGTTGTCAGACATGGGAAATCTATACTGCAATTACTTTTTTTTATTATTATTCATCAACAGATTGTTCAACTTCATTGGTTGGCCATAATAAAATTTCTTTGTAAAGTGTTTAAAAATTCGTCAGGAATATAGGCCCTGAGACTACGTAAATCCTCAATCTTTTTGAGATTAATGGGGATTGGTCCTTCATATGATTTTTCAGTTGCCAGCTCAACTTTATCTTTAAGCGTAAGTGAGAATGAGTTTGCTGTTTAAACCATCAATGTATTCTTTTATACTGACAATATCCGAACTGTTAGATGTCAGATGTATATTCAAAGTGCATAGGAGATGCTGGCTGAAATTGTGCTTCAGCATTTTAAAAAACATTTCTCCCTCTTGAGTCTTCTGAAATGCCTTCACTTTAGTACAAGTATAACCTCCAATTAACAACGATTGATGTAGATTTATAATAGTGTATCTGAGCAATTTCTTATATTCGTATAAATTTTGTTACAAAACTCGTAAACAAAAAATTTTCATACAATTTGACGAAGAAATCATTCTTGAAAGGACACATGGCAATGGACAAGTGCCGTTTCAATACTTAAAGTTGTTTTCCTCTGGCTTTAAAGATGGAGGAATAATATCTAGAGCCTTAGAAGTGATAGAATATGAGGATAAGCATCATATTCTGCAATAAAACCATTTTTTTTACAATTTTGGGACTAGTGCCCTTTCACGAATGACTGATTCATATCTGGTAGCAATATGATAATATATATGAAAATATTATATTTTAACAATGATATAATATGAAAATATTTTCTATGAAAAATTATCCTTTAAATTGATGTGTTCGCTATTCGGGAGTGCCCGTTGTAGAGGTTTTACAGCAAATGCATTATTTTATAAAGAAGGTTGCCGGTCTTTTTCAAAATTAGTCTGGCCACGTCCGGCAACCATCTTATTGTAGGTATTAGACTGTCGACTTTTCTTTCCTGTAATTATTTATCCTTACAACATTAAAGAAGTGAGTATAAAACGTCACAAATTTACTGAATGGTGTATACAAATTTAAAATTTTACAAATACATTAATATTAAAAATATCTACGTCTCAACCACCTTCTATGGTCATCTTCAGGAAATTTTTTTTATATTGCTTTTAAAGTTTCAAATGCGAAAAACAATCCGTCCGTTGCCACATTATTATTGCCGTTTACAAATTAAAAATTAACAAGAGTAACACTTTTCTTTTATCGTTTCTAAATGTGGTTGGTTGGTACGATGGTTGAGTGTTACCCTTGTTAATTTTTAATTTGTGGACGGCAATAATAGTGTGGCAACGGACGGATTGTTTTTCGCATTTGAAACTTTAAAAGCAATATAAAATTTTTTCCTGAAGATGACCATAGAAGGTGGTTGAAACGTAGATATTTTTAATATTAATGCATGTATAAAATTTTAAATTTGTATACACCATTCAGTAAATTTGTGACGTTTTATACTCACTTCTTTAATGTTGTAATGTTTCATGGTGTAATCGTCCAGCATTTATATTATTTATCCTTTTTTAATTATGTTATTCGTGTTGGTACTACTAATAAACTTATTTTTCTGGATTCCCGTAGATGTGATATACATTTACTCATATACAGAGCGGGGAGGTTTCGGGCAACTAGGAAGCCTCTCGAAAGCCATCTACTTGTTAACTGTTTTATAAAGGTTAATATTCCTGTTATTTGTTGAATGAAAATTAACCATTCCTAGTGAAGGAGGTCTAAAGGCCGGAAATTAGCCACTTAAGTGGCCAGAAAAATAGTATACAACTAAAATTGCAATAGGAGTTTAAAAACGTTGATTAGACATAAAGAATATATATATATATATATATATATATATATATATATATTAAATGGTCATACAAATTAACAAGAATGACTCAAACGTACGTATCTCAGTGAAAAAAGTTATTAAGGAACAAGGGTAACAACAACAAAATCATTTTTTTATATACCGTTAACCAGGGCCTTACCAGCCGGGCATGAGTGCCTAGCTTGACGAGTTAGTACCTGTCCGCGGGGCGATATTCGCCTGATCACAGCATGGTTGTGATCCACCTGACAATAGTTTCGTTAGCATCTCTGCAGTGCTCTGTAGTGGTTTGCTACAGTTTTCTTTGTTTATCGATTCAAGGTTTCTATTTAACTTTGTTGAATTAGCAGATTTAAACAAAAGCAACAATTAAAGAAGAGAAAAGAATTGGTCTCGTAATTTAGAACCTTGATCAGGTGACGAGACCTTCACCTGACGAGGCACCTCCAGAGGTATAATTAATTCATAGGGAACTTGGAGGACTTTGCAACAACGACGGATTTGACATGCACAAAGCGTCATTAGCGTACATGGCTTTACATATTTGTCATGGCTTTTCACGTTCACGGTCAGTTGTCGCTGTAGCGTTTATAGCCTCTTTTATGGGCTGATCTCACTTTTTGTTTTATTTGTCTCTGTCAGGGTTTTTTACCGCTTTTATGGGCTCACCCCTGTTGTGAGTTTTTTCCGTCGTTTATCATTGGTTGGTCTTTTGTCTTTATCGTGATAAATTGATAAATCTAGCTTGTGATAGTGCTGGTAGTCACTTTTTCATTCTTGATCTTCTTGCGAGAATTTGACTGGTTATTATGTCACTATCTTGGAATTGTCACATTGTAACTTTTGTTACTGGTGGTTGTCACATTTGTGGATATTGCACACTCATTTTTGTCACTTTAACTCACCCATGAATTATAGCTGGGGGATTTTGATTTATATTTTTTCCTTCGTGAATATTCTTAGTGCGATCAGTCCATTGAATCCTAATGGTTGTTATCACTGCTTTTGAATTTTGTGCAACTTGGTTGATTTGTTATTTCGTAAACTTGGTGCACTATTGGAATGGGGCTTGTTCCGTGGCCGTTAGTCCGTCATATACCTATGAGGCTGATTATGATATTCTTATTCACTTGATGGGACACTATTTTTTTCACTATTCACTTTATTTCGCAGATATGCTTTTTGCATTCACCAATTAATTACTTTGTTGTGTTTAGTTCGCTTTAGTTGATTATTTGACTTCATCAGTGGGTAAAATTCAGTCCGTCACAGTTGACTTCTACTTCTCACTAGTGCTGAAAAAAAACTATTTTTTCGGCGTAGTAAAGAGGTTCCGTTGCCACTATTTGTTTAATCAACAAAATCATTTATTAACGCACAAGCATAAATTGTAGAGAATTTTACAATTTCAAATCTTTTTTAATAATCCTTTTCCTGCCAAAATAAAAAGATTTTCTACCAAAATAAACATTTAAAATTATTAAATAACACTAAATATTTTATTTCTACTGATAGTATTAAAGGAATATATGAAACGCGCTTTTCATATTACTGTTGCTAAATCAGTCAATAGCCTATTTTCTGAAACACATTTTCGTGATAAATATTATTATAAATTTCGGTAAAATATCAATAAGCTTATATAATATTTTCTTTATCTTGAATATCACGAATTTAAAAATTTGTCTCCGGAATACAAATCTTATTTAGTTACTTTCATCCAGTTAAACAAATTATTCAACGACAAACCAAAATTTTCTGTGATATTTGTGTAATAAAAATGTTGATGGAAAACTATTTAGGAATTTAAAAAAATAGTAGTAATTTTTAACGAAGAAATTATAAGTAAGGGAATACTTTTCATATTTTCATACATTTAATTTTATGTAATTATACATAGTAAAATTATACTCAATTGTTGTGCTAATAATTACCTTTAATAGTTTGTTGATATCTTCAAATGTAACGAAATAAAAGAAAGACATTGATAATTCTTTAAATTTTCTTGACAATGATATACCAATCAAAATTAATAAAAGAACTAATGTTTATCAGTCAGGGCCACTTAATTAAGTTTATTGGGCTTTTTTATGAGACTTAAGAACTATTTTTTTATGCTTTTTAGATAATCACTATACAAAGACAACGGTTTAAATAATACTTATTTAAAAATTTATTTATAAAACTATAGACAATGCACTTTATCAAACATATATTTATGCTTAATATAAGCGGTATATATGTGTATGACTTTATATGTTCTTTATCTATGTAGAGTTGCTATTACAATAACATGTTTTATTTTTTAATAAAATATAATGTACACGCTTAATTAACTTTATTCTGTATTTTAATGAGGCTTAAATACAATTTTTACGACACTTTGTAAATAATTACTATAAAACAACAGCCATTTAAATTACAGTTATTTTAAAATTCATTTATAAATTTATACACAATGTATTTTATCATAAATATATTTCTATTCAATATTAGCACTATATATGAATTTATATATTCTTTATCTATGTGAAGTTGCTATTTCAATAATATATTTTATTTTTTTAATTATATATAAATAATTTCTTTATAACATACAAAAGATTAAAATTAGTCATATTCAAAGAATCTCCAAAGCCACAGTTCGCAATATTTAATTCAAGCAGATAGTTTTAAAATCATCCTTGCCTAAAGGAGCGTTGTTTATTTCAACAGATCTAAAATCAAAAGAGCGCAGAGCTTTAAGAAGAAAGCTGTCAACAAAATGTTTGTTCTCCACCTATTCAACGTGTAGACAGATAAAGACATTTTCTCTTTAAAACTCTGTAAATGTCATTGCGAAACTAAAAGTTTGTGACACATTCGAAACTCTTTGGAACCATGTTTGACTGACTGTCCGACACAGACAGGAATTCGAATAATGAGGGGATATGCCACTTGAATTGTCTTATATTTTGTTTGACAGAAGGGGCTTTCACCTTTAAAATTTAGTTTACATGACATTTCATGTGTATTCAGTGATGTATATGAATTTCTCTGAAACGAATAGCATTTTCTACACTTTGAAATAATATGACAGTTTCAGAATGATCAAAAGCTTAATAGCATGTCATTCAATACTTTTTCTTATTTTGATTCAGTGTGTTTTAAAACGTGAACCACAAATTCGTTAAGTATATCAGATTTTTTTTTTTGTGATATATTATCTGTCTACGAAAATTTATGTTATGCTTTGAAGTAGCATGGCGATTTTTCTCAATATCGAAAAGTTTAATAATCTATAATGCATTTTTTTTCTGTTTGAGGATACGTATATAAAAAGGTGTAATTAGTTTATTATTATTTGTTTCATTATTAAATTATCTATTTATTTTCATACGAAAATCCATAAAAAGGCATGTACGTCGCATAAATATTACGGACAAGTAATAAAGGCAATACTCCTTAAGAATGAATACTTTGAAATGAAGTTGTTTACAATGTCAAATATTTTTTAATAATATTTTTCAAGCCGAAATAAAAAGATTTTCTGTCAAAATAAGCATTTAAAATTATTAAATAACATTATATATTTTATTTCTACTGATAACATTAAGGGAATAAAGGAAAGGCGATTTTCATATTACTGCTGCTAAATCAGTTAATAGCCTACTTATTGAAACACATTGTCGTGATAAATATTTATATCAATTTCGGTAAAATATAAAAAAGCTTATATAACATTTTCTTTATCTTGAATATCACGAATTTAAAAATTTGTCTACAGATTACAAATCATATTCAGTTACTTTCATCCAGTTAAACAAATTATTCAACGACAAACAAAAATTCTCTGTGATATTTGTGTAATAAAAATTTTGATAGAAAACTATTTACGAATTTAAAAAAAAATAGTAATAATTTTTAACGAAGAAATTATAAGTTAGGAAATACTTTTCATATACTTAATTTTATATAATTGAATATAGTAAAATTATACTCCATTGTTGTGCCAATTAATACCTTTAATAGTTTGTTGATATATCCAAATGTAAGAATAACATTCTAAATAAATATATCTAAAATATCTAAAATAAAAGACTCTAAATAAAAGAAAGACATTGATAATTCTTTACATTTTCTTAACAATGATAGACCAATATACTAATGAATAAATACAAGAGATGATTTTTATAAGTCAGGATCACTTAATTAACATTATCGTATATTTTAATGAGACTTAAATACTATTTTTTATGATGCTTTGGAAATAATCATTATAAAAAAACAGCTATTTAAATTATATTTCTTTTAAACTTTATTTACAGACCTACAGACAATGCATTTTATTATACATAGATTTATGCTTAATATGGAAGCGGTATACATATATGACTTTATATGTTGTTAATCTATGTGGAGTTACTATTACACTAATATATTTTATTTTTAAATAAAATATAATATATATGCTTAATTAACTTTATTGTGTATTTTAATGAGGCTTAAATACTATTTTTTATGATGCTTTGTAAATAATCACTATAATACAACAGCTATTTAAATTACAGTTATTTTAAAATTCATTTATAAATTTATACACAATGTATTTTATCATAAATATATTTCTATTCACTAATAGCGCTATATATGAATTTCTATATTTTTAATCTATGTGAAGATGCTATTACAATAATATATTTAATTAAAAAATATATATATAAATAATTTCTTTATAGCATACAAAAGATTAAAATTAGTCATATTTAAAGAATCTCCAAAACCACAATTCGCTAAATTTAATTCAAGCAGATAGTTTTAAAATCATCCTTGCCTAAAAGAGCGTTGTTTATTTCAACAGATCTAAAATCAAAAGAGCGCAGAGCTTTAAGAAGAAAGCTGTCAACAAAATGTTTGTTCTCCACCTATTCAACGTGTAGACAGAGAAAGACAATTTCTCTTTAAAACTCTGTAAATGTCATTGCGAAACTAAAAGTTTGTGACACATTCGAAACTCTTTGGAACCAGGTTTGACTGACTGTCCGAAACAGATGGGAATTCGAATAATGAGGGGATATGCCACTTGAATTGTCTTATATTGTGTTTGACAGAAGGGGCTTTCACCTTTAAAATTTAGTTTACATGACATTTCATGTGTCTTCAATGATATATATTAGTAGTGGCATTCTTTGAAACGAAAAAAACCTGCTCTTTGAAATAATATGACAGTTTCGATGTGTTCAAAAGCTTAATAGTATGTCATTTAATACATTACTTAATTTCATTCAGAGTATTTTAAAACGTGAACAACAAATTCGTTAGGTATATCTTATTCTATGTCTAGGAAAAAGTGTATCATGCCTTTTGTCGTGATGAAAATGATATCAGAAAAAGTTTTTCTCAGGATCGAAAATTTTAATAAACTATGATGCGTTTTTTCTTTTCTCTGATGCAACTTTTTAAAATGAGTCATGAGTTTAGTTTTTTTTTATTCATTAATAAATTATCTGCCTATTTTCACCCAAACATCCATGAAAAAGCATGAATATTTCCACAAATATTACGCACAACTAAGAAAACCTATTAAAACAATATTTCTTGATAATGAATGTTTTGAGATGAAATTATTATTGGCATGAATAGAAAGAAATGTTCACTGCGCAAAACATATTTTTTGACAATCGCCACTTGTGAAATACTTTAGTGGGAACCTTTCGAATAAAAAGTGTACCACATCCGGATTTCATGTGTTGGGAATAAAGATTTCGTTTTACAACTATTTAGGATATAGACATGCAAAAATAGGCTTCTTTTAAATCTAAGAAAATATTTCTTCTACGTAAAAAAATGTTAAAAGTTTGTGACCCATTCCAAATACTTTAGAACCAGGTTTGACAGGTTTTTCCTTTCCGAGACAGACGGGAATTTGAATAATGAGGGGATATGCCACTTGAATTGTCTTATATTTTGTTTGACAGAAGGAGCTTTCACCTTTAAAATTTAGTTTACATGACATTTCATGTGTCAGCAATGATGTATATTAGTAGTGAATTTCTCTGAACCGAATAGCATCTCCCACACTCTGAAATGATATGACAGTTTCGAAGTGATCAAAAGCTTAATAGCATGTCATTCGATACTTTTTCTTATTTTGATTCGGTGTGTTTTGAAACGTGCACCACAAATTCTTTAAGTATATCAGATTTTTTTTGTGATATATTATTTGTCTATGAAAATGCATGTCATGCTTTCAAGTAATATGACGGTTTTTCTCAGTATTGAAATTATTATTATCGAACATTATATTTTACGTATTTTCGATGATGTCCTATTAGTACTGAATTTCTCTGAACCGAATAGCATCTCCCATACTTTGAAATAGTATGACAGTTTCGAAGTGATCAAAAGCTTAATAGCATGTCATTCAATACTTTTTTTTTTTATTTTGATTCGGTGTGTTTTAAAACGTGAACGACAAATCTTTAAGTATATCAGATTTTTTTGTGATATATTATCTGTCTACGAAAATCCATGTCATGCTTTGAAGTAACATGACGGTTTTTCTCAATATCGGAAAGTTTAATAATGTGTAATGCATTTCTTTTTTGTCTGATAATACGTACATAAAAAGTGCCATAAGTCTATTATTTTTCGTTTTATCAATAAATTATCTATTTATTTTCACACGAACATCCATACGAAATGCATGAATGTTCTCACAAATATTTGTGAACAAGTAATAAATACAACTAAAACAATACTCTTTAAGAATGACAGTTTTGTAATAAAATTAATCTAAGCATGAAAGAAGACAAATGTGTACTGCGCAAAGCACATGTTTTCACATTCATCATTGATGAAATACTTTTATGGAGGCCTTTCAAATAAAAGTGTACAAAATCCAACAACACGCAAAATCAAACATCGTGAAGGTCTGAAAATGTTTTTGCTAAGTAAAAGTAAAAAAAAAAAAAGTTAAACATTTATAACACATTTCAAACTTTTTAGATCCTAATTTGACTGACTGTCCTTTTCAAGACAGACGGGAATTCGAATAATGAAGGGAAATGCCATTTGAATTTGTCTTATATTCTGTTTGAAACAAGGAGCTTTCAAATAAAAGTGTACAAAATCCAACAACACGCAAAATCAAACATCCTGAAGTTCTGAAAATGTTTCTGCTAAGTAAAATATATATATATTAAACATTTATGACATATTTGAATCTCTTTACATCCTAATTTGACTAGTGTCCTTTTCGAAACAGACGGGAATTCGAATAATGAAGGGAAATGCCACTTGAATTTGTCTTATATTCTGTTTCAAACAACGGGCTTTCAAATAAAAATGTACAAAATCCAACAACACGTAAAATCAAACATCCTGAAGTTCTGAAAATGTTTCTGCTAAGTAAAAAAAATATATATTAAACGTTAATGACACATTTGAAACTCTTTGTATCTTAGTTCTACTGACTGTCCTTTTCGAGACAGACGCAATTCGAATATTGCGGGCATATTCCACTTGTCTTATATTCTGTTTGAAACAAAGGGATTTAACGTTTAAAATTTTGTTTACATGATGTTTCATGAAGCTTCAATAAAATATATTAGTACAGGCATTCTCTGAAACAAATAGTATTTCCCACACTTTGAAATAATATGACAGTTTCGAAGTGATCAAAAGCTTAATAGTATGTGATTTAATACTTTTTCTTAATTTGATTCAGAGTATTTTAAAACTTGAACAATAACTTCGTTAACTATGTCAAGTTTGTTTCTCCTACAATATCTGTCTATTAAAATGTATGCTATACTTCATTAAACTTACTTGATGTAAGTCTTCATTACAGTAGACTTACTGTATTGAAGTCTACTGTATACAGTCAAATTACTGTCTTTGCAGGAATTTGATGGTTTTCCTCAGAATCGAAAACTTTAATAATCTGTAACGAATTATTTTAGTTTCTCAGTTTGATGAAACGTACAGGAAAAGTGTAATCAGTTAACGACCGCAATTTCTGGTGTATAAATTTCCTTCAACAGATGGGGGGGTGTCAGTTTGGCCTTCTTTTTTTATAAATTTACAAATTAGAAATTCATACCAAAAAGTTCGAATAATATTTTTAGCTTTATTCAATGACAATCAATTCATGGTTACATAAAGAAAACATTCTTCTTTCGTAATTTTCAGAATGAATCCGTAAATTTTGGAATAAAACAGGAGGCCAAAATGGCAACCGTGGAGAATTAGAAAAGATAGGAGACATGACACTTTAGTTGTCTTATATTTTGTTGAAACAAGGAGCCTTCATCTTTAAAGTTTATTTTACGTGACTTTTCACGTGTGATCAATGATGCGAATTAGTACAGAATTTAATATTCCTACGAAAAGATTGGATTTCTTACAAAGAACATATGTGTGAAAGTTCCTCCACACTTTTGACACTTTGGAAGTACTCAAAAACAATAATAAAGTATCAATATATTTTTCTTATTTTGTTTCAGAGAATCTCAATGTATTAACTCCAAATTTGTTATGTATATTAGAATTGTTTATTCTCCATTATCTGTGTATGTAAATGTCTGTTATATTTGAAGCAATTTGATGGTTTTAGCGTAACAGAAAAATTTAATTTTCTTTCATGTATTTTTTCTCTCAATATTCTGCAGCATACATCAAAAGTGTAGTCATTTTTCCTACTATTATTTGTTTCATTCATAAATTTGCTACTCATTTTTATCCGAATGTCCTAAAAACTGCATGAATGCTCCCGCAAATATTACGGAAATCTAATAAAGCTAATTGAAACACTGCTCATAAAAAATGAATGTTTTGAAATGGAAGCATTTTAGGTATAAAAAGACAGAAATGTCCATTACAAAAAACACATTTTTCAACATTCTTCATTTTTGATATACTATAATGGACGTCTTTCTAATTCAAAGTATGCCAAATTCATATTTCATGCGTTGAAGATTTACATTAAGACAATATTGTCAATAACATGTTTTTTCAACTATTTAAGGTATAGACACTTAAAAACAGTCTTTTTTTAAATCTCTAAAAAGTGTTTCTGCAAGAAATTAAAAATTTGTGAAACATTCGAAATTTTTTAGAATCCACATTAACGGGCGATCCTATCTCCCCCCCCCCCCCAGACAGACAGTAATTCGAATAATGAAAGATATATAACACTTGAATTATTTTACAATTTGTCTGAAACAAGAGGCTTTCACCTTTAAATTTAATTTACACGACATTTCATATGTCTTTAATGATATATGAGGACCCCAGAAACCAAGGTATAAAAGTGACAAAATTGAAAAAACTGAGATAAGTGCACAGGCGATCAGAAAATAAGGCTATTTGTTTGTGCGTAAAAAAATAAGTGATTTTTTGATTGTGTGCTGCGTTCTGGAGTCAACTACTTAAGCATTCGAAACTTGTACCCCTTGTTATCAATATTGATTAATTATAAATTTAAAAAAATGTACTCCACCTTCTTTAGACAGTTATTGAAATAAGAGTTCAAAAATCCCTATGAAATAAGCAACAGTTTCATTTTTTATTTCAGTCAATTACTATTGACTCAAAACTTTGAACTCGATTTACTCCAAATCGAAATTTTGTCACTTGTATTCTTTGACTTCTAGGGTCCTCATATATTAATACTGTATTTCTATGTACCGAATAATGTCTGCCACGCTTTTAAATAATATGGCAGTTTTAAAGTGATCAAAAGCTTAATAGCATGTCACTTATTACTTTTTCTTATTTTGATTCAGATAATTTTAAAACGTGGACCACAAATTCGTTAAGTATATCAGTTATGTTTCTTTCACATTACCTGTCAACGAAAATGCCTGTCAGGCGGTGAAGTAATTTGACAGCTCTTCTCAGGATCGAAAAATTTAACAGTCTGTCATACATTTTGCTTTGTGTGTTTATGTCTGTGATAGATATGTACCAAAGTTTACAAAATTCATACACTGAGAAAAATGACACTTTCAAATCTGAGTAAATCAATGTTTTCATTTTGTTAAGAAACTTTTTGTTTCCAATATGACGACCCGATGCTTTCAATTCTGAAATATCAGAAATACTCAGAATATTGAAACATGGACATACTCAAAAAGATTAGAATCAGTTCAAACTCATTTTTGAAACATGGACATAATCAAATAGGAGCACATGATGTTTTATTCTTGAGTGTGTGTATGTTTTCAGAAATGAGTATATACATGTGATTTCTAAATTAGAGTAATTTTGATTCGGAACCATTTTGGCTATGCGACATACTCAGATTTGAGTATTTTTTTGCTCAGTTTTGAAAATGTCGTTTTTAGAGTGTATTTCGTGTAAAGAAAAAGCGTGGAAATTTTACACTAGTCCAAAAATGTAAAAAAAAATAATCAAGGTATAGATATGCAAAAAGATGTGTATTTTAAAAATCTGGAAATGTTTCTTCTAAATAAAAGTAAAATGTATTAAAAGTAATTAACACGTTCGAAACTCGCTGGAAGCCGATTTGCCGGACTGTCCTATCCCAGGCAGACGGGAATTCGAATAATGGAGAGGTATGACACTTGCGTTGTCTTGAATTTTGTTTGTAGCAAAAAGCTTTCCTTTTTAAATGCATGATATTTCATGTGTCAGCAATAACAGTATGTGCATTAGTAACAAGTTTTTTTTGTTTGTTTTTTTCCCTGTAAGGATTAGTTTTTACCAGACGTTGAAGTAATGTGGTATTTCTGAAGACATCAAAAACGTCAATTAGTAAGTAGTTTAATATTTCTTTCTTATTTTGATCCAGATTATTCCAAATTTCTAGAAACAAATTTGCTAATGCATAAATATAAAGCCCTGATCCCACTAATAACAATTCACTTACCTTTCAAACTGATTTTTAAATCATCGTAAAACACTTTAAGAAACTTAGAATACATTCTTGTTTCTCAACTCGCAAGTTTTTTATTTCTGTTTTCAATTTGTGAATAAATAAAATCTTCCCTTTGAGCCCGAGCCCGACCGAGTCCGAAAACTCATATAAAAATTGAGCCCCAGCCCGTTTCGGGCCTTTGAAATTGAATGCAGTAAAAAACTTTATAGGTTACAATTAATAAAACTTTCGCTATTAATTTCATATGATATATTTTTAATTAGAAAGAATAAATTTCGTTTACGTTCCTAATAGTATAATCGAACAAGAACTCAGCGATATAAATTCTAATTTGAGGAAATATAAGCAGACGTTTGTAAAGTTCATAAAATATTAAAAGTTCAAATTTTTCAATATTTTGCTTTTCATCCAAATCATATGAAATTTTATATCTATACATAAATCTAAATCTAAGAGAGAAACTATTTTGTCAAAATTATCTTTTGTTGCTGATAATTTAAAATTTTACACCAATTTTACAAAGAAGATGGCAACCAAAGCACATTTTATGTGTGCATTTAATAATAGATTTCATGCTTACCAATAATACACGATGATTTTCAGCAAAATCAATAGATGTTTCCTTCTGTCATCACCATTCCCAGTCTAGAACTGCATACGTAAATAAACATTATTATAAAAGCATGATTAGTTTTACGGAGACATCTTGCGTAAACTGGAAGTTTATCATAGAAAATCCATTTAGTATTTTAGTCCAATTTAAATAGATCCAATCAATTTCAGATTGATCCAATTTATATCTTATTCCTCTAATTTCAGAAATGATTCAAAATCTTTACTGTAGCTTTTAAAAACTGCTTATAATGATCGGAACATACATAAAATTGGAATTATTGTTTATCCGTTTCATGAGTAAAGTACCTATATTCATAAAATGCTGAAATGATTGAATGAAACCAGAATTTACAAAAAATTTATTTGAAAATAAGTAAAAGCTTTTCCTTACGTAACATAATAAAGGAATAGTTTTCATTCCAAAATTCTGGTGCCAATGTTTCATTTAGGTATTAAAATTAAGTGGTCCAAAAATGAATCTCACCCTTTAAGGAGCTATACTTGTATCCTTTAAGATTCCATATTATCTCTGATCGTGGAAAGACATTGTGGTTTGCTCTTTTTTATATAAAATATTACTTCTAATTTACTTCAAAGAAGTTTTGACATATAAAAATTGGCAGACATATTCATAGACATATTATGTAGACTATACAAATCTGATATACCGTATATTTCGGAGTATAACGCGCTCCTGTGTATAAAGCGCATCTGAACTTCCAGATTTCTATTTTTTTAAATATTTGTAAAGAAACGTGCATGAGATACACAGGAGGAAACAAAATAAAGATTATTGTAAAGTATAATAACTATTACTTTTTATGTAATCTGATAGAGAAAGTTATTTTTTTGTAAATAAATAACACATTTATTAAATTAGAAATCAGTTATTATGATGATATGTTTATTTTCTGAATTTTTAAACTTTTATTTTTATAATCAACGTATAACACGCACTTATAAATCTTGATTATTTTCTTCTATCAAAAATGAGCGTTATACGACGTAATATGCGGTACTTAACAAATTTGTGTTTAACTCTTTTAAATATCTTGAATCAAAATAGAAAAAAAAATATTAAATGACATATTATTTAATGGTTATGATCCCTTCAAAATTGTCATGTTATTTCAGAACGTGGAAGAAAGTGTTACAGATATGATTGTTTATAAGAAACTAATCGTTTCAGAGAAAAAATAAATTCAGTACACTGCTGCCATATGAAATGTCATGTAAACTTAACTTCAAAAGTAATACATCCAACAAAATATAAGACAACTCAAGTGGCATATCCCCCCATTATTCGAGTTTCAGTCTGCCTGGGTAAGTACAGTCTGTCAAACCAGGTTCCAAAAAATTTCAAATGCGTCACAGATTTTTAATTTTTTTTCGTCACATCTGATATGTTCAGGAAGGTTTCAGATATATTCAGGAAGGTTTCATTACGAATCGGAAAGGTTCCGTGTTTTAGCCGAAACATTTTTCTGATCCAATCAGAAACCTTTCTGTTAGTATCGTGCAGCACAGGTCTCCGTTACTTTCAGAAACGTTTCTGAAATTTTTTTACAGTGTAGTATGATTTTAAAGCACAGCCAGAGCTCTACAAAATGGAAAAAAAAATCTGGTAGCCAGAGCAAAAATTTCTAGTCGCCAGTAAAAATATTAACCCCCTCCCTGCCGTTGTCAGTATTTGCCCAATTTTTTATTTAATCATGGATTTTCTAAAAACTAGTAAAATTATTTTATGAATTGATTGAAAAAGTATAATTATGAGCATGGTAATAATATATCTTGAATTGCCTTAACTCTTCAACTCAGTTAATAAATTAATTTAGAAAGTTAATAAAAATTACGTTTTTCGACAGAACTTTAAAAAAAAAAAAAAAAAAATCTGAAAATAAAATTAAACCTAGGTGCATTATAAAGTTTGACTGAATAAACTATTCAACATCATAAGAAGAACAATTGTTTTAACTAAAATATTTTTTTTTATGAGAAAATTATTTTGAAAGAAATTACTTAGGTTGACCAATGTCCTTAAAGTGTCCTAATTTATATAACAATTTACAAAAACATTTTTTTTTTGTAATCATAGTTCCTCGAAATCTGCATTTTTCTTTATTTTTGCTTAACTATTGTCATATGAGCTTGTGCATGTCTGCATTTCTTTAAATCCAAAGTATCAATCATTTATAGCTTTATCTGGTGATCAAATAAACCATTAAAATAATATAATCATTAGATCATTAAATATTGATGCTTCCAGTCACATGTTAAAATATTTTAGTCACCAATGGTGACCTGGTGACCGAATTCATTGAGCTCTGACATACTTGCAGTAAATCTGAATTTGTATTTCACGTTTTAAAATACTCTGAATCAAAATAAGAAAAAGTATTAAATGCCATGATTTTAAGTTTTTGATTACTTCGAAACTGCCACATAATTTCAAAGTGGGTGAGACACTAATCAGTTCAGAGAAATTCAGTACTAATATAAATCATTTTAAACGCATGAAATGTCATGTAAACAAACTATAAAGATGAAAGCCCCTTGTTTCAAGCAAAATATAAGATAACTATAATGATATATCATATAAATATTCGAATGTCTGTCTGGGAAAGGACAGTCTGTAAAACCAGGTTCCATAAAGTTTGGAATGAGTCCCAAATTTTTCATTTATTTTTCTTCATGCCTATAATAATTTAATTTCAATCATTAATTTTTATCAATTGATGTTATCAGTTTTCAATGATATTTGTTAGAATATTCATGGTTTTTTTATGGACGTTTGATGAAACAAAATAGATAATTTATTAATCAAACATAGATTTATTACACTTTTTAATGTACGTTACATCAAGCAATACAAAAAAAAAAAAGGAAAAAAAAAAACCCTATAACTTATTAAGCTTTTAGTTGCTGAGAAAAACATTGGTTGATCACCACTGGGGCACACACTCACCACTATTCTCTAATACTAATTTTGGCATTATTTATGACTGAAATTTTGCGTTTCAATACGGTGACAATTACTATTAAGAAACAGTGGTGACAGCATGCCTTTGAGGTAATAAGAGTTTGAAAAAAAAACCCGTCAAATTACTTTACAAATTTGATAAAATCTGGTAGCCGGCAAAAAATTTAAGCCGCCTGTAACCCCCCCCCCCCCCCCCCAACCTCCCTCGCCCCGTCATTGATTATCAAAAAGCACATTTTTTTTTTTTGTGAATTATTTGTGAAATAATAATAACAAGTATGTAGTTTAGAATTATTAGTTACATAGTTTAGAATTACATAATTTAGAAAGTTAATATAAACAAAGTTTTTAAATAAAATTTGGTATATCTCTAAAAAAAAAAAAAAAAAAAAAGAAAGAAAGAAAGAAAGCAATACTGTAACTGCTAAATTATCAGAAACGCTTAAGGAATGCTGAATGTTTCAAATATCCGGATAGTTGAGCGCTACAAAATCTATATCTGATAAGAGGTGCATTATTAATTTTATTAAAATTAATTATTCTTGAAATTTTAATTATTTTTTATATATTTATTTCAAATGAATTACTTATACTCACTTATATGTTATTATTTCTTAAAATGAATGTGATAGATTAATCAATTTCAGTACTGCACATCAATTTCTGTATGATTTGTAACTTAGAAAATAAATTGACCATTTTTTTGCTTTGTATCTAATTTTAGATGCCACAGAGGCTGGATTGGCAATATTCCTTACTGTTTTATAGAAACCTACCTTCTCCCCTCCACATTATAATCACATGAAATGCTGACTAGAGTTGAAAAGAATGACGTTTTCTGTGCATGAGATGGAAAATGCCTTTTAAACTTCGTTCTTCCATTAAAAGTGCGAGAAGAGAGAAATATCACTGTTTGCCGCGCACGAGTAGAGATGTACGAGAGGAAAAACCCGTTTGTGCTCATTTTTAGTTTTGGTATAAAAAAAATCCAAGCCAGATTAAATAACTTGGTTGCCAGGTGACCGTATTTGTCAAGCACTGGGTGAGATATAAGGAGAAATATTCTATTTGATCCTGACGCTTTGATATGGTCAGTGTCCGTAGCATAAAGAAGTCGTTGGATATATTTTGTCGATCTTCGCTTTCTGTTTGAGGTCCTTTTCCAGAATTACTGGAAAACAGAAAACAAATACCACGGAGAAAGAGATATGTTATTATTTTACATATGTTATATATATATATATATATACATGGTATTGCCTTCACGTTAGCCACACGTCTATAAGTGTTTTTCTAGCAAAAATCTTATTGTTGTTAAGAAAATACCTTATGATCGCAATATTTTTAGTGCAATTCGTACTTCTATATCGTTATTATTTTTTTAAAGAATTTTTATACGCTGTTAGTTAATTTGACTTGTCTCATGTATATAAATATGGAATTTTATAATCGATTTTTTATACTCTTCCTAATATACTAGAATTATAAAAATTATGTGCATAGGTGGGTTTCCGATGATAATACATCATTTTAACATTTGTAGAATTTAATTATAAATTAATTTACTAATTTTAAGGTATTTTTTTTATTATTCGGACGGAGATGATAAATAGACAAATATTCTTTATGGTTACAGCTGTATCCGAGTTACAAGATCAATGAAATTAATATGCGCGAAACCCACGCTCGGTAAAATATGCCACTGCAATAATGAAACATTTTTAACTCTAAAATGTAGAAAGTAAAATGTAAATAAAACTTAAAGAGTAATATTTTTTTAAATACGCTTTAGAATTACTACTTTAATATTAATAAATTATGATTATATATTGAGCAAACAATTTAGAGTTCCTGAATAGATAGTTTAAATAATCCTCTTTTTCTTTTCTGTTGCCATTCCTTAAATAAGAAACAGAGCAAAAATTATAATTTTTAATACATTTACTCGTCCATGCTTTCTATCAAGCATAAATCAAAACGGAGAATTTTCCATAATCGGGGTCGACGCTAAATTAAAGTATTGTAATGAAAATTTTTTGGAACTTTATGAATTGCAGTCATGAAATTAGGCGTGATTTTTAAGATAAATATTGAATGCTTATAAAAGAGTGTTTTTTAATAATAATAATAATAATAACTAATTTAACTTTTACGCTTATTAAAATTTATACAGACTTTCTGTTCATTCAGTACTTAGAATACGTCAAAAAATAAAAATCAATTTTTTGAAAGTTTCAAATGTCCTAACAGATTTTGTAAAAGATTCATCTTAACTGAACTTGTAACTCTATTTTTTTTTTCAGGAAAATTCATGCATACACTCGCAGTTTTTTTTTAAAAAAAACGTGGTTTTATTCCCTTTATAGCATTGTTTCTTCCAAACTCGCTTTTATCTTTCCTTAGAGATTGTCCTCTGTGATCCCTAATCTACGTGGGTGAGTTTTTTTAAGATGATATCTTTTATGTTTCATCCAGTCTTCTGTGTGTCGTTTATGCATCTTTAAATTTATGAGATTTGGAAAAAAGATATTTTTGTAGGTTCACTTTTTTTTCTGCATGTCCATTGTAACGTTCCCTTTCTAATCTCAGGATAAATGAATGTTTAAAAAATATAAATTTAATAAGAGATGTGTTTTGTTCATGAAGTTCACACTCATTAGCAAGTGTTTAGAGTATCTTTAACTTGATTTGATCGAATTCTCCCAGAAACGCTTCTACGAAATGCATTTATCCTTTGTTGTAAAAGTTGGTAGCGTATAAATAATACTTGAGATAAATAGCATACAGAAATGAATTGATAATAGATTATCTTTCACAAAAGGACAATGGTGCAACAATTGTTTTTTCAATGACCGTAGTGCTTTTATCAAAATTGAGGAAATGTTTTTGTAAGGTTAACTTTTTATCTCAGGATAAATGAAAGATTAAAAATTTAAATTTAAAAAAAGATGTGTTTTGTTCATGAAGTTGATACTGATTATATCAAGTGTTTCGAGTAGCTTTAACTTGATTTGATCGAATTATCTCACAAAGACTTCTATCAAATGCATTTATCTTTCGTTGTAAAAGCTGGAAGCGTATAAATTATATTTGAGATATATAGCATACAGAAATGAATTGATAATAGATTCTCTTTCACAAAAGGACAATGGTGCAACAATTGTTTCTTTCCATGGTCGTAGTGCTTTTATCACTATTGAGGTAACGTTTTTGTAAGGTCCTTTGTAAAATTCACGTTTTACCTGAAGATAAATGAATGTTTAAAATTTTTTAATTTAATCAGAGATGTGTTTTGTTCACGAAGTTCACATTAATTAGCAAGTGTTTCGAGTAACTTTAACTTGATTTGTACGAATTCTCTCACACAGGTATCTATCAAATGCATTATTCCTTTGTTATAAAAGTTGTAGCATATAAATTTCATTTGAGCTAAATAACATACAGAAATGAATTTATAGTAGATTATCTTTCACAAAAAGACACTGATGCAATAATTATTCTTTCCATGGCCGTAGTGTTTTTATCACTATTGAGGCAAAGGTTTTGTAAGGTTCACTTTTTATCTCAGGATAAATGAATGACTAAAAAAATTAAATTTAAGAAAAGATGGGTTTTGTTCATGAAGTTCACATTGATTAGCAAGTGTTTCCAGTAACTTCAACTTGATTTGTTCGAATTCGCTCACAAAGACTTCTATCAAATGCATTTATCTTTTGTTGTAAAAGCTGGAAGCGTATAAATTATATTTGAGATATATAGCATACAGAAATGAATTGATAATAGATTCTATTTCACAAAAGGACAATGGTGCAACAATTGTTTCTTTCCATGGTCGTAGTGCTTTTATTACTATTGAGGTAACGTTTTTGTAAGGTCCTTTGCAAAATTCACGTTTTACCTCAAGATAAATGAATGTTTAAAAAATTTTAATTTAATCAAAGATGTGTTTTGTTCACGAAGTTCACATTGATTAGCAAGTGTTTCGAGTAACTTTAACTTGATTTGTTCGAATTCTCTCACACAGGTATCTATCAAATGCATTATTCCTTTGTTATAAAAGTTGTAGCATATAAATTTCATTTGAGCTAAATAGCATACAGAAATTAATTTATAGTAGATTATCTTTCACAAAAAGACACTGGTGCAATAATTATTCTTTCCATGACCGTAGTGCTTTTATCAAAATTGAGGAAACGTTTTTGTAAAGTTCACTTTTTATCCCAAGATAAATGAATGCTTAAAAAAAATTAATTTTATAAGAAAAGTGTTTTGTTTATGAAATTCACACTCAGTAGCAAATGTTTCGATTAGCTTTCACTTGATTTGATCGAATTCTCTCACAAAGGCCTCTATCAAATACATTTATCCTTTGTTGTAAAAGTTGGTAGCGTATAAATTATATTTGAGATAATTAGCATACAGAAATGAATTGATTATAGATTATATTTCACAAAAAGACACTGGTACAACAATTATTTCTTTTCATGGCTGCAGTACTTTTATCAAATTTGAGGAAACTTTTTTGTAAAGTTCACTTTTTTCCCAAGTTAAATGAATGTTAAAAAAAATTAATTTGATAAGTGTTGTGTTTATTAAAATTCACACTCAGTAGCACGTGTTTCGAGTCTCTTAACTTGATTTGACTAAATTCTCTCACAAAGGCTTCTATCAAATACATTTATCCTTTGTTGTAAAAGTTGGTAGCATTTAAATTACACTTGAGATAAATAGCGTACGGAAATGAATTGATAATAGATTATCTTTCACAAAAAGACGGTGGTGCAACAATTATTTCTTATTTTGGATAAATGAATGCTTAAAAAATATAAATTTAATAAGAGATGTGTTTTAATCAGGAAGTTCACACTCATTAGTAGGTGTTTCGAGTAGCTTTAAATTGATTGATCGAATTCTCCCACAAATGCTTCTACGAAATGCATTTATCCTTTGTTGTAAAAGTTGGTAGCGTATAAATTATACTTGAGATAAATAGCGTACAGAAATGAATTGATAATGGATTATCTTTCACAAAAAGACACTGGTGCGACAATTGTTTCTTTCCATGGCCGTAGTGCTTTTATCACTATTGAGGCAACGGTTTTGTAAGATTAACTTTTTATCTCAGGATAAATGAAAGATTAAAAATTTAAATTTAAAAAAAAAAGTGTTTTGTTCATGAAGTTGACACTGATTATATCAAGTGTTTCAAGTAGCATTAACTTGATTTGATCAAATTCTCTCACAAAGGGTTTTATCAAATACATTTATCCTTTGTTGTAAAAGTTGGTAGCGTATAAATTATATTTGAGATAAAAGAGCGTACAGAAATGAATTCATAATGGATTATCCTTTCATAAAAGGGCAATGGTGCAACAATTATTTCTTCCCATGGATGTAGTGTTTTTATCACTATTGAGGCAACGGTTTTGTAAGGTTCACTTTTTATCTCAGGATAAATGGATGATTTAAAAAATTAAATTTAATAAAAGTGTTTTGTGTTTGTTCATGAAGTTCACACTGATTAGATAGTGTTTCGAGTAACTTTATGTAACTTGATTTGTTCGAATTCGCTCACAAAGACTTCTGTCAAATGCTTTTGTTGTAAAAGCTGGAAGCGTATAAATTATATTTGAGATAAATAGCATACAGAAATGAATTGATAATAGATTCTCTTTCACAAAAGGACAATGGTGCAAAAATTGTTTCTTTCCATGGACGTACTGATCGTATATTGAGGCAACGTTTTTGTAAGGTAGTTTGTAAGGTTTATATTTTATCTCAAGATAAATGAGTGTTTTAAAAAAAATTATTTAATAAGAGATGTGTTTTGTTAATGAAGATCACACTGATTAGCAAGAGTTTCAAGTAACTTTAACTTTATTTGTTTGAATTCTCTCTCACAGGCATCTATCAAATACATTTATCGCATGTTATAAAAGTTGGTAGTATATAAATTTTAGTTGAGTTAAATAGGGTATAGATATGAATTGCTAATAAATTCTCTTGAACTGAAAGACAATGGTGCAACAATTACTTCTTTCCATGGCCATAGCACTTTTATCAATATTGAGGAAGCGTTTTTGTAAAGTTCACTTTTTATCTCAAGATAAATGAATGTTTAAAAAAGTACATTTGATAAGAAATAGATTTTGTTTATGAAGTTCATCTGATCGAATTCTCCCACAAAAGCTTCTACGAAATGCATTTATTCTTTGTTGTAAAATTTGGTAGCGTATAAATTATATTTAAGATAAATAGTGTACAGAAAGGAATTGATAATTGATTCTCTTTCACAAAAGGACAATGGTGCAACAATTGCTTCTTTCCTTGGCCACAGTGCTTTTATCACTATTGAGGCAACGTTTTTGTAAAGTTCCTTATACGGTTCCCATTTTATCTCTGAATAACTGAATGTTTAAAACAAATAAATGTAATTAGAAATGTGTTTTGTTCCTCAAGTTCACAATAGTGTTTCGAGTAGCTTTAACTTGATTTGACCGAATTTTCTCAAAAAGATTTCAATCAAATACATTTACTTTATTGCAAAAGTTGGTAGCTTATAAATTTTATTTGATATAAATAGCGTACAGATATGAATTTATAATAGATTATGTTGCACAAAGGAACAACGGTGCAACGAGTATTTCTTTCCATGGTCTTAGTCCCTTTATCACCATTGAGGCAACCTTTTTCGAAATATATAAATCAGCAAATCTGTAGCTTAAGAAAAAGTTATCACGGGAAACTTTGAGTAATTTTATTTAATGAAATCTTAAAGTGTTTAGAATATGCCCTTAATACCGTTTTATATGTTCCACCTAATATTTCAGTCGTGCAAGCCAGTTTAAGGAACATGTGCCACGTGAAATTTTAAACACGTTTGAAATTTGAAGACACTTGAAACAAGTTTTTAGAATCGGTGTAGATTCTTTCGCTTAATCTGTTTAAGCTATCGAAGTTTTTAAAAAAAATTAAATTAGATTTTTTTAATTGCAGGACACGCTTTATAAAAACTCAAATATTCAATAATTTAGATTTTTTAAAGAGTTTTGACAATGAAAAATTAGCGCCAAATATTTACCTCTAACTTCAAACAGCGTCATTTTGTGAAATAAGTTTTAGGTTTTGCCTCCAACTAATTTAATATATTCATCTGAATAATCATCTTAGAAAAAAAAAATCATGTGATTTTTTTTTGTTTCAGATAATTGTTAAGAATCCAATCATCTACCCTTTGAAAATCCATGCGCATATCTATCTATGTAACCTCAAAAACTCGAAAACTACAGGGCACAGGGCTACGAAATTTGGCACACGGGTTGCTGGTAGGGGGCCTATGAACGATTGGGGCACAAAATTCGGAAATTTTTCATTGATTTTTTTTATTTTATGTTTTTGCCTTTTTTATGTTCAACCTGTAATTGCGTGAGTTCAAACCAGTTCCAAATGTTTACTGAAATGTAAGATATACATATTACGTACGCCACGCTGCAATACTAAGAAGCTGTAGCGGGTATTACCATAATTCTTTTACCTCGCATGCAAATAATTAGAGATGATTTAATTGCGCTTAATTATTAGCTTTTTTTAAAAAAATAAAGAAAAGCATTTTATCACAAACATCAACAAAACTTTTTATTCTATTTATTCCCTTACTCCAGAGATATCGTTTTATCGTCTGCTGCCATAGTAATATGATAAATTAAGTTTCATTAAAAAAAAAAAATTCACAGCAGTAGAAATATATTTTTCTACACATTACATAGATACATTTGGTTGTACTGATTTTTATTTTTTATTTTGGTTTTAGAATTAAATTCATGAACTCCCGTGCGTAGAACGGGTTAAACAGCTAGTCTACACTGTAAAAAAAAGACAAATGTTTCTTAATCTATGAAAATATAACATAACCACGAGCGAAAATATACCATACCCTCTTACGAATAACCGACGAATCCGAAAAGCGTTTTTTATCATTAGAAACCTCCGAAACTAATATATTGCGAGATTTAAAGAAACATTCATAAAAACAAAGTTTTATTTTCTGCCACAGGTTTTCGGAAACCTTTTTAAGTAAGTTTTGATGTGCATTAATCGGTTTTTTGAAGCCGCAGTACCGGTTTCAGAATGCTATCCAATCCCAATTAAACATTTTCAGCTGCGTAATTAAATTTATACTTGTAACAATAACGAAATAATGTTAATGTTAATGTTAATAGTAACGCTGTAAAACATGTTTGTTGATTATGAGAACGTTTTACAATATAAGAACACACATTTTACCAGACAATTAAATACACTAAACCAACATGAGTGAAAAATTGACCTGGGCCAGGACTCGAACCTGGGACCTTCAGAGTACCGTGCTGATGCTCTGTAGGTCAATTTTTCAGATAATTTCTCTGAATGTTTAAATATATTCTATACAGATTGTATACAGAATATATCTGATAGATTCTGATCAGACCTGATAGATCTGATATTTCTATATAGATTCTATTCTATATAGATATTTCAGATAATTTCTCAGATAACAGGTCAATTTTTCACTCATGTTGGTTTAGTGTATTAAAATAAATTAATCAGACGTAGTTTTTATGTTTTAATATATATATATATATAAATGAGAACGTTTACTTGAGAAATGATACCATATTACAAACAGATATTCCGGTTTGAAAAAACTGGTTAATACACTGTAAAAACTACTCGGAAACGTTTCCGAAAACCTGTCGTAGCAAATGAAATTTCATTTTTACAAATTCTTCTTTAAAACTCGAAATATATTGTTTTTTGCTGTTTCTAGAGATAAAGAACGATTTTCGAAAAAGTTAGTAAGCGTGGAAGGGATTATTGTATGTATATTTCGTGGTTATATTTTCCTAGCATAAGAAAAGTTTGTATTTTTTTTAAATGTAGTCTTAAATTTTATACGCCGGAAATTACGGTAAATAAAGAAATTATTTAAAACATCTTTATTTTAAAATGTATATTATACAGTTTTCATATATCATACAAATAAAACATTTTCGTTGACATTTAATTTTTGAATTATTATTTCAAAATCTACTAATTGAAAGTTCTAAAGTTAATTTAAATGTATCGAATTACGAAATACTGTATGAATATTATAAACTTCAGTTTATTCATCACTAAATGTTAAATTGAAATTAGGAACTAAAATCACGTATTATAAAATTCGATCGTTCAAACACAGTCAAGTATCGATATGTGGAACTCCCGATACCATGAATAAATCAGTTTTCAATAGCGTCTTTATACAATTGTATTATTTTTCTAGTTTAATGATTTCCAATGTTATAAACTTTTGTCTATCTAGTAGTTTTTTTCCCATTTAGGTTTAAGTATAAAATATCGACAATTTAATTCGATTTTACGGAATTCTTATTAAATGTATTATCCTTTTCTGACATACTTTTGCTTTTTAAATGAAATCTTATGTAAACGTAAATTTTTAATCTTCAGATGTGTTCAAATAAAAGAATAACCTTAAAAAAGTACCCTTTCATTTTCAATATGATATTCCAGTAAATAAATAAATAAATAAAAGGTTGATCTTTATCGATGATAATCATTGTTCTTGAAGTATGATTCACTCTGTAAATAAACACCAATTAAAAGAATAAACATTATTAAAAATTTGAATTAAAAAAAAGTCCTTCCGGCCTGTACCGGGAGGAAAAGGCAGCTTTCCTATATCTTCGTTTTAAAATTTTAGCTAATGTTACACGAAAACAGCAAGCTAAAATGCAAAGAAACGTTTACAAAAGATTCGTTAATACTGAATTTGAATAAGAAATTCGCCAAATTATTGAGCAATAGCCAAATTGGCTTCATTTATGAAGACTTATTTTGATCGCCAAATTTGGCGATATTTCGCCAAATATCGCCCAATTTTGCCAATTTTGTCGCCAATGTCGCCAATTTTGGCGTTAACGGATATGAATATATAGTTTTATGCGTATGATTGGGAAAATTATTACAACAATGAAAGAAAATAATTTGCGAGTAATCGCGTTAATGTGCTGTTTTGTTTCAAAATGTCAGCCACCCTAGAATTTCAAACTGCTCTATCTCAGCCATTTTTTAAGATAGAGGTAAACCAAAAAAAGCTCTGGAATCCTTGTATCAAGGCCTAACACGTAATTAAAAAATAAATTTGAATTTTTAAATTTTTTGTATATTTATTTTTGATTTTAAGTTATTTTACATCTTTAAATGGCCGCCATCTTGAAACAAGATGGCGGACCAAGCTGGCCAACGAACTCGGTCGAGACATTAGTGACCTTAATACACACAATTAGTTTCATCAAAATCGATTCATAATTACGGGCGTTATCGTATGACATAGGTCAGATATATATATATATATATATATATGAAAGGATAAAAATAAACCCTTTTTAAAATGCAAAATAAAAAATTTAAATCCTAAAACATTTATTCTAACTTATAAATCTAAGGCTTAAATCTAATCTGCCCCTGTGATCTTTGTTTCTCAGCCTCACAAATATTACTTTCATCTATCAATTTCGACATCTCTTTAAGTTTTAAAAGTGATGAGTTTGCATTTCTTGCAGCAATCTGTGGGGTGCGGCTCCCAGGCACGGCCAAGCCTTGGTGTCGGCATAAGACCCCAGACATCAGTCAAAAGCTAACTAACCAATTAAAATAAATGATCCTCCCAATTTGACTCTTTCTCCCTCTGCTGGAAAATATCCTAAATTCTGATTAAAACCCCATGCAAGGTCGAAGAAGACGGAATTTTGGCACATTTGAGCGGTCAGCCAAACCCTCGGCCATGTAGTTCTCAAAATTTAACGTAAATGGCTCGCGGGACCTCCGACTGAACGCGCGAAGATGTCTGTACGAAGGAAGGTTTCAATAAACGAGTTCGATCTGTCCAGAGGTCCCGAGTCCAACTTATTTGTATGTTTCTGTAAAGTATTAGTCTCCCAAGTCGTCCCCGGATAATTCGTTACATTTTATAAAGTCGGCATGACGGTCGCCTACTTCGGGAAAATCCCAGCCTTTCTTCCAGAACTTGATAAAGGACAAAATCCACTTGTGCCATGAAAAATTCGGATAGTTTCAGAGTTGTGTCGGCGCAATCGACCCACGAACAATCTTAGAATATTGCCTGTAATTAATGTGACATTCGATTGGAGAAAGAGAACGATGTTTTTGAGCATACCTTTGCGGATACAAACTCCCTTTTCGTGTTTCGTCGCCTGGCTACACTCGGAAATATCATGAGACTGCTGAAAAATAATGAGTACCGGGTCCTTATAGTCTTTCAAGAAAGTGCATTTTACCATCAAGAACTTTTATTGTGTATAAAAACTGAATATAGTCACCTAGAAAAGAAAAATACTTTTCCCCCCGATGGCCGGTAAAAAAGAACTTTTTTTTTTCTCCAACATCAAATTATTTTACTTAGTGTGCTTACTCGCCAGATAACATTCAAATAATTTTCGTATTCATCTGAGAAAAACCGAAAATAAACATCCTTTATGCTGAAATTTATTTGCTATATTTCTGGTCCTCAACCAAGAAACTTTTTTTTTCCTCACTCTGTTATCGTCAAAAAGAAACTTATCTATTGGCAAACCGCATCAATTTATTAACTTTAGACTCACTGAAGATCAAATTGAATCTTTCGAAAAACTCTTTTATACCTCATCCTCAACATATGTAGGTCATAGAGACAGCTGATTTTCAAGATCGCGCAAACTGATACAGAACTGAAATATTTATCTGTGTCCTTCGTGATCTGTGTGATCCCGACTTTAAATTTTTGTTGTTAGAACTAAGTAAGAAAAGGAAAAAACATTCAGTTTTCATTTATTTTTTAAATCTTTTTTTTTCTTTCAGTTGAGCACGTTAAACTAATGTGATTCATGATGCACTGAACCGACCACCGGAAAATGTTATTTATTTACCTTTAGTGAACAAGTACCGATAATGATCTGGGTCAGAAAAAGCCCTGTGTTTTATTTTATTTTATTTTATTTTGTTTGTGTGTGTGGGTGTGTTAAAGCAAATTGGATATTTTTATCCACAGGTAAGTTTTATTGCTATAAAAATTTCCATCTGAATGGTTTTATAGAAAAAAAGTACAAAGCTTGATTACATTCTTTTTAATTTCTTCATTTAAGTGTTTGAAAGTAACTGATATTTTTTAATTGAAGCTTAATTTTTTTAAATATTTTATTAAGTTTTTGTATTAAAAGTAATTAATCCACAATACAGATTTCTTTTACGTTATTTCTATTATGAAAAGGTGTTATTAAAAATCAATTTTGTTAAATGAAGCAATATTTTACTTTATTTATTTGCTTAAAAAATTAATATTAAAGTTATTCCTGGAAATATCAAAAGTTAAAAAAGAAAAAAAAATGCTGTTATCAATGTATAGTTTTTGAAAGTTCAAAAGTAGATTTTTCTAAAATATCACAGTTGGGTTAAAGGGATTTTAGAAGTTTTAAGCAAATTTAAATTTATTATTTTAAAATTTTATTAGCTTTATTTTTTCTTTTAAAGTTGAAGTTATTAAAGTTATAAGAAATTGGGGAATGACCAGCTATGCACATTAATTGTGATAAGTTTTGATAACAGTAGTTTTCTTTTCTTTTTCATGAGGTGAAGCATACGTGCGATCACCAAAAAAATAACTGCAGTTGAATTTAATGTTTATGGTATTATAAATAAATGGGTTGAACTAGTTACTTTTATGAATGCTTTCCAGTAAGAAGACTTAAACATACAACATTTTTGTTTATTTTTACAACTTTTTCCATATAAGAGTGAAACAGAACAGAAAATAGCTATAAAGCTATGAAATGATACATTTGCGCAGTGATAGTTCAGTGTTTTTATCATTTTATTCACCAAGTATTTTTCATCAAGTTTTTACCCAATTTTTCCAGGTGAATTTTTTTTAATTTGTAAATATATTATTATTATTATTTTTAGATTTTGTGTGTGTTTAATTATTAGCTATAGTACTTATTCATCATTACAGTTCGTTTCTTTTTATATGAAAATATATTTTTATTGAACTGTTGGAGATACCAATCAGATTGGCAGTATTTTTAAAAATATTTCATGTAAGTAAGTAATGTATGTTGTGTTTCCAGTGCATTTATTCAATATTTTTATATTTTATATTATATTATTTTTACCATTTCCTTTTTTATTACTCATATCACCCCTTTATTACCCATATCACTTTTTAATTCAAATATCGTGACCCATCATTCCCTGTGTTGGTTAAACCCCAACCAGTTTTTAAAGGTAAAATTTGAAGGCCCCGTCCTTACCATTTTAAATATTCAAAATAAATTCAATTCATTAACCAATCGGTTTAGGCATGACCTTGGTGAACCCACTTTTACCGTGGTAAGTCCAATAGTGTCTAAATCCACCCATTCAATTTTTAAAGATGACCATGGTTCCATTCCATTAAATCTTTAATCCCACATTTTTTTTTAAAGTTTTTGAGTTGGTTAAACTCCAACCAAAAACACCCCTGTGCAATCAAAGAGGATTCAGTTATGTACATGTACAAATGTGGCGACTGCTGATATTTTTGTAAGAATAGATCCATTAGTAAACAGAATTATCACCAGGTTGCCATGCACTTCTGAAACACTGTCCTTTTTTATTCATACCAGGTTTATTATTTTTTGTTTTATTAATTAATTTTTCCTTTGCCAGTAGTAAAACCCTTAAAAATAAAAAAGTTTTTGCTATTTGCATAAAAACTAGCAAGGAAAATTCGGAGCGTTCTGGCCTCAATTTTAAAGGAAAAATGTTCTGTGATTTATACTTGTCTAGAGCAGGAATTTTTTTTTTTTTCTTTGAGCTCACAGTGAGATGTAGTTGTAATTTATTATATTGCTGATCGGATTTATTGATGCCACTGGGGAAAACAAATACACCTCAGTTTGCAAAACAGTAAATTCCATTGCTTACAATTAAATTGCATCTACATCCAAAATAAAAATATCATGCTCAATTTTCTTTTTTTTTAATTTTTGCTAAAACCTCCTCGAGGTTTAGGATCTGCTAAAACCTCCAAAGGTTTAGGATACAAATAAAACTACTTACCTAACCAGTAGTCCCTGTAAATATACTCTATATCTTACACTTGTTATGTCCGCACCTGTTTTGTCCATTTTACAGTATATTCCATTATTTTTAAATATTTACATAATCTTTTAATTTTAACAATTTTATATTGCTGCAATTTTATTTTGCAATATTTTCAAGTTTTGAAAAAATGTGAATAAATAATTTCAAGTTTCTTTTTCATAATTTAACATTTTCAAGTATTTGTCTAATGTGAATATTTTACATATAAAGAACGTATATTTTTCAAATCAATTTCTTACGTTTATTATTATTATTTTATTATATTGATACCATATGTTTATATATTTTTGAATAACTATTTTTTATATTTAATTTTTGCACTTTTCACCTTAAAGTTATAATTTTCACAGAACTATATAATTTTTATAAAATATTTTGAAATTTTGTGCTGTAAGGACTTGAAAAAAATAGCACAAAAATGGCCAAAAAACTTTTAATCCATACAATTATGGCCAAAAGACAAACGACAAATTTATGGCTATTATTTTAATCTTTATCTTATTAGTATTTTTTTTCTCATATAGTTTTGTGGTAATATTACTGTATTATTGTTTTCATAGATTCCGTATGTTTTCTGGTATAATTATTATATTTTTCAAGTTTTTAATGTAAAGTTCGGTCAGATTGTCCCGAGAGCCATATCCCAAATTTAGAACTTTTTAGCATAAAACCATAAGATCTTACTGCAAAATTTTTCCTTAATTTTTATGCGTTGAAATTTAAATTTTAAATATCTTTTACAGCAGCAAAATTCAGCCCTCACTTTTTACCAATCTTAGTTCTAAATTTAACTTTAACTTATTTTGAAACTATACTCAATTAAACACTTCTTTTTAACTCACTTTGGCATTCTCGGTCTTCCGGGTGAGCTCCCCCAGTTTTGCAGGCAAATCTGGTGGATCTCATCTTGGAGGGGGGGGGGGATGTGAAAGGATAAAAATAAACCCTTTTTAAAATGCAAAATAAAAAATTTAAATCCTAAAACATTTATTCTAACTTATAAATCTAAGGCTTAAATCTAATCTGCCCCTGTGATCTTTGTTTCTCAGCCTCACAAATATTACTTTCATCTATCAATTTCGACATCTCTTTAAGTTTTAAAAGTGATGAGTTTGCATTTCTTGCAGCAATCTGTGGGGTGCGGCTCCCAGGCACGGCCAAGCCTTGGTGTCGGCATAAGACCCCAGACATCAGTCAAAAGCTAATTGACCAATTAAAATAAATGATCCTCCCAATTTGACTCTTTCTCCCTCTGCTGGAAAATATCCTAAATTCTGATTAAAACCCCATGCAAGGTCGAAGAAGACGGAATTTTGGCACATTTGAGCGGTCAGCCAAACCCTCGGCCATGTAGTTCTCAAAATTTAACGTAAATGGCTCGCGGGACCTCCGACTGAACGCGCGAAGATGTCTGTACGAAGGAAGGTTTCAATAAACGAGTTCGATCTGTCCAGAGGTCCCGAGTCCAACTTATTTGTATGTTTCTGTAAAGTATTAGTCTCCCAAGTCGTCCCCGGATAATTCGTTACATATATATATATATATATGGATATATCTATATATATAAATCAACATTTGGACGGAGGGTGGTTTTGGGGTCTGGGGGTCATGATCGGTGAAAATATATCGAAATTTTCCGGGAATGCTTTCCTCCGAACGGCTGCAATAGGTAGCTTTATACTTTTTTGTATTGAAAGCTACCTAATAATTAGTAGATATAAGTAACACAGATTCTTCTGTAAACACAAGGTTCATATCTCTGACAATAAATGAAATAAAATATTAGCTTTCCAAAAATGACTTTTTATTTTCATGTAATAGGCAAATATGTTAATCAATCAGTCAATAATTAAATAAACTGGATAATTATCATCAATGATGCTTATATTTCTGAAAATTATATAATTTACGATGAATTACAATAAATATTTAACGAAACTCAGTAATTTAAAACAATTTCTTAAATAACGCTCTAATCTAGGCAGGAATGAATGGCTCTGATGGTGAAAGTGATGTCAAATTTGAAAGAAAAAGTGCATTCTCATATAGACTCGAAAAGTGTGATGAATTAAAATATTTTGCCCAATACTCTGTAAATAATCATCACTTAATAAAAAGTAATTTATTTTTTAAGAAATTGAATGCTAAATAATTTAATTAAAAAAATTAAGCTTTAAAAAGTATTTTATATAATAATCTTGTTGCAGAAGTAATTATACAGCGTGTCCGAGACGAAAAGCCCTAATTTTAAACACTTATACGGAAGATAATAAACAACGAAGACAATTTTGTTAGGTGGTACGTGGTAGCTTAGATGGGGAAATTTACATTATGTAATAGCAATGACTTTTATTTCCACCACCATAATTTTCAAATATGTTTTACTTTATTATGTACGTTTTAATCTATATACAGGGTGCCCGATACGAAACGCCCTAATTTTAAACACTTATTACTGAAGATAATAAACAACGAAGACAATTTTGTTAGGTGGTACGTGGTAGCTTACATGGAGAAATTTACATTATGTAATAGCAATGACTTTTATTTCCACCATCATAATTTTCAGATATGTTTTACTTTATTATGTACGTTTTAATCTATATACAGGGTACCCGATACGAAACGCCCTAATTTTAAACACTTATTACTGAAGATAATAAACAACGAAGACAATTTTGTTAGGTGGTACGTGGTAGCTTACATGGAGAAATTTACATTATGTAATAGCAATGACTTTTATTTCCACCATCATAATTTTCAGATATGTTTTACTTTATTATGTACGTTTTAATCTATATACAGGGTGCCCGATACGAAACGCCCTAATTTTAAACACTTATTACTGAAGATAATAAACAACGAAGACAATTTTGTTAGGTGGTACGTGGTAGCTTACATGGAGAAATTTACATTATGTAATAGCAATGACTTTTATTTCCACCATCATAATTTTCAGATATGTTTTACTTTATTATGTACGTTTTAATCTATATACAGGGTGCCCGATATGAAACGCCCTAATTTTAAACACTTATTACTGAAGATAATAAACAACGAAGACAATTTTGTTAGGTGGTACGTGGTAGCTTACATGGAGAAATTTACATTATGTAATAGCAATGACTTTTATTTCCACCATCATAATTTTCAGATATGTTTTACTTTATTATGTACGTTTTAATCTATATACAGGGTGCCCGATATGAAACGCCCTAATTTTAAACACTTATTACTGAAGATAATAAACAACGAAGACAATTTTGTTAGGTGGTACGTGGTAGCTTACATGGAGAAATTTACATTATGTAATAGCAATGACTTTTATTTCCACCATCATAATTTTCAGATATGTTTTACTTTATTATGTACGTTTTAATCTATATACAGGGTGCCCGATATGAAACGCCCTAATTTAAAACACTTATTACTGAAGATAATAAACAACGAAGACAATTTTGTTAGGTGGTACGTGGTAGCTTACATGGAGAAATTTACATTATGTAATAGCAATGGCTTTTATTTCCACCATCATAATTTTCAGATATGTTTTACTTTATTATGTACGTTTTAATCTATATACAGGGTACCCGATACGAAACGCCCTAATTTTAAACACTTATTACTGAAGATAATAAACAACGAAGACAATTTTGTTAGGTGGTACGTGGTAGCTTACATGGAGAAATTTACATTATGTAATAGCAATGACTTTTATTTCCACCATCATAATTTTCAGATATGTTTTACTTTATTATGTACGTTTTAATCTATATACAGGGTGCCCGATACGAAACGCCCTAATTTTAAACACTTATTACTGAAGATAATAAACAACGAAGACAATTTTGTTAGGTGGTACGTGGTAGCTTACATGGAGAAATTTACATTATGTAATAGCAATGACTTTTATTTCCACCACCATAATTTTCAAATATGTTTTACTTTATTATGTACGTTTTAATCTATATACAGGGTGCCCGATACGAAACGCCCTAATTTTAAACACTTATTACTGAAGATAATAAACAACGAAGACAATTTTGTTAGGTGATACGTGGTAGCTTACATGGAGAAATTTACATTATGTAATAGCAATGACTTTTATTTCCACCATCATAATTTTCAGATATGTTTTACTTTATTATGTACGTTTTAATCTATATATAGGGTGCCCGATACGAAACGCCCTAATTTTAAACACTTATTACTGAAGATAATAAACAACGAAGACAATTTTGTTAGGTGGTACATGGTAGCTTAAATGGAGAAATTTACATTATGTAATAGCAATGACTTTTATTCCCACCATCATAATTTTCAGATATGTTTTACTTTATTATGTACGTTTTAATCTATATACATGGTGCCCGATACGAAACGCCCTAATTTTAAACACTCATACTGAAGATAATAAACAACCAAGACAATTTTGTTAGGTGGTACGTGGTAGCTTAGATGTGGAAAATTACATTATGTAATAGCAAGGACTTTTGTTTCAGGTTCTTAAAATCGGAAAAAATTGTAATTGACAACGCATTCTGAAAAATCACAAACCGTGTGGAGGTAGGACTCCTATAAGGGGAGCTGACGCATATCCATCTTGTTGCCCAAAATTACCGCCATATTGCAACCCAGCTCAGCATTAGTTTACCGCTAGAGCAGGTGTTTGCCGTTCCTGTCACTGTCGCTCGCCGTCCACCACTGCGGTAAGCTAACCGGTTTTAGCTTGGTGTTTGTTCTGTTGGGTTATTAAATGGCGGTATGATTCAGCCTGTACTATAACAGCTCTATGTGGAGGTATGCAGAATGGACCACATGAACGGGCTGGAGCACGCAATGCACCCAGAAAAAGGAATTGATTAAAGCTACAAAACATGTTTTGTTGAGTACATTTTTGTTGTTTTAACAAAATTCAAGTAAAATTGAACCATTTTACTTGAATTAACAAAACAGTTTGAACTGACGATACAAAAAATTTTTTTGGAATTGCAAAAAAAAAAAAAAAATTTGTTGATTCAAACAAAATTTTCATTGGCCTATATTTAAACAAAATTTTTTGTTGGGTCAACCAAACTTTTGTTGATTCAACAAAACTGTTTGCTGGGTGTGGTTGTGGTAAATTACCTGTATTTGAATTGTTCTGCTCGATTGCTTGTGGGGAAAATCGGAACGCTGATCAGCTGCATAAAAGAAAAACGTCATCGTGACATTGGATGATGTCAAAAAGGCTTGTGGTCCATTGGGGTCATATGGCAGGATGGAGCACCTCCACGCTGGCATGTGGGAGTACGGAACACATCGACTGCCGAATTCCCACAAAGATGGATTTGGAGAGGTGGTCCAATTCTCTGCCCATCGTCCTTAGACACCCTTCGTGCCACTAGTGGGGTACATGTAGACAGGATGTGATTGCACAAACAAAAATTCGTAACTATGTGTATCCATTGTTGTTTCAATCTTCTTAATGCAACGATTACATGTTGTACCAGTGGACGCATGCGAAGATTTCGTACTGCAGTCTAATATGTTTTAGCAATATCTCATATTTTTTTAGATGCAGGTTTAAACTTCTAAAGAAAAAGCAGTAAAAACTGACCGAAGATAGCAAACGCAAAAAGAAAATTATCAATCGTATTTGAACTGCATTGTGTGGTATTTATCGTATTTTAACTACATTGTAACGGTGACGTCATCTGTTTCGAAAGAAAAAGAACTACGGGATAAAGAAAAATAAATTGAGCATTTGAATTTGAATTTTGATTTTTAATCATAAATGTAAAATAAACCCGTGCAACAACTATATCCCACTTTATCTTTATTGAACTTTTTTTTTTTTCATAATCATTGTTGCAATATTTTATTTTTGTGGCGTTACTAATTTGAGGAAAACCTTTCAATTCATCTATGAAAACAATGCCGATTTAATTTTAATTAATTACAATTTTCAATCAAATGGCATGTTTTAACAAAATGTGAGTGTACTATGTCAGAAGACGCTTTAAAATCCTTTCATATGGTATCCCACTTACCGTTCTGAGTTTTTTATTTACTTAGAAAAAGAGATGTTGACAACAGAAATATTACATGTTGTATTACAGACTGTTCAAATTAGGGCGTTATGTCTCGGACACCATGTATTACATATACGTCCATTGTTATTTACATTTTTAATTTCGAATCGTTATTTCAAGTTTAATATAAAACATTTTTAAGTATTATTTTTTTCAATTTACTAAAATTGAAGTTTTCAAATTACTTTTACTGTATCGAATCACGAAATACCACATGCATACTCTAAACTCCACTCTACCCATGTCAAATTATATTTAGGAACTAAAATCACCCATCGTAAAATGTGATCTTTCAAATGCAGTCAACTGTCGATATGTCGAACTCCGATATCATGAATAAATCAGTTTTCAATTCGTCTTTACAGTTGCATTATTTTTCTAGTTTAGTGATTTTCAACAATGTGAACTCTTGCAGAGTTTTCATTTTTTCTTTTAAACATTTCGCTTCACGTGCGAGGTATCAAAATGTTATTGCATATTAGGGAGTTTTTGGTGAATAAATGTATTTCATTCTGACTTTCTTTTGCTTTTTAAATAAAAATCTTTATGTAAGCGTTAAATTCAAATCTTCACCTATAAAGAAATAAAATAATAATTTTAAAAGATGTCCTTTCATTGTCATGGATATAATAGACCAATAATAAAATAAATAAGGTGTGCAAATACGTTTTAAATCGTTTTTAGCACGCATCGGAAGCGCATGTTTACAAATGATTGAAAATACGTTCCGTAAAACCTCCATAATGGATACCTCTATTTAGCGGACGCTTTTTTGACCCCTAACAACTATATAATTGTACATTTCTATCTCTGAATAGCGTAAAAGATCTGCGCTTCCAAGGTCTCCGTTATTTAGAAGTTTTACATTAGTTTGCTGCAAAAAGGAAAATTTCGTTACATTAAATTAAAAATAAATTCAGTTCGTGTAGTCGTAGTCAGTTCGTCAAACTATCCTTTCTATTTATCATTTGCATACACGCTTTGAAAATGTGTGCTTAAAATCTATTTGTACACACTGTAAAAAAAAAATCATACAAATTGACAGAAAAAACTGCCAATTTTGGCGCCTTTGGCGCCACTCGGCTGGCTTTTATCAATGATAATTAATTTAATCAAAATATTTTTCATGATACTCTGTCAATAATCACGGGTTAAATAATAATTCATTGTTTCAAGAAAACTAGTGTTAAAAAGTTAAATTAAAATAGATATCTTAAAACATTTAACTTAAAAATGTTATAATAATATCGTATACAACTAATTGTATTATATATAGGTAATACATTTCCTTTACCTTATTATATAATCGGAGTACTCACAATCCCGGATTGAAAGTACATTGTTATTTGAATTTTTATTTTTGAAATATTGCTTCAAAATCTGCTAATCGATCTTTCCAGAGATCATTTAACTGTATCAAAATAGGAAATTCTAGACTAATACCGCAAACTCCGCGCTAGCCATCAATATTTGTTAAATTACATTTAGAAGCTAAAATCAAACATCGTAAAATGTGATCTTTCAAATGAAGTCAAATATCGATACGTCGAACTCCGATACCATGAATAAATCAGTATTCAATCCGTCTTTATACTTGCATTGTTTTTCCTGTTGATTGATTTTCGATGATGCAAACTTTTGTAATGTTAGCAATATTTTACATTTAGATTCAAATACGAGCTATAGAAATTTTATTCTATTTTAAAGAATAGTTGTTGAATAACAGCTGTTGTATTTTATTTTGATTACTCTCAAATAAACATTATTTATAATATTTTCTACAGCAAACGCAATAAATTTACAGGGTGATACAGAGTTCATAAGACACACTTTTATCCCATCGGGACGGAGGTTACGTATACGTTCCGTATACGAAGTGTACAGTGTAATAAAAGACAAATGTTTTGTAATCAAGGAAAATATAATATAACCACGAACGAAAATATTCTCCTACGAATGAAACAACTTCTCCTCCGAGTTATCAAGGGTTTCGAAAAGTGTTCTTTATCTTTAGAAACGTCAGAAACCAATATATTTTTAAGATTTAGAAAATCATTTCTAAGAACATTTTTTTTTTTTTTTTTTGCTGACACCGATTTCCAGAAACGTTCCCGAGTAGTTTTTATTTTTACAGCGTAATAACTAGTTTTCTCAAACAGTAATATCGCTTTTACGTGTGATGCCTATTCTCACTTAAACATTTTCTGCTGCATAACTGAATTTATGCATGCAAGAAATACAAAATAATGGTAATTTTAATGGTATTAATTTATCATGCTCGCCTGTAAAACATGTTTGTTGAACATTGAAATGTTTTTTTGAGAATTGATATCATCTAAAAAACGTATATTCCGGTTTCAGAAAATGAGCAATACACTATAACAAAAAAAAAGCTCTAAGTTAAACTGATGGTATTGAGCTAACAGGCTATTCACACTAACTGTATATTATACTCTTATAATAATGAAAAAAACCCATTTAGCTAAATTAAGGGGGGATTAACTCCCCATTCCCCTCCTTTATAACTTAACCAATGAATCCCTAAAACTAGTCAAGGAAAACTAGTCAAGCTTTATCACAATAAACCTATATACAAAATTTGAAGCAAATCGGATAATTCGGCATGAAAAACACATTTATCGAAATTAAGGGGGATTAGCCCCTCGTTCCCCCTTTATATTTAACCAATGAACCCCAAAACTAATCAGGGAAGCGCCATATCACAATGAACCTATATACAAAATTTGAAGCAAATCGGATAATTCTGCATGAAAAACACATTTATCTAAATTTAGAGGGGGGATTAGCCCTCCATTCCTTTCTTTATACTTAACCAATGAACCCCCAAAACTAATCAGGGAAGCGCCTTATCAGAATGAACCTTTATACAAAATTTGAAGCAAATCAGATATTTCTGTCAAGAGTTATCACATTACGTACATACGTACGGACTTCGTTCGTTTTAATACAATATTTATATGAGATCATATCTATAATATAATATCTATGAAAATATATCTTCAGATATTATGCTAATACATATGATAAAAAATTTTGATAGAAAATTTCTATCTTAACCTGTTAACCGGGGAATAAACTTTTGTTCAATTCGTTTCACAATAGGGACTTTTTACTTAAATCATCAGGGCCTGATTACCAACAGGGCACATTTCCACCAGTAAAACAGAATAGAAATTTTTTTATTATTCATGGCAGTAATTTTGCATGAATAAGGGCGTTTTAATAAGATGAAAATTTCTATTACATTTTACTGGTGGAAGTGTGCCCTGTCGGTAATCAGGCCGTAATGCGTTCGGAATATTGCGGCAAATTTCCAGGACGAAAAATGTCGTCATGCTCATTGCAGTAGTAGTTCGTGCATGACGGAATATTTCGTCATACGCAGTTAACAGGTTAAGCTATATTAAAAAATTTACTATCTTTAAAATTTCATAAGGCAAAACGCATTTCAAGCTTTTTTTTTTTTTTGTAATGGGAGTGAAATTAACTAAAAAGTTACAAAGCAGCTACATGAAATATTTTTAAGTTATGAAAGTATAAATTTTTTTTTTTCCTCTAACTTTGAACAACTTTTCAGCGTTTTATGTGATGAACTTTATACAGTTTTTCATAAATAATATGCGAAACTAAATCTTGCATTTTTTGCTGCATTTGAAGTTTGATGTTTCTATTAATTATTGATATACATACAGGGTGTTTAAAAAATGACCAGTATATTTGAAAAATCAATAAAAACTAAACGGGCAGCGTTAGAAATACACCGTTTGTCGCAATATGCTTGGGACAACAGTAAATTTTCAGGCAGACAAACTTTCGAAATTAGTTACAATTTTCAAGAACAGATGGCGCTGCAGTCTGGAAAAATCTAAACCACGATATTTTCCACATATCCACCATGCGCAGCAATAATATGGCGTAGTCTCTGAACCAAATTACCAGAAACTTTTGTAAACGTGTCAGGCGGGATGGCTTGACATGCAGAAGAGATGTACTGCTTCAGTTGTTCAATTGTTTCTGGATTGTGGCGGTACACCTGGTCTTTCAAGTGTCCCCACAGAAAGAAGTCACAGGTTTACAAAGGTTTCTGGTAATTTGGTTCAGAAACTACGCCATATTATTGCTGCGCATGGTGGATATGTGGAAAATATCGTGGTTTAGATTTTTCCAGACTGCAGCGCCATCTGTTCTTGAAAATTGTAACTAATTTCGAAAGTTTGTCTGCCTGAAAATTTACTGTTGTCCCAAGCATATTGTAACGAACGGTGTATTTCTATCGCTGTCCGTTTAGTTTTTATTGATTTTTCAAATATACCGGTCATTTTTGAAACACCCTGTATATATATATATGTTGTACTATGAAAGAATAAAATATGAGATATTTAAAACATTATCATGCCTAACTCCAGCTGAGAAAATTCTTATTTATTCTAAACTCCAACTATGAAATTCTTTTCAACTTGTATTCATTTACTTTGAGCATTTCTTCAGATAGTTGAAGGGGTTAGAATGACAGTGGAGTAAGTCAAAAATTTGAAAAACCTAGATAACCATATTTTCACTGAACGTATATTAATTTCTGTTCAGTGTAACAGTCAAATATGTCATAGTTCACTTAGAGAGTCGCTAGAGGGAAGAACAAGTTGGACCATTTAATACAAAGGCAATACCACAAATTTCACAAAACCCTTCATTTTTCAAATTACCGAATATTGACTTACTCCACTGTCATTCTAAACCCCCTCATTTTGCTCTTGTATTGTTAGGTGTCTCACAGGGATGACCGCCTCAGGAAACCCAGCCTAAGCCTTTGAGTTTTAGTGCAATCCTGAGGGTAGGTGTCTCACAGACAGGAAACTTCTCGTCCTTGATTTTCCAAAGGCAAAGCACATTTCAAGCTGTTTTTGAAATCGGTTGGTTGGTTGGTTATTTGTTACGGCCGATTATCTGCGGTAGGGATATAGGCCGGCGGGAGTTGCTCTCCGTGGGTGTCTTTTTGACCCATTGAGCTCTATATATAACAGGAGTTCAGTATCAGCTGTCAGAAGCATGAAAGGCAAATGAAGCCTGCAAGGCAAAAGTAAAAAATAGTCCACGTTGTCAATGTCAGATATTAGTATTATCATTTACTATTATCCTAATTTATGCTTTTATGATTAAACTATGCTTATCTAATTCATAAATGATTCACAAATCATGTAAGGGAATGCGATAAATAGCATATTTTGCCATAAATGCGAGCTAAAAGTATTATCACTATATTCTTCCGCGCTGACCGTTAAAATCACGTTGGGCATTAGGAAGACAGACCTCCTGTTATATTTGGAGCTCAGTGTTTTAACCCTCTGAATGTCCACCAAAAGGGCAACATTATAATGTTGTCTTCTCTGTATTTTATTTTAATTGCCACAAAATATGATCATTCCAACATTATATAAAAACTTAATTATATATACGAATGTAATCCTTAGAGTAGAGAGTAGTAATCATTACTCAATGTATTAAAACTGCATTATATCTGTAAAACTGTGTTAATTTAAATAATGCTTGTATTGCAGTGAAACATGGAGCTTAGTGAATGTATTAACACGGGCGTGTCAGTGAGAAGTTTGAGGGTTCCTAATCCGTATTTACGCAAGTTTTTGAAATTGGAGTGAAATTGACTTAAAAGTTTAAAAAAAAGGTGTGTGAAATACTTTTTAAGTTAAAAGTATAAAAGTTTCTTGCTCTATATTTGAATAACTTTTTCAGCTTTTTATGTGATGAACTTTTTAATACATATAAATCCATTTTTATAAATCATATGCAAAACTAAATCTTGCATTTTTTGCTGAATTTAAATATTTATTTTTCTATGATGATTGAGATAAATTAAGATTATTGTAAGTACTTCTATTGTGAAAAGTGTATCAAATGTTTACGTTGGACATTGTCAAAGAAATGCAATATGGGAGGTATTTAAAACATTATCATGCCTAACTCAAATCGAGAAAAATCTCATTTATTCTAATCTTCAACTATTAAATTCTTTTTAAGTTATGTATTCAATCCTTTTGAACCTCCCTTCAGATATTTCGTTTCTGTATTGCAGAGTGTCTCACTGAGTGGAAACTTCTATCTTTATCCGTGTCCTTCTTTTTAAAAGTTTCATGAACTTTAAAATTTCCAAAGGGAAAATGCATTTCGAGGTGTTTTTGAAATCGAAGAGAAATCGACTTAAAAATTACAAAGCAGCTGTATAATATAGTTTTAAGTTATGTAAGTATAAAAGTCTCTGCCTCTATATTTGAATTACTTTTTAAGCTTTTTATGTGACGAACTTTATACAGTTTTTTATAAATAGTATGCTAAACTAAATCTTGAATTTTTTGCTATATTTAAAGATTGATGTTTCTATGATGATTGAGATAAATAAAGATTATTGTAAGTACCTCTATTGTGAAAAGTGTATCAAATGCTTACGATGAACATTATCAAAGAAATGTACTATGAGAGGTATTTAAAACATTAACATGTCTAATTCAAGTCGAGAAAAATCTTATTTATTCTAATCTTCAACTATTAAATTCTTTTCAAGTTGTATTCATTCATTTTGAGCATGCCTTCAGATATTTCGTTCCTGTATTGTAGACCGTCTCACAGAGCGGAAACTTCTCCTTTTAGTTGCGCCCTTCATTTTAAAGTTTTACGCAATTTAAAATTTTCAGAGGCAAAACGCATTTCGAGGTGTTTTTGAAATCGAAGAGAAATTGACTTAAAAATTACAAAGCAGCTGTATGAAATATTTTTAAGTTATGAAAGTATAAAAGTCTCTTCCTCTATATTTGAATAACTTTTTTAGCTTTTTATGTGATGAACTTTATACAGTTTTTTATAAATAATATGCTAAACTAAATCTTGAATTTTTAAAGATTGGTGTTTCTATGATGATTGAGATAAATAAAGATTATTGTAAGTGCCTCTATTGTGATAAGTGTATTAAATGTCTACGTTGGACATTATGAAAATAATATGAGGTATTTGAAGCATAAAACATTATCATGAGTAACTCAAGTAAAAAAAAAAAAATCTTATTTATTTTAGGGCGTCACCGATCGAACCGATTTTTTTTTCTGTTGGTTATGCGTTGTTTAGCAAAGTGAAAATTAATTCACATCCATTGTCAGTGTTATTAAATTTACGCGCAGTTTTAGTCCTGCTGAAAATTTAATTGGAAATTTAGATATTATCCGATGCTAGAAATTTATTCGTCTCATGTACGCCACTGGGTAGTGTGCTCATGTATGACATTTCATCTTGCTCTGTGAAGTTGCAGCTTTGCCAACGTATAAGTGAAAAATGCCAGACTGGATGTCGTCCAGATGGCTTAAATGGTAAAGCATTTGGTGCGCTATACCAGGGTATATGGGTTCGATCCCCGGTCTGGACACATTTTTCACTCTGTTGGTTATGCGTTGTTTAGCAAAGTGAAAATTAATTCACATCCTTTGTCAGTGTTATTAAATTTACGCGTAGTTTCAGTCCTGCTGAAAATTTAATTGGAAATTTACCTGCATTATTGTTAAAGTTATGATCGAAAACGCGACTTCAGATTGGGGTGAGACGCCCTGTAATTATGACTAAATAAATGATTTTCTGACCCTGGTTTCCTATACAATAAATTATTGTTACGTTACAGTGTCCTGTACCCACCCTTAAAGTTTGTACCATGAATTCAGGATCACCCTGTATACTTTTGTATTAAAAAATTGTCACTATGTTGCTTTTTAACTAAAAATACTAAATTAAAGAAAATTTTGTTTATTGTAGTATTAAGTTGGTTACCTATCTAATCGTTGTCAAAAACGGAATTCAATTTATTCCACGAAAAGTATTATTTGACACCATTCACATGTTTACATCGTTTTATGGTTATTTCGGTTAGAGCGTAGGAAAAATAATTTCCTTTCCAAGTTCGCACTAACGGGAGTACACAGTATTTTCGGAGTAATAATATGTTCACAAACATTTGCCTAGAGTACAATAAAAATATGTTTCTCTCGATTGAATACATTAAAACGTTGAAAATTAAAGGGAGTCAAATTATAGAATAACTAAATAAAAAGGTGTTAAAGAAATTAAAATGTTTACAACACTTCCAAGTTGCACTTACAATTATCGATACATTAAGAGCCTACACTAGTCACGCGAAGAAACGCTCACGCTAATGTTAAGTCTATGGGAAGGTTATCCCGCGATTTCTCGCTCGCATTTTAATATTTTTAAATGATTTTTTTGCTTACGATAGCTGAGGTCGATCTCTAACGTTGTTAGTTTTTACTTTTTTGATTTTTGTTACGGTTTTTTGTAAGCGGACATTTTCAATTTGGAACCGGTTGGAACCGGTTCTGAAAGTAAAATTACCCTTATATAAAAAAACTGGAACCAAAATCGAAAAAGTAAAAACTAACAACGTTAGAGATCGACCTCAGCTATCCTATGCAAAAAGAATCATTTAAAAATATTAAAATGCGAGGGAGAAATCGCGCGATAACCTTCCCATAGACTTAACATTAGCTGGAGCGTTTCTTCGCGTGACTAGCGTAGGCTCTTAAGTATAAGCTAATATCATTATCATCTCAAATTACGTTTATACTACATTATCGATAATAACGACATACCAGCTCAACTATCAATGAATTAAAAACACCGTAGCTTCACTGCACGATTTCATAGCACCTACATTTCACAATATAACAATAATATATAACTAATAAAGTATACTAACAATGATAAAAACTAGTCGTTGGAGGCCACCATAATACTTACCCATCATGAATATGCATAATATGAAAATATGAAAATAAACCATGTGTAAACTATTTATAAAACGCATTGCAATTCGAATAAAATCCTGGCTTTATAACGTCCTAAACTTTAAATGCTCTATTACTGAATTGCGTAAGAGAAACATCCTTATAACTCTAGAAATGATAATCCTATTAACTAACAGTTTACTGCGTTGTATTAAGCATATCTTTTCCAATTAAAATATATTTTTGAATTGAAATTTGAATGAAATACAGGGTCATGAAAAGTCGAAGAGTGTGGAAAATAGGATTACAAATATCTCGACAACTAACTTCATTCTTCATGCAAAATTTGTTTTTTTATTGCCTTTTATATGCACTCCTTAAAATAAACAATTTCGAAATTTTTTATGGACCTTTTATCCAAACGAATATTTCGAGAGCCCGAAAAAACATATCCGGATAATCGAGATTACTGAAATTCAATAGGCCTTTTCTCATTATTACATGCTAAGTATATACCAAATTTCAAGTCTCTATCTCAATTTGTTCGGGAGATAGAGCGTTTACAGACACACAGACAGACGGACGGCAATTTTTTTTTCTTTTCTAAAAATATGTTTTTTCGGAATCTCCAGTGTCTGAAACGTGTAAATCCGTCAATTTTTTTTTTCGATTTTTAAAACGATTACAAGATTTACCTTATACTACGAATGATGGACAGGTAATAATTAAATAATTTTTACCTCAATTTACGCGGCCATGTTCAAAATGCCATGCTGCGTATATAACGAATTTTTCGATATTTATGGGTTAATTAATTACAAGATTTCACTTATATTTAAATTGAAATAACTTTATGCATTTTTTATATATAATATAGAAAATTATAGTGTCACACATTGAAAACTTCTGGCATAAGCTACGTTCTTCATTTTAAAAGTTTCACGAACTTTAAAATTTCCAAAGGCAAAACGGCATTTGAAGCTGTTTTTGAAATCGGACGGAAAATGACATAAAAGTTGCAAAGCAGCTGTATCAAATATTTTAAGTTATGAAAGTATAAAAGTTTCTATTTGTAAGTTTGAAATATTTTTCCAAATTCTTATGTGTACAGCATTCTGCCTAATATGAAGCTTCCCATTTTTATACATATTTTCATTAATAAATTTTAAAATAGTTAGATATTTTTTAACCAAATCGTGTATTTCCAAAGTAATATTCGATCATTTATTTAGTTGTATTACTATAATTAAATTTTTTTTTTCACATTTAAACTGAAATAACTTACTTATAGGCTTATGCATAATATGTGAAACTTCGGTTATTTTCTTCGATTTTTTTTCTGTGTGTAAAGAATGATTTTCTCTATAATTATTAACATTATAAAAACAATTATTTTAAGTTGAAATTATATTATTTTATTCAAAAGATTAGTAATAACAAACAATTTTAGTAACAATAAACAACAATAAACAACAAATTTAGTATGCATTAAAACCTTTGTATTTATAATTTGTGCAATTTTAAACGGTCTTGTACGCATTTTCTCTTCAAGCATAGTAACAACAACAACAACAAAAAAATCTTAAATTCTGTATGCCTTTGCATGTGTGACAAATTTGAATGTCGTAGCTATATAAATATACATTTAAAGAAAAATATATACAATCATAAAATATAAATAAAATACTCAAGTAAATTAATTTGTTTATGTTAAGATTTCGTTTTTTTTTTTTTTTTTTTTTTTTTTTTTTTTTTTTTTTTTTTTTGTAAGTGATTATTTTCCCATAGGCCCTAGGTACCTATCAAATATATTCATAATTTTCTATATGTTTCAATTTGTTTTTGAAATGGGTTGCTAATTTATTTTAAAGAAAATGTGAATGTGTAATATGCGTTAAAACCTTTCCATTTATAATTTCCATAGTTTTAAACGTTTTTGTACGAATTTTAGAATTTTTTTCATAAATTCTCTATGTCATTGCAGGTGTGACGAATTTGCATGTCGTAGCTACATAAAAATAAATCTTATGGTAAATATACACAATCATAAACTATAAATAAAATACTCAAGTAAATTAATTTGTTTGTGTTAAGATTTCAAAATTTTTATGTAGGTGATTCTTTTCCCATAGGGAGTAGGTACATATAAAATATATTCATAAGCTTCTATAGGTTTCAATTTGTTTTTGAAATGGAATGCTAATTAATTAAAAAATATATCTATTGATATTTAATATGTTTTAAAACCTTTGAATGAATAATTTGTGTAGTTTTAAACGTTCTTGTGCGAATTTTCTCTCAAAGCATGGTAGAAAATTTCTCCTAAATTATTTCTGTGTTTGTATGTTTGACGAATTTGCATGTCGTACCTAAAAATAAATTTAATGGAAATATACACAATCATAAATTATATATAAAATATACCTACATAAATGAATTTGCTTACGTTAAGATTTATTTATTTTCTTTGTTGGTGATTCTTTTTCCTATGTGTGTAGTAGGTACTTATGAAATATATTTTAAGGTTGTATAGGTTTCAATTTGTTTTTGAAATAAACTGCTAAATATATTTTTTTTTTTTCAATTTTAATATGCATTAAAACCTTTGCATATGTAATTTGTGCAGTTTTAAACGTTCTTTTACGAATTTTCTGTTCAAGCATAACAGAAAAAAATGCATAAATTCTGTATATATTTGCATGTATAACGAATTCATATATAGTAGTTATATAAAAATAAATTTAAAGGAAAATACACACAATCATACACCATAAATAAAATATTCAAGTAAATTAATTTGTTTGTGTTAAGATTTCAATTTTTTATGTAGGTTTTCTTACCAATTAAATAGATTCATAAGGTTCTATATGTTTCAATGAGTTTTTGAAAAAGATTGCTAAAAGAAAATGTATAAGTTGTCTAATATAAAATAATATATATATATGTTGCATTTTGCAATAATTGAAGAAAAAAGCTAGCAAATATCTCCAATTTAATGCAGTCGTACTCTAAGTTTGCATATCAGCAGCCGAGTAAAGTGTAGTTTGTAGAAAAGAAAAAACGGTTACAGTCGAATCCATTTTATTTAACATAATCCTCTTTATATCTATAATATAAAGGACAAAGTGTCCGTGCGTAACGCTTACGTCATTTTGCTAATGGCAACCTTGGCGATGAAATATCCGTTTTGCGACTTTTGATACTGCAATTTTTAAAATTTCTAAACATCGCATATTTTCAATTTTTACATCGTTATACAGGAAAAAAATTACTTTCAAATGCAAATTGTTTGAAAACTGTATCGCAAATTACTCATTTATTATAGTATTTAAATTAAATTTCAAGTATGATTTTTAAAAAATCTATCTCTCTCGTTTGCAGACGATTACAAAATATTAATCCGTTTGCACTTCAAACAGTATAAAACAAGTTGGAAATTGTACGTTAAACGTTACAAACGAGGTGCGTTCGTACGCACGTTTTAGAATTAAATTCATGATATCCCGTGCGTAGAACGGGTTAAACAGCTAGTTAAGTATATATTTTATGACACTGTTCATACAAATATCTTAACTAGTTATATAAATATTCAGATATATATGTATCAGCTAGTTATATAAATATTCAGATCTTGATGATTTTTAATTCTGTGAAATGAATTATATCGTCTGCAGATTAATTTCTGTCATAAAATAAGTATCTCGGTCGCTTGACGATTAAACTTCGGAAGCTCCTATAACAAAAAAGCACCGATTTAAAAAAAAAAAATTCAAATTTCTTAATAATATTTTTATTAATATCTCCTAAAGTTTTGATTCGATTTTAATAAAATTTGAAATGTCTCGACAAAATTCTGCAAAGATAATATATTTTAAATTACAAACCATTTGGTTGGGTAGTTTTTGCGTTGTTATATGCGGACAGACAGACAGACGGACGGACAGACAGACGGACAGACAGACAGACAGATGGACGGACAGACGGACGGACCAAGCGACGACTATAGGTGCTACGTATTTATATAATTACGAACGCACCTAAAAAGTCGGCATTTGTTTCGAGATAATATTCAATAACGAAATTAGAAGGTCATTAAGCAATCAATAAAATAGTACAAATAAAACACAAATTTAACAGACATGTAATTGAAATAAGCGCTTAAAACGGCTGAAATTATCGGATAAAAAAAATAGCTGTAGATAACGAAATTTTTAGCGATATTTTCGACTATTAACTTGCGGCACCAGGCTAATATGAAATTACCGCTTTTAATAAATTTCAAAATTTTATTTGAATATCTAATTGACGTATTTCATATAAAAATGCTCTTTGGTGTTGTTAGAGGGCATTCTAAAAAATTACTAAATGAAAAATATCTATTAGACTTTTCAATAAAAAAATAAAAGGTTATCACATATATTTTATATCCTGAGAAGCCGGGGTTGGATGCCCTAGTTTAAATAAACAAGAACGAAAAATCATGCGTCAAGCATAGATTATGTAACACTTTCCAACGCTTCCAAAATAATTTTACAAATCATTACCGTTTAATAAGCTAAAAGATAACATCTAAGTAAACAATTTGGAAAACGCATAACATATTTAAAAACATAATTTCAGGAATTTCCAACATATACAATATTTGGAAAATTATCCGAATACTTTTATTCAGCCCTGTATAGGATCTATAGATTTGTATATATACTACATAGGATGCTAAAGTTTAATTCAGTTAGGAAACGCGTAGCACAGTTTAAAATTCTCCGTCTGGAGTTTCTGTCAATAAACGGAAATGTGTTCGCGAACTTTTGTGCTTCCCTGTATAGGATCCACAGAATTTATACACACCACGTAATAGACAAAAAACGAGTTAATATTAAAATCGCGTTCAGTAACTTAAAACGCACTTCCATGAATTATTGTTAACAGACAGTAGAGAATTCTTTTGTGTGTCCCTGTCAATGAACGATGACAGCTATACACACAATATTCTGTTGTAAGCCTCTTGTAATGCACCTTATATATATATAAATTTCAATTCGTTTAAAACAGTGAAACATTATTTAAATAAACCGCAGACGATTTTTCTCCATAGACGTAATGTAACGGAATTCTTTTGACTGTCCCTGTAAAGTAACTATAAGTGCTATGCACACCCTATTCCATATTAAGCTTCTTGTAATGCACCTTAGTGATATATATCAATTACAATGTGTTTGAAATTGTGTAACATCATTAAAATAAACCACAAATGATTTTTCCCCATAGACCGTCATGTAACGGAATTCTTTTGAGTGTCCCTGTAAAAAAATCGTAAGTGCTACACACTTCAGTTGAAATAGGGAACATGCTATAGATGACGACAATAACATATAAAAATTGCAGGGCAATCCGAGCATACTTACGTGAGTTAGAGCACGGACAGACGGCCATACGGCCAGACGGCAGACAAACCGAAGTCATAAACACTTTTCAACTAGGTTGGAAAGTGTTAAAAAGAAAAAAAACTTTTTGTAATATGTATAATATTTCAAATTTCTCTGTTATCTATGCATGAAACAGTTTTTAAATTTATATAGTAACTGTTTCTTCATGAAATATAACAATTTCCGTTTACAGCCATAAAACACTGTTTGATTAAGAAATATCACCGATAAATTTTTAAGAAGCATATTAAAGTGCGTGACGCACACTAATAAATTCTGAATAAAGATATATATAAAATAGGTTTTATCCTACTTTACTTTCTATATTTCACCGTCATCACAACTAATATATAACGAATGCATTGTTGTAAATCATGAATTTACGATACAGGTATGTGAGAACTTTCTTTTAAGCTGGAAGATCGATAAAAACTTGTAAGGGTTCCCAATCCATACTTTCCGTTGTGTTGTGCTCAAAACAGATAACTTATGAAGAAAAAAAGAACTGGTGTAACATTTTGAAAGTAAATACGTACTTTATTAGCTTTCTGTGATATTTTGACACAGTCTCGTATATCCATTTTAAAGAAGTAATAAATCATCTAAATTATTTATTTTCGTTTAAATTATCATTTGTTTAAATTAATAATTTTTAATCAATTTCCTACAAAAAAGTTATACAATTCATTTTTATGCATTTTTAAATCGTTTTAAAAGAATTAATATTTCATTTAAATTATTCATTTTTGTTGAAATTAATGATTTTTTAAGTCATTCATTTTGGTTTAAATTTTCGTTTAATTAAATTCTTCATTTTAAATATACCTTCAAAATAAGTTACATAATTCGTTTTCATGTATTTTTTTACATTCGTTTTAAAGAATTAACAAGTTATTTAAATTATTTAGTTTCGTTTAAATTATTATTTGTTTAAATTATTCATTTTAAAAGGATTTCCAACAAAAAAGATCATACAATTCATTTATATGTATTTTTTTATATTCGTTTTAAAGAATTAATAATTAATTTACATTTTATTTTGAAAGGATTTCCAACAAAAAAGATCAAGGAATTAATTTATAAGAATTTTTTTTTATATTCGTTTTAAGAATTAATAATTAATTTAAATTATTCATATCCCTTTAAATTATAATTTGCTTAAATTATTCATTTTCATTTAAATTATTCTTTTTCTACAGATTTTATGCAAATTAAGGTTATACAATTCGTTTTTATGTATTTATTATTCGTTTTAAAAAATTATTAATTAATTAAAATTATTAATTGTCTTTTAAATTCTTATTTTTTTAATTACTCATCTTTAACTGTTAACCTACAAAAAAAAAAAAAAAAAAGATACAATTCATTTTTATGTATTTAGTTATTCGTTTTAAAGAATTAATAAATCATTTACATTTTTCATATTCGTTTAAATTATTCATCTTTAACTGTTAATCTACAAAAAAAAAAAAAAAAAAAAAAGATACAATTTATTTTTATATATTTTGTTATTTGTTTTAAAGAATTGATAAATCATTTAAATTTTTCATATTCGTTTAAATTATCATTTGTTTAAATTATCCATTTTTAACCAAATTCTTACTAAAAGGTTATACAGTTCATTTTTATGCATTCTTTTAACATTCGTTTTGAATAATTAATAATTCATTTAATTTATTCCTTTCCGTTTAAATTACCATTTATTTAAATTATTCATTATTGTTTAAATTATCACTTATTTAAATTATTCATTTCTAACCAACTTCCAACCAAAAAAAAAAGGTTATACAATTCGTTTTTATGTAATTTTTTTTTTCCATATATCCACGCGTAACTTTTAAGGAAATGCTCGAACTTTGATAATTCTTTTTTTCTTGAAAAATACCTACAAAGATTTTATATTAAAAAAAAAAATCGTTCGAAAAAATCGTAATAATTTGCAAAACTGATTATGAGTGACAATGCCCAAAATAGAGACCTAATGCGACTAATACCTAAATAATTCGGTCAAGTGCGAGCATAACTCACGCTCAAAGGGTTCCGTACATTACATTTATTAATTAAATAACAAACTCCTATTATCTCTAATTTCTTCATAATTTTAATTTCAGTAGATTCAGAAATAGGAGGGGAGGGGCCATGTAAGCTAATAGCGCCTGGTGCATGTAAAATCCGTCGTGGGTGCAAAGTCCTCCATGTTCCCTGTGAATTATACCTCTGGAGGTGCCTAGTCAGGTGAAGGTCTCGTCACCTGATCAAGGTTCTAAATTACGAGATCGTTTTCTTTCTCTCTTTTTAAATAAAAAAAAAATATATATATATACAGTGAAACTTCCATTTAACGAAGTCTCATCGTTACTCTTAAAAACTTCGTTATGAAGAAAATTCGTTAAATAGAAATCAACTTAAATTCATGAAAATTTTCCTTCAGATATGACAAACAGGTATTGGATTCAGAAACATTTGATTTAGTTTCAATTATGTAGCCGTCTTTTACAAAACAGTTGTGTACGGTCGATGAAATCACTTCACATTCCCAAGCTTTGGCTCAAGCTTTCATCAACTCTGATACACAGATTCTCAAACTAATGTTTTCACTACATTGTCTCTTTACTGTCTTTTTCGATAATGTACTTCAAGATTTTCTATTATTTCTTAGACTAATGGCTGAAGTTTAGAAGTTTTATTGCTAGGAACAAAAATAACTTTGTTCTTTGATTTGAATTTTGAAGCACGTTCTTGTGGATGTATACAAAACAATTGTCTATCAGTAATGGAAGGTCAGAATGGTAACTGTCTGACTCTAATTGATATTTTTGGCTTCAATGTATCTGACGCCATTGCGTCACTGCATCTTCTATATCATTGAATGCAAAAAAGGTATTTTGACTTCCCCCAACTGTCAGCGCTGGATTCTCGGTGGGGAGTGTAATGATAACAACTGTTTTTCTTAGTCTGAAAAAAAATTGTTTTATGTAGCACCAAATAGAATGGAAATTATTTAAATGTGTTCATTTTCATACAATTCAATGAAATAAATTCGCATATCCATCGCAACACCAACCTCTTAGTTTGGATCCTGTACACGTACAAAAGTGGAATAAACTTCGTTATATAGAATATATTTTTCATAATATGGAGATTAATTTACATGCTAATGGTGTTCAAATTCAAAGTTCTGCAGAAAATTTCGTTAAGTAGAAAACTTCGTTAAATAGGGACTTCGTTAAAGGGAAGTTCCACTGTATATATATTTTAAAGAATCTGCCTATTCAACAATCTTAAATAGAAACCATGAACCGGTAAACAAAGAAAACTGTGGCAGTGCACTGCAGTGAAGCCAACAAGGATTTTTTCAGGTGGATCACAACCATGCTGTGATCAGGCGAATATCGCCCCGCGTACAGGTACTAACTCGTCAAGCTAGGAACTCATGCCCGGCAGGTGGGGCCTGGTTAGCAGTATAATATAATAATAATAATAAGAGAGGAGGACATATTTTTGCTGTACGCTTTCAACGATATCACTGAAAATATAATACCCAAAATTAAAACAAATATATTTTTTAGTTCGATGTTACGAGATCTTTCGAATGATGCCATACACGATATAAAAAAAGATTTTTTTCAAGTATTTTAATTAATATCTCGGCTAATTATCGACAATTATTTTCGAAAATCATTATCAAATATCCTTAAATGATTCTGCGTAGATAGATACCCCGAGCACTCGTCAACTCTCCGCTGAAATACCGAAAAGTAAAGTTTGTGTGTAACGAAAAAATGCATTTTTCTCGAAAAGTATGTGCCCTAGGAAAAGTATGTGCCCTCGCTATACTTTCCCTGCAAGGTTTAAATGAACTATTACTACTCCTAATTTTTTCATAATTTTTGTTTCAATAGATTCGGTAATAGAAGGGGGGGGGGCATATTTTTGCAGTTTATTTCAACGATATCTCTGACAAAATATAATACCTAAAATTAAAACAAATGTATTTTTGAGTTCGGTATTACGAAATCTTTCACACAATGTCCCACACGATATGTAAAAAGAAAATTTGTTTTTTTTTTTCAAGTAACTTAATTAGCCCGTCGCCCTTAATTTTTCTTAAGCGTATTATAAAGAAATATTTCGTCCGAAAAATGCAGTGTAATTTACGAATCTATATTTAACTTTTAATATTTAGGGATTATGGGAATTATTTGGCTACAAAAATTTTTAATTAATTAATTTACTTCGTATTTTTTGAATTTGCGATATTTTATAAATGTTGTCGTGAATAGTTTTTAAAAATTTAAACACATATAAAAGTTACGTCAATTCTTATTGCACAGTTGAAGGTAAGCTTGCTGAAAAACTTTAAACACGATTTTCTCAAAATATGTTTTTTAAGTGGGTACACTGTAAAAAAAAATCTGTAAGCCTACAAAACTAGTTTTTGTAAAGCTACAGAAATCTGTATGCTTACTAACATTTTATTTGTAACGCGGGTAAAATGTTATCCATCGCTTTGTAAACGTACATGAAATATTCATGTTTCTCATATCAGCCAATTAGAATGCTTTCTGTGGTGACGTAGCGACTATTGACGCAGTCGCAGAAGCGTAAAAGCCCAGGCAGCAATACCCACAGACAATAGAATCCTAACAGACAAGCTTGCGGCGTGAAGAAATCAGGTTTCAGCACGTGTTTGTAATGTCCTAAGTTTTTGAAAGGTAAGTTATTTTCTCTTATTTATTGTATTATTTCTCTTTCAATTTCAATGTTTATAAATTTTTTGTACTAGTATTTGTTATATTTTTTTCAGTTCTGAAAAAATGTTTTCTAAACGAGCCAGAAAGATCTCGATGCCGCTGAAATAAGTAGAAAATTTCAACAGACTCGTCGTTTCGTCTTTACAAAGATGTCTGCAATGGAGAAAGAAAAATCCGCGTCTCTTATTTAACCATCGGAGTGTGAAAAATAGGCTATTTATAGATTTTTTCTTTTATTAAACAATTTTACACGCTAATAATAATAAAAAAATGTATACGTGTAGAAATATCATCATCAACATGTTTAACAAAAAAAAAATAATTAATATGGATTTTTTTCTGCATTAAAAGCTTTAAAATAAATAGTAATTGCTTTTGAGGTAAATATTAAGTGTTAGATCTAGCAAATTTGAGTTTTAAAACATTAAAAACTACAAAATTTCTTGTAAAACACAGGCATTGAAAGTTTTTAGCTTTTTCACTGAAATCAGATTTTTCTTAATCTTAATGTCATTTTGTCTCTTTCTGAGACATACAAAATCATGAAAAAAATCATGATCTAAAATAGGGGGGGAGGGGGAGGTAAATGGATAAAATTATAATGGTGTACAAATTCTATGCTTTTAAGTTTTCCTTGTAACATTTTCAACATTGTAAATGTATGAGTAACAATATAAGCTTAATTTTTTTTTTCTAGTTTTCCCAGTTTCACAAAATATTCTTTGAAATGTAAAATGAAGCGGTGGGGTGGGGGGGGGGGACTAAAGAAAAAAAAGAACTAGATTTTTAAAAAATATATTTCTTTAAAAAGCACTAAACTAAAATACATAATAAATTACCTCTATTTTGTGCTCCTAATGCCTGCACATGTAAATTTTATGACATTATCTCTGATTTTTGTTTTAATGCATGTTTGCTGCATGTTGTAGCTGCATGTAATGCATGTTGTAGCGTGGACAGATATAATACTGGTTTTAACACCTAAATTAATACTAGAACTATGTTAGTGAAGAACTGCTCAGTAAATCGACAAAGAAATTGCATATGAAAATATATATATATATATATATATATTTATTTTTGACAGTGTAAAATTTGAAATTGAGTGGTGTTTAAAAGTTAATAAGTTTGATAAAAATGAAATTGTTCGCCCAGGTCATTGCCACTGTTGATATGATGTCAGCGTTACATGTTTTTAGTTTATAATATAGATTCTTAATTTAGAAAATTCGGCAAACTTGTTACTTTTGAATTCCAAATTAAATTTAATGCATGTTTGCTGCATGTTGTAGCTGCATGTAATGCATGTTGTAGCGTGGACAGATATAATACTGGTTTTAACACCTAAATTAATACTAGAACTATGTTAAATGTTCTAAATGTTCTTAAATGTTTTTAGTTTATAATATAGATTCTTAATTTAGAAAATTCGGCAAACTTGTTACTTTTGAATTCCAAATTAAATTTAAAATTAAAATGTTTCTTCTGTTTATTGGGATTTGTTTTCATTCACTTTCTATGTAAAATTAAATTATTTAAATATTTTAATAATTGTTTTGACCGCTTGGTCAAAACATATCTTCATATTTATCAGGATGTTTAAAACTACCTTTTTTACATAGTTGAAACCAATACAACCCTGGTCTGTAAGCTGTTTACATTCTTTTGTGAGTACTTGTTTTTTAAATTATTCAAAATATTTCCAAACGACAAAAAAGCAGAAAAAGGAAATTTGTTTTTAATGTAACATTCTCATTTCATATATCATTCAAGATCTCTAAAATTACTTTTTGTTCAGTATTAATAGCTTTAGTTTAAATAATATAATACCACAATCTTAGGCACTTAATTAATAAAATGTATTATGACAGGGTGCACTTACCTGCTAATTCTGTCTATTTATAAATAGTTAAATTAATTTATATAAGTTGAAGTTTTCATAGCAATCAAGGGTCTGTCCAGACTTTTTCCCCTGGGTCCTGTTTTTGTGAAATTGGAAACAACTTTTTATATTCGTGAAAAATCTAATCCTAATTTTGTGAATTTGAAATGATCGTTATATTCAGGTTCTTGTTTATACATTTTTACAGAGATATATGGATGTAAAATACATGTATTTTCTTTATATGTGTAAAAGTGACATGTCAGATTTTATTTTTAAATGATTAATTTGGGAAATGTTTGGTTTAAAGATGGAAAAATTTTGTGAAAAGCCTATTTTTAAGACAAAGAATTTTGTGAAGGGTCCTGTTTTGAAATGAAAAATTTTGTGAAGAGTCCTTTAAAGGACCCAATTTTTTCCTAAACAGATCCCTGGCAATAGGTATTCAAATGTCTGTTTTTATCAGTATTGAAAGGTTATATATCATTAAGTATATCACATTTCAAGAGGAGGAGGCAAGGGATGTGAAAGAGAGAGGGTGTTTACACATTTTGTGACATTGAATCAAAAATTGAATTGAAATATATCAACAGAAAGACAGATTTTCATATGTTGAACATACAAATTATATAAAGCTAAATTGGGTAAAAGATGTGTTGCATCAGAATGCTTAATTTCTAATTGTATGATTATCATTTGCGGAATTGTTAGAGAAAGAATTGGGACTTAAAAACGTAAACGAATTTTCTTAAGATCTCTGAATTCGGTTTGCGGTAAATTTCAGTGCTTCAAAAGTTTTACAGATATTTTTATGAATTTTTTTTTACATATATATATATATAGATAGATAGATATAGATATGCTGTGAACTGAAAGTTAAAATGTATGTTGTATTTTTTTTAGACATTTATATATATATTTAAAAGTTACCTGCATTTTGTGCTCCTAATGCCTGCACATGTACATTTTATGACATTATCTCTGATTTTTGCTTTAATGCATTTTGTTGCTGCAATGTTTGCTTCAGTTTGAGTATCTGCTAATATAGTACAGAAAATTTAACACAAGGATGTGCTTGAACTCATAATATAGTATAAATAAAGGAAATTGGTGTGGACTGAAATAATACTGGTTTTGGTTTTAACGCCTAAATTAATAGTACTAGAACTATGTTAGTGAAGAACTATTCAGTAAATCATCGACAAAGAAATTGCATATGAAAGTATATATATATATACACATGTTTTTTTTTTTTTTTTTTATGTTGTAAAATTTAAAACTGGGATGGATATTAGATAAATAAATGGTACTTTAGAACTCATAGACTGTAAATTCTTTATTGAAAGAATAACTAACAGTGTTTTTGCATGATAAATTTGGTTTTTATGCATATTATTTGTATTAATTTTTATTTTCTATTCATGTTTGCAATTTCAACTAAGTTTTACAATTAGGTCTGAAAGGTATCTCATGAATAAAAATTACCATATTATATATGAAAAACATACGCATGGAGCATTTTTGCTTTTTGATCAACCAAAGCGCAGCGTTACTGCGAAAGTATCTCGTAAAACGGTGGATATTATTTTAGTAAAAATGTAGGTTTTTTACATATTTATTGTTAAAATTTTATTGTATGCATATATACATATATATTATAAGTAATATTCATTTATTTTATGTTATTTAATGTTCATTAATATTGAAATACTAATGTTTCTGACTTAAAAGTTGATTTTCTCAAAATGAAAATTTTCGAATAACGTCAATTTTCAAAATGTTCCATGCGCCTTCCTAATTTTCAGAGTTCTTCAAAATTTGTTATGTATTTACCTTATGGTACATAAAATGGATATTAGATAAATAAATAGTACTTTAGAACTCATAGGCTGTAAATTCTTTATTGGAAGAATAATTAACAGTATTTTTGCACGCTAAAAATTGGTTTTTACACTTATTATTATTTTATTAATTATATTTTCTATTCATTTTTACGATTCCAACTAAGTTTTAATCTTAGATATGAAAGGTATCCCATAAATAAAAATCAGTGTATTATATGTAAAAGAACTGCGCATAGAGCATTTTCAATTAATTATTTCAATAATTAATAATTACCAAAATAATTAATATTTTTCCTTAAAATTTTAGTTATTTTTACATAACTACATTTCCAATCACATATTTAATTTTCAAGCAAATCGGTTAATTTTTTTTTTTTTTTTTTTTTTTTTTTTTTTAAGTCCACCTTTGCCTTAAACTGATTTAGTTAAATCAGAATTTTCGATGATGGCTTGAAATCTATTTAGTTAAATCGGAATTTTCGATGATAGCTTAAAATCGATTTAGTTAAATATGTTTTACGATGTTTGCTTTAAATCTATTTAAGCCAATAGATAAATACGATTTCCGGTGTTAGGTTTTAAATAGATTTAAAATTATTTGTTCGACTGCAAGAACACCAATCGTTCTACATTTTCAAGAGATAAGGCATTTCTTTTATTATTGTAAATACCTTAGGAAAAGTGTGTTTGCTTCACTGTGTTTTAAAATTTTCATATGTTTAAATAAAATGCATCTTAAATTATGTCATAATTCATAAAAAAAGCTTGTGTATTTTCTGAAAATTAGCTGATACTGATAATTTTGCATAGTAGTAAGACTCTAAAGACTTGTTTTTTTTTATCTAGTTAAAGCAAAATTTTGTCTTCCTGATTCTGCATCCCTCAACTTGATATATTAGACCTGGATACCATGGATAAATCCAATGTAAGTAAATATTTATATTATATAAATTAAATTTTGTCATGGTTTTAAAAATTTTGTGGTTTATTCAGAGTTTTCCCAAGGAAGTTTCAGAAGAGTGCTGCACACTGCCTACCCTTTTATTAAAAAAAAAAAAAAAAAAAAAAAAAAAAAAAAAAAAAAAAAAAAAAAAAACCTTTCTACCCAGGGCTGGATTTTTGTCGGCAGAAAGGGGTTTCTTCTGTGCCATTGGTAGAAAGTCGTTATAACCAGTTTTAACTGGCAAACGCATTTCGTTACATATTCTGAGGCTTTTTAATAGTAGTAAATTCCTTAAGTTAATTTTATTCAGGATAAATAACAAATAAAATACAGTAGACTCTCAAAATCCACAACCCTAAAATCCACACATTGTTTCAGATGTAAACAGTGAAACTTACAGTTAAGATATAGGGAGGAAATTCAAGCTTTTTTATTTTTATCATTCTGTACTCATTTTATTATGTAATTCTGGCATTTCATAAAGTTGGCTGGTATTGTCCTCCCCCACAAAAAAGAAACCTGGTTGTGAAGAAATATATATATATATATATATATATATATATTCGGATTTAAATAGTTCTTGCTCTGTTTTCATTTTATATAGGTAATGATTTAGATAACAATTTTTTTTTTTTTCAATTTACTTAGTAATTTTAGTTTTTATATCATGATAAAATAGTGTCTCATAAAATCTTCTAATTTATTTTGTAAATCTCCTGCTTTTTTTGGTAATAGACGTTGACAGGCATGCAGGAGGAGAGTCAAAATTAATTTTATCAGTTAAAAGGGGTTACTCGGTGAAAATTACAAATAAATCAAAATATTTTTTTTTTGCACTCAGTTTGTGTGTTTATTTTTTTATAATATTTAAAATATTTATGTAATATGTGTTTTATCTTTTAATAGGCAATACTTGGTTATATGTAATACAAAAGATCAAAGCCCCTCCCCACAAGAAGCAGATGTGCAAACTAAATATTCAGAGCCTGATTGATACTAATGCAAATTTTTATTGTACATGTTTATATACCTTCAATAATTTTACTAAATATGTATATAAAAATAAATATTGTTTGTAAAAATATGTTTAATAAATGTATATTAAGATTCTAATATTCTTTTTTTTTTTTTTTTTTTTTTTTTTAATGATATCGCAGTAATAATAACAAATGCAGGGTGTGTACAGCCCTTAAAAAAAACTTATTTCTGATGAAGAATTTCTAAAAAAAAATTATTTTCTCATTGTTGCTGTACCTAGTTTATTATAGAAATAACATTCAAGAATTTTTTCCGTCAAATTCTATTATCACTGATATTTGACTGTTTATTTTATGTTTGAACAGATTTTATGAAATCACAGTATCCTAGGTTTTTGCAGCATCAGAAACCTATATTTTCTGAGTTTACAAATTTAGGTGAAAACTGAATAAGGACTAGTGAACATTTTGACCAAAATGTTAAATGTTACATAAACATACTTTATTAATGTAAAAAAAAGGGCAAGTTTTACAGAGCATCATTCATAGTCAAAAGGATTGTTGTTACATTTAGTTGTGAGTATACCTATGTTTTCATATAGCTACAAAACACGTTGAAAAAAAAAATCACCTTATTTATTTGCAGAAATCTGCAACTAAATAAAGTGAAGATTATTTTTAAAATATAATGGTTACATAAAAGCATTATTAAAAAATATATATTTTATTTGAGATTGCTGGTCAATAAAATATTAAATCATTTTGTAAGGATAAGCACATTTAATATTATGATTGCCAGTTAGGCAGTTTTTTTTTATTTAAAATGCTACTGCGTTTCCAAACAGCAATATTTGCCAGATAAATGATAGTAGAAATAATATATAATAATGACAGATCAAATGCGTCAAATATTGCTATTTGAAAATAGTGGTAGCAATCAGAAAAAAAAAAAATCCTTCCCTTCCCATATGATAACACTGCAATTATCCCCTTTTTCTTCCTCACAGAATGAACCCATAAAAGTAATATTGCCTGAAGACACCAGTTTAAAATTTACGGGCAATCGTACTTTTTTAACACATTAAAGATTAAACAGATTTCTAATTTTACGGGGAATTATACTTTTTAACATATTAAGCTAATTTTATAGGCCATATCCATTTTTTCACAAGGCACATATCACCAGTTGTTTTATTTATAAACTCAGTAAGGATATTTTATTTATATTGCTGTATTAAAATCTTTTTTTTAGTTTACCTAAAAATCGTAAAATCAGCTTCTGCTCATTTAGTGCTGTTGTTATAATGCTCATTTAATATCGAATTGAATTTCTACATATTTAAATATCTATAGTAAAACTTAAGTCAATTTTCTTATCCATAACATACAAAGACTTATGGCGATTGCTGTGGTAATATTGAAACACGTTAAGACTTATTGCTTATTTTGAATCCAAGTATTTTGATATATGTGAGGAAAACTCCCTTCTAGATATTTAAAACTGAAAAATTCGATTTCATATTAAAAGAATACCATTACAAAAACTCCAATATACAAAAATATTTACGTAAAATTTTTTCTGTATAATATTGAAAAGCCTTTAGTAAACTACCGCAAAAATTTTGTACAGTTACAAATACTTTTTGGTGAGTGTAAATAAAATATTTTCGATACAATACTAAAAAATTATTAGCAAATTTACAATAATAATTCTTCTAAAGTGGCAATGAACTTTCTGGCGAGAATACAAAAACTGTTTCAGATACAATACTACAAAATCACTGGTAATTTTTCTGACATTACTTTTAATAAAATTACCAAAAACTGTTTTGCTAAAGTACATTAAATGTTTTAAGGGGGGGGGGGGGAGATACACTTACAAAAGATTTTTTTGTACATTTACTAAGAATTGTTTTGTAAATTTGTGAGGGACTTTATAGTACATTTACTACGATTTATTTAGTATTGTACTTAAGGGGGAAGTTCAGGTTGAGCAGCCGGAAAATGACAATAATTTGACCATTACTAAAAGTTCTGTAGTTTCAAAACCAATTAATGAAATACAACAATTTTTTTCTATACTTTCATAAAATACTAATGGTTTTTAAAAAACATTCAAATATATATATTTAGCAACATTAATTAGTTAAATTTTAATGACAAAATTAATGTTTTAAAAATATATTTTCAGATATGCATTTTGCGCGCAAGATTTTAAAAATTCTACTGCAGATACATATTTAATATTGTATTTATATTTACTTATACTACTATATTTTACACTGAACCTCAATTTAGCCTGAGTTTTGTCATAGAATTTTTTTTTTTTTTTTTTTTTTTTTTTTACTAAATTTAATAAATATGATTTTTAAAGCCATTAATTATGCAAATGAATTTGAATGTACTTTTAAATTTAGGTTCAGTGTAAAATATAGTAGTATAAGTAAATATAAATGCAATATTAAATATATATCTGCAGTAGAATTTTTAAAATTTTGTGCGCAAAATGCATATTTGAAAATTCATATTTTAAAAACGTTAATTTTTTCATTAAAATTTAACTAATTAATATTGCTAAATTTATAGATATTTGAATGTTTTTGAAAACCATTAGTATTTTATGAAAGTATAAAAAAAAATTATATTTCATTAATTGGTTTTGAAACTACAGAGCTTTTAGTAATGATCAAATTAATGACATTTTCCGGCTGCTCAACCTGAACTCCACCCTTAAGTACAATACTAAATAAATCGTAGTAAATGTGTAAAGTTCCTCACAAATTTACAAAACAATTCTTAGTAAATGTACAAAAAAATCTTTTGTAAGTGTACTAAATAATCCTTAGTAAATTTACTAAAAATTCTTTAGAAAACACTTTAAAAAAGGCTAGTACGTTTACTAAATAATCCTTAGTAAATTTACTAAAAATTCTTTAGGAAACTTCCTGAAAAAACGTTAGTACGTTTACTAAATAATCCTTAGTAAATTTACTAAAAATTCTTTAGGAAACTTCCTGAAAAAACGTTAGTACGTTTACTAAATAATCCTTAGTAAATTTACTAAAAAATCTTTAGGAAACTCCTTAAAAAACGTTAGTACGTTTACTAAATAATCCTTAGTAAATTTACTAAAAAATCTTTAGGAAACTCCTTAAAAAACGTTAGTACGTTTACTAAATAATCCTTAGTAAATTTACTAAAAACACTTTAGGAAACTCCCTAAAAAATCGTTAGTAAGTTTACTAAATAATCCTTAGTAAATTTACTAAAAACTCTTTAGGAAACTCCCTAAAAAATCGTTAGTAAGTTTACTAAATAATCCTTAGTAAATTTACTAAAAATTCTTTAGGAAACTCCCTAAAAAATCGTTAGTAAGTTTACTGAACATTATTTAGTAACAGTTACTAAAACAACTTTAGTAATTTTACATGAATTTTTTTTGTTACAGTTACATGAAAAGTTCTAGGCATCCCAGTTTCCTAGAAAATTCTTAGTAACCTTACAGATTTTTTTTTACAGTGTACCGAAAATATCTTGGCAACGGATGAACCGAGCTCCCTTAATAATAATAGGAAAAAAAACATATTTTTCCGTAGACATTGCTGCATTTTTAATTAATTTATTTCTTAAAATTCGTTCGTTTTCCATAAACATAATAAAATCTGATTTTCTTTTTAAATTCAAAACTGATGCATTGAATTTTATAGTCCAATATTCTGTTTAAAATGCAGAATTTCAAAAAACCATTGGTAAAAGATTAGACAATTATATGCACTTTAACGTGCTTTTTAGATGCGTTCGTAATTATATAAATACTTAGCACCTATAGTCTCGTTTGATTCCTCCGTCTGTCTGTCCGCATATAACAGCACAAAAACTACCCAACTAAATAGTTTGAAATTTAAGATATATTATCTTTGCAGAATTTTGTCGAGACATTTCAAATTTTATGAAAATCGAATCAAAACTAACGAAGATATTAATAAAAATATTTATTAAGAAATTTGAATTAAAAAAAAATCGGTGCTTTCTTGTTATAGGAGCTTCCGAGGTTTAATCGTCAAGCGATCGAAGATACTTATTTTATAACAGAAATGAATCTGCAGACGATATAATTCATTTCACAGAATTGAAAATCATCAAGTTCTCAATATTTATATAACTAGCTATAGTACGAACGCACCTCGTTTGTCATGTTTGACGTACAATAGCAACTTGTTTTATTGATTTGAAATGAAACCGTAGAGAGAAAACGTGGCTAACATAGAACGCTATACACGCTACACAACGTCAAGGAAAAGGTAATAAAAAAAAAAAAAAAACCTTTTCAATAAAATGAATATAAATATATGTTTTTTATGCCAAAACCTACATTTTTCTTCCTTGTTCATAGATGTCACAATAACTTCAGGTAATATGCTTATTTTTCATGCCTAAAAATTCCCATAACATCTTAAATAAACTGTATAGATTTTCTAAACACGGTTCTCGTTTGAAAAATTCCAAATAATCTGTAAAATGGACTAAATTCATTCATCTTTTATCCTAAGAATAATTTTATAAAGATTTGATAAATAATTTTATTTTTATTAAAAATAATCAAAATAATCTACACATGTATTGATAACATTTTCGCCGATTTGTCGTCTTTCTTATGTATATAACTGACATGAGCGCATCTGAACTTGAACTCATAAATCATGAAAACGATAAAATTTATAAGGCGCCATTTTAAAGTAAGGAAATGTGATTTGAGGATTTTATGCTGCCGGTATTTCAATAAAAGAAAAATCTTCTAATTTTTTTTCTTGAAAGTCATGAAAGCTTTACGTGAATTTGATATTTGAAAATGGAAAATTTAAAATAAAACCGTCGGTCAAGGATTAGGACAATTGTATATATTTTAACAATTTTTTTGTTTGAATCATGTCAGACAAAACCACTCACAAGGAAGGTCTCCTTAAAGCACATACTCAGAATATTTTGAAAAAGAAAATGCTAATGAAGCTACTCATGTACGTAATAAGAGATCAGTCAAATTTAGCTGCGGAATCCCAACAGAAAATCTGTAAAAAAAAAAAAAAATACTTTCGAGTATTTGGCGCAAAAAGACGCGATTTGGCGAGCAAAACTTTTTCGTCGCCAAATGCAAGCGATTTTTAATGCATTTGAAAATTTCTGGTTAAATGAGTGTTTAAATGCGTAGCACTTTACGAATTTAAACTTTAACGATTAAATAGTTTTTTATAAAGTTATGTAATACATATAAAAATTAACTACTGCTGAAGTTATTTAATTTTATACAGTTTTGAAGGCTGGTTAAGTTTTAAATGTATTTTAACAGTAAATGTCCGATTAAACACTCTTTCATTATACATTTCGACTTTGAATAAGTCATTGTTTCCACGGCAACAAGACTTTTATCTAGTTGTCTCCGGCACTAACAATATCGATGACAAATTGACAGTGCTCAGAAGCACACAATTAATTTTTAGTTTAAAGCAATTTTAATCAATTCAAATTTTGTTCTAAACCGTAGAATGCGATCGTTCATTTTCTTTTAGGTGTACATATAATTATATATGGCAAAACCGTAGTTATAAAAGTGAAATTATTTAAGTTAAACTTACTTTAACTAGTTCAGTACAAAGAGTAGAAAGCGTTTTTCCTAAAAGAGTATTTATCGTAAATGCGTATATATATTTTTATTTCATTGTGTTGCCAACCTAGCGATAAATCGCCAAAACACGAAATTTTCATAATTTTCTTACGGGCGTTATATCGAGGTTCCGCAGCAAATTTTTTTCTAAACGTATATATCCTCATGAGAAGAATATTCTGTAATTTTTTCAAAATTTTCTGAGTATGCGCTTATGGAGACCTTCTTTGTCAGAGAAATCTTGAGTAAACGCTTCACCTCGCGTAAGAATCGAGTAAAAACGCGGCCAAAGAGAGAAGTTTTTATTAAAAATGTGTTTTTTTTTTAATGCAAAAACCTACGTATTTCTACCATGTTACAGGACACCAAAATAACTTTATTAAGTGTATTTATTTTTCACGCTAGAAAATTCCCATAACCCCTTAAATAACCGACAGAGATTTTCTAAACAATTTTTTTGTTTGTAAAATACCAAATAATCGATGAAACTGACTAAATTTATATTTTATCTTAAGAAGGTTATAAATATTTTATAAATAATTTTACTTTCATTAAAAATAATCAAAAATTACTATCAATCTACATATGTATTGCTAACGTTTTCGCCGATATGCCGTCTCTTTTTTTTTTTTTTTTTTTTTTGTATATGACTGTCATGAGAACATCTGAACTTCAACTCATAAATCATGAAAACGATAAAATTTATAAGGCGCCATTTTAAAGGGAAGAACAGTGATTTGAATAGTTAATGCTGCCGGAATTTCAATAAATGAAAATTCTTCTAAAAATCTTTTTAAAAGCCATGAAGTATTTAAATGAATTTGATATTGGTAAATGCAAAATTTCAAATCAATCCGTCGGTCAAGGATTAAGACAATTGTATATATTATAACTAATTTTTTTTTTTTTTTGTTTCATTCATTTCAGATGAAACTATCTAGAGAAATCTTGGTTAACGCGGAACGCTACATGCCGCTTAAGATTGAGAAGAAGCGAGGTCAAAAAGAGAAATGTTGTAATAAAAATTGCAAAACCCAACAAATTTCTACCATGTTATACTAGACGCCAAAATAACTTTATTAAGTGTAATTATTTTTTACGCTGGAAAATTCCCACAAACCCTTAAATAACACCTACATAGATTTTCAATAATATTTTTTCGTTTTAAAAATACCAAATATTCTATGACACTGACTAAATTCATCTTTTATCTTAAGAGTGTTATAAATATTTTATAAATAATACTAGCAGACTACGCCCCCTGCGCTGGTCGGTATCTCCAAAAGAACCTTGAATCAAATGAAATATATCGGTGAATTTAAATCTGTATTTTAAAATAATCTGTACCTTTACCTGGAATATCCTAAAATAACATAAAAACGGATACTTATTTCACTAAGTTATGTTTTTTATACGGTTTATTATTACGTTTACAATTTATTATTACCGTTTTCCATTGATTTATAGTTATATTTTTTAATAACATGAATTAACCTATATTATTCACAACTAAAAAGAAATGACGCATCTAGTATTTGTCGAGAATTAAATAAAAATTATGCACTCGTGACATCAAAATTCACTTTTATATTTTAACAGAATAATACGGTTACTATAATTTGTGACTCGTGCTGACACATTGCTGTTATTATTATTTTTTACGCGTGAAGTTTTCGCTATGGTACTCTATTGTGAAATTTGGTAATTTTTGAAATTCAATATTTGAAAAATGGCATAATCAGTGGATTTGAAATTTATATCAAGAAAAATACAATTTTTTACCTTTCTAACGCAGTTTGTCTAACAATTTTCTGACAAATACTTTTCGAGCAATTAATTTTTTCACTAACTTCAAATGTTTCATTTTCCGAGATTCATCTGTGGCAACGGTTAGCGAAAATCCCAATCGTCAGCAACGCATACCTTTTTATTAAAGAGGATTATTTAAATTAAAAATAATCAAACTAATCTACAAATGTATTGATAACATTTTCGCCGATATGTCGCGTTTCTTTTATATATGACTGACATGAGAACATCTGAACTTGAACTCATAAATCATGAAAACAATAAAATTTATAACGCACAATTTTAAAGGGAAAAAATGTGATTTGAGGAGTTTATTCTGCCGGAATTTCAAAAAACAAAAAATCTTCTAAAAGTCTTATTAAAAGTCATGAAATCTTTAAATAAATTTGATATTAGCAAATGCGAAATTTCAAATTAACCCGAAGGTCAACGATTAGAACAATTGTATATATTTTAACAATATTTTTATTTCTGTCATTTCAGATGAAACTACCTAGAAACATCTTGGATAACGCGAAACGCTGTACGCTGCATAGGATCGAGAAAAAAACGAGGCCAGAAAGAGCAATTTTGTAATAAAAATATGTTTTTTTTTATTGCAAAAACCTACATATTTCTACCATGTTACTAGACGTCAAAATAACTTTATTAAGTGTATTTATTTTCCACGCTGGAGAATTCCCATAACCCATGAAATAACCGACAGAGATTTTCTAAGCAATGTTTTCTTTTGAAAAATACCAAATAATCTATGAAACTGACTAAATTCATCTTTTATCTTAAGAGCGTTATAAATATTTTATAAATAATATTATTTAAATTAAAAATAATCAAATTAATCTGCATATGTATTGATAACGTTTTCGCCGATATGCCGTCTTTCTTTTGTATATGATTGACATGAGAACATCTGAACTTGAACTCATAAATCATGAAAACGATAAAATTTATAAGGCGCCATTTTAAAGGGAAGAAATGTGATTTGAGGAGTTTATGCTGCCGGAATTTCAATAAAGGAAAATTCTTCTAAAAGTTTTCTGGAAATTGTATTAGTCTTAAAAGCTTTACACGAATTTGGTATTTTGATGAGAATATTTTACACATATACAAATTAAATTGGTGTATTTTTAATCGTCGTAAAAATATTCAGATCGAGAATCTGTTTGATATTTTATGAAAGCAAATTTAGAATGTAATCGATTGAAAATAACAACATTTGTCATAGCGGCTTTTATTAGAAGATCATTTGAGGAAAAGGAAAGCGTTATCGCATATTTTTTATATTAGCTATAAGGTAAAGCTAGGATAGTCTGCGCACAATTCATTAAAATGCTAATAAAAAATCTAAATATTAATTTTTTTCTGAACTATCCAGGGATAACTTTGACTTCATTTGTGTTTTATGCATTTCCATTGCTATTTTGTTGCTATAATTTAATAGAGCAGTTGTAATAAAACCAAGAAAACTATTTTGCGCAATCTGTCCTTATAGGGTTGGTGTGATTGCGCACATGGGTAGGAGAGATTGTTACTAATAATAACTACAATTAAATTGTTAACAATAATAATTACACGTAAATGACATTGTTGTAAGGTTTTTGTGAACAAATATTATTGTATTGGGAGTGAATATTTCAACCTAATGCTTAAAGAATCAGAAAAAGGAAATAATTTTAAAAACGATTAAAAAATTTTAATTAAAGGAAAAAAAATTAAAGAATCAGAAAAAGCAAGTCCAGATAAGATTGCAAAATAAAATTATGTAACTTAATAACACGTTTAACTTAAAATTAGTCCATTTTCATTTTTAATTTTTTATGCAAATTTACCAATAAGCTGCGTAATCTCTCCTAGCATAGAAACTAAAGGGGGGAAATGCGCCATCTCTCCTAAGTAGCAGATGCGCAAACTCTCCAATTTTGGTAGGAGAGTTTGCGCGGCCTTTTATTTAAACATGGCCGCTACTAAAACGAACTGTTGATGTTCACATTGTTAGTCTAGATTAGTAGCTTATGAGAAATTGTTTAAGTTTAAAATATTTTGTACTATTGACATTGTATAGAAATTCTGATGAATAGCTTTGAAAATTCAAGCACTTACTTTGGGAAAACAAAACAAAATAGCAATACTTTATCTTAGACGCTTAAAGCAATCAACGTGCACTTTCAAGCAGACACTCCACTACTGTTGTTGTACAACTACCTGGAGTCGCTGCGCTCTCACTCTACTCCTTCCCTATGTGCGCAATCTCTCCGACCGCGTCATCTCTCCTGGCTTTACCTTACACCTGTTTTTCAATAGTAACTATACACATGTTACTTACCCATCATACGTAGTATAGGGTAAGTCTTGTAATCGTTTTGAAAATCGAAAAATTTTTTTTGACGGATTTACACGTTTCAGACACTGGAGATTCCGAAAAACATATTTTTAGAAAAAAAATTTTGCCGTCCGTCTGTGTGTCTGTGTGTCTGTGTGTGTGTGTCTGTAAACGCTCTATCTCCCGAAAAAATTGAGATAGAGACTTGCCATTTGGTATGTACTTAGTATGTAATAATGGGAAGAAGCCTATTTCATTTCATTAACCTCGATTAACCGGAACTATTTTATTCGGACCCTCGAAATATTCGTTCTGATAAAAGGTATATAAAAATTTTCGAAATTGTTTCTTTTAAGAAATGAATATAAAAGACAATAAAAAAACATAAATTTTACATAAAGCATGAAGTCGATCGGATAATTAGTTGCCCAGATATTTGGAATCCTATTTTCCACACTCTTCGATTTTTCATGACCCTGTATTTCATCCAAATTTCACTTCAAAGAATTGTTTTAATTGGAAATTCGACGCTTAATCAGATGCAATAAACTGCTAGTTAATAGGATTATTATTTTTGGAGTTATAAGGAAAAACCTCTTTCAAGCAATTCAGTAATCGAGCCTTTAAAGTTTGTGACGTCATCAAGCCACGATTTTATTTGAATTGCAATGCATTTTATAAGTAGTTTACACATTTTTACTTTAATATTTTACATTATGCATATCCCTGATGGGTAAGTATTACGGTGGCCCCCAACGACTATTTTTTCAATAGTAACTATACACATGTTTTTTAATGGAAAAACGTATTTTTAGGATTTCGTACTTAAAAAGTATAAACGAAACCATTGTAAGATCACTTCTGTATCTGTCTGTTCGACTGCCAGATCCCTTTCTCTCGTAAACTATGGGACGTGGAAAGTCCAAACTTGGGAAAGCTATACAGGCTTTTTACCCACATATTTTCAGATTATTAGACATTAACAAATATGTTTAGGAAAAATTTAGGAGGATACTTAAGTGACTTGAAAAAAAAAAAAAAAAAGGTTTTCGTTTGGTATATCGTGTGGGGAATAGTCTGAAAGAAATCCATAATACCGAACTCAAAAATATACTTACTTTAATTTTAGGTGTTACATTTTCAGAGATATCGTCGAAAATGCAATGCAAAAATATGTTCCTCCCCCTCTATTTCTGAATCTACTGAAACTAAAATTATTAAAAAAATACGGATAGTTGGATTTTAATTAAATCTTGCAGGAAAACTATAACGATTTTCCTAAATAACATAGTTTTTGAGAAAAACACATTTTTTCCCGTTACTCACACATTTTTCTTTTCGTGCGGTCATCGGGGGATTCGACGGGCGCTGGAGGTATCCGTCGACGCAGAATCAGACAAGGGAATTTGATAAACATTATTGCAAAATATTGTCGGTAATTAGCTGAGATATTAAGTTACTTGGAAAAAAAGTGTCCTTTTATGTATCGTGTAGGATATCGTTCGAAAGATCTCCTAACATGAAACTCAAAAATATATTTGTTTTAATTTTAGGTATTAAATTTTCAGAGATATCGTCGAAAGTTTGATAACAAGTGAATTTCTGTCTTTAAAATAAACAGTCGAACTCGCTTAATACGGAAAGCAAGGGAATTATAAAAGTCCTTGTATTAATCGTTACTCGCAATCCCCGTGAAGTTATTAAAATCCTAAAAAAACACACGTAATTAAACTCGTTACTACTATTAGTTATTTAATTATCTCAAAGTTAACATAAACTGTATATCATAATGTTTCCCGAAAACTCAGCTAACATTGCAATAGTCAAAGCAATCTTTGAGCTATTTATTTCGCATACCCTTTTAATTTTAACAGTGTACTAAGAGACGTGAAAAGACTGGTTAATATGTCCCAGAGACAGGACTTAAAAAAAACAAATAAGGGTTTTTTCAATGCTACTTCCTTTCTATACCTCAGTTGTAAATCTTACAGTGAGGCAGTATTTTAAATGTCCTTATCTCTGCTTTCTTTTAAATACTCGTACTCGGGACATTCTTTATCATTTTCTTTGGTAGAGAGGGATCTTATTAAGGTGGTTCTCAACTGACCTGCGAAAAAACGCGAAACCTTCTGACTCATTTTCTGACTCATTATTAAACGCAAAGGCATAAAATTGGCAAAACTGAATATGGAAGCAATTTGGAATCAAAATAAATTTTCCATTTTTTGATAAATAAATTACTTATCTTGTTATAAGCAATTCATGTCATTTGGCGACCGTCTTTTTTCCTTTCTTTCACTGTCACGTCTGGTATTCGTTTAAAAACGCCAACTTTGACATTATTTTATGAAAGATTTCTGCCTTTACCAAAAAAGGGAAACCGTCTTTCGATTACATAGTTTCTGAATAAGAACACCAGCCAATTTCCTGCGTTTTCGAACAAAAATGAATTAAAAAATATGTCATAAAGTACCCAGTTTGTATTTGAGAACAGCCTTAACCCCTTGGGGACGAGCGACACGTATACGTGACGCATAAGATGCTCAGAATCCTCGATTATTTCCACCAGTTATTTTTTATTGCAAGCTTTGCCTTATTTAATGACAGCATTGCTGCGATTTAATTACCCGAAATTTTCTGTTTTAAAAAACCGGTGGTAAAATATTAAAAATTCTGTAAAGGACGCTCGTCGCGAAGAGGTTAAAGGTTGAAATTCTGTGTGGTAAAACTGATATATTGCCACCTTTTACTTACCAATCATGCGTAGTACAGAGTAAGTCTTGTTTGACATACAGTTGTAATGTAGAAATATTATCGCTGAGAAAGAACAGCGTTCGATGAGAAAGGGGTTTCTTTCCTAATTATATCCTGATTTTTGCCGAAAATCACATTGAAATGTTGTACATTGTTGTCACATTTTCACAAAATGTTGTCACATTGTTTTGCTCCCATTAGACGTGATCCTGGTTTTGTAGCTCATAAAAAGCGTGAAAATCTTAATATAGTTTAAACGATGAAACATTCTTAACGTGCAAATTGCTAGTTTTAACCGGGTACTCGTTTTTGCCGTGCTCGTATTAAACGAGCTTCACTGTACATTGTAAAGGACTTTACTGATAAATAGAAAAATAAATTAAGTAATGATTAAGTGAGAAATCGTAAGAAAATATTATGTAGATGAAATGAAACTCTTAATTGGAAAATTAGAAAATTTTGAAATGGAAAGAAACATTTCAAATTAGCTGAAATATATAAGAAAATTTATCTGTAGAAAATTGAATCTCATATATTATTATATTAAAATTAAGTATATATTACATTTTATTATTTACTAAAAATATTATTTTACATATTAAAAATAATCATCGCATTATAAATATTTTTTTAGCAGAGACAAAAATTTGAAGATATGTTTTATAACTACCATGTCCGTAAAATGGCTCGACTTACTACGAAACTTAAATATGTTTTTGATTTAAAAAAAAATCACAATAATTCTTTTTTTTAATAGTTTTCCTATATATGTTTTTACTTTTCTTTCCTTTTTTTACAGAGTAACATTTGAATAATTCGTGAATAATTTTAATAATGTGAATAATTCTTGTATGTTTTACATTGTGGCACACATATCACAATGATAGATCCATTGGGGAATATATCTCAATAATTAGGACAAAAAAATTAGTATAACAGTAAATAGAGTTAAAAGAAAACACTCTTTTTTTAAGCATTCGATGTTCATCTTAAAAATCACACCTAATTTCATGTCTGCAATTCATGTAGTTCCAAAATATTTCATTTACAATACGTTAATTTGGCGTATGCTCGAATATTGAGAATGTTTATAAGCATTCAATGTTCATCTTAAAAATCACACCAAATTTCATGACTGCAATTCATGTAGTTCCAAAATATTTCCATTACAATACGTTAATTTGGCGTATGCCCGAATATTGAAGAATGTTTATAAGCATTCAATGTTCATCTTAAAAATCACACCTAATTTCATGGCTGCAATTTATGTAGTTCCAAAATATTTCCATTACAATACGTTAATTTGGCGTATGCCCAAATATAAAAAAATATTTATAAGTATTCGATGTTCATCTTAAAAATCACACCGAATTTCATGACTGCAATTCATGTAGTTCCAAAATATTTCAATTACAATACGTTAATTTGACGTATGCCCGAATATTAAAAAATATTTATAAGCATTCGATGTTCATCTTAAAAATCAGACCTAATTTCATGACTGCAATTCAAGTAGTTCCAAAATAATTCCATTAAAATACACTAATTTGGCGTATGCCCGAATGTTGAAGAATGTTTATAAGCATTTAATGTTCATCTTAAAAATCACACCTAGTTTCATGGCTGCAATTCATATAGTTCCAAAATATTTCACTACAATACGTTAATTTGGCGTATGCCCGAATATTAAAAAATATTTATAAGTATTCGATGTTCATCTTAAAAATCACACCTAATTTCATGGCTGCAATTCATGTAGTTCCAAAATATTTCCATTACAATACGTTAATTTGAAGTATGCCCCGAATATTGAAAGTTGACCGGTTTGATTTACGCTTAGTAAAAAGCGCAAGCAAGTGAATTTATTAAAAAAATATATGTAATTTTTGCTCTGTTTATTTTTTAAGATATGGCAGCAGGAAAAAGCAAACATTTTTAAAACTATTTATATTTATAAAACGCTAAGTTACGTGGCGGCGGAAAAGCGGTTATTTCTCTTTTACTGATAGCAACAAATAATTGATTATTGTTGCATTTACATTGTTACGTATCATTTCTCCTTTTTAGAAAGTGCGTCGCTATCAAAAATTATATTGTTTGGTTACGTACAATGTTTAATTGTTTGTGTGTTAATTTTTGAGTGTTAAGATAAATATTACACATGTTTTAATTTTGTTGTCACGCAAAGAAACTAAATTTCAGCGAAAACAGAGACAACAATGCAAATAGAGATTCTACAGTTTCAATCGTGATTAAATTTAATGAAAGTGACGTCATTTTTTCGCACTCTTAGTAAAATATTTTAGTTAATGAAAACACATGTTATTAATAATTATTATTTTTTAACACTACGTCAATTTCAACAGCGGAAGCATTATTCCGTTGTTTTAAGGTAATGAAAAAATGAATGTAATTTATGAAACACGTTTTACTTAATTTATATATATCGTATCGATTTGTTTTGATGTGATTGCCTAAGAGGGACTGCTCAGACAAGGAAACCAAGTCTGTAGAGCATAGTATCCCTCCCGGTCGTAGTTCTGACAAAATCTCTGTTCGGAATTATTTCTATTACATGTTTATTTAATTTCACGTTTGTAAATTGTTTTTACGTTTTTCGCATTTTTCGCGTTTTAGAGATAGGATTTCAACCTTTATACAAAATGTAGTACATTTCCTCTTCTTCTTAAAAACTATTTTTTGGAAGTAGAGATTTACGATGTAAATACTGGTCGCCATATTAAAGATTTATGGGCGTAAAACTCACAAGCCCCACGTACACAAGGCCAACACGCATTCTAATTTTTTAGGCATGGGCAACGCCGGGCGGATCTGTTAGTCTATTTTAAACTACTATGAACTAATACATTGTTGAACAATGTAATTACAATGGTTGTATATTGGTTATACAAGGTGTTTCAAAATTCTACCGACAAATTAGAAGGGGTGATAGAAGGCATCAAGAGAATGAAAACATACCATAGAACATGGGGTCGCAAACCACGTTTAGTGGGAGAAAATCGCAAAAATATTTATGAAGGGTCTGACGTCGGGTGGAAATAGAAAAAACATTTTATTTTACGTAAAGCTTGATTACAAATTCAAAATCAGAAAGGAGACGGCGGGACATTTTTATAGAAATATGTTTTAACGCGTCCGGCAATCCTTCGTCCGTCGATGTCGGCTGTACAATGACCTTCGTGGCCGCAACTTCGAACAATTTCTATAAAAAATTGTCGTCATCTCCTTTGTGACATTGAACTGCAATGCATTGTAATCATGCTCGAGGTCAAATAAATGTTTTTTTTCTATTTATTATTGGCCCTTTTTGTTTTACTCGACGTCACATCTTTCATAAATATTTTTGCGATTTTTTCCCACTAAAAGTGATTTGCGACCCCATGTAGTATAATAAGTTTTCATCCTCTTGAGGCCTTCTATCTTCCTTCTTAATTTTTCAGTCGAATTTTGGAACACCCAAATGTTTATACACTTTTTAGAACACTTATTTTGTCACCTTTTTTAGTACACTTTGAAGCGCACTTTTGGTACAGTTTTTAGTATACTTCTGAGAACCTTCTTTTGTTCAAGCACACTTTCTAGCGCACTTTTTGAAAGCGATGATTTCACAAGTGTGCTCAAGTGTACTCCCAATCTGTCCAAGTTTAGTTTCCAAGTTTAGATTTAACAAATATCCTGATCAGAACACTTTCGGTACACTTTCGGAACACTTTCTTTATTGCGGAGCATATTCGGAACACATTTCAGAACACACTAAGGTAACTGGAACACTTTTTTTGAATTAAAGTGTTTCATATGTGTTCTCAAGGTGTATTGGGAATCTACTCAAATGTGTTCCCAAGTTTAGCTTTAACAAATATCCTAATCAGAACACTTTCGGTACACTTCCGAAACACTTTCTTTATAGCGGAGCATATTCGGAACACATTTCAGAACACATTTCAGAACACACTAAGGTAACTGGAACACTTTTTTTGAATTAAAGTGTTTCATATGTGTTCTCAAGGTGTATTGGGAATCTACTCAAATGTGTTCCCAAGTTTAGCTTTAACAAATATCCTAATCAGAACACTTTCGGTACACTTCCGAAACACTTTCTTTATAGCGGAGCATATTCGGAACACATTTCAGAACACATTTCAGAACACACTAAGGTAACTGGAACACTTTTTTTGAATTAAAGTGTTTCATATGTGTTCTCAAGGTGTATTGGGAATCTACTCAAATGTGTTCCCAAGTTTAGCTTTAACAAATATCCTAATCAGAACACTTTCGGTACACTTCCGAAACACTTTCTTTATAGCGGAGCATATTCGGAACACATTTCAGAACACATTTCAGAACACACTAAGGTAACTGGAACACTTTTTTTGAATTAAAGTGTTTCATATGTGTTCTCAAGGTGTATTGGGAATCTACTCAAATGTGTTCCCAAGTTTAGCTTTAACAAATATCCTAATCAGAACACTTTCGGTACACTTCCGAAACACTTTCTTTATAGCGGAGCATATTCGGAACACATTTCAGAACACATTTCAGAACACACTAAGGTAACTGGAACACTTTTTTTGAATTAAAGTGTTTCATATGTGTTCTCAAGGTGTATTGGGAATCTACTCAAATGTGTTCCCAAGTTTAGCTTTAACAAATATCCTAATCAGAACACTTTCGGTACACTTCCGAAACACTTTCTTTATAGCGGAGCATATTCGGAACACATTTCAGAACACATTTCAGAACACACTAAGGTAACTGGAACACTTTTTTTGAATTAAAGTGTTTCATATGTGTTCTCAAGGTGTATTGGGAATCTACTCAAATGTGTTCCCAAGTTTAGCTTTAACAAATATCCTAATCAGAACACTTTCGGTACACTTCCGAAACACTTTCTTTACAGCGGAGCATATTCGGAACACATTTCAGAACACATTTCAGAACACACTAAGGTAACTGGAACACTTTTTTTAATTAAAGTGTTACATATGTGTTCTCAAGTTGTATTGGGAATTTACAGTGTATATTACAATGGTTATATATTACATTGGTTAATATTTTTTGAACTCGTTGAAATTGTCATCTCATAACATATTCTTGTTATTAAACGAAATCTACTACATTGTGTTTATTTAATAAAGTTCTTCATTGCTTCCAAAGAAAGAACAACCTTTTTTCCTTCAGTGAGAATTAAAAAATCATTAAATATATATCCAGTTGTTCAGTATCTAATTTCGAGCTTTTCGACGCCTATTTTTAGATTTTAAATTATCAAATACAAAAGAAAAAAGCAGTATTTTTTTTCTATTTAAAAATAATTCAACTTTTTTGTGAAAGCACCTATTAATTCATTTATCACCTGAGATGTAACGTGGGTGTCTTTCAAATGGAAAATAAAATAAGCCTGTTAGCACTATTTTTAATATATTCAAAACTCATTTTTTTTTTCGAAATATCTTTCGCTTCTTTGTGTTTTCCATCAATATAAAATAAGAGATTCGAAAATACATATATAATATTTTATTAATTGAAAAAACTTGTTTCCATGAAAAGTTATTTGGAATTAAATTAAATAAGAATTTCTACACATTATCATTGAAAAGACTTGAAACATATAATTTTAATAAAACTTTTGCAGAAACGCAACAATTAATATACAACTCATACATTTGATTAAAAAATTAAAAAAAAGTTTCATTCTTTTAAATATTACACGTTAATAATATATTTCTTTTAATAATCTTGTCATTTTTAAAACTTTGCAACATAGTTGAAAAGAGTTTATGAATTCGATCTGTCTATCTGCCAGCGGTCTGTCCGTGCTCTATCTCGCGTAAATATACTCGAATCCTCTTTAATAAAGAGCTATGCGTTGCTGAAGATTGGGATTTTCGATAATCGTTGCCACAGATTAATCTCGGAAAATGAAACATTTGAAGTTGCTGAAAAATTAATAGCTCGAAAAGTATTTGTCAGAAAATTGTTAGACAAACTTCGTTAGAAAGGTAAAAAAAATGTTTTTTTTTTTCATATATATAAATTTCAAATCTAATGAGTATGCCGTTTTTCAAATATTGAATTTCAAAAATTACCAAATTTCACAATGGAGTACTATAGCGAAATCTTCACGCGGAAAAAGTCCTCTTTTATAAAGAGCTATGCATTGCTGACGATTGGGATTTTTGATAATTGTTGCCACAGATTAATCTCGGAAAATGAAACATTTGAAGTTTCTGAAAAAATTAGTAGCTCGAAAAGTATTTGTCAGAAAATTGTTAGACAAACTTCGTTAGAAAGGTAAAAAATTGTATTTTCTTGATATAAATTTCAAATCTAATGATTATGCCGTTTTTCAAATATTGAATTAAAAAAAATTACCAAATTTCACAATGGAGTTATAGCGAAATCTTCACGCGTAAAAAGATAATGATAACGGCCATGTGTCCTGATGTATAGTACGAGTTACAAATTATTGTAGCCTTACTTTTCTGTTAAAATATAAAAGTGAATTATGATGCCATGAGTTCATGATTTTTATTTAATTTTAATATAATCATCTTATAAACAAGGTTTTAGAATTCTTTTCGAATGGGACTAATAAATTGACGAATACTGTATATTATTTTGAGTTTAAAAGAGGAAAGGAGGGGGAGCGCTTTATATTATTTAGGTTTCCTCAGGAACTTTAGAATCAAATTTGAAAGTTTAATATATCAAAACGTCAGAAATTAAATCGACATTAAATCGGCATACAGGTCTGCACAAAATAATCCCAATATTTTTCCGACTAATAGATAGTATTTGCTGAAATTGGGTTTTCATATGTGTTATGCGTTTTCCAAATTGTTTACTTTGACATAATCTTTTACCTTATTAAACTATGAAGTTTTGTTACAGTATTATGAAAGTGCTGGAAAGCGTTTCATAATCCATGCTTATGATGCATGATTTTTCGTTCTTGTTATGTAAATTAAACTGCACGAGAATATTTATGTTTATCTTCAGATTTTGCGCGTGAATCGAAAAACACCAGAATCGTTAATGGTATGTGTAAAATTTATTTATATTAAATATTGTTTCATTAATAGTGATGATAATATAGTATTTGGTTGTCCGGAAGGTTTATACAGATTGGAAAAATCAATTCTTACCGAAAATTCTGTCCGTTAATTATTAGACATTAGCTATCGGAATCACTGACTTAATAATTAAATAATAGAATTTTTCTGTACGAACTGATTTTCCCATCCGGCACGAACTAACCGGACAACCCAATAGCTTATATCACTTATTCTGCTATATTGTCCTTTTCCTCGTATCTTCTGAAATAAAACAAATCTGCCATAATTTCAGATTTTAAGTAACTATTTTTATACATATCGATTTTAATAAACTTTCTAAATAGTTGTTTTCAGGTGTCTAATTAGAAATATTTTTGGTTCTATAAGCGCTTGAAAGTCGCAGGGATAATTTTAGGTAGATTTCGTAAGAAATACTACTTATTACATTCTCCCCTAAGTTGGAATTTTTGAAAATTTTTGCAGATCTACGCCGATCATGACTCCCAGAACCCAAAACCACCCCCAGTTCAAAACTTTATCTATCTATCTATCTATCTATGTCACTTTTTTATGGACATGATAACTGCAATAATTCTGCACAAATCTCTTCCAAACTGATACATAAAATCAAGGGGCATAAAATCTTGGTCAAGTTCGTTCATGGACAAAATCGAACCAAGGGGGGGGGGGAGATGGGGGGCTTTTTGTGAAAACAGATAAAACTCCATAATTTCTTAAATATGAAACGTATCGAATCCGTTTAAAGTTATTATTACTTCTAGGAAAAGAGCCGAAAATTTATATACGACAGATTTTTGATATCATTAAAAATCGCCCCAAGGGGGGGGGGAAGAGGGGTTTTAGAAGAAAAAAATCATAACTCCGTCAATTCCCAAGATATCAAATCCGCTTAAATTTATTGTAAATTTCCTTAAAATTATCTGCAACTTTTATATTGACAAGTTTTTTATAAGACTAACTCTTACGGCAAAAAAAAAAAAAAAAAAAAATGAACAGAAAAAAATCCCTGCTGGTCCCGCCTACAAGCAGACGTGAAAACAGAAAAAAACCCATAACTTCTTAATTTTTATACATATCGAATCCGTTTAAAGTTATTATTACTTCTAGGAAAAGGGCCGAAAATTTATATACGACAGACTTTTGATATCATTAAAAATCGCCCCAAGGGGGGGAAAAAGAGGGGCTTTAGAAGAAAAAAATCATAACTCCGTCAATTCCCAAGATATCAAATCCGCTTAAATTTATTGTAAATTTCCTTAAAATTATCTACAACTTTTATATTGACAAGTTTTTTATAGGACCAACTCTTACGGCAAAAAAAAAAATTAAATACAAAAAAATCCTTGCTGGTCCCGCCTACAAGCAGACGAGAAAACAGAAAAAAACCCATAACTTCTTAATTTTTATACATATCGAATCCGTTTAAAGTTATTATTACTTCTAGGTAAAGGGCCAAAAATTTATGTATGACAGATTTTTGATTTCATTAAAAATGCCATCAAGGAGGGGGGGGGGGGGTTAGGGGTTTCAGAAGAAAAAAATTCATAACTTCGTCAATTCCCAAAATATCAAATCCGCTTAAATTTATTATAAATCTTCTTAATATTATCTACAACTTTTATTCTGACACGTTTTTTATAGGACCAACTCTTACGGTAAAAAAAAATCCCTGCTGGCTCCGCCTACAGGCAGAGGTATATTTCAAAGTGGGTGGTCCCAACTGCCACATCATGGAAAATAGGTCTTTCTTTTGCAATTCCCAATAAACAGGTGCCCCACGGTCTGCGTCTTCGAAATCTACCTGTGCCTGTAGGCCGAGCCGTCAGGGATTTTTATAATAACTACTTAATTTTAATCAAGATTTGTACCAGAATTTTTGAAAAAGAATTTACTTTTATAACTTTCGTTAATATATATATATATACATACTCAAAATCAATTATACATTCACACTAACTACACCACATACACGAGAAGCAGAAAACAACAATTCAACTGAACCCTAAAAAATAACCAATTAAAACCATAAATCGAATATAACCAAACGCAAGATTACTAACTTTAAAACAATACCAGGAAAAATAAACCAGGAGGCAGGATGGTATGGCTAACAACATGCACAGCATATATATATATATATATATAAATTGGCATTTTCATCTTTTTTATTTATTTATTTTAATGAAATTTTTCGAAAATTCTGGTGTGTATTATACATTAGAGAAACCCAATTACTTGCCCCTAAAAGAGTTAAAAGACGATTCACATTTTTTTTTCATTTTAAAAAAGCACCCCTCCCAAAAAGTTTCATTTTAAAACTTGTCTCTATTGTCTTAAAAACAAACACTTTTCACAAAACTTTGTCCGAATTGAACACTTGACAAATTTAATCATTTTAAAAGTAAAACCGGACCTGTTAGTAAACAGCTATAATCGCCTGAAAAACACATTACTAAAAAAGACAGATGTTTCACAATCTAGCAAAATATAAAATAACCACATACGAAAAATATACAATAACCTCTTCCGACTTACTCACGATTCCGAAAAGCTTATTTTATGCGTAGGGACCTTAGAAACTAATATATTTCCGAAATTTAAACAAGCACTTATAAAAACAATGTTTCTTTTGCTGCCACTGATGTTCAGAAACGATTCCGAATATATTTTTAGGGAGTAATTAGTTTTCTTAACCGGAATATCGGTTTGCAGAATGCACTGAGAAAAATGACACTTTCCAATCTGAGTAAATCGATGATTTCATTTTGTTATGAAACATTTTGTTTCAAGTATGACGACCCAGTGCTTTCAATTCTGAAATACCAGAAATACTCAGAATATTAATACATAGACATACTCAAAGCTGAGCAGAGAGAGGTCTGTTCATACTCATTTTTAAAACATAGACAAAGTCGAAAATAATTAGAATCACTTCATACTCATTTTTGAAACATGGACATGCTCAAAAATAAGCACATAGAAGTCAATTCATATTCATTTTTGAAACATGGACATACTCAAATAGGAGCACATGATGTTTTATTCTTGAGTGTGTGCATGTTTCCAGAAATGAGTCTATACATTTTTCAAACTTGAGTCATTTTGATTCGGAGCCATTTTGACTATGCGACATGCTCAGATTTGAGTAATTTTTGCTCAGTTTTGAAACTGTTGTTTTTAGAGTGTGCTATCAACTTCAGCTGAACATTTTCAGCTGCGTAATTCAATTTATACATGCAAGAGGGACAAAATAATATTAATTTTAATGTTAATGTTAATACTGTTAATTTATCATGTTTGTCTGTAAAACATGTTTGTTGAACATGAAAATGTTTACTTGAGTATAGATAGCATCCGAAAAACCTATATTACGGGTTGAGAAAACGGAATAATACAACCACTCAGAAACGTCTCCGAAGTCAGTGGCACTAAAATAAACTTTATTTTTATAAATTCTTATTTAAATCTGAAATGTATGTTAGATCCGAGGTTTTCAAAGATAAAGAACGCATTTCGGAGTCTTGGGTAACTCAGAAAAGGTTATTGTATAATTTCGTTCATGGTTATATTATATTTTCTCAGATTAGGAAATAATTTTTAACTCTTTCCAACATAGTGGAAAAGTGTTTATGAATTCAGTTTGCCTGTCTGTCTGCCATTTGGCTGTCCGTGCTCTAACTCTCGTAAATATACTCAAATTTGAATGAAATTTTTGTATGTTATTGAAGTTTACTTTAGAATGTTACGTATTGAAAATGAAGTGTGTAGCACTTATAGTTTGTTTACAGGGAGACACAAAATAATTCCGTTACATTACGGAAAAATCGTTTGCGGTGCATTTTATTGATGTTACGCTATTTCAATCATAATAAAAATCATACACTGCAAATCTTTATACACTTTTCAGAACACTTTTTAGAGCACTTATTTTGTCACCTATTTCAGAACACTTTGAAGTGCACTTTTTGAATCAGTTTTTGTAATACTTCTGAGAACACGTCTTTTGTTCAGCACACTTTCTAGAGCACTTTTTGAAAGCAATGATTTCACCAGTGTGCCCAAATGTGCTCCCAATCCATTCTCAAATGTGTTCCCAAGTTTAGATTTAACAGATAGCCTGAGAAGAACACTTTCAGAACACTTTCTTTAAAAACGGAGCATATTCGCAACACATTAAAGGAACACATTCAGTACACATTAAGGTAACTGGAACACTTTTTTTGTAATCAAAGTGTTCCAAAAATTTCCCAATGTGTGCTGGGAATTTGCAGTGTATACATCAATCAGACGGACTACCTATATTCCGAGTAGAGAAAACTGATGAATAAGCTATGAAACTACTCGGAAACGTCTCCGAAAATCAGTGGCAGCAAAATAAACTTTGTTTTTATAAATGTTTCTTTAAATCTCGAAAATATATTGGTTTCTGAGACTTCTAAAGATAAATAATGCTTTTCGGAATCGTGGATGACTTGGAAGAGGTTATTCTATATTTTCGTTCGCGGTTATGCTATATTTTCCTAGATTAAGAAACATGTATTTTTTTAACACTTTCCAACATAGTTGAAAAGCATTTATGACTTCGGTTTGTCTGTCTGTCTATCCATGCTCTAACTCGCATAAATATAGTCGGATCACCATGCAATTGATATATATTAATGAGGTCTACTATGGAATGTTCGGAATTGAAAATCAAGTATGTAGCTTTTATACTTAATTTACAGGGACACTCAAAAGAATTCCGTTACATTACGGTCTATGGGGAAAACTCGTTTGCCGTGTATTTTAATGATGTTATATTATTTCAAACATAGTTAAATTTATATATATCACTCAGGTGCACTAAAAGAGGCTTGCTATAGATTGTGGTGTATATAGCATTGATCGTTCATTTACAGGAATACTCAAATAATTCGGTTACAGTACGATTTAAGAAGAAAGAGTACTGGAAGTTAGTTTTAATTTCTGATACGTGTTTTTAAATTAAACTAAGTTTTTGCGTATTACTCTGTGTGCACAAGTTCTGTAGATAATATACAGGGCAGCCCAAAAGGTCCCGAATACATTTTCATTTATTAACGGAAACTGCTGAAGGAAAACTGACAACTGCGATAAGCGTTTCCTAAATGAACTAAATTTTACTATACTTTGTATTATATATACAAATCTATATATCATATACAGGGATGCACAAAAGAATTCGGATACTTTTCCGTCTACTGAAGGTAATTGCTGACATTGGGTTATCAAATGTGTTATAAGTTTTCCAAATTGTTCAGTTAGATCTCATATTTCACTTTATTAATCGGGGGAGTTTTGTCAAAACATTCTGAAAGTATCGGAAAGTTTTTCATAATGTATGTTTGACGCATGATATTTCGTTCTTGTTTTATAGTGTAATTTTCTTAACCAGTGCTTGACAAATGTGGTCGCCAGGTCGCCACTGGCGACCAATCTTTTCTATCTGGCAACCAAGTTTCTTTTTAAACAAAAAATATTTTTGACTTTTATTTTTAATTTGGCAAAAATGAGTTCATCAAATGCAAATTTTAAAATAATAAAATCAGAATTATTTGACTGATTTTCGACCGGAAAATAAGCATAAACAATCTATTTTATGCTTCACTATTTCATAGCTGCCCCCTCATCAGGTGTAGATTTTGTAGGATTCAACTATCTTGACATTTAAAGCATTCGGAAATCAGCATATGCCGGTTAGTTCAGTCTTTGCAGTATTTTTCTTACTTTTGTTTCCCCCAGCGATATGTAATTTTGATAAGTTTCATTAGAAAACTTAGTTTATATTTTCTTTCTAAATTATCTGCTATTCTAAACTAAGTAACTAATAATACTAAACTTTACTTGTTATCAATTTTTCTCAATTTATTCACCACAAAAAACTTTTGTACTTTTTGAAAATAAATGACGGGGGAGGTAAATATTTTTTACTGGCGAATAGAATTTTTTGCTGGCTACCAGGTTTTATCAAATTTGTAAAGCCCTGGTTCTAACCAATGATTAGCCCTAAAAAATACTGGTATGACGTTGTTACGTCTGTTTAATCTTGATGTAAAAGCGAATTTTCCAAACGTCTTCCAAAATTCTTCCATAGCATATATTGTCATATTAATAATATGCAAAATAACTTTATTAGTTAAATTTCAGTAAATTAAGTATCCGTTAAATTTCAGCAAACTTTACATTTTCTGATTTGAATTTTAGCTATTTTCAAATTTTTAAGGCGGCAAATTACTTTGGAAACTGAAGTTTTAAACCGTTAATGTATTTTAACTGTTAATGTATTTGAAATTTAGCAGATTTGTTAAGAATAAGCTAAAATATTTATGCAGAAAATTTGAAATTAAAACATTAAATATATATCTGGTTATTGCATTTTAAATATTTTAACGACAAAAAAATTACGTATTTCACAGTGTTCCATGCGCATTTCTTTCGCATAAAGTATGAAAATATTTATTTATGACATTCTTTTCAAATATTACGATAGAAATTAAATGAATTGTAAAAGTTTACTGAATGTTTAAGTAAAAAAAAAATATGTTTATAACTATATGCTTTTTTTTTTTTTTTTTTTTTTTTTTTTTTTTTAAGATAGCTATATGAAGATAGTATAACTGTAAACTAGAAGATGTATAACTGTCCCTGAAATGCAAACTTTTTACGTTAACATATATTTATTATTGCATACAGAATATACAGTATAAATATTTTTTAAAAATGATCATTCAGAATGCGCATAAATTATTACAAATTTTGAAATTCGCGAAATTTTCAATTTTCAGAAAACATTATTTTAAGTATTAACAACTGTTTAAATATATAGTTTGTTTATATATATAAAAGTTTATATCTCTGCGAAGAAGTGTCAGAGTGGAAAAAATGTTATTCCATCAGATGAATTTGAACATTTAGTTTCAAAATTCACCAAATAAAAATTTAAAAATAAAGTTTTTAGTCGAATTTTATGATTTTAAAAGTCCACTGTTTCCTTAAATTTAAAATGAATTTCTCCAAAAATTAAAAAATTAAATTAAAAAAATTAAAAATTAAAAAAATAAATAAAAAATAAATTGGCAAGAAAAGATTAAGTGTTACATTTTACGGTCCATTAATTTTAAAAATCCATAAACAGCACGTGACTCTACTGTCAAAACTTGAAATAGCTGTTTTGCGTAATCCCATTACTACACTTGATTAAGCTAATTAAAAACTTAATCTTACCTTTCACGATAGAATTTCCAGTTCCAAATAACGAACAGAACACAAGAATAGTTTTTTGGGTGGCCGAGAGCCGCCCTCGGCAGCCCGCCATATCCAGTCACGTGCTATCGGGGGATCTCTCAGCCGGAGACATAGGGAACACATCCGGAACACGGACTCCCGGACGACTGATTGTGAAGAGCCTGATTTTTCCCGGTTACATCAAGCATTGGCGAGCAATGCTCTCTCGCCAAGTCCGATAAAAGAGGTTTCATAGTGTCTTTGTTCGCAAAACTTCTGAAAAGTTTTTGACATCTGTAAAATCTTCTTGGAAAAGGAAAGAGTAAGAGCGCTTGCATATGTAAATGTGAGGGTGATACGGGAAAGATATCGTATCAATAATTTTAAATTTCACGGTCGTCTCAATTCAGGATGCCACATAATTCCGGGCATATTTCAAAAATTCGTATAAAATTAACAAATTTCCGTGTCAGAATGCGATTTGCAAGTTAAGATTTGTGAAAAAGTCTGATAGTTTATGGCAATAGAAAAATAATAGTTCAAAGCAGTCCAAATGTATCAATTCAAATTAAAAAAAAATCGTGAAATTTATCAAATTGACGTATCTGAGTTCAGTTTACACCACAATACCTGTCAAAAAATTAAATCTTTCGTGGTAAAAGAAAAAAAAAACATGTTCAAAGAGTCCCATAAATCCGTCACATTTTAAAATTTCATAAAAATTTATCAAATTGACGTATCGGAGTTCAGTTTACATCATAGCACCTGCCAAGAAATGAAATTTTACATGGCAAAAAGAATAAAAATAAATGTTTAAAAAGTCCCATAAGTCCGTCCCATTTAAAAATCACATAAAAATGTATTACATTTATCGAAGTGCGGTTTTATCTATAACACAAATCAAAAAATAGAATCTTTCGTGACAAAAGAGAAAATAAGGAAAAAGTCTCATAAGTCCTACACATTTTAAAAACTGTTAAAAATTTAACAAATTGCCGTATCGGGATGCAATTCATCTATTACACCTGCAAAAAATGGAATTTTGTCTTGGTAAAAGACACAAAAAATTTCAAAGAAAAGTTTGTCACATTTTAAAAACTCAATAAAAAAAATATTAAATTGCAGTATCAGAGTGCGGCTTAGACCGTAACACCTGTAAAAGAATGAAATTTTATCGTGGTAAAAGAAAAAAAAATCAAATAGTCCTATAATTTTGCAACATTTTGAAAACGCATAAAAATTCATCAAATTGTCGTACACCCAGAAAAAGGAATTGATTAAAACAACAAAACATGTTTTGTTGAGTACATTTTGGTTGTTTTAGCAAAATTTTTAGTTGAAGTAAAAAAATTGGTTTTGTTGCTTGGACAAAAAAAATATTGTTAACACTCTTACAAAATTTTAACAAAATTTCATCAATTTTACTTGAATTAACAAAATCTGTTTTTTTAATTTTACAATAATTTTGTAATTCCAGCAAAATTTTTTTGTTTTTGCAAAATTTAAATTGTTGTGTAGTAGCCATAACTCTCTCACGTAACTCGATTTATTTGACTTATATAGCTATATAATTAAAGGATTAATATAGTTCTTGGAAAATTAAAACTTTTTTCATTGGGACGGACCAAGGTAGTTTTAAAAATCCCCCTGTCCCATTTATTACTTTCTGCTATCTTTACAAGAAGAAAGTATTGGAATCATGAAAATTTTCGACCTCCGGTTTCCGACGAATTTTTAGAAGGTCCTAAACACGATTTGACTGTTTTTAGAAAATGACTGTCAATGACTCTGTCTGTCTGTATGTGACAAAAATTTTGTGGGCACTCTATCTCAAGAACTAATGCCTGGAATTTAATAAAACTTTATATTCAGTTACTTCCTGATATAAATTGTTGCTGATTAGTTTTTGGTGTAAATCGCGCAACAGGTGGCGCTGCTATGTTGCATTTTTCGCGATTTCTGCAATAGCTCTATCTCATTTTCAGCAGTGAATTACGCGTGTAATCGTTGAACGTAACTCGATTTATTTGACTTATATAGCTATATAATTAAAGGATTAACATAATTTTTGAATAATTAAAACTTTTTTTCATTGGGACGGACCAAGATAGTTTTAAAAATCCCCCTATCCAGTTTATTACTTTCTTCTATCTTTACAAGAAGAAAGTACTATGGAACATAAGTACTCTGGCACTGGAAGAAAGTACACTGGTAAAATATAACAGTGAATTTTTATCCTGCTTTTTGCAAGTGTAATTTACTGCTGAAAATGAATTAAAAATTAACTATGTGTTGCCGTATGCTGGGCTTTGTATTGTCGTCTCAAGTTTGCCGCAGAAATCCGCGTGCTCCTGATGACATTTCCTTACATCTTGTGCTGCGGCTGCAGCCGTTCCGACATATATAAGAGTGAGAAATGCCGAGATCTGATATCGTTCCTTGTAGCTCAGTAGTAGAGTCTCAGAGCGTGGTTCTGAGGACCCGGGATCGACTCCCGGCATGAGCAATTATCATTCTCTCGGTTTGCGCTTGAATAAAAGCAGGATAAAAATTCGCTTGTTATTATTCAAGGTTTACAAGCGTAATTCACTGTTGAAAATGAATAAAAAAATAGTTAGAATTGCATATTTAGATTGGTTCATTTAACAAAAGTTTTTGTAGTATAAACAAAACAAGTTCGTAATATAACGTATTTTATTATTTAAACAAACAAACTATATTTTGTTGAAAAAAGAAAATAGATATTTAAAATAACACATAGCATATATCTATGTAACAAAAAGAATTTTGTTAATTCAAGTAAAATTGAACCGTTTTACTTGAATTAACAAAAGATTTTTTTGCTGACGATACAAAAATTTCTTTTGGAATTGCAAAAAAAAAAAAAAAAAAAATCAACAATATTTTTTTTGTTGATTCAAACAAAATTTCCATTGACCCATATTTAAACGAAAAGTTTTGTTGGGTCAACCAAATTTTTGTTGATTCAACAAAACTTTTTTCTGGCTGTATGAGAGTGTAGTTACCCCGTAACACTTGTGAAAAATGGAATTTTGTCGTGGTAAAAGCAAAATAAATGTTCAGAGAGTCCTATAAGTCCTTTACATTTTAGGAACTCGTAAAAATGTATCAAATTGCTGTATCGCAGTGCGGTTAAAACCATAGACCCTTTCAAAAAAAATTTGTGTAAAAAAATTTGTTCAAAAATTCCCAAGAATCCGTTTACACTTTTAAAATTCATAAAAAATTATCAAATTGCCGTATGAGAGTATGGTTACGCCGTAACACCTGTAAAAAAAATGGAATTTTGTCATGGTAAAAGAAAAAAAAAATATTCATGGACTCTTATAAGTTCGTCACATTTTAGAAACTCGTAAAAATTTAACTAATTGCCGTCTTTCAAAAAATACTTTTTTTTTTTTGACAAATTTTTTAGTGTAAAAAAATTTGTTCAAAAATTCCCAAGAATCCGTTTACACTTTTAAAACGTATAAAAATTTAGCCAATTGCCATATCTGAGTCGGGTTTGCGCCATAAGGCTTAGCAAATAGTCGGAATTTTTTCTACTAATTAAAAATTTTAAAAGAAATTTGACCCCCTTTTTTTTTTTTTTGGCGCAAAAAATCTGTCACTTTCACAACTGTTATTTTGCAAACCGCATGGAAAACTTTCTTATAACTTTTGAAAATGTGAACAGTCTTATGGACGTGAGTATAAAACATCACAAATTTTACTGAATGGTGTATACAAATTTAAAATTTTATACATACATTAAAATTTAAAATATCGACGTTTCGACCACCTTCTATGGTCATCCTCAGGATTTATTTTTATTGCTTCCAAAGTCTTTGGAAGCAATATATATACAGGGTGTTTCAGTTAAACGTTTCAGAACTTCTAAGAGGGGTAGGGTACATCCTGACAACTTGAAATCATATAGCAATGTGGGGTCGGAAATGCTTTCCTGAAGCGGTGTTGTACACAGAAGCACCATAAAGAAAAGAGACCGTAAGTGAGAAATCGTTTTAATAATACATGAAAAGAAGCAAAAGATACATGGATTAAAGTAAGTGTTCGAAGTTGCTTCCACGGGCTACAATGAACGCGTCACATCTCCGACGCATGGACATCCGAACATTCTGGAATACTCCAGGCGAATTTCGAATTTCTCCGGCAGCTACTGCGATTCTTGCAACCAGCTCCTCAGCATTGTCAACAGGGGTGTCATAAACTAGCGATTTCATATGACCCCAGAAATAAAAATCAAGACATGATAGGTCGGGTGACCGAGCAGGCCAATGCACGGGACCACCACGTCCGATCCACTGTTGACCACATGTGACATCCAGATAGTTACGAACAGCTCCGCTATAATGGACAGGGGCTCCATCGTGTTGGAACCACATTGTTTGTTGCGTCGATGCAGAAATCTGTTCATCTCTCAAAAGTTGTGGCAATACTTGCTGCAGAAAGAGCAAGTAGTTATCTCCGGTTAGATGACACGGTAACAGGTAAGGTCCGATGAGGTGATCTCCCATAATACCGGCCCATACATTGACCGAAAATCGAATCTGTGCTGCACGGCGTCGTATTGCATGCGGGTTCTCGACCGCCCAGATATGGTCGTTATGCGAGTGGAAAATTCCTTCCCTTGTGAAGGATGTCTCATCGGAAAACAACACTTCAGCAGGAAAAGTGGGATTTGTAGCACATTTTCCAAGGTACCACTGTGCGAAAGCAATGCGAGGTGCATAATCCTCCGGTTGCTGCGCCTGGACACGCTGCACGTGAAACAGATGCATGTCTTGTTCTCGGAGAATCCTCCAGACGCTGCAAGGGGAAACCCCGACTACGTTTGTTAGACTTCGTGTACTCGTTCTTGGATTCCTCTGTACATGCTGCAGCACATTCTGTTTGACGGCTGGAGTGCGTGCTGTTCTTACCCTAACCCTGTCAGCTCTTTCAAACAAACCTGTCTCAGCTAACCTCTCGTGCAGTCTTGCAAATAAATTATGACTGGGAATACGCCTCGTCGGATATCGTTCCGCGTACAAACGCTGTGCAGCTGGCCCACTACAATTTGCAGCCCCGTACACCAAATGCATATCGGCTAATTCTGCGTTCGTGTAATCATCCATCCTACTAACTTGGCGTTCTTGTGCGAAATGAAGATTCCCTGCACGAAAGCTCGGAACTTTCGCACAACGCCATCTACCGCGTCATGAAAGCATTTCTGTATGTCCATTGGTATATGATTTTGGTTCGTCAGGATGTACCCTACCCCTCTTAGAAGTTCTGAAACGTTTAACTGAAACACCTTGTATGTATATATATATATATATATATATAAATCCTGAGGATGACCATAGAAGGTGGTGGAAACGTCGATATTTTTAATTTTAATGTATGTATAAAATTTTTAATTTGTATACACCATTCAGTAAAATTTGTGATGTTTTATACTCACGTCTTTAATGTTGGAAAATAAATGTAAACTAAATTATACATTTTATGTATTTCCAATTAAATTTAAGACAAAATTACATATTGAAACTGATAAAAATAAAATCAAACAATTTTAGAACAAAAATGCATTTAAAGAGCAATTTTATCTTCTTTTCGACAAGTTTAATAGAAAAAAAAAAAGAGTTTCTTAGTGACATTGTGACAAAACTTCTGAAAAGTTTTTGACATCTGTAAAAAAATCTATTTAGAAAATGGAAGAGAAAGTGATTACATATATAAATTTGTCACTGAGGTATGTGAATCAAAAATCGTGGGAATATTTTAAAATTTCATGATCGGCCTAGTATATAAGATAAATTATTGAATAAGAGAATAGTTGGCGCAATTAAAAAATATATATTATGAGTAAAGTATCGAATTTGGCACTTTTGTGTATTTTATTTTATGTCATTAAAATTTCTCAACCAAAAACATTTAATTTAAAAATATAGTTTTATAATTTAATTTTAAAATGTTTTTATATATATATAATGTTACATATTTTACTTTTACTTACCTATCATACGTAGTATAGAACAAGTCTTGAAATCATTTTGAATATCGAGAAAAAAATGTGACGGATTTACACGTTTCTGACACTGGAGATCCCGAAAAACATATTTTTAGAAAAAAAAAATTGCTGTGCGTCTGTCTGTGTGTCTGTATGTCTGTATGTCTGTGTGTCTGTTAAAGCTCTATCTCCTGAAAAAATGGAGATAGAGACTTGAAATTTGGTATGTACTTACTATGTAACAATGGGAAGAAGCTTAATGAATTTCAGTAACCTCGCTTATCCGGAACTATTTTTTTCGGACTCTCGAAATATTCGTTCTGATAGAAGGTATATAAAAATTTTCGAAATTGTTTATTTTAAGGAGTGAATATAGAAGACAATAAAAAACATAAATTTTGCATAAAGCATGAAGTCGATCGGATAATGAGTTGCCGAGGTATTTGTAAACATATTTATAACACTCTTCGATTTTTCAGGACCCTGTATTTCATCCAAATTTCAATTCAAAGATATATTTTAATTGGAAATGAGACTCTTAATCCGACACAATAAACCGTTAGTTAATATGATTAACATTTTTAGAGTTATAAGGATGTTTTTTTGCGTAATTCAGTAATAGAGCATTTAAAGTTTGTGACGTCATCAAGACACGATTTTATTCGAAATGCAATGCATTTTATAAGTAGTCTACACTTGTTTTATTTTCATATTTTATATTATGCATATCCATGATGGGTAAGTATTACGGTGGCCCCCAACGACTAGTTGTTTTATGTAATGATCCTTTAAAAACATATCTCAACAACAAATTCTTACTTAAGAAATTCCTTGAAAATCTAAGACTTTTAGGGATGTAGTAGTATTAGTAATATTAGTAGTGAATATAAGATTTTTAGTAATGTATAAAACTGATAAACATTATAACTAAAAAAAAATACAAATATAGATAAAAATACAAATATATATATACAGGGTGATTATAAAAAAACTATCCCGATATATGAGCCCCTAACTATCATACCGTTCACAGAAACTGAATGAAACTCTGGTTTAAAGTATTTTGAGGTATGCGCTCAAGAATTATATGAAAGAAAACAGTTAAATTCTAACAGTTACGGTTACAGTGACAAAATTTCGAAAATTTCAAATGACAACACCTACTTTTTTTTTATTGGAATGTGATCTTCATAGTGAAAAACCATAAAAAACGTTGGAACGGTACCTGTAGCACGAAAATCGCCGGCGCTAGACAGACTAAGAAGAAAAGTGAAAACAACCAATAAAGACAGAGAAGCAACAGAAAACAAAACATTTTATTGTGTTTCATACATTTCCCATTTTACACACGACGACACTTTACATGCGGCAGATGGTGGATAGCACTGAACAATAAAATGTTTAACTTTCTGTTGCTTCTCTGTCCTTTATGGGTTGTTTTCACTTTTCTTCTTAGTCTGTCTAGCGCCGGCGATTTTCGTGCTACAGGTACCGTTCCAACGCTTTTTATGGTTTTTCACTACGAAGATCACATTCCAATAAAAAAAAGAAGGTGTTGCCATTTGAAATTTTCGAAATTTTGTCACTGTAACCGTAACTGTTAGAATTTAACTGTTGTTTTTCACGTGATTCTTGGGCGCATACCTCAAAATACTTTAGGCCAGAATTTCATTCAATTTCTGTGAACGGTATGACAGTTATAGGCTCATATATCGGGATAGTTTTTTTATAATCAACCTGTATATATGTGAGTCCTTCGGGCCTACACCAGGAGGAAAATGCAGTTTCCTTATTGGTTGGTTTTAAGATTTTTTTCTAATTGTTACTTGAAAACACAACGCTAAAATACGTGGAACCCGATTATGGAACCTTCATTCCCAGTTTTCATGAATACTGAATTTGAATGAGAATTTCGCCAAATTAGTTGGTTGTAGCCAAGTTGGCTTCATGTATGGTGAGTTGCCTTTGATACCCAAATCTGGTGATATTTCGCCAAGTAATCGCCCTGTTTGAGGAGAAATCATAATTCAAGTTTCATTATGAAATAGAAAATGAGCAATAAAGTATGAATTTTATACATTTTACATAAAAATTAATACACATTTTGAAGATAATAAAGATTAAAAAATAGTTATTTATTTTTCATAGAAATTTAGATAGATTAACTTAATTTATTTGCATTATTAGCGAATATATGCATGCATTTCAGGAATTTCCTTTTTACTCAAAAAATCCATATTCCTACCAAAAATTTTAAATATTACTTTTGCTTTATTTAGTAATAGACGTTTCGTAATTACATAAAGCAAAAATTCTGCTTTTGAAGATTCCGATAGGGATACAGAATTTCTCGTATTAGACTAATTAATGAAAAACATTTAATGATTTAACTTTTACATATTTAATTATTGGATACTTCTTCACTATCCCGTGGAACATTTTTCATAACAAAAAAATATCGCCAAACTGTAACGCATAATAAACAAATGGAAGAATTGTTGCCATTGTAATCTCAAACAACAAATAAATAAATACAAGAAATTTCGTAATGTCCCACTCAGCAATGTGTCAACTTAGTAAGCTTAAAGAAAAAAATTTACACTATATTACTGAAAACAGAACAAAAAATCTTGGATATTTATTCATTTATATTATTTTTCTTAATTATATACCTCTCGGCTGGTGAATAAATGCTTTGTGACGTCAGTTGAAACTGATCTATTGTACGTAACTATACATCGCAACATTTTTTCAATATTTTTATCTCTTTTTAATATCATGCAACCGCCGTTTAAGGACACAATTGTTATTTTAATTAACGAAATAACTAATAAATCAGTAAAACATAATGAAAAATTTAGGTAAATGACGAATTAATAACCACTTGATGATATAGCAAATGTGTTTAACGCTTCTGACGTCAAGTGAATGTGCCACGGTCATGCATTTTTAGCCTTAAATCTTACAGTTTGGCGATAATTTTTGTTATGAAAAGTGGTCGACGGGATAATGGACAATTACCAATTACTGTTATAATTCAAGATCATGGTTATTGTTTGAACCCTAGTATAACGAGAAAATGCTATTGTCCTTTCGTTCTCGTTTTAACTGAGTTCGACTGTTCTATAAATGGTAAAAATATGTTATAACTTAAAAGTTAAAAAATATGCATTAACGATAAAAATTATAATGCCCAAATCATTTTGAAGATGTCAAATATTGTAAAAAGAATTAAAGTACAGGGTGTACATTAATTATTGTTGGGGTGTGCTTTACCTTATAACTTTTGATTTCGGAGCATTAAGAAAAATATTATTACATACTCAAATCATACAACTCAAAACGAATTTTTTAATAACACAAACCAACTTACTTATGAGTAAATTTGCAACATAAAACGCTATTAATCAAACAACGTTAATAATCAGATATCAATTAATATTAAAATTTTATCAAAATTTTCAAAGAATTATTAATGAATTATGAGCACAGAGTTAGATAGATAGATAGATGTAATTCATAATTAACAGTTTGATAAATTTGATAAAATTTTGATATTAATTATTATGTGATTTATAACGTTTTGAGTTGCAATTTTAAACATATGTAACTTCGTTTGTGTTATTAGAAAAACTTTTTGAGTTGTATACTTTACGAATATGTAATGGAATTTTCGTCATGTTCTTAAATCAAAAGTTATGAGTAAGGTAACCCTGATTATAATCTTTCGACATGCTGTATATATATTTCTTTTAAATGCTAAAATATGGAAATTAACAACATAATACACAGTAAAATAAATTTTATTAGGTTGTTTGACATGTTTCGGATCACTTCGAGCCATTTTCAAAAACAAATGAGATTATTCCATAATTGCACGGTCTTTGAAGTTATTATTTAAAATGCTATCATTTGGTTGTTTATTTTCATATCTGTAACCATGGAGTCACTCGAGCCACAATTTCGGTAAGTTACAAGATTACGCATCGTTACATATTGTATTTTTGCTTGTTGGTATTTCTATAGTTTCTCTTATTATGGATGGATAGTATAGACTGGAGGGAAAAATTATTTTACTTTCATTGAAATTTATTTGGATGGTTTCTTATTGATATAATTTATGTAGCTTGCGTTGTTGTACCATCTCTTTTTCATTATTTAGAATGTCTCTGTAAAAATCTAATTTGTTTCGTAAATTATCAAATATTAACGGTGGAATGGAGTAAACAACTTTGCAATGTAGAGCTAAAGTTCTTTTTTCTAATAAATACACAAGCGCAATTTTCTTACGTATACATAAATTTGATATAAATTTTTTTTGTTAAGGTAAAGCCAGGAGAGATGATGCGGTCGGAGAGATTGCGCACATAGAGGTTCGAGGAGAAGTTTCACAAAAACCTTACAACAGTGTCATTTATGTGTAATTATTATTGTTAACAATTTAATTGTAGTTATTATTAGTAACAATCTCTCCTCTCCATGTGCGCAATCACACCAACCCTGTAAGGACAGATTGCACAAAATAACTTTCTAGGTTTTGTTGCAACTGTTCTATTAAATTACACCATAACAACAAAATAGCAATGAAAATGTATAAAAAACAAATGAAGTAAAAGTTATTCATGGATAGTTCAGCAAAAAATTAATATTTAGATTTTTTATTGTTATTCTTTAGAATTGTGCGCAGACTCTCCTAGCTTTACTTTATATGCTGTATATATATTTATGTTTTCAAATGCCGTTCTGGCTACTTCAAATTTATGACTATTTAAAAAAATAATCTTATGCTCATAGTCATTTTTCTACATTTAAATCTGCAGAATTTCATAATAAAAAGAAAATTTTTGGTTGATTTTTACTTCATTCTATGCTCGGTATTTTATTTAGTAAAGATTGAGAAGCAGTTCGTGAATTGCTGTGTCATGTTAAAAAGAGTTTTTATTTTGAAACGTTTCGTAAAACGAGATAATATTTTGAAAAGGTGCATCTAAAGTAATAATAATTTAATAATTACCCTCCAGTGTCAAGTTTATTTTTAAGATATGGCCTTGCTCCAAACTCTTTGTTCTCTTACCAGAAGATTTTTATCACGGTGAGCGTATGCTTACTTGATTACAAACAAATGCCTAGAGAAGAGTTTTTCGACCTTTTATATTTTACGTCACAGTAGCACTTATAATAGGCTTCAGCGGCTGACTTAAATTATGCTGATAAAAATCAGGAAATAAATGTGTATTACTATTCTTAGTTTTTACACAGTTTACATAAATATAATTCACCAGCACGACCTAACATTGAAAAGAAGAAGTATAATTTGTTATAAATATATAACAATTGATTTTCTTTTAAAACTTATTTATTTTTATGTTTATTATATATTAACAATGAATGAAATAACTGAGCTTAAGAGGGTGATTATAAAGTTCAATTTTCAAAAAGCTGTCAAAAAAAAGAACGACTGCTCAGAAAGACATTAAATTTCATCTGAGTATACTTGAAGAAAGGGGAAATGGTATGGCATGAAAAAAATTAGTTCAAATTTTTAGCAATAGATGGTGCTTTACTCGTCATAAGGTAAATGAGTTCGGCTACCAGTGATATTGCAATCCCAATGCGACGGCTATTGTGTGAGTTGCAGGTTAAACCAAATGTACATGACCAATGTGCATTTTATGTGTGCATGTGCATTCATTCATGTGCACATTGGTTAAACCAAATGTGCCAATGTGCACGAATGTATCCGTTACATGAATGCATGAATCTATCGGTTACATGAACGCATGAATGCATCGGTTTCATGAATGCATGACTCTATCGGTTACATGAATGCATGAATGTATCGGTATTACAGCCTTGGCTGCAAGCACGTGTTTTGGCATTGGTAATCTTGAAAGTCAAATTTCCCACCAAATCTCACCAAATTTAGCGAAATGCTTCCAGCACTGCGACTTCGTCCCCTGCCAACTGTTCAACAACTTTATCACTTTTTAAATCGTCCATTACACTGAAATGCTTTGAGCCGTAGTGACCCCAAAAGGACCCACTAATCGAATTTTCTCGAACGTGTAACCTAGTCCAATCGTCTTCCCGTGCCCGAAAACGGTAGGATATAAAATTTAATCAAAATAGTTTGAGCCGTTTTTTAGAAAAAAATTAGCTTGACCAGAAATGATCCAATAATCGAATTTTCTAGAACATGTGACATAGCCCAATAGTCTTCACGTGCCCGAATACAAAATTTAGTCAAAATCGTTAGAGCCGCCTTTTAGATAAAATTATCTTTACCCGTAATGACCCACTAATCGAATATTCTCGAACATGTGACCTAGCGCAATTGTCTTCTCGTAATCCAAAGCGGTAGGATACAAAATTTATTCAAAATCGTTTCAGCCTTTTTTACGTACAATTAACTTGACTCTAATCCGTATGACCCAAAAGGATTCCTTAATCGAATTTTCTCGAACATGTGACCTAGCTCAATGGTCTTCTCGTTCCCGAAAATGGTCACTTCCATTGCTGTAGAGTAAAAATAAATAATGAGGTTTATTTATTTTATTTTATTTTATTGATTCTATTTTTATTCATGCCATTTTCCCCTACCAATAAATAAAAAAAAGTATTTTATATTTGAGTAGATGGATCTTAAGACGTAAAAGTAAAATCGCATCAATTTGTAATTCTTACAGTTCAATCATCTAGATTAATTCGTAAAACGGTAATATAATAATTAGAAAAAATATTTATTGTCATTCAAACAAAAATATATATGCTAAAAGTGATTACAGTAAACATAAAGACTATAATAAAAAAAACCTATAATAAATAAACATACCTGTTTCTTCTATTTTCGTAGTCATGTGTGCTCATTTATAACTTGTTCAAAAAATGTATATTTACAGTCAATATGTTTTTCTTTTAAATACTGGCAAATTTATATTCAGTACGCATTCAACGCTGTATCTTGTATAAATAAAGTTAGGAAATGACCAGGATAAATGTATCACACATAATTTCCTTTTTTTTTTTTTTTTTCTTTTTTTTTTTTTTTTTTTTTTTTTTTTTTTTTGCTAAATTTCTTTATGCAATAAAAGAAAAATATTTGATCACGCATTTGTCAGTCGTTTGTTTAATTTTCGCTGTTCTGATATTTTGTAACTTTTTTTAGGATATATATAAAAGAAAGATAAAAAAATATATATATATAATTTAAAAAATTACAATAACCATTAGGAAATTGTTCTGAAAGCTTAAAAAAATCAAATTGATTAAAAATATTTATTATTCAAAAATATTCATCGGAACCATCTACAAATAAACGCATTTTCCATTACTACGGTTGAAGAGATTCTGGCATTCTCTGTCCTCGCAAAAATATTCATTTGAACCATCGCCACAATTATTGAAACGCATTTTCCATTGCTATATCTTATCCTTAATATATAGCTTAATATTTTGTCGGGTCCTTCCTACAATAACTTTAATTCTTCTTTAGATTGATGTCTGAGCTAAAGGTATTTTGAGGAAATTAAAGTTGAAGACCACGTTTTTTTGCTTTATCACACGATTTCTTATCCGACGTCCATTTTTTAATTCGGCTTTTTTTTCATATATGATAGTTTGCATCTATCCTTTTAGCAACTTTAACATTTTTGTAACTATTTTATGCATTTCTATTGCCTATTCAAAGAAAATTTCTTCTAAAGTTACAGAATTTCATTAAAAACGCTTTTAAAAAAATCTTCTAAAGTCACACAATTTCGTTAAAACGCTTAAAAAAATTAAATGACGATGTCAAGAGGTCCATTCTCGACCAAAAACAACAACCATTTTCTCAATGGTTAATAAAAGTATAAGGCTTGCATTATTCATTTTACTTTAATTCCTTGCATTTTTAAGGCATTCCAGGGGCACAAAATTATATTTTTTGTTATTTATAATTTTTTTAATTCTTTTTTAACGCTTTTCAACATAATTGGAAAGTGTTTATGACGTCGGTTTGCCTGTGTACCGGTAATTATAATAGGATTTTTGTCCGTGATCTAACTAATGTAAATATACTCGGATTACCATTTAATTGATATATGTTATTGAGGTTTACTATAGCATGATTGCAAATGAAAATGAAGTGTGTAGCATTTATAGTTCGTTTAAAGGGACACTCAAAAAAATTCCGTTACATCATGGTCAATGGAAAAATTGTTTGCAGTGTATTTTAACAATGCTACTTCAAACAAGTTGAAATTGATAGTAACTGCAGCACTGAGAAAAATGACACTTTCAAATCTGAGTAAATCGATATTTCATTTTGTTATGAAACTTTTTGTTTTAAATATGAGGATCCAATACTTTCAATTCTGAAATACCAGAAATACTCAGAATATTGAAACATGGACCTACTCAAAACTGAGCATACAGAGGTCAGTTGATACTCATTTTTGAAACATGGACATACTCAAAAATGACTAGAATCAGTTCAAACTCATTTTTGAGACATGGAAATACTCAAAAATTAGCACATAGAAGACACTTCATACTCAAGTTTGAAACATGGTCATACTCAAATATGAGCACATGATGTTTTATGCTTGAGTGTGTGCATGTTTTTAGAAAGGAGTATAGACATGTTTCAAACTTGAGTCATTTTGATTCGGAGCCATTTTGACTATGCGACATACTCAGATTTGAGTATTTTTTGCTCAGTTTTGAAAATGTCGTTTTTAGAGTGCGTGCATTACAAGATGCTTATGATAGAATATAATGGGATGGAGATATCATTCATTTACAGGGGCACTCAACAGAATTAGGTTACAGTACTTTCATTGCATACTTATTAAAAGTATAATACTGAAAAAAATGCAAGAAGTGCAATTTCAGTATCCAAAACCTCATTAAAAATTAAAAACAATAACTTGAAATATTTCATTAAAACTTACTGCTTCTGTCAATGCATATTATACCGCAAAAAGATGTTCGCGAGTAAGGCGCACGTTACATTGACGGTGGCACCACATGACACATAAATTTTGCTTTTACTACAACTTTTTTAAACTATTAAACGTCGTAGAATTTCACTTTTTACACCGTCGAGAATGGGAAATTTTTTTTTTCAAATGCAATTCACTGGAAAACTTTATCTCAATTTATTGATTGTTTATGGTTTATAAAATAATTTTCAACTATGATTTTTCTTTAAAAATCTATTTCTATCATATGCAGCTCGATTACTAAAGATTAACACGTTCGCACTGAAAACAATATAAATAATTCAGCATTTGTTTTCGGCTAATATGCCATACAGAAATGAAAACTTCATCAATAAATAAATAAAATAAAATAATAATATAAATGAAACCCATATTTACAGAAATGTAATCGAACTACGCGCTTAAACCACTGCAATTATCAGAATCAAAAATACCGCTGTAAATTGTAAAACATTTTGGCGTTTTCTTTGGCTATTAATTGCTTGCATGCGGTTAATAAGAAAGTAACACTTTTAATAAATTTTTAAATATTTGAATCCATAATTGATATTTTTTACATAAAAATGTTTTTTTGGTATTGTTAGTGGTGAAGCTAATATACACATATACATTTAATGTAAAAAAATCTATTAGAGATTTTAATTAAAAAAATGTTTTACAACTATATTCTGTAACCGTAAAAGCCCGGGTTGAATCCATTAAGAAATAAAATATTTATAGATTATGATCGAAAAGTTTGTGGCACACCTAACATTTTCTCACGGCACACCATTGTGCTATATGACAGCGGTTTTCAACCTTTTCCCTAGACAATCAAAGACAGTACAAAGGTTGAATCTTTTGATCGAATTATTGCATTTACCTGCGGTTGCGTCATTTTATTCTAAAAACCATAACGTATTTTTTAAATTAGAAAAAAGTAAAAATTTTAGAATTTTTTAGATTTTGTGACCTTTTTAGTGTGACTTTTTTAGATCTTACGAAACGAATGTCGATGTAGTTATAGTACCGAAGCAGCATCATATTTTATGTAAACATTTTATACGAGGTGATCTTCAAATATGAAATTAAATTTTACTTAATCAATCACTGTTATATCCATTAGCTGCGGTCAACTGCGTCTAACAGTGGTCAATTGGGCATCGGAGACCGCAACAGCCTCCAATAAAAGGGAAAAGAATAACAACCCGATTACGGACGATTGAAAGATATTACAGCGACCAGTGACAATCTTCCGTAATTGGGTTGCCATTCATTTCCCTTTATTTAAAGTATGTTCCATTCCCTGAGGCCGCATCCACCGCTGTAGCGACAACTTTCCTCATGGATTAAGTATGATCAATTACATATTTGAAGAACAACTTCTATAAAATAGTTGTATGAAAAAATTCGTTTCTTCCTGGACTATTAGTAGAGAAAGGTTGAATATTGGTTGATTATGGCCGCTACGTTGCACACGAGGACTAAACAGATCGGGACTTCCATTTAAAATGGAATCCGATTCACTGCAAACGCCAATACCTGAGTTGGGATTCGAAACCGACACCTCTTGTGCAGTAGCCGGCAACTAAATCACTAGCCAAGAAAGTGGACAACAGTAGAGATAAAAGAACTTTACAGTAAAACAGCCGTATAATGAATCACCTTCTATTTACTTTTCAGAATTTTTATATAAAACCATTCATGTATGGTTTTGCTTTTTAGGTGCGTTAGTAATTATATAAATACGTAAAACTTATAAACGTCGTCTGGTCCATCCGTCTATCCATCTGTCTGCATATAACAGCGCAAAAGCTATCCAACCGAATGGTTTGAATTTAATATATGTAAATCGTAGCAGAATTTTGTCGAGTCAATTCAAATTTTATGAAAATCGAATTAAAACTTAAAAAGATATTAATAAAACTTTTCTTCATTCTATTAAATCCTATTATACGTAATTAATTCAATGATATCCCATGACAGGTAATTATTCTAGGTTGCCATGGTGATTACCTCCTAATTAAGATGGAGTAATATTATTTGCGTTTTAATGTATTAAAAAACCTATGTATTTGTATACTAAAATTGTTTAATTATAGCAATCCTATAATCTACCGACAGTTTTGTGGATAGATGTTTCCGGAGAAATAGATATTAAATGGTAAAATAATCTAAATAGGGTTTTCAAGTTCTGAAATTTTCAAAGCTAGGCTTAAGATACCCGTTGGAATTTTCAGTAAGTGTCAACAAAATATAAAATGTTTCCAACTTAAAATGTACTTATTTTTTTACGGAAATGAATCTATCATAATAACAGACGATATAATTCATTATTTCGGTGAAATGATAACGATGTTTTTTTACATTGTTTTGTATTGGATATTTGCGCATAGTATAATTTTAATGTAACAAAATTATTGAAATTATTTGTTTGTAAAAGTGTATTGAAATTTAATTTCATAAAATACAATTAATATATATAATACGAAAATCTGCACATAAAATAAATTTTGTATTCATGATTTTTGCATAAGAGTGCAACAACTGCACCAAAATCTGAATATTTATAAAACTAGTTATAGTACGAACCCACATCATTTTTCACGTTTGACGTACCATTTCCAACTTGTTTTTATCTTTTTCCTCATTTGAAAGAAACAGTTTTCAAGAGCTTATGAGAATTATATGAATATTATTATATAGTACACAATTATATATATACTATATTTACATTGATAGGTGTTTATGTAAGTATCGTCTGCAGGGAGTTAAAGCTGCATGTTCCTTGGTTTCATGTGCTCCGAATTCATGTAAGTTTCTTTTTCTTACTTTCCGCGTTTGGCAACACTCAGTGTTCTGTTTTGTTTTCTTGTTTTTTGGAATGTAAAAAATGTTGTTATAGAAAAAGTCGTGTGATGGCTCGCTTTTATTTGTCAGTGTACAAACCGCTTTTACAGTCCACTGTGTTTTTAGTTAAGAACCAGCAGTGTGTGTGTGTAGTAAGAAACGCAAAAACATTCTTGGTATAAGTCTAGCCGGAGCGCTAGTAGAAAAAATAAGTGTAGAATCGAACATTTTTCTGAACTGCCGTGATGTCGTTTGTGGCGAAAGATTACCTCAGCTTGTGAGGTAAGTTAACTTTGAACATTATATTTCGTGTGTAAAAATAATTTGCTATTTAAAACTGTAGAATTGTGATGAGAATATAGTTTAGATTTAAACTAAATGTCGGATTAACATATTTTAGAACTAGCTTTGGGTTTGATTTAAGTAAAAATGAGTGAACTAACAACTTTTAAAACAAAAAGAACTGCTCGACGGAGAAGTGTAACGAATTACATTAAGAAAATTGAAAGTATAATCGCAGATGGTGAAATTAATTTAACAGAATTAGAAGAAAATATTGAATTGTTAAAACAGAAAGATTCGGAACTAAAAAAACTTGATAGGGAAATGGAAAGTTTAATTACAGAATCTAAACAATTAGAGAGTGAGATAGATAGCGCACAGGAAATCTCAGATAAAATTGATTTGTGGAAATTTAAAGGTGAGAAAGTATTGAAAATCGAAAATTCTAAGTTAACTAAGAGTGAAAATAAATCTGATAGTGTAATTTCAGAAAACGTTTTTGAGAATATTGAACTACCTAGGTTATCATTACCTACTTTTGGAGGCAATAGCACTGAATGGATAGCGTTTAAAGATCTTTTCAATGCATGCGTAAACAGTAATACGACTATATCTAATGCTCAAAAATTGCAGTATTTGAAGGCTTCATTGAAAGGTGAAGCGTATCGCGTCATTCAGTCTATTCAAATTTCGGATTCTAATTTTGAAATTGCGTGGAATCTACTAGACGAAAGATATTCAAATAAGACAGAACAAATTTTTGCATATATTAAACGATTTCGAAGTTTACCATCAATTCAAACAGAATCAGATATTGCTATTTTAAATCTAGTTGATAACATTAATGAAGTCATTTGCTCGTTAGAAGTATTGAACCAAACCATTGACAAATTTGGTGATACATTATTGACTTATTTAATTTTGCAAAAATTGGATCCTTCTACAAAATTATGGTGGGAACGTCAGCTTAAAAGCAATGAAATTCCGAAACTTAAGAACTTAATTGAATTTCTTAAGAATTACGCAAGAACTCTTCAAAATAGCAAGTTAGTGGTAAATAAGGTACCTAAATCTGTATTTCCAAATAAGAGTAATTCTTTTGTAGCTACTTTGGGTTGTGGTTACTGTAAAGAAGAACATAGTTTAGCTAAATGCTCAAAATTTCTTAATTTGCCTGTTCAACAACGAGTAGATTTCGTAAAACATAATCATTATTGATTCAATTGCCTATCTAATATGCATTTTCTCAATAAATGAAAGAGTCTAAATACGTGCCATCATTGCTTTAAGAAACATCATAGTATTTTGCACATGGTAAATAATTCAAGGAATAAGACTCAGACGAATAATATGTCCCCACACGCACAAGAATTTATCCCTAAAAAAGTTCAGTCAGCGAGTGATAATGTTTCGTCTACAGTCTGTGCCTCTCATTATGAATCAAATGCAAAGAGTAATCAAAAGAGTCATATTTTGTTGTGTACCGGATTAATAAAAGTTCAAAATTGTAAAACAGAGTTTGTAAAATGCAGATGTTTATATGATACAGGCTCTCAGAAGTCATTTATTTCTAGAGAATGTGTAAACAAATTAGGATTAAAGGTAAAAGATAGTTCTATTTCTGTGTCATGTTTGGGAACATTTAATACTGTGAGTAATGGGGAAGTCGATTTATTATTCACTTCTTACTTCAAAAGTGATCTTAGAGTATCAACATCAGCATTCGTAATAGATAAAGTGACAGATAATATTCCCTATGTGTCTTTACCTTCAGTCATTTGCGATAATTTCAGTGATTTAATGTTAACTGATCCATTGTTTTACAAGTCACAAAAAATTTACATTTTATTTGGTGCAAATGTATTTATGCATTTAACGACTGGGGAAATTGTCAAACGTGAACCTAACCTTCCGTTTGCCTTAAATTCGAGACTTGGGTGGATAATGTCAGGTACTACAAATTTTGAAACGCTGGCAACTGATCCAGTACATGTAAATCATTTAAGGTAAAGCCAGGAGAGATGGCGCAGTCGGAGAGATTGCGCCCATAGAGGTTCGGAGGGAAGGAGTAGAGTGAGCACGCAGCGACTCCAGGTAGTTGTATAACAACAGTAGTGGAGTGTCTACTTGAAAGTGCACATTGGTTGCTTTGAGCGTCTAAGATAAAGTATTGCTATTTTGTTTTGTTTTCCCAAAGTAAGAGCTGGAATTTTCATAGCTATTCATCAGAATTTCTATACAATGTCAGTAGTACAAAATATTTTCAACTTAAACGATTTCTCATAAGCTACTAATCTAGACTAACAATGTGAACATCAACGGTTCGTTTTAGAAGAGCTCATGTTTAAATAAAAGGCCGCGCAATCTCTCCTAGCGAAATTGGAGAGTTTGCGCATCTGCTACTTAGGAGAGATGGCGCAGTGTTCCTATTAGTTTCTATGCTAGGAGAGATTACCCAACTTATTGGTAAATTTGCATAAAAAAATGAAAAATGAAAATGGACTAATTTTAAGTTAAACGTGTTATTAAGAAACATAATTTTATTTTGTAATCTTATTTGGACTTGCTTTTTCTGATTCTTTAATTTTTTTCCTTTAATTAAAATTTGTTAATAGCTTTTTAAATTATTTCCTTTTTCTGATTCTTTAATCATTAGGTTGAAATATTCACTCCTAATACAATAATATGTGTTCACAAAAACCTCACAGCAATGTCATTTAAGTGTAATTATTATTTTTAACAATTTAATTGTAGTTATTATTAGTAACAATCTCTCCTACCCATGTGCGCAATGACACCAACCCTGTAAGGACAGATTCGCGAAATAACTTTCTTCGTTTTATTACAACTGTTCTATTAAATCGCAACATAACAACAAAATAGCAATGGAAATGCATAAAAAACAAATGAAGTAAAAATTATTCATAAATAGTTTAGCAAAAAATTAATATTTAGATTTTTTATTGCTATTCTTTTGAATTGTGCGCAGATTATCTTAGCTTTACCTTAAGTACAAAAACTGACGAGTTAGTAAATTCATTCTGGGAATTAGAAAAAATTCCAAATGTGCAACCTTTAACAGTTGAAGAAAAACATTGTGAAAAACATTTTGAGAGTTCTCATTTTAGAGAAAAATCAGGCCGCTATCCAGTCGCATTACCATTCAAACAGGATCGAGATATTTTAGGTGATTCACGCCAAATGGCGCACGGAAGATTTCTTTATCTTGAGAAAAGACTAATATCCATGCCAGAAATTTACAACCAATATGTTCAATTTATGAAAGAATATTTATCTCTGGGCCACATGGACTTTGTTTCGAATACAGATCGTGAATTAGAAACTAAACATTATTACATCCCATACCACTTCGTCTTAAACAATTCCAGTTTAACTACCAAATTAAGAGTAGTTTTTGATGTGAGTGCTAAAACAACAACAGGTGTTTCTTTAAACGACACTCTAATGGTAGGTTTTAAAATACAAGATGATTTAATTTGTATTTTATTAAGGTTTAGATTTCATAACATTGCCTTAACAGCTGATATAAGAATGATGCATAGGCAGGTAAAAATTCATGACAATGATAGGGATTTTCAGAAAATATTATGGAGAGATAGTCCAGATAAACAAATACAAGTCTTTCGCTTAAATACTGTCACGTATGGAACTGCTGCTGCTCCATATCTTGCAACTAAAGCTTTGAGTCAGTTAGCAATTGATGAGTGTCTTAATTTCCCAAAAGCAAAGTCTATAGTTTTAAGAGATTTTTATGTAGACGATGTTTTAACTGGTGGTGAGAATAGTCAGGAAGGTACTGAATTGATATATAATTTGCAAAAAATGCTAAAAAAGGTGGGTTTGAGCTACATAAATGGTCCACAAATGAACCATCAGTATTGAAAAATGCTGGGTTAGCAAACACAATTAACGATAATATGCATAGTGTAGTGGGCAATAAGGCCACAAAAGTTCTAGGAGTGGAATGGCATCCTGATAATGATATGTTCAAATGTAATTTCAGTGATATAAATTATCAAGGTGTCCCTGCTAAAAGAATTATTCTTTCATTTGTATCAACGCTGTTTGACCCATTGGGGTGGATTGCACCTTTTGTGATTCTAACTAAAATGATCCTTCAAGAACTGTGGAAATTACAATTATCATGGGATGACCCAGTACCAGAAAATATTGACCAAAAGTGGAAAATTTTGTGCCAAGAAGTCAAACTCTTAAATTTCATATATATACCTAGAAAAGTAGTCTTGCCCAATTATTCTCGATGAGAACTTCACGGATTTTGCGATGCGTCAGAAAAGGGTTATTCAGCAGTTATTTACGTTAAAACTTGTGATATCTCTAACATTGATGTGAAACTTTTAACAGATAAAACTCGCGTAGCACCACTAAAACCTGTCACGATTCCAAGACTTGAATTATGTTCTGCAGTATTACTGGCACACTTAATACAGGCAGTCAGAGCTGCATTACATATAAAACCTGATTCTGTGCATGCATGGAGTGATTCACAAATTGTATTGTCATGGCTAAGATCAAATCCTAAAAGGTGGCAAGTCTTTCTAGCCAACAGAGTATCTGAAATCCAATCCATTTTACCAGACGAGAATTGGAACCATGTGGTCGGAAAAGAAAATCCTGCTCAGTGTGCATCACGTGGGCTACTTCCTGCAGAACTACTGTCCCATAACTTGTGGTGGAACGGCCCACTATGGTTAAGAAACAGTGAGGTTCCCGTGCATGAACCTATTCCCATAAATAAAGAAGAACTACCAAAAGCACGTAAAACCTTATCATTTGTAGCTTCTGAAACTGTAAAAGAACTTGATGTAATATAAAAAATATCTTCGTTTTCCAAGTTGCAACGCATATTTGCTTGGATATTGAGATTCATCTCCAATTCAAAGGTAACACGTGTAGAAAGAAATACATCCTTTTCATCAAGCAGTGAAATTCAAGCCGCAACACGCTGCATTTTTCGGATAGTTCAACAAGTGAACTGCAGTAAGGAAATTCAGTATTTAGAAGCTGTAAAAGAGCCCGCAAATAGCAGTCTCATTTGCTTGTGTCCAATTTTAGATGATAACAAAATATTAAGAGTAGGAGGAAGATTGAAAAACGCATAGCTGTCGGAGAATGAAAAGCACCCAATCTTATTACCATCAAAGCATCATGTGACTAAGATCATAATTAAACATTTCCATGACAAATATTTACATGCAGGTCCAGAACTTCTTCTTTCTTTAATTAGACAGCAATTTTGGATCATTACTGCTAGGTCTGTTACTCGGAAAATGGTAAGAGCTTGTGTTACGCGTTGCAGATATAAAGCTCAAACTGCAAAACAAATAATGGCTGATCTTCCAGCATCCAGAGTAACACAATCACGACCATTTCATCGAGTTGGAACAGATTTTTCAGGACCATTCATGATTAAATATCGTGCAGGACTCGGAGTAAAATCATTTAAATCATATGTGTGTGTATCTGTCTTAGCAGTCCATTTTGAAGTCGTCGAAGATCTTTCAACAAATGCATTCTTAAGTGCATTAAAACGATTTATTGCAAGAAGAGAGAAACCTTTTGAGATTTTTAGTGACTGTGGAACCAACTTCAAAGATGCAGAAAAAGAAATTAACAAATATATTTTGCAGTGCAAGCAGAACGAAGAAATTCGCAAATTTTTGTCGTCCAATAGTGAAACTGTGTCCTTTTCCTATAGAAACTAAAAACTGTGAACTGAGAACTGTTTAACATTTTTCTATTTTTTTTGCATTAATTTGTTTGTGTTATTAATTGTTTTTTTTTTCATTATAGTCAGAAATTGTAAGCAACTAACCACTTGTTGAAATCCCAGGGGATTTCAACGGGGGCCAGAATGTTTATGTAAGTATCGTCTGCAGCGAGTTAATGCTGCATGTTTCTTGGTTTCATGTGCTCCGAATTCATGTAAGTTTATTTTTCCTACTTCCGCGTTTGGCAACACTCAGTGTTCTGTTTTGTTTTCTTGTTTTTTGGAATATGAAAAATGTTGTAATAGAATAAGCCGTGTGATGGCTCGCTTTTATTTGTTTGTGAATAAACCGCTTTTACAGTCCACTGTGTTTTTAGTTAAGAACCAGTATATAAATGTGTGTGTAGTGAGAAACACTAAATCAATAGGTATTCTCTATTTAAATCTGAATATCATAGCAAGTTAAATAGGACTTTGGTAACTATATTTTGCGAAATTGCATATTACTTATATTACTTTTGATCAAGTTATTTCTTCGGTGACACAAATTGCGACTTGCTCTAGGCAATTACACGATTTCGTTATGATTCTCTCATTTTGATAACTATATTTAGTATTAAGCATATCATCTTATACCAATTGTTGTAATTTATTTATGCTTTAAATTAATTTAACAATAAAATTAGTTCGAGATGTATAGTTTACATTTTCAAAAAAACAATTTTCATTATTGAAAATTTAATGAAAAAGTACAGCAAAACTAATAATAAGCTGTTTTCAGTGAAATGAAAATTGGCATGCTACATAAATATGCTTCAAACAAAAAAATAGTGAAATACAAGTAATTTTCTAGGTATACTACAAAATAATAATTACAAAAATGTGTGTACGTTTTCGAAATTATGGGAAGTAAATTAATTATTTTATTTCAGAAGCGATTTTCCGCACATTTTGGAAATCAATTAGTTTTGAGATTTTTGGATAGATTTTTTTGTATGGTCTCCGAAAATTAGAGAAAGTTTTCTGGAATCGTGGTTGCGATAATAAATTAAATTTTTGTAGATTTCTGCTACATACAAAAACGTTTCTGCGAATATTTTCTTTGTGTTCTGTTGGAAATAATCTCTTCTTCTCAATTTGTTTTTTTTTTCTCTATCGAAGTTTCTCTGTTCGCAAGTTTCTCTGAAAAAATATTCAAATTCTTCCATAGTCTCTAAAAAAGTAAATTTCTGTAAATATTTTTAATACTGGTTTGTTAATAATGTGAATTACGTAAATGTAATGATAAAGTTTTTAAATTATTATAAGAGGGCTTTGTGTTACTTTAGAAATATTACACTGTTAAAATTTTGCAGCAAACTGTCCAGTCATTTGACCGTTTTTATAGAAAATGGTTACATAATCGTAATTTAACTCTATTTTGACTATAATATATGGGCAATAATATGGTCAGAAAAGAGTTAATTACGGTTATGTAACAGTTTTCTATAAAAATGGTCAAATGAGTGGAGAGTTTGCTGCCAATTTTTAACAATGTAATAACACATTTGAAAAACCGTGTATTTTACTTTCTGAAACTGATCCCAATCGGCTTCAGAAATAACGTATTTCACTGTTATATAAAGTGTAATTACATAACCATCATTTAATGGATTTACTTTATCTGACGTATAATCCGTTGATCTGCGTTATATTGCGGATCGGATGACATTGCACAAAAGTTGTCAGTGTGAAATGTGTCGGACACTCTCAGAAATAATTCCTTCAAATCATGGAAATTTTTCTGGCAGCAGTGGTGCCGGCATACTTCCGTTCTTTGAAGAATGTCCATTTATTTTTTCTCTGTTACAGGACGGAAAATATCCACCTATTGAAGAAACTTTCGCACATTTTTTTTCTCCGTTACAGGAGAGAAATTTTCCGTTATTTGAAGAAATGTCGGTTTTAAAATATTATGTCTCTCTTTTTGCTGCCATCTGTGTATTATTACGGAAGTATTTAATATTTGATACATTTTAAAAATAATTTCTGGATGACCTTGGTGTTGATCCAGGAAACTCACTGCCTTGAGTTCGTTAGGCCAGCGGTCGCTTGCTAGAAGAAGAGTTTGAAATGACGATAGGGGTTTTTCTTCAAGGGCTTGGGGCTTAAAAATTTTGGGTTTTAGAAAGCTGGCAATTTTGAAATTAATAATTGCGGGGTTAATTTAATTGTTACAAGATGATGGTTGGGGTTTAACACGGGCCTCCATGAAGTATTAATGGAGGATGAAAACATGAATTATACATATTTTTAGTTTGATTGCTAGATGTAAAATATATTATATTTTTAATTAAATTCGAGAAAAAATGTTTGCTATTTTAAGTAAAATCGATTTTTTTTCAACTATTATATATATTTTTACATGTGGTCGTTTAGAATATATTTTAAATGCGAGTGTTTTTTATAACTTAAAGAAAATTAATTGCTAATAATTTTAAATGAATGAGGAAATTAATTGTTACTTTTTAACACTTGCCAACATAGTTGAAAATTGTTTATGAATTTGGTTTGTCTGTCTGCCGTATGTTTGACGTCTGTCTGCAGTCCGTCCGTGCTCTAACTCGCTCAACTATACTCGGATTAAAATGCAATTGATATATGATATTGATGTTTAGTACGGCTTGCTCGGTATTGAAAATGAAATATGTAGCACTTATACTTCATGTACAGGGGTGTTTTTGCGATTATCACTCACACACACTGCTGGTTCTTACAATTAACCACAACACAGCGGAATGTAGATGCGTTTTATTTCACAATAAAAAGAAGCGAGCCATCACACGGCTTATTACATTGCACCATTTATTACATTGGAAAACAAGAATCAAACAGAAGAACACAGAGTGTTGCCAAACACGGAAAGTAAGAAAAATAAACTTATAATTCGTAGCACATGAAACCAAGGAACATGCAGCTTTAGCTCGCTTCAGACGATACTTACATAGACAAGGGTTACTCAGAGAATGCCGTTACATTATGAAATATGGGTAAAATTCTGTGCTGTGTATTTTACAGATGTTCCACTATTTCAAATATATTAAAGTTGAAATACATCGCTTAAGTGTACTACAAGATGCTTACTAATGAATATAGCACGTGTTATAATTAATTTACAGCAAACTAAAATGTATTTCATTTTATTATGGTCTGTGGGGGTGAAATCGTTTGCGGTGCCTTTTAATCATGTTACACTATTACAAACATATTGAAATTGTCATCATTTTTTAAGGTGCACTAAAACATGCTTTCTGTAGAATATGGAGTGTAAAGCATTTATTATTCATTTACAGAGCACAGAAAGAATTTGTTTACATATTAGTCTACGGGGAAAAACTGTTTGCAGCGTATTTTAATTATTTTACAATGTTTCAAATAGAATGAAATTGATATATATTATTGAGGTTTACTACAAGATACTTGCTCTAACATATGATGTGGTTAGCATTTGTCCGTGACTTACAGGGGCAAGCAAACAATTTCGGACACAGTACTGTATCCGAAGTACTGTCTATTAGCGATAATTGTTGGAAGTACTTCTCAATTATGGTACGCGTTTTTAAATTTAACTTAATTGTTCCGTACTATGTGGTGTGTATAAGTGCTATAGACCATATACAGGACTACACAAAAGAATTCGTAAACATTACTGAGTATGAGTGGTTTTTAATTGAGTTATGCATTTTCAAGCTGAACTATATTTAGCTGATATAGTTATCAGCAGTTAGCTTTAGTTACTTTAGTTTATTTTACTTTTTCGGTTATCTTTACTTATCACAGCTGATCACAGCTCTATTAAAAGAGCTGTTTGTAGAATAAAAAACAAAATCATATACAGGGACTCGCAAAAGATAGATACACGGGCGCCTATGGATAAAAAATTTTGGAAATGTGATTTCAGTAATTATAAGCGTGTTTTTGTCTGAATTAAATTTTAGCTTCATATGATGCGTGTATACAAATATGTAGGTAAAATACAGGGCTTTAGAAAATAATTTATGTATGTTTACATTTATTGCTAGAAATAGCTGTGTTATGCATTTTGTTACGTAACTGAATTTTAGCATACTCAGTAGAATATATATAAATCTTTAGAATATATACAATGCTGCACAAAAGAATTGGTGTACTTTTCCGGCTATGAACGGTAATTGTTAAAATATGGTTTTCAAATGTGTGATGCATTTTCTAATATGTTTACTTAGGTATCTCATTTACGTTATTAAACGGCGAAGTTTTGTTAAAGTATTCTGGACGTGTTTCATATTGTGTGCTTGAAGTTTTCTTGTTCTTTTTCTTTTTCTTTTCAGTTTGTAATCACCGTCCTGTCTGTCTATAAACTAGTAAATCTGCAGATTAGGAGCCCCAACGTCAGCTCTAAAAGTCATTGTTTTTGAATCTCACTTTTCATATTATTGAGCATCTTACAATCCGCAATTTAATAGGTATTATAGGTATTTGTAGTTATATACAATTCTTCGGAAGTTTCAGAAATTAGAAGCGTTAAATTAAACACGTTTATGCAATGATATTCTGAAATTCTTCTGAACTTCTGATTCAAGTAACTTTTTAGATTAAAAAATAAACTTGTATTAAAATAAATTCTTCATTTATGTCAATAGAATACTAAAATCACCTGAAAATAATTTATTTTGATAATAAAATATTGCAGCAAAATAGCGCGAGTTATTTGAATTTTATTATTTTGATATTCTTTGAAATAGGATTGCTAAGCAACTCATAAATTAAAGAGGAAAGTAAAAAGAAATGAATTTTAAAATTTGTAAAAAATAGGAAAATAAAATGTTTTTTATTTCTCGAACAGAAGCAAAAAAATGTTCAAATAATTTAAACAATTAATTTCTAAATTCTAATGAATGTATCATCAAATTTTCAAAGCTTTTGGATATATTTAAAACCTCATTATCGAAGATTTAGCATTAATAATTTTACTTTTAAATCCATTATTCAAATATGCGATTTTCATTTCAGTTAAAAATGAAATTTGAAAACCCATTTGCATTCCCATAGGATAGCATTATGACCTAAAAAGAAATGTTCTATATTTTTCGAACGAATGAACCAAATTTAACCAAAAACTATACAGCTAATTCCGGGTACCTCACCAATATACCCACCAAAAATTAACCTAATCGGATGATTTTTGCGGAATTTATCGCGGAACAGACAGACAAACAGACAAACAGACAGACAGAAACCAAAAACTTTTCACGTCTCCACAGTGAGCCTTCACTGACGTTTCGGCAAAAATGAATGTGTAAGATAATTTATTTATTTAGAATACGAGAAATTGGGTGGGGAATGCTACATATCAGTTTTGCGTAAGATTGAAAAGTATATCATAACCCATGATTAAAACACAAATTTTCTTGTCTTTTGCTGAACGTTTAAAAAATACATTTGATTTCTAATAGGTTTATTTCATCAACATTTTTTCATTTATCGTTCAAGAGAACATTTTGAGACAATTTAAAAAAGTTAGAGCTTAAAAAGTTTAAACTTTGACAGAAAAAAAACAATTCCATGACAGGAAATTTCCGAAAGAATGAAAGGAAATGAAAAAGTGCGTTCAGAATCATTTTCAGGAAATTTTCTTAATGATAGCAGTAGATTTTCAAAAGTAAGAAATCTCACAGTCAAACTACTATATAAGAACAAAAATCATGTATCACGACATAGATTATGAAATACATTCCAACACTTTCGGAATATTATTAAGAAGTTTAATTTTGGCTCAAACAATGGAATGAGATATATAAATAAACATTTTAAAAAAGCACAACGCAGTGAAACTTTTTTTTCAGCAATTGCGGTCCATAGCCGGTAATGTGTACGAATTCTTTCATGTAGCCTGTATATGATCTACACACCTCGTAATACAATAAAAAAAAATTAGGATTTAACATGCATATCACAGCTGAAAGCGCAGTTATGGCATATAATCAGTCCTGTAACCAAAGTATTTTGAGAAAAGTCCCAAAAGTTTCTCAAAGTCTCTTTTGAGTGTCTCTGCAAATAAACGATAAATTTTACTTACGCAATAATCTTTAGAAAACACGTTGTAGTTCACCTTAGTTATGTATGTTAATTACATTATGCTTGGAATATTGTAGCATCACTAGATTAATTTTAACACAATTATTTCAAATTGGTAAATAAATCATATGAGTTGTAATTTTCCAACTGGACGAAAAATGTCCGGGCCAGGATTCAAACCTGGGATCTCTTGTCTGAAGCCGCCACACTCTACCATCTGAGCTATCCCGGTCGAATCTGGAGGGCATTTTTCGTCCAGTTGGAAAATTACAACTCATATGATTTATTTACCAATTTAAAATAATTGTGTTAAAATTAATCTAGTGTAATCACGTATTCTGCGTTTACTGGAGTTCCATTACCTGCGATCTTTTCTGTTGAGCTGATTAAAATATCAAACCAGATGCTATGATCAATAAGGTTAACTGGATGAATTATGCCCTCCAGATTCGACCGGGATAGCTCAGATGGTAGAGCGTGGCGGCTTCAGCCAAGAGATCCCAGGTTCGAATACTGGCCTGGACATTTTTCGTCCAGTTGGAAAATTACAACTCATATTGTAACATCATTAAAATGCACTGCAAACGTTTTCTCGCCATAGATCACAATGTAAGGGAATACTTTTGTGCATCTTTGTAAACAAACTATAATTGCTACTTATTCTATATTCTATAGAAAGCAAGTTAGTAGAGACTATATTCTATAGAAAGCAGTAGAAATGTGCAGGAGTCTAGCTTGAATGCGTTGAAATGGAATACTGGTTTTTCTCTGATCTCTAATTTCGGATGGGCATTTGGTATTAGTGAAGAAAATCTGATATATTTGAAGTCTAAAAGAAGTTTATGCGTATGTAAATGTTACGAGCTGCTTGGCTGAACGAGAAGTATTTAAGGATAAATGAATGTCTCCCTAATAGCATCGTGATCCCAATGTGACCAAAATGTGAAAGAACCGTGACCAAATGCAACTCTTATTGTCTACCTAATGGTCGCGTGACTTGGAAAATGACTCATATTCACGTCATTGTGAAATCGATATATCCGATTTTGTGATGAGATGCAAATGACTAACAAATTAATCTCGGTAACTGCGCCAATTTGTAACGATTGTGACATCGCAGTTACGTGACTACGATAAGCATTTGGTATCAGTGAAGAAGATCTGATATATTTGTATTCTAAAAGAAGATTTATGCGTAAGAAAACGTTATGAGGTTTTTTGTTGAACGAGAAATATTTAAGGATAAATGAATGTATCAGCACCGTGATGCACGTGTGATCCAAATTTGAAAGTACCATGACCCAAATGCAGCTGTTACCGTCAACATTACTGCCGTGTGAGTTGAAAAATGACACGTATTAACGTCATGGTGAAATCGATGTATCCGAATTTGGGATGATGTGTGACTAATTCAAAAATTGGTCCCGTAACTGTGACAATTTGTAAAGATTGTGACACGACAATGATGTGACATCGACTAGCTGTGGTATTAAGTTAGTATCTTTGCGCAATTTGAAAAGACATAAGTGACAAAATTGAACTAGTGTCATTGCGAGAAACATAATCATATTTAGCACGAAAGATAATATGTAAAATTTATATATGGTGTACAATGTTGCGCATCGCGTGCGAATCTGTATATATATTTATATTTATTTATATACATGTATATACATAATATATAAACGCAATACAGCATTATTGATCGAATTAATTGTGTATGTGATTTTGTGGATGTGAGCTTGCGGTGGTGAGTAATTAATTTTAAATTACAAAACAAAGGGTAATATGAGAAGGTTTCCAAAATATTGGACACATATCAAAATAAGAACAAAAAACCATGCGTCAAGCATAGATTATGAAACACTTTCCGACATTAACAGAATATTATTGTGGAATTTAATTTTTTCATACAATGAAATGAGATATCTGAATAAGCATTAAAAAAAAATCACATAACTAACAAGGAGAGGACCAAGCTTGGTAATCACAGATTTTGATTATTTTTATAGGGTAGAAGCCCCTTAGTCTCAGATTCAGCGGATTTCATACGACGTTCCTTAGTTCTCGAGAAATAGGGGGTCTAATATTTTAACACAACTTAAATACTTACTTTGTAACGCAATAACTGCGTTGGTCGTAGTTCAGTTGTTATGGCATCTGCTCGTTGATCCGCCGGCACGGGTTCGAGACCAGGACGAGCTACGTTTGTTTTTCTCATTTTTTGCTTTATAAATATACTTGTAATTATTATTCAATAATCCTAATTAAAAATTATAATATTGTGCATTAATTATAATGTTAACCTATTTATTTTTTCTTTGTAACTAAATCGTTGTATAATACATCATTAAACAGTTAATTTCTTTTAATCACTTTTAACATGTATTTCATATATGCTTTATCGATGCAATGATATTGAACAATTGTGTCTATTCGTGATTTTAAAGACACATCATTTATTTATTGCCTTAACAAGGGAAGTCTATGCGATGATAATACTACTCTGTTTTTAATGTAAGAAGCATAATTATATTAAAATTTAGCATAAGAATTAAATTACAACATATTATTTTGCATATTAAAATTTTTTTTTATTTGTAATATGTATGCTTGCACTTTGAATTAATTTATAATTAATAAAATATGATTTTGTAACGATTTTGGAATTTTTACTAGTCAATAATGGATCTAATTTTAAAAAAATCTCTTTAAATGGTGAGAATTGTTTAATAATGGCTTAAAAATCAAATAAATTAAATTTAAATTTAAATGTGTTAACATTATAATTAATGTACGATATAAAATTTTTTAATTGAGATTAAATTATAATTACAAGTATACTTATAAAACAAAAGAAGAGAAAAACAAACGTAGCTCGTCCGGTCTCGAACCCGGGCCTGTGGATCAGCCAGCAGACGCCATAACAACTAAGCTACGACTAACGCAGAAAAGGCGTTACGAAGTAAGTATTTAAGTTATGTTAAAATATTAGACCCCCTATTTCTCGAGAACTAAGGAACGTCGTATGAAATCCGCTGAATCTGAGACTAAGGGGCTTCTACCCTATAAAAATAATCAAAATCTGTGATTACCAAGCTGGGTCCACTCCTTGTAAGAGAAAATTAATTTCCAGCCATTCCTGTCGATATCCGTGTGTGGATGTGTGTGAATTCTTTCGTACAGCGTGTATATTATCTATAGAATTTATACACATCACGTAATACACTAAAAAAATAGATAAGTTAAAAAATATATACCACAACGGAAAACCCACTTCCAACAATTATAGATAATAGCCAGCACTGTAACCGAATTATTTTGTGCGTTATGTATCTTTTAGTAAATAAAAGATAAATGCTAGACACTGCATAATTTATAGAAAACATGTTGTAGTAGTGCACCTCCGTGATTATTTTTTCTTTCATTATGTTTGAAATATCGTAACATGATTGAAATGCACCGCAAACGATTTTCCCTTATAGACCATAATGTAATAAAATTGTTTGTGTGTTCCTGTAAATGAACTGTAAAAGCTACACACTTCATTTTCAAGAACAAAAATTACATGATAAAGTTTAATAGCTTATAAAAATTACAGGGTAATCCAAGTGTATTTACAAGAGTTAGAACACGTACAGACACAGACAAACTGAATTCATGAACACTTTTCAACTATGTTGGAAAGTATGGAAAATTTGTTTTATAACGTGGACACGGTAACGTTGTAACGTACATGGTAACGTTAAAGGTACATGGTTACATGGTAACGTTGTAACGTGCTGTACTGCTGAAATGAGAATGAATTTTATTCATTTTTAACCGTTTTACTTTTTTTAGTTAATTTCTTCCTAATTAATTGTTTTCGGATACAGCTTATAAAAATTAGCTTATTAAAATGTACCGCAAACGATTTTTCTCTATAGACAATAATGTAATAAAAATTGTTTGTGTGTTCCTGTAAATGAACTGTAAATGCTACATACTTAATTTTCAATAACAAAAAATCCATGGTAAAGTTTAATAGCATATAAAAATTTCATGGCAATCAAAGTGTATTTACAAGAGTTAGAGCACGAACAGACAGACAGACAAATAGAATTCATAAACACTTTTCAACTATGTTGGAAAGTATTGAAAAACAGTTTTGTGACGTGGGCTGGTGTACTGATAAAATGGGAATGAATTTTATTCATTTTTAAGCATTTACTTTTTCTTGTTAATTTCTTTTTAATTAATGTTTTTCGGATACGAAAACTTCCTTTCTTCATTAATCTCGTATTAGCTTCGCCTTACTACTTTTTAGAAATATTGACTTATCTTTTACAAAAGAGACTTTTTTTTAGATCGTTACAGGGAACCGTGAAATTGAATGCAGAATATCTTTTCTCTCCATTCTTCCACTGAATAGATTTGTTTGTAAAGTGCATCCTTTCTTTTCCAAAACATCTGTCAGAAAACTTCTGATCGTGACTACTACGGTATTGATTGAACCATTTTCTGCGAGTCCATTAATTTGATTTCACTATTCTGGTATGTTATATGCGCATCCGTGGCCGTTTTATTATCATGTCAGTTTGAATCTAATAGAAAATAACGAATTTCCGTTAGAAGAAAAAAAATCTCATCGATCCAATTACATTTTGATTATAAATTTGATTTTACTAATCGAAAACTGTGGCTTCTCCTTTAGTTTCTGCGTGATATTCAATAAAGATTGTCTTATTGTTTGGAATATTTGTGTATTCATTGAACATATGTGAAATGTAATGGCGAAAATTCAGTGCCTGAAAATAATTGAAGGGTTTCGAACAAAAGCAGCACTTGTTCAGAAGTCACAATTTTCAGAAAGAGAAAAAACTACTTTTTACATAAGCATTGTTCCTATGCATAAACCAATTCTTTCTCACCTGAAAATGAGGGAATGGGTTGTTCGTTTTAGCTATAAAAAGTTTCACATCATTTAAATACCATTTAGAACAACAATATTGTACTGTTACTTCCTTTTCGTGATTTTTTAACAAGTGCTTTTTTTGTTGGAAACCCACTAATTGCATCCCATGTTAACACGAGAAACAACCCTTATCTATATATAATAAAATCCGAAGGCAAGAAAGTCTCTGTAACCATTCCGGACGCGACCACTCTGGTCTGCGAATCGACCGTAGTTAAACGCCATGTTAGGCTTAATGAAAAACTATGCAAACATATAACAGCTAAATGATAATATGTTCTACTTAAAATCATGTCTGTTCTGCATATTTTACCTATTCTGCATATTTTACCTGAACTTAAATCATATCCTATTATAATGATTTAAGTTCTTAATTAACAATCCAGATTAAACATAGGAATCCCAGATATAAAAAAACGAAACTGTTGTGAACAATATTGTTTTGGCGTCATCTACCGACTTTAAAATGTATTTTTCTACAATACAAACCTTTCAATATTAAAATCTTCATGCTGTTTGTTTGTATGAGTCTTATGAAAATGGAACGCAGATCAACAATTCTTCATTTTTGACTGGGGTTATATACTAGTATAGAGATATTTTGTCATCTTTCTGAAAATTGTGAATTCTGGACAAGTGTTGTTTTTGTTCGAAACTCTTCAATTATTTTCAGTCACTGAAGTTTCACCATTACATTACGTATCTGACAACTAATATAATAAAAAACTGAAAGTTTGCGACAACTTCCACGAGACTTATTCTTGAAGGAGTTTACGTTGAGTGATCACACAAATATTTCAAATAATGAAACAATTTTTATTGAATATCACGCAGAAATTAAAGGGGAAGACACAGTTTTCGAATAGAAAAATCAAATTTATAATTAAAATATAATTGATTCAATAAGTCTTTTTTTCTTGTAGTAGAAATTCCTTATTTTCTATTATGTCTAGACTGACATAATAATAAAATGGCCACAGACGCGCGTATAACATGCCAGAATAGTGAAATCTAATTAATTAATTGACTTACGGAAAGCGGTTTAATCAATACCCGTAGTCACGATCAGAAGTTTTCTGACAAATGTTTAGGAAAAGAAAGGATGAACTTTACAAACAAATCTCTATTCAGTGGGAGAAGAGAGAAAACAGATATTTTACATTCAATTTCATGGTTCCCTGTAACACTCTAAAAAAACATTCTCTCGTAAAAGATAAGTCAATAATTCTAAAAAGTAGTAAGGCGAAGCTAATACGAGATTAATGGAGAAAGGAAGTTTTCTACTCGGAAAAAACTAATTAGGGAGAAATTAACTGCAAAAACATGCTTTTATAAATTTTTTCATTTTTACTTACAGATCATACGTAGTATAGAGTAAGTCTTGTAATCGTTTTAAAAATCGAAAGAAAAAATTTGACGGATTTACACGTTTCAGACACTGGAGATTCCGAAAAACATACTTTTAGGGGAAAAAATTGCCGTCAGTCTGTCTGTGTCTGTGTGTGTGTGTGTGTATGTGTGTCTGTAAACGCTCTATCTCCCGAATAAATTGAGATAGAGACTTGAAATTTGTTATGTACTTAGTATGTAATAATAGAAAGAAGCTCATTGAATTTCAGCAGCCTCGATTATCCGGAACTATTTTTTTCGGACTCTTGAAATATTCGTTCTGATAATAAGGTATATAAAAATTTTCGAAATTGTTTATTTTAAGGAGTGAATATAAAAGACAATAATAAACCATAAATTTTGCATAATGAATGAAGTCGATCAGATAATGAGTTACCGAGACATTTGTAATCCTATTTTCCACACTCTTTGATTTTTCATGACCCTGTATTTCATCCAAATTTCAATTCAGAGATATATTTTAATTGGAAATGAGACGCTTAATACGACGCAGTAAACTGTTAGTTAATATAATTAACATTTTTGGAGTTATGAGGACGTTTCTTTTACCTAATTCAGTAATAGAGGGTTTAAAGCGAGGCTAACGAAAAAGACAGGCTACCGCGGTGCATTCCACTTATCTTTTTTTACAGACCGCTAGATTGACGTGATGCTCGTTTCGTACACCTGCATTGGTGCATTCGAGCATCACGTGACTACGGCGGTCTGAAAAAAAAAGATATGCGTAAAGCACCGCTGTAGCCTTTCGTTTTCGTTAGCCTCGGTTTAAAACGAGGCTAACGAAAAAGAAAGGCTACCGCGGTGCTTTACGCGTACCCTTTTTTACAGACCGTGGGAGTCACGTGATGCTCGAATCCACCAATGCAGGTTTACAAAAAGAGCATCACGTCACTCTAGCGGTCTGTAAAAAAAGACAAGAGGAATGCACCGCGGTAGCCTGTCTTTTTCGTTAGCCTCGGGTTTAAAGTTTATGACATCATCAAATCACGATTTTATTCGAATTGCATTAGGATATTACAAGTAGTTTACAAATGTGTTATTTTCATATTTTATACTATGCATATCCATGATGGGTAAGTATTACGGTGGTCCCAAACGACTAGTTTCATTTGTTTCCATTAATTATTTTTCTGACCTCGTATGTGTCACAATAAAGTAACGAGACTAAGAGAAAAAGCGAAAAAAACTTTCCGGAAAGCAAAGCGTAAAAAAGCGATCACGTTGCCATTTTACTGTGACATCACAAGAATATTGCCAGTATAACCTCATACCAGATTATATGGGCAATATTCTTGTGATGTCACAGTAAAATGGCGGCGCGATCGCTTGTAAAGTGCCTTTGCCTTCCTGAATTTTTTTGTTGCTCTTTTTCTTATTCAGGTTTTTTTTTCTATTGTCACACATACGAGCTCAGAAAACCAATTAATGGGAACAAAAGCAACCTTTCATTATTTAATTATTAAATAATGAAAAATTTGATAAAAGCATGTTTTTATAGTTAACTTTTTTAATTAATTTTATTTTCGAGTACAAAAACTTTCTTTCTCCTTAGTCTCGTATTTAGTTTCTCCTTGCAACTTTTTAGATATATTGAGTTATCTTTTACGTAATAAACTTTTTTTAGATTGTTACAGGGAACCGTGAAATTGAATGCAGAATATCTTTTCTCTCCTTTCTTCCACTGAATAGATTTGTTTGTAAAGTGTATCCTTTCTTTTCCAAAACATCTGTCAGAAAACTTCTGATTGAACCGGTCCATTAATTTGATTTCACTATTCTAGCCTGTCATATGCGCATCTGTGGCCATTTTATTATCATGTCAGTTTAAAAAACTAATAGAAAATAATATATTTATATTGCAAGAAAAAAATATTATCTATCCAATTATAATTCAATTTTAAATTTGATTTTTCTAATCGAAAACTGTGTTAGTTTCTACGTGATATTAATAACAGGTTGTTTTATTATTTGAAATATTTAAATTAGGGAGCAAAGTTTTACAATAGCATTTAGAATTTTTTTACTGCCAACCTTCCGTTTTATCAAGTCAAATAAACCTATTTCGAACCAAATTTTATTTAAATAAAATGTGTTTTGCTCCTATGTAGTATTTATCTGCTGTCATTTATTAAGTAAAATTCCTGATTCCAAATATGTTTTTTTAAACTTGAGAAAATCAGACGGTTGGAAGCTAGGCACATATGCTTACTATTTTTGTTGATAAAGCTTGCAAAAATTAGAATTGCCTTTCTTAGGTTTACACTCCGCAGAAGAAATAGGGCACTTGCGAATTAACAAATTATTTTAATTTTACTCGTAACGGTTATCAATTTTTTTTTCAGTTAAAATGAACACAATAACACAAACATTATAACAAAATATAAAATCGAACTGATATTTAAAACAATATTTTTTTTCTGCTTATTAATTTGCCAAAACAGTATAATATTTGCAACGAAAAACGAATATTTCAATATGAAGCTTCTTTTTAGGTAATTACTTTTAATATCAGAATCATATTTGGTAAACAATTGTAACACTTCTGAAATCATCAAGGTCTGATTACCTCGAATAAATAGTTCATCAAAGAATCATCAAGTTTTCATCAAGTTTTCATCAAGTCATAGTTCATCAAGTTTTCATCAAAGAATGTAACTGTAACAAATATCTAAAGAATATATAAGGATTGTACCCCATTACAATTGATTACATTGCAAATAAAAAAGTGTTCATTTTGTTGTATAATACTAGCATCCCAGTTGCCAGTATTATATCGTAAAATTAACAGTAGTAAACAGTAAAATAAACAGCAATACGCTGCCGCGCATGCGCGGTTCAACTTGTGGTGCATCCAGTTCAACTTCTGAATATGAAACATTATTCCTTTGTTCTTGTTTATTTTCGTACTTTTCCTAAAATATTAGAAATTTCTACGTATAATAATGTTCGGTATCTAGGGAAGACCAGGGCACGTTGGCTCATCCGCGATATTTTTCAAACTATCCGGTGGATAGCGTTACTAGCTATAAGTAACATGTGTCTTTTCACGTCATTTTTCACCCACAACAGCGTCAACAGTGAAGAAGCAATCAAACGAAAGCACATCAAATTTTCTAATTTTCACTCAGGTAAGTATTTTTTTGAACTTATAAAAAATTGTTTTTGATTTGTTTCTAAATTAAAGTTTGACTTTGATGAATATCAGTTTAAATAGACCGTTGTTCATAGCTTATTTTCTACCTACTGATAAAAAAAAAAAAAAAAAAAAAAAAAAAAACGGAATATTTTGATACGACGATCAAAATCCAAAATGGCGATATGGGGCAAGTTGGCCCATTTAATCCGGGGCAAGTTGGCCCACTGGGTCAATATACCCCGCAGCCTAAGACTTTGTTTTATCCATTGCTAAGCCTATAAAAGTCAATAAAGTTCCTTAATTGTTTTACTGGGCAGGGCGGTATTAATTATTATTATTTAAATCAAATATCAGTATAATAATCAGTCAAATAAGGCAAATGCCTAGGCCCATAAGTCGGAGGAGTCCGGCTTTATAAAGAGAAAATAATAATAAGAATAATATTAAAATTCGTTAAAAAACTAATTTTTATATAATCTAAAATTTATGACTTATCTGAATTCAAATAATAATTTTTCTTTTATTGCGTAAACAGCTGACGAAAAACGGTGTAACGTAACAGAGACTCGAGGACAAGTTATTTCTTGAAAGTTAGGAAGTTTCCAAAAATTTATTTAGAGAAACTTTATTATAAAATTATTGTATTAGTTTATTGTATTCTCTATTATTAATAAAAACTGTAAATGACATTATTAAGTTTTCTTTAAAAGCTACTTGCATTAATTTGGGATTCCAATTTAAATTTTGTCTTTAAATCTTGTTTTGTTGTTTGGGGGCTGTCAGGTACTGAGTCTGGTGGAAGTCAGGTGGGCTTGTGCCTTTGCAGCGAACGGGTCACTCGTGAAGCAGACACGTGTTTGAAAATGGCGTTAGGTTTTCAGAATTCAGCGGAGTGTCGAGCAGCGATACGCCATAAAGTTTTGTGTAAAACTAAACAAATCGGCTACTGAGACGCTTGCAAGAAGCCTACGAGAAGGACTCTTTGTTCAAGGCTCAAATGTTTAGGTAGTACAAAGCCTTCAGAGATGGAAGAGAGGACATCGATAACGAACAATGCTCTGGGTGTCCATCAAGTTCTCGAACCTCAGACGATGTGGCTAAAATTAAAGCGCTTTTGGACTCTGATTGTCCGATGAGTGTCCGAAAGATTGCGTAGACGTTGGGACTTCATATTCGGAAAACACATCCTTCAAAAAGTCTCAGTTCCTGGCAAAACAAAGCGTCGCAATGCTGCCCCCAACCACCTTACAGCCCCGATCTGTCTCCATCGGACTTTTTTCTATTGCCTCGGTTAAAATATAGCTTAAAAGGTTATCGTTTTGACAATCTGGAGATCTTGCAGAAAAACGTAACACGCGTTCTGGACAGCATTCCAGTTGAAGACTTCCAGGCGGGCATAAATGAGTGGCAGAGTCGTTGGGAAGGGTGTATCAATGCAAGAGGAGGCTATTTTGAAGAATATTAAGTGATTGTAAAATTATCTTCAAACAAACACATTTTATGGAATCAGTCTCATTACTTCCCGGACATACCCTGTATGTTAAAAAATCAGACAGGGCAAAGGTTCTAGAGAGACAATGAAAGTGGCTGTTCTCGAAGTGAAATTGAACAAGAGACCAATCAAAGAATCAGTAGATCTATCCAGTGAAGAACAAAAATACAAAGATAATTCCCTATGTTTTCGTTGTCTTAAATTTTTCAAAATTAGTAAATCAGGAGTAGAGTGGATTCAATTTACCAAGTGCAAATGTTGGGCACACAATCATATGTCACTGTGGATATGATATTTTATGTTTGCATTCATTGTGATGATGAGAAAAATTTCGATTAAGGCAGTATTTAAGATGAACAAAACATCTTTTCATCACCTTTGTATCTTATATATAGCAAATTAAAATTACATTTGATATGTTATGTGTTTTTTTTTTTCATTTCGGTTAGCAATCCGAAAAAAAAAATCTATTTAGTTAACCCACTAAACCTACCCGTTCGACGGGGCAGGTTGGCCCAATGACTTGATGTCCTTTTGAGCTTCATATAGAAACTATTAAATATTTTTCAAAATTTTTACAAAGTGGTTATTTTTTAAGGTGCGCTAATTGTCCAAACTAAAATAAATATTAAAATTTTAATAAAATAAAATAAAAAAAAATATTGAAGAAAAAATGGGCCATCAAGCCCCGGTCTCCTACATAAGAAAATCACATAACATCTACATGTACTAGTATTTTTATCATTTTGTAATAAAATATAAGATTTGAAAGGACTTACTTTATTGCACAGATTCTACCACATTGTTAATATATACTATACCAAAATACCCTGTGGGTTGAGCGACCAAACCTGACATCTGGGGTAAGCTGGTATAGTTGAGACCCTTTTGTAAACGGTTTTTCATGAGTTAACCATATAATTGTCCGTGATGTATTTATTATTCATGCTTTAGCAGTTAAGGAGTTTCATTATCAGCAACGTTGGTGTTTTTTGCTGAAAGTATAAGAGAAGGAAAATCGAAAAATCGAAAACCAAAAACTATGTCAAATATCCCGGGTAACACTTGATAGATTTTTAAGCAGAAATCAAGTTCAGTTGTTTTTATGAAAAAGCCTTGAAAAACTTAATTTATCAATTAACATTAAAATAAACTCAAAAACTAAATGTAAAATTTAAAAACATGCTTTCATTAAAATTCGCAAAAACGTCAACTTATATTATAAAGCACAAATATGTGTGTCGCTCAATGCTGACGTCATATGATGCGGGATGTGGTTAAAATGGATGAATGTTGCAGCAATGGAGCTATTTTATTTCAATTAACAATAAACAATTGCAACGATATCTATAAAAGGAAAATGCAAGTTTTGGGCCGACGTTGCCCCCTTCCTTAGGGATCGAATTAAAAAAAAATCAATGTTCAATTCACGTATTGTCCTCAAGAATACATATAATTCCAAATTTCAAAGTACTATGTCAACAGAAAGTGGGCGAAAAATGAGTAACAAGATTTGACTGCCACATGCATACAAAATTGTAAGTTAAAAGGGGATTGTTTGTATGCATGCGTGTGTGTAGTCGATGGGTAGGAAAATCTGTTGCACTTACAAGGAGACCGCCAAACATGGTGCGCACAGATTTTGATGATTTTAAGGTATGTTATAGAGGTCAAACTCCTAACTATCCTGGTCAAAGGTTTCCTTCAAATGGCCCTTAGTTTTTGAGAAATTCGGGGTTAAAGTTCAGCATACGTTTATAATACCCAATAGATTGCTACTTCGAGCGAGGTCTCTGTGGTGCAGCCCTAGCATGCGTGATTTCTGAAGGCAATGCAAGGGTTCTGTCCCCTCCTATGCCTTTTTTTTTTTTTTTTTTTTTTTTTGGCGCATTGTACGTTTCAAGCAGAAGTGGGAATTCTACGTTGAACTTTTTTATATATATTATATATTTTTTTTAATTTTTTTATATTTTTCCTAATAAATTATAGAATGTTTCCTAAAATCTTATAGCTTTTCTGCAATTATTAAACTAATATTCTATTTACGAAACTCCAAGCTAATTAATGTATAGATTTATTTATTTATTTATTATTATTTACTTTTTTATATTTTAAGCACAGTTCTGAAAAAATACTTTTTTTTTCTTGTTTTTTTTATGTTATACAATTTTATTTTGTATAACTTATACAAAATAGTTTTCACTTCGAATCTCCCAAACGTATGTGAGATTAGATATTTTCAAAGAAATAATAAAATTTTAAAGCAGTAACACTTATATTTAAGTTTTTTCCAGTTGTATAAATATGTAGTGCACTCTAAATACATTTATCATTAAAGTTCAAATTCAATATCATTTTTCAATCGCACAAAAAAATGACAGATTACATTTCAGATTTGTTTTCAATCTAACAAGTAAAAACACTGCCAATATCACGCATAAAAATTTAACTGGAAAAGCAAAAATCGTCTGTAAATGAGAGATAAAATTTGCAATACATACAAAAAAAAATATATATATATATTTTTAAATCGTCTGCTGCGACTTTCATGGAAATATCAGAATGAAATTATTTTCCTTAGCATAAGCTTTTTTTGCAGCCAGTTGCAATGTTTGGAGTAATGCTGTATATAGGAAAATTCTCTAGATTGTAATATAATGGAAGGAACAAGCACTGATATGGACAATTCTGGCTTGGAAGAAAAACTAAAATATGAAGTAACGAATGCTCTAAAATATTGCGAGACATTGTTAGAAAATGATAATCTCTTTACACATTCGCCATCTGTTAATATTTCTAGTGCTTCTATAGCAATGGCTGAAGAATTCCATAGCTCAATTTTAGACATATTGGACAGTCGGCAAATTATTTATTCAGATGAATTGATAATGAGAAATAAAGAGGATGAACATAACGAATTTACAGAGGTATGTTTTGTTACTTTACCAAAAATATTCATTATATTTATTGTTCAATAAAAAAAATCGAAATCAAATAATTTAATTTTACTTATTTATTTATGTAGTGTCCGGGATTTCACGAAGATGAAGCGAATTTTGTGGCTGAGGAATTTTCACCCGAACCACGTGACTATATCCCATTGTGGTACAAAAAGAATGCGGTTGCTTTAGCTGAAGCCCATCCAAAATGGAGTTTAAAATCATTGCAAGCTAATGGAGCAAGTCGCTTAAAACAAAAGCATCTCTTACGTAGATGGAAAGATGATGTAAATCGTGGAGGTACTTATTTTGACAAATGGAAAAGCATCGATTATGAAACGTATGAAAGATTTGTTGAAGCTCGAAATAATATGGAACAGGTAAAACAAAACGAAATTTTTCAATTACTGATGTAACTGCAAAAAAAAATTGAAAACTATTATATTAATTTATTAACTCATTTTTTATTACTAATATACAGGTCACGACACGGACTTTACAACACTGGGCAATGAGTGCGGCTGCTTGTTTTCAGTCGGATGATTTCCATTTCCTTGCAAGTCCCAGATGGGTAGAAAGATTTAAAAAGAACCATCGGATAAGACAACGTAAAGTGACGAAATTTGTCAGTCACAAAGAAATTACAACGATTGAAGAAATAATGGAAGCGGCTGAAAGATTCGGTGTACAAACAAAAGTGCTAATTAGTAAATTTGACTTGGATTACGTAATTAATACGGATCAAATTGGATGCCAGTACCAAACAACCTACAACAGATCACTTGCTGAGCGAGGAGCTAAATCAGTGTTTGTCAAAAAAAATTTGAATAAATTAACGCATTCTTACACAGCACAGTACTCTCTTACAGCATCTGGAATTGTTTTACCATTCGTGTTCATTTGCTTACGTGAACAATCTGGAACATTTGGTCCAATTGTTCAAAAGAAGGTAAGTGAATTGAGCGCCACGTTTAAGAACGTAATCGTTACGTGTTCAAAATCCGGTAAGTTGACAAAGCAAACCTATGCCGAATATTTAAAAACTTGTCTTCTTCCCTACGTTAAGAAAAATACTTTTATTTTGATAATTAATTCGTGGGGAGGTCAGACAGATTCGACAATCTATGATGAGATTTTCGAAAATGAAAATGGGGAAGTATCATGCATAAAAAAAATAATTCCACCAAAATGTACCCCTGTTTGCCAGCAATGTGATGTCTATTTTTTTCGCCAAGTAAAAAATTTCATGAAAAGGTTACAAAATGCAACAAGTTTGCTAGAAAACCAGAGGGAAATATCTTCACGAGAAGATATTATAAAAATACATTCAATTATATTACATCAATTTAGCTCCCCTCATTTCCGCCCTATGATAAGATACGCATGGTCTGCATCAAAATTAATAGATAGCAGAGAAATTTTCATAAATCTAAACGATTTATGCTTTCCAACAACATTGCTAAAAAAATCATGTTCGTGTAAAAAAGTTGCTTTTATAAATTGTGCTGTTTGTAATGTAATTTTATGTTTTGAATGTTTTTACGATAAGTATCATCCAACTAACTGTGTATTTACTAGTGATGATTAAGCATTTTTGTTTCTCATCTTTTAACGTATTTTTGACGTATTTACCGCAAATTAAGTTTTAAAAAGCATACATACTATATTCATTTACCCTTTTTTAATGTATTTATCGTAAATCAAGTACTAATATATACATATATATTAAATTTATTTATGCTTTTCTCCAACAATGTTAAAAACATTCATGATCATGCAAAAAAGTCGCTTTTTATAAACTGTGCTGTTTTTAATGTCATTTTATGTTTTAAAGGTTTTTACAATAAGTATCCTTTATTAAATGTGTATTTATTTGGACTTATACGGGTGATAATTAGCATTTCTTTTCCAACTTTTAATGCATTTTTTAATATATATAAAGGTAGAGTATTTAAAAAATATATATTATGTTAATTAAGGCATTCTTCCAACATTGTTAAAAAAATTTCATCTTAAGAAATTCTTTTTATGGCGATTTTTAATGCCATTTTATGTTTTGAATACTTTTGCGATATGTATCACCCAATTAATTCTATATTTATTTAATTAAAAATGTCAATGACGGTAATGATAAACATTTTTGCATCTCATCAGTTAAGATGTTGCAAGATGTTTAGAACGAATCAAATAATATTAAAAGGATATATTATTTTGTAAATGTTTTCCTCATCAATTATTTTTTAAAAAAAATAGAAAATGCAAGTAAAAAAAGTATGTATTATTTTATAACTATGATAAATAAATAAATAAATAAATAAACATAAATGCCAACAGTAATAGTAAGTTAAAAAAAAAGACGGGACTTCTAGACTTTAATTATCTTGGATTTTCGTCGACACAAATATTAGTTTAATAATTGCAGAAAAACTATAAATTTTTATGAAACATTCGAAAATGTAAATATAATTTATTATGAAATTATAAAAAAGTTCAAAGATGCAGAATTCCCACTTCTGCTTAAAACGTACAATGCGCCAAAAATTAAAAAAAAAAAAAAAAAAAAAAAAAGGAATAGGGTGGGACAGAACCCTTGCATTGCGTTCAGGAATCCCGCATGCTAGCACTGCACCACAGAGACCTCGTTCGAAGTAGCAATCTATTGGGTATTTCAAACGTATGCTGAACTTTAACCCCAAATTTCTCAAAAACTAAGGGCCATTTGAAGGAAACCTTTGACCAGGATAGTTAGGGGTTTGACCTCTATAACATACCTTAAAATCATCAAAATCTGTGCGCACCATGTTTGGCGGTCTTCTTGTTAGAAATCTCTAAACATTGGTTCCGGATAGACGAGTTGAGTTGATTATTGACGGCCAATTATCTACACTAGGGATATAGGCCCGGGGGAGTGCCCTTCGTGGGGGTCTTTCTAAGGGAACCTAATCCGTATTTACGCATGGATAAATCCACGGCTCGAAGAAAACCACGAAAACTCCGAACGATTAGGCCGACGGGCGCGATTGGGATCGAACCCAGCACCTCCCGTCTACCAGCTTCGAGAGCACAACCTCTCAGCCACTGGTGGGGCTCCGGATAGACGAAACTAGGTCCAAATGGAAGCCGTGCTCAGATTTTCGATTTTTGGATTAGATTTATGTTATGTATTTTTAAGTCATTTTTTTTTCGACATACCAAGTTTTCCGGAAGATTTGAGACACTCCCGGCTATAAAAGCAACCCGAATTCAATCTTTTAACCCAGAATACAATAGTTAATTTTGTTCTCTTTTCAATAAACTTTATTTGGACCTATTATAGTGCTTTTTCGAATTTTTCGCTTTTTTTTTTTTTTTTTTTTGCTTTTGTATTTTACATGTTTCTATTTTCACACAGCCTGAATTATGTATTTTTTTCATGTCAAAATTGTAAACCTTAAAGGTACTCCCTGGAAAGCCCGTTAATTCAAAATAAACGAAGTTATTTTAGTAAATCATGCGTCATTCTTCTTTTTTATGGAGTTTATGTTTATGACATGCATGCTTTCTGTTTGTGAAATGATGCTTTGTTTTCGAAACTTGTGATTGTGACCGCTATATTGACTGAACCACTTTCCGCTACTCCATTAATTTAATTATTTTAGAGTATCCTATGCATATCTCCGGTAATTTTGCTGTAATATCAGTTTAAAAATAATGAATGCTAATAAATTTTCCCATACCAGCAGAAAAACAAATTACGGTCTGATCCAATTATCTTTTAATTTCGGATTAAATTTTATTTTCTAGTAGAAAACTTCTACCTAAGTTTTATAATTTCTCTCAGAATTCTTTTCTTTGAAAACTGATAAAATTAAATTTCATATTTTCAATAATTTCTACGATAAATGAAAAATACATTGCCTGGAAAAATTAGAGGAACAGCTTTATGTCATTTCACAGTATTGCGACAAGTTCGTTTTTTTTCCCCACTTTTTATTTTTGTTTCCATATTTTGTATGTAGAAAGCTAGAGATGAATTCGGGCTTTTTGGTTTTTTCAAATCCTGAGTACGACGATTGAAATCTGAAGCCAACAGAGCTACAGAAAATACGTACTAGAAAATTGTTAATAACATTTTTAAATTGTTTCAAGATTAATTCTTCTTACATAGAAATATGCCCTCAAATTTCGCTAAATATTCTCTCAGGACAACGTCTTGTAATATTCATGTCCTTAAAAATCTGCTTTTTAATGGCAAATTTGTTATTTATACCAAACCAGTGGCAGAAATCTGACAAAATTAACAATTCATATTCCTTTAAAATATCATTGTACAAATATAGCAGAGAGACATGAGATCTGTTTTCCAATAATTCTAGAAAAGGACTTCAGACAGAAAACGAGGATAGACAAGAGACATCCTACAGTTTCTTTATTTTACTATAACACCAAAAGTGCCAGAGCTTAAAAATCAGACAAAAATTTGCAGAAATCTCAAGGCATTTTCAGAAACTTATTACACGATAATTGTGGACGATGGCTGTATGAAAATGAAAATTTAATATCTTTAATTTACTCTCGTAGTATAGAATACTAGATTTCAATATATAGCTGTGCGTTTCCTCAACACAATATTGAGAAATTTCGATATATTTCATTCACAATATCACACAGGCAATTAATTCATAGCAACAGATGAAATGATTTATAGTTCTGTTTTCCAGTAATTCTGGAAAAAGACTTCAGACAGAAAACGAGGATGTGTAAGAGACATCCTACGATTTCTTTATGTTACTATAACACCGAAAGGGCAAAGAGGAATCACAAAGCAGTTTCAGCAACTTTTTACACGATAATTGCAGGCGATGGCTGTACGAAAATGTAATATCTTTAATTTACTCTCGTAATATGGGATACTAGATTTCAATATATCGCTGCCCGTTTCCTCAGCACGATATTACTGTTGTGGGTTTTGGGGTTCTTTCTAAAACACAACTTACTTAAACTTAAAAAGCTCATTTATTACTCAATCTTCACTTGACAATTAAATATTTAAAAAAAAATAAGTATACCCTGATTAGCTCCACTGAAATCTGTTGCCATGGAAAAGGAAGCAAATTATATTAAACTAATCAAAATATCAAAACTTAAGAATCCGAATAGGTTAATACAACAATGATAATTTTGAACTCATCATTTTAAGACAATATTAAATGTAGTAAGGGGCAACAGATTTCTAAATCAAGTAGCATACTGAATTGCATAAAGAACACCCAACTCCACTCCAACCCGATCAAGCTCAAATCTCCATACACATTAAATTAACAAAAGTGTAATCATCATATAATTTGGAAAAATGCAGACAACCTGAAATTCCTCCAATATGAGGACCAAAAGGAGAAAGAGTTAAATCCGTTAATAGAATAGGGATATGATGATGTACTAAAATTTTAGAACAACAATGGAGATTCTGAACAAGATCAGATCGGTTAGCCAAGAATCGTATAGTGGTATAAAATAACTGAAAACCCCATTTTTTTTTGTTAAAAAACAACCATTTTGTTGTTTGTTTTGAATAATACTACAAAGAAAGGATAATTAAAAATTAAATTAATCAATTATAAAATTAGACTTAATTTTACTTTAGCAACAATTATCAGTATATTCAATACTGAGATAGGAACAATAATTACATCTAATAACCTTACGTAAACCCCAATTAATGTTCATTTAAACTATTGCTATGAATTTTAGATTTAAGAAATTTAAAAGTATTAATTTAGCAAAATTATAGCTTTCATATTTTTAATCACACTTACTGAGAGGTTAATTCCTTCTTATAGGTTTGTTGTAATTATAAAAAATATTAATTATTTAAAAATTATATATAAAGAAAAACATACCATATTTGAGAATAAACAAAAACTTTCTTTATTTGAATAATTAAAAATTATAAAAGTAAGGTAGTTCTCAAACAAAATATAATAATAACACAATAACAAAGTTGATAAAAAAAAAAATACTGAAATTACTTATTATAACACTTTACATTAAGCAGCAAAGCCCCTAAAATTACCACAATACCATGATTTAAAGATGGATCAACTTTTCAAAATTTAGTTATTGATTAATTTTCAATTAAATATCATAAATCTTAAACTATTAACAAACCAACAATTCAAATGTCGTTCAATCATAAACAAAAAGGTTACATGTTAATCATCTTAAAATACCAGTAATTATATTTTTTTGTTTCTCCAGGTATTTATAAATATTACAACAGTAGACAACATGTAATAAAGAAGAAATATGGGTTACTTACAATATACTTTGATATTTACTACCGTCAATGTGGGCACACTTCTTTGCATATATGTTAGTTTGCCATAATCTCTTTTTTTTTATCAACCTATTCTTTTCAGCTGCCTCTACGAGTCAACACCGTTACTCCATACATCACTTGGAGATTTTGATTTATTCCCGATTCAAAACGTCGTCACATCACCGATACCTTGTAAAACGGGCAAGTCTACTCAGCTAGTCACGCCAGCCTTCTTAGTCTAGGATTAATAATGCCCCATCTCCAGAAATGATGCTCGTCTAATCATTAATTCATTTTTCGTCAAGGCATCAATAACAACCGCCGCTTAAGAAGTCAACACAAGACAACACTTTTTCTAGGAACGCCGCTACTACATGATGGGTCAAACATATTTTCTTTTCATTCGCCCTCTATCAGATACAGATCCTTACTTCGAAAATGCCCTTATAGCCTCTTTTCATCATAACATCATGATTTACGATAATTAATGTAGGGCCATCAATGCCCCACTCTCAAAAAAAAATCTTCCAGAAACCTGTCCGCCTTCAACAACTTCGCGATCCAGCCCACAGGCCAGTCTTCGAGCCCCGTAATAAGTCGAATCCTTACGAGCCAAACGAGAGGTATATCGGCCAAGCAACAAGTGTCGTATACATTCATTCTCCCGCGCTGCTTGAAAAACGGGACCGATCCACTCTGCCAGGGGTACGGGAATGGAAACAAAAGGGAAAATGGACTCTCCTTGAAGGCACCAGCCTGTCGTTCCACCCTGCCAGCCGCTTCATGGGGGAAGGCAGCCATGTTTCACCCCCATGGCGTGTGCTGAAGGGGGTCCTGTGAGCCTCTGTTGACCTGGGCGCCAGCTATCCGCCTGATAGCAGAGCCCATTGAAACCTGTCGTAAGCTTACAAAGCCTAATTGCGTATATAGTACACTCATAAGATAACGTAATTCCTATACAGGGCGGACGGTCTTTCTTTTAACCAAAACTAGACTAGGTGACTACAACACATGATTCAAGGGTATGGGAGAAAACGTACACGACTGCCCAATACACTATGTGTGGTCTTTTACTGAGAAACCTCCCTCCCTGCTATTTCGTATTTGAAAACAGGAAGCAAAGCTAGACTATAAACGTTGAATTTACTTTGCAAAAAGAAAAAGAAAGAAGAAAAAATAAAAACTGATTTTATTATTATTATTACAATTACTTTTATTTATTTAAATTTTTATTAGAAACAGAAGAAAAAGGAGTGCTTTTAAATAAATGTAGAGAAAGTGATTTAAATAATTAATGTAGATTAAAAAAAAAAATGGTTGAAACCAACCGTAACAAGATTGCTCCCCCCGGCTAATTAAAAAAAATTTTTTTGAGAAAACAAATTATTTTTTTTTTGAAAGGTAACTGGGTACCACATGGCATGCTGGGACCTCAACACTGAAAAAACTGACCCACAAACACAGATCATACATCGATCCGGGACGGGATCCAGAGAGTTCACCGCTGAAATACCACCCTGACAATATATTCCGGATATATACAACCAGAGCTCGCACATCCGTAGAAACCATTACCTAAAATATTACCTGAAACATGACCATAAAAGAGTACTACCAGAGGAGGGACCACAAGGCTGATTTTACCACTAAAATGACCAAGATATTCTCTGCACCTGTAAAAGAACACATGTTCCACCTGACTGTGAAACCTCATTTCCCTACTACTGTCATTCCTACGCATAACTGCATCCTACCTGAAATTTCTGGTAACAGAACTGTAAATAATACATAAATTGAATTTTGAGAAAAAAAAAATTAGCCGAAAAAGAAGAGAAGTGCCCACTGATTAATTGTCATTATACTGCTTATATACATAACTTCAATAATTGGCATCACAGTATATTACAACACTATCTATTAATGTAAATAAGTACTAGTAATATCATAGTTACAACACTGTAAATGTCAATGAAATTTGTAAAACACATATTAATTCTATTATACAAAAATACACAAGAGCAACTGGTGACACACAAAAAAAAATATATACATATACATCTGTAAGACACATATTATGGTATCACAGACCATGGTAGGGAGTTACGCACACATTTATAATATTTTTCTACAAGAAGCCATGTTGTTTTTGAGAAAAGTCCAATGATTCGGTTCACTGTGTAGATTTTACAAATGCACTTACAAGTAATGTGCATGGGAAAGAGTATCTCTGCCTCTGTGCTACTTATAGCACAAGCAGTTTCGGGCCCCTTGGGCACTACAGGGAAAACATTCCACCAAAACTTAAAAAGAAGGGTGGTGACGTATGTCACCAGGAAGGAAAACACACATTCCACAAAAATAGGAAGTAGAATAAAGAAAATAGTTAATTTTAGCACTTTTAGCGACACACAACAACATATAGGCATGTACATGAGACAGTATGTACAAGAAAAAGAAAAAGGGTCCACACTCCTTAAAGTTAAAAGTTCAAATAAACCCACAAATTGCATAGTAAATAATAAATCCATCTGATTAAAGTGCATTAATTAAAGTAAACCCACACTTAAAAGATTATATACAAAACACAGATGCATTTAAAAAAGGAAAACGCAGAACAATTTTGGCAAAAGGGTAACCAAACATACCCTCCTAAAAAAAATTTAAAGTAACAAAAATTACATTCGTTTTTTTTTTTTTTTTTTTTTTTTTTTTTTTTTTTTGCAAAAATACACCCAAAATCTACGAAAACTGGGTGTGGACGGGTATATACCACATAATCTACCATAAAACAGACAAAAACCTTAAGTATAAGCATAAAAAGGGTTAAAAATGCCTACATGAAAGTATCAAAACACAACCAAAACAAACCTTTAATACGCTAGAAAAACTAAGTTCCGTTTTAAAATGCCCAAGAAAATAATTAAATATACATACACATTAACTAAACTATAAATAAATACAAATAAACAAGGTAAAGTTGATAAAAATGCCTGAATAACGAAAAAAAATAGTTAGTATTTATAACTCGGACGGTCTCTTCTATCCCGTAGCGAATAGTCGGTTCTAGAAATCGATATTGAACGACTACTTCTATTCGATTTAGCAGCTGGACGAATCGATGAACGAGACCTGCGCGAATCGCTGTGCGCAGCAGCTGAACTGCTTTCTGCCGTGGCTGAATTTTTACCTACGCGCATCTCGCTGCCTTCCGCCGTTGCTAAATTTTTATTTACGCACATCTCGTTATTCTCTGCCGCTGCAACCTCCGGAGAAATGGGAGGTGGGGGAGAGGGATTTATGATTTCAGTCGCGTCGCTGTCTGTTTCCTCCACTTCTGGCGCTACCGGAGTTTCGCTATTGTTGACGTTCACTACTGCTGGTGCGCGGTTACTATCATATGGTGCCCAGGGAATGAATCGGTTACGCTTGCATCTGCGTACAGGAGGAGAATCGCGCGGTCGGTGTGTTGAATCGATGGTCACGTTTTCAGTCGATCCCAGGCCAATTGTTTGTTTTGGTTCACTGGACCAGATGGGGAGTCTGTCTTTGAAGGAAAACAACCTGTCAACATGGACAACCTGACAATTTTTGGGATTAGCAACTAGCGCTATTTTAAAATTAACTTCATTTAGCTTCTCAATTATAGTAAAAGGACCATTATTTTGCTTGCTTAATTTTTTTGTATTACCAGGGGCGACTGTGGGTGTAAATAACCACACAAGATCTCCTATTTTAAAATTTTTATCAACAGCTGTCTTTGCACGGTATTTTTCCTGCTGCTCAGAAACTTTAATTAAATTACTATGTACTTCAGTGTATACTTTTTGAAGAGCTGGGATTAAGAGTTCACAAAAAGAGGGTGCATCATTATAATTAAAAGAAGGTGGTTGAGAAAAGAGATTATATGGTAGATTCATATTTCTGCCATACATAACTGCAGCTGGGCTAAGTTTAGTTGATGAGTGGACAGCTGAACGCATAGCTAGTAGCGCAAATTTTAGTTTAGTGTTCCAGTCAGATTGATTTTGGTTGACTATGTGACAAAGTGCATTTTTAAGAGTACGATTCTGTCTCTCCACTTGCGAGTTGCCAGCCGGGTGATAAGATGAGGTCTTAATATGTTTAATACCAAATATTTTATATACGTGCTCTATCGCATCTGAAATTAGATTCTTCGCATTGTCCGTCGTAATAAAACAGGGTGCTCCGTAGCGTGAGATGAAGTCGGCTAAAGTGTCCGCAATGACATCTGAAGTGGTTGAACTAACCGCATATGCTTCTGGCCACTTAGTAAATGAATCTATATATGCGACAATATACTTATTTCCCGAAAAAGTTTGTGGTAAGGGTCCAATGAGATCCAAATGAACCTTGTTCATGGGAAACTGGGGGGTCGGCATACGTTGCAGAGGGGCGAGCTGGTTCGCTCTATAAGCTCTCTTCTGCTGGCAACTAATACATGACTCCACTAGATGCTTGACATCTGACGACATTCCTGGCCAATAGAAGTGCTCACGAATGCGATCAATGGTCTTTAAAGGCTTGATGACAAGCCGCTAGGGACTCATGTGTTAGTGCAAAAACTTGAGTAACCAATTCTTTTGGCACGACTAACTTTACAGGTTTATTCAAAATAGCTGACTCCCTCGTATCCTCACAAACTAAAATGTCATCTCTAAAAAAAAATTTCATGTATTTAGGAGCAATTTCTACACCTTGGTCTAGTTTTCTTGCAATCTCGCAGCATTTCTTGTCTGATTTTTGTAATTCACCAATTTTTTCAAGTAGATTGGAATGAGGCATAAAAGTAACTTCCTTTTCGACTTGTATACAAAAATTTCAATTAACAGTATCATTGGAGTTATCATTGTTGACATACCTCGAAAGGAAGTCTGCGACACTGTTACACTTACCTTTAACAAACTTGATTGTAAAATTAAAGTCTGAGAGAGTGCAGATCCATTTAGCCATGCGAGATGTAGGGTCGTGAATATTTAACATAAATGTTAGAGGTGCATGGTCTGTATAGATGAAAAAATGGGTATTAGCAATGTAACATTTAAAGTGGGCAGTAGCCCAAACTAAGGCTAGTAATTCCCTTTCAGTGGTGGAGTAGCGGGTCTCAGCATCTTTCAATTTTCTGCTGGCAAAGGCAACAGGATGGAGCATGTTATTTTCATCTAATTGTGATAACACTGCCCCTAATGCTTCGCCACTGGCATCACTATATAAGTGGAATTCTTTCTCAAAATCAGGGAGTGCAAGACATGGTTTTGAAATAAGAGCCATTTTAAGGTCTTCAAATTCTTTCTGTGCATCTTCATTCCACGAAAATTTTCCTGTCTCTTTCGTTAAGTTGATTAGATTTTTAGCTCTCTTAGTAAAATCTGGAATAAATCTCCTATAAAAGGATAGAGTTCCAATGAATGACCTAACAGCCTTTCGGGTAGTTGGAGGTTTAAAATTTTCTATTACGGCAATATTTTTATTGATAGGTGATACTTGGCCACTACAAATCTCAAAACCTAGATATTGTATTTTATTCGAAAGGAGAGTGCATTTACTGGGCTTAAGTTTAAGTTTATGCAGTCTTAACCTATCAAAGACCATGTTAAGCTTCTCAAAATGAGAATTAACATCACAGGAGGCAATTACAATGTCGTCGATATAAACAAGAATTCCAAGACTGCCTAAATCACCGAAAATAGCATTCATAAGTCTTTGGAAACTGTTACCTGAATTTGAGAGCCCAAAACAGTTACGGGTCCACTCAAAAAGTCCCTTGTGGGTGATTATTGCAGTTTTATGCCTATCCTCTGGGCGAATAACCTGTTGAAAAAAACCACTAGTTAAATCTAGCGTTGAAAAAAATTTAGCCCCGCTTAAAGCATCAACCGAGTCGGTGATGTTAGGTATTGGATAAGCATCTTTAACAAGATTTTTATTTAGTCTTCTGTAGTCAACAGCAAGTCGATAGGAACCGTCTGATTTCCGAACCAGAATAACCGGAGAAGCAAATTCAGACATGGAAGGGGAAATTATGTCCGCCTGTAACAAAGTATTAAGTTGGTCTTCCATTTCTTGACGTAATTTGTAGGGGACTCTATAAGCTTTGCCTTTAACTGGTTTATTTGAAGTTAAGTTAATTTCATGCGGGATTGTATCACAGCCGGGTAAATCTAAGACCGATGCTGCAAATACATCTTTGTTTTTGTCTAGAAAATTTTGCATTTTAAGTTTTAATGGGGGTTCTAAATGATCTAAATTAATTTCAGAGCTCCAAGTGAGATCAGCGTGATCAAAGTCACCAATTGGAGGGGCCAAATTTATATTATAGGTTAATTTATTATCAGTTACGGGTATATTTGACTGGTCTACACATTTTTGAATTTTGGCAACAAAGGTTCCTTTATTTAAATGAATACTATTGTCTGAAAAATTTGCAAATGAGATATATAGGCCATGTTCTTTAGTGCAAATGGCTCTGGAGGTAAGGAGACCTTGATTTAAATTTTTCGCCAAAGGTTCTAACATAACAATATCATTCTCCTTAATAAAATTTTCCTTATAGCTTTTAACCTGAGCTAACATTTTTGACTGCGGGGGAATTGAAATTTTGCTACATAACACAGCGAAACTTATATTTTTATTTTTATTGGTTTTATCACTACTGCTATCTTCATTGCTCTCCTCCTCGACTTCAGGTACCTTATCCTCTATACTTACCAAATCTTCACTTTCATCAATATTACAAATTTCAGTAGTCTCTTCAGCTAAATTACCCTGAGTTACCTGACTCGCTGCTGAAAGAATGTTGCCGACACTTTGAATACTTGAAAAATTTTCAGTATTATTACCCTCAGAGCTACCGCCTGATGTTGTTTGCATGCAAAAGTTCTGCGCAACACTTTCAACTTCCTTATCTGACTCAGTTTGAATGATTATCTCAACATCTTTTCCCATATTACTCAACTGCGGGTCCTGAACTACCATATTTTCACTACTATTATTCCCATTTTCAATATTAACTGAGTCATGAACATTAATACATGCAAAACTTTCAGAGGGGCTATTGGCATTACTACTTTTTGAATTCTCCCCTACTTTGTTGACACATTTTATATTTACAGAATTATTTTTAACAATATCATTATTCACACAATTATTATTAGAATTTACACTATATACAGAGTTAGAAATATTTACAGAATTAATAGCAAGACAAGTATTACACCCTGAAGTATTACTTGGGGTTTCTACGCTTTGTTTACATTGGCCTGCAATTGGCACTTTAAGAGCGACAGCATTTGTATCACAATTTATACTTGCCCGGTACTCTTTCAAAAATGGCATTCCCAAAATCATATTAAATTCCTCTGCTAATTTACCTTCCACTACATAGAATTCAGCTTGACATTGAACATTATCAAAAACAAATTTTAAAAATACTTTCTTATTTAGGTGAACTTTCTCACCGGTGACAGTCATAATGGGGATATTGCAATTCTCCGTTTCAAAATTCTCTAAATAGTTACAATCCGTACCACTCAGGAGATTAATTGCAGAACCAGTGTCACATAATGCATTCAGGCAAACTTTATTTATGTAAATTCTTGCAGTTGGTAATGTATACGAATGGGGCTGAAACATACTATACACAGTTGGGGGGTCCAGGGGCCTGTGGGGGATCGAGTTGACCACATTTGATCCGGCCACTAATAGTTTAAAGCCTCACTTTCACTGTTAGCTACTGGGGTGTTATTTACCGCCTGCACTTCATTTCTGTTCGCAGCTGTGCTCCTATTGTTTTGGTAATAACCACCTCTTCTTCCCCTATATCCGCCTCGCTGAGTCTGGTTGCCTCTAGGATTTTCACTTCTGTTTCTATAATTTTGCCCACGGCTCCTGAAATTTTGACCACCTCCCCTTCTAAAATTATAGTCGACAAAATTTAGTGGACAATCTCTGGCATAGTGGCCTTGTACGGAACACCTATAGCAGGTTACGGGTCTTACTTCCTGGGTTTTTTCCTGCATATCCCTAGCCCTAAGATCTACTAAACTGTCTATCTTAGCTGCTAAAACATCAATTTGAGATTTTAGTTGGTCTATCTCCTTCTTTTGTGATCTATCTTGCTGAAAAACAGCAGCACAGGGTAGGTTTTGGGTCAAATTTGGGTTGAGAATTTCCTCGCGGTGGTTGTAGAAAGGGTTAATGCTCCTATAAGCCTTTTCCTCAAGAAGCGCAATTTTGAGGACCTCTTCTGGGGATTGTGGATTTCTCGCAATTACCCCCTTTCGCACTTCTGGTGTAAGATTGCTCAACAGCATGGAGTGTAGTAGAGCCGTTCGGCTTTTATCGACTACTTCACCCTGGATACCTTCAATTACAAGGGCTCTTAATGACATATCATATGCCTTGTCATAAAACTCCTGAACACTCATATTGGGTGGCTGTTTAAAATTTAAAAAATGACTGAGGGCAACATCTGGTGTGGCCTGTGAAGTATAACTCTCTTTTAAGATTTTTAATAGCTCATCAGATGTTTTTGCTTTGTGAATTTTTATTCGCCTAGAAGCAGCTCCTGATAATCTAGCTAACAAAACGAATTTTTTCTCCTCCTCATTCCAGTCGAATAATTTGGCAAAACTCTCAAATTTCTCAGAAAAATCTGAGAAGCAGACTGAGCTGGCCTCTCCATTGAATGGGGGAATGTTTGACAAATTATCCACTAAAGCATTTTTTCGCTGAATAGTGGCAATTGCTTCCGAGTGCTTATCAGCCATAGTTAGAGTTAGAAAATGACAAACAAACCAAAAAAAATGAAAAAAAGGGGGGGGGGGGACAGCTTAAAAATGAGAAAAAGAGAGGGGAAAGGAAAACCTTATAAATACATAAAACTTAAGTACAGGACTATGCTTTTTGTAAATAAGAAAAGGTTATGCTCACAAGGCATAATTTTGACTGGGAATTGTAGCTTACTAGCACAGAGAGAGAGCCTAGACCTCTTTTTACACTTGAACATATAAATAAAATTTTAATTGCAAAAACACCCAGTTGCTCTTTGATACATAAATACATACAAGTAAAAAAAAATCAATAACCCAGAGACCGAATTGTTACGGCTCCATTTGTTGTGGGTTTTGGGGTTCTTTCTAAAACACAACTTACTTAAACTTAAAAAGCTCATTTATTACTCAATCTTCACTTGACAATTAAATATTTAAAAAAAAATAAGTATACCCTGATTAGCTCCACTGAAATCTGTTGCCATGGAAAAGGAAGCAAATTATATTAAACTAATCAAAATATCAAAACTTAAGAATCCGAATAGGTTAATACAACAATGATAATTTTGAACTCATCATTTTAAGACAATATTAAATGTAGTAAGGGGCAACAGATTTCTAAATCAAGTAGCATACTGAATTGCATAAAGAACACCCAACTCCACTCCAACCCGATCAAGCTCAAATCTCCATACACATTAAATTAACAAAAGTGTAATCATCATATAATTTGGAAAAATGCAGACAACCTGAAATTCCTCCAATATGAGGACCAAAAGGAGAAAGAGTTAAATCCGTTAATAGAATAGGGATATGATGATGTACTAAAATTTTAGAACAACAATGGAGATTCTGAACAAGATCAGATCGGTTAGCCAAGAATCGTATAGTGGTATAAAATAACTGAAAACCCCATTTTTTTTTGTTAAAAAACAACCATTTTGTTGTTTGTTTTGAATAATACTACAAAGAAAGGATAATTAAAAATTAAATTAATCAATTATAAAATTAGACTTAATTTTACTTTAGCAACAATTATCAGTATATTCAATACTGAGATAGGAACAATAATTACATCTAATAACCTTACGTAAACCCCAATTAATGTTCATTTAAACTATTGCTATGAATTTTAGATTTAAGAAATTTAAAAGTATTAATTTAGCAAAATTATAGCTTTCATATTTTTAATCACACTTACTGAGAGGTTAATTCCTTCTTATAGGTTTGTTGTAATTATAAAAAATATTAATTATTTAAAAATTATATATAAAGAAAAACATACCATATTTGAGAATAAACAAAAACTTTCTTTATTTGAATAATTAAAAATTATAAAAGTAAGGTAGTTCTCAAACAAAATATAATAATAACACAATAACAAAGTTGATCAAAAAAAAAATACTGAAATTACTTATTATAACACTTTACATTAAGCAGCAAAGCCCCTAAAATTACCACAATACCATGATTTAAAGATGGATCAACTTTTCAAAATTTAGTTATTGATTAATTTTCAATTAAATATCATAAATCTTAAACTATTAACAAACCAACAATTCAAATGTCGTTCAATCATAAACAAAAAGGTTACATGTTAATCATCTTAAAATACCAGTAATTATATTTTTTTGTTTCTCCAGGTATTTATAAATATTACAACAGTAGACAACATGTAATAAAGAAGAAATATGGGTTACTTACAATATACTTTGATATTTACTACCGTCAATGTGGGCACACTTCTTTGCATATATGTTAGTTTGCCATAATCTCTTTTTTTTTATCAACCTATTCTTTTCAGCTGCCTCTACGAGTCAACACCGTTACTCCATACATCACTTGGAGATTTTGATTTATTCCCGATTCAAAACGTCGTCACATCACCGATACCTTGTAAAACGGGCAAGTCTACTCAGCTAGTCACGCCAGCCTTCTTAGTCTAGGATTAATAATGCCCCATCTCCAGAAATGATGCTCGTCTAATCATTAATTCATTTTTCGTCAAGGCATCAATAACAACCGCCGCTTAAGAAGTCAACACAAGACAACACTTTTTCTAGGAACGCCGCTACTACATGATGGGTCAAACATATTTTCTTTTCATTCGCCCTCTATCAGATACAGATCCTTACTTCGAAAATGCCCTTATAGCCTCTTTTCATCATAACATCATGATTTACGATAATTAATGTAGGGCCATCAATGCCCCACTCTCAAAAAAAAATCTTCCAGAAACCTGTCCGCCTTCAACAACTTCGCGATCCAGCCCACAGGCCAGTCTTCGAGCCCCGTAATAAGTCGAATCCTTACGAGCCAAACGAGAGGTATATCGGCCAAGCAACAAGTGTCGTATACATTCATTCTCCCGCGCTGCTTGAAAAACGGGACCGATCCACTCTGCCAGGGGTACGGGAATGGAAACAAAAGGGAAAATGGACTCTCCTTGAAGGCACCAGCCTGTCGTTCCACCCTGCCAGCCGCTTCATGGGGGAAGGCAGCCATGTTTCACCCCCATGGCGTGTGCTGAAGGGGGTCCTGTGAGCCTCTGTTGACCTGGGCGCCAGCTATCCGCCTGATTGCAGAGCCCATTGAAACCTGTCGTAAGCTTACAAAGCCTAATTGCGTATATAGTACACTCATAAGATAACGTAATTCCTATACAGGGCGGACGGTCTTTCTTTTAACCAAAACTAGACTAGGTGACTACAACACATGATTCAAGGGTATGGGAGAAAACGTACACGACTGCCCAATACACTATGTGTGGTCTTTTACTGAGAAACCTCCCTCCCTGCTATTTCGTATTTGAAAACAGGAAGCAAAGCTAGACTATAAACGTTGAATTTACTTTGCAAAAAGAAAAAGAAAGAAGAAAAAATAAAAACTGATTTTATTATTATTATTACAATTACTTTTATTTATTTAAATTTTTATTAGAAACAGAAGAAAAAGGAGTGCTTTTAAATAAATGTAGAGAAAGTGATTTAAATAATTAATGTAGATTAAAAAAAAAAAATGGTTGAAACCAACCGTAACATTACGAAATTCGGATATATTTCATTGACAATATCACACGGGACTTTAATTCATTGTATCAGATGAAATGATCTATAGTTGTTCTATATGTATTTGACCAATAACCTCAATAAATTTTATCAAACCAAATGCGGGTACATTAAGGGCTGATATATATTAACTATCTCGCTTCTGACGATGTGGGTTACATCTCACCTCATCGCGTGTCTTCACTACCCTTACATATATTCGTTGAAAATTAAGCTCCTCATTGCATGATGCTCATCCATATTTAATAGAAAATTTGTTTTATACCCAACAAGTGGCAGAAATCTGACAAAATTAAGAATTCACGTTCTTTTAAAATATCATTGTACAAATATAGCAGAGAGACATGAAATCTGTTTTTCAATAATTCTAGAAAAGAACTTCAGACAGAAAACGAGGATAGACAAGGGATATCTTATGGTTTATTTATTTTACTATAACACCAAAAGTGCAAGGGCTTAAAAATCAGACAAACATTTGCAGAAATCACAAGGCATTTTCAGCAACTTTTTACACGACAATTGTGGAGGATGGCTGTATGAAAATTAATATATTTAATTCACCCCCGTAATATAGAATACTATATTTCAATATATCACTGTCCTGTCCGTTTCCTCAACACAATATTACGAAATTTGGTAATACTTCATTGACAATATCACACGAACTTTAATTCATTGCATCAGATGAAATGATATATAGTTGTTCTATATGTATTTGACCAATTAAACTTTATCAAACCAAATCCAGGTACATTAAGGGCTGATATTAACTATCTCGCTTCTGACGATGTGAGTTACATCTCACCTCATCGCGTGTCTTCAGTACCCTTACACATATTCGTTCAAAATTAAGTTCCTCATTGCATGATGCTCATCCATAGATGCAGGTGAGGCATACGCCCCTGTCTTCATATCATAAATACTCCCCCCATCAATCCTCCTCCCCTCCTCTCTTTGGTGAGGATGTTTGTCCGATCTAGCGAAGGGCGTCGTCTCAGTTCCTCCCATCTGGGGCTGTCCCGAGCTAGGGCGCGGTATTTGGCCAGATACGTGACACTCGGATGTCCTCTTTGGGAATTTCTGCACGCTAAAATGCGTTGTTTGGCTCTTTGATTGACGGGAAGAAAAGAGTAAATCTGGTTTAGATATATAGCTAATGAAAGTTTTCTTAGTAAAAGTGATTTTTTCCCTAAGAAATAACTCTTAGGGATACATGATTTAGAGGAATTTTACTATTTTATCATAAACTTTTTTTCTGCTTCAAAGCGTAGAAACTACGTATGTATTAGTGCTTATAAAAACAAATGTTAAAACTTTCTTTATTAAAATATTGTTATTTGCACCTTCGGTTTGTACAACTAAAAGGATAAATCTGGTTCAGGCATATAACTAGAGGATGTTTTCCCCCTAAAAATTAATCTTCAGTGATTTATGATCTAGATCTAGAGGAATTTTATTATTTTATAAAAAGCTTTCATTTATCTACTTCGAAAATTGTAAACTATGTATGTATAAATATATTAGTGCATATAAAAATTAATATTGAAAAAATAAAATGTTGCGTTTCCTGCCTCTTCATTGACATGAAGAAAAGTATAAATCTGGTTCAGACACATAACTACCGAAAGTTTTTTTGGTAACAGTAATTTTTGAAAAAAAGTCATTTTCCCCCCTGGAAATTAACGTTCAGTGTTTTATGATTTCAAGGATATTTTACTATTTTATCATAAATTCTTTTTTTTTGTCTCAAAGCTTAGGAACTTTGTATGTAAAGCAGTATATTAGTGGCAATATATTGTAAGTATTAAAATATTGTATCCAATAAAAGTAAATATTAAAATATTGGTTATTAAAATATTGTGTTGTTTTCCTCTTCGTTTGACACGAAGAAAAAAGATAAATCTGGTTCAGACAATTAACTAATGAAAGTTATCTTGGTAACAATGATTGATTTTTTCCCCTAAGAATTAAAGTGCAGTGATTTATGATTTCAGGGAATTTAATTATTTAACCATAAACTTTTTTTTTCTGCTTCAAAACTTATAAACTTACGTATGCAAAGCAGCATAAATATATTAGTGGCTATAAAAATAAATATTGAAGAATTCATTATTAAAATGTTGTGTTGTTTGTTTCTTCGATTGACATGAAGATAAAAAATAAATCTGGGGAAGGGGGGTTCAGATTTATAAATAATGAAAGTTTTCTTGGTAACAGTGATTTTCCCCTAAGAATGAACGTTTCGTGATTTGTTGTTTTGAGAAATTTTATGATTTTATCATAAACTTTTTCTTTTGCTTCAAACCTTTGAAACTATCTGTATAAAGCAGTATAAATATATTAGTGGCTATAAAAATAAATATTGAAGAATTCGTTAATAAAATATTGTGTTCTTTGTCTCTTCAATTGACACGAAGAAAATGATAAATCTGGTTCGGAAATATTAACAACGAAAATTTGCTTGGTAACAGTGATATTTCCCCGTAAAAATTAACCTTCAGTGATTTATGAGTTAGAGAAATTTTATGATTTTATCATAAACTTTTTTCTTTTGCTTCAAACCTTAGGAACTATCTGTATAAAGCAGTATAAATATATTAGTGGCTATAAAAATGAATATTGAAGAATTCGTTATTAAAATGTTGTGTTGTTTGTCTCTTCAATTGACATGAAGAAAATGATAAATCTGGTTCGGAAATATTAACAACGAAAATTTGCTTGGTAACAGTGATTTTTCCCCTTAAAAATTAACCTTCTGTGATTTATGATTTGGAGGAATTTTATGATTTTATCATAAACTTTTTTTTTTTTGCTTCAAACTTTAGGAACTATCTGTATGAAGCAGTATAAATATATTAGTGGCTATAAAAATAAATATTGAAGAATTTGTTATTAAAATATTGTGTTGTTTGTCTCTTCAGTTGACATGAAGAAAATGATAAATCTGGTTCGGAAATATTAAGAACGAAAATTTTCTTGGTAACAGTGATTTTTTGCCCGTTAGAATTAACCTTCATTGATTTATGGTTTAGGGGAATTTTGATATTTTATCATAAACCTTTTTCTTCCTTTTTCTTCAAAGTTTAGAAATAATGTATGTAAAGCAATATAGATAGTATATTAGTGCTTATAAAAATAAATATTAAAAAATTCGTTTCGAACATATTTCGTTGTTTGGCTCTTTGATTGACAGGAAGAAAAGAATAAATCAGTTCAGACATATAACTAACGAAAGTTTTCTTGGTAACAGCGATTTTTTTTTTTTTTTTGCCTAAGAATTAACCTTTAGGGATTTATGATTTAAGGGAGTTTTGCTATTTTATTAAAAAAAATTTTCTGCTTCAAAGCTTAGAAAGCATGTATGCAAAGCAGTATAAATATATTAGTATCTATAAAAATAAATATTGAAACTTTTATTTATTAAATATTGTGTTGTTTGCCCCTTGTATGGAGAAGAAAAAAATTATAAATATGGTTCAGACATGTAACTAATGAAGTTTTTTTCTTGGTAACAGTGACTTCCTACCTTAGAGTAGAGTTAACATTCAGTGATGTATGATTCTGCTTCAAAGCTTAGAAACTATATGTATGTAAAGCATTATAAATACATTAATCTCTATTAAAATAAATACGGAAAAATTCGTTATTAAAATACTTCTTTTTTTTGCCTCTTGGATTTACAAGAAGAAAAGGATAAATCTGGTTCAAACATAATAATTAACGAAAGTTTACTTTATAACAATGATTTTCCTCCTAAGAATTAACATTCAGTGATTTATAATTTCGAGGAATTTTATGGTGTTATCATAATCATTTTTTTCTCCTTCAAAACTAAGAAACTATGTGTGTTAAGTATTGTCAATCAATGTTAGTATCTATTAAAATCTATATTGAAAAGTTCGTTGTTGAAAAAATGCGTTATTTAACTTTTTGACTGCCATGAAGAAAAAACTGGTTCAGACGTAAAACTAACGAAAGCTTTTCTTGTAACAGTGAGCTTTTCTCCAAGAATCAACGTTTAGTGTATTATTCAGTGCCTGATTAATGCAGGGGCATGCGGGGCAGCTGCCCCGGGCCCCCCATTTAAGAGGGCTCCCATGGGAGTTATCAGGATTTCATTAAGAGAGTGCCAAAGGGTTAAAATGGGTCATAAGTGACCAATATTCTTATATTTTCAAAGATTTAGGAAGGTTAGTGCGGTCTTCCCTTTCCACTTTTTGCTTCCTGTATCCCCCACCCTCCCCGCAAAAAAGAACGAATTATATTATTAGAATACTAATGATTAAAGTTTTATTATAAAAACTTAACAGTCCATTGTTTTCAAAATAAATTCATTATTGGTATTTTCCTAAAAGCATTCATGATGATCAATTGGGGTATTTTCTTTCAGACATCACATGATTAACGTATATAATTAAAGGAAAATTTGCAAACAAATACTCCCGTCAACCGATCCATCATTTTTTCTACTAGTTTTCTACTAGTTTTACTACTAGTACATTTTCTTAAAGTACTAGTAGGAATACATATTTTCCATCTTGACCATCTTCTTGTAATACCTTGTATACAGATGTGAATAGTACCTGATACGAAATTTATGTATACCTACAGCAGGTATGAAGTGTAGTACTAGTCACTTCAGCGTAATTCATGAACAGTTTCTATGGATAGTTAGAAGTCCCCCTAGAATGATGTTTGCCCCGGGCGCTAGAGTGTCTAAGTCGGGCCCTGGTATTATGATTTCGAGAATATTTTTGCTTTTATTATAAACTTTTTTTTTTTCTTGTAAAGTTAAAAATTATTAATACTGAGCAATGCAATTATTAGTCACATAATGTTCGGTATAATCACCTACTTAATAAATAAACATTCCTCAAAGCCACAAAGTGATTTGGAATGTAACTTAACTTACGTAGCACTTAGGATGCAAAGACATGTCAATGATTTTCACCGCTCTCCTTCCTTTATCATTTGTTTCTCTCCCAAAGGGTCATTTATCTTTTAATGGTGGCGACATCTACCAAAACAGCATATTAAATCTTTACACGCAGCCTTATTTATGACAAGAGCTATTTATCTAATTGATTTTCTCGGGCACCGGAAATCAAGCTACGGAAATCAACCAAATCACACAATCAAACGATATTAGAAAAATAATAACGGAGGCGCGTGAAAACACTTTGTTTTTCTGTCTTCTCTTAAACTTCAAGTGTTCGAATTATTGTTATTGTAATGTCTCTGCTACTTATTTTCATAAAAGTGGAAGGGGGAAAAAATCAAATGCATTCTTATCGTTAATGGGATTTTTGAACTTGTTTGGAATTTTCTTTGTGAAATGAATTAATATTTGCCTGAAAAAATGTTACTTTGTCAATATTTTCGTATTGATTTTATAGAGTGGTATCTGAACTTTTTTAATATTTATGTAGGTGTTGGGAAATTTTACTTGAAATTATGATGGAGGCTGAAACAGTATAAGAATTGTGTACTTGGAATATGGAATCGAAGATAATAACATTATAATGTTTAACTGACTACTATCTGCTACAAAAGGATTTGGAATATATATATATATATATATATATATATATATATATATATATAAATGAAAATTATTCTTTAGAATTTCTTTTCAAGAAATCTTACTTGTATTTTTTTTCAGTTTTATAGTGTACACTTTAGAACAAAAAATACATTTCATTCTTTAAATATGTCGAACATGCGAAATAATGATCCAAAATGTGCTTCGCAAATGTAAAAAAATTTAAATCTATTATTTAAGTACCCTAGTAAACTCATAAAACAAACTAAAAGTACAAAAATGACCAAAAAATACAAATATAATTTAATCTGGACCTTAATAAATACAAATACTAATCTTAAACATGGACCACATATTGTTTAAGTACTGAGGAATGCAGTTTGAAAATTTCTAATAGCATTGTAATTTCTAATCTATATCGCATAATTTATGCTATAATTACCAACTCATTAAATAAACATTCCTCAAAGCTAAAGAGTGATTTCTATTGTATCTTAACCACGTATCATTTAAGGTACATATACTTGTCAATGATTTTCATCGTTCTCTTTCTGTTATCTTTTGTCTCTCTCCCAAGAGATAATTTATGTATGAGTGATCGGCAACATCAACTAAATAGTATATGAAACCGTTGCATGCTGTTTTATTTATGACACAAGCTGTTTACCTGATGCATTTTCCTCTTGAGCCGAAAAACAAACTACGGAAATGAATCAAATATCATAATCAAAAGATATCAGAAAAATAATAACGTACCAGCTGACCCGTGCGAAGTTTTCGCACTGCAATCTAATGTTTTTTACAAATATCTAATATTTTTAAATGCAGGTTTAAACTTCTAAAGAAAAATTAAAGATTAAAAATATCTGCAAACAACATTCGTCACGCTAGAATATCGTCTCATTTATTCCATCAAAGATGCAGTAAAAACTGATCTGATCGAAGATAGCAAAAGGCACGCACGAGGAGAAAAAATAACAATCGTATTGTAACTGTATTAGAGGATGATGTCATCCGCTTCGGGAAAAACACGAAACAAAGAAATATAAATTGATATAATACAATTTAATTTAATATAACAAAATTTTAGGCTACACGTGAAATTACCATTGCTTTGATCAATCGGTGATGTCTTTTTCATCTAAATATGTGAATTAGAATTTTGCTTTTTAATCATAAATATAAAATAAAGAAGCAATCAGAACATCTTCAAGTTCTGAAATTTTCAAATCTAAGCTTAAGTTTTCCATTGGAATTTTCAGTAAATGTCAACAAAAGATAAAATGTTGCCAACTTAAAAAGTACTTGTTTTACTACGGAAATTAATCATGTCATAATAGCAGACGATGTAATTCATTTTTTCAGTGAAATATTAATGATGATTTACCTTAATTTTTATTGATGATTATAGGGTCTTGTATTGGATATAGATGCACATAATATAATTTTAATGTAACAGAATTGTAATTAATTGTTTGTAAAAGTATATTGAAACTTAATTTCATAAAATATAATTAATATATATAGAATGAAAATCTGCACAAAAAATAAATTTTGTCTTCATGCATTTTTGCATAAGAGTGCAACAACTATTGCACCAAAGTCTGAATAATTATAAAAGTAGTTATAGTACGAACGCACCTCATTTGTCACGTTTGAAGTACAATTTCCAACTTGTTCTATTTCATCAAGAGTTAATTTTATCTTTAAAGTTAATTTTCTCAAAACTGTAATTTTGGTCATGATTTCTAAGAAATGGCTGGATAAAGTTTCGTGAAATTTTGACTGGAGCTATGAACCTTATAGATGTACAAAATGATCTACTACTATGTTCAACAAGAAAGAAAATTTTGAAACTACAACTATTTTTTTTTTTTTTTCAAAATTTTGAAGATTTTTTTTTTTCAAAAGTTAATTTTTATATTTTCCCTAGTGCAAGTCATTTTAAACACCTATTATATCTCTACTCAATAAAAATTTTTAGTTCACTGTGGCAATTCAATTATGAGAAATCCTTCGCTCAAGGCATGTAAGGGGAATTCATATATAAACTAGTCGGATGTGCCAATCCCAAAACTTTCTTCTATCTCACACAGATTTCGCATACACTAAATAGAATCAGCACCCATTTATATTAATCTCTAACTGAATCTAAAGTTTCATTAAATTCCGTGCATTAGTCCTTGAGATATGGCTATTGCTAAAATCGTGTAAATCCTGCAAAATGCAGCATAGCAGCGCCACCTGTTGGGAGATTTAAACCAAACCATATTCAACAACAACTTATGTCAACGTCTAATTGAATGGGGTTTGATGAAAATCCGTGCATTAGTTCTTGAGATATAGTTACCGTGATAATAATGGAAAAAGCAGCATAGCAGCGCCACCTGTTGGGCTATTTGCACCAAAAACGTAAGATGCATCTATTTGTGTCCAGTTCGAACAGAATCTGAAGTTTGATGAAATTCCGTGCATTAGTTCTTGAGATGTAGCTATAGTAAAAATAGAGAGAAAAGTGGTATAACAGCGCCACCTGTTGGGCTATCTACACCGAAACGTAATCAGCATCTATTTATGTCAAGATCTAACTGAACCTGAAGTTTGATGAAAATAAGTGCATTAGTTCTTGAGATAGAGCAATTGCGAAAATCGCAAAAAATGCAGCATAGCAGCGCCACCTGCCGGGAGATTTTCACCAAAAACTAATCAGCACCCATTTATATCAGGGACTAACTGAATATAAAGTTTTATTAAATTTCATACATTCGTTCTTGAGATAGAGCGCCCACAATATTTTTGTGACATACAGACAGACAGACTCACAGACCGACCTTTCTAAAAATGGTCAAATCGTGTTCAGGACCTTCTAAAACGTATAAATCCGTCAAAAACCGGAAGTTGAAAATTTTCATGAATACTTTCTTTTTGTAAAGATAGAAGAAAGTATAAAGTTTAAATTTCAAATTAACTTAAAACATTTCATATGCATCTAGATAACCTTTAACCCCTTAATCGTCGCGTCCGATAAGTGTAGGCTACTTTTTAAAAATTCAGATTGCTTGATTACCACCAGTTTTTTTTAAGTAGAAATATTCGCGTTGTTGAATAGACAGATAAAATATGCAAGAATAAAGCCAATTACACTACTTTAAAAAATTGGTGGGAATCAAATAATCTGAATAAAACAGGCGTAACCTACGCTGCCCGTGAATGTCTCGGGCACGACGATTAAGGGGTTAAAAGCAGTAACTTATAGTGGACTAGCAACTGTCTTATAAAGGCATTCTAGTGTTTTGATTGTGGACGTGATGTCACAATCTAACATACGTGTGCGCAACAGAGACCCCTGTACTTTATTTTACTGTAACTTTCGATGAATGCATGTAGCCTTCGGAATTTGTGGATTATCTGTATTTTGCAATGGCTATATGCAAATTTTGGCTTTTTTGGTCAGTCAGAAATAGTATATAAGCAGGAATGAAAGTGTGTTTCTTTGGATTTGGGTCACATCGCGCCACGAAGGCAGTGATAGTTTCCAGAAGTGGAGCTTGTATAAAGTAAAGACTAGCTTTTCACAAGTTAGTTTTAGATTATATTCTAATTCTAATAATATTATAAATGTGATTGTATGTGTGAATGTTTGGCTGAAGTAAACATCAAAAAGTAGGATTTAATGACCCCGTATCTTTGCATATAGGTGGATTATTACCCAGAAATGAACATAGGCTCGATTTTGTTTTATTATTCAGACATTTTTCTTAATAATTCAAAATTTCATTATTTTCATAGAGAATAAATGGGCATTTTTTTCGTATAATATTTTAAAATGGTTAAATTTTCTTTTTCGTTGCTATTACTTTATCGTTGCCAATATTAAATCAAATCTCGTAAAAATAATCCTTACTCAAAAAAAATTATTTTCAATTGAAAAATAGTCGCCTGAAAAATGAAAATTAAATAATAAAATCTATATACATATAAACCGTTCTTGGTATGTGTGTGTGTATGTGTATGTGCCTTACACAAATATACAGTTTTTGCCCGATTTTAAGGAAAAATTGATGTACATATGCTTTAAAACACGAGTAAAATTGCTGTCAACTTAAAAAAAATTATCAGACCATTTTTTACCACTTTTTTGAAATATCTCCCATAATTAAACATTACAGAAATCTATTTTTTTTTTTCAATTTCTAATGCAATTTCTTTCCCGTTGCCATTAAAAGAAACTGTGTATAGACAATAGTTTTATAAACCAATAAAAATTCAGATTCTGTCACTATAATTTGAAATCCGAAACTGACGTCAATTTTGGCAGATAATGGGATTTTTTTCGCATATTAGAAAGATTACTATAAGTGCATTTAACCGACATTAGTACATTTATTTAAATGTCCTTGGAGATAAAAATAAATTACTTAGCTCCTAATTTTACAAAGATAAATTTTTGTCCACTGGTTTGTTAATATTATAGTAATTTTTTTAAGAAATAAAAACATATTTTTACGTATACCGGCGTATGCAAACTTTATGACTCAATTTATTCTACCTAATAAAAAATCGTCTGTAAAATATTCACATTTAGAAATCATTACATCATAACTTTTTTCAGCTTGAGCTTCAATCAAGGAGGTATATTTAAGCTCCTTGGATTTAGGTGGACAATAATTGTCCACTATTAATAAAAACTGGATTTAAAGCAAACAATACAATATTTTTCATTATTCGTTCTTTAAAGATGGGTGTTAAAACAAACGGGGTTAAAATTAAATGGTTTATAGGAAAAAAAGACGTATTTTTTAATGTAAAACATTCATTTTAATTTAAAAAACTAATATATTTTTTATAAGTTCGACAAAGTGGCGACATTTTCATTTTGCCAGCTTCAAAATTATTATCCAATTCTTAAAAGAATAATATTTTTTTGAGAAATAATTATTTGCATAAAAAAATCCCACAATTTGAAAACGCAACTGTAGCAAATTCTGTTTAAATTGCATTGTAAATATAATTTCTTAGTTAAATTTAGTATTTAATAATATTAATGTTTTTATTTTTCTATGAGTACAGTAGTATTGGATTTCTTTAAACGATATACATGTTTTAAATAGATAAAGTGCATGTGACTTCATACACTCAAGTACAGACGTTTTTCTCAACTAATTGTAGGCGAAAAGTAACAATTCTTGCACAGTTAGTAATTCATAATGTATTATTTCCTGCACATAATATAATGTATTCTAACTACTTCAAAATTACGAGAAACTTAACGAAACTTCAAGCAATTTAGATCAACGTTTTGCTACGTTAAGTTTACAAAAATGCACATTATCTATAAATATAAATGCATATTGGTACATGATTCATGAAGTGAAAGAATTTTTTTTTAACTAGACAAGTATCGATTCATAGGAAAATCTATCCCCGGTGAAAGTATTGTCATATTTTAAATCATATACCGGTTTTCATTCAGAAAATATTAGTGTATTATTGGAATAACACAACGTAGCGCAATTTCCACAGAATGTATTGGTCGCCAAGGCATAAGTTTAATATCCTTTTACCGTACAATCTTCCAGAATATTAAATTTCGATAAAATTTAATAAATATATTAAAGTTGATGTAAAAGTTGTTAGTACATGCAATTTTCCTTGGAGAATGGAACTTGCATTTGACATCGTTCACGTGAAATTTAAAGAAGAGTCGACGCCATTAATTAAGCAAGAAAATCCCCCTCATATTTTTAAATGCATCATGATTATGCGAAAGAGCAAGAGAAAAGACAATTAAAAATCCAGATAGTTATCGTTCTCTGATGCTTATATAATTCATTATAATTGTAAAATATCTAAATCTATAGTTAAAAATATCTCTGTAAGGTAATATTAGCCCCTCATTGGAATATGTCTGTCAAATTTTCAAAATTCTCATAATCCTAAATTGCAATACAACTATTAATATGACAGTTTTCCATAATTGTGGTGCTGTTTTCAGATTGTTTTTTTGCCATTTAAATAAATAAGCAACTCTATTGTTTAACAAATAAGCATTTTGGCTTTGAAAGTTTTTGGAGCGTGGTAAACATTTTGATTTTATTGGTAGAGCTACAGCTGTTAAAAGTGTGGCACTGTGAAATAAAAATACCACAAATCTATGAGTGTTAAAGGCATTTTTCTGCTTATTTTATTTATTCTTAAACTTTTATGCTACGTCACGTTTTAATTTCTTTTTTAAATATCATTATAACTTTAAATATCATATCATAAACTGTTTTGGAAACGAAGTATAATTTATGTTGATTTTTAGATTATTCTAATCAAATAAAAATCATATCTAAAGTGACATGTTAATTAACAAATTTCCTCAAAAATATTTACTAATACAATCCCTTTGAAAAATATTCTTTGACACTAAAACTTCAATTAAATCAAATACTATGAACGAAATAAATGTAAAATAGAATAAATGGAAATGCTAAAATAGAATAACAAAGAAAAAAATGTGTTCCACACTTAATTTTAATAAAAGAGTAATGAAATATCAAGCTCATGAAAGAAATTTAAATGATCATATATATAAAAACAAAAATATGCAAATTGTAATTATCAGAAGTATTATCTACTGTAAAATTTGGTAAATAGTTTTTTAATTGTATATGTTGCCTAATTAATGCATTAATTTTCTGTAAATGTTACGTGAACGAAGTCACGGGTAACAGCTAGTTTGAAATAAAGATCCTTCGCAGCCGTTTGCAGCAATTAGAGTAATTAGAAAAGTGAGGGTTTTTTTGACAAACTTGTGTTGTAATTTTGTTTCAGCTGAAAATATTGAGGTTTTTCCTTGGACTTAGACATGGGATTTTTTCTAGTTGCACGTACGTGCCGCCGTTCTTTATGTACGTGTTGTATGTAAGTGGGGCTTTTCTTAAATGAATTCTATAGTAATTTAAAGTGAAGTACATAGTTGTAGTTGATTTCTTGGGTCATATTGCTCAGTTTAGGACAAATTAGTGAATGACTCTGCCACAACTCCTGTCGAATTATTTTGTATTTTTAGTAATAGTAGTAGTATTTTTAGTTTTGTAATTATTTTGTTATTTTTAGACGTGGGATTTTTTGTAGTTGCACGTACGTGCCACCGTTCTTTCTGCACGTGTTGTATGTAAGGAAGACTTTTCCTAAATGAATTCTATAGTTATTTAAAGTGAAGTACATAGTTGTAGTTGATTTCTTGGGTCATATTGCTCAGTTTAGGCCAAATTAGTGAAGGAATCTGCCACAACTCCTGTCGAATTATTTTGTATTTTTAGTAATAGTAGTAGTATTTTTAGTTTTGTAATTATTTTGCTATTTTTAGACGGGGATTTTTTCTAGTTGCACGTACGTGCCACCGTTCTTTCTGCACGTGTTGTATGTAAGCAAGACTTTTCCTAAATGAATTCTATAGTTATTTAAAGTGAAGTACATAGTTGTAGTTGATTTCTTGGGTCATATTGCTCATGCTCAGTTTAGGCGAAATTAGTGAAGGAATCTGCCACAACTCCTGTCGAATTATTTTGTATTTTTAGTAATAGTAGTAGTATTTTTAGTTTTGTAATTATTTTGTTATTTTTAGACGGGGGATTTTTTCTAGTTGGACGTACGTGCCACCGTTCTTTCTGTATGTGTTGTACGTAAGTGAGACTTTTCTTAAATGAATTCTATAGTTATTTAAAGTGAAGTACATAGTTGTAGTTGATTTCTTGGGTCATATTGCTCAGTTTAGGCCAATTTAGTGAAGGACCCTGCCACAACTCCTGTCGAATTATTTTGTATTTTTAGTAATATTAGTAGTATTTTTAGTTTTGTAATTATTTTGTTATTTTTAGACGGGGGATTTTTTCTAGTTGGACGTACGTGCCACCGTTCTTTCTGTATGTGTTGTACGTAAGTGAGACTTTCCCTAAATGAATTCTATAGTTATTTAAAGTGAAGTACATAGTTGTAGTTGATTTCTTGGGTCATATTGCTCAGTTTAGGCCAAATTAGTGAAGGAATCTGCCACAACTCCTGTCGAATTATTTTGTATTTTTAGTAATAGTAGTAGTATTTTTAGTTTTGTAATTATTTTGTTATTTTTAGACGGGGATTTTTTCTAGTTGCACGTACGTGCCACCGTTCTTTCTGCACGTGTTGTATGTAAGCAAGACTTTTCCTAAATGAATTCTATAGTTATTTAAAGTGAAGTACATAGTTGTAGTTGATTTCTTGGGTCATATTGCTCATGCTCAGTTTAGGCGAAATTAGTGAAGGAATCTGCCACAACTCCTGTCGAATTATTTTGTATTTTTAGTAATAGTAGTAGTATTTTTAGTTTTGTAATTATTTTGTTATTTTTAGACGGGGGATTTTTTCTAGTTGGACGTACGTGCCACCGTTCTTTCTGTATGTGTTGTACGTAAGTGAGACTTTTGTTAAATGAATTCTATAGTTATTTAAAGTGAAGTACATAGTTGTAGTTGATTTCTTGGGTCATATTGCTCAGTTTAGGCCAATTTAGTGAAGGACCCTGCCACAACTCCTGTCGAATTATTTTGTATTTTTAGTAATATTAGTAGTATTTTTAGTTTTGTAATTATTTTGTTATTTTTAGACGGGGGATTTTTTCTAGTTGGACGTACGTGCCACCGTTCTTTCTGTATGTGTTGTACGTAAGTGAGACTTTTCCTAAATGAATTCTATAGTTATTTAAAGTGAAGTACATAGTTGTAGTTGATTTCTTGGGTCATGTTGCTCAGTTTAGGCCAAATTAGTGAAGGAATCTGCCACAACTCCTGTCGAATTATTTTGTATTTTTAGTAATAGTAGTAGTATTTTTAGTTTTGTAATTATTTTGTTATTTTTAGACGGGGATTTTTTCTAGTTGCACGTACGTGCCACCGTTCTTTCTGCACGTGTTGTATGTAAGCAAGACTTTTCCTAAATGAATTCTATAGTTATTTAAAGTGAAGTACATAGTTGTAGTTGATTTCTTGGGTCATATTGCTCATGCTCAGTTTAGGCGAAATTAGTGAAGGAATCTGCCACAACTCCTGTCGAATTATTTTGTATTTTTAGTAATAGTAGTAGTATTTTTAGTTTTGTAATTATTTTGTTATTTTTAGACGGGGGATTTTTTCTAGTTGGACGTACGTGCCACCGTTCTTTCTGTATGTGTTGTACGTAAGTGAGACTTTTCTTAAATGAATTCTATAGTTATTTAAAGTGAAGTACATAGTTGTAGTTGATTTCTTGGGTCATATTGCTCAGTTTAGGCCAATTTAGTGAAGGACCCTGCCACAACTCCTGTTGAATTATTTTGTATTTTTAGTAATATTAGTAGTATTTTTAGTTTTGTAATTATTTTGTTATTTTTAGACGGGGGATTTTTTCTAGTTGGACGTACGTGCCACCGTTCTTTCTGTATGTGTTGTACGTAAGTGAGACTTTTCCTAAATGAATTCTATAGTTATTTAAAGTGAAGTACATAGTTGTAGTTGATTTCTTGGGTCATATTGCTCAGTTTAGGCCAAATTAGTGAAGGAATCTGCCACAACTCCTGTCGAATTATTTTGTATTTTTAGTAATAGTAGTAGTATTTTTAGTTTTGTAATTATTTTGTTATTTTTAGACGGGGATTTTTTCTAGTTGCACGTACGTGCCACCGTTCTTTCTGCACGTGTTGTATGTAAGCAAGACTTTTCCTAAATGAATTTTATAGTTATTTAAAGTGAAGTACATAGTTGTAGTTGATTTCTTGGGTCATATTGCTCATGCTCAGTTTAGGCGAAATTAGTGAAGGAATCTGCCACAACTCCTGTCGAATTATTTTGTATTTTTAGTAATAGTAGTAGTATTTTTAGTTTTGTAATTATTTTGTTATTTTTAGACGGGGGATTTTTTCTAGTTGGACGTACGTGCCACCGTTCTTTCTGTATGTGTTGTACGTAAGTGAGACTTTTCCTAAATGAATTCTATAGTTATTTAAAGTGAAGTACATAGTTGTAGTTGATTTCTTGGGTCATATTGCTCAGTTTAGGCCAAATTAGTGAAGGAATCTGCCACAACTCCTGTCGAATTATTTTGTATTTTTAGTAATAGTAGTAGTATTTTTAGTTTTGTAATTATTTTGTTATTTTTAGACGGGGATTTTTTCTAGTTGCACGTACGTGCCACCGTTCTTTCTGCACGTGTTGTATGTAAGCAAGACTTTTCCTAAATGAATTCTATAGTTATTTAAAGTGAAGTACATAGTTGTAGTTGATTTCTTGGGTCATATTGCTCATGCTCAGTTTAGGCGAAATTAGTGAAGGAATCTGCCACAACTCCTGTCGAATTATTTTGTATTTTTAGTAATAGTAGTAGTATTTTTAGTTTTGTAATTATTTTGTTATTTTTAGACGGGGATTTTTTCTAGTTGGACGTACGTGCCACCGTTCTTTCTGTATGTGTTGTACGTAAGTGAGACTTTTCTTAAATGAATTCTATAGTTATTTAAAGTGAAGTACATAGTTGTAGTTGATTTCTTGGGTCATATTGCTCAGTTTAGGCCAATTTAGTGAAGGACCCTGCCACAACTCCTGTCGAATTATTTTGTATTTTTAGTAATATTAGTAGTATTTTTAGTTTTGTAATTATTTTGTTATTTTTAGACGGGGGATTTTTTCTAGTTGGACGTACGTGCCACCGTTCTTTCTGCACGTGTTGTATGTAAGCAAGACTTTTCCTAAATGAATTCTATAGTTATTTAAAGTGAAATACATAGTTGTAGTTGATTTCTTGTGTCATATTGCTCAGTTTAGGCCAAATTAGTGACGGACTCTGCCACAACTCCAGTCGAATTATTTTGTATTTTTAGTAATAGTAATAGTATTTTTAGTTTTGTAATTATTTTGTTATTTTTAGACGTGGGATTTTTTCTAGTTGCACGTACGTGCCACCGTTCTTTCTGCACGTGTTGTATGTAAGTTAGACTTTTCTTAAAGAATTGTATAGTTATTTATAGTGAAGTACATAGTTGTAGTTGATTTCTTGGGTCATATTGCTCAGTTTAGGCCAAATTACTGAAGGACTCTATTACAACTCCAGTCGAATTATTTTGTATTTTTATTAATAGTAGTAGTATTTTTAGTTTTGTAATTATTTTGTTATTTTTAGACGTGGGATTTTTTCTAGTTGGACGTACGTGCCACCTTTCTTTCTGTACGTGTTGTATGTAAGTGAGACTTTTCCTAAATGAATTCTATAGTTATTTAAAGTGAAGTACATAGTTGTAGTTGATTTCTTGGGTCATACTGCTCAGTTTAGGCCAAATTAGTGAAGGACTCGGCCACAACTCCAGTCGAATTATTTTGTATTTTTTGTAATAGTAGTAGTATTTTTAGTTTTGTAAATATTTTGTTATTTTCAGACATGGGATTTTTTCTAGTTGCACGTACCTGCCTCCGTTCTTTCTGTACGTGTTGTATGTAAGTGAGACTTTTCAATGAATTCTATAGTTATTTAAAGTGAAGTACGAGGGCTGTTTGATATCCCGTGACTTAAAAAAAGGTGGCGTTCTGTTCGCACTCTTATTATCCTGTTTTCAATTTATTATTATCTGCGGCAACATTCGTGCAATTTGCAGACGATATTTTAAATGCATTGTGTTCTATTGGGTTCAAAAGCAAACGATTGGCGTGTTTGTTTTGATTATGGAGAAAAAAGAATTTCATGTTTTGATAAAACACTATTTTTTGCGCGGAAAAACAATTACCAAAACTGAAGAAAAGTTGAAAAAATATTATGGGGACTCTGTGCCATCACATGGTATGGTTCACATGTGGTTTGCGAAATGTCGTTGTGGCCGTACGAGCACAACAGATGCAGAACGTTCTGGACGTCCAATTAAAATCACGACTGAAGAAATGGTCGACAAAATACATGATATCGTGTTAAAAGCTTGCCGTGTGAAAGTGCGTGAGATAGCTAAGAAGGTAAACACTTCAAATGAACGTGTATTCACTATCTTGCATGAACGTTTGTGCATGAAAAAATTATCAGCAAGATGAGTGCCGCGATATTGCTGACAGTGGATTAAAAAGCGGACTCGTGTAACCATTTCAAAGCAATGTTTGGACAAGTTCGAGCACAATTCAAGCGAATTTTTGCAGCGTTATGTAACAGTTGATGAAACATGGATACATTACTACACACCAGAAATGAAAGAACAGTCTAAACAGTGGACTTCTTCTAATGAACGTGCTCCGAAAAAGGCAAAAACAGCTCCATCGCCCTGAAAGATTATGGCCACAGTTTTCTGGGACTCTAAAGGCGTAATCCTCATTGACAATCTGGAAAAAGTAAAAACAACCACCGGACAGTATTATGCGGATTTATTAGATAGTTTTAATCGAAAATTGAAAGAAAAGCGGCCCCATTTGTCCAAGAAAAAGGTGCTTTTTTCTCACGACAATGCGCCAGCACTTTCGTCTGCAATCGCAGCCGCTAAATTGGTTGAATTACGATACGAATTGTTCCATCATACACCCTATACTCTCCTGACTTAGCCTCCAGTGACTTTTTTCTTTTCCCAAAATTTAAAAAATGGCTTGGTGGAAAGAGATTTTCTTCAAATTCTGGTGTCATTAATGCCACAAATGCCTATTTTGAGGAGTTTGAGAAATCTTATTTTTTGGAAGGATTAAAAAAGTTAGAACATCGTTGAATAAAGTGTATCATTATGAAAGGAGATTATGTCGAAAAATAAAATGCATTTTGGTATGTATATTGTTTTTTTTCATTTCAAAGTCACGGACTTATCAAACTGCCCTCGTACGTAGTTGTAGTTGATTTCTAGGGTCATACTGCTCAGTTTAGGCCAAATTAGTAAAGGACTCCAGCAAGCCCAGTCCAATTATTTTAAATAAACATTCTTTGAACTTTAAATTTGTGTAATGAATGGGTTAGTCCGGGGCGAAGGTAATCACCTCGTTACGAACTGTTAGAATATATCTCTTTTAATGTGTGTTTAAAATTTCTTATCAAAAAGTTAAGATGGGTAGTTATTGCAATCCACATTAGGATCACTTTTACATGTAATTTGTCAATTTAAAAGGTACCTGACCTCTTAGTTAAAAATAGGTAAAGAACATTGATTTTAGTTATTTTTTAAAACATACTTTTTACTAGAAAAATACATTGTAGTTTAACCTAGTACTTTATTAAGTGATCCAAAGAATTGTCAATAATTTTCACAATTCTGCTCTTTCAGCTTATTTATCTTTTCACCAAAAAGCCATTTATCGCGTAATGACCGCCGACGTCCACCGAAATAGCATATTAAACCCTGACAAGCTGCCTTACTTATGAAAAGAAACGTTTATCCGATTGATTTTCTCGCGTGCCGGGAACAAACTCCGGAAATCAATCAAAATTCGCAATCAAAGGATGTAAGAACGGTTAATGTGCGAAAGCTTTGTTTTCTTGTCATACTTCCATTTCCACTTTGCTAAACTGTTTGAACAATTATTAATGACATAACATTGATACTTTTTAAAAGATAAAAAAAATGTATTATCAAGTAAAACAAATGAAAATAATGCTGATATATTTTCATTTATCTTTCCTGGGTGATTGTTCAGTGCTTTTTAACACTTTCCAACCTAGTTGATGAAAAGTGTTTATGACTTCGGTTTGTATGGCCGTCTGTCCATGCTCTAACTCGCGTAAATAGGCTCGGATTGCCCTGCAATTTTTATATGTTATTGTCGTTATCTATAACATGTTCCCTATTTCAACTGAAGTGTGTAGTACTTATAGTTTTTTTTACAGGGACACTCAAAAGAATTCCGTTACATTACGGTCTATGGGGAAAAATTATTTGCGGTTTATTTTAATGATGTCACGCAGATTCAAACACATTGTAATTGATATATACCACGAAGGTGCATTACAAGAAGCATAATATGGAATAGGGTGTGCATAGCACTTAGAGTTACTTTACAGGGACAGTCAAAAGAATTCCGTTACATTACGTCTATGGAGAAAATTCGTCTGCGGTTTAATTAAATAATGTTTCGCTATTTTAAACGCATTGAAATTTATGTATATCACTAAGGTGCATTACAAGAGGCTTACTACAGAATAGTGTGTGTATAGCAGTCATCGTTCATTTACAGGGACAAACAAAAGAATTCTCTACTGTCTGTTAACAATAATTCCTGGAAATGCGTTTTAAGTTGCTGAACGCGATTTTAAATTTAACTCACTTTTTGTCTATTACTTGGTGTGTATAAATTTTGTAGATAATATACAGGGTAGCACAAAAGTTCGCGAACACATTTCCGTTTATTGACAGAAACTCCAGAAGGAGAATTTTAAACTGTGCTACGCGTTTCCTAACTAAACTAAAATGTAGCATCCTATGTAGTATATATACAAATTTATAGATCCTATACAGGGCTGAATAAAAGTATTCGGTAATGATTTGTAAAATTATTTTGGAAGCGTTGGAAAGTGTTACATAATCTATGCTTGACGCATGATTTTTCGTTCTTGTTTAAGTTGTTCTAAGTAAAATGAGAGATATCAAAATGCTAAATTTTATCATCGGATTCACAACAGGTCAAAATAACTGTTTTATCTTCTTTCTTTTTAGGTGCGTTCATGATTATATACATAGCACCTATAGTCGTCGTCTGGTCCGTCCATCTGTCCGCATATAACAGCGCAAATACTACCTAACTGAATGGTTTGAAATTTAATATGTATTATCGTTGTAAAATTTTGTCGAGTCATTTCAGATTTTATGAAAATTGAATCAAAACTTAAAAAGATATTAATATTTTTTTTTTCATTCTATTAAATCCTGTCATTCTTTATTAATTCAATGATATCCCATGATAGGTAATGATTTTAGGTTGCCATGGGGATTTCGCCATATTATTTCCGTACTACGGAATTTAAAAACCGAGTTTGTATACTTAATTGTTTAATTATAGCAATCCAATAAGTAACAGCTAATTAAATTAGATTTTTTTATTATTCGGTACCCATGTACCGACAGTTTTTTGGAAAGATGTTTTCGAAGAAATAGATATTAAATGGAAAAAGAGTCTAAATATGGATTTCAAGTTTTGAAATTTTCAAAGCTAGTCTTAAGTTTCCCATTGGAAATTTTAGTAAATGTCAACAAAAGATAAAATGTTGCCAACTTAAAATGTACTTATTTTATTAAGGAAATTAATCCTATCATAATATTAGACGATATAATTTCTTTTTTCAGTGAAATAATAACTATGATTTTTTTTTACATTGTCTTGAATTGGATATTTGCGCATAGTATAATTTTAATGTAACAGAATTGTAATTAGTTGTTTGTAAAAGTGTATTGATACTTAATTTCATAAAATAAAATTAATATCTATAATATGAAAATCTGTACATAAAATAAATTTTGAATTCATGTATTTTTGCATAAAAGTGCAACAGCTATTGCAGCACCAAGATTTGAACATTTATAAAGCTAGTTATAGTACGAACGCACATCATTTGTCACGTTTGATGTACAATTTCCAACTTGTTTTAATTAGAAAATAATTTTTTTAACAGATAAAATTCAGAGCGTTAATAAAATAATAGTCATACTATTTTTTAAACAAATGCGCGAGTTAACCACCTGTTTAATTAGAACTTCACCTTATAAAATACGTTTGTAGTAATTAAAAAATAATAATAAAGTTGTTTCACCAAGTACAATGAAAAAAGTAATTGCGAAAAATTGCCTGTTAATTGAAGTTTTATTGAAAACTACTACACATCTGCACCGCAAAAATCTATTTCATAATCATTTGAATTTATAACCTACCTAGTGAAGACGAAAGTCTAAAATAAAAATGGTATTTTATTTCATAAAATGCATCATTTCTACGTCTCAAGTATAAAATCAAAGTAACCCAATGTGATATCGGGTATCATGTGACTGTAAAATTGTTATAAGCAAATGTTCTATTTTTATCTTTAAAATGTCTGTTTAGAGATGCATTTTAATAAAATTGATGATAGATAATTCTATTTATTATTATCTAAAAGATCAGGGTCCATAATCCCCACGAAATAGACTAAATAGACTAAAATTCGATTTTGTTATATATGACTAAATTATTTCACTTTTTAATATTAGAAGGTTTATCCTGTACATTTCAACAATAGTTCTTGCATTTTGTTCGGATTTATATGACTTACACACGCTCAAAGTTCGTATTATTCGTAATTTTTGATGAAAAACGCGCAATTTCTCCTATTTTTACCTCAATTATTTATATGAGCGCAATCGTGCAATATTTTACATGTATTATAAAATACATCAAAATGTACAGTATATGTAAAAATAAAAATGTTGCAAAGCTGCGCTCATAGTATATAAAATATAAAAAAATATATTAAAAAAAGGTAAAAATAGGAGAAATTGCGGATTTTTCATCAAAAACTACGAATAATACGAACTTTGAGCCTGTGTAAGTTAAATAAAAACAAACAAATTGCAAAAACTATTGTTGAAATCGTACAGAATAAGCCTTTTAATATTAAAAAGTGAAATAATTAAGTCAGTATAACAAAATCGAAATTTAGTCTTATTTCATGGGCCAAAAACACGGCTTATGGGTCCTGATCCTTTAACAAATACATAAACAGTTAATTAAATTAGATATTTTATTATTCGGTACCCATGTAAGAAAGAGCATTTACATTTTCAATTGAGCAGTGTAACTAGGGAGGCACTATACATATTTTTATAAAATAAAGTAATGGAATTGGCTTTAACTGTTTTTAAACATATACTTGTTACTTAAAAAAACGTATTGTACCTCAACCAATGTTCAATTTAGCGATACAAAGACTTATCAATAAATTTAATAAATGCATTCTTTCATAATCATATAGTATAATCACTAATTATCCTTACAATACAGATGTAAATGATTCAAGTGATAAACAAAAGAACACAAAAAGTCTAATAAAAACCTTTTAATATGATGATCGGCATGTTTCGAACGCAAAAACGGCGCCATTATCAAGATCTACCCGATAAACAAACTATTCTCGCAAAAATTTTAAAATAAACTTGAAAAACATAAACCATTTTATTACATGCTTTCTTTTACCTTACAATTATGTATGTGGCTGTCAAATCTTGTCATTCACTTTTCACCCTCTTCCTGTTGACATGGAGCTTTGAAATTTCGAATATGTATGTGTTACTGAGGGCAATACATTAATTGAACATACATTCGATCCCTAAGTGGGGGGGGGGACGTCGTCGGCCCAAAACTTGCATTTTTCTCATAGAAATAACGTTACGATTGTTTAATATTGATTGAAAAAAAAATAGCTCCATTGTTGCAAGTTTCATCAGTTTTAATCACGCCCGCATCATTATGACATCATTTATATGAAATTTATATGAATGAGTATGTATTGATGAATACAATGAGCATTTGTTAAAAAGTACTAATAACAAAGTTACCACAATAGCGCCAAATTTTGGCGAACTTGGCTAAATATCGCCAAATTTGGAAACAAAAATAAGTTGCTATATATGAAGCCAACTTGGCAATATTTGGCTAATTTCGCAAAATTCCCATTTAAATCCATTAATCTTCCATAATCTTCTTCCATTGGCATAGCCTACTATTTTTCTAAACTGCCTTAAAAGAAAAAAATATTTTTTTTTTTAACAAAAAGGCCATTATACTTATTAAATATGATTTCGTGGTTTATGTTTTCAAGTTTATTTTCAAATATTTTTGCGAGAATAGTTTGTTTATCGTGTAGATCTTGATAATGGTGCCGTTTGTGCATTCGAAACATGTCGATCATGATATTAAAAGGTTTTTATTAGCCTTTTTGTGTTATGTTTTTATCAATTTAAGCATTTACATCCATATTTTACAATCTTTCAGTCTATCTCTTCACCAAAGAAACGTTCATCTTATAATGAACGGTGACATCCATCGAATTAACATATTAAACACTGATAAGCTGCCTTACTTATGACAAGAACCGTTTATCCGATTGATTTTCCCGCGTGACGGGAACAAACTTCGGAAATTAAACAAAATTCTCAATCAAAGGATATTAGAAAAATGATAACAGTTAGTTAGGGAAACCTTTGTTTTCCTGCCATCGTATCTCGCTTTGTTAAAATGATTAAACATTTATTAATGAAATAATTTTGCTAATTTTAAAAAGATGAAAAATGTTTCATGCATATATTTTTTTAATATGGATATCTTTCCATTTATCTTTCTTGGGTGATTGGTGTTGATACGAAAGAAAAAGAAAGAAATAAACACATCCTAGAACAAACTATGGAAATTAAACAAAATTCTCAATCAAAAGGTACTAGAAAAATAATAACGGTTAGCGAGGGGTCACCTTATCTCGCTTTTTTAAAATGATTAACATTTACTAATGAAATAATTTTGTTAATTTTAAAAAGATCAGAAATGTATCATGCATATATATTTTGTTAACGTGGATATCTTTCCACTTATCTTTCTTGGGTAATTGATGTTGTTCCGAAAAAAAAAAGAAAAAAAAAAAAAAAAAAGAAAGAAACATATCCTGGAAAAAACTATGGAAATTAAACAAACTTCTCTATTAAAGGATATTAGAAAAATAATAACGTTTAGCGGGTCATCTTATCTCGCCTTTTTAAAATGGTTAAACATTTATTAATTAAATAATTTTGCTAATTTTAAAAGATGAAAAATTTATCATGATATACATTTTGTTAATATGAATATCTTTCCATTTATCTTTCTTGGGTGACTGTTGTTGTTCCGGAAAATAAAAAGAAAGAAACATATCCTAGAACAAACTTATGGAAATTAAACAAAATTCTCAATTAAAGGATATTAGAAATATATTAACAGTTAGCGAGGGAAAGTTTTGTTTCCCTGTCATCTTTATCACGCTTTGTTAAAATGGTTAAACATTCATTAATGAAATAATTTTGCTACTTTTAAAAAGATAAAAAATGTATCATGCATATATTTTTTTAATGTAGACATTTTTCCATTTATCTTTTTTGGGTTATTAATGTTGTTCCAAAAAAAAAAAAAAAAAAAAAAAAAAAAAAAAAAAACATATCAAAATGTTGAATTTTTGCTTCCGATTCACAATGGTCGAGAGAACAGTTTTAACTGCTTTCTTTCTTTTTCTTTCTTTTAAAAAAATAAATAAAAATAAGAGATCCGATGTTTTAACACACTGTTAAAAATTTGCAGCAAACAGTCCAGTGATTTGACCGTTTTTATAGAAAATGGTAATATAACCGTAATTTAACACTATTCTGACCATAATATGGACAATATTATGGTCATAAGACAGTTAAATTACGGTTATGTAACCGTTTTCCACGAAAACGGTCAAATGACTGGACAGTTTGCTGCAAATTTTTAACAGTGCAGCTGAAATTCCCAGAGTTTAATAGTTAATAATTCTTTTACTATTTTAAGTTAACGAACTGGTTAAATCCAACTTACCTGACTTTATATGAGGGTTACTATTTATATATCCAGAATAATGAATATAAATATTTATCATTGAAAATGGTTTTTTTTTTTTCAAAATATTCTCCGCGATGATCGATACACTTTTGCATACGTTACACCAATTATTTATACCAATCGACACGAGCCTTTTTTTTTTTTGAGTGATTGTTAAATTATCGGAATCCAGTGCACACAAATCTTTTTCACGGCTAAATGTTCACGTAAAATCTTGTACATGCTTGTCATACTTACTGTGTGGCTGAGATAAGAAAGACTCTAGAACCGGTCTCGGATCAGTCCTGTTGCTAGGGTAAGTTGTCAGTCAATTTTATTTTAGGGAAGTCCGGCATTTTCTTTTCTTGCAGATTTTCTTCCGTTCCATTGGTCATTCCGAGAATTATCGCAGTCTTTTGATCTTTCGCTCCTGCGGAGAGAGTCAACAAAGAGTTTTTGATTTTTCCCTCCCTACAAGTTTTGGAATCTTCAAAAAAAGAAAACCTACTCATGTTTTTTTTACTAATCTGAGCTACACAGTATGCCCACTGATGCCTCATTCTCACGGTATGTCACATGGCGATCTGGCGTTATCAGTTAGCGCACAAGATAGATGGTTTCTGGTACAACAACCAATTTTCGACGACCTTCGTTAAATTCATCCTTGAGCGAACGACGACCTCGATTGAATTCACTAAAGCAGTGATATACAGTGGTTTTAGATGGTGCTTTATCGCCAAAAGTCAAAGTGAGTTGATCGAAGCACAGTTTCTGAGATAATCCACGTCGAAAGTCGTAGAAAATCATCGTACGAAAATTCTCACGAGTTAATTCTATTTTTTGACTGTGAGATGAAATTTTCTAGTTATTAAACAACACAAATAACTCCCGTATGACAAAACGTTCTGAGTACGTATATAGTCAACAATGTAAAACTTTACGATGTATATGCCACATGTCGCCTAGCAACACCATTGATGCCAGTTCCAGATACATAAATAGCTACCCTCTGCAGACCAAAATTGTCTTATCAAATAAGAACAAAATTAAAACAATAAATTTCCTGTTAAGGGGACTTAGAATTCTTAACCTTAAAAAAATCAAATTTGATAAAATAGACATATTACAGAGTAACCATTTTTGAACATTTTGAAAGAATTCATAGTACCTACTCTTAGTAGTTATTAAATATGGAATATTTTCAAAAAGACGTCCTTTAATGTAACTTTTCTTAAAATGTGGTTTTGGGACATCGAGCGCAAGGTAGTTACAAATTTTTTAAATATTTTTTCATGAAATTATCAGTATATATAGTTGGGGGTATTCCGTATATCAGTATATATGGTACGCTCTATAAAGTGAACCTAAATTCTCCCCTCTTTCTGTTGAAAAAATATTTTTTTCTTTGTGTTATATTGCTAAAATTTTGAAAATTTTATACAAACAAGATAACAGTTTTATTTTTTTTAATAAATCCTATAAAGAAACAATTATTTATGCTCAGTGAAAACGCAAAGCGCTCAGGTTCAATTTGATACCAAAAATTTCGTTTTATATGCAGAAATTCGTTTATAGTCCTGCGCACAACCTGTGACTCCAATTTTCTGTTCGACAAGTTTTAAAACTCCTATAAAAACGGATTTTCTTCATTATGATCTGAAAAAAATATGAAATAAAAAAGTCTTTCCGGCCTGTATCGGGAGGAAAAGGTAGCTTTCCTATATCTTCGTTTTAAAATTTTAGCTAATGTTACTCGAAAACAGCAAGCTAAAATGCAAAGAAACCGTCTACAAAAGATTCGTTAATACTGAATTTGAATAAGAAATGCACCAAATTAGTCAACTATAGCCAAGTTGGTTTCATTTATGAAGACTTATTTTGGTCACCAAATTTGATGATATTTCGCCAAGTGTCGCCAAGTTTGGCGAGAATTTGGCGCTAACGGATATGAATATATAGTTTTATGCGTATTATTGGGAAAATGTTTATACAACAATGAAAGAAAATAATTTGCGAGAAATCGCGTTCACTAAAACTCATAAATTAAGAGTTGTTTTTTTGTAATGTGCTGTCTTGTTTCAAAATGTCAGCCACCCTTGAATTTCAAACTGCTCTATCTCAGCCATTTTTTAAGATAGAGGTAAAACAAAAAATGCTCTGGAATCCTTGTATCAAGTAATAACACTTAAGCAAAAAATAAATTTGAATTTTTAACTTTTATGTATATTTATTTTAGTTTTAAAATTTTCAGTGGCCGCCATCTTGAAACAAGATGGATATATCTATATATACAAATCAACATTTGAACGGAGCGTGGTTTTGGGATCTGGGGGTCATGATCGGAGAAAATATATCGAAATTTTCTGGAATTGCTTTCGTCTGAACGGCTGCAATAGGTAGCTTTATACTTTTTTGTATTGAAAGCTACCTAAAATAAACATGTTTTTATTACTGCCTAGAAAACTGTGCTTTTGTAATATATACTTTTTAATATATAAATTCAGAAAATGTTCTATTTTTTGCACTTTTCGACATTTTAAGATCCGTTTTACTGGAAGTTTTGTTGAAAATTTTTACATAACTATGCCGTAAAAAATTGTTTCTTAATAATTTAGGCTTGTATCCTAACTAGTGATGACAGAAATCTATAACTAAATTAGTTCTTTACTCCATAAAATGCATCACCATTATGTTATAAGTAGAAAAGCAGATTATTTATATCGAATATGATGGGTGATACTCTACAAATAAAGTTTTTCATTTCTAAAATCTTTAAAACGTCGGTTTATAGCCATATTGTAATTTTATTAAAAAAATTGACCATAGATAATTCTATATATTGTAATTTAAAAAGTTTGTTGTTATATATTTGTTTTTTGGGAAGCATGAGAAAGAGCAATATGTCCGAATGGTCGGTATAACGAGGAACTACTCCCCCCACCACCTTCCTTTTTTAAAGAGTTAATAGAAATTGGATTTACTCATTTTTAACTTTTTATTAATTCGGTCATGAATTCAGTTTGTCTGTTCGTCTGTCTGTCCGAACTCTGTCCGAAGTTGTGTAAATATAGTCGAACTGCTATGTAACTCATATATGTTACTGAGATTTACTATGGCTTGTTTGGTATTAAAAATGAAGTATGTAGCAATCATGGTTCATTTACAGGGACACTCAAAAACATTCCTTTATATTATGGTCTATGAGAAAAAATCGTTTGCAATGTATTTTAATAATGCTATACTATTTCAAACATATTGAAGTTCATATATATCACTAAGGTGCTCAAAAATATGCTTAATGTTCAGTATGATGCACATAGCAATTATTGTTCACATGCAGGGTCACACAAAAGTGTTCAGTTCTGTCTATGATAGTTAAGTGCTGAAAGTGTATTTTTAGTTGTGATGTCATTTTTCAATTTAATTTTTTTTGTATATTCTTCCGTGTGTATAAATTATATAGATACAGGGCTGTACAACAGAATTCGAGTACATTCCTGTTTATTGACGGAAATTCCTGAAAGGGAATTTTCAGCTGTGTTATACGTTTCCTAGCTGAACTAAATTTTAACATACAATGAAGTATATATAAAAATCTATAGATCCATATACAGGGCTGCGTAAAAGAGTTCGGATCTTTTTCCAATTATAGATGGTAATTACCGAATTTTTGTTTTCAAATGTTTTAAGCGTTTTCCGGCCAGCACTCTTGTTCTCACTCACCCGAACAGGAGCTCTTTAACTGTTTCAATTTTTACTGTTTTATCAGCTCTAGTAAACTTCGGTGTTTTCTCATTGTAAATGTTGTACATATTTATCAGTTCATATTATTATTTTGTTTTATTCATTAATTTCTGTAAAGTAATAATTGTCAACTTGTTTAGTATTACTATACCACAATATTTCTTCACAAACGTATATTCTTTCCCAATCATCTTTTAACTTTGCCAAATTTGTTAAGTTAAACTACTGTGCACCCTTAATACAGTTAAGTATGTAAAGCTACACTTGGTTAGATACGTTTAGATAAATGATTTTGCATTTTAAACATTGTAAAAAATGTTTAACCTTCAACACATTGCACGTATGTTAAAGTAAACAGTGGGTTTGTGTCTTCGCCCGGAATTGCACTTATACTCTAAACGAAAGTTGGGTTCCCGGGACGGTCATCCCTTGTCATCCCTTGTTTACTTAGATTGTGCGTGGCTAGTTGAGCTTAAGCCGAAAGGTCTCCCCACCCGGTTTGACTTTGACCTTCTTTGCTTAGATATCATCTGCTCTACAGACTTGGGCTCCTCGTCTGAGAAGTCCCCTCTTAGACTCTGAATTAATATATTAGACCGGGAGGCGGCAGCACAGACAATCACCTCATCGAGTTCACGGCTGAAATTCTAGAATTAGTTAAAACTTGATTCGCATATTTAAACGCAATCGGTCTGCCAAGTCATATATTGGTGGAAAACACTCAAAATCCCGATTTTAGCGGTTGGCTCGTAGGTTTACCATTGTGTGTTCCTGCTCCCAGTCCTCCATGTTTTCATACCTTTTGGGTGCAAGAAAACACAATGGTAAACCTACGAGTCAACCGCTAAAATCGGGTTTTTGAGTGTTTTCCACCAAAATATGACTTGGCAGACCGATTGCGTTTTAATATGCGAATCGAGTTTTAACTAATTCTGGAATGTCAGCCGCGAACTCGATGAGGTGATTGTCTGTGCTGCCGCTTCCCGGTCTATATTAAACGGTGAAGTTTTGTTCCAGTATTCTGAACGTGTTGAAAAGTGTTACATAATCTATGTTTAACATATGATTTTTCTTTCTTGTTTAGATATTATTTTTCAAAAATGCATGGTAGTTCAACCAAATGTCACTTTCAGTGACTCTAAGACATCAACACATTTTTTAATTATGCTCTTTCAGTTTGCCTCTTCAACAAAGGGTCATTTATCTCGTAATGACCGGCGACATCCACCGAAATAGCATATTAAACCCTGACAAGCTGCCTTACTTATGACAAGAACCGTTTTCCGATTGATTTTCTCGCGTGCCGGGAACAAACTCAGTAAATCAATCAAAATTCGCAATCAAAGGATATTAGAAAAATAATAACGGTGGCGAGCGAAAGCCTTGTTTTCCTGTCGTCTTTTCAGGCTTTGTTAAATGGTTCAAATAATTATTAATGGAATATTTGTAGCCCAAAAATACATGGAAACATCAAAAATAAATTTATTCTTCAGCGTTTGTATGAAATATTTTGTCTTGGGTATTTGTGGCTATTTTGTGTTATTTTACGAGAAGTCATCACTTTTAAAATTTCAACAATCGATTTTTGGCTTTTCATATTTTTTAATATTAATACAGTTCTAAATAAAACAAAACAAATTACATGAAAATATGCAAACTAAAACCAAGTCAATTTTGAATTGATATTGTTTACTTTAATAGAGACTTAAACTGAATTTTTTCTTTACATGCATTTATCTCAAAACTGAGTTTTTGCTACTTCAGCGCGCTGTAAAAGAAAAAAAAATCATTTTCAGATCATTTATTCTGTAGTTGTTAATATTTAATTTTTCTCCAATTAAACGACGTAACTTTGTTGTGATTACAATGCGCATTAGAATATAATATTTATAATGATTTAAATATATACCATTAACACTACACTAAACTGGCGCTAAACGATTTTTCCTAAAATTACGCTTAAGCTTATATTTTTTAGGTTAAAAAATAATAATTAAAAGAAATGTAGACTACCTCTTTAAATGCCTCTTCAATTGTCTCCACCTTGCTCCACCCGGTACAGAAAGTTGTGACAGTTGAGTATAGACAAATAATAAAATGTGAATAAATACAAATGCACAAATAATTTTATAAACATAACTGAACTCAATAGTACCTAATAATGTGTACTTTAGCATGTTATATTTCACAAGATTGATTTTTTTTTCTGTTCAAATTCTAATAAAACAGACCTTTGACAGTATCTCTTTTGGAATTTTAAGTCCAATAAAATAACAATGCCATTAACAAATGACCGTTATTCCATATTAATATAAATAAGTGACTTACACTGTTGGCATTTTCTTAGAAAATTTATTGATATTCATCATTCTCAGGTATTTTCAATGCAATTCACAAATGCAACATTTTTTTAAAATTATTATTTGGTGAGATCACTATTAATATATTGATAAAATGTTGTTGAAAGCTGGCATGAACTTAAACTGTTGAGATACATTATTGAGTAAAGACGGATTTGGTCTGATGATATACGATAACAACACTCACGTCATCAATAATTAGATTACAATCCTTAAAGGAGAAATTACAAAGAGAAATATTTATGAAGATACTAGTAATTATCGTCGTTCGTTTTTTTTACTATTAATTTGTACTTCTTGTCCTATTCGTTATCCATTTTTCATAAAAGTATATTAATAGTTTTTAAGAATGTAAAACAATACTTTTTTTAGGATTCAAGTACTTAAAATGTTGTTGAAAGCTGGCATGAATTTAAATTGTTGAGATAATACATTATTGACAAATAATGACGGATTTGTTCTGATGATATACGATAACAACACTCACGTCATGAATAATTAGATTACTATCCATAAAGGAGAAATTACAAAGAGAAATATTTGATATATGAAGATACTGGTAATTATCGTCGTTCGTTTTTTTTTTTTTTTTTTTTTTTTTACTATTAATTGTTACTTCTTGTCATATTCATTATTCATTTTCCATAAAAGTATATTAGTAGTTTTTAAGAAAGTAAAACAATACTTTTTTAGGATTCCGTACCAGAAAATAGAAAACGGAACCCCTATAATATCGCTTTAGAAATCCCTATTATGGAAAATCACGTAATAAATCGACATAGAGCTATATATTAATGATTTCCGGATTTTTTACTTTACATCTGCCTTCCTTCATGCCAAATTTCAAGGTTGTCAACCGAAAGTACCCTACAGGTTTTGAGAGTAAAACCTATTGAATAGTTCCGGTTGACCTAGAACCTTGAAATTTGGCATGAAGGAAGGTTTTATAGAATATATAAAGGAAATAATCAGAAAATCATTAATTTTCAAGTCTATGGCTATTTATTACATTACAAACCATTGAATTCTCATAATCGGGAATGCTGATCACTTAAAAAAAATATATATAAATGAATGCTTTTCGGATTTTTTCCTTTACATGTGCTGTCAGACCTTCCTTCGTGCCAAATTTTAAGGTTCCTTGTCAACCTGTTGTACCCTACATGATTTGAGAACTATCGGTTGACCTAGAACCTTGATCTTTGGTACAAAAGAATGTCTTACGGCACATGTAAAGAAACATAATACGAAAATCTTTTAATTTTCAAATTTATGTCGATTTATCACGTGATAAACTCGTTAATTTCCATAATCGGCACTAACGCCAAATTAATGCATTGTAACGAAATTTTTTAGAACGGTGCTATAACATAACGGTACGGAACTCTCAGGATGCAAATCCTACTCGCACTGGTTCTGTTGTTTTTCTAGTTTTTTTTTTTTTTTTTTTTTTTTTTTTTTTTTTTTATCTTGAGCACATAAGACTATGTCCCAACATGAACACTATTACAATGTGTTCCAACCTGCCCTATTTTCGTCTTCTGGTTGTTATGCTTGGTATTACAATACTATTTTGAAACACTTAGTAGCGTGATTAATGTGTTTATTTCAAATATTTTACAATTCTTTTTAGGTAGATTTCGTAAGAAATGCTACCTATTACATTCTCACCTAAGTTGGAATTTTTGAAAAAATTTTGCAAATCTACGCCGATCAGGACTCCCAGAACCCAAAACCACCCCCAGTTCAAAACTTTATGTATCTATCTATCTATCTATGTCACTTTTTTTATGGACACGATAATTGAAAAAATTATGCATAAATCTCTTCCAAACTGATACATAAAATCAAGGGGCATAAAATCTCACTCAAGTTCGTTAATGGGCAAAATCGAACCAAGGGGGGGGGGGGGGGCTTTTTGTGAAAACAGAAAAAAACCATAATTTCTTAATTATGATAGGTATCGAATCCGTTTAAAGTTATTATTACTTCTAGAAAAAGGGCCGAGAATTTATGTATGACAAATTTTTGATATCATTAAAAATGACCCCAAGTGGGGAAAAAGGAAGTGTTTTAGAAGAAAAAACATAACTTCGTCAATTCACAAGATATCAAATCCGCTTAAATTTATTATTAATCCTCTTAATATTATCTAATACTTTTATATTGACAAGTTTTTTATAGGACCAACTCTTATAGCAAAAAAAAAAAAAAAAAAAAAAATCCCTGCCGTCTCCGCCTGCAAACAAGTTAGGTTTCAAATTTGCGGTTCCCATCTGCCGTATCATGGCAAAAAGGTCATTTCTCCCGCAATTCCCAACAAACAGGCGCCCCACGGTTGGCATCTTCGAAATCTACCTGTGCCTGTAGGCCGAGCCCTCAGGGATATTTTTATTATTATTATTCTCTTTAAATTAAATATATTTACGTAGGATTCAATCAAATACAGTTACTGCAACCTTGTCAAAACAACGAAACTTCTATAAAATCTGATCTATTCACCGCAAGAACTGCAAAATATACTCATCAGGAGAAGATTGGTTTGTAATCTATTACCTATGAGTAAGAAGTTTGATTTCTTCTATAAATTCTATAACATACCAAGTGTCCTAAAAATGACGGGTTTATTTAAAATTTTTATTATTTTGTTTCTATTATTATATCAAATTCATATTGCTTATATATTATTATATGTCTCAAAATTTGCCATTTTTTTAAGTACATTGCAGCAAACAGTGCCTTTCTATTGGTTATTATTAAAACGAAATTCACTTTCTAAATATACCCGTCATTTCCGACACCAGACAAGTTACACCATGTGGAATTATGTCACAAGCTGCCCCTCTCTTAACCCTATTTAGCACAACAACTCCGATTTGAAAAATATTTATTTAGCTGTTACAATAAATCATTTCAGGTAATGTAATATATATATATATATATATATATATATATATATATATATATATATATATATATATATATATATATATATAAAAAGAAAGAAAGAACATAAAAATAAAAATTTATTGACAAAATGATGCTTGTTTCATATCTGCAAAATGAAAAAAAAAATACATATTTCTCAAAAATATTTTTAATTTTCCAATTCAAAATTTTAAAGTTATGAAAAATCTATTTCTGAACGTCTCCAAAATCTTTAATTTCACTGAATTGCATTTATTTATAATTTATTTTAGCAATAACCACGCGTGAAACAGCTCAAGTGATAAATTAAATTTTGTTATAAAAAATAGCTCAGTATCATCTTTTCCTAGATATAGATACTATGGATTACAATACTACGATATTTATATTAAATGCAGTTTTGGAAGGTAGCAGCAATCAATGAAATCGTCTTTTGAAGATCAACCCAATTCCACTGTTAAAAATTTTTGAATTAAGTAAGCAAAAGTTTATAACTTTTCAGCATTTTTACCACGATCATCTTCAAACTTTGACTACTTCTATGAAAATTTAAGAAAAGTACATAAACTATGCCATTTACGGGCTGCTTTGATCCAAGGAATTCAAATAAAATTTGAAAAAGGCGTGTTATCATTTAAAAATAAAATTTGGTGTAATTTTCAATATTTACAAAACTTCTATTTAAAAAAATACATTTATATTCAAAAAGAAGATACGATTATCAGTCGAACGGTAGTTCTCGCATTTTTCTAGGATAATTTGGTAATAAAATAGTACAGATGTTTTTTTTGTTTTTTTTTAATACTGCTCATTCATTTTTAAATTTAAAAAAATCTAAATATTCAAAAAGTAAGAAGATTACTAAATATGTTTTTAACTTTATTAATAAATGCATTTTATAAAAATAATACATATGGCATAATTTATTTTTTATTAGTTTAAGAAATAAATTACATGTTAGTTACCATGAAAAAAAGGAGAGAAAAATTATACATGGTGTGTGTTAGTTTTTTCCCTTGGGTTTACTTACAGAATGTTTGGGATTATTTTCCGTAATAATAAGAATTCGGATATGCCAATCTCAAAATTTTTTTATATCTCATACAGGTTTCACATACACCAAAAACAAATCAGCACCAATTTATATCAAGATCTAACTGAATCTGAGTTGGGTTGGGTTGATTGTTGACGGCCAATTATCTACACTTGAGATATAGGCCCGGGGGGAGTGCCCTTCGTGGGGGTCTTTCTAAGGGAACCTAACCCGTATTTACGCATGGATAAATCCACGGCTCGAAGAAAACCACGAAAACTCCGAACGATTAGCCCGACGGGCGCGATTGAGATCAAACCCAGCACCTCCCATCAACCAACTTCGAGAGCAGAACCTCTCAGCCACTGGTGGGGCCTAACTGAATCTGAATTTTGAGGAAAATCTGTGCATTAGTTCTTGATTTATAGCTATCGTGAAGATCATGATAAAAGTACCTTAGCAACGTCACCTGTTGGACTATTTACACCAAAACGTAATCAGCATCTATTTATGTCAAAGTTTAACACAATTTGAAGTTTGATGAAATTCTGTGCATTAGTTCTTGAGATATGGCTATCGTGAAAATCATGAAGAAAAAAACATTGCAGCGCCACCTGTTAGGCTGTGTACACCAAAACAAAATCAGCGTCTATTTATGTCATGGTCTAATAGAATCTGAAATTTGATGGAATTCTGTGCATTAGTTCTTGAGATACAACTATGGTGAAAATCGGGAAATATGTAGTATATCATAGCCACCTGTTGGGCGATTTACATTAAAAACTAATCAGCACCTATTTATATCAAGGTCTAACTGAATATAAAGTTTTATTAAATTCCGTGCATAAGTTCTTGAGAGAGAGCGCCCACAAAATTTTTGTCATATACAGACAGACACACACACAGGCAAACAGAGAGACTCACAGACAGACATTTTCTAAAAACAGTCAAATCCTGTTCAGGACTTCTAAAACGTATAAATCAGTCGAAAACCGGAAGTCGAAAATTTTCATAAATCCAATACTTTCTTCTTGTAAAGATAGAAGAAAGTAATAAAAAAAATGAGGATATATTCTTTCTTTGAAATACAAAGGATTTGTTCTTTCTCCAACATACTGAAATATCATGTTTCGAGCTTCTTCTTTTCTTTTTTTTAACTTGTGCTCCAGTATTCATTTACTGATTATTCCAGTCATATTTGAAAGATTCTTATGAAACATGACAAGTATATATCTTTGCTTCCTTTTTGCTTTATGGGATATAATGGATGTAAAAAAAAGTATGTATCAATACATGGGATCCCATAAGTCTATTCACATTTCCAAAATTCATAAAAGGAAAATAATAATAACATATCATCGTATCGGAATACGAATTGCAACATAAGATTTGTCAAAAAGTTGAATTTGTTTGTGGCAAATAAAAAAAAAATAATTTAAAGCTACTTATAAATAACTAGAGATTTCAAATGTTGAAATAATAATAATAATAATAATAATAATAATAATAATAATAATAATTTAATAATTAGGGATGCACCAAATATTTGGTATCGATTCGGTATTCAGCCTATTCGGAAATATTACTGAATATTCGGTTAGGCCGAATATCAAACTAGTCGGTCTGCCGAATATTCGGCTTGGCCAAATATCAAACTATTCTGCCTGCCGAATATTCGGTTTGGCCGAATATCTAAATATTCGGCCAAACCGAATACTTAAAAAAACTTTGTAAATATTTTTAAAAATTCACAATTTCTACTTTTAACTGTCAATTAATACAGATATTCAAAATAATTAGAAATAGAATCATATTTCAATGAAAGAGAATGCTTTTACATTATTTATTCACTGTTTGAGAAGTGTCACTTAAGAAAATTAACCATTAATGACGACCTTCATAAGAAATGATGATGTACAAATAAATGCAAGTTCCTGAATATTGTCTAGTAAAGAATCCTGTTTCTAGTTTTTTCGCAAACATCATGTTTCTAAACAAAATGAAAAAAAAAAAAAAAACCTTTCACTGGTGTGGTGATAATAGACATCAGGACAGACAATACGTCTGTCAACTATATTTTTAACGTAGTTACTTTGAATTAATGTATATTTAATACTTGGAAATTTGCCTAAAAATTTGAAATATACTTACCTTGTTTTCTGTGAATTATGAGAAATACTGTAAATTGCCATCTATCATATCTAAACAACACTGAGCTAGATATTCCTTTATTCAGAGCGCAACTGACAGTAGTTACTTATACTGTGTCACTGGCCAAAATTCAACAACTTCCAATAATATCTTCATATTTGCTACAGGCAAAATTAATTGGATGCAAATCTCACTAAAATATTTTCATTGTTGTTAAATTTATGAACGAAAACTCAGTCTCAGCTTGTAGTGACACACCGTGTGTTTTTGATTGAATGTATTGTATTTTTGATGGAATAAGTGGATTGAGATAATGTTTCTTGCTTAAAAAATGTTTGCTTTAACCACATTACGCAGAAAGCTCATTTTAAGAGGCTACTTCACTCAGACAAAACACCCGCTCGCTAATTTTAATCCTATGGAGAAAATATTTTAAGCTATCTCGTTCGCATTTCAATATTTTTAAATGATTTTTTTTTTTGTATTGGATAGCTGAAGTCAATCTCTATGCACGCTCCTTTCTACTTTTTCTATTTTTGTTGGGTTTATTTTTATTGAGGATACTTTCACTTTCGAAACTGGTTCCGAAATTGAAAGTATCTTAATAAAATAAAACTAGTAATAAAAAATCTACAATTATGATGATTTCTTCAAACAAAAGATTTTCAATTCTAATTTTTTATCAACCATTATCATTATTTTATGCCTAGTTTAAATTTTCGATTTATAATTTTAGAAAAAAATAAAACTGTGAAAATAAATATTCTAAAAAATCTCAAATTTTACATTTGACGAATTAAAACTGACATGTTGCCATAAGTAATTAAAATGACTTCCCCAGTTTTATATCAAAACTATCTTTTTATACAAAAATATTTTCTGCAATGAAGGCGCCTCTGATAACCTCCCTTACAAATATGATGATTTCTTCAAACAAATGATTTTCAAATCTAATTTTTTATAAAACATTATCATTATTTTATGCCTGGTTTAAATTTACGAGTTATAATTTTAGAAAAATAAAATAAAAATGGGAAAATAAATATTCTAAAAAATCTCAAACCGAAAATTTTACATTTAACGAATTAAAACTGACATGTTGCCATAAGTAATTAAAATGTCTTCCCCAGTTTTATACTAAAACTATCTTTTTACACAAAAATATTTTCTGCGATGAAGGCACCTCTGATAACCTTCCTTACAATTATGATGATTTCTTCAAACAAATGATTTTCAAATCTAATTTTTTATTAAACATTATCATTATTTTATGCCTGGTTTAAATTTTCAATTTATAATTTTAGAAAAAAAAAAGTGAAAATAAATATTCTAAAAAAATCTCAAATCGAAAATTTTACATTTAACGAATTAAAACAGACAAGTTGAGATAAGTAATAAAAATTTCCTCCACTATTTTATCCCAAAACTATCTTTTTATACAAAAATATTTTCTGCGACGAAGGCGCCTCTGATAACCTCCCTTACAAATATGATGATTTCTTCAAACAAAGGATGTTCAAATATTACAAATATTAAAAATGTTTTTGAATCAGCTTTGTCAAACACGATCTTGTTTTCTACCCTCTTATGAAATGACCGTTTTCATAAAGAGAGGGGGCGGCGGGAGGAAAATGCAAGGGCGCACTGGTGCCGTTTCTCTCTCGGGGGGCGCCCTATAATTCTGAGACGCCACGTCTGGACAACTAGGAGCCACGCTCGCTCTTTCTTTCCAAAGAGACGTCGAGTCTCCGATTTTGAGTAGGGTGTTCCTAAACGGAGTCAAACAAACGACAGGGATTCAACCAAATTCCCCCTAAAATTCATCTTCCGCATCAAAAAACCTTTCACTGTGTTTAATGCCAAGTTGTTCTTATCATCCATTAAACGGTCAGGCGGCATTAAACGCTAAATTTCATGGTTATTGAAATTTCTTTAAAAATAAGTTATATTTCAGCGCATTAAGGAAAAACACATCTAAGTGAGAGCCTGAAAAATTCATATATTGGCTGGTTACTTCAGAGAAATTAAAATGTGAAACAAATATATTTATATATTTTAATAGGAAATTAAAAAAATTGAAACGACAGAAAATTTGTAGATCTAGACATTTTACTGAATGCTGTTGCTTATTAAAATGTGCGCAAAAATAAGTTATATTTCAACGACATATCGAACTGACAGTTTGGAAAATTCCTATATTATTTAGTTACTGATCAGAGAAATTAAAATATAAAACAAATTGTCTTTTTTTTAATAGAAAAAAAGTTAAAAAAAAAGTGAAACGGCAGAAAATTCATAGGTATTGACATTTTATGTTTCAACGCATTAAGAAAAAACACATCAAAGTGAAAGCCTGGATTTTCATATATTATTTAGTTACTTATTTAGAGAAAATAAAATATAAAACAAAGTCTTTTTTTATAGAAAACTTAAAAAAAATTAACCGACTGAAAATTTGTAGATTTTGACGTTGTATTAATCGCTATTGAATTCAATGCTTATTAAAATGTGTGTAGAAATAACTTAAGGTACTTGAGTATATTAGGGAAAAACACATTATAGTGAATGCTTGAAAAATTCATACATCATAATGCTAAATTTCATGGTTATTGAAATTTCTTCAAAAATAACTTATATTTCAACGCATTAAGTGAAAACACATCGAAGTCAGATCTTCAAAAATTCATACATTGTTTGTTTACTTATTCAAAGAAATTAAAATGTGAAACAAATATATTTATATTTCTCTAATAGGAAATTTAAAAAATTGAAACGTCAGAAAATTTGTAGAACTTGACTTTTTTTTAATGCTGTTGAATAGTGCTTATTAAAATATGTACAAAAATAAGTTATATTTTAACGACACATCGAAGTGAAAGTTTGAAAAATTAATATGTTATTTAGTTACTGATTCAGAAAAATTAAAATATAAAACAAATTGTCTTATTTTAATAGAAAATTAAAAGAAAATTGAAATGGCAGAAAATTTGTAGGTATTGCTATTTTATGTTTCAACGCATTAAGAAACTAGTCGTTGGGGGCCACCGTAACACTTACCCGTCATGGATATGCATAACACAAAATATGAAAATAAAACATGTGTAAACTATTTATAAAATGCATTGCAATTCGAATAAAATCGTGGTTGGATGACATCATAAACTTCAAAGGTTCTATTACTGAATGGCGTAAAATAAAAATCCTTATAACTCCAAAATTGATAATCCTATTAACTAACGGTTTACTGCGTCGGATTAAGTGTCTCATTTCCAATTAAAATATATCTTTGAATTGAAATTTGAATGAAATACAAGGTCATAAAAAATCGAAGAGTGTGGAAAATAGGATTATAAATATATCGGCAAATAATTATCCGATCGACTTCATGCTTTATGCAAAATTTATGCTTTTTTATTGTCTTATATTCACTTCTTAAAATAAAAAAAATCGAAAATTTTTATATACCTTTTATCAGAACGAATTCTTCGAGAGTCCGAAATAAATAGTTCCGGATAATCGAGGTTTGAATTCATTCATAAAAACTTTTCTACTTTATGAAAATCAGTGATAAAAATTAAAATTCGGATGGTAATTAAATTTTATTGGCGACTAGATTTTTTTACAAACTACCAGATTTTTATGATTACTGTCATTATTAATTAAAATGCTACTTCAGTTGCAATCAAATCTCTTTGAAAACAACAACATAAAAATACAAGTTGGAAATTGTACTTCAAACATGACAAATGAGGTGCGTTCGTACAAAGCTAGTTTAATAAATATTCAGATATCATTCAATAGCTGTTGCACTCCTTTACAAAAATGCATGAATAAAAAAATTATTTTATGTGCAGATTTTCATATTATAGATATTCATTTTATTTTATGAAATTAAGTTTCAACACACTTTTACAAACAATTAATTACAATTATGTTACATTAAAAATTTACTATGCGCAAATATACCATACAAGACAATGTAAAAAAAAAAAAAAAATCATAGTTATTATTTCAGTGAAACGAATTATATCGTCTGTTATTATGACATGATTAATTTCCGTAACAAAATAAGTACATTTTAAGCCTGCAACACTTTATCTTTTGTTGATATTTACTGAAAATTCCAATGGGAAACTTAAACCTAGCTTTGAAATTTTCAGAACTTGAACCCATATTTAGATTCTTTTTCCATTTAATATATATTTCTTCGGAAACATCTATCCAAAAAACAGTCAACATGCAAATTAGACTACAAATTCGGTTTTTAAATTCAGTAATACGGAAATAATAGGACTCCATCTTAAATAGGACGTAATCACCATGGCAACCTAGAATCATTACCTATCACGGGATATCATTGAATTAATTACGTATGATATTATTTAATAGAATGAAGAAAACTTTTATTAATATCATTTAAGTTTTGATTCGATTTTCATAAAATTTGAAATGAGTCGACAGAATTCTGCAATTTCAAACCATTCGGTTGGATAGTTTTTGAGCTGTTACATGAGGACAGACGGACGGACCAGACGACGACTATAGGTTCTGCGTATTTATATAATTACGAACGCACGTAATAATAGATACAATATTATTCTATTAAATGAAACCTTAAATTCAAAGTTTTCATTTGTTTTCTTCTCCAGTATCTGTTATCACTCATTTCTAACACTCAAATTTGAAAGAATTCCTGTTCTATTATTTCAGTCTAGACGCATGCATGTATTACTCCATTTTTATTCTTTTTGAACCAACTAAGAATGGGAAATTAGACGCGCCTTACATTAATGTATATGACGAGAGTAATCAGCAAATGGATACTGAAACACAGGAAAAATTAATTTCGAAGTATGGTATTTCAGTAAGTAGAATAAAAAGAAAAAAAAAATCTAATTTTTACCACTTTCCAACATAGTTGAAAAGTGTTTATTAATTCGGTTTGTCTAGCTGTCTGCCGTCTGTCTGCCTGTTTGCAGTCTGTCTGTCTATCTGTCTGCCTCTTCCTGCTCTAACTCCAGTAAATATTTTCGGATTGTCATGCAATTGATATATGTTATTCAGGTTCACTATGGCATGATTGGTATCGAAAATGTAGTGTGTAGCACTTATCGTTTTTTTACAGGGACACTCAAAAGAATTCCATTACATTATGGTCTATAAAAATCATTTGCAATTTATTTTAATGCTGCTGCACAATTTCAAACATACTGAAATTGATATATATCACACTGAGGTGAACTACAGGCTTACTATAGAATAGGGTGTGCATAGTACTTACAGGGACACTCAAAAGAATTATGTTACGTTACGGTCTATGTAGAAATATTGTTTGGGGTTTATTTTAATAATGTTTCACTATTAACATAGTATTATTAACGTAGTAGTAACATAGTAGGGTGTGCATAGTAGTTACAGGGACACTCAAAAGAATTATGTTACGTTACGGTCTATGTAGAAATATTGTTTGCGGTTTATTTTAATAATGTTTCACTATTAACGTATTGAAATTGATATCGTTTATCACTAAGGTGCATTACAAAAGGCTCACTACAGAATATTGTGTGTGTAGCAGTCATCGTTCATTTACAGGGACACACAAAACAATTCGGTACTGTATGTTAACAATAACTGCTGGAACAGCGTCTTCATTTGCTGAACGCGTTCTTAAATGTAACTCATTTTTAGTCTATTACTTGGTGTCATTAGATTCATTTTTAACGCAATTATCCAAATTGATAAAGAAATCATATAAGTTGTAATTTCAAAACTGGGCGAAAAATATCCGGGCCAGGATTCGAACATGGGATCTCTAGACTGAAGCGGCCAATGCTCTACCAACTGAGCCACCCCAGTCGAATCTGGAGGACCTAATTCACCGAGTTAACTTTATTGATCATAGCATCTGGTCTGATATCTAAATCAGCTCAACAGAAAGCGCAGGTAATGGAACTCCAGTAAATCAAAATTCATAGAAGGCCCTTTTTTTAAACACAGCACGATTTTTCGTCCGATGTATGAATAGCAATGGTCATTGGTTCGTTTTACGGTCATGTGAGGCATTCAGCAGATCAGCTTTCTGATCAAGAGTTTCTTTTAGACACAGCAGAAAACGTGTTATTTACGTTTTATTAACGTACCAAACGTCTTACAGATATTCTATTTTTCACGTTGAAGGAACTTTAAACGATGATTGTCGATTTATATTGAACTATCTTGCTATCATGTAGTGTTTTCCAAGATTTTTTTTAATGAATTTAAGCCACGCTGTACAATATTATAGGCGCAATGAGTGATAAATGAATTGTGTTTCCAAGATAATTTTTTTCAGTTAATTATTTTACATTTCAAAAATTTCATAATGTTAAAATGATTTATGCTCATTAGCGGCACTAACTAAATGGGTTTTTAATTGTGCTTTCAACGAAGTTTTCAATTACTTTTTTATACATCAAAACATTTCTTAACACGTTGACGGACAGTAGGAAATAGTGAAGTTCGAAAATTGACGTATATAAAATATATGTTTTTGTAATTTTTAGAATATTAGAAGTACAGTTTTACTCTTTCTGCTTAAATAAACTTTATTTTGATTAATTCAGCACCTTTAATTAGGTTGCACTACTCCCTTCACAACCACGTGAGGGAAAAATACAGTCAAAAGAAGTGATAAACACCAGTATATTCTTATAGAAAAATTTATCTTGATTATTCGATCAAATAATCAATTTGAATTTTTCTATAAGAATATACTGGTAATTATCATTTTTTTTACTGTATTTTTCCCTGACCACTAGCCACCCTGCACGTGCATACTGAAGCTGCAACTCGTATAACAGGTGGAAAACGAACTTCAACATAAAAATTTGTTTCCAAAACATGACACTACGCCGGTAAATGCACATTTGTGCTGCTATAGCCGTAGTGTCTAAAAACGACCGTTTCGTTTGGGGCGGCTATAGCCGTCATGCCACACTGTGAAATTCGCTTTGACGGCTATAGCCGCAACTGTCCGTCAACGTGTTAATTCCATATGTTAAAATGATTTATGATAGTACTCATTCCGGCTAGAGTTGCTGCAAAAAGTGGCGAGTGAGCGAAGCGATCCCAATGTGAATGGCGACGGAATGCACGGGGTTTGGCAAGCGTTAGCGAACAAGGGACGGAGCCCCCTAGTGTTAATACAATCTCCTATTACTCTATTTTACATATTGTTGGTTTTAACAGAGTTTTTTAAATAAATGTCCATGAATAATTCGTAACTAATTTGTCAGGATGATTTGAAGAGTAAAAGTTACACATTTTAAAACTTTTAGTAACGTGTCTTGTATGTCGCATGCGCAGAATCCACGTGTGATTGACTATATGTGTCTTGTTTTGCTCACTTTGCTTGGTACGTTGTTACTTATTACGGATGCATTCATAAAAGAGAAGTTACATAGTACAAATATACATAAGAACGAAGTATATACTTATATGTTTCTACAAAATTAGCGACAAATATCTGTATGTATAATAATCTTTGAAAATACTCTAAAGTGCATTACTTTGTACTTAACGGGGAAATTTCATTGTGAAATTCCGTCTTAATTATATAAAATTTCTGAATTTTCAAAAGAGTGTTTTACTGTAGGGTTATATGGGAATTTCCAACAATTTTTAACTGTATTTCTTTTCGTACATTTTCCTATTTTGTAAATGTTTTAAAATTAGAGAGGCATATTATAAAAACAATGAAATTGAGAATAATCTTGCTTTAATATTACGAGTTTTTAGAGTAATATTGCTATTTTTCCCATAAGTGTGGTATTTTCGCGAGTTAAGTACAGTTATTTATTTTAAAAAAAGAATTATTATTTTCTACCGTTATAATTACGATTGAAAGCTACTTAAAATCAGTATTTTAGTACATTCACATTAAATTTTACTTAAAATAAGAAAAAGCAGCCACAAATACCGAAGAAAATCTTGTTATATTCATTCTAGAAGAAATATTTTTTAACTCCTTGAAGCGGTGGTTCACTTTTTGGGCCAATTCATTTTAATCAGCAACTGCCACATTTTACATACGAATTTTGGAATGGAAATTTTCCATTTATTAAGTATACGTGAATAAAAGCTTTTACTTATTTTCAAATAACTTTGTTTATAAATTCTGCTGCCATTCAACCACTTCAGCATTTTACGAATAGAAATACTTTCAAATGGACCAAAAATATATCTTTAATAATTATTCAAACAATTTCAAAGCGTGAAAATATGATAGGAAAACAAAGCTTTCGCTCGCCACCGTTATTATTTTTCTAATATCCTTTGATTGCGAATTTTGATTGATTTCCGGAGTTTGTCCCCGGCACGCGAGAAAATCAATCGGATAAACGGTTCTTGTCATAAGTAAGGGAGCTTGTCAGGGTTTAATATGCTATTTCGGTAGATGTCGGTGGTCATTACGCAATAAATGACGCTTTGCTGAAGAGACAAGCTAAAAGAACAGAATTATAAAAGGTTTTACATGTAGTTGTGTCACTTAAAATAACGCTTGATTAAAATACAAAACCTTAAAAAATAATAAAAATAGAAAACTTGGCGAAATGCTTAAAATATGAGGTATTTACGTATTATACATGGCAGGAGATAGATCGCCAAAAATGGTTGTTAATTGCCAATCTTGTTTATCGTTATCAAGTATGTTCAATTCCATAAATTAACATTATTAAATAAAAAAAGTTGTTAAAAATGCTAAATAATATAAAATAAATAAATACATAAAATATAATAAATGTACAATAATAAATAAATAACAAAAAACTATAAACTATAGCATAAAAGATAAACTGTAAATTATAATTAAAAAAATAAACTACTATATTCATGTCAAAAAATAAGGGTTACTGTAATCAATATAATTGGTACCGTGTTTGGCGCAGTTGTATCTGACCTTTCCCGGTAAATACCAAATATGATATTTGTTTTTATGTGAATGAGACATTAGACATATTATGAACATATTTAAAACAGTTATTACTTACCCATCATACGTAATATAGGGTAAGTCTTGTAATCGTTTTGAAAATCGAAAAAAAAATTGTTGACGGATTTACACGTTTCAGATACTGGAGATTCCGAAAAACATACTTTTAGAAAAAAAAATTGCCGTCCGTCTGTCTGTGTGTGTGTCTGTGTGTCTGTGTGTCTATGTGTCTCTAAACGTTCTATCTCCCGAAAAAATTGATATAGAGACTTGAAATTTGGTATGTACTCAGTAAATAATAATGGGAAGAAGCTTATTGAATTTCAGTAACCTCGATAATCCGGAACTATTTTTTCGGACTCTCGAAATATTCGTTCTGATAAAAGGTATATATATAGTTTCGAAATTGTTTATTTTAAGGAGTGAATATATAATACAATAAAAAAACATAAATTTTGCATAAATAACGAAGTCGATCGGATAATGAGTTGCCGAGATATTTGTAATCGTATTTTGCACACTCTTCGATTTTTCATGACCCTGTATTCCATTAAAATTCCAATTCAAAGATATATTTTAATTGAAAATGAGATGCTTAATCCGACGCAGTAAGCCGTTATTTTATATGATTATCCATTTTGGAGTTATAAGGATGTTTCTTTTGCGCAATTCAGTAATAGATCATTTATAGTTTAGGACGTCATCAAGCCACGATTTTATTCGAATTGCAATGCATTTTACAAATAGTTTACAGACTCATTCCATGGTAACTTACGTTACATTTAGAACAATTTGTTTCAGTAATTTTCTTAATATAACACCAAAAAAATATTAAAAATGTAAAGTTGGTATGATTTGTTAATAAGAACTACTCAAAGCTTAATTTAGATGAAAATTACTTAAATTTAGTGCTATTTCTTGAACTTTGGCAATTATATTTATTGTGGTAACTTACGTTACTGAAAAAGGGAACAGTGTTATATTGCTATTGAAAATTGGATAACATTCTGTTCTATTGAAGATGACATGACTTAAAAAGTATATACATTCCATTCTGTAAGATTTTTGCAACGTAATTTATGAAATTTTAAAACTTTAGATCAACAACTAAATTTATTATACTTTTTTAAAAAAGTAACTTACGTTACAGTAACTTATGTTACACATTTCACTTTTACAAAAGTGTTTTTCTCTTGCATCATATTTATTACAATACACTGAATAATTAAACATAATAATGAAACTACATAAAATATAATGAAATAGTATAAAAATAATTGAAATTGTAGGTATAAGTTACATAATATAACAAAAATTTTATAAAATATAAGCTTTTTTAGTTTTCTAATTTGAAATGTCCTCTGGCATTAACCACTACTGGTGGCTTTACTTTCTTGATCAAATATAGTATACAGGGTGTCCGAAAAAGGTTCGACGGATTTGAAAGAATCATAACTCTAAAAGTAATTGAGTAATTGAAATTATTTTCTTTCCAACGTACTCGGCAATTATCCAAGATTTGTTAGATGTAGCTATTTTAAATCGTGACATTCAGACGATGCGCAAAATCGATGATCTGAAAAATGCAAATCGCACAACACATTAGAAATTTTCACTTTTTGCTTGGACTATTCATCTACATAGGGGATCCTTTCCTACTAAATCGACGATGCTGAAGAACTTTCTAATTGACTTTTTTCACATACCTCGAATAGTTTTAGACTTATATGCTTTCCATTCTAGAATCATCGAAGAAAATTGCGAATGTATGGTGCAATTTGCATTTTTCAGATCCTCGATTCTACGCATCGTCTGAATGTCATGACTTTAAAACAGCTACATCTAACAAATCTTGGATAATTGCAGAGTACTTTGGAAAGAAAATAATTGGGTTTACTCAATTACTTTTAGAGATATAATTTTTTCAAATCCGTCCAACCTTTTTCGGACACCCGATATATATTATATACACTATAAACTATACTATTATATACAAATATATTTGTAAGAACAAATACAAAGGAACAAAGAAAAGTAACCTTTTTAATTATTTATCTCAGATATTAGTAAGTAAACATGATTCATTTCTATATAGAATATGAAATGTGTATGAAAACTTACATTTCATCATATTGGTAACTTACATTACGAATTTTAACTATTGCTAATTACAGAAAAAAGGTATATATAAAAGCAAAGTATTGATTTTTGCTTAGTACATAGCTGGTAGAAAGAGAAAAAGATGCTTTAAAGATTAAATTTATCTTTTATCCTTTTTACCAGAAACAAACAATTATTTTTTGAAACTTACGTTACATGTAGCAAACCTTTAAAAATTCCTTTGAAACTGCAGTAATTTACAACTGAAATACTTGTTTAAACTGTTTTGCTATTACTTAAGTCACTATTAAGTAAAAATAACCTTGTTTATGAATCTATAAAGCATAAAAACAAAATTAAATAGCCTTCAAAATCCAACAACGTGTTTACTCCAAAATAGAACAAACTCAAGCATACTTTAGAATGTTGCCACTTCTTAAAAACTAAATTCTAAAAAAATATATATGTTGTTGCTAAAGAACTGTACTTTTTTTAACCCAAAAATATCTGAAACAGTTTTATTACTGAAACTTTTTTTTTTTCAAAATTTTCCCTATGAGCATGGAATTGCCCTACCCATGTTTTATTTTCATATTTTATATTCTGCATGATGGGTAAGTATTGCGGTGGCCCCCAACGTCTAGTTTTTCAAAACGTAATAAACTGCAAAATTTTCAAAATTTAACGTCTTAAAAATACTCAAAATGTAGTAAAACAATTTTCGAAAGCGCAATATGTCTGCATCTGCCGTCTACATTCAGATGTTAAAAACCTATTTCAATATTTAGATCAGTTAATGAGTAATAACCTAATTACAATCCTCCGTAGGTTAACATGGGATGTCGCTATCGAAGAGGAATGTTGATGTGGATCTTAAAAGTCCTCTGCCCTCACCCGAAAACACACACTCGCTAATGTTAATTCTATGGGACAGTTATTTTACAATATCTCGTTTGCATTTCAATACTTTAAAACGATTTTTTTGCATTGAATATCTGAGATTGGTCTCTACAGCGCCTCCTTTTTACTTTTTCGATTTTCTTAGCGGATTTTTTTAAGAAGTTTTTTTTTTTAACTTTCGGAACCGGTTTCGAAAGTTCCTCATAAATAAAAAAAAAAAATATGCAAACAAAATCGAAAAAGTGAAAAGAAGGAGCTGTAGGTTCTCAGATATTCAATGCAAAAAAATCGTTTAAAAATATTGAAATACTAACGAAATATTGTAAAATAACTGTTCCATAGGATTAACGTTAGCGGGCGAGTGTTTTCGCGTGAGGACGGGGGAACTTTAAGAGGACCAGAAAGGTGTGAAATAACGAAGTTTGATCGTAGATTCTGAAGCTGTTACTCTTTTATTGTTTTATTGATTATTTCTTTTGTTTGTTTGTTTGTTTTATAGAAACCAGAAAATTTTTGTTAGATTTTAAAATACAATAAAAAAAAGTTTTCATATCTACCCTATCTATATTATAAAGACAAACGTGTCCGTGCGTAACGCTGACGTCATTTTGCGAATGGCAACACTTGACGATGAAATTTCGGTTTTGCAATTTTGCTACTGCAATTTTTTTAATTTCTAAACATCGCACATTTTTAATTTTTACAACATTATATAGCGAAAAAAATCTATTTTCAAATGCAATTTGTTTGAAAACTGTATCGCAATTTATTCATTTGTTATAGCATTTAAATTACATTGCAAGTAAGATACTTTTTAAAAAATCTATCTCTGTTGCTTGCAGACGATTACAAAATATTAATCTGTTTGCACTTTAAACAATATAAAAAGTTCAGCATTTGTTTCCAGCTAATATTCAATAACGAAATTAAAACTCCATTGAACAATCAATAAAATAGTATAAATAAAACCCAAATTTAACAGACATGTAATTGAAATAAGCGCTTAAAACCGCTGAAATTATCAGAATAATAAAAAAAGAACTTCTGTAGATAGCAAAAGTTTTAGCGATTTCTTCGGCTATTGACTTCTGGCACGAGGCTAATACAAAATTGCCGCTTTTAATAAATTTCAAAATTTTATTTGAATATAAAATTCACATATCCTAATAATATTATAAATCTGATTGTGTGCAAATGTTAGGCTGAAGCCAGCGTCAAAATGGAGCCTTTAATGATCCTGTACTTTTGCATACAGATTGATTATAACCCTCATTTGAACATAGACTGGTTATTTGTTTATTTTATTCAAGTATTTTTCTTAATAATTCAAAATTTCGTTTTTTCATAGAGAGTAAATGGACATTTTTTTCGTATAATATTTTAACATGGTTAAATTTACTTTACCGTTGCTAATACTTTATCGTTGCCAAAACTAATTCAAATTCCGGAATAATAATTTTTAGTCAACAATTTAGTTTCAATTGAAAAATGTTCACGTGAAAAATACAAATGGAAATAAAAAAATTAAAGAATTAAAAAGAAGATTAAATAATATTATTAGAAATAAAACGTATTTTTTTTAGTTTTTGAAAATAATACAAGGTTTCAATATGAGTAACCATAGGAAACAGGCGAATATGACGCCATACATCAAAAATAAAGCGGATATCTTTGATTGGTGAAATAAAATGATCTTGTGTTTTTTTTTCTTCGCTTTTTTCTTTTGTATGGTAATAATTCTTTGCGTTTTACCGTCTGCGCAGGGCTAATATAACTATACCGTATTTTTTATTTAAATTTTAAAAAAGTAAAAAGAAGTTTCAAAAGAAAATGGTCAGCAAATGTCAATAATATGCTCCGCAAAATTATCCATATCGAAAATGATGTCATGGATAGCGAGAAATATTTATTTTCATTCTTAAAACTAAAAGAAATAACTCGATTACCTAAAAAAAATGACGAATGTTAATAGTTCCACTTTTGTTGATAAAAACTAAAGATTTAATATTATTTCGTTAAAGCAACATAATTTCCCCTATGCCAGTACTGAAATTAATTGCCTGGAAAAGAAAATTAACAAGAATTATGTCATTAAAAAGGGATTTCTCTGCGGGAAAAAGAGGCGTCATATTTGAAATAAAACGGGAATTTTCCAATGTGTTTTAAAATGAGTGTGAATCAATTCCTTACATTAATAATACAAGGATCAGTAAGTATAGAAAGTAGATGAGTTTCACGCCATATTTATAACGAAAAACTTAAATGTTTTTTTTATCTATACTGATTATTAAGCATGAATATCCGTTATATACAGATGAGAATTTTCTGCTAAAAATCGCATCATAATTTTAAGAAAAGGAAAATGAACACGAATCTATGTTTGTATTTCGCAACTACTCCTCACTGTAAAAAATTGCTACAGTAAAATTACTGCAGCAGAGATTCCAGGCAATGTCCATAAGAAAACCGGTTTTGTGACTAGATAAACGAGCTTTGTTATTAGATAAACGGTTTTTGCCCGTAAAAACGTGAAATTTACTGAAATGGACCGTTTACCTTGAAAAGGGGGCATTTCCCGTAAAATTACGGCAGCAATTCACGGAGAATGCCCGTGAATTTACAATTTTCAGTTACAGTGCCAGAATATCGAACGCAACGTGATTTACTTTACACCGGTTATCATTGATCCGAGGATGTTACACAAACTGTCAGAATTTAAAAAATTAAATTAGATGCCAAGATTTTTTTTCTCTTTTGTTAATTTTAACGAAGTTTCTCTAAAAACGGAAAGTAAATTACTCTATATTTGTGTATAAAAAAAGAAGAAATAAAATAGATGTGTATATTTTTTACACCATTTTCTCATTAAAACTGAAAAACAGAATTGATTTTCACTTTGAATAGATGGTGAAAACAAAATCTTGATTTCAGTAAATTATCCGAAAAATAAAAACATATTTTCACATATTCAAACTTCATGAATCAATTTATTCTGGCGAACAAAAATTGCCTGTCAACATACTGTCATTTAGAAAATAAGATTTGTTTCAGCTATACATTAAACCAAGGAAGCAGAACTGAATTTAAAGAAAAAGCATGTACTATTTCCAATTAATGTTTTTTTGAAGGATGGCTGTTAAAACGTTTCACAAAGGCGTTAAAAGTAAAATTGTTTATCAGGTAAAATTGACATTTGTTTTTACCCGATTCGTCTATTTCCACGTTTTTATTTGGCCCTCCTTTTTGCATTGGTTGCAATTTCATTTTCGCGATTATTTGGCACAAAATTTCACTTTTTCAAGACTGAGTTATGTCAAGGCCCTATAACAAAAAAATACCGTATTGTCGCCTATGAAATGCGATAAATAGTTACTTAATTTTAACGTTTTTAATTATCGGGAGTGAAATATTTTCTTAATTAATGTATTTATTCTTCTTTTAATGTTGCGTGAACGAAGTCACGGGTAACAGCTAGTTTCATATAAAAATGCTCTTTAATGTTGTTATGGGGCAATAAAAAAAATTATTAAATGTAAGAAAATCTACACTGTAAAAATATGTCCTGAAATTAACAGGTGTTATTCTGTGAATTTTCCTTTTTTTACCTGAAAAATTCCGTTTTGGGTAAAAAGTGTAACATTTCCTGGAATTAACGGAAATTTTCAATTTACTGATAGAGATATAACTGGAAATTTCCGTAGGTCTCGGGGAACGGAGCTTTTCCGGCGAGACACGTTCTGTTCCGACGCTGATTGGAGGATATATTAGTTTGTCAGTCTGTGTCCTGTGTCAAAACCCCCACAGAACAGCGGAAGAAGCAATATGGCCGATACGGTAGTCCGAAGTAACTTGCGATGATAGCCCGTGCTTTTTAGAATTTACAATTGTAATAATAAGTACAACTTTGGATGTAGACATATTTTACAGAATAAAAGTAAGTTTTATCTTTGTTTTTTATATCATTGTTTCAATAACATTATATGTATAATTTCTTTATATGTTTGCAAGATATAAATTTAGTTTTTAAACCACATGTATATTACGATACGACAATAGCTTTCAATCATTTGCCTAGAATAAGTATTTTATCTTAAATCATAAAAAAGGGATGATTTCGCATTTTATCTGATTATTATTTTACTTCAACTCACTATTTCCAACCGGACTTTGTTATTAATTTATGTGTAATATGTGTCTAAAGATAATCTTTTTTCATGCAGATTTAAAAAGGAAAAAAAGATCCCTGCTCTTTAGCTGTGCTTTATTTCGTTATATATTTTTTTTAATTCCAGTTTATCCGTTTGTATTCTAATATACTTTTTAAATCATATAATTATTTTACTTTCTAACAGTTTCTAATCATTTACTATGAGTAATATGGATGCACTGTTTTATTTATTTATTTATTTTTTACTCTTAATTTTAAAGTTGATTTTATGGGGGCAGATTATTATTATTATTTATTCTCTTTATGATTAGAGAATGCTGATAGTTGTTTGATCTTATAAGTGTTTTTTTTTCTTTTTCTCACATTTATTTTTCAATAGCACTTAGCGATATTTATAGAGTTATTGGTTGACTTGTAAAATTATTGTAGCATATTTTTTTTCTTTTTTTTATTATTAAAATAGTTTCGATATGAACAATTTGAGTACAATAAGGCCTCGTTATTAATTATTTATATTTGTTGGTTTAAATACCAGAAAGTGTTTACATCCGCGTAAGGGGGGGGGGGGGGATAATGACTACATTGAATAAACAAAAACTTTAAATAGGTAAAGAAAATTATTTAACGTATATAAATATATGTATATATATATATATATATATATATATATATATATATATATATATATATATATATATATATATATACGGCTTTTTGAACACCAGTAATTTTTTGGAGAAAATGTTGTTCTTCTAAATCGCAAAATACTTCGATTCAATAAAACAACATTTTCTGTACTAAATTACTGGTATACAAAAAACCGGAGACTTGGCAAGTCTGTATATATATATATATGATTTAAATTAGCAAGTATTTTCGAATACAAACTAACGGATAAAGGAATTAAAAGCTAAAAAACAAGTAACATTTTTCTTTTATGATATACTGAAATACATTTTCATTCTCTTTCTAGGCAAATGAGTCCAATTTTTGTCTTCAAAAAACGAGATTTTTATCTTACATATGTATAACAGAATTGATTATACATACTAATAATATTAAAACAATGATATAAATAAATAAGAGATAACACTTAGTGCCCCAAGTCTTTAAAATATGTCTCAGTATGAAATAAGAAAAAAATAAAATATATAAACAGTGAGGGGGGGAGGGGTAAAAATTGAAAAAAATATATTAATAACAAGTGCTAAAAATTTTACAGTTATACTGTTAGGAAATGAAAGCTATGGATATCTTTGAAAAACAATTATATATATTTTTTTAAATGTTGCGATTACATATTTGTTCTTTCTTCTTTCAAAATTTTTCACACAATGTATTTTTTAGTACATTCTTTTTCTGTATTTTCAGATATCAGTTTAGGAAAATTTTGGCAACTTAAAAGGACTTTTCACAAAACTTTTCAATCTCCAAACAGAACCTTTCACAAGTTTAATCATTTAAAAATAAAATCTGATCTGTCACAAAACAACTGAACTGATCGCAGAACATATTACTTATCTTTTTCATGTGTAAAGGATATACAGGAACCTGTATATAACGATAATTTCAAAATTTACAAAATTATAACTAGAATTTTCACAAATGTAAAAAAAACTCTACAATTTCATAAAAACAGGACACTGCGAGAAAAATCTGGACAGACCCCTGATTTTTATTTCTACATCATCAAATTTTAGTCAAGTTAAAGAATTTAGCTCCAGGGTTTGAATGCTATTTTAAATAATAATTATAATTGCAAATTTTAGCATACTTTATGGAAAAATTGCAATATTGTTATAATTAAGCTTCAGATTTTTTCTAAAAATATTTTTTCATATAAATATATTTAATTCTTTAATAAAGATTTTTTTTTTTCATTTCTAAATTAAATCACATTTATTGCCTTTTATAAAATTTTGTATATTAAGTATAAGTCTCCTAATAATATGCCCTAAGAAATTAACATTTTTAACTTCTTTTTCTGTGTACAATTTTTACAGAATGTCTCTTTTCTTTTTGTTGTCAAAATATTTCTAAAATATACATTTAATTTTATCTGAAGTTTTCAAATATTACTTGGTTTTGCTAGGATTTTAACACATAAAATTATAAATAAAATATATATTTCAGAAATATTTTGACCACTACAAAAGAGACATCCTTCAAGTAGAGTACAAAGAAAAAAAAAAGTTTAAAATATTTAATTCCTAAGAATAAAAAAATATATATATAACCGCCACAGATAGGTTTAACATAAGTGTGGTGAATTTGAGATCTCACTTTCCCCTTTATGGGAGAAATATCGAACAGATAATAAAAACTGAAAATATCAGTTTTGTAAAACGGAAAATAACCGTCCTGAAAACTGAAAATGTCAGTTTCTAAAACAGAACATTTCAATCCTAAAACTGAACATTTCAGTTTCTAAAACAAAACATTTCAGTTCCTAAAACGGAACTTTTCAGTTTCGAAAAAGGAACTTCTCAGTTTCGAAAACGGAACTTCTCAGTTTTGAAAACGGAAAAAAACCACGAAAGTGAATGTCTGTGAAAAAACGGAAAAGTTACGGCAACTCTGCTGCCAGTACCTTTTCCGTTTTTTCACAGGAGTTTGTTTTTACAGTGTATTAGAGTTTTCAATAAAAAAAATAATTGGTTTTCGCATATATTATCTATCCCGGGAAGCCCGGGTTGGATGCCCTAGTATACACAAAATCCTAATGAAACGAATTTATGAAACGACTGATTAAACGATTGATTAATTTAATCATCTACCCTGAGCTTTCTACTGAACCAATTTTGCTAATAATTATTTTTTTAATGAAAGCAGCTAATTTGTAGATGTGCCCGTACTAGCTATTTTGAAAAAAAAATATTCCCATTTTTATATTTTATTTTTATTTTTATTTTTAAACGTTTTTTATGGAATTTCTTCAGTGGTGGCAATCGTATTACTTCCACTGTTGCGAGGAAAAGAGAAATAATGGAGTTTATTTATGTTTATTGATGCTATTTTCTCATTATAATAGATGGAAAAATATTTTACATTTGAAGAGATGGTGCTTAAAAGACATCCATCAAAAAAAAAAAAAAAAATCTGTTTTCAAAATGATTACAAGATTTACCCTATACTACGTATGATGGGTATGTAAAAAGAATGAAGCAAAAATATCCATGTAAGAATTATAAAAGAAATCACCTTGATACCCATGGTTTATCTGGGTTTTAGAGTCAGGTTGATAAAAATAAAATTAATGAAAATTTTTAAAGGTTGCATAATTTTTTTAAAAAAAATAGAAAATTATAAATATTGATATATATTTTTTAAATTTTGAGACTGTAGTAAGTAAAAAGAAATTATTCAATTAATATTTTTAGTTAAATTCTTGCTAAATTAAATCAAGTATAATAGGTTGTGAATTAAAGCTTAAAATTATTCCGCTTCATTAGTTGAGTAGGCTGGACTGATAACACAATCTATCGCTTTATATCTATAGGAATCGCTTACCAGGGCTTAATTTCTAACCAAAAAAGTACCGGAGCCGTAATATTCTGCAGTACTAATAACCGTAGCGTGCCCTTCCCCTCCCCCCCCCTCCACCGTCACTCCAATCTCCATATTTATATTTCATACATTATATGTATATTTGCAAAATTTAAAGCAATTTTTTTTTTTAGCTAAATAAAAATTTTAAATACATCTGCATTTACTTAGTTGTCAATTATTCCACTTTTTAGTTCATCACTCCGGCCGAATGCAAATCTTTGCTTAATTTTAATGTTAATTAATCGCAGAATTCTGTGATTAAGTAAAGTAAGGATTGTGATTCGGGAATAGTGTTAACACAAAAAAATAATAGTTCGCAACTATGCATTTTTATGACAAAATGAATGAAATTTTCAAAAATTAATATTTATATGCTGAAGAATCGAACAAAGATATGAACTTCGACATCAACTTCGGTATGGGAGGAAAAGGAAAGAGTAATTTAGGCTTCGGTTTTTCGGAAGCGCTTGCACTGGGCTTCGGAGCCCAGTATTTATGGGTTCCGGTGAATTCCGACCAATATTTAAATATTTACTAAAAACAGAGAAGTACCAGAGCCGGGCTCCGGTGGGTTCCGGCGCAATTTAAGCCCTGTCGCTTACACAATATAACAATTAAAAAAAATTTCAATACTTAACTAATTTAAAAGCATCTAATTAAAAATAAAAACATATTTCTAAAGGAACTTTCAAGTTATTTACCGTCAACTCTTGACGGGTGCTATCTAGTAAAAGATTAAAATGCATTTGATTTTTTTAAAATTTAAATTCCGATTTTTATAAAAATACAAAAGCAGCAAAAAAAAAAAATCTTTTAATACTTCCAAACATTTTAATAAATCTTAAAACTAGTCGCTGGGGGCCACCGTAATACTTACCCATCATGGATATGCATAATATAAATTATTAAAATATAAAATGTGTAAACTACTTATAAAATGCATTGCAATTCGAATAAAATCGTGGCTTGATGACGTCATAAATTTTAAAGGCTCGATTACTAAATTGCTTAAAAGAACCATCCTTATAACTCCAAAAACAATAATCCTATTAACTAGCGGTTTATTGCATGAGATGAAGCGTCTCATTTCCAATAAAAATATATCTTTGAAATTTGGTTGAAATACAGGGTCATGAAAAATCGAAAAGTGTGGAAATTAGGATTACAAATATCTCGACAACTCATTATCCGATCGACTTTATGCTTTATGCAAAATTTATGTTTTTTCATTGTCTTTTATATTCACTCCTTAAAATAAACATTTTCGAAAATTTTTATATACCTTTTATCAGAACGACTATTTCGAGAGTCCGAAAAAAATAGTTCCGGATAATCGAGGTTACTGAAATTCAATAAGCTTCTTCCCATTATTACATACTAAGTACATACCAAATTTCAAGTCTCTATTTCAATTTTTTCGGAAGATAGAGCGTTTACAGACACACAGACGGACGGCAAAAATATTTTTCTAAAAATATGTTTTTCGGAATCTCCAGTGTCTGAAATGTATAAATCCGTCAAAAAAAAAAATTTCGATTTTCAAAACGATTACAAGATTTACCCTATACTACGTATAGGGAATATTCTAGCGTAGTATATAAGGGTATATAAGGGTATATAAGGGAAGTATATAATTGAACATTCAAGGGTAGTATTCTAGGATAGTAGTAGGATAGGAGTAAGTAATAATAAAGAAATTCAAATATTTTCATGCATTTTCATAATTATTTTTCTAATGTTCTCTGATTGCGTGATTTGATTGATTTCCGGAGCTTCATATTCGGGCCGGAGGTTAAAAATCAATCAGATAAACTGCTCTTGTCATAAATAAGTCAGCGTGTAAGGATTTAATATGCCATTTCGGTGGATGTCGCTGACCATTAAAAAGATAAATGATCCTTTGGGAAATAGACAAATGGGAAACGAAAAGGAGCGATGAAAACCATTGACATGTCTTTACACCTTAAGTGATGTGTGATTAAGTTGCAATACAAATACAAATCACTTTGTGGCTTTGGGGAATGTTTATTTGGTGAATAGGTAATTACAGTGGAAATTATGTGACAACTAATTCTATTCCCCACAATTAAACAAATAGTCCCCAGAATTTCAACAGTATATCATATATTCTAATTCGAGCAACTGTTGTGTGTGTGCGGTTATATATATATATATATATATATATATATACAGTGAAACCTGTAAAGTTGACCACCCTTGTAAGTTGACCACCTGTCTATGTTGACCTCTGTTGTCCGGAACCAAATTTATCCTATACAAAACTATAAGACAAACCCTTTGTAACCTGACCACCTGTCTATCTTGTATCTTGACCACTGAAATTATTCAGATTAGACTAGAACTATTATAAAGTGCCCATCAAAACCCTTTATAACTTGACCACCCAAAAAGCTAACAAATCATGAATTAAAAAAAAAGTAACTCTGCAAGTATTTTTCTATTTTTTTTTCTTTTTAACTAGAATTTCTGGAAGGGTGAAATAGTATTAACCTGGGAAATGGTTTTAGTAATGATAGGAGTAGGGAAATATAATTCAAGGCTTATCTATTCTTACATTATTGCTCTTGTGGATTTGGCTTTTCAACCCTCCCCCTCCATTCTTTGATTCTAGATTTCTTTCTTCTATTCCCCATTCTCTTATCATTCCTTCCCTTCTTTCAATAACCCCAGGTGTTAGTTGGTAAGCAGAAATATTTCCACAAGTTGCAAAAGTCTGTGGCAATTGTAACAACCCAGTTAAGAAAATTGTTTGTGATGAGTTACACTAGAACTGTGTTGTAGTACAGAAGGATTATTATTTTCATCCAGTGAACTGGGTGTTGAGGTAGTACAGGGCATTTATATTTTGTAATTGCTTTTTAACAAGGAAGATTTTGTTAACCTAAAATGGCTGCAAAAAGAAAATTAGTTGAACTTTAAAATGATAAAAAATATGAAATATTAAATTTAATTAGAAAAGGAGAAAGCCAGAGAAAATTAGCTGATAGATATGGAATTTCAAAAACTACAGTGTCTAACATATCAAAGAATGGGAAAGAAATAACTAAATTGTGGTTAGAGAACTGTAGTGGTGATAGAAAAAGAAAATTGAGAAAAACATCAAATGAAGAAATTAATCTGGCAGTTTGGGAGTTTTTTAAGCTATGTCGTTCCAAAAATATTCCAGTTTCAGGACCTATGCTACAGGCTAAAGCTAAAGATATTGCAAATGAATTGGGAATTTCTGAATTTAATGCAAGTAATGGATGGCTAGAATCCTTCAGATCAAGAAACAATATAAATTTCCGTACTCTTTGTGGTGAATCTGCTTCAGCAGATTGTAATGCTGCAGAAGACTGGAAAGCAAAATTAACTGAAATTGTGAAAGATTATCCTCCTGAAAACCAATTCAATGCAGATGAAACAGGGCTGTTTTTCCGTCAATTGCCTACAAAATCCCTTGTATCAAAAAATGAAAAATGTTTTGGAGGTAAAATGCCGAAAGAAAGACTAACTGTTTTACTTTGCTGTAGTATCACAGGGGAAAAATTGAAACCCGTTGTAATTGGAAACGCTGCTAACCCTCGTGCTTTTAAAAGAAATGGTGTTAAAGTTGAGATTCTACCTGTGACATGGAAATATAATAAAAAAGCCTGGATGAATTCATTCATTTTTGAAGAATGGCTTCGCGATATTAATTCCCAAATGAAAAAACAGGGTAGGAGGATAATTTTATTTATTGACAATGTATCCAGTCATAAAATTTCCAAATCTTTCACCAATATTGAAATAGTATTTTTGCCTCCAAATTTAACGTCACTCGTGCAACCTCTAGATCAAGGCATTATTTGTGCAGTTAAGTTGCATTATCGTAAACTAATGTTGAAGTGCCTCATTACAAAAATTGACCACTGCAATGATGTTTCAGACTTTACTAAATCAGTAAATGTTTGGGACGCAATTCGTTGGCTTAATGATTCTTGGAAAAACTTATCTTCTTCAACTATTTCCAAATAATTTTATAAAGCAGGATTTGAAAGTGTGGATGAAATATTGAACGAAGAAGAGACTGAATTTTGTTTGAAGAGTGATATTCAAGCTTTGTCAGTAAGTATTCAGCAAGAGCTGGTCGATGAAAAATCATTTCTCTCATTTGACAATGACATCATTGTGCATGAAGAAGTTGCAGAGAATGCAGAGGACATAGCTGCTAATATCTTATCAAAGATGAAAAAACCTCTAGAACTAGAAGATGATCAAGAAGAAGACAGTGAAGAGGAGATCGTTACTGAAAACACAAGGAAGACTCCTTTAACTTTTTCAGAAGCTTTAGACTGTGTACAAAATTTAATGTGCTATGCTTCTGATAAGCAGCCTGATATTTCTGAAAAGATAATGGATCTGCATGTTTGCATTGAAAAACATTGGGCTGATGTAAAGTCCAAAAACCAGCGTCAAACTACAATAACAGAGTTTTTCTAGGACAAATAGGTAATGTACTTAAATTTTAAATTTTAGAATGTGTATGTGTCTTAACATGTTAAAAAAAACAAGTGTTTTTTTTAAATGTTTTTTTTATAAATTATGTGTAATAACTAGTATAGTTTGCAGAATCACTAATTGACTGTATATTGATTGATTGTTTTTTAAATAAATAGTAGTATATTAATTGATTTTAAAATTGATACAAAACTATTAATTCATTCTTGTAGTTAATCTTTTCTTTTATAAGGTGTTAGAAATATGCATGGAAATAGGGCTATAAAAAATACAATATTATTTTATAGCCCTGTCAATAAATGAAATTTTTGTGTTAAAGAATGATATGGTATGAATATTACGTTAAAAAAAGTAAATTTATCATCATCCTTTATAAGTTGACCACCTCTCTAAGTTGACCACTGAAGTGTGGCACCGCAAGTGGTCAACTTACACAGGTTTTACTGTATATATATATATGCAAATTTTATCTTAAAAACGGCTCTAACGATTTTGACAAAATTTTGTATCCTACCGTTTTGGGGCACCAGTAAACCATTCGGCTAGGTCACATGTTCGAGAAAATTCGATTAGTGCGTCATTTTGGGTCATGGTCAAGCTAATTGTATCTAAAAAACGGATCAAACGATTTTGACTAAATTTTGTATCCGACCATCTCCGGGTACGAGAAAACTATTGGGCTGGGTAACATGTTCGAGAACTTTCGATTAGTGGGTCATTTTTGGTCACGGGTCATTGTGGGTCAAGCTATTTTTATCTTAAAAACCTCAGCCGATTTGAACTAAATTTTCTATCATACGGTTTTTGGGCACGAGAAGACAATTGGGCTAGGTCACATGCCTTAGAAAATCCAATTAGTGGATCCATTTGGTCATGCGTCATTATGGATCAAGCTATTTTATATTAAAAACGGCTCAGACTATTTACACTAAATTTTGCATCCTATGGTTTTCGGGCACGAGAAGACTGTTGGGCTAGGTCACATGCTTGAGAAAATCCAATTAGTGGGTCATTATGGTCATGGGTCATTATGGGTAAAGCTATTTTATCTTGAAAATGGCTCAGATGATTTGAAATAAATTTAGTATTTTACAGTTTTTGGGAACGAGAAGACTATTGGGCTAGATCACATGTCCCAAAATTTTCGATTAGTGGGTCATTTTGATCATCAGTCATTATGGGTCAAGCTATTTTTTTCTTAAAAACGGCTTAGACGATTTGAACTAAATTTTGTATCCTACGGTTTTTGGGCACGAGAAAATCATTTGGCTAGGTCACATGCTCGAGAAAATCAGATTAGTGGGTCATTTTTGGGTCACTGTGGGTCAAGCTAACTTTATTTAGAAAACGACTCAGATCATTTTGACTAAATGTTATATCTTACGAATTTCGGGCACGAGAAGACAATTGGGCTTGGTCGCATTTTCGTGAAAATTTGATTAGTGGATCATTTTGATCATGGGTGAACTCAAATATATTGAACTCAATATATTTGAACTATATTATTGAACTATATTATTTATTGATATTTGAACTCAAAGCTAATTTTCTTCCCTGCTCGTCATATATTCTAATTCGAGCAACTCTTGTGTGTGTGTGTGTGTGTGTGGTTATATATATATATATATATGCAAATTTTACCTTAAAAACCGCTCTAACGATTTTGACAAAATTTTGTATGTTACCGTTTTGGGGCACCAGAAAACCATTGGGCATGTTCGAGAAAATTCAATTAGTTTGTCATTTTGGGTCACCATAGGTCATGGTCAAAGTAATTGTATCTAAAAAACGGTTCACACGATTTGGACTAAATTTTGCATCCTACCATTTTCGGGCACGAGAAGACTATTCGGGTAGGTCACATGTCTCAAAAAATTCGATTAGTGGGTCAATTTTGGGTTACTGTGGGTCAAGCTAATTTTATCTAAAAAACGGCTCAGACTATTTAGACTAAATTTTGCATATGATTTTCGGGCCCGAGAAGACTGTTGGCCTAGGTCACATGTTCGAGAAAATTTCGATTAGTGGGTCATTTTGGTCATGGGTCATTATGTGTCAAACTATTTTTATCTTAAAAACGGCTCAGAGGATTTGAACTAAATTTTGTTTTCTACGGTTTTTGGACACGAGAAAATCATTGGGCTAGGTCACATGCTCGAGAAAATCCAATTAGTCGGTCACTTTTGGGTCACTGTGGGTCAAGATAATTTTATCTAAGAAACGGCTCAGACCATTTTGTCTATATTTTATATCCTACGGGTTTCGGGCAAGAGAAGACAATTGGGCTTGGTCACATGTCCGACAAAATTTGATTAGTGGGTTATTTTGGTTATGGGTCATGATATCTGAACTCAAAGGTAATTTTACCGAGCATAGCTCGGTCTTCCCTGCACGTTTTATAGATTAACTTTGGAAATACTTGTATTGTAATTCTCACACTGAAAGGGTAAAAGGATCAATTCATATACAAATTAAAAAGGCGGAATCTTTTTCGCCATTTTTTTTTTTTTTTAGTTGATGGAGAAAAATGTTAAATTACTGTTCGCCGGCATTCGCTTATATGTACTACTTTCTGACTTACATATTTTCATTAGTTGACAACCTGCCAATTTTTTGAATACCAGCAACATCTTACAAAAATTTTCGCTGTATTAAATTGCAGAAATTGTACGATTAAATAAAACAAATATCTTTACATAAAATATTGATATGTACGATTAAATAAAACAAATATCTTTACATAAAATATTGGTATGTACGATTAAATAAAACAAATATCTTTACATAAAATATTGGTATGTACGATTAAATAAAACAAATATCTTTATTACATGCTTTTCTACATACACTCACTAAATTTGTATCGTTGATGCGAAGAGTGGACCTGCTTAACAAGACGCAGTTTCCTTATCTCCGTTCCAATATTTGTTAATTTTAGCCATGCCTTATTAAATATTTAATGTATTTCTAAATTGCCAGTTAAATAAGGGGAGAATAGCATGGCATCATATAGATAAGTTGCGTTAAACACAAGCAGAAATTTTAAAGCATTCGGGGTAATCGATGACTTCTCCGTTCGCTTATACAAACTAAAATCTTTAATTTAATCCTTTTAAAATGCTCGCAAGAATTACATCAAATGACAATAAAATCTTATTTCGCTTTTCGTCAGTGACAATGACATAGTATCTCAAATGAAAAAAGAATTACTTAAAAAATATATATATATTGTTACATTTCCTGAAATATAGTTATTGCTATGACTTTCATGCTATTAATTTATATTTATATATAAAGATGTACTTTTGCTATTTCATTCTTACCTATAAAATTGTACAATAGTACTATTGAAGGTAATTGTGGGGTGCTGCATTGTTTAGTCCAAAAACTATTGTAGCATGCTAGAGAGAGTTTGGGGAGACACACTTGAAGCACGCTTTATGTTAGGTCTTGACTGAGCACTTTTACTTATGTCTTGGTACTAGATATTTGCATCTTTCTCCTGAACGTTTGTTCTCTGATGATGCTCAATTTGTTTAATTAGAATATTGTACTCAACACATTGGCTTACAAGGAGAGTGCCAAGCTTGTTAATCAGAAATTTTGATTATTTTTATATATGTTGTAGGGTAGAAGCCCCTTACTCTCAGGTTCAATGGATTTTATACAATGCTCCTTAGTTCTCGAGAAATGGGGAGGGGGGGGCGGGTCTAATGTTGTTGTTGTTGGCAAGTCAGAGAAAGTGCCACGGCACTTCCCTGAAAGAAGGGGTGCCAGAGCCTCAAGAGAGGTTGGACTTCTAGAGCTGGTCTCCTAATTTTGAACCAATTCCAGATGAGAGACCTGCACCTGGATTTGCACCCCCAGAGGTAACGCTTATACTAAACATGGAGGACATTGGAGCCACGAACAGACTTTACGTGCACCAGCTCCCATTAACGTACACGGTCCTACAGCAGTGGCAGTCGAGAGAGGTTGTCACCCTCCCAAACACTGACCTTGGTCGATGCTGCGTAGCTTTCGGCGATCTTACGGGGACCGAGCTTAACCGTCTGCGCCACTGTGGGACATGGGGGGTCTAATATTGTAACACAACTTAAATACTTACATTGTAACACAATAACTGCGTTGGTTCTAGCTCAGTTGGTATGGCGTCTGCTCGTTGTTCAGAGGGCCCGGGTTCGATGCCGGAACGCGCTGCGTTTGTTTTTCTCATTTTTTTTTAATAAATATACTTGTAATTATAATTTAATAATCTCAAAAATAAATTGTTAACATAATTAAATTTTAATTTAGCATTTTTGATTTTTAAACCATTATTAAACATTTCTCATCATTTGAAGAGCTTTTTAAAAAATTGGATCTATTATTGACTAGTAAAAAACCAAAAATCGTTACAAAATCAGCATATTAACTATCGAATTATAGAATTCTTTGTCCATCGCAATAGAAAATATTAGAATATAGAGGATATTTCAGTTGCTGGATTATTTGTTAAAAATTCCTTGTTTTGCAATAAAATTTGACAGTACTTCAACGCATTTGTGACATCACTTTTCTGATTTTCATTGAATCCCGACACTTCAGATTGATCTTGTGAACTACAGCTTGCTTCTTCCATTTTTATACGATTATGAGCTGTTATAGGATGATACGCACTTGTGCGATAAAGACTGAAAACAAAAACCACTTAACTGCATAAAACTAAAAAAATAATAATAACCAAAGTCTGTTGTGGCGCCCTCTAGTTACAATAAAATAAAACATAAATATGTTGCAATTTAATTCTTATGCTAATGTTTAATATAATTATGCTCCTTACTTTAAAAACAGAGTAGTATTATCATCGCATTAACTTCCCTTGTTAGGGCAATTTATAAATGATGTTTCTTTACAATCAGGAATTGACACAATTGTTCAGTATCGTTGCATTGATAAAGCATATATGGAAAACATTTTAAAAGTGATTTTAAAAAAAATCAAAAATGCTTAATTAAAATGTAATTTTGTTAAAAAATTTTTTATTGAGATTACAAGTATATTTATTTTTAAAAAATGAGAAAAACAAACTTAGCGCGTTCCGGCATCGAACCCGAACCCTCGGAACAACGAGCAGACGCCATAACAACTAAGCTATGACCGACACAGTTATTTCGTTACAAAGTAAGTATTTAAGTTGTAGTATAATATTAGACCCCCCATTTCTCGAGAACTAAGGAGCGTTGTATAAAATACAGTGAACCTGAGACTAAGGGGCTTCTACCCTACAACATATATAAAGATAATTAAAATCTGTGATTACCAAGCTTGGCACTCTCTTTGTTAGGCATAAAAGTAGCATATGAAAATTACAAGTTAGTGATGCTTATCGCCTAATGGAATTAATTTACGATCAGCTTTTACGCTGTTAGTTATGAAGCTGTTTTCATAAAAGTTCGACCAGGTGGTCCTTCTGTAAAGTATATTTTTAATTTGTGTCATCAATGTCCTGATGTTATAGCATCTCCGAACCAGGAGACCACTATGATGCCCATTACTGTCCTGTGTTTCTCATAATATCTTCGATGATAGATATATCATTATAGATATATCATTATAGATATATCATTATATGATAGATATGTCATATATCTATCATATTATCCTCTCCGATATATATATAAGGTTCCATAGGTAGTAGGTACACCTTCTTTTACATTTCAGTTCTGGTATTTTTGTATATTTACCGTTAACGAGTGTTGAACATAGAATGCTAATGTAACTATGGAATATTGATTTAATAATGTTATGTAATTTAATCTAATAATATAATTAATTGTAATACTATAATTGTTTTGATAATAATTTTAAGTTTATCGCAACCAACAGTTCCGAATATGTTAAGAGTTATTATAAAATTAAATCTGCAACGTTTGCATGCAAACCCAAATGGAAATTTTATATATTCAAAATTAGAAGAACCTAATGATTCTCAAGTTTGCTACGTGCTAGCTTTCTGAATTTAATGTTTGTCCTTTTACTTATTTCTTTGGTAATTTGTGTATATATATAAATAAATAGTTCTGTTGTTAATTTTAATTATCTGTCTAATATATTCAAAAAGGAAATAATTCCTTTTTGTAGCAAACTCTTCAATTGTTTAGCTGTTTTTATTTATTTTTTATTTATTTTTTAGTTTAAACTACCCACTCCACTGCATAAATCCCAATTATTGTTTTAAGTAAATTATTTTTGTTTGGTAAATTATATTTTATGTCCTCTTTTCAAGTGCACTGCCCGCAAGTGTACGTCACACAAGTTGGATGATTTTTTCTCCTGCAAGCTATACTATTAAAAATTTTAACTGTAAGTACATCAAAGTACTGTAATTTGATTCATTTATATATCTATTTCTGTACTTATTTGTTCTCTGCATAGTTATATTACAGCTGATAATTTAAGCTATTTTTTGTTTTATTTCTAAGTCATATCACATTTCTGATAAAAATTCCATCTGTTCCCTTTTTAAAAAAATACTTTTTGCTTTGATTTGCAATATTATCTCATTTACCTATCATGAAAAAGTGCCTATTAGTAAGCTTAGTTTCTGTTTTTCAATTCACCGTCTGCAAACGGCAATCGATATGCTGCTTTCATTTAAAAGTTTTTTGAGATATTGATACTTTAATCCCATAATGAAACAACAAAAAAATGTTTCGAGTTAAAAACGTTAATAACTTGTATACTGAGAACGGTTTAATTTCCACAAAAAACAACTCAAAACTAATTAAAATATTTTTACAAAGTTATGTTTTATCACGCAACTGTAGAAACAAATGACTTCGTTTAATTTTATTTACATAAGTAATTGCTTTTTTGTACATGAAAGTAGAGGTTATTATTTTAGTTTATTCTTAGAAAAATAAAAATACTATTTATATTTTGAGTTCTATAAAAATTCGTTATGTGGTAGAATTTCATTTGTTTAAAAATTTTAATTTTTCAATATTTTTGCTTTCAAAAAGGTATCAATATTAGTTTCAATTATCTACGTCATTTCAATTAATTCTGAAAATAGTTTTATATTTTTCAAATAAAAATTGAAAAATAATTACTATGGTTCTAATGTTTTAATAAAACATACTTCCGTAACCGATATAAAGTTGTAATCAAACATATTTGCGAAAGATGTTTCAATAATTATTCTTTTAGTTTTTGAATAGAAATCATATCGGCTTTATAAATCTGTGGTTTATTAGAATAAGTTTTTAGAGAAGTTTACATTTGAATAATGTATGTCCAGTTTTTATGCTGTAAAATATATCAATTTTTTTTCCTGAAATAACAAAACAATTTACAATACTTTCACGTAACCTTATGAAACTTCAGAATTACTAACGATTCGAGACTCTTTCTCCTTAAATCAGCAACCAGAGAAAACAATAGATTTCTGAGATCGGCAGAAATGTTGCAAAGTAACTTGTATAGTGAATTTTCAAAAGGATTTTCTCAATGTAACTACACTCTAAAAACTACATTTTCAAAACTGAGCAAAAAATACTCAAATCTGAGTATGTCGCATAGTCAAAATGGCTCCGAATCGAAATTACTCAAATTTGAAACATGTATATACTTATTTCTGAAAATAATACACACACTCAAGAATAAAACACCATGTCCTCATTTTTGAGTATGTCCATGTTTCAAAAATGAGTATGAACTGACTTCTATGTGCACAATTTTGAGTATGTCCATGTTTCAATAAAACGTTCGAATAAAAAGTAATTTTGTTTGAAACTGAGTATTTCTGGTATTTCAGAATTGAAATCATTGGGTCGTCACATTTGAAACAAAAAGTTTCACAACAAAATGAAAACATCGATTTACTCAGATTTGAAAGTGTCATTTTTCGCAGTGTAGGGGAACGCATGCATGGCCTGCACAAAATTGAAATGAACTAGTTAATTTCCAAACATTCATTTGATGAAGCAGACAGACATTGGTGTCTCCTAATTTGAAAATTATCTTTAAGATTATTTGAGTAGTCGAAGACCACTTTTAAAATCTTGAGAGTTGAGACCGCTCACCAAGCTCCTAACTGCCCAGCTGATCGCCGAGCTCAGCCATACTCAACCTGCGGCCCGAGACCCATAATCATTAATTCATATTAAAAAAGTAATTGATGTGTACAAAGGGTATTTAAGACCTTCACTGCTGATTTATATATTTTCATGGGACGACAAAATGTCCTCTGTTTATTGCCAATCAATTTAAAATTATGTTAAAATGTCTTAAATGACATTTGCTGAGTCAGAAGTTCTTTTTACATGTAGCGCTATTTGTACTACAGTGGTTTATATATTTCTTAATCTTCAACACTAATTAAACTTTATTCCAAATTAATTAAATTTGTACTATATATTTCTACATTTAAAAAATTAATGAAAAGGTTTTTGTATTGAGCAAAATCCTGATTTATTAAAGAAAATCTTATTTTTTTCTTTAGAATTGAAAATTCAGCATTATTATTTCTAACGTTTTATACATACTATATAGCTAATACTCTTTACTGGGGTTGAAAGTTTGTCGCGAGAAACAAAATGACACCAAAAAACAATCTTCGCAGTAAATTTCTACAACATTTGCAACAGAAATCTACGACGAAGTATATTGTTTGGAAATGGTTTTCTTAAAATTTTTGGTAATATTTCTTCCGCGACCAAAGTTCAAATCTACTAATAATATTACTAGTAATTAAATTGTGTTATAATGCTTTTTATACAGCTTTTGTTACCTATTTTAATTACACCTTTTTTTATACTAGTGTATAAGTGTGTTGCGGCCCACGTAACACCGCAAACATACGTTTGCGGCCCTCGCAAAATAAAGTTGAGTATGGCTGCTAGCTGAACGGGTTTTGATGCCTGGCATGGCATAACCGTCGCATATTTGTAATTTCATGAGACAAGCACCATGGCCTTCGTGACTGTAGTGCTATTTAGGGGGTTACGTTAGTCTACTGCGTTTTCGTTAAAATTTAACTTTGTTGATTTTCAACTGTTGGTTGGGAACTGCATATGCTTGTTGAACTTAAATTATATGTTTTGGAGGTCGAATGGGAGTGCGAACCTAGCTTGTGAAATGATTGAATGAGGAGGTATACAAACATGGAGGTTGTAGCTAATGGAACAGTTACACCTAAGGACATTTTGGGCCGAAATGCAAGGCAGACTTTGTCGTTACAAAGGGAGATATGTTAACATGTCGCTTGTTAACATGCGCGTGTTAACATGTCGGAGACATGTTGCTTTTAATCATAAGAATTCATAAGCATGTTCTTTAAATTTTAAAAAGAATTCGTCAGGTATTTCTCTATATATTTAATAAAGCGTAAATCGAAAGTGTCCGGTGATTTTTGGCTAATAGTGTAATTCCAAAATATGTAAAACAATTCTATTGCAAACTAAAAAAAAAATAAAATAAAAAATTTATCACGGAAAATGTATGTTTCTGGGTGATTATTCAATTTATAAGATTTTTGCAAGGAATTATTTAACATAATTAGCTAATTAATTTTAAAATATTTTTCTTTTCGAAATAGATTTTTGAAAAATATTAATTGTAACCGATATTTTTTCTAACTGAAATCGATATCGAAAAGCTTCAAATATAATAATCTAAAATATCACCTTATTCTGCCAAGTAGTTTTTGAGGCTTTCTTAAGGGGACAGTGGATTTTCAAAATCCCAAAATTCGACTAAAAAGTTGATTTATTTATTTATTTGGAAAATTGTGAAACGGATGTCAAATGTATCTCATGCAAAAAGAATTTCTCAATTCTGACGTTTCTTCGCAGAGATATAACCTTTTATATTTCTAAAAATTCTCTCTATATATATTTACTAGCAAGCTACGCCCGCTACGCTGGTCAATTTCTTATAACGAACTTTTAATCCAACAAAATATTGACATTTCATAATTCACTTTTATATTTTAACAGAATAATAAGGCTACTATAATTTGTGACTCGTGCTATAGCCAATATACACGCCAGGACACGTCGCCATTATCATTATCTTTTTACGCATGAAGGTTTGGCTATGGTACTCCATTGTGAAATTTGGTAATTTTTCAAACTCAATATTTGAAAAATGGCATAATCATTAGATTTGAAATTTATATCAAGAAAAATACAATTTTTTACCTTTCAAACGCAGTTTGTCTAACAATTTTCTGACAAATACTTTTCGAGCTACTATTTTTTTTTCATTAACTTCAAATGTTTCATTTTCCGAGATTAATCTGTGGCAACAATTAGCGAAAAACCCAGTCGTCAGAAACGCATAGTTTTTATTATTATTATTATTAAAGAGGCTGTTGGAGCAGGGATTGTCACCACTAATTTGCCACCATCACTTTTGAAATCGGTTCGGTAGTTCTATTGATTCCAGAGAAATTGTAATTTAGAATGTTTTTACACCGCTTTTCGCTCATCTCACCCTTTTAAATTTCGAATTTTTTTTATTTTGTTTTTAGAGAGCATTTACATCTTATAAGTAACTACAATGCCAAATTTCATATTTCTAGCTCCTTCAGTATAAAAAAATCGCAATTTTAGAACGTTTTTCGCTCTTGCACCCCCCCTTGGGGTTAGTGACACCGAAATAAAATATAGCCTATGTTGAAGCAGGGGTTGTCACCTTCAATTTGCCACCATCACTTTTGAAATCGGTTCGGTAGTTCCAGAGATTCCTTAGAAATTGTAATTTAGAATGTTTTTAGAACGCTTTGCGCTCATTTCACCCTTTTAAATTTCGAATTTTTTTTATTTTGTTCTTAGAGAGCATTTACATGTTATAAGTAACTACAACGCCAAATTTCAAATTTCTAGCTCCTTCAGTATAAAAAAGATCTCAATTTTAGAACGTTTTTTGCTCCTGCACCCCCCTGGAGTTAGTGACACCGACATAAAATATAGCCTATGTTGGAGCAGGGGTTGTCACCATCAATTTGCCACCATCACTTTTGGAATCGGTTCGGTAGTTCTAGAGATTCCATAGAAATTGCAATTTAAAATGTTTTTAGAACGCTTTTCACTCATTTCACCCTTTTAAATTTCGAATTTTTTTTTAAATTTTGTTCTTAGAGAGCATTTACATCTTATAAGTAACTACAACGCCAAATTTCAAATCGGTTCGGTAGTTCTAGAGATTCCATAGAAATTGTAATTTAGAATGTTTTTAGAACGCTTTTTGCTCATTTCACCCTTTTAAATTTCGAATTTTTTTTTATTTTGTTCTTAGAGAGCATTTACATCTTATAAGTAACTACAACGCCAAATTTCAAATTGGTTCGGTAGTTCTAGAGATTCCATAGAAATTGTAATTTAGAATGTTTTTAGAACGCTTTTTGCTCATTTCACCCTTTTAAATTTCAAATTTTTTTTTATTTTGTTCTTAGAGAGCATTTACATCTTATAAGTAACTACAACGCCAAATTTCAAATTGGTTCGGTAGTTCTAGAGATTCCATAGAAATTGTAATTTAGAATGTTTTTAGAACGCTTTTCGCTCATTTCACCCTTTTAAATTTCGATTTTTTTTTTGTTCTTAGAGAGCATTTACATCTTTATAAGTAACTACAACGCCAAATTTCAAATCGGTTCGGTAGTTCTAGAGATTCCATAGAAATTGTAATTTAGAATGTTTTTAGAACGCTTTTCGCTCATTTCACCCTTTTAAATTTCGAATTTTTTTTTAATTTTGTTCTTAGAGAGCATTTACATCTTATAAGTAACTACAACGCCAAATTTCAAATCGGTTCGGTAGTTCTAGAGATTCCATAGAAATTGCAATTTAGAATGTTTTTAGAACGCTTTTCGCTCATTTCACCCTTTTAAATTTCGAATTTTTAGGTAGATTTCATAAGAAATACTACCTATTACATTCTCACCTAAGTTGGAAATTTTTAAAAATTTTTGCAGATCTACGCCGATCATGACTCCCAGAACCCAAAACCACCCCCAGTTCAAAACTTTATCTATCTATCTATCTATCTATCTATGTCACTTTTTTCTGACCACGATAACTGGAAAAATTCTGCATTAATCTTTTACAAACTGATACATAAAATCAAAGGGCATAAAATCTCGGTCAAGTTCGTTAATGGGCAAAATCGAACCAAGGGGGGGAGGGTGGGGGGGCTTTTTGTGAAAACAGAAAAAACCCATAATTTCTTAATTATTATACGTATCGAATCCATTTAAAGTTATTAATACTTCTAGGAGAAGGGCCGAAAATTTATGTATGACAGATTTTTGATATAATAAAAAATGGCTCCAAGGGGGTGAAAATGGGGGTTTTAGAAGAAAAAAAATCATAGCTTCGTCAATTCACAAGATATCAAATCCGCGTAAATTTATTATTAATCCTCTTAATATTATCTAAAACTTTTATATTGACAAGTTTTTTATAGGACCAAGCGTTATAGCAAAAAAAAAAATTAAAAACAAAAAAAAAACCCTGCCGGCTCCGCCTGCAAACAAGTTATTTTTCGAAGTAGGCGGTTCCAACTCCCGCATCTTTTCGAAACTGATACATAAAATCAAGGGGCATAAAATCTCGGTCAAGTTCGTTAATGGGCAAAATCGAACCAAGGGGGGGGGGATGGGGGGGGGGCTTTTTGTGAAAACAGAAAAAAAACATAATTTCTTAATTATGATACGTATCGAATCCATTACTTGTAGGAGAAGGGCCGAAAATTTATGTATGACAGATTTTTGATATAATTAAAAATTGCCTTAAGCGGGGGAAGGGGGGGTTTAGAAGAAAAAAATTCATAACTTCATCAATTCCCAAGATTTCAAATCCGCTTAAATTTATTATAAATCCCCTTAATATTATCTAAAACTTTTATATTGACAAGTTTTTTATAGGACCAACCGTTATGGCAAAAAAAAAAAAAAAAAAAAAAAAAAAAAAAAAAAAAATCCCAGCCGGCTATGCCTGCAAACAAGTTATTTTTCGAAGTAAGCGGTTCCAACTCCCGCATCTGTTCGAAACTGATACATAAAATCAAGAGGCATAAAATCTCGGTCAAGTTCGTTAATGGACAAAATCGAACCAGGGGGGGGGGGGGGATGGGGGGGCATTTTTGTGAAAACAGAAAAAAAAACATAATTTCTTAATTATGATACGTATCGAATCCGTTTGAAGTTATTATTACTTCTAGGAGAAGGGCCGAAAATTTATGTATGACAGATTTTTGATATAATTAAAAATTGCCTTAAGAGGGGTGGGGGAGGGGGGGGGTTAGAAGAAAAAAATGCATAACTTCGTCAATTCCCAAGATTTCAAATCCGCTTAAATTTATTATAAATCCTCTTAATATTATCTAAAACTTTTATATTGACAAGTTTTTTATAGGACCAACCGTTATACCAAAAAAAAAAAATTAAAAACAAAAAAATCCCTGCCGGATCCGCCTGCAAACAAGTTATGTTTCGAAGTAGGCGGTTCAAACTGCCGCATCATCGTAAAAAAGGTCATTTCTTCCGCAATTCCCGACAAACAGGCGCCCCACGGTCTGCGTCTTCGAAATCTACCTGTGCCTGTAGGCCGAGCCGTCAGGGATTTTTTTTTATTTTGTTCTTAGAGAGCATTTACATCTTATAAGTAACTACAACGCCAAATTCCAAATTTCTGGCTGCTTCAGTATAGAAAAGATCGCAATTTTAGAACGTTTTTCGCTCCTGCACCCCCTGGGGGTAGTGGCACCGACATAAAATATAGCCTATGTTCGAGCAGGGGTTGTCACCATCAATTTGCCACCATCACTTTTGAAATCGGTTCGGTAGTTCCAGAGATTCCATAGAAATTGTAATTTAGAATGTTTTTAGAACGCTTTTCGCTCATTTCACCCTTTTAAATTTCGATTTTTTTTATTTTGTTCTTAGAGAGCATTTACATCTTATAAGTAACTACAACGCCAAATTTCAAATCGGTTCGGTAGTTCTAGAGATTCCATAGAAATTGCAATTTAGAATGTTTTTAGAACGCTTTTCGCTCATTTCACCCTTTTAAATTTCGATTTTTTTTATTTTGTTCTTAGAGAGCATTTACATCTTATAAGTAACTACAACGCCAAATTTCAAATCGGTTCGGTAGTTCTAAGGATTCCATAGAAATTGTAATTTAGAATGTTTTTAGAACGCTTTTCGCTCATTTCACCCTTTTAAATTTCGATTTTTTTTTATTTTGTTCTTAGAGAGCATTTACATCTTATAAGTAACTACAACGCCAAATTTCAAATTTCTGGCTGCTTCAGTATAGAAAAGATCGCAATTTTAGAACGTTTTTCGCTCCTGCACCCCCTGGGGTAGTGGCACCGACATAAAATATAGCCTATGTTGGAGCAGGGGTTGTCACCATCAATTTGCCACCATCACTTTTGAAATCGGTTCGGTAGTTTCAGAGATTACCCCCTACAAACAAACAAACAAACAAACAAACAAAAAAACAATCTTTACTCCTTTATAATATTAGTAACAGGATTTTTTTTTTTTTTTTACTAAATATGCTGTTTTCTCAAAATAGAAAATTTCGCACATTTCTATAGCTTTTGAAATGCTTCATGCGCATTACTAATTATCATATTGTTTTGAAATTTGTTTTGTATATCCTCTGTAGAATAATAAATAAATGTTAGCATAAAAAGTTGCATTTCAGGGGCATTTTATTGTTGAAATTTATGTGCATATGGAAATTGGCTTATACATTCAGCGAATGTTTACTGTCATTGTAATATACAAATGTATCTCATAAATAAATATTGTCATATTTTATGCTAAAATTGAATAATTTAAAAACTTCTTATTATTTTAACAACAAATTTTGAATATAACTGCTTGAGTTGGCCATTATCAAGTCTGCCAATTTTCAAATGAATCCATTGAAAATTGAAGGATTTAGTTTTTAATGTCTACTTTCCCGTTAAAAAATACCCACATTGAAACCTGTGTTGCAACTATTACAAATGAATTTAACATTAGGAGTTTCAAACTTTAAACCTGTATAATTCCTAAACCATTTAGGAGAATGAATTTCCGTTTGGTATCCGAAATTAAAATTTAACGAAAAAGCCAAATATGCTGTCAAAATTAGATATTAGGATTGAAGTTTCCATAATTTGCACTTTCAAAGTAAATTTTGTCAAAAAACGTAAAAAATGCAGACAGCAAGTTGCCGGAACACCCCAGTGATTGGAAGAGATTTTTCTGTTATTTGAAGAAATTTCTGTCTTGTGACTGGGGAATTTCAGGAAAATTTGACCTACGTTTCTTGAATTTTCCGTGTTTTGAAGGAAAAAACCCCGCAAAAATTCCGTTTCTAATACGGAAAAGTAACACGCGGCACAGTTGCCGGTACACTCCTGTGGTTTGAAGAAATTGCATACTTACATTGGAGAGTTTCCGGTATATTTTATGTTACATTGGTGAGTTTTCCGTATTTTGGGGGGAAGCGAAGCAAATCAAAGCGGAAATTTTCGTGTTTTAACAAAAAAAGGCAACGGTAAAAATTGTTCAATTCTCGGATATTTTTGAGAGTGTGGTACAATTTCCTTATGAAGACGACCCCTAAGTTTATGTTTATCACATGAATTAAAAGAATACATAATTGATATGAACATAACAAAGGATGTGAAATTTGACTTGCATTGCAGCGTACAACCAACAGAGGGATAAATATACAGACCTGGAATTGAACCCGTACCCTTGATGTAACGAACCAATGCTCTACCATTTGAGCTACCAGGAGGGGCATTTCTCACTCCTATATGTTGGCAAGGCAACAATGTTGCAGCACAGGATGAAAAATCCAGCGTATTTCAGCTCAGCTAAAAATTTTATTAGGAATACATAATTTTTGTGATCGAAGTAATAGTTCCGATTTTTTCTGAGACAATTTGGTAATTAAAATCTATAAGGTGTTCTTTATTTTTATTATTTTTTTCTTTTTGCCGACTATAATATCTAAAAATAGTAATCTATGAAAAAAAGAACAACTATGCTGTGAATTATTTTATTATTATTATTATTATTATTATTATTTTAACGAATATAAAATTTTTAAAAAATCCTACATTCTATTATGTGTAGATTCTATTACGTATTAGATTTATATTCTGAGTCATGAAAAAAAATTATGTAACTATTCATATGTCATTAATCACTTTAAAAGCTCCTCACTAACAAAAACTAATTTTGATTTAAACGCAACAAAAGATTCAATACAATAATAAGTGAGCAGTGTTATTATTTCATTCACAAAAGTATCTCTTGCTATTTTGTTTACGGCATTATGGATAGTATACGTCATATAAAATACGATTATTCTTTAATAGACTTCTAAAGCTTAAGTTTATCTCCAGACTAGCGAGATTATTATCTTGTTAAAAATTTAATTTAATTTTCATGAAGTAGCCAGAAGAATGGATGATTGTAATTATCTATTTAGTAGTAAATTAAAATACTTTGCTGTTCAAATTCCAATATTTTTTAACATTGTTGCTTAAGAGCTCTTTCAAAAAAATTATTTTAAAAAAAAAAGACATTTTTATTATGTTGTATGCGATGTATTTTTGTACTTTAAAATTGCTGTAATTGAAACTTAATAAGGTTATTCAGCTGAACTTTTTTTTTCACATTCTCCTGTTTGTAACAAAGATGTTACAAAAATAGAAGTAGTATAAAAACTTCGTTTATTTATTTATTTATTTTTAATACATAGGTATATATATATATATATATGTGTGTGTGTGTGTGTGTGTGTGCGTGTGTGTACGTAAAATAAGTGTTTCAAAGATTAAAAAAAAAGAACCAGATTAATTTAGAAATTATTAAATCTAGTCGAAATTTACAAAAATGTGCTTTTTAAGTAAGCACTTCGAAATACATAAATTATCTTAAACCTCGCCGGGCGCAGTGTGCTTGACAGGTGAAAATTGTTTAGTGTTTTACTTGTTTTGAGGTTAATAAATGAGTTTTTTTTATACGATTTCGTATAGCTTATTTTATTACTTCCAAAAATGAAGGTTAGTAATCACTTTATGAGCGTTAGAATTCAGTTAATTATGGGCTGATGACTATTTTGAACAAGAACGAAAAATCATGCATTTGGCATAGATTATGAAACACTTTCCAACACTAACAGAATACTATTAAGAAATTTATTTTTTCTTACTATTAAATAAGATATCTAAATACGCAATTTAAAAAATACATAACTCAGTAAAAATTTATTTTCAACAATTGCTGCCCATATTCAAAATTTTTCGTACAGCCCTGTATATGATCTGCAGATATTGTGAACAACACGTATCGTGCTGTCCTCTAAAAAAAAAACCAAACTGAAATGTTTCCTGGAAAAAAAAAAAAAAACACCCTAATGCTAAACCAAATATTTTACTAAAATCAATTTTTTTGCTTTGTTCTGTTTTTATGCACCATTCAGAACAATAAAAATAGTTTAAAATATTTAAGGAGTGCTTATTTAGTTTTAAAATAATTTAAATTAACAATTGCAGAATTCTGGCAAAACACGAGCTTCATTTTTAGAAATTTTCTTTTTATAATATAATTTTAGAATGATCTATATATATATATATATATATATATATATATATATATATATATATATATATATATATATATATTAATGTTAAACCATTAATATGTAATAAAATGCTTCATTTTCAGCTGATTATATCAGGTGTGGGTTGTTTTTAGGTAACATGGGACATTTTTTGGAAAAGTGGGGGTTTTCTTTTATCAAATTCTCGCATAATTGACTGTCATTTTCCTTCTATATTAAAGAAAAAGTAATCTGGAACTGAGCCAAAAACGATTTAGAAATGGACCAATCGAATTCTGCGTAGATATTCCGGGTTATTCTCATCGCTTTTTTACTAGGGACTTTTTTGAGGAGCTATTACTTTTTTTCTAGCCATCCTACGGATTCGAAAATCATACCACCAGACGCGAAATATAACAAGCTTTCAGAAATTAAAAAAAATATGACGGTCAGACAATAAAAACTCAAAAAATCCTTAAAAATCGCGTAAAAAATCTTTTATTGAAAAAGTCATTTTTTTATATTGTTGCCAATTTCTAAATAAGCGCAAATGATTATGTTTTATCTCAAATAAAAAATGTATTTGCGCGAGACTATTAAAAATAATAATGAAAGTTTGAAATAATAATTAAATGATCACGTGTTGAAAGCAGGAAATAAAGAAAATTACGTCCTAAAAATTGTGTTTACACATGAACATTAAAAATAAAAAAGATGGATTAAATGAAAAAGCATTATAACCAGTTAAATGAAAAAGCATTATAACCTGATTACAGAAGATAGTCGCCGTTCGTGATATCATCATCATCATCTTTTTAAAACAGGATACATTACCAGGTTTTAAGAGGCTGTGAAATCAGAACGGGGGTTGGTGAGCGTAGCGAGCAGGGGGCAGAGCCCCCTAGTGTAATAAAGTGATAAAATTAAAAATGCTCAACATTAAAATTTTAGTCAGAATAAGCTGTAATTATTTAGCCATGTTCAATTTTTATAAATTCTTTATCATATATTCTAATACGAGCAAATCTTGTGGGTGGTTATATATATATATATATATATATATATATATATATGCAAAAATTATCTTAAAAACGGCTCTAACGATTTTGACGAAATTTCGTATCCTGCCGTTTTGGGGCACCAGAAAACTATTGGGCTAGGTCACATGCTCGAGAAAATTCGATTAGTGGGTCATTTTGGGTCATTTTGGGTCATGGTCTAGCTAATTGTATCTAAAAAACGGTTCAAACGATTTTGACGAAATTTTGTATCCGACCATTTTCGGGCATGAGAAATCAATTGGACTGGGTCACATGTTCGAGAACTTTCGATTAGTGGGTCATTTTTGGGTCAACGCGGGTCAAATTAATTTTATCTAAAAAACGGCTCTAACGATTTTGATTAAATTTTGTGTCCTACGAGTTTCGAGCACGATAAAAGCATTGGGTTAGGTCACATGTTCGAGAAAATTCAATTAGTGGGTCATTTTGGTCATGGGTCATGATATTTGAACTCAAATTTAATTTTGACCGAGCATAGCTCGGTCTTCCCTGCTCGTTAGACTTTATACAGAGAAAATTTCAAAAAAATGTTTTTTTTTTTTTTTTTTTTTTTTTTTAGAGGACAGCACAATAATATATTAAAAATTACATAAAATTGTACATTATAGCGGTAAGAGCACTTCTATAAATTACCGATCATAGTCAGTCCTTAAACTGGATTCTCTTGTGCGTCTCTGTACATGAACGATAAATCCTACACACTCCATAATCTACAAAACATAAGTTATATTGAATCTTAGTGATCCTTTTAAATTACATTATGTTTCAAAAGTTTCAAAACATGTTCAAAATGATTAGATGCATACTAGTTGCATTTTGTTGGTATTAGAGAGCAGATATCTTTGGCCGGCGTTGCTGGATGGCGGTTTCTTAGAAATTTGAATAATGTTGCTATATATTTATAGAGTTGAGGGCTTACTCTGACGCTTTTTTAGGTAGATTTCGTAAGAAATATTAGGTATATTTCGTAAGAAATACTACCTATTACATTCTCCCCTAAGTTGGAATTTTCGAAAATTTTTTGCAGATCTACGCCGATCATGACTCCCAGAACCCAAAACTACCCTCAGTTCAAAACTTTATCTATCTATCTATTTATGTCACTTTTTTATGGACACGATAACTCGAATAATTCTTCACAAATCTCTTCTAAACTGATACATAATATCAAGGGGCATAAAATCTCGGTCAAGTTCGTTAATGGGCAAAATCGAACCAAGGGTGGGAGGGGAATGGGGAGGCTTTTTTTTTTTGAAAACAGAAAAAAACCCATAACTTCTTCATTATGATACGTATCGAATCCATTTAAAGTTATTTATAATTCTAGGTAAAGGGCCGAAAATTTATGTATGACAGATTTTTTGATATCATTAAAAATGGCCACAAGGGGAGGGGAAGAAATGGGGTTTTAGAAGAAAAAAATTCTTAACTTCGTCAATTCACAAGATATCAAATCCGCTTAAATTTATTATAAATCCTCTTACTACTATCTAAAACTTTTATATTGACATGTTTTTTATAGCAAAAAAACCCTTATAGCAAAAAAAAAAAAAAATAAAAAAATAAATAAATAAATAAATAAATAAATAAATCCCTGCCGACTCCGCCTACGAACAAGTTAGATTTCGAAGTGGGCGGTTCCTTATGGAATCCAACTGCGACATCATGGCAATAAGGTCATTTCCTACAAACTATTCCGCTATTCCCTACAAACAGGCGCCCCACGGTCTGCGTCTTCGAAATCTACCTGTGCATGTAGCCCGAGCCGTCAGGGATTTTTTTTTTTTTTTTTTTTTTTTTTTAGAGGCGGGAGATTATGTTTTTCTACTTATTTTATTTTATATTTTTATTTTTTACTTTGTCATTACTGTGTTATTAGAAAATGAGAACTGGGAAAAAATATTTCTGCGATCTTATTTTACAGAAAAAAAAAAGTAAGAAAGAAAGAAAATAGCATCGTATAAATGGTGCGGTACACTCTAAATAAGAAAGAGTGACTATTCACTCCGGAGGAGTGGATATTCACTCTATCGCAGAGTCAAAATTTGCCCAACCTCTTTAGAGTGACTATTCACTCTAGGCAAAAGTGAAATTGTTCACTCTCTGAAAGAGTGAATACTCACTCCCAAGAAGTGAATATTCACTCTAAACAGTGGTGGATACTCACTCTTTCAGAAGAGTGACTATCCACTCTTGCAAAAAGAGTGGGTTTTTTCACCCTGATAGGAGTGAATAGTCACTCTTTCTTAGGAGTGGCTATCCACTCTTTCATAGAAGTGACTATTCACTCTTGCAAAAGGAGTGGGTTTCTCACTCCTGACAGGAGTGAATAGCCACTCTTTCATAGGAGTGAATGTTCACTTTTTATGGAGTGAATTATTTTTTTTATGTTTCTTTTATGGGCATTTTAAAAGACTCATATATTTTAGAGCATGCAATGAAAATAGACACAAGCATGGTAAAGATTGGAATAAAATAATTTATTAGCAATATTTATTTAATTCATAGTTTGTAACAGTAATTGAACTCTGAAGGAAAAATTCAATTAGAGTTACATAATGAATTAAATTAGATTACTGACAGAAATAAACTAAAATATTTTACTCCAAGCTTATCACAATCGTGTTTGCTTTTATTGCATGACTTATAAAGATATGATAGTTTTAAAATGCCTATAAGGCCAAGTAATTAACAAAATCTTAATCAGTTAATATTATTTCATTCTTTTTCAAATACCCATTAAGTTGTATTTAGTATTTTAATAATTTCTGTGAAGTACATTATATTTTTTTTCATGTGTAATTCAAATTTTAAATCTTTACTGTATTAATTGCTAATGAATTTAAATCTAATCAAACATTATTGTTTACTGTATTTTAGTTTTTTTTTTTTAAGTTTTATTAATAACTATTTAATATGGATATTCTATGACTAACAATGTGTGATTTCACTTTAATTTTTGTTTTAAATATAAACTCTTATCTTTTGACCGTACTTTTCAGTAAATTAGCGCTAGTTTGCAAAGTCCTATTATTCTAAAATCATACATATTATTTCTGTTGTCAACATCCTTTTTCCTATGAATTTACAAAACACACAACAACAAATGAGCTATCGCCCTTCGAAAGGTTTTTGAAGCAGCTTCTGACATAGTACTTACTGTATTACACATTAAACTGAAATGTCTGAAATTCAGACACTTAAGTGTCTGAAAGGGATGGTTCAAAAAAGAGGCACTTTAAAGTGTCTTAAAAATTTAAGTTACTTAAATGTGTCTGAATTTCAGACACTTGAAACGTCTAAATCGCAGCCTTTTTTTTTTTTTTTTTTTTTTTTTTTTGTGAGCAATATGCAGCCATTTCTGACCACACTTTTTTTTAGCATTAAAAACAGTACATGTTTGACCACAGTGAATCCTGAATAAATGGGAAAAGATTTGACCATAAAGCAGGGCTGGGGTTTGTTCTGGAAGCAGAACCTGATTAAAGCAGGGGTAAACTCTGTCATGCCTCCCCTTCCCCGATTTGAGGGGGCCCCCAAATTTGGTATGCAATTTTTGTAAAGCTGATATTTTAAATCTCTTTTGATTTTGTACAGATTATAATCAATATTTTGAACTTTTAGAGTAGGATATGTTTAGAAACAAAAAATATATTTATCTAAATGCAATAAAATCTTTCAACAGTGGACACCGCATCATCATAGAATTTGTCTGCTATTTTCAGAATGCGGACTCTTCCGAATAACGTCTTGGGGTGTCCGCTATTGAAAGGTTTTACTGTATTTAGATAAATATATTTTCGTTTTTAAACTTATCCTATTCTAAATGTTCAAAATATTGATTATAGTCTGTGCAACGTCGAAATAGATATAAAATATCAGTTTTACGAAAATTGCATACTAAATTTGAGAACCCCTAAATTCAGAGTGGCCATGGCTACGGCCCAGTTTGCCCGTGCTATAATCAAATCTCTTATGGAAGAAACCCAATTTTGCTTTATGGCCAAATTTGTATATGTATTCTAAAGCATGAAAGCGTTTAATTTTTTGTCATAGCATAGAAGATGTGCACTAAAACAATTCGAAGGACAGTGACTACCATCCCCGCCCTCTTCACATACTATCGCAAAAAATTAAATTCATTCGATTACTGAGCATATAAAAAATATTTTTTTATATAATATTCTTTGTATTCAACTTCATTCTACGCTAAAAGTATGTACAATATTGATTATAACTTTTCTGGACCACCCGATTACACGAATGAAGTCATTGAATACTGTTTTCGGCAACGACTTCATTCGCGGTGCACATTAAAATGGCCATAAAAATAATATATATATATATATATATATATATATATATATAATAATTTTAGAATGAAAATTTAACACTGCAATATTAGATTAAAACTGTAATTTTGTTTTAGAAGAACAATGCAACTTTTCATCAAAATTAGCTATTTATCCTTCAAAGTAGCATTTTTCAGATGGATAACTGTTAAATACATATGCTGAATTGTTTTAAAGGATGATCAAATTAAAGTTGATATAAATATTTTGTACAATATAGTTCTTTTTTTAGTAGAAAGTACAACTTTCTTTCCTTTAAGTAAGTTTTGAATTGTTTTAAGACTTGAATAGAACAGTTCAATAATGAGAATAATAATAATAATAAAATAATAGCAACTATAGCTTTTTTTCATACTCTGAATGTTTCATATTTTCATTTAAATATATAAAAACCAGGTTTATGTTATGGGAAACTTTATATATATATTATGTAAAAACATATAAAATTTACAAAAAAACCCCTATATTTTAGATCTTGTACAGCACAGTTAAACAGTCTAGAGTTTAAAAAAAAAGAGAAAGAAACAAAGAAAGAAAGAAAAATAATAGAACCAGTAAATTTATATCGCGAATTTTATTACAACAAGGAAACTTAGAAAAATATTTGGACCACAAATATACAAAAATGTAAATAGGTAAAAGTCTAGCTTTTTATATTTTATATTTTTAACCTTTTTACTAAAAAGAATTACAGAAATATATATTAAAATTTGTTTTCAATATCTCAATTTTGCAAAACCGAAAGCTAAAGTTTCGAGGAATAAATCAAAGTAAATAATGATATATTTGTTTACTTATTTTAGAGGAAATTAAATTAAAGCTGTGAAAAATATATTTATAATACAATTATTAACTATTTAAAAAAAGGTAAATTTGAAAACTGATTTTATTAATAATAATCACAGTCGCAATAATTTGATTCTTTTAACTGTCAATTATATAGATTAGAAGATATAAATGGATTATGCAATTATTTTATTACAATTAAAATTTGCTTTTAAACCAAGATATATTATGTGGTACTTATAAGAATTTTTTAAGTTCATATTCTGAAATTGAAAAAAAAAAAAATTAGCCAGTTTGATTTTTTTTAGATTTAACAAAAATCAACCCCCCCCCCCCCCCAAATAAAAGAGAAAAGAAAAAAAAAGCTAAAAAGACTTCTCAAAGAAAATTGTACATCTCTAATTATAAAATATAACAAATAGGTCAGAACAAGTGTTTGACCGCGAAAGAAAATGTTTAGAATTCCGCATATTGATCAAAGCAGCATTAAATTCCGTAACATATCAAAGTGTTAAAAAAAAATTGATAATTTTCTGTCTCTTTTTTTTTTAAGGCATATTTTAATGTAAGCATTTTTTAAAAATATAATATTACTGATATTTTTGTAGTCAGAGTAACATATAATCACATAAAAAAAAAATATATATATTTCTGAACTTTTTTTTTTTTTTTTTTTTTTTTTTTTTTACAGGTTGGTGGAAAAAATATAATACGAAAATTGTTGATTAATTTGTGTGTTGAATACATAAGCAATAAAATCAATCCTGTGAGTTAATAAATAATATGGATTCTTTACAATAAAAAACTTTTATTGATAAGTGATGATCTAAAGATATATTAAACAAATTTGTTGATTTTGAAAATCATATGAATTTATTTGAAAATCATAAAAAACACACAAATATTTTAACACTAAAATATATTTATTGGATTTAAAAAGATGCAAATATAATAAATACATATTATTCTTATCAAATTAATCTAAATAGTAATTAAATAATATTACATAAGTAACAAAAGCTTTATTTGAAAACGAAAATTACTAGTTGTTTATAATCATACTTACATTTGATAATTTAGTCATTTCCATATTCGTAATTAATATTTATTTAAATATAACATATAAATAGATAAAAGGCAGTTGCACATTTCTGGCAAAACAAAAAAAAATCACTGTTTTGCAACGCGATTTGTCGAAAATATATGTCTTCATTGATAAAAAATCGCCCATTTATTCCTTTTGAAAAGGGAAAACAAAAACACACACACACACATCCGACTGCAAAAAAAAAACTCACCAGTCGGATTTTATAAAAATAAAATATTTAAAAAGCACAATCTTGAAACAACACAATCTTGCACAATCTTGAAACAACACAATCTTGCACAATCTTGAACAGAAAAAAATGAATATAATTTCAAAAATAATTAACAATTATAACATTTTATAAATCATAAGAGCATTTTTTCTTGGGCTTATATCGTCTTATTGTTGAAGAAACCGCACATAAGGAAAATAACTTAATCACAATTATAATCACAATTTTCACTACAAAACTTTAGAACACGAACATCTTTTCAAACAACGAATTCGTTGAACAAAGGCTTAACTCGAAATAATAGCACATAAACCAATCGCCATACACGTCTGCCAACAAAGAACATGATCGCCGCCTGCGGTCTGTTAAAAAAAAATAATAATAATAATAATAATTACGTCAGCATTTCCAACGATGTGATCTCTGACCCAATTGACTCATTAAATTTTTTTATCAGCAGACAGAAACTTTTCATTTTCTGACGTTAAATTAATCAGTTAGCTAAATATAATTATTATAGTTATTATTTCTTTGAGAGAGAGGGAAAATAGCTTAAAAAAAGATTTTGACGTAACACTTGCAAATATTTCGAATTTTGAAGAATTTAAAAGCAATTTCATACTTCAGATTTTTGCTTTAGATGTAAAAATCCAAAATATTATTCCTCCATTATCTTTTGAAAGCCTTTATAACCTAATCTGTATTTTCATACATTATTAGTATACTAGAGTGGTCACTATTTTGTATACACAACTTTGAAATCACTGTTGTTAAACATCATAGAGATTAATCAGTATCACATAATAATTGGAATTTTACGATCGCTTTTGGAAATTTGGAATCCCGTTTCTGTTTAAAATATCAGCTAAAAATTATTATTTTAAAAATATGATATTAAATTGTTTTTAAAAATGATAAAACTTACTATTCCCCTGTTAATTTATAATAATTAAACACCAAGAAAATAAGGGACTAAGATTTTTTCGTCAGAGAGGGGAGGAGGGGGGGGGGGCTCCGTCCCCTTGAAACCACCGTAGAAGTCAATTTTTAATTTTATTTACCCTGTTCATGTGTTTAAAATTTATCTGAAACGGGGGCTGGAGGGGGGGGGGGATGAAACCTTCTAACGAAAAAAATAATCAACTATTTCAATTCTCCGATTGGAAAAAAAAATGCTGGAAACAATTTTTGAATATTTAATGTTTCTGAATTGTTAAATTTTTGTATTTTTATATCGGAAAGTTTAAATTTTGTTCTACACATAGAGTTCTGACACAAAATTGTTAGTTTGTTTCATATTTACAGTCTAAATTTATCTTTCTATCAGCACTCTCATTTCTTTGTATTTCAAACTATACATCTCAGAATTTAGGAGAGAAAGGCAACCCTTCACTGCACCCCTCCCGTGTACATCCACCAATGTATGTAATTTTTGGAGAATTTTGTTTTGTGAAAACAAATTATTTAACGACTTAATAGACTAAAAATAACTGAGTAAGCAAATTTGTTCAATTTTAACACACGTTTTATGCTCTAATCAAACTCTTTTTATAAAGTAATACCAAATTTAGTGTTAGGAAAGTATTTTAAACACCTTTTATCTGTTTCAAAACGTTCCCTGATGGCGCTGGCATACATAAAGATACAATTGTAACAGAGTCATTACACATATGTTAGTATTATATCACTTTTCAGACACTTAAATGTCTGACTTTCTAAATGTCTTAATTTCAGACATATCATCATTATTCAGATATGTTTCTCAGTTCGTTTACACAATGATCATAGTAATACACTTACACGTATTAAATTCAGACATCTATGGTGTCTGAAATTTCAGATTCAGACACTTAAGTCACACAGAACGATTCATGAGATACCAAATAAAACGATTTTGAACAGGCTCCTAACATAGTACACTCACATTTCGTTAAAACATGGTTTTTGATTAAATATTGCTATTAAAAATGTAATCGGCATTGTTTTTATAAATGAAATGCAAGATTTTTCCTCAAATTAGTGTTGCCACAAAATAAAACAACCGCATTATATAGTGCTGAACAATGATTAACAAAATAAATAGTAGTACAAAAAAGATAAAATATCAATTCTCCACATAGGTTTGTTTTATATTTAGGGTTAAAAAGCAAAATTGATATTGAAATGTTTAAAAGAAAAAAAAGACCCCATCGATCGGTCGAAGCAGTGGTATTTCACGTGTATAATAAAAGGTATGCTTTGTTATATTAAATTTTATTTTAAGTGCATTCATTTTTTTTTCGTGTTTTCCAAGAAGCGGATGGATATCTTGTGAATTGACGAAGTTATCAATTTTTTTCTTCTTAAACTCCTATCCCCCCCTCCTTGAGGCTATATGATATAGCTATATAGACAGATAGATAGATAGATAAAGTTTTGAACTTGGGGGGGGGGGGGGTTCTAGGGGTCATGATCGGCGTAGATCTGCAAAAATTTTCAGAAATTCCAACGTAGGGGAGAATGTAATAGGTAGTATTTCTTACAAAATCTACCTAAAAAGACAAAGAAAAATTGATAATTTCGTTTCTCTCACTAAATAAATATGGACAAAATTATATAAAGCCAGGCTTTCACTCTTTTACAGAGTGGAATATTTCACTCTTGTCAAAGGAGTGAGACAGTCACTCTCGACAACGGAGTGACATATTTCACTCCTTTCTAGGGAGTGGAAAATTCCACCCTTTAAGGAGTGTATTTTTATAAAATTCACTCCAAAAAGAGTGAAAATGCCTCTCACTCTTCCAAAGAGTCAACTTCTCACTCCTCCCAATTTTAGAGTGTATGTGGCAAATTAACTTAATTTTAATACAATTGCAATTAATTTGAAAATCATATTGAAAATTTGTCAGGATGAATTGAATTTGATTATAAATGTATAAATAATACAGGGTGTCTTTTGGGACACCCTGTATTTGTGGGATTCGCTTTGGATATGCGTTGACAAATATGACTGCAATGAATCGGGTATCAAATTTAATTTTTTACAAATGATGTTGTTAAAAATGTGTTTTTTCTTATACAGATTTCTGATCGTGTACCAATAGCTAATTTCTGATCGTGTACCAATAGCTAATTCCTTAACCATTAGTTTTAGAGGTACAGTTCCAATTGCAAAAATGTCTCAAACTTTGTTTTGCATCATATAAATATCGATTTACGTTAAAACGGTTACTTTTTAAATAGTTAAAAAATTAAAAAAAAATGTATACAATGCCTGGCTCCTAAAAGTTTTATTTAGAAAAGTTTCTAAGTGTTCTAAATAAAAAAAAACAATACAAATTTATTCTTCAATGACCAAAACTTACCGAGTTATGATACTTAAAATTTAACGAATTTTCAACGTTTGAGTTCACTAAAAATGGAAAGAGGTTTTTTAGTAGCAGAAAAACTAAAAATGCATGAAATTCAAAGTAACATAACTAGGTAAGTTTTTATTGGACAAAAATGGAGTTTAATCATGTAAACTGATTTTAATGGTGTGGATTCATCTGAACAGTAAACAACGTCTATAGTTACTTCCAAAATTATTTCAAACATTCTGTTTAAATGTCTTTTAATTAAAACGTCCGTCGGCAGTATACATAGCGATTAATTACACGTTATAAAAATACACTGTACAAAATTTTCGTAAAATTTCATTAGATGTACCGTATATTAATGGTACTGGTACCGTTTTCACTCTTTACGGTATGAGTACCGTACTTCTAAGGTATTTTAAGCGTAAAAAAACCGTGTACATGCCCTTTCGATTATAAACGGTATTTATATCGTAAAAAAAAAAAAAGAATGTTTTTCAGTAAAAAAAATCGCTATTTATACCGTAAAATAATTATTTTTCAGTAAGGAAAAAGCTGGTAACCCCGCCACGGTGTACGGCAACGCCTGAAGTGATGCTCTTGCTCTTGTTACGTAATGCGTGCAGGCCTAAGGAGAGGGAGGAGTGCAGCCGGTACATATACTTTAAATATTTTACGGTACATATAACCGTCCAGTTAAATTACTGTATATATACTGGTCACAAAGTTGCCAGTATATGTACCGTAATTTTTGACCAAAATTTTTTACAGTGTAACAGGTTGTTGGAACCTATTGCCTTTCCAACTATGGAACGATGCAACCTGTTAACCAAAAGTAACTACATTTCCCATCCCTAACTTTCATTAACAAAGCTTTATTGTTATAAATTTTGAATCAAACTTTAAAACACACACATATATATATACAAGGTGTTTCACAAAGGACACCTAACTTTAAAAATCAATAACCCGGAAACGGTGATAGGTAGAAACATGAAACCAGTGATATGTTTATTAAAAAAAATCGTAAGAATCTTATACATAAATCTCAAAATTTAGTTTAAAATAGCACTGATAGATGGCGCTGATAGCATTAAGAATCCTTCTAAGGAGAGAGTTCAGAAGCTTAGAATGACTAGCCGTAGAAGATTTCGCCATTGAAATCTGACCGCTATTAGCGTATAGTGAAAATAATTCCGAAAGTGATGTACACCGTGGAGGATCGCCGCGAAACGCGAGTAAATGCTAAAAAACACATTAAAGATCTCTAAAAATTCAAAAATTACACAGGACAAAATTTATAAAATATTGTGGCAGGTATTCTTTTACGAATGTCAAAAAATCGCCACAGAACGCGAAAAATCGATAGAAATTCCAAAATTGAGGAGGACAAAATGTAATATAATAACTCCAAAAATTTGAAACCGAATTACTTTTACTGATGTGGAAAACTCGCCGCAAAACGCAAAAAACTCTAAAAATCCAATAAATGTATTTGCGAAAAAATCATAAATCGCTGTATGTATTCCTAAAAAACTTTAAAAGTGGACAAAATTTATTATAGTGAATTAAACCATTGTAGCCGGAATCCTTTCACAAATGTCGCGGAAAGCTAAAAAACGCACTAAAGATCTCTAAAAATTCAAAAATCGCAGCGGACAAAATCTGTTATAATAAGCTGTGTTTATTGTGTTGGAGAACCACCGATTAAATCAGAGTCCTACTGCCACAAGAAGAAGTTTTCAATCAGTTTTATCGCAACGCCATCTATCGGCGCTATTTTAAACTAAATTTTGAGATTTATGTATAAGATTCTTAAGATTTTTTTAATAAACATACCACTGGTTTCATGTTTCTATCTACCACCGTTCCCGGGGAATTGATTTTTAAAGTTAGGAGTCCTTTGTGAAACACCCTGTATATATATATATATATATATATGACAGGGCATATATATATATATGACATATATATATATATATATATATATATATATATATATATATATATATATATATATATATATATATATGAGATACAGTTTTAAAAAAATTGCATTAAAAGCAGTTATTTTTTCTTTTTCTTTTTTTCTTTCTTTCTTTTTTTTTTTTTTTTTTTTTTTTTTTTTTTGATGGTGTAAAAATTAAAATTTAGTAAAAAAAAAAAATTGCAATAAAGAGACATTTATTCAGAGGTCATTGCTACCATCGATATGACGTCCGCGTTAGTTACAAGCTGGTTTTGTTTTATAACATAGATATCTAGATGTTTGTTTGTATGTAGAAAGGTTATAAAATGATTAATCACGTGTGGATCTTCAAAAACTAAAGTATATAAAAAGTATATAAAAAAATTATAAAAAATATACAAAAACTTATAAAAAATTATAAAAAAATTATAAAAGGAGAGATGGGTTTTAATTTCATTTGGCAATTTAGTTGTGATATTACACAAACGAATGCGGTTTTATTTACATTATTTTAAATGAAAATGGCTGTCTCCTGTAAAATTGACTTGCACGAAATTTAAAAATATTCACGCTAGAAAATTATTTGTAAACCCATAAAAATCAGTAAAATGGAGTGCAAATTTTAAACAAATCGTGTTTTAAAGTACTTTTTTGGAAGTATGAAGGAAATTTTAAAATTAAAAAACTGGAAATTGTACGTTAAACGTGACAAAAGGGGTGCGTTCGTTTTATAACTAGTTTCGCAAAGTAAAAAAATCATTCTTATTATTTCAGTGAAATGAATTATATCGTCTGCTACGAGCGAAATGAGAATGCCTTTTTCTTTCTTCTTACGTATGCCACGTTTACAAAAGCGAATTTTTTTTCTACACCAGACAGCGCTGCAAAATTCCCCATGGGGATTTTGCTTTGCGAATGATTTACCTCCATAGTTTAATATTTTTATGACTCAATAAACGAATCTCCAGTGTTTATTTACTTTAATGGATTTAATCTAATTTCCATTGAATTTATCTCAGAATCTGTACATTTTTTAATGCAACTCAACTTTTAAGCAAATAATTTTTTTGAACGATATTTCCAAAAATGTAACTTTTACGCAATTTTATTTGAAAAAATAATTTTGAATAAAAATGGCCGCATGGCATATCAAAAAAGGAGTGGCTTGCCCGTATTTGTTTTCCTCAGTCACATGACTGACGCTTTTATTATATAGATTACGTACGATAGGATTTAATAGAATAAAGAAAACTTTTATTAATATCTTTTTAAGTTTTGATACGATTTTCATAAATTTGAAATAACGCAACAAAATTCTGCAACGATAATATATATTAAACTCAAACCATTCAGTTGGGTAGTTTTTGTGCTGTTATATACCGACGAGCGGACAGACAGGCGGACGGACGGTCAGACAGACGGACAGACGGACGGACCAAACGACGACTTTAGGTGCTACGTATTTATATAATTATGAACGCACCTAAAAAATGGCAGTAAAAGCGAATGTTATTGGGTAAACCGTTGCCAACCGTCAAATGACGATAGCTCTACTCCCGGGCACATTTTTGCTCTATAGTGTAGATTTACATCAAAATAGTTATTTTTGGAAAAATTACCGTATTAAAATTTTTATACGGTCCTTGGATCATGTAAATTATACTTAGAAAACAATGCAATCAAATACAAGTTTAAATTAAAAAAAACTACAAAAAAAACTGTACAATTAAAATGTACTAAGATATAATACTTTACATTTTATAAAGCTTCGGCGTTCTCCGGCATTAAATCCGCATCTTTCCGTTTTTCCTATCCTGTAAACATATCTAAGCTGATGTATTACTTATTTTTCAATTACAGATGCTTCAAGTGAATGCGACATTACAAATAAAATAAAGAAAAATACAAATTCTTTGTACGATTAAAATGTACCGAGATATAATACTTTACATTTTACAAAGCTTCAGCGTTTTCCGGCATTAAATCCGTATCTTTACGTTTTCAAATATTGACCTTATCCTGTAAACATATTTAAGCTGATCTAATACTTACTTTTCAAATACACATGCTTCAAGTAAATGTGACATGACAAATAGACTAAAGAAAAAGTACAAATTCTTATAGGAAATTTCAAAGCTGGAACAAAACGAAATGGGCAAAATATCTTCAAAAATATAGGAAAATATAAGTAAGTATATTTCGTGGAAACAGATTTTTTCTGTGACTTTTAGAACTGGAGTTATGATATATATTCTTCATTTCTGTCTTTTTCTTAAAACGTGACGATTTGTATAAAGATGTATTCGTATGTCAATAATCTAGTTCTAATTGAAAAAAGTCCTTCCGGCCTGTATCGTGAGGAAAAGGTAGCTTACATAGTCTGTGTTTTTAAAAATTCAACTCATTTTACTCAAGCACCCGAAGCTACATTTCTTGGAACTCGATTATAGAAAATTGAATCACGGTTTTCCTTAATATTGAATTTTAAAGCGAATTTCAGCATGCGAATTACAGCATAACAAATATCAGGTTGCTTCAAAATGTCAGCCCCCCAAGAATTTCACACTGCCGTATCTCTGCCATTTTTAAAGATAAATCCAAAACAAAACATGCTTCGGAATCCTTGTATCACGGTCTAACATTTAACGGAAATAACTTTTTCAATTTATAAATTTTTACGCATCTTTTTAAATATTAAAAAAAAAAAATTAATTTGCCACAATTTTGAAATGAGATGGCACATGAAGCTGACCAACGAACTCGGTCGAAATCTTTGTATGTTCTGTACACATGATCAGTCACATTCATAATGGTTCATAAATACGAGAGTTACAGCTGCTTAACAAATATCAGATTGTTTCAAAATCTCAGCCAACCTAGAATTTCAAACTGCCATATCTCAGCCATTTTTTAAGACATAGCAAAAACAAAAAATGTTCCAGAATCCTTGTATCATGTTCTAACAAATTTTTTTGTACATCTTTTTGAATTTTTAAAAATGTAAAATTTTTTAACTGGTTGCCATTTTGAAACAAGATGGCGGATGGTGCTGTCCAACAAACTCAGTTGAGACCTTGGTATGTCTTATACACATACTCAGTCACATCTAAATTGGTTCATAAATAAGAGAGTTACAACATGACATATGTCAGATATATATATATATATATATATATATATATATGTGGTCGCAGGAGTTCTCATCTGAACTTTAGACTGCAAACACAAGCACATACTTTATTGGGGCTTGTGAAGTTGAATGATGCCTCGCGAACAATATAAATTTTGATGATGTGCAATTTTATCGTGAGAACAGAGTAGATGTGCTACAGCCTTCGCCTCGATCAGACGGATCGACGGTGGTCTCTTGTTAATTCTATGCCGGTCGGTGGAACCGCGCATTTAACAAATGATTAAGCCCGACAGACGGTCGGATCAATTCTAAGTGTATATATGTTTTTTAAATTAATGTTGTAAATATTTTATATGATAATCAAGAATTAAAAGTATAACGTTTTAATCAATTGGAAAAACGTGTGGACTATTACTCTCATCCCCTAGACGCCAGCTTAAATCCTACAGATTTTGGGAATTCGGCCGCGATAATTTTTTGAACACCAGAGGACAGACTTCAGACTTCTTATCATAAATTTCCGATGCTTCGAAAAAGAGAAAGAAGAAAAGTTTTCCGAAGCTGATAAAAGAAATAATTTGACCTACTGACGTGCGTTTTTCTCCAGATGTGATGTGTTTTACAGTGTTTTTGCACCGAAAATCGTGAATAGTGTGAATTGCTTCCTGGGTGTTTGTGACATCTTTCTACAGAAGAAGAAAAAAGGCCTCGCATCGAGTGCGATGTTTTGGTCTCATTAGTGAAAGAAAGTTGAGTGATTATTTTTTGTTGTTGTTGTAGCTATTTTTGTGCACGCAAGTAGTGATTTCAAGCAGTGAAATTATTTTTGTTTTTCTTTATCTTTTTACATTACAAAGATTAAAGCAGGGTGTAATTTTGTTTTTCCTGCATTTAACGAAGTGATAAAGAAAATAAAAAACCTGTAGTGCTTTATTTTTTTTTGCAGGTAATATTGAAAAAGAATAAAAAAGGTGGTGGTATCTTTTGTTTTATAATATTTTAAAGGAAACGAAAAAAAATAAATACCTGTAGTGTTAATTTTTTTGCAGGTAATATTTAAAAGAAAAAAGGTGGTGGTACCTTTCTTTACGCTATTTTAAAGAAAACGAAAATTAATTACCTGTAGTGCTTTATTTTTTGTGCAGGTAATATTCAGTAATATTAAAAAGACAAGGCGGTCGAACCTTGGTCTTAAAAAAAATAAAGGGAGCTCAGATTCCCATGCATAGTGTATATTTTATATGTTTTATTTTTATATATTTAAATTGGATCTCTTATTGAAGTAAGTGAAAAAAAAATGTTTTTTATGTGTATTGTTTATTACGATTAGATAGTTAATTTTGAATTTAATAGAAAATGGCATACCTCGCGCGAGTTAAAAAGTGTGATCTAATCACATTGGTTGAAGAATTAAATCTAGTATTGCCAGAAAATGTAAAATGTTCAGTACTGACAGACTTAATTCTTAAATCCGATAATTACGATGAAGAATACACGAAAAATATTCAAATGCGTATTACATCAGACAGGGAAGAGAAAGAAATGAGAGAGAGGCAATTAGCTGAGGAACAATCAAAGAGGGAATTTGAAATTCGTAAGTTAGAGTTGCAGTCAACAATTAGTGCTAATGCCCCCCCTCCAACAAATAAAAATAATTTGTTAAAAATTATGGCAAAATTTGAATTACCAGGTGATATCGGGGTATATCTTAACCTTTTTGAAAGGCAAATAAATAGAATAGGATTAGATAAGAGTGAGTGGGTTTCTCATTTGCTAGGTTTGTTACCTCTTGACATAGTACAATTCGTTGGTCGGGAACCAGACCCCAATGCTTCAGATTATGATTTCGTGAAGAAATTGTTGCTTAAACGGTACCGCTTGTCACCTGAACAATTTAGACAGAAATTTAATAATCATCGTAAAGACATTTCATCTTCTTGGCGTGATTATGCTTTTGAGATTAACACATTTCTACGAGAATGGATAGAAGGTCTTCAAATACGGACTTTTTCAGAATTTCAAGACCTGATAGTTGTGGATCAAATCCGAAAAAAATTACCTCCAGACATTCGTGAACATTTTTGTGATGAATTGCCAAAAATAACAAATGTAGAAGAGTTAATTGTTAAATTAGACGATTATGAATCAGCAAGGAACAATATTAGAAAAAATGATTATAGAAACCCGAATACGGAATTTAGAAAACGTCCGATTGAAAGTAATAGGACATTTCATCGAAGTGATACGAGTCGCGTGCCGTATGAGAAAAATTACGCAAGTGCCCAAAAAAATAGTGCAAGTGTAAAAATTCGTTGTTTCAACTGTAACGAATTTTCGCACAAGTCGATTAACTGCCCACGTAAAAGAGAAGGACCCATTTGTGTCAAATGCAAATCCATAGGTCATAAAGCGGATCAGTGTACTTATAATGTCCCTAAAAGTGTAAATTCCTTTGCAAGCGACATCTCAATTTCTTCAGATAGAATAATGAAAAACGTGATGATTTTAGGAAAAAGTATTGAAAGTTTAATTGACACAGGGAGCGAAGTAAATATGGCAAATTTAGACACTTATGTTTCTCTAGGACGTCCCAAATTATATGCAAATGATATAACTTTGTCAGGTATAGGTGGAAACCATGTAACACCTATGGGCTACGTGAATCTAAATGTTGAGATGGATAATTATATTGTAAATACCGATTTATATATTGTAAAAGATTTAAATTATAATATTATATTGGGGAGTAAATTTTTAAAACAAGTAAATTTCAATATTTCTGAAAACGGAATTCAGATTACTGGAAAAAGAAAACTGAAAGAAGTCAAAATCAATTACGCAATAGCTTTCCCACGAGAAACCACAAGAAAAAATTTTGCCCACATCAGTTTCAGCACACCCAGAAATTATTTGCGGTCAGTGTTAAAAACCTCTCCTACATTTGAAAAAACTGCAACGCACGCTGATTTCGTGAGAACCGAAGAATTTAACCGCAACACTCCCATTTTTAACTTTGCTGAGAAATCAAACATGCCAATTAAAGTGCAAAGTGACTGTTTGTTAGAAAATGAAGAGTGTACAGATATGCAACCGAATTTAATGGAAACCACAAAGATTTGTTTAGCTGAAACAGCAAATTCAATAAATTTTCAGGAGATAGATACTAGTCATATTACAAACAAGGAAATTAAAACAAAATTAACGGAACTTATCACTAACTATAGGCCTAATAAAATTAAAGATACGAATTTAAAAGTAAACATAATATTAACAGACGATGTTCCAATTGCACAGCGACCACGTAGGTTAGCATTTCCGGAACAGGAATTCGTAGATAAACAGATACAGGAATGGTTAGACTCAGGTATTATAACAGAAAGTCATTCGAACTATGCATCCCCTATAGTTCTAGCGAAGAAGAAGGACAATTCATGGCGCCTTTGTGTAGATTACAGACCCCTAAACAAAAAAATAATTAAAGATCACTTCCCCTTACCAATAATAGAAGAAGTTCTAGACAACATAGAACAAGCGCAAGTTTTCACTACCTTAGATTTAAAAAATGGTTTTTTTCACATCGATATTGCAGAGGATAGTAAGAAATATACCTCATTTGTAACACATAATTCTCAATTCCAGTTCGAGAAACTCCCTTTCGGACTATCGGTTGGACCTCAACAGTTCCAAAGATACATCCATGTTGTCTTTAAACAACTAATTAAAGAAAAAGTTGTACTAGTTTATTTAGATGATATTATAATTCTTGCGCAAACTGACGAAGAAGCTCTTTTAAAACTGAAACGTGTTCTAGAAATTGCAGCTGATTACGGACTTAAGTTTAATTTTACAAAATGCCAATTTCTCAAGCGAAAAATAGAATTTTTAGGTTACATAATAGAAAATGGTACGGTTAGGCCATCAGAAGCTAAAACCTTGGCAGTGAAAAAATTCCCCGAACCCCGTACTCTTAAGCAACTACATAGTTTTTTAGGTTTAACATCTTACTTTAGAAAATACATTCCTCACTATGCTAGAATAGCAAAGCCCTTAAGCGATTTGTTAAAAGCAGAAAATACATTCAAATTTGGACCCATCGAAAAAGAAGCTTTCGAGACACTTAAAGAGAAATTAGTAAATACCCCAGTATTGCACATATTCAGACGCGGTGCTAAATTAGAGTTGCACACAGATGCAAGTGCTATAGGTTTTGGTAGTGTCCTACTACAGGAAGATGAAAACAAAAACCTACACCCCATACATTACATGAGTAGAAAAACTACACCTACTCAATCAAAATATTCGAGTTATGAATTAGAAACACTTGCAGTAATCGAGTCAATGAAAAAATTTCGAAATTATTTATTGGGAACAAAAGTTAAAATTGTTACTGATTGTGAAGCATTCCAAAAGACACTCAACAAAAAAGATCTTTCGCCAAAAGTTGCCAGATGGGCACTATTTTTACAAGAGTTTGATTATGAAATAGTACATCGAGCGGGAAATAAAATGAAGCATGTCGATGCACTAAGCAGAAATACGGTATTGGTAGTAACACGTTCTTATGACGAATTAACAGCAAAAATTAAATTAGCGCAACAAGAAGATGAGCATATTCAAACCATCAAAAAATTAATCAAAAAAATGAAAGCCCGGAATATTTTAATCGAAATGACATACTGTATAAATATGAAAACGACAGAGAACTGTTGATGATTCCCGTAAATATGCAAAAAGAAATAATACGCCATGTTCACAATAAAGGTCATTATGTTGTAGCAAAAACCGAAACAATAATAAAAGAAAACTATTTTATACCCCAGTTAAGGAAGCAAATAGAAAATGTCATTGCGAATTGCGTAGAGTGCATTTTGTGTAATAAAAAGCAAGGGAAAGGAGAAGGTTTATTGAACCCGATCCCAAAGCAAAATATTCCCCTTGAGACTTATCATATTGATCATATAGGACCAATGCCATCCAATCACAAAAATTATAATCATATTTTTACCGTCGTAAATGCTTTCACAAAATTTGTCTGGTTATACCCAGTTAAAACTACTGCTGCCGTAGAAGTTATAGATAAATTAAAATTACAACACAACATTTTCGGAAACCCGTCCCGAATAATAACCGACAAAGGACCCGCGTTTACATCCGATGATTTTGAAGCATATTGTAACGAACAAAAAATACAACATGTCCCAATAACGAGAGGTGTTCCAAGAGGAAATGGCCAGATAGAACGGATGCACAGAATACTGATACCAATTTTATCAAAACTTAGCATAGAAGACCCCACAAAATGGTACAAATATGTAGCATCGGTACAGCGAATTATAAACAGCACTATATCTAGAAGCACAAAATTTTCACCATTTGAGCTTCTAACCGGAGTGAGATTGCGACATAAAAACGATTTGCAAATAAAAGAGTTGTTAGACGAAGAACATGTAAATTCGATTATGTCAGAGAGAAATTTCAATAGGGAAATTGCAAAAGAGAACATTTTAAAATTACAGTAAGAGAATCGCAAAACCTTTAATAAAAAAAGAAAAACGGCATACACTTATAAACTCGGTGATTTAGTAGCTATACGAAAAACACAATTTGGTACAGGCATGAAGTTGAGACCTAAATTTCTCGGTCCCTATGAAATCACCAAAGTGAAAGGAAAGGATCGATACAACGTAAAGAAAATTGGCTACCATGATGGTCCAAACATTACATCGATGGTCCAAACATTACAAATTGGACAGATTGATATTTTGAAACAATATTCTTTTTACTTTTATTGAACATTATGAGTGAACTCTGAACGTTAAGCAATTTTCAACGTTATAACAAGTTTTGTTGTGTTATTTTCATTTTTATATTTTAGGAAACACTGTATGTTTCAATATTTACTATTGTTTATTGTTTTATTTGTATATATATTTTTTGTGTGTATTTGATAATTTTAGATTTTAGTTGACTGGTTCTATACCTAGTGAAGTTAGTAGATGATGACTGTGAGGACACAGCACAGTCAGGACGGCCGAGTTGTGGTCGCAGGAGTTCTCATCTGAACTTTAGACTGCAAACACAAGCACATACTTTATTGGGGCTTGTGAAGTTGAATGATGCCTCGCGAACAATATAAATTTTGATGATGTGCAATTTTATCGTGAGAACAGAGTAGATGTGCTACAGCCTTCGCCTCGATCAGACGGATCGACGGTGGTCTCTTGTTAATTCTATGCCGGTCGGTGGAACCGCGCATTTAACAAATGATTAAGCCCGACAGACGGTCGGATCAATTCTAAGTGTATATATGTTTTTAAATTAATGTTGTAAATATTTTATATGATAATCAAGAATTAAAAGTATAACGTTTTAATCAATTGGAAAAACGTGTGGACTATTACTCTCATCCCCTAGACGCCAGCTTAAATCCTACATATATATATAAAAATCAACATTTGAACGCAGGGTCGTTTGGGTGTCTGAGGGTCATGATCGGTGATAATATACCAAAATGTTTTGGAATTGGTTTCCTCCGAACCGCTGCAATAGGTAGCTTTCTGTAATGAAAGCTACCTAATATAAAGGCTTTATCATATTTTCATCATTTAACTCGCTTTATACAGGGTACACCAAAATTCACATTTACCTCGTTCTGTACCCTGTAAAAACATATAGAGAAAAAGGTGTAAATATAGTGCACCCTTTTTTGTTTTTGACTTAAAGTGACTGTCATTTTGAAAAATTCTAAATTTTTAACCTTCATTAATAACTACAACAAGTTTACTAAATGATAGGAGGCAAAACAATGATTAATATGAATTATTTCCATTCGAAAACGAAGGTTTACAAAAAGCTTTTAAAAAAGCGCCAGAAAAAATGGGGTGCAAATATGGGCCCTCTCTAAAAAGTCACAGAAAATAATTTAAAATGGTTTGAAACACGATAAAAGAATACAAAAAGATAGAGAATTTATTTATTACATAAAAAAAAAAAATCATTTACCAAAATCACAAACATAAATGGTTCATTCAGTCCCGGCACAATCTAAGTATGGCCACTTTTGGCACATAACGTATTTAATCCACACTTCTCCGCGAATGACTTCAGAGAACTTTCCATCACAAAAGATGCAAGTTGCATTGCTCTAATCTGTTTTATCCCCATAGTTGATATCATCATCGCTGTCTACTAGGGGAGGGTCATTGTAATCTGATGAACAAACGCATATCGTTACGTGGGTCTAATTTTCTTTTTTTGGAGCCTTTAGTCTTCCCACCTCTGCCCCTTGGCCGGTCTCTTATAACGGGAAAACTCAAGGTCGTGTTCTTGAGAGAACTTTTGTCAACCGACTTGGTCAACTGAATTTTATATGGTGATCCAGTAATGAGGCTGGACCTTGTTCTTTTGCGTCCACGAATAGTGGTTCTCTTCTTAATGTTGGGAACAAGAGATATATTGAACGGAGGAACTGCATTTGAACTTCCCGGGGAACATTGCAGTGTTTTAGAAGCACCTAAAATGGGGCCCATATTTACACCAAGAAAGGGTGCCCATATATACACCAATGCCATCTAAGAAAGATGGTCACTTTCACATGTAACCTAAAGACGTGCGTGACTAAATGCGCACTTTTAAAAGTAGCTTAGGATCTCCGCTTTCTGGATATCAAAGTGAAATTATTTTAAACTAATCATAATAACATGAAAAGAAATCGATTTCAGATACGTGTCAAAAGTTTGCAGACCAAAATAAACACCATTTCACACAATAACTCACGCTGCATCCACACTAATTGAAAGAATGATTCCAACTGCTCAGTTCTATCTCATATATGTATATATATTATTCCTGCGATTGGTTTGTTGAGTATCATATATTCTAATACGAGCAAATCTTGTGTGTGTTTATATATATATATATGCAAATTTTATCTTAAAAACGGCTCTAACGATTTTGACGAAATTTTGTACCGTTTTGGGCACCAGAAAATCATTGGGCTAGGTCACATGTTCCAGAAAATTTGACTAGTGGGTCACCATGTGTCAGGGTCAGGCTAGATGTATCTAAAACCGGTTCAAACGATTTTGACTAAATTTTGTATCCTACCATTTTCTAGCACGAGAAAACTATTGGGCTGGATCACACGTTCACGAACTTTCGATTAGTGGGTCATTTTTGGGTCAACGCGGGTCAAGTTAATTTTATCTAAAAAACGGCTCTAACGATTTTGATTAAAATTTGTATCCTACGAGTTTCGGGCACGAGAAAATCATTGGGCTAGGTCACATGTCCAAGAAAATTCGATTAATGGGTCATTTTTGGGTCACTGTGGGTCAATCTATCTGAAAAACGGCTCAGATTATTTAGACTAAATTTTGCATCCTATGGTTTTCGGGCACGAGAAGACTATTTGACTAGGTCACATGGTCGAGAAATTTCGATTAGTGGGTCAAGCTATTTTTATCTTTAAAACGGCTCAGACGATTTGAACTAAATTTTATATCCTACGGTATTTGGGCACCAGAGAATCATTGGGCTTGGTCACATGTTCGAGAAAATTTGATTAGTGGGTCATTTTGGTCAAGGGTCATGATATTTGAATTCATAGCTAATTTTGACCGAGTATAGCTCGGTCTTCTCTGCTCCTTATGATTATTTAAGACTCCTCATTAGCTTCAGCTAATTTTCTTCATTCGTTGAAAAAGAGCTTTTGTCTGCAGTTTCTCGCTTTCCGATATCTTAAATAGTTTTAAGTAAAAATGCAAAAACCGGGAGAATCAGTCAATCAATCAATCTTTCAATATACTAAATCTCGGGAACTAATTGATCAATTTTAAGGAATCTCTTGCGGATTGAAAAGTCTAAGATTTATAAATGATACTAATTACATTTTTAGCTATTTTAATTTTAAAACTGAATTGAATAGTATTTTTCTTAAAAAACTCGAAAGATATTATAAAATATAAATGTTACACAACGGGTTTCTACGGAATTAGTTTAAAATAAAGTTAAATTAAAAAATAAAAAGTACTTATGTATTTTAACCATGATGGCGTGTAAAAAAATCTACCACTAAAACAGGTTTTTACTATTGTTTTTTATGACTGAAAGATAAAATAAATAATATCCTTAAAATAGTCTAATAAATGTATTTAATAATGTCAAAAATATGGCCTAAAAATTTAGAAGAAAAAATATTTACTTTCTAATTCATGAAAGGAGTATTTCCTAATATTTGAATTTTTACTTTAAAATAGCTAAAACTTTAAAACTTGCTCTTCAAAAGTTGGAAAATAACACATAAAAAGCTTCAAATTTCTTCAACAATATAAGATTACAAAACGGCTCAAAAGAAAACTTTTATTTACTTTCCTGGTATACAAAGCCTCTTAGAAATGTACTTACCATAATCTTTTACAAACTAAATTAAGATATATATATTTTTTAAGTTATTTTTTGCGTATTTGGATCTATAATCTGTATAGTTTAAAGTTTCCAGTTTTTAAGGGGACCAGAAAGGTTTAAAATGACGAACATTGACTAAAATCTGATTGTAAGATCTGGAAGATGGTAACTTATTTTGACAATTACTTTTTTTATTCATTTACATTTTATTTTATTCATTTTACTTTTTTATTCATGTTATATAGAAAACAAGAAAGTAAAATCATACATTAAACATAGATTGTGAAACACATTCCAACACTTCCAGAATACTTTAACAAACCTTTGCTGTTTAATAAGGTAAATAAGATCAGGTAAACATTTCAGAAAACGCAAAACACATTTGAAAACCAGATTTCAGCAATTACAGGCAATAGCCAGAAAAGTACTATAGATTCAGTTAGACCTTTATATAAATGGGTGCTGATTCTTTTTAGTGTAAGCAAAATCTGTGTGAGATAGAAGAAAGTTTTGGGATTGCCACATCCGACTAGTTTGCTATGCAATGGTACTAGCCGTTGTATGAATGTGGATGATTTGAATTCTCCCCTAGGCCCGCAGTACAGAGACATACTGTATACAAGAATGTGATCTGGACGTTTGTCTTAACACCAGTTTTAATTATAAATCCTGATGAAGAGTGTAACAACACAGCTGAAAGTGCTTGATTTATTTTAACGTTTTAAGGCCTAAATAAAGTTTTAGTTTTTTTTTTAGGTAATGGAATCACATGTTTTTGTGTGTACTTTTATTTTAAATCAATGTAAGATAAAGATTGATAGTTATCTTTTCTATCAGAAAAAGAAGGCCATTGACAATACCTCCCATAATTCCTCCTGTAATTTCTACGATATTTTATGGGATATTCCGTCGTGGTGTCTCTAAATACGAGTACTTGTGGGTTAAAATCGAACTAGAATCGAGCGTTCTGCGTATTAACATTACCATTCAGGAAAACTTTTAACTCATAGCTGAAGCTAATAACTGAGTGCTATTGTAAATTTTGCTTTATTTATTCATCCTTTTTATTTGTTGCAGAATTCCAGCTTTCGACCTAATGTGAACTTTTGTTTCCACGGTTGAAAGTGATTGTTTTTTTCTCCAAATGCGTCGTAACATTGTTTGAGGGAAATATTACTCTGACTACAGACACATGGTACCCAAAAATCTTGACCCTTTTTAGATTTCTGAAGCCGTCTGTGTTTATAGGAAATAGTATAAAACTTTAAAAATATCCTAGAAGATATCTTTCAGAAATAGATAATTGTATAGTTTTTTTTCTAATCATTAATTTAAAAAAATCCAATTTATTGTATAATCGACAAAAAAAATTATCATTAAGCAATTGTTAAAGAAGACAACTATTATTATAGATTTTTATGATTTATCTAGATATCAATATGAAGGATGTCTTCCGGATAAATTTCCTACCGCAATCGATTAAAAGAATTTTTATTAATCCTTCTTCTTTTTTTCAGTGGGTATAATTTTTTTTGTTTAAATGTATCTTCGCATTTAGGTATCTTTTATATAAGGGCATGAAATAATGTAAAAAGTATATAAAAAAACAAGAACAGAAACAAGAATACTTCTTACTATAGAATCTGATATAAAATGTCTCTTTTTATCACAGTATAGCACAAAATGTACCTAACGATCAAATTATTTGACAATCGGTGCAAGATATGTCCAGCCTGAAGCAAACTTGTTTTCTAGAAACCAAAAAGTGAAAGTTGCTGATGCAGAACAGAGAAACAAGAAGTTGAAGATGTCCAGTTCTTGCTGTTTTAGCAATAAAAATACTTTAACATTTTTTTTTAATACTTACTTGAAGTTTTATCATTAGGAAATTTACAGTCTAAGTTTTCGTTTTTTATTTTTTTTTTTTTCAAATTATGTAATGGATCTTCTTTGATAAAATATCCTCCTTATGTAAAAAAAAATATTTCGAAAAGTTTGTCGTTGAATGTTATTTTTTTTTAAGTCCAAGCCTTTGGTAAAAATTTCTTTTAGGTAAAAATTTTGGTATCAATGGTACAGTAACCAGAAGGAGGTAGGGTGGGCTGAAACCCCCGTGAAAGTTCTGAGACTCTCTAGACTTAAAAAAAAATTAATAATAATTTCGCATAATAACATTTCAACATTATAAAACTTTACTATCAGCAGCTTAAAGACTTGACCTCTACTTCAGTGTGTATGAGAAAAAGTATAGGGGCCAATACAGGGTTCCCCAAAAGTCCTTGACACATTTTAAAATACAATAAAAGATCAAGCAATCGGCGTACGAGAGTGCGGTTTGGACGAAAATATTTCTTATGATCTGAAATTTTGTTTACGAAAATGAAAAATAATAGTTTAAAAAATTTCGCATAGATGGCACTGTTTCTGGAAAATTATCAAATAGATAGAACGCCTTTATACATAACAATAGGTGAAGACGCATACTGCGTACGTACAGCTTTTGTCCAAACTATGACAATCCACATTCTAGAACTCCACAATAATCGCTCTCCTGAGTTCGATTAGACAAGTGAGGATGGATAGACGAGTATTGTTAACTTCTGGAATGTGGGTTGCATAGTTTGGACCAAAACTGTGCATATGCATTGTTCGTCTTTCTCCATTGTTATGTATAAAGGCATTCTACCTATTCGATAACTTTCCAGAAGCAGCGTCATCTATGATAAATTTTAGGAACTAATTATTTTATTTGCTTAAACAAAATTTCAGATCATATGGATCATTTTCGTCCAAACCGCACCCTCGTACGTCTATTGCTTAATCTGTTATTGAATTTTAACATGTGTCCAGGACTTTTGGAACACACTGCATAAGCTGTGAATTAGACCCACTAAACATTTTCAAATACACCTCTCACTTTGCCGGCTGATTATCACGATACTCAAAAAAATATTTTCCCCTTTTAATCAACTCGAAACTTTCTGACACATTTTCTGACTCATATTTATAGTTGAAAATATATATATGATATATAAATATGATCAATATAGTTGAAAAGTGTTTATGAATTCGCTTTGTCCATCTGTCTATCTGCCTGTTTCAACTTCCGTAAATATATTCAGATTGTCTTGCAAATGATATAAGTTATTGATGTTTACTAAGACATGTTCAGTATTGGAAATGAATTGTGCAGCATTTATAGTTCGTTTACAGGGGACAATCAAAATAATTCCGTTACCTTGCGGTCTATGGGGAAAAATCATTTGCGATGTATTTTAATGACTATTTCAAACATATTGAAATTGATATAGCATATCACTGAGGTACATTACAAGAGGCTTTACTACAGAATATGGTGTACATATCATTCATCATACATGTACACTGACAAAAAAAGAATTCACAGTACTGTCTATTAACAATTGCTGGAAGTGAGTTTTCGGTCGCAGTACGCGTGCTCAAATTTAACTAAATTTTTGCCTATTACTTGGTGCGTATAAATTATATAGATCATAAATAGGACATCACGAAAGATATCGAGTACATTTCTGTTTATTGGCGAAAAATGCTGCAGGGTAATTTTCAACTGTGCTATGAATTTCCTAACTGAAGTAAGTTGTAGAATACCATGTAGTATGTATACAAATCTATAAATCTTATACAGAGCTGCACAAAATAAATTATTTTTCCGACGATTGATGGTAATTCCTGAAATTAGGTTTTCAAATGTATTTACCAACTTGTTCGCTTATACATCATCTTTCACTTTAATAGACGGTGAAGTTTTCTTAAAGTATTCTGAAAGTGTTGGAAAGTGTTTTATAATCTGTGGTTGGCACATTATTTTTCGTTCTTGTTAGACATAAAAGCATGATACTTGAAAACATGATAAGTGAAATGATTTGCAATCGAACAGATTTTCTTTTCATTTCCAGATACATGAATTACATCTTGTGTTACACGCGATTATTGTCTCAGCACGGCAGTTTTCCTCCTTTCCTGCACTGCTAAAAATAAATCCGTGAATTCACGGTAAAACTACTGGCAGCAAAGCTGTCGGAATTTTTCCGCTCCGTTAATAGATTTTCCGTTTTGGGAGATAAAGGAAGAGAAAACTCCGTTTGAAGAAGAGGCAACTTTCCGTTATAAAGAGTTAAGATATCACAATCAAAATTAGTACAAAGATATCACTTACATTCAGTTTAAAACTATGATTTAAAAAATAAAAAACACTTCACATCTTAAGGGAATACATGCGGTGAACAAACAACAAACTTGTCTTTACGAGATCGTGCGGGTCACAGTCACGCTTTCCGATAACGTAAATAGTTTAAAGTAAAAAGGGAAAAACTGGGAGAATCAGTCAATCAACCAATCTTTCAATACCTAAAATCTGGGGAACTAATTGATCAATTTTAAGGAATCTTACGCCGACTGAAAAGTCTAATTATGATTTACAAATGATACTATTTACATTTTTTGCTTACGACTTATAGATTTGAATTTAAAAAGTCCTTCCGGCCTGTACCGGGAGGAAAAGGTAGCTTTCCTATATCTTCGTTTTAAAATTTTAGCTAATGTTACACGAAAACAGCAACTTAAAATGCAAATAAAACGTTTACAAAAGATTCGTTAATACTGAATTTGAATAAGAAATTCACGAAATTATTGAGCAATAGCCAAAGTGGCTTCATTTATGAAGACTTATTTTGATCGCCAAATTTGGCGATATTTCACCAAATGTCGCCAAGTTTGGCGAGAATTTGGCGCTAACGGATATGAATATATAGTTTTATGCGTTTGATTGGGAAAATTATTACAACAATGAAAATTTTTGTAATGTGCTGTCTTGTTTCAAAATGTCAGCCACCCTAGAATTTCAAACTGCTCTATTTCAGCCGTTTTTTAAGATAGAGGTAAAACAAAAAATGCTCTGGAATCCCCGTTTCAAGGCCTAACACTGAATTAAAAAATAAATTTGAATTTTTAACTTTTTTGTATATTTATTTTAGTTTTAAATTTTTAATTGGCCGCCATCTTGAAACAAAATGGCGGACCAAGCTGGCCAACGAACTCGGTCGAGACATTGGTGAGCTTAATACACATAATTAGTTTCATCAAAATTTATTTATAAATACGAGCGTTATCGTATGACATAGGTCAGATATATATATATATATATATATATATATATGGAGATATATATATATATATCAACATTTGAACGGAGGGTGGTTTTGGGGTCTGGTGGTCATGATCGGTGAAAATATATCGAAATTTTCCGGAACTGCTTTCCTCCGAACGGCTGCAATAGGTAGCTTTATACTTTTTTGTATTGAAAGCTACCTAAAACTGAATTGGATTGTATTTTCTTCAAAAGATCTTATAAAATATAAATGTTACACAACGGATTTCTACGCAGCTAGTTTAAAATAAAGTTAAATTAAAAAACAAAAAGTACCTATGTATTTTAACCATGAGGGCGTATAAAAAAAATCTACCACTAAAACACGTTTTTATTATTGTTTTTTATGGCCGAATGATAACGCAAATAATATCCTTAAAATAGTCTAATAAATGTATTTAGTAATGTCAAAAATATGGCCTAAAAATTTAGAAGAAAACATATTTACTTTCTAATTCATGAAAGTGGTATTTCCTAATATTTGAATTTTTACTCTAAAATAGTTAAAACTTGCTCTTCAAAAGTTGGAAAATAACACATAAAAAGTTTCAAATATCTTCAACAATATAAGATTAAAAAACGGCTCAAAAGAAATTTTTTTATTTACTTTCCTGGTATACAAAGCCTCTTAGAAATGTACTTACTATAATCTTTTACAAACTAAATTAAGATAGAAATATTTTTTAAGATATTTTTTGCGTATTTGGATCTATAATGACTTATAATTTGTAGTTTAAAGTTTCTAGTTTTTAAGGGGACCAGAAAGGTTTAAAATGATGAACATTGACTAAAGTTTGATCGTAAGATCTGGAAGATAGCAACTTATTTTGACAATTACTTTTTTTTTTGCATTTATTTATTCATGTTTTATAGAAAAAAAGAAAGTAAAATCATACATTAAGCATAGATTATGAAATACATTCCAATACTTCCAGAATACTTTAACAAACCTTTGCTGTTTAATAAGGTAAATAATATACATAAGTAAACATTTCAGAAAACGCAAAACACATTTGAAAACCAGATTTCAGCAATTACAGGCCATAGCCAGAAAAGTACTATAATTCTTTTGTGCATCCCTGTATATAATCTATAGGTTTGTGTATATACGCTATATAGCATGTTATAATTAAAAAATGAATTAGAGAGATTCTAATTCAATTCATTTATTCATTCGATTCATTCAAATGAAAGATTCTAATTCATGTCAACTCTAATTCAAAGGTTATTAAATGTGTTACTTTCCTTTTTAATTATAGGTTTACTAGGGAATCGAACCCGGGCTTCCCGGGTTACAGACCCTCGCTGAAAACTTTTTTTTTTTTTTTGGCTACAATTTATGACTCGTGCTATAGCCATTAATACACGTCAGGACACATTGCCATTATGATTATCTTTTTACGTGTGATGGTTTCGCTATGGTACTCCATTGTGAAATTTGGTAATTTTTGAAATACAATATATTTAAAAAACGGCATAATCATTAAATTTGAAATTTATATAAAAAAAAATACAATTTTTTACCTTTCTAATGCAGTTTGTCGAACAATTTTCTGACAAATACTTTTCGATCTATTAATTCTTTTCAGTAACTTCAAATGTTTCATTTTCCGAGATTTATCTGTGGCAACGATTAGCGAAAAACCCAGTCGTCAGCAACACGTACCTTTTTATTAAAGAGGATGTGTTTCTGTTTCGTTCGAATTGATTTCATAGAAAATATTTCTTTTTTTTATTATGACTGTTTGGAGATAAATATATGAACTATCTAATATATCATTTTGCGTCAGTATTCATTTTGAACGATCACGTCGTTATGAATATTGTAATTTTCGTGGATTTTTCTGATTTAATACATTTTTCTTTCTTAAGAGTGGATTAATTTTTTTCTTACTTTATTTTTAAATGCATCGAAAATGAATATTCCACTTTCTGAAAAAATCATTTCAAACATTAAATTGTTTTACGTAAATTTCTTCCGCTTTTTTTTTTTCTTTGAAAATAGAAAAGGAAATTTCGTAGTACTATAAAAAAAATAAAAAGATGAATTCTTTTGCAAATTCTTTAGAAGACGGCCGGAATACGTTTGGAACATTCTCGAATTAGAAAAAGAATAGCAACTTTTCAATTTTATTCCGCTCTGCCGTCATTTATTTTCCAATCATGTGTTTGATAGATCCATAGAAAACGATCGAAATGTTTTCTTTTCACAGCTTTTTAAAGAGAGCTTTTCTTCTCTAAATTCATCAGGTGTCTGTCCAGACTTTTTTCACAGGGTCCTGTTTTTTGTGAAATTGTAAACAGCTTTTTATATTTGTGAAAAATCTAATCATAATGTTGTGAATTTAAAATGGTCGTTAAATTCAGATTCTTGTTTATGCATTTTTAAGAAGATATATGGATATAAAATACATATATTTTCTTTATCTATGTAAAAGTGACAGGTCAGGTTTTACTTTTAAATGATTAATTTGTGAAATGTTTGGTTTAAAGATGGAAAAATTTTATGAAAAACCTATTTTTAAGACAAAGAATTTTGTGAAGGGTTCTGTTTTAGGGAAAATAATTTTCTGAAGGGTCCTTTTTTGAAATGAAAAATTTTGTGAAGAGTCCTTTAAAGGACCCAATTTTTTCCTAAACACATCCCTGTTCATTCAATAATTCGCAATCGTCTCAAATACGTAATTGTAATTTCTTGCTAAACAAGAACAAAATATTAAAAGTGAGTATAATATATTGTGGTAAACCATCATTGGTTATATTGTGTTTCAGTATTGCGTATTCTTTGGAAATATAGAATCCCTCAAATCCGTCACCCTAAAATCCACAAACGCCTAAAATCCGCACGTCGTTGCAAATGCAGGGCTGCAACGGGCGACTATTTTTATATTCTATTTGCACCACTATTTAAAAAAATTAATTTTGTGCTATATTTCTCTTGCACATGTTGTCAAAGTGTATGTAAAAAAATTTTGTTTTGAGAAAGTGGTGAGAGAAAAAAATGAAAAATAGTCGAAAGTGGCAGCCCTGCAGATGAAAACAGCGAAACTCGCTTTATTTCTTTTAAATGCTAAAAGGTGTAAATTAACAACATAATATACAGTAAAATAACTTTTATTAGGTTGTTGACATGTTTCAGCTGACTCCCAGCCATTTTCAATAACAAATGAGAATATTCCATAATTGCACGGTCTTTGAAGTAATTATTTGAAATGCTATCATTTAATGTTCATGTGCTTTATGCCCGTTATCTTTTATTTTTATTTGGTTGTTTATTTACATATTTGTAACCGTGGAGTAACTCGAGCCCCAATTACGGTAAGTTAAAAGATGCTGCATCGTTTCATATTGTATTTTTGCGTGTTACTATCTCTATGGTTTCTCTTATTATGGAGGGATAGTATAGAAAATTATACTATCTACAAGTAATATTTGCCTTATTTAATCTCAACACACCTATGGCATTTTTTTTTTTTTTTTTTTTTTTTTTTTTTTAGATATGAACAGTCAATCGCAAAAAGAAATGTACTTGAAAATGATAATATAAAACTTTAATATAAAACAAGTAATTTTGATTTGAAAATGAGTATTCGTTGTTCTCAGTTTCAAGTGCTGATAGATATTTAAAACTTAAATATCTTAACCATGGGCCTAATGTTTCGCACATTAGTTTATCGATGCTTCTATGGCAATAAAAGTAAAAATAATTCAAAATATTTTAAGTAAATTATTTTTAATGAAAAATGATACATTTTATTATTACATAGTGAAATTGAACAAAACATAATAAACGTCATAAACTTTGTGGCCAATGAAATCCATTTGCTTGCAAGTTTTTTATGTCCCTACTGTTTTGCGCATGTTCAAATGAGAAGAAATGAATAAGTGTTATCATTTCGTTGGTCCTCATTTGGCAGCGTAAATATATCTCACTCTTTTCGGCATACATGCAGCTAATCGTTATTCTTCAAGAAGAATTCTTTTTAACTGCTGATCGTCACGTGGTTTCCTTTTTTCGAATTTCCGTCTTTAAGTATCGTTACAAATCCTCAATAGGCATGATGTCTATTGAATTCGGAACCCAATCTAGCACAAGAATTCCATTTTGTTGAAACCAGGCTTTTGCTGTCCTAGCTGTATATTGTTTGGTTAAGTCTTGTTCAAAAAGATAACCCGAATGATTGCCAAGTTGTTACATTGAAGGCAACACCTGATTCGTCAAAATGTCCCGATAACGTTCTGCATTGGTATCCCCGTCATATGCACAATTTGACCGACACCAGAGTAACCAAAACATCCTCAAATTTTAACACATCACGGAAATGCGCACTCTTGTTTCACGCATTTTTGATTGAAAGCTTCATTTGCTTGCCGTACAACCCGACGACCAATATTTCCATTCAAAACTGAAAAAGGGGATTTACCCGACCATATAACACTTTGTCATTGCTGATCTGTTCATTTTAAATGGTCTACATTCTACAGAAAACGTTTCATTTTTCAGCAGGAGTTAACATCGACTTACGTTTGCTTTGTAAGATTTGAAGCCCATTTCATGTAATCTTTTTGTAGCCATTTTACGTGTCACTGGTAGCCCCATGGTGTCTTGCCATAGGGATGCAAATTTTTCTTCGTCTGTCATTTTCCCCTTTTCTGATCATTCGATATTCTCGGTCCGTTGTTGTTGAAGGGCGACCGGTATTGTTTGTTGACTGTATATCTCCGGTTGCAACGAAAGTTTTCAAAACATAGCGCACTCTTGATTCAGGAAAAATCAAAACCCTGCCTATTTGCCTCATTAGACACCCACTATTTCGTTTATCTTTTTATGCAACTCTACCGTTAATCTTTTAGCATCTATTTTCTTTTTATTAATTCATTTGAAACCACTTTTATCTCAAATAACAAATGCCATCAGTCCCGCATACGATAATTTGCATAGTTGGAAAAGACCAGCAAATGGCAAGTGCCGAAAACTTTTCTTAAATGCACTTACGCAAAACAATAAGGGTTTCTATTTTTAAGAGGGAAAATGTTTTATATATCCAAATCTGAGTGTGCAGTTTCTTTCATTTATTTATTTATTTTATTAAATGAATTCATTTTAGACGACTGACATTTCAAGAATTTGATTGTTTATTTAGACAAAATTAAGCTTGCGTTTTCTTTCTTTGAAAAATTTCACTTTTAAACTGATGCGCAAAGAATTCCGGTGCAGGATACCGGACGTTCCAGGAGTGTAAGAACGCCATCCGTTACGGATAACATTTTGGATCGTATCAGCGAGAGGCCTGAATCTAGCATGCGGGAACTGTCCGAAGAAATGAACGTTTCCCGTAATACGGTGTGGCGAGTTCTGTGAGATGAAGGAATGCATCCGTACCATGCGCAGAGAGTTCAAGGCCTAGAACCAGCGGATTACCAGGCACTTGTCAATTTTAGCACGTGGTTGCTCCAACAAATGGCTGTGGACCCTGCTTTTTGTGCACATATGTTGTTCACGGACGAATGCACATTCACATGCGAAGGTATTTGGAATATCCACAGTTATCATGTGTGGTCAAATGAAAACCCATACATAATACGTCAACGTTCGTTCCAGCGACGTTTCGCGGTCAATATTTGGGCCGGAATCATTGACGATTATCTAATTGGGCCATACTTACTGCCAACGCGCCTGGATGGAGATTCATATCTTGTGTTTCTGCAAGAGGTGTTGCCAGAACTATTAAACCATGTTCCAGCACCCATCAGACGACGTATGTGGTTCCAACACGACGGAGCACCGGCCCATTACAGCTTGGATGTCCGTAACGCCCTAAATATCATGTATCCGAGGCGATGGATAGGTCGTGGCGGTCCAATCAGCTGGCCGGCCCGTTCACCCGATTTATCTTGTCTGGACTTTTTCTTGTGGGGTCATATGAAGAGCCTGCTATACGAAGATGGTCCCGTAGATTCTGCTGAAGACCTTGTTGCCCGGATATCCGTTGCTTCGGCCACCATAAGAGAGATGCCTCAATGTACGGCGGTCAATCCATCGATGGCTTCAAGCCTGCGTTCGTGTTGGAGGCCGCAATTTTGAACAATTCCTGTGATGGAGTACTTCGTGTTGTTTATTTTCATTTGGTTTAATAAAGTGTTTTTCTTCCTTTTGTTGGTTTCTTTTCATTCCATCTCTGTCTGTCCTGTTTTTCATCATTTTGTTATTATTTTGCTCATTACATACGATCGTTCAAAAATCAACCCCCTGAACACAGTTAAATTTGCTCCACTTAACCACTCCCGATAATTTCACTTGTGCACACAAAATTTAAGTTAAGGTCTAAGCTTTAGAAAACATTTAACAGTGTTAAAAAAACCGGTAAAAAGTAGTTATTCGGTACTCCAAAGTCTAGAGTGCCCTCTACTGGCATTTTTATAACTTTCTCTTTAAAACTTTTTCTTAAGAAAATACTAATTTAAAGAATGATTTTAGTGAAAACCGCAAATAAATCGACCCATTTTTCCCTTTTTTATCATCATTTGTAATTTGGGACCCTAAACTTTGATGGCGCCTATCTCCTTTGGAAAACGTTTGGGACCCTTGGTTTCCTATTTACTATTACTCGTCTTGATGTGTTCTATCACCCCTAGCGTATGTACCATGAGTTTAGGGACACCCTGTATATTATATGTGCCAATTTTTTAAAGTGTCGATGTATTTTTTAGACTTATGGATCATATTTTTCCATTTTCTAAGTTATTATTTTTTTAAAAAATAATTATAAATATTGAATTATATTAAAATCGTAGCTTTCACCTTAGTTAATCCCAGAAATTTGACGTTTAAATGAGGCGAAGAGTATTGTTCGGAAATAGTGGTAAAAAAAAAGCATAAAAGGCGGCAGCTATTTTTGGCAACCCACTATTTCGCAAAATCAATTTACTGTCAAGCAATTTATGACAGTATTTACAGTACTTGAAAATTGGCCAAACGAAGAAATCGAAAGAAAGGTTCTATCTGCGCTAATAACCAACTTTAGTAGATTATGTTGGAATTCACATGTTGACAGCGACAAAAAAAAAACAGTAAAGGCGTAGTTTTTTTTTTAATAAATCTATCTCATTTCACTACTCGTAAAGAATCCAAATTTATACATATGAAAAAATAAATATGTTTAAAAAGAATAAGTTAAATTTAATATTATTCTTATTTTTAAGGGAGGAAAAAATACAAGAACTTTGAAAGAGAAAATGAAGTTGGGCTAGATTAGAGATGACAAAAGATCGAATTCCCTGGCTTTTTCGAATCGAAACTCTTCAGAAAACATCAGAGACATGGAACATAGAAATATAAAACAAAGAATAAAACAGTTTTCTTCCGTGTCGCTTTTTTAAACAGCTTTACAAGCATACACTTGCTAAAACTTCAAGGGAATTGATGAAAGTTTTCGCTTTCGCGATTTCTGTCTTTCAGATCTTTTAGGTAGCTTTCAATACAAAAAAGTATAAAGCTACCTATTGCAGCCGTTCGGAGGAAAGCAGTTCCGGAAAATTTCGATATATTTTCACCGATCATGACCCCCAGACCCCAAAACCACCCTCCGTTCAAATGTTGATATATATATATATATATATATATATATATATATATATATATATATATATATATATATATATATATATATATATATATATATATATATCCATATATATCCATATATATATCTGGCCTATGTCATACGATAACGCTCGTATTTATAAATCAATTTTGATGAAACTAATTGTGCGTATTAAGCTCACCAATGTCTCGACCGAGTTCGTTGGCCAGCTGGGTCCGCCATTTTGTTTCAAGATGGCGGCCATTTAAAAATTTAAAACTAAAATAAATATACAAAAAAGTTAAAAATTTAAATTTATTTTTTAATTAAGTGTTAGGCCTTGATACGAGGATTCCAGAGCATTTTTTGGTTTACCTCTATCTTAAAAAATGGCTGAGATAGAGCAGTTTGAAATTCTAGGGTGGCTGACATTTTGAAACAAGACAGCACATTACAAAAATTTTCATTGTTGTAATCATTTCCCAATCATACGCATAAAACTATATATTCATATCCGTTAGCGCCAAATTCTCGCCAAACTTGGCGACATTTGGCGAAATATCGCCAAATTTGGCGACCAAAATAAGTCTTCATAAATGAAGCCAATTTGGCTATTGCTCAATAATTTGGCGAATTTCTTATTCAGATTCAGTATTAACGAATCCTTTGTAAACGTTTTCTTTGCATTTTAACTTGCTGTTTTTGTGTAACATTAGCTAAAATTTTAAAACTAAGATATAGGAAAGCTACCTTTTCCTCCCGGTACAGGCCGGAAGGACTTTTTTTAAATAAAATTTATTACACTTGAATAATTTTTTTGAAAAAGATATTGAATATTTATATACAATTAAGTATATTTAGTGTCGTAAACGAATATAAAATTAATGAAAACTTCATTTTAGGAAAATGTTATTTATGCAGCTTCGTAATTTAAATTAATCATCACATTCTTTTTATTTTAAGTTACATTCATTTTAAATACTACCTACTTAATACATTATTTGAATACTTACATGTATTCTCTCGTTACTTGTATACTATAAACATACATCTTATGTAATTACGTCCATATTATAACGTACGTAGATACTTTCATACCTCAGTTTCAAGACATGTTACAACAGCTATAACATCTCTTTGAACCAACTGTTTTCGATTTTCTCTGGATTCTTTGAGATTGAAAAAATCAAACTGTAAAAAATCTCTTTTATGTATATATATATGTTACTTTAAAGCCTTAAATCTGGTATAAATCCTAGCATTTACCAAAATGAACGGGTAAAAGCACGAAATATGCTTTTAAACGCTTTTAATTCGAGCTTTTATCAAACCACTTCTATAAAAAACACTTCGGCCTAGGATTTACCGAATCATTTTGATGAAACTCCGAAACGGCGAATAAGAATTGACACGGGGTTCGGGAATTGCTTGGTTAATAATATCGCACAAATATCTGGTATATTAAACCGAACATATCTCTATCTATATTATAAAGGACAAACGTGCGTCCGTGCGTAACGCTGACGTCATTTTAATGTTGGCAACACCAGACGATTAATTTTCGCTTTTACTGCCATTTTTTTAACTTCTAAACCTCGCACATTTTTAGGGTTTCGTTCATCTCACGAAACCCTATTACTCCCGCTCTGTTGTCTGTCTGTCATAGATTCCGTTCTCAGAAACTATATAACTTACAGAGTTGAAACTTTGTGTATATAGATGAATACCAGCTGTGAAGAGCTCAAAATATTAAAATTTGAAAAATTCGTATTATTTTAATAAATAGAAATACAAAATCAAAATTCTAACAGCCTTTTCCTATTAAATTTAAACATTTTTCGTTATAGCAGATGCCAAAAATTAAAAATCCACAATGAAATTCTTTCTACAATAATTAATTTTCTATCAGACGATTTCCACGTGAAAAATGAAAATGAAATAAAGGTTTCACCAATTGAAAAAAAAGATAAATATGAAATAAAATTGTCTGACGTCATAGTGGTAATAAAAGAGAAAATGTCCAAGATTTCTCAATAATACAAGGAGTATGAGTATATGTATGTACACAAAGCAGATTAATATTACGTCATTAGAGAATTAAAAAGAAAGTCTGACGTCCTATTGGAAGTTTAACGAATTTTTAGCTCACAGGCTATCAAAGCCTGAGAGCTTATGTGCCCGCCGGTTCTGTATGTACGTACGTACGTACGTATGTATGTATGTATGTACGTAACGCGATAACTCTTGATAGAACTAACCGTTTTACTTTAAATTTTGTTTATAGGTTCCTTGTGATAAGGCGCTTCCCTGATTAGTTTTGGAGGTTCATTGGTTAAGCATAAAGGGGGGTAACGGGGGGCTAACCCCCCATAATTTAGATAAATGGGTTTTTCATGAAGAATTATCCCATTTTCTTCAAATTTTGTATATAGGTTCATTTTGATAATGCGCTTCTGTCAATAGTTTTGGGGGTTCATTAGTTAAGTATAAAGGGGAAGGGGGGGGGGTAATCCCCCCTTAATTTAGATAAATGGGTTTTTCATGCAGTGGTTACGCCGATAGCTCAGTTATTATTTATCACTACAAATAAAAAACACACACTCTCAAAATAAAATAAACTCACTTGCGGACTGTATCTCATTTAATATCTCACAACACTCAAAAGAAATGGTCGAGAGCCGAGATTTACACAACTTCACTGATCGGCATCTCAAACCCAACTCACAAAAAAGTTGTAGTTTTTTTTTTTAACATTTTACATAGACGGCGCTTCTAGCGGCAACGTACCGCCGGGCCTTGAATGTTGCTAACATTCAATAATATAAATGCAATATAATTCAAACACAATCTCTAAGTGAAAAATACAATCTCAAAAAACACAATTTCTTCTCAAAAATACTACACTAAATAAAATACTAAATTTACAAATATAAACACAAGAATGTAATACACTGCAGGAAAAGTATATAGTTTAATAAAACAAATGTATGAATTTAAGTACTCAATAAACCATCATTCACATATGTCAAAACAACAATTTTTGTCACTGGCCTTTTATATGTGCCATTTTTATCTTTCAAGGTGACAACTCTTATAATATTGTCTTGGCCTGGATGAATTTTAATAATTCGGGCCAAATGCCATTTTAAAGGGCAATAATTATCAGAATTTTTTACTAATACTAAATCTCCCTCTTTTATCTTTACCCTTCCCTTGTACCATTTAGGTCTATTTAAGAGCTTGTTCAAATATTCTGATGACCATTTTTTCCAAATATGTTGTGTTAATTTTTGAACTAATTGCCATCTGCTCAACCTATTCATAGGAATTTCTGTATAATTTGGTTCTGGTAAGGCCATTAAAAAGGAACCAATAAGGAAGTGAGCAGGTGTCAAAGCTTCAACATCATTTGGATCATTTGAAAGGGGGCAGAGTGGCCGAGAATTAAGAACTGCCTCAATTTGAGTAATAAGAGTCAAGAATTCCTCATAACTTAAAATAGTTTTACCTACAACACGTTTTAAATGGTATTTAAGGGATTTGATATTTGCTTCCCACAAACCTCCAAAATGAGGAGCTGAAGGGGGGTTAAAATGCCAGTTAATACCTTCATTAGCTAAATAATTTTCTATCTCCTCCTCACTTTTATCTTTAAATAAAGATCTGAGAATTGCTCTTAATTCTTTATTGGCACCAACGAAATTTCGACCATTATCACTATATATATCAGAAGGTTTGCCCCGCCTTGCTATAAAGCGTTTAAGTGCTGCTAAGAATGCTTCACTTGTTAGATCATTTACTATTTCAAAATGCAAGGCTTTTGTAGTAAAACACACAAATACACAAATAAATACTTTTTTTACCTGTTTACTTCTACCCACGAAGTTTTTCACTTCAAAGGGACCACAGTAGTCCAATCCAGTACGCATAAATGCTCGGGCCATTGTTACTCTAGAAGCTGGCAAATCAGCCATCTGTTGCTCTGAATTCTTAGAATTTACCTTTTTACAAGTCATACAATTGAAAAGGATTTTACGAACTATATTTCTAGAAGATAAGATCCAAAATTTGTTTCGGATGAGAGATAGAGTTGTCTCAGCACCTGCATGAAAATACAAATTATGAAAATATTTAATTACACAAAAAGTAAAATTATGTTTTGAAGGAATAACAATTGGATATTTTTTATGCTCGGATAAGTTGCTGTTTCTCAGTCTACCAACAACTCGGATTATACCATTAACATCTAAAAACGGGCACAAGTTTGTCAGTTTACTATTATTAGGGATTGCATTACCCTTTTCCAAATACTGCATTTCCTTCACGAATGAAGTCTTCTGGATGTTTTTTACTATACAGAATAAGGACTGAGAGAGTTCACTGCTGGTTAAAGTTCCACCTTTGGGATACAAGGGATTTCTACAGTTATGGATGAATCTATTACACCATGCTACTACTCTTTGCAGCTTTATGAATGAAGAACTGTTATTAATGATGTCTAAAGGCTGAACAGTGTTAACTAATGTACATACTTGAGTTACTGATGGTGCTTTCAATTCACGGATAAACAACTTACTGGTTTCAACAGAAATAATATCAGGAGACTCCACCATCTTAGGCTGTTGTAGGAATGATGGACCGAACCACCATAAATCACATTGCTGGATCTTGATGGGATCTAGGCCTCTAGAAATGAGATCTGCAGGATTTTGCTTGGAAGGTACATAATTCCACTGATCAATCGAAGTTAAACTTTGTATAATCGATACCCTGTTTGCGACAAATGTCTTTAGATCATTCGACTCCTTTTTTAACCATGCAAGTACAATAGTACTACCTGTCCAAAAACAAGTTTTAGAAACTTCTTGCTTTAGAGCACTTAACACTTTTTGCATCAACTTAGATAATAGGACTGCTGCAGAAAGTTCTAGACGAGGGATAGTAATATACTTTAGAGGAGCTACTCTAGATTTACTAGAGAGCAGTTTAATAGCAGAATCACCATAAGAATTAATAGATTTTACATAAACGACCGCACCATAAGCAAGTTCAGAAGCATCTGAAAAACCATGCAATTCCACACAATTAGATTGTTCTACAAATACAAATCTTGGGATATTGATCATATTTACAGTTTTTAAGGAAGTAAGAAAATTAGTCCATTCGATATTTTCTTTCACTGGAAGATAATCACACCAATCTATTTTCAGCAACCATAATTTTTGAAGGAAAACCTTGGCCTTCGTAATTATTGGACCTATCAAACCCAACGGGTCAAATATTCTGGCAATTTATGATAATACTGAGCGTTTGGTATACCTTTCACTTTGCTCTATAATTAAATTAAATCCAAAACAGTCTGGTTGCGGCTTCCACAATATTCCTAGAGTTTTTGTCTCATTGGAAAATGAATATTCAGATATTGCATTATTACACAAAAGAGAAGAATTATTTACTGACGATTTGTGAAGATCCATGCTTCCCTTCTTTAACAAAGATATCAGTTGTTGTTGGATCTCTCTAGCTGTATCTAGATCATCAGCACCTGTCAAAATATCATCCATATATACGTCTTGAAATAATACATTTGCAGCTAAAGGAAATTCCTTTCCTTCATCTCTAGCTAGCTGGGTAAGGGTTCTTGTTGCTAAAAAAGGGGCACTCGTTGTGCCATAAGTCACCGTACATAATTTATACACCTTAACTGGTTCATGTACCTCAGGTTTAAACAAAATTCTCAATAAATCTCTTTGACTCGGATGTACCAATATCATACGGTACATTTTCTTAATATCTGCTACAAAAACAAATTTGTGCTTTCGAAATCGCAACATTATACTAAATAAATCATCTTGGATTGTTCCTCCGTTGTACTGCAAACTATTTAAAGATTTTCCGGTAGAAGTTAAGGAGCTAGCATTAAAGACAACTCTTAATGGTGTGCTACTTGATTCAGCACGGAACACGCAATGATGGGGTATGTAATAAGTGATATCTAGTTCTTCAGATTCTATCACCTCTTCCATATGACCCATACTTAAATATTCTTGCATAAAGACTTTATAAAGTTCGTTAAATTCAGGTTCTCTAACTAAGCGATTCCATAATGAATTTAAAACTTTCATAGCCTTTTTCTTTGATTCTCCAAGACAAGATGGGTCTTCCTTAAATGGCATTTTTACCATGTATTGCCCTGTTGCAGTTCTGGAATAATTTTTCAGAAAATGTTCTTCACAAATTTCTGATTCCTTATTTCTAGAAACTTCAGATTCTCTCTCAATGTTTTCTATTTCCCAAAAATCTCGAATTACTCTTTCTAACTCCAAATTATCTGTTATCAACCCACAATGTATATTACTTTCAACCTTAGCCGGAAGGCTTCCGCTAACAATATAACCGAAAACACTGTTTTGTAACACTATTCTAGTATTTAATGGTTGGGTGTAAATTTGACCTGGCCTTAAAAATTCATAAAATTTTCTGATCCCAAAAGCAAATCAATACAGCCTGGCACATTAAACTTTTCGTCAGCTAATTTGATGTTATTTAACGATGAAATACAAATCTCAAGCGGTCTAGAAAGCGTAAATTCCGTAATTTTCGGAACGACTAAAAAATCTAATTTTAAATAAAAATCTTTATCTCTATTCGAAATAGTTGTGTTAACTCTAGATCTAACATTAAGAGACAAATTATTTATTCCTGAAATGCAAATATTAGTCTTTTCTCTTTTCAAATTTAGTTTATCTACTAACCTTTTACTCATAAAATTAGAGTTTGCACCGACATCTAATAAACCACGTGCTTCACGAAAACCAACGTGCTTCATGAAAATTACCATATTCATCTTTAATTAAACAAACAAATGTGCTAAGTAACACAGCTTTTAACTCGTTAGACAAATTACATATCGTTGAAAATAAATTGCTTTGGTTATTAACTTGGAAAGGCTGGAATACTGGAGCTCAAGCATCCAAATTAGATTTATTACCGACTTCGTTTTTAGAACTCATTTCCTGTGAAATTATCTCTGGATTTTCACCTTTATTTATTTTTTGTTCACGCGGGAAATGCAAAGTTACATGATGCCTTCTCTTGCAAATAATGCAAGAGAATTTAGATTTACAATCAATCACTTTATGATTCATAAGACAGTTAAAACAAAGATTTTTGGATTTTACAAGCTCGACTCTATTACCCACTGACATGTTTTTATAAACAGGACATTTATGCAAAGGATGATTTTCACTACATGACAAAATACATTTAGAATTTTTTACGTCAGTTAGAAAAACTTTAGAAACATTTCGATAATAAGTATTTTTATTACTCGCTCTAGAATTGTCAACCACGGGTTTTCCCTTAGACGTATAATATAAATCAATTTCCCGAGATAATTCAATGGGAGAAAACCACGATTCTGCTTGTCTAACATTTATAAAATACATGACATCTTTATCAAGCGTTTGACAAATCTTATCAGAAACTATTAACTGTTTTAAAGTTTCGAAATCTGTCACATTCCTCAATTTTAAATAATAATCCCAACTCGTTGTTAATCGGGATGCAAATTGTACATATGTTTCATTAGGATGACGTTGTGCTTTCCTAAAATGTTCTAAACAAGTCTGGGGGGATGGCTCAAATTCTCTAAGTACTATAGCCTTTACTTTTGAATAATCTTCTAATTCCCCATCTTTGATGTACGTAATTACGTTTGTTGCCCTTTCTCCTAACAGATTTAGTAGAATTTCCGATTTATATTTTTCTGGGACATTTTTAGAAATAAATGCTCTTTCTAACGATGAAAAAAAATAACTCCAACCTTCTGGTTTAGATGGAATTTTAATCGTTAACGTTCTTACACTTTTAATCAGCGAGTCTAAAGATTCTATATTATCTTTTTTCTCGAGATCACTTAAATTATCATTTTTAGTTTCTGCACGGGCCTTAGCCAACTCAATTTCTAACTTTGCATGTTCAATTTTTAATTTCTCAAGATCTAGTAATTTTGATTCTTCATTTTTTCTTTCCTCAATAAAACTGTTTGCTATGTCTTCAACCAGTTTATTATCTGCTTTATACTTCGAACTTTCCTTTATTAAATTTATTAAATCATAAATAGTTAATTTGGAATCTGATATATCTATGTCTAATTCAGCAGCAATTCGCTGATAATCTTCCTTTTTTGCACCTTTAAACATTGTATTATAAATACAATTCACAATAAATAAATAAATAAAACTGACATACCTTTATCTATTAATAAATCTCCAAATCGGATAATTCCACATTGGAAAGATTTAATCCACTCTTTCAATTCTCAAATTAGCTCAATAATAAAGAACATCGGTTCTTTTCTGCGTAAATACATTCACAGTTCATTTTCCGTATTACGAAATTCTCCAGGTTAATCGAAATTATTTTTCTTCTGGAAACAAAAAACACTTCACAATATTCACACTCTTCTATATTCACAGTCTATTCACAATATTCACAAAAGAGAATTCTGAATCACAATATTTTGTACTTTAATATAAATAATACGATGATTTAATTTTCGTTTTACTCATTCTAATTACGTGATAGAATTCCAAACACAATTTATCTTCTGCAGACGATTCCCGAAAAAACATAAACATCGACAAATTCTACTCTTTCTCCGGCGAGAGGAGACCAATACTATGGTTACGCCGATAGCTCAGTTATTATTTATCACTACAAATAAAAAACACACACTCTCAAAATAAAATAAACTCACTTGCGGACTGTATCTCATTTAATATCTCACAACACTCAATAAAAATGGTCGAGAGCCGAGATTTACACAACTTCACTGAACTCTGCAACTTCACTCTGCATCTCAAACCCAACTCACAAAAAAGTTGTAGTTTTTTTTTTTTTTAAACTCGAACCTGAAAATTCCACTCGAAGTCGACCCGAACCAGAAAACTAAAGTTAACCTAAAATCCGACTCGAACCCGACAAAAAAAAATCGAACTGTAACTAGATCCGAACCCGACAAAATAAATTCCTTCATGTCGCAACGCGACCCGAACCTCATTCGATGTTAACCCAACCCGAACAAGACATAAAAATTCCATCGAACCGTAACCAGATCCGAACCCGATAAAATAAATTCCTTCGTGTCTCAAAACGACCCGAACCCGAAAATAATAGTTAACCCGAAACTCAACCCGACCCAGGAAAAAAATTCCATTGAACCGTAACCCGATCCGAACTCGAAAAATAAATTTCGTCGTCAAGCAGCCCGAACCGAAATTGAAAATTTAAATTGACCCGAACCTGAAAATTTAATTTAACCCGAAACCTAACCCAAACTGAAAATTTAGTTAACCCGATCCCGACAAAAAAATCCATCGAACCGTAACCCGATCCGAATCCGACAAAATAAATTCCTTCGTGTCACAACCCGATCCAAACCAGAAAATTCAAGTTAACCCGAAACCCGACCCAAACCCGATAAAAAAAATCTATCGAACCGTAACCCGATCCGAACCCGACAAATTAAATTTCGTAGTCACGCAACCCGATCCGAAACTGAAATTTTAAGTTAACCCCAAAACCGAGTTGAACCTGAAAATTTAATTTAACCAGAAACATAATCCAAACCTGAAAATTAATGTTAACTCGAAACACAAAGTCGAAACGCAACCCGACCCGAAACTGAAAATTGAAGTTAACCCAAAACCCGAACCCGTCAAAAATTTCATCGAACCGTAACCGACAAAATAAATTCCTTCGTGTCAACCCAGTCCAAACCAGAAAATTCAAGTTAACCCGAAACCAGACTAGAACCCGATAAAAAAATCCATCGAAACGTAAACTGATTCGAACCCGACAAAATAAATTCCTTCGTTTCTGGTTTAGATCGGGTTGTGACACGAAGGAATTTATTTTGTCGGGTTCGGATCGGGTTACGTTCGATGGATTTTTTGACGGGTTTAGGTTTCGGGTTAACTTTAATTTTCAGTTTGGGTTAGGTTTCGGGTTAAATTAAATTTTCAGGTTCGGGTCGGTTTTGGGTTAACTTAAATTTTCTGTTTCGGTTCGGGTTGCTTGACGACGAAATTTATTTTTCTGGTTCGGATCTGTTAACGGTTCGATGGAACTTTTTACCTGGTTCGGGTTGAGTTTCAGATTAACTATTATTTTCGGGATCGGGTCGGCTTGTGACACGAAGGAATTTATTTTATCGGGTTCGGATCTGTTACGGTTCGGTGAAATTTTTAATGTCTTGTTCGGGTTGGGTTACTGGTTAACATGGTTTTTAGTTTCGGGTCGTCTTGCGACATAAAAGAATTTATTTTTTCGAGCTCAGATCGGGTTACGGTTCGATATTTTTTTTGTCGGGTTCGTTTCGGATTTCGGGTTAATTTTAGTTTTCTGGTTCGGGTCGGGTTCGACTCGAAGGAACTTATTTTGTCCTTTTAGGATCGGGTTACGGTCCGATGGAATTTTTCTGTCGGGTTCGGGTCGACTTCGAATGGAATTTTCAAGTTCGAGTTGGGTACAACACCATATGTTGACAAAGAACTGGTCATTTTCTAAATAGGCATGGTCATTTTTCAATTAGCCTAACGCTATCTAGGCTCTTTGCAATGAGTCTAAAAAATGTCAGGCTGATTGAAAAATAAATGACCATATTCCAATTAGCCTAACGCTGTCTAGTCTCTTTGCAATAAGCCTGAAAAACATCAGGCTGATTGGGATAAATGAAATGATTCTCCAATTAGACCGGCTCTTTGCAAAGAGCCTAGGCTGTTTGCAAAGAGCCGGATTTCCCAATTAGCCTACGACATATACAGCATTTAAAAGAAAATCATATTGGTTTTCATTTTAGAATGCCCGTTAAATAACTTTTAGCTTATTTCCGTAAATTATATACGTTTTATATGCCTCTTAATAAATGGAGTTGTGCAAAATAATAATCCTCTGTATTTAGCTGATGAAGGAGGAGAATGAACTCTTTAGTATATCATTCTCATCAAAAATTATCCAACATGTCAAATTAATTTATTGTAACGCACATTTTGGGGAAAAAACATGAATTGCATGTCATAAAATCAGACGTGATTTTAAAATCACGCCTAATTTAATTACTACAATTCTTGTTCAAAACATTGAATTCTTATAAAAGAGTGTTTTTTAAAAATATTTTTTTTTTAATACCTATTTTATGTATCTCATAATTTGCAAAGTTTGTAAATTCCAACATGCTTTTTTATTATGTAATAATATTTATTTGTTGTTACAAAACCGTCTAAAATTACAGGTAATTCATTGTTGTTACAGAAAGGGCTCATTATTGAAAATAAAAACAACAATTATAAAATAGATTACAACAATGTATTAAAATAAACAAGGCAAATTCCATCAATTCCTTTTCACCATTCTCACAAAAATAGTGTTATATGTTGTTTGAAAAAAAAGTACTCTTGAATCTCTTATTTAAAAATCTCATCTCATATTAAATAAAAAAGAAAGTAACACAAAAATGTCGACAATTTTTTCAAATGGAATAGAAGCAGAAGAAAATGATTCTTCTGATGACGAATTTGAAATTCTTGATGAACGATATCCTGGATGCAGAGTGATTTATACACATCCAAATTTTCAGTCCATTTTTGCAGTTAAAGAAAAGAATGAAGAGTTGGTTAAATACCAAAACAAAAATGTTGCTAAAGAAAAAGAATCAGTTGAAGCAAACGATGAAAATATACACTCAAATGAAATAAACATTGTTAAAGAAGTTGGAGAAGAAGCTAAAACGAAAGCTAAAGAAGCTAAAACGAAAAGATTTTCATCCTCGAGAAAAATAATCCAACGAGTGATCGTCTGGAGTCTGAACTCCTTCTTCAAGCATTCAAAAAATTATACAAAAATTGTTTTAAAATAAGCAGGTAATTTTTAAAGAGCATTCATCGGGTTGTTATAGTAATATGCATGGATAAAAATAATTAAATAAATTAATGAAACTCGTAAATTTTTATTAATGCAAATTTAATTTTTACTCTTAATAATTTCATTGATTTCATTTTATATTTATACTTTTTTTTTATATTTTAAGCCCTTATTTAATGTCTGAAAAATGAATGACATAATATTGATTTTAATAATTTAAAAAAAACTATAAAAATACGAGCCCCATCAATAGATTTTACAAACCTGTTTTCTCTTCAGTCAATCAGCGGAGGATATAAATGATTCTTTTAGAGTTATGTTTGAAGTATCCTTCTCTTTTTCCAGTTCTCTTCTTGTCTCTCTCTTTCTCCCTCTTCCACCCTTTCTTACTGATCTCCCTTCTCTCACCTTTCCGTCCCCTCCTGCCCACTTCGCCCCTCTCTCCCCTTCTTCCCTCTCTCACCTTGTCCTCTCCTCTTCCACTCCCGTTCCCTCAGTTCTCTCCTTCCCCTTACCTCCTCTCTCTCTCATCGTCCTTCTACTGTTTGTCTGACCACCGTTCTCTCTTTCTCATTCCTCCCCCCTTTTTTTAAGTAGTTAAGTATTTAGTAATTAAGTAGTTAAGTTCTAGTAGTTAAGTTTAGTAGTTAAGTCCTTAAGAAAGAGAAGGTGGGATGATGGATGATAGATGAACAGTGGGAAGGAGAAAAAGTGAGGGGAAAGAGTGGGGGTGAGGGAACAGGAGTGAAAGAAGAGGGGAAGGGGAGAAAAGGAAAAAGGAGAAAGGGGAGCAAAGAAGGCAAGAGATGATTGGAGAAGTGGAGAAAGGAGAATAGGAGGAAAGGGTGAAGGAAAGAGAGGGAGAAGGACACGTGGAGAGTTGGAGACAGAGAAGGATCCTTCATTCATCGCTCAAAATTTATTATCATTTGGAATGAAGCTGATTGGTTGAAGAGAGAAACGAGCATCTTCCCTGAGTACAAAATGCCCACCTTATGGTGGTGCAAAGCACAAAAAAAAAAGAAAGAAAAAAAAAGAACAGGGTAATTTTGATGAAGCAATAGTTTAAACGAATAATACAAAATGATCCGATGTTGCTCTTTAGAAAACTGTCTTGTTGGATGAGAATAAATTCAAGCTCAGAAACCACAAATAAAAAATAGTTTATATCCTAGAACATAACAAGATGAAACGAAAATTCAAACGGTTTCTGGAACAGTATAAATAGCCATGGATTATGATAAGAATGGATTGATTGACTAATATATGAATAAATTATGAATATGAAGTAAACAGAAATATGGATGAGAAAAAATCTTACAAAAAGCACAATACAGTGTATATATGAAAAATATGTTGATATTTTTACTGTTATGTAGACTTCTGAAATCTTTGTGACAAACCATTATTAAAAATACCAAAAGTTCTTAATGCTCCTTTTTTCTTTTTTTGCCTAAGCGATTTTCAGTTAAAATATCTCTTTTTCAAACAATTGTTAAAATATATAGATATACAGAGTGTCCCAAAATTTCTTGACATATTTTAAAATTCAATAAAAGATCAAGCAATTGGCGTCGGAGAGATGCTTCTTATGATCTGAAATTTTGTTTAAGCAAATAAAAAAATTAGTTCAAAAAATTCTATGCGAATTCTTCCTTAAAGTTATGGAATAGGTAGAATGCCTTTATACATAACAATGGCGAAAGACGCACAAGGCGTATGGACAGTTTTTGTCCAAACTATGGCAACACACATTCCAGAAGTTAACAATACTCGTCTATCCATCCTCACTTGTCTAATCGAACTCATGAGGGCGAGTATATTTAAGTTCTGGAATGTGGATTTCTATAGTTTGGACAAAATCTGTGCATACGTATTGCGCGTCTTTCGCCATTGTTATTTATAAATGCATTCTACCTATTCGATAACTTTCCAGAAACAGTGCCATCTATGAGAAAATTTTGGAACTTCTTTTTTTATTTGCTTAAACAAAATTTCAGATCATAAGAAACATTTTCGTCCAAACCGCACTCTCCTACGCCAATTGCTTGATCTTCTATTGATTTTGAAAATGTGTCAAGGACTTTTGGGACACCTGTAATAGAATATTAATCTGGTATTCGTTGTTTTGAATATACAATATTATCAGAACTGTACACTGTTACGGTAGTATTTCTGTACATAATACGACAGTATTTCTCTAAATATTTTACCAAGATTTGCAGTTACATTTAATAAATTTAAATAACTTCAAGTAAAATATAGATAAAAGTTATACAAATAGAAACAACAAAAGGCTTATAAAAACCTTTTAATGATCGACATACGTTTCAACGTTCATACGGCGCCATTTTCAAGATATTATAACGATAAACAAAAATATTTTCGCAAATTTTTGAAAATAAACTTTAAAACATGAATCACGAGATCATATATGTAAAAAAGCAGGTGCTTGAAGTATCCAACTGTAAACTTGAAAATTATTATATCGTTATTGCTTTTTTGAAACTGAAAAGTACCTCGTGCCAAATTTTATATAGTTCAAATGAGGTGGATTCATTGCAAATGTTTACGTTACGTATGTAGATTTATATTGATTCACGGATAATTGACGGGAAATAGAGTTTTGTTTTGTTTATCGTTATCTATCTTGAAAATGGCGCCGTATGAGAGTTGAATCATATGTCGATCATTAAAAGGTTTTTATAAGCCTTTTGTTGTTTCTATTTGTATCACTTAAGCATTTTATCTATATTTTAATTATAATTAGTGATCTTATTCTGTGATTATGTAACTTTCAAGTGTTTTATAGGAAAGTTCAAAGTGATGTGTAATATAAACTAGTCCGATATGCCAATCCCAAAATTTTCTTCTATCTCCTACATGTTAATGCATCAAAATTCGCTATCACACCGCCAAATTAATCAGTGTTTTTCGTCATTCTGTTGTACGTCAGCTGCTTGCGAATCGTTGGGTTACCTGGATGCGAGCAGCCGATGTATTATACTAAACTACGAAAAGTCCTTCTGGCCTGTAGTGGCAGGAAAATATACTCTCCCTATTGCTTGGTTTTGAGATTTTAGCTAATTTTACTGAAAATAAACGAAGCTAAAATTCGCGGAACCCGATTACAGAAGAGTCATTCCCAGTTCTCGTCAATATTGAATTTGAATGAGTCTATCACCAAATTAGACAGACATAGCCAAGTTGGCTTCATATATAGGAACGTATATTTGTCGCCAGGTTTGGCGATATTTCACCTATTTTCGCCAAACTTGACGAGAATTTGACATTGGCGAATATAAATATACAGTTGTTGAAGAGAAATATGCTCAGTTTAGTGACTAACATTTTTTGTTAGTATTATTTTCAATTATCCCCTTATTCCTGCCCATTCTATCATAACCCCTTACATAGACAAGTTGATTTTAATTAATTAAATATTTACTGAACGAATAGTAAGAGTTCTCTGGGGTCGGTTGATTAGCCAACTCGTGTTTATTAAAGTTTAAAAATTAAATAAATGATTTACTTAAATTATAAGGTAATTAAGAAAATTTCGCTGTGTAAATTTTCGTAGCAACCCTTTTAACAATTTTTAGAAAAATGAAACTTTGTCCAATGCTATTATCTGAAAGAAATTCACAAATAATGCCATAAAAAATTATAGTCTTCTTAATTGAATTTCATTAACATTTATTTACAGAACTATTTACGTAAAAGAACGAAAATGAAAAGTCAGAATTCATAACTTTTTGGCTAACAGAAAATAGCCGTATTATCTTTAATTGGCATACTTACAATCTTTGAATAAAATTTGAACTTCTAAAAGGCTATTATTATTTGCTTTAAAAATTATACATTTTTGATTCACATTACATTTACTGATATATCAAAACTTCCTCAGAATTTTATGGCTCAGAATTTTATGTCCCTAAAACATATTTATATAATCTATAATGGGAAATATCAGAGATTCATCAGAAGATTTCCACCGTGTTCATTTACCATGATGGCTGCTGGTAGCAAGTGCTCGTTACAGGTAATGATGTCATTTGTGTCATTCATATGAATGATGATGTCTGAAGCAAAGCTCTCTATGATAACTCATAACACAATTTCAAATTGATGATGGGAAACTTTAACCAAAAACCATGTCAACTAGATTTTAAAAAATGGTCAACCGACCTACTAGCTCGCAAAACTGTTTAAACCTTCCACTTGCTTCAACAGAGAGAGAATAATAATAACTTTTGTTTTCTTTCATTTTTATTTCCTATACCAAACTCTCTCGAAAAACAAGGAGGCAGGCCCAGAGCTGGTCAAAGGTTTGCATAACAATTCGCATGCCCTCCTCCTTGTATTTCATTGTTTTTTCTGGATTACACCTGCTTAAAACTTCCTATCTCCCTGCACTGTCATAGTCCAGTACCGTTGGCTGCTTTTAATCGTTCTGGAAAATGCCCTCCGACCTCCTCGCGAGTTTTTATTATCCTGTTTACATGTTGGTCATAAGGTAAACTCAGATTTGATTGACGTTTTATGTCCCAAAATGGCACCAGGAAGTCTGGGGCCATAAATTTGACAAGTGCGTGTTTCGTTTAGCCATCTTAACGCAATATCCCAATAATGTGTATTTTCTTTACATTAACAGTGCTAAGCATGTAAGTGTTGAAACGATGGTTATAACTTTTAAAATTTGCACGTTACATAGTACATTGTGTTTGTGGTTTGTGTATATTCTGATGACGATTTGATGAACAAATCGAAACATGTAAATTTTAAATTTTAACATCTTTAATGTTTATATTGATATGTTGACGTCTTTTAAGCAAAATAAAAAGTGTTTTAGTGTATATTTTAAAAGTTAATTTTAATGGACGTATTTCGACTGTCCACTTTATTTGAAATATAATAACATTTGAATGGATGGTTACAACAATGAAAGAAAATTTTACGAACTCATTTTCACTAACACTCATTAACTAAACCCGTTTATGGAGGAATTCTGCTGTATTGTTTCAAAATGTCAGCCATCCTAAAATTTCAAACTGCTATATCTCGGCCATTTTTTAAGATAGAGGCAAAACAAAAAATGTTCTGGAATCCTTGGATCAAGGCGGAACATTTAACGAAAAAAGTTTTTAGGATTTCTAATTTTTTGTACGACTTTTTGAAATTGAAATCTTTAAATGGCTATTACAGCGCCCCCTCCTGCCGCAGTATTCCCAAATTCAACTGGGACCTGCAGGCAATAGTCAAAAACATATACAAAAAGTTTGGCTCAATTATCTGCATAACTTTATGCACTTTTCAATGATACAATAGTAGAAATGGAACAAAATTTGTGATCACAGTGCCCCCCCCCTTTCGTCAAAATATCCAAAGCGAGTATCAATATGAGTAATAGAGAGTAGTAAATATATGAGTTTGAGAAACATATTGAATCGTGATAAAAATCCGATTATGGAAATATTCGCATATTTTAACATTTTGAAGATGTACAATTTGTTTAATTTTGAAATTATTTTTTTTAATATTGCATTTAGTCCGTATGCCGGATATTATGATGACAGAATATAATAGCCGGCTTCGCCCGCTATCCGGCTGGTTTAGATATTCGAAAAAACGAAAAAAATAAACCGGTAAATTTTTACTTTATAAAAAACGACTTTTTTCTTTTTTTTTTTTTTTCGCTAAATGACATTTATTTCGATTTATTAAAGAAAGGATAAAGTGTTTTGAAAGGAATATTAAACGAAACCCTTTGAGCGATCTTTAATCACACTTACCCACTTGTTAGTCTTTACACGATCGAATAGGGAAAAAATGTACTTTCAAAAGCAAATTGTTTGAAAACTGTATCGTAATTTATTTGAAAATTGTATCGCAATTTGCTTGAAAACTGTATCGCAATTTACTGTACAGTTTTAAAAATAATTTTCAAGCAAGGTTTTTTTTTTTTTTTTTTTTTTTTTTAATCCAATTCTATCACATGCAGACGATTATGAAAGATAAATCCGTTTGTACTTGAAATAATATAAATTGTTCAGCATTTGTTTCCTGCTTATAAACCACGAAAGTATCGCTTTTAATAAATTTTAAAACTTTATTTCGATACATAATCGCTTTATTTCCTTGAAAAAATGATTTTTGGTGCTGTTAGTGGGGTATCTAGAAAATATATATTAATTGTAAAAAATATATAAGAGTTTTCAAAAATAATAATAATAATAAAAGGTTTTCACCTATATTCTGTAACCCGAAGAGCCCGGGTTGCATACCCTACTTATTATAATTTTTATTTATTTAAACACCATGTGAATTGCATAGTAAATTAAAATAACATTATTTCTGATTACACTCTATCCGTTTTTCAAACGAATAAATCGAAAGAGGGATTCTATTAGTGTCAATAACCAACTTCAATAGATAAAGTCTGAATTCACATGCCCATAACGAGGGGGGCGGGAAGGCATGTTTAATAAATCTATATTATTTAAAGTTTCATAAACAATCAAAATTTTCACATATGAAAAAAAAATATATATTTGTTTAAATATTAAGCTCAATTTAATATTATACTTATTTTGAAAGGAGAAAAAAATACAAGAACTTTGAAAGAGAAAATGAAGTTGGGCTAGATTAGAGATGACAAAAGATCGAATTCCCCGGTTTCTTCGTATCGAAACTCTTCGAAAAACATCAGAAACATGGAACAGGAATAAAACAAAGAATGAATGGAACAGTTTTCTTCAGTGTCGCTTTTTAAAACTGCTTTCAAAGCATACACTTGCTTGAGCTTTAAGGGGATTGATGAAAAGTTTTCGCTTTCGTGGTTTCAGTCTTTCAGAATTTGTTTTAAGTAAAGTTTATTACAGATGAATAGCTTTTTGAAAAAAACGTTATGAATATTTATAAACAATTAAATAAATGTATTGTCGTAATAAGTGTGTATAAAATTAATAAAAACTGCCTTTAAGGCAGTTTTTATTTAAGCAGCTTAGTGATTTAAATTAATAGGTATTTTTTAAAAAACCTCTTAACTGCTGTGACAAAAATTATCACATAGATACTTGTAACTGATCTCTGAGATCGCTAGATCGAAGGATGAATAAAAAGCTCAAATAGCTAGCTCATAGAGTCTTTTTTTTTTGTACTAAACTTTATATACTAGACTATTGCAATTAAAATTGATCTATTCAGAAGCCTCTAGCGATAGTACTAGGATTCAAAACGAAAGAAAATTTCACTAGTTTCTATTGTTAAACTGAAAATTGCATGTTAAACTGTAAAAATTAAAAAAAAGCAGCAATCTTTGAGACCGCTAACAGCAGTTAAGGGTTAAGTCACATTCATGCTGAATACTTCATACGTAATACATTATTTGCATACTTACACGTATTCTTTCTTTATTTATATGTTTAGATTCTTACATAACATCTTACATAGTTATGTCTAACTTATAACATACGTCCATACTTACGTACTGCAATTTTAATACAAACAATAGATATAACACTCTTTTTAACCAACGCTTTTGTATTTTATCTAGATTTTTTGGTATAAAAAAATCAACCTCTAAAAAGTCTCTCTTTCTTTATGTATGTAGGTGGTCAAAGTAAAACTGGCCCATAAATTATTTATAAGACCGACGCGGAATTGAGCGTTGTTAATGAACAGAAGAATTGCCAATCACATAAAATGCTGGAAATGGTCATCGTCAACGTCGATACAGCGCTATGCTTCATTTTTAAAACTGTAAGACATGCGTAACAGGTCTGCCTGAGGGATAACACCAACAGCGTTTTCAGTTTCTGCTGCAGCCCTTCCAGTGTGAGAGGATTATTTGAATAGACAATTTTGTCTATTGGTGTAATACGTCAGAGGAGTTCAACAAATTTGGATTTGAATACACACGTTTGTCGAAAGCAGCCTTTTTCTTTAACAGTTTATGGATAATTATGACGTGAACAGGTACAACTGCATTGTTCTAGAATCCACGCAGTATCTTGGCCTGCGATACACAACTCACCTTTCTTTACCAGAGATGCTATATGGTACATGTCTATGTCCAGTGATCAGCCTGAACATAGACCCCCAGTGTTTAGTTCCTGAAGCAAGCTTGATATACTTATTTTATCTATCCAGAAAGGATGAAATATTGGGGGAACCTTTTCCAAATCCAGAGGCAAACCTGCTTTTACCGCTCTTCAAATTCAAAAGACTTTGTTAACGAGCAAATATTAATTTATTGACGGTTACGTCTTCACAACGCGGACAGGGTTCGTTCCTGGGCTATTCAGTTTTCCGACAAAGTCCTTTGCCATACGAATCTCTCTCAAACAGCATAGACACACGTCTAACACTCCTCAGCACGACTCAGAAGCATTATCTCGTTTTAGGCCTCAGGAGCTTGTATATATGCAGTGCTAAGTTAAGTGGATCCTTTTAGTGTCCTGGGAATAGCTTCAAGTACCTTAAAGTTATTACCACATTAGTGTACCGTATAGTGTTACTACTTGAAATTCCTTTGAGACTTATAGTTTTTATAATGTCAAAGAAGACCATTAGCTGAAAATAAATGTTCTCTTGAGAAGGTTTATGAGCTGCATCTGGAAATCTACGCTTAAATTGAAGAAGGGGGACATTTAGAAGCCATTATGTATTTCTTATTATGTTCCAATTAGTCATAATTAATAAAGAAACTATGCAAAAACTTTACATCGTACTTGCAGTGTAGCAACACAATGCGTCGACCACTGAGTTACCGGGCGTCCATGAACACATAACAGATTCTAAAATTCATGCGTTTCAAATTTAAGTTTTGCATCAGGGTGGGGTGTTTTAATCGCAGTAGCAATATTTTTGTCAAGCTTCGGAAACAATAGTTATTTCTTTATTCTTAGCAGTTTTCTTTTATTCCACTGTCTTTCATTTATCTCCGTATCATATAATTTGATTAATAATATTCTCCCTTGTGCTTTACTAAAGGTTACTATTGGGTGTATCTTCTTATGTATGTTTAAAATTTTAGGATTCATCTGTGCAACTTGTTTTACTTTTTAACTAATACTTTTTATTGTCATCTCTTGAAAAACTCTTAAAATTTGTTATATTGTTGTAAAGTTTTCGTCTTTGATACATTCAAAATCGTTGTTTTTAATCAAACATGTTTTTTTCTTTTTCTGAGTTCAAAATTACTTATTCCACAAACATTTTGTTAAATAAAGTATTATTTGAGACATTTCATACATGTTTAATGTTTACACAAACGGAAAGAATTTTCTTTTTAATCTACAGAGTTCAATACAACCCTCTAATTTCAATAATCTTAATTACTAAAAACGTGTATGTTTATTCAGATAGCTTTTCACTCTAAGTTTTACCGGTCAGGTCATTTTGCTGTAAAAATATTTGGAAGAGGGAATCTTTGTGTTTTCGTTTTGTTAAAAGAGAGAAGGTGATAGCGAGTGCAAATATAGCAAATTATTTGTTGAATAATTATTATGAATATCATCTTCAATGAAATAACAAGTCTCAAAAGTTAATTTTCAGTATTTTTTCGGTGTTTAAATCTACGCTTCGGTTAACATCTATCGAAAGTTGTAGAATTTAAAAATCTTTATTAATAAAAGGGAAAATCTGCTTGATAATGATGAAATAAATATTACTTTTAAAATAATATTCAGTTAAAAAATTGAATACAGTGCATCAACAAAATTCGACTTTCGCAAATTTTGACTGAGTTGATATATCTTTTCTCAGAATTGAGAAAAAATTAATCCATTATATATCTTCAAATAGTTAATATTTACAAAAAATATAATGCTTCTTTTATTTCAATGTGAAAAATGTATAAGGTCTTTTCAAGAGAAAATGTAGTTGCACCAGATTAAAAATCATAATGGTTGAATTCCCTCGTTCCTTCATATCTAAATATATGTATAGCTGTTCTACATAAGACAAAAAGAAGGAATAAAAGAGTTTTCTCACCTACTCGCTCCCCTTTCCATTTTTTTTTACCTCTAAGTAAATATTTGATGGAATCTTGAAATATTAATGGTGTATTCGTTTTTTCTTTCCTTCTTTCCTTCTTTTTTTAATTATACCTTACATATTTGCTTTGTTTTTAAGACACTGCGATTGTTTATGCAGATCTGAATTCACTTACTGTCACTAATATTGAAGAATGTATAAATTTAAAAAGTGTATCTTTAAGTGTATAAATAAATAAAAATTAATAATTAACAATAAAAATACGACTAAAATATATAAAAACTGCATGTTGCCATTTGAAATTTTCGCTATTTCGTCACTGTAATCGTAACTGTGTGAGCTCCTTTATTTTTCTTTGCCTCATTTTCGAACACATGATATAAAATAACCCATCGCAAATTGCACCAAGTTTCTTTAAACGGTACGATCGGTAGGGGCTTACATATATTATATTGGCAATGATTTTTATGACTAACCTGTTACATCTACTTACATACAACAACTTTCAATACCTAAAATAAGATATAATAACCCTCTTTTCAAACAATGAAAGTAACGGTAACTAATGAGAAATATGCCATAATCCCAATTGAATTAAAACTTAATAAATATTTTAGATTGACGCAAAAATTGGTAGCATTTAACTGCTATTCTAGATGAATGACATACAATAATCGGTGAAGTGATAGTTTTAATCACGCACAAGGGGTTATGTACAATAAATGTATTATTTACTAACTGCAATATTACAAAACATCGTTGCCAAAAGAATAACAAGACTTTCTAGAAAGCTTGGAATTACTCTATGAATTATTTTTCAATAATTGCCTTTAATAATTGAATTCAAATGAAATGAAAAACATGGACTATTTACTCCTAGTGTTACGTGATCTTTCAAACAATATCCCACGCATATAATAAAAAAAACTCAAGTAACTTAATTACCCTCCTAAATTTATTTCTAAAAATATTTGCGCATGGCTAATAATCTAGAAATATATGGACCAATATAAAAGACGCCTATAGAGCTATAAAGCTCTACCAAGTTTAAAATTTTCCCGTTCCTTACCTAAAACAAAGACCATGTGCAAAGTTTAAACCTCACACTGTCCCAAGCGCGCTTCGAAAGGAGGTCGCAAAGTTACAACACCCGCTGCCTTGGTCCATGCCGCGTTTGCAAGGTGAAGTTTAGGTGTAAAGAAAAATTCAATTTTATCAAAACCTATGTTACCTAAGATAATCGCTAGAGTTTCCCTGCAAGATTTAAATAAACTCCTACTTCCCCTATTTTTTTTTTATAATTTTATTTACAACAGATTCGGGAATAGAGAAGGGGACATATTTTGGCAGCACATTTTCGACGATATCTCTTAAAACATAATACCTAAAATTAAAACCAAAATATTTTTTAATTCCGTGTTACGAGATCTTTCGAAAGATACCCAGACACGTAATGCGAAAATTTAAAAAAAGTTCAAGTAACTTAATTACCCTCCTATTTTTTTTTAAGTATTTGTGAATGGTTAATAATCTAGAAAAATGTGGATCAATAGCCTTTATAAATCTGCCAAGTTTAAAATTTTCACGCTCCATAGTTTTTGAGGAAAATGTCTGTGACAGACGAACAGGCAGATACACGAGTCATCTTATAATGGCTTCGTTTCCTATCTAGTTGAAACATGTTTATGACTTCGGTTTGTCGGTCCGTCCGTCCTGGACTGACTAATGCAGGGGCATGTGGGGCAGCTGTTGAAAGAGCCCCCATGGGAGTAATCAGGATTTCATTAAGAAGATGAAAAAGGGTTAAAATTGGTCAAAAGTGACCAATATTCTTACATTTTCAAAGATTTAGGAAGGTAGTGCGGTTTCGCTTTCCCCTTTTTTGCTTCCCGTATCCCCCCCCCCCCCGAAAAAAGGAACGAATTATATTATTAGGATACTAATGATTAAAGTTTTATTATATCAGCTTAGTAGTCATTGTTTTCAAAATAATTTCATTATTAGTATTTTCCTAAAAGCATTCATGATGACCCATTGGGGGCATTTTTCTTTCAGACATCATATATCAATTCTATGGCAATCCGAGTACATTTACGCGAGTTAGAGGACGGACATTCGGCAGACAGACAAATCGAATTCATAAACACTTTTCAACTACGTCGGAAAGTGTTAAAAATCATGCTACGAAACAGTTTCCAGCACTAGAATATTTTAACAAAACGTCACAGTTTATTAAGGTACATAAGATACCTAAGTAAACATTTTAGAAAACACATAACACATGGAAAACCAGATTTTAGGAATTATCCAACCATAATGCTTAAAAATACTCCAATTCTGTTGTGTAGTCCTGTGTTTGATCTATAGGTTTGTATGTATCCTACATTGTATGCTAAACTTTAGTATAGTAAGAAAACGTATAATAGGTTGAAAATTCACATTCAAAAATTTCTACCAATAGATGAACACATACCTGAATATTGTGTACAGCCCTGTATATTACCTACAAATTTCTATACAAACTACATAATAAGCTAAAATTTAATTCAGGCTAAAAGACGCTTAAAGTTACTGAAATAACATTTCCAGAAATTATCCTCTATAGGCGTTCCTGAATCCAGTTTTTTCCGTGGCCTTGTATATGATTTTATCTGTATTCTACAAACATATACTAATAATTTGAAAATACATAACACAATTAAAAAACACCTTTAAGAAATTCAGAATCATACTTTTTACTGCTTACGAATTATTTTACATAGTCCTGTATATAATCTGTATAATTTATACACATGTAGTGTGCAAATAGTTAAACTTAAAAATGCATACCGCAATTGAAAACGCACTTCCTTCAATTATCGCTAATAGACCGCACTGTAACCGAAATGTTTCGAGTGTCCCTGTAAATGAACGATAACTGTCGAAAACATTCCGTGGTTCCCCACCCCTCCATTTGTGTGTTATTTATTTGTTTTCTTATATTTTATAAAATTTATATAACGCCTAAAATAATTTTTTTCATTTACCAATTTACAGTAAGCTCATTTTGTAAATTATTAAAGAAAATTGTTAATTCTTTTATATTGAATATGTAAATGGAAAATTTTACAAGTCAAACTATCGAATTTAGCATATTCACTATTTTGACTTGTAAAATTTTGCTAAAACTGAGAAAAAGTACAAGTCAAACTATCGAATACGGCATATTCGCTAGTTTGAATTGTAACATTTTGTAAAAACTGAGAAAAGTGCAAAATTTTACAAGTCAAACTATCGAATACGGCAAATTCGCTACTTTGACTTGTAAAATTTTGCAAAAACTGAGAAAAGTACAAATAAACATAGCATTTCAAAGTATCGAATGTGATTTTTTGGCGAATAAAATTAGCCAATTGATTTATCTCGATAGCAAGCTTAAATAGGATATTAAACAGCACAAGAAATATATAACAATTAGTTACTTCTGCCAAGCGCTGATTTTAAATCCATAATTAAAACAGTTTTTTTTGCCTTCCTGAAAAGTAGCTATTTTCATATTCGATAGTTTGACATGGTACCGACGAATGGCTAACGTAGATAATTAAAGGGAATTTTACAAACAAATACTCCCGTCAACCAATCCATCATTTTTTCCACTAGTTTCGAAACTAGTGACTGAACACCCTGTGACTTTTGGCTATGGGGTTACCTAAAGTCCAAGGTCTATCACGGAGGTGTCCAGGACCTGGCTACATTGAAGGATAACATATCGCGAACTGTACGGGAGATTCCTGCAGACATGTTATTCTCTGCTGTTGTAAATGCTGTGCACAGAATGCAATATGTTGTCCACAAAAACGGCGGCCAAATCAAACCTGAGTTGGATGTGCTAAATAAACGGTAATTTTATTTCAGTATTGATTCTTCTGTTTTGAAACTCTTTTTCAAATACACAGCGCCACATGTTCCCCTGCCGGTGACTTTTGAAACTAATTTTTTTTTCACGGAATCCTTCATCCCCCATCTTGTTTAATCTTCCTACGAAATTTGGCGCCATTCTCACAATTAGATCGCGTTGCAGAACACTCTGAGTACCGTCAGTTTAATTATGGCCACCTTGTATATATCTGATGAAATTGAAGATATTTGCTCCATTATGGCAAGAGCTGATGCTCGTAATAAATCTTTTTAAAATGTTTTGGTTTGATCTTTTTTGTATGAATATTGATTTATCTTATATATATATCTGATACTGAATCTTGTAATAAATCTTTTTAAAGTATTTTGCTTTGACCTTTTTTGTATGAATATTGCTTTGTCCTTTTTTGTATGAATACTAGAATCAATATAAAAACCTTTAACAGGTTTAAATGTTTGGGACTCAGCATTTTATCTTATGCCTCTAAGAGTTTTAAATATGGGTTTTAAAAATAATGATAACAAATTTTGAGTGATGCTATGCTATTAATTAAAAAATATATATATATACTATTTATTTCATCATTTTATTTTTGTTTTAATTATAATCACATATGCAAAAGTTATGTTCAACATGAAAAAAATGTATAAAACTTTTATTTGCTGATGCTTTTTCATTCACGGCTCTCAAAAATTCAAAATATGAGTTTTAAAACATATATAAAATTTAAGTGGTGCTTTGATGTGGTTTTAAAGGTTTGTTTTAAAATTCAATTTAAATTATTTTTGATCAGGTTAAAATATATTTACATATCTAAACAATACTTTTAATTTTCCAATTCACTGTTAAATATATCACTTTCATTTAATCTATATTATGAATTGAAATGTATTTATTTCAATAAATTGATTTATCTTTAGTGTCACTCTATTCAAAATTTTAAGTAAAATTTATGTAAATGGTTTCTTTGCATCAAACTATCCATTTGCATACATTTCACTTAGTTTGGATACAATGATGCAAAGAAACCATTTACATGAATTTTACTTACATTTTTTAATAGTTTGACACAAAAGATAAATCAATTTATTGAAATAAATACATTTCAATGCATAATGCAGATTCAATGGAAGTGATATATTTAACAATGAATTGGAAAATTAAAAGTATTGTTTAGATGTGTAAATATACTTTAAAACAAACCTTTTAAAGCCATATCAAGGCATAACTTAAATTTTATATCGTATATCTGTTAAAACTCATATTTTGAATTAGAGGATGCATCACAAATGTTTAACCTGTTAAGGGTTTTTTATTGACACCATACTACTTTTTTTTAGATTAATGATCAAAAGATTGAAATATATATATATGTGTGATATTTATGCAATTTAATGCAGAAGATAAAATAGAAAAAATGTTTTCTTCCCATTTTTTTTAATAAGAAATATCCTGTATTTCATGGGTTTTAATCTCAAAACAGACATGATTAAAAATAGATGAAAATGATGCCACTTTGAAGCAATTATAACAAAAAGTTTCTAACACATTTTTGAAATAATTTTATTTGCAAAAATTGTCAAGTGCTTTTATGCAAAAACTGTGTAATCGAACAATTTGTTCCATTTTTTGGTAAAGGCAGAAGATTTTTTATAAAATGCTGTAAAAGTAAGTGTTTTGAACTGCATTTCCAGTCGGCAAATGTGATAAATTTTTCTATGCTTATTATTTTTTAAACTACACATGAGTTATATTTTCCTTACATACACAGATATATATGTGTTTAAATTTTAACTTAAAAGAAAGAAAAAAAATTCTATTCTGAAAGTATACATTGATATTGATACTGAAAGTTAAATTCATAGTTTCTGATTTATATAACTATGCGGGTGGAGGCCAGTAGCTTAGGACATGAGGCTAGAAATCCCCCTCCCCCTTTCCGAAATAAAACCAGCTACACCACTTCTAAGTATTGTAATTCTGTATGTGTGCTATATTTAATCAAAGCAACAGCATACTCAAGCATCCCTCTTCCCTTTCTTTTTTTTTTTTTTTTTTTTTTTTTTAATAATAAATATATAAAAAACAATAAAAATATTCATCTAAATTGAATGTAAAGTTTTTTGTTTCTATGTGTATACAAATATAATTATTTTTTAAAATGATAGGCAGTAGTTAAATGGCCAAATAATACCTAAATATTGAAAATTGTCGGGGGGGGGGGTGTGATTTAGACTATCTAAATTCTTTCCCACCGCTTATAATAATTTTTAATATTAATATTTCACACCATGCAAAATCACCCTTAATGACTAAATTATACTGTGTTTTATTAAATAAATTTTGGAATAAAATAAATATATTACACAAATAAATTATTTTAAAAACTAAAATGTATTTAATGTAATTGTTTTTTCGTGTAACTTACCATCAAATATCAGTTATATAGGAGAATTGTTTTAACCAGTTTTATAAAATTTAATTTATATTTCCTTACATTTCTTAAATTGTAATTTATAGTCAATAATAGTTATTCATTTATAATTTTTGTAAAATGATTGAAAATAATATTTATAAAAGTAATAAAATTTCTCATGATAATATTTTTATTGCTGAAAAATTGTCATGAAATCATGATATGTTAAACTCTTAAAAGAAAAAAAAAGAAGATTAATATTATAATATTAATTACATATTTAAATAACAATAATATATTTTTTTGAAAAACTTTAAATATCTTAAATGGTACAAAAGAATAGTAATAAATTAATAAAGATTTTCATATATGAAAAATAATACTTAATTTAAAAAAATGAAAACTTTAATTCTGCTAATTTGATATTTATCTGTTACTAAAATTCTAACATAAAAATATATTTAATGTAAGTTTAGGAGATATTATTATAGAATTACAACAAATGATAATTTTAATAATAAAAAATAGCTTATGTAAATTTTAAAATTTAATTCTTGAAATTTATTTAAAATGAAGATTTATTTAATTTAACTTAGTTATGATTGTAATTTAATTTTGGTTAACTTAATTACAATTTTTAAAATATTAAAATTTTATTTAATGATCTAATTGACAATAAAAAATTACAAGGAAACTGATAATAAAGGTCAATTATTCTTTATTAATTTACTTGAAAAAGATCAAAAGAAACATTAAAACATCAAGGATGTCAAAAACCGTGTACTTTGGTTACTAGTCCAAAACCATGTCCACTGAGCATGATTTAAACAGGTATCTTTCCCCGAAAGTGGAGAAAAGGAAAGGAAGGCATGTGAACGAATACAGGAATGACTTGTCACACACTTGCGATGAAATTCCCATAGAATGGTGGAAAAATATTTCCATTTTTGAGCCGGATTAAATAAAAAAAATAGAGAAAGCTTTATTCGCTTCATAAAACATTGATTCATATTATATACTACTTTAAAAAAAAATCGCCTGTGCGAAATCAGAGAAAAAAAAAACCGACTACAGATCTCAAAATATACTGCACATAGAAATGTAAAAATTTCCGAATATACTGCAGATATAAGATGGTTTAAAAAAAAAATAAAAATCAGAAAAATATGAGGTATAATATTTGCTGAGTTATTAAATGGAGCCTTTTCTTGCTTCTTTTGATATCGAGTTAGCAGTATATATGACTACTGCGATTTTACTGCGATTTTACTATTTTGGGCTTAAAGCTGCATCACTCGGGAATACTATCATCTCCTATGATAGAAAAAAATTAAAAGTAACTGCTGGTGGAAAAACTAATGCTACAATAACAAAAAATAAAAGCAAGTGATGGTAGAAGAGTAATGCTAGAATAGCAAAAATTGAAAGCAAGTGATGGTAGAAAAGTTACGCTAGAAGAGCAAAAATTAAAAGCAACTGATGATAGAAATGTAATGCTAGAATAGCAACAAAAAAGTATCTGTTGGTTGTGAATTACTGTTAGAATAGCAGAAAGTACAAGCAGCTGGTGGCCTTGATTGCTGCTAGGCTAGCAACATATTCAAGCAGCACAAGCTGGATTATGTATGCTAGCCAGCAGAAAAAAGTGGACCAATACACACCATGGGTTGCTGGTAATTCTGCTGGAACCAGCAAAAATTTAAAGCAATTGATGGTAGAAAAGTATGCTAGAATAGCAAAAATTAAAAGCAAGTGATGGTAGAAAAGTGATGCTAGAATAGCAAAAATTAAAAGCAACCGATGGTAGAAATGTAATGCTAGAATAGCAGAAAGTACAAGCAACTGGTGGCCTTGATTGCTGCTAGGCTAGCAACAATTTCAAGCAACACAAGCTGGATTATGTATGCTAGCCAGCAGAAAAAAGTGGACCAATACACACCATGGGTTGCTGGTAATTCTGCTGGAACCAGCAAAAATTAAAAGCAATTGATGGTAGAAAAGTATGCTAGAATAGCAAAAATTAAAAGCAAGTGATGGTAGAAAAGTGATGCTAGAATAGCAAAAATTAAAAGCAACTGATGGTAGAAATAATGCTAGAAGAGCATAAAGTACAAGCAATTGGTGGTCTTGATTGCTGCTAGGCTAGCAACATATTCAAGCAACACAAGCTGGATTATGTATGCTAGCCAGCAGAAAAAAGTGGGCCAATACACACTATGGGCTGCTGGTAATTCTGCTGGAACCAGCAAATATTTATGCTAGTTTTATGCTATTTTACTTGCTGGTATACAGCATATTTTGCTTGTCTAGCAAAGAAATACGAGAAATTGATGGTAGAATGCAAGAAATACTTTTTCTTAAAGTACTAGTAGGAAACCATCTTTTCCATCTTGACCAACTTTCTTCTAATACCCTGTATACAGATCTGAATAGTACCTGGTATGATATTTATGTATACCTACAACAGGTATGAAGTTTAGTACTAGTCATTTCAGCGTAATTCATGAACAGTTTCTATGGATAGTTAGAAGGGGGGGGGGGAGAATGATGCTTGTCCCGGGGTCCTAGATAGTCTAAGTCGGGCACTGCGTCCGTCCATGCCATAACTCTCGTAAGTATACTCGGATTGCCCTGAAATTTTTGTATGTTATTGACGTTTACTATAGCATGATCCCTATTAAAAATTAAGTGTGTAGTATTTATAGTTTATTTACAGGGACAGTCCAAAGGATTCCGTTACATTACAGAGTCAATGGGGAAAAATCGTTTTAAGTGCATTTTGGTGATGTTACGCCATTTGAAACATGATAAAATTGGTACACTGTTAAAAAAATTGCAGTAAAATTACTGCAGCAGAGATTCCAGTCATACCCCGTAAAAAAAAAGTCCATGCCCATCATTTTGTGCAGCCCGTAATTTTACGGGGCAAAGTAATACAGAATTATAATGCACAGAATATAATGCACTTTAAAACACAATAACACTTTACTTACTGTTCCGTAGCATGTAGCACGTTAGATAATCATCACAGAATCGCTGTTTTGGCGGATTAAAATTTTCGAAACACGAGTAAAATGAAGCGTTACACCCTAGCGGAGGACAATGTATGGGGTCGTACCGTATTTGTGCTAACATATGGGCTAGAACTGTAAGAATATGTGGATTGCTCTTAATTTTCTAAGTATCTCAGGGATAAGGCCGCTTATTTAGTGGATCAGACCGTTTTTTATAAAATAAGGCTGTTGCCCGTGAAAATTGAAGGGCAAATGCTCATAAATTTACAGTTTTTTTTTGAGAGTGTATATAATTATGAAGCGCACTATAACATGTTTTTTGTAAAATAGCAGGAGCAAGGTATTTATTACTCATTTACAGGGTAATATCCTGAAATCCGCAATTAATAATGTTATATTATTTCTATATTTCTAAACATGTAAGATTACCCATAATGATTCAGAAAATCTAATTTTTTAAAATGTCAAATTAGCCTGATTTTATTTATTTTTTTCTTTCTCAACTGCTATGAAATTCAGTTGATAGTCAACCTTTAAATGGAAACGGGAATAAAAAAAGACATGCGTATTATTTCAAAATTGTAAAAATTACAAAAAAAATATTTTAAATTTTTTGAACATATGCACAAAATTCCAAGAAAAATTACACAGATAATTTCAAATGGCCGAAAACTTTATTAATAAAATTTCAAACCGATTTGATTATTTTAAGACATTGCATAACAAAAATTTGGCATCCATAATGTAACATTTAAATCAACTATTCAAATATGCCATCTTCATTTCAGTGAATGATAAAATATGAAAATCGTCTGAATTCCCACACAAAAACATTATGACGTAAAAGAAAATGTTCCATATTTTTCGAACGAATGAGCCACATTTAACCAAAAATTGCAAAGTTAATTCCGGGGACCTCATCAATATGCCTACCTATAATGTATATATATATGCATTTTGTGGCAGTTATCCCAAGACATACAGACAGACACCAAAAACTTTTCGGGTCTGCACAGTAATCCTCAACTGACGTTTCGGCAATAATTGAATCATTGAGCATTTTAATCAAGGTGGCAGCAAAGGAGGAGGGGTGATTTAGGGGTTAAACCCCCTACCAGAGCATTTGGATCTGATAAGATGCGTCCAAAACACCTTGTGTTCAGATAAACATATGATGCGTAAAAACTAAAGGAAAGAAAAGCATAAACTGCATAACATTTTTACCATTTAATTGTATCAAGGCTTCATAATAGGTGCCTTTATTTCAACATAAATGAAAGAAAAAGTTAGGAGTAATAGCAGCTAAGTAGTGCGTATGTAACAGTTACTGCTCTATCTATCTCTCTTTTTCAACACATTTCAACAAAGTTGAAAAGTGTTTATGAATTCGGTTTTCTGTCTGTCTGTCCATCCATGCTCTAACTGGCGTAAATATACTCGAATTGTAAGGCAATTGATATATGTTATGGAGGTTTGTTATGGCATGCACCGTATTGAAAATAAAGTATGTACCATTTATAGTTCGTTTACAGAGTCATTCAAAAAATTTTCATTGTATTATGGTATATGGGGACAAATCGTTTACGGTGTTAATGATAATAATAATCGTTAATATTATTAATCGATAATAATCGTTACTGTGTTATACTAATTCACATAAATTGAAATTGATATATATCATTGCGGTGCATTACAAGATGCTTAGTATAGAATATTGTGTGTATAGTATTCTTCGTTCATTCACAGGGACACACAAAATGATGCGGTTACAGTACTGCATATGAACAATGATTGCTGGAAGTGAGTTTTCAATACTATATAATTCAAATATAATTCAATATATTTCAAATATATTGAAATTGATATATGTCACTGCGGTTCATTACAAAATGCTTAGCATAGAATGTTGTGTGTATAGTATTCATCGTTCATTTACAGGGACACACAAAAAATTCGGTTACAGTACTGTATATAAACAATAATTGCTAGAAGTGAGTTTTCAATACTGTATACTATTTCAAATATATTGAAGTTGATATATATCACTGCGGTGCATTACAAGATGCTTAGTATAGAATATTGTGTGTATAGTATTCATCATTCATTTACAGGGGCACACAAAAGAATGCTGTTAGAGTACTGTATATGAACAATAGTTGATGGAAGTGAGTTTTCAATACTATATACTAATTCAAATATATTGAAATTGATATATATCACTTCGGTGCATTACAAGATACTTAGTATAGAATATTGTGTGCATAGTATCCATCATTCATTTACAGGGACACACAAAAGAATGCGGTTACAGTACTGTATATGAACAATTATTGCTGGAAGTCAGTTTTCAATACTATATACTAATTCAAATACATTGAAATTGATATATGTCACTGCGGTGCATTACATGATACTTTGTGTAGAATATTGTGTGTATAGCATTGTTCATTTATAGGGACACACAAAAGAATTTGGTTATAGTACTATATATGAACAATAATTGCCGGAAGTGAGTTTTCAATTGTGGCTTTTGCACTTTTTCCCTCTCTTCTGTTTTTTTATCTCTGAAGATGGAAGTAGATATTTTTTTATCAAACCTTTAAACACTTAAATAGTAAATTTATTATTTTTGTTTGTGCTTTTCACTACATCGCTTTTTATGTGTCATGTATTTGCTAAACATTACCTTATGAACATATAGCACAAAGAGTATTGTTCATTTTATGAATAAAAATTCTTCAACTCCACACCCCTCTCTCACATATGACGATCCTGGCTTTGCCAATGATTGAATACTTTGCCTCAATAAAATCCGACTTTCGCAGATTTCATGAATATTTCACTCTCAAAATTATGAAGAAATTTCGTTTCCATATTAAAATTACTTTTGTTTCGTTATTTTCAGACATTTATTTGCGAAAAAGTTTAATGCAAGGAAAAATAAATTTTTAAAGAGAAAATTACGTTTCTCTAGATTATAAATGATTAAATGTCGAATTTCCCTTTTTTTCGTAGAGCCAACTCTTTTAAAAAAGATACAAGGCGAAAAAATAATAAATGAAATCGTTTTTTTCCCTGCATGCTTCTTTTTAACAATTTCTCTAAGCAAATATTTCATGTAGTCTTGAGAGATGAATGATGCTTTCGAGATTTTTTTTTTAAATAATTCTTTATATATCTGAATTGATTTTAAGATATTACGATAGAACAAAATTCGTTCACTATTTCTAAAGGTATCGAAAAGTGTGTATTTAAATAAATAGGTCAAGTGCGAGTATAACTCGCGCTCAAAGAGTTAATTACTATTAATGAATCAACTCCTCGACTACCCCTATTTTTTTCATAATTTTAGTTTCAGCAGATTCGGAAACAGATAGGGGGAGGGACATATTTTTTCAGTACACTTTCGACGATATCTCTCTATCTCTCTATATTTAACAAAAAAGTAACGATTTGGAAATGGACCAATGAAAATCTGCGTAGATCTTGCCGGCTTTTTTTTTTCTTTCCACTGGTGAAGAAATAATAAATATTTAAAAAAAACCGATTTTAAACCGATTTTTTTGTTGTTGTTGTTAGTTAAATTTTGGTAAAAATATTTATCCGCGTGCACTTTATCTTTACAAGCAAATAAAAATTCATATTTATTGTGACGTCACGGGAATATTGTCCATTGGGTTTATTTTATGATTAGGCATTTTTTGATGCCATTTTTGCATTACAATTAAATACAAAATATATTTTTATTTGTATATATGGTGTTTGGAAATGGACCAATAAAAATCTGCGTCGATCTTCCCGTTTTTTTTTTTCCCTAGACAATAGGTATTGCTGTCGGATACCGAATGGATTCGTGAAGTGATTACGCGGGGGGTTGGAGAGCGTAGCGAGCAGGGAGGTTGGAACCCCCTTAGTCTCTTACAATATAATACCTAAAATTGAAACAAACATATTTTTTTAGTTCGGTGTTACGAGATCTTTCGAACAATACCCGACACGATTTACAAAAAAAAAAAAAAAAAGTAACTTAATTAATATTCTAGTTAATTACCGACAATTTTTTTTTCGAAAATCATTATCAACAATTCTTGGATGATTCTGCGTCGAAAAGTACCTTGAGCTCTTCTCAACTCCCCGCTGACTGCCCAAAAATTAAAGTTTGTGTGTAACGGAAAAACGCAATTTTCCCAAAAACTATGTTACCTAGGAAAATCGCTATAGTTTTCCTAGAAGGTTTAAGTAAGCTCCTACTACCCTTAATTTATTTCATAATTTTAGTTTCAGTAGATTCGGAAACAGAGAAGGGGGGGGGCATATTTTTGCAGTGCATTTTCGACGATATCTCTTAAAATATAATACTTAAAATTAAAACAAATATATTTTTGAGTTCGGTGTTACGAGATCTTTCACACTATACCCCCATTACGACATATAATTTTTTTTTCAATTAACTTAATCAGCCTCCCTAAATTTTCCCTAAATACATTTGTGAATGGCTAATAATCTATAAATATTTGGGTCAATAGGCTTTATTATAACTCTTCCACGTTCCATAGTTTACGAGAAAAAGGTATTTGACAGACGGACAGACAGACACAAGATTGATCTTTTAATGGTTCCGTTTTCACTTTTTAAGTAAGGAACCCTAAAAAACATTACAAATAATAAGAATAGTATGAATAACAGACATAAAAACTGCCTCTCGGCAGATTATATGTACGGGTCAAACTACAGATGAATCAATAGTTTTTTTTTTTAATTTTCTTCTCTTTTATTTAGCTTGAATTGATCTTTGAATGTAAATATGGAATTTTTTAATCGATTTTTGATTCACTTCCTGATAAGCTAGCTTATAAAAAACTATGTACACGTGTGTCTTTTCTTATGACAATAAAATATTGTAATATTTTTAGAACTAAATTATTTTCAATTAAATTTGCAGCAGGACTGAAACTGCGCGTAAATTTAATAACACTGACAAAGGATGTGAATTAATTTTCACTTTGCTAAACAACGCATAACCAACAGAATGAAAAATGTGTCCAGAGCGAGATCGAACACAGATACCCTGGTATAGCGTACCACCGTCTTGGGTTCCTGCGGCGCATGTTACTTTTACCATTTAAGTCATCTGGACGCCATATTATCGGATATATTTGCATATTATCCGATGCTGGGAATTTATTCGTCTCATGTACGCCACTGAGTAGTGTGCTCATGTGTGACATTCCATCTTGCCACGCGAGGTTGCAGCCTTGCCAACGTAAAATTGAAAAATGCCTGACTGGGTGTAGTCCAGATGGCATAAATGGTAAAAGCACATGGTGTGCTATACCAGGGTATCTGGGTTCGATCCCCGGTCTGGACACATTTTTCACTCTGTTGGTTATGCGTTGTTTAGCAAATTGAAAATTAATTCGCATTCTTTGTCAGTGTTACTAAATTATTAATTAATAAATTAATTTGAAGGCATTTTATCTTTAGCTTGGCACAGTTGATAATTTGCCAAATCGTATATATTATTTCTGTTGTAAACATAACTTTTTCTAAGCAAATACAAAACGCAGAACGGTAAATGAGATACCATATGAAAGGTTTTTGAACTGGCTTCTGATATAGTGTGCTCCTGTTTCGTTAAAACATATTTTTGATTAAATTTTTCAGTTAATTAAAAATTAAATCAGCATTGTTTTCATAAATGAAATGAAAGGTTTTTCTCAAATCAATGTTGCTACAGAAATAAAATATCACATTATATCGTGTTCAACAATGATTATAAAATAATAAATTGTAGAAAAATGATAAAGTGGTACAATGTTGTCACTCGGATATTTATATTTATGATTAAAAAGTAAAATTCAAATTCAAATGCATAGAAGAGAAAGATGCCATCGAAGCAGTTGTATTTGATATGTAACCGAAAATTATGTCTTTTTATAATAAATTAAATTATTTTTCATTTGTATTCAATTCATTTTTCTTTCTCCCGAAACAGATGACGTCAACATCTAATGCAGTTAAAGGTTAATTTTTTTCCCGCGAGTGACTTTTGCTATATTCAATCATTTTTTACTGTAACTTTGATGAAATAAATGATATGATATACTGGCGTGACTAATGTTGTTTGCAGATATTTTTATTCTTAATTTTTCTTCAAAGTCTAAACCTGCATCTAAAAAAAATATTAGACAGCAGTGCGAAATCCTTGTACGTGTCCACTAGTAAGTTTTATTGTTACAACTGTTTATGCGTTAGAAAAAAGATGATGTTAATATTGCTCCAAATTCCGCTCGTCAACATATGCTAATTGCTTGAACCTGAAACAACGAAATATTTTAAACACTAAAAAGTTGAAAATATACATTAAAAAAAAATATGTTCAATAATTAACAATAATACTATTTTAACATTGAATAGTTTAATATTAATTAAAATATCATTACACGTTGAGAAAACAATTTAAAAAAACTAAATAGATAGTTACAATAATGCTTCCCTTCTTTCCTGCTGCCCCATCTTAAAAAAGAAAGACTTGAAATTATAATTATTTTAAATAAATTCATTAGTTCGCGCTTTCTATCATGCGTAACCATGCAGTAAATTTTCAATAACTATTAAATTCTATTTCGTGGAGTGAGGAGATCTCCAGGAAAAGAAAATATAATCTATACAATACTATTGTAAAGAGCATATTGTTATATGGAGCAGAGGAGTGGAGAATTATGGAGACAGAAAGAAAGAAATTAGCAGCAGTGGAAATGTATGCCCTAAGAAGATCATGCAGGATATCAAGAATAGAAAGAATAAGAAATGAAAGAATCAAAGAAATCATAAAAATAAAGGGAACCATGTTAGACGATCTCCAAAAGAAGCAATTAGTCTGGTATGATCATGTTAAAAGAATGAGTGACGAGAGACTACCCAAAATCGCATGTAATTATAGAACAAACCAAAAGAGGAAACGAGGAAGACCACGAAAAATCTTAATGGATGGAATAAAAAAAGTCATAAGGGATAGGGGTCTGGAGGAAAAATGGACTTTTGACCGGAAGAAATGGAGTGATCCTCTTGTAGATTTTTCAGATGGCGGCACCTGAAGCCGTAAACCGAGTTTATATATATAAATTTTCAATAATTGGGACCCACTCCAAAGTAACGTATCGTAGTGGACATTTTTTTGAATTAGATGAATTCAGTTATGAAATTATGCGTAATTTTTAAACTAAATGCTTATAAAGATAACTTTTAAAATAATGCTTATAAAAAGTGTTTTTTTTTTTGTTTTGTTTTTTTAATTACCTTCATGCTTAATATTTCATTTATAATACACTATTTGGATACATAAACAAATAACACACATACTATAATAAATGGTGAATTACATACAAAACATTTCCTTACAAATTACTACTATTATTATTATTTGCTTAGATACTTGGATCCGCCTTACATATTAATTATACATCTCATGCTATGTATATACACTTACATACAACAAATTTCAATGCCTACAATAGATATAACATTTATTTTTCAAGAAATGAAAGTATTAGCGATTAATGAGGGAACTTCTTTTATCCCAATCCAATTAAAACTTAAAGCCCACTGTATAAGTAACACAGATTTTTTTGTATGTTGCATACATATGTAACGCGGTGATACAAAGAGTTTATAAATACTCTTTAGGTTGACACATAAGTGGATAGCTTTTAATTTTTATTTGAGATGGGTACCATACGAAATGATTCAGTAATAGATTCCTATCAATCCCGAAATGGTGCAACAATGTATTCTTTCCATGATCTGAATGCGTTTATTATAAACGAAATAAAGTTTCCCCTGTATTGAAAACAATAAGAAACTCCTAATATTAAGAACAATTGAATACATTGTTTCAATAAAATCCAACTTTCGTATATTTAACGGATTTTATAAATATTTCTTTCTCAGATATGTGTGGAAATACCGCTTCCATTAAATCTTCCCTTGTTTCCTTTATTCAAACATTTAACACGGATGTTATTTTTTAAATGAAGTCCGTTTGTGGATGAAAGTTAGAATGGCGCGAAACCACCGCAGTGCGCATGCGCGTCTGTATACCAGCATGCTTTGCGCGCATTTAGACGCCATTTGCGGTCGTATCGTCTGTCTGTGTGTGAGCTGTAGAAGTTTATAATCTGTAAAAAAATTGATTCCCCCTCAGACTATGAGATACGATCTGTAATTCGAGTCTTGGTGCAAGAAACTTGGCAGCAGCGGAAATTCACCGTCAGATTTGAGGTCTACGGTGATAATGCTATGAGTGATGGTAAAGATCAAAAATGGGTGAGAATGTTTAAGGACGTGGGAGGGAGGGGGTATATGTGCATGATGGGCCACTCCCTGGCCGACCTTCTCTGATTTCTGAAGATTTGGTTCGTGATGTGAACAACAAAAATTCGATTTTCACCTGTTTCGGTATTTAAAGGAGGTCCTTGGTGGTCAACGGCTCAACGATGACGTAGAAGTGACACCTGCAGTAATGTATTGGGCTTCTTCACAGGCGGCAGGTTTCTTGTTGTTTGCACATCCCGTTATGCCAGCAGGGCTAGACCAGGTCCATGATATTATGCACCCTAAGAAAATCCAGTACCACCAAGGGATCATCAGCAAGATCCTGCTTGGAGAGCCCCAGGCACGCAAGGATATGATCAGTGGAGGCCTGCTCAGTGGAGCACTTGGTGCATATTTCAAAGCACTTCATGCCCTCAGAAAATTTCATAGTCTTAAGGTGTCCGCTACGAAAGCGAACAAGGGTGGTTTGTTCCTGCCTGTTATAATCAAGAGCAAGAGACCCTTCCAATTGAATACTCTGGTGCCAGTGGTGCTCTGATGGAACAATGCAAGTGATACTATTCTTGCTTTTGTTCTTGAGTAAGTCTCCAAGTATGCGAGGGGTGCAGAAGGCCCCGAGACATCACATGCACCCACCTTCGCCAAGGTGTCCGCGATCTCATTTCCCTCTAGATCGACATGGGAAAGAATCCACTGTAGATGTATCCGATGAGACAAGGAAAGACGTTTCAGTCTGTTAAGAATAGTCACTTCCATATTATCTCGCACCTCTTGGCCAAGTGTTGGATTGAACTTCTGCTATCGGACAAAATCCAGATTTCATTTCCATTAGCGAGTGACAAAAGTGAACCAAGGCCTTCACTTATGGCAATTAGCTCACTACGACAGGTTTCTTTGACGTCGAAATTCAAAAACTTGCTGAACGGTATGGAAAATGTTTGAACAAAAATTTAAATTATGTAGAAAAGCAGATAAAACTTTGTATCATATGGAAATAAATATATTTTAATGATATTTACAGTATTTTCCTTCTTATTAAAAAACGTACCTTATTTAAAAAAAAACTTTCGTATTTATGAAAAAGTTTAATACATGCCTTCTTTCAAGAGAGAGAATAATTCTTAGTGAAAAAAAAAAGGTTGCTCCAGATTAAAAATGATATAAGGTCTTTGTTTCGAAAATCTTAAAAAATACACGAGATGTAAAACAAAAAGAATGAATAAGCTTCTTTTTAAGCATTCTCTAAGTCAATATTTGATGTAAATTACAAGATGAATGAAGTTTTGAAGATTTTCTTTTTGTCTAACTATGTCCCGTAAATCTCAATCGCTTTTAAGACACAGCGAATGTTTACACAGAACTTATTTAGTATCTCTAAGTATGTAATTTTTGTAAAAATAATAACAATTAATATAAAAAATAAGAATAAAAGACAAAAAGTAACCTTCTGGCCGATTTTATTAAAAATAAAATAAAATAAAGATTAATCAGAAGCTTTAAATTTTTAAATTACGTTCATGCTGAGTACATCATTCGTATAGAATATATCCACATTTTTATCTATTCTTACTTATAAATTACTTTTATACACTGTTATAAATATATGATATGAGAATCATATATTAAGTTTCAACAAACCCTATCCTTTATTTAATTTATATTTTCCCCCTTCCTTTGTCAAAATTTAATCGTGTTATCTTTAACTTCAAACAATAAGCCCGCTGTAATTTATACCCTTTCCCTTTTTCATTTTCACTTATGCTCGATCACTAATATCTCACGGCTTTTCGATTAAAATAAAAAAAGAAAAGAATTAAATCTGCACAGATGCCTTTTCGTAATTTTACTTTCCGTAACCAAGCTTATAACACAATATGTGCATAGCACATTTTTGTGGCTACAAAAGTTATGCGAACCTTTCATTTGGCCCAAATGCATGCCCTTATATGGTAGTGGTAAGAACGCAATCACTCACACCCATGTCTGAAAATATATTCTCATTGTTAAAGGCATATACTATTTTGTCTGTCGAAAATCCGTTCTCATGAGAAAGGTATTTGTCGGTTAGTGTTGCCGTGGTGATATTAATTTTTGAATCAAAATTCATCCTGTCGCCAAAAATCTGGTGACCCTGCTGGGTAAATACCATTGGTTATGCCTATCTCTGTCTGAAAGTATTTACGCCTAGACACTCTGTAACAATCCTATTTTGGCGAGATTCTTGTCAGTGCAATTCCAACTTGTGTTGTGGAAACACTGGACTTCGTCTTCTGTCTCCGAATAACAATGACTGCTTAAGAGCGGCCTTTCTTGTTTCCCCCTCTTCTGTCCGCGACCATCTTGACATCCTCATGGTGATCTTACAATAAAATGACTTGACATCTATACTGGAGTTTTTCTTTTCCCATCAAACAAAAACCTGGATATTTCGTTAATCTCACAACCAATGAAAACGTAAACGTTCTTCAACAAATAACATCATTACAAATTTTGGTGCGTAACCAGCTTTTTCTCCAGTTAAAAAAAAAAAAAAAGAGGTATATTGTTGGCAGAAGAGGGGACGCTTTTTTTTTCTTCACCTGCACTCTCCCGTGATCTCCCGTGCTTTGGATTATCAGCATGCATCTAAGAAAATTACCGCCTGCATATTTCCATCCCACCGGACCGAGTGGACGGTTTTAAAAAAAAACTTTTGCTTCACCTTACCCCAAAGTTATTCTCGGGACTTTGCTGCACATATCTCCCACTAAATTTATTCTCCAGTCCCTTTCCTACAACTCTCATCTATATGTCTGTGGATGAACACCCGCCTGCTATCTTCCAGTCCCATGCTCCGTAGATGTCTCCCACTGGTACGAACGACGGAGATCCACTTAACTCCAGTTAGTGTCCTACATCGGATATCGTCGGTTGACTTCTTTGCTCGAAATGTGTCCTGTCTACGCCATATCCAGCTCATCCTAATTTGTCACCCAGCAACGCCCCGTGCCTGCCAACCCCATGCTCAGTGTTCTATGCCCAACGTGCTCCATCTGCATCACGCCCAGTCCCACGAACTATAATACCAGTGTCCATGTTTGTCTGCAAATGTGCCTATTACAAAAATCTTGCTACTAAATTGTGCTAAATAGAAGTTCATCAATTTTCCAACCTGCATTCCTCCGTGTTAATCTATGCACGATTCCTGTGTGACTGTGCTTCATGCTCCATGTGAATGACGCCCAGTGATACGTTTCTACAATCAGTGCCATGTATTGTGCTTCGCTCCCTATGAGCCCCTGTGATTTCTGCACGTATATTTTTTAAAAATATATCACCGTTCCATATGCCGTTAGAACTCCTACAGAAATTCCGTAGTTCTCATATTTTCTAAATCCGTCAACTTTTGGCGCTTCCCTGTAGATGCACTCTAAGCCAAATTCCTCCAGAATTTATCGACCTTCGACGCATTCAAGTTGTGCAGTGGAATTCAATATTTATGTGCTTTTTATCGCCTCTTTCCGAACTTAGTAATTACTGATTCTATTTCTAACATTCATGAACCTTTTCTCTCCATCGAAACTAAATAACAAAAAAAAAAGACTGACGTTAAAAGTACTCTTAGTAACATCTGCGTAACCCAAACGATTCAAAATTTCGAACTATGCGTTCGTAATTCTGTATTTTTTTGCTCGCCTTGGTGGTTTACGAAAATAATACTAATTAGTTCCTGTTTCGATATATCGAGTGACCTCAGTCTGTTTCATCTTCACTGTTACTCACGTGAACCTTGCACCTCAGTGTGAAACAATTTCATTCATACGGTTGTGAATGTACTGTATCAAGGAAAGTTTTCGGGTAGTTTTCAGGGCCACAACAAACTTAGTTATTATTCTTACGATTCAAATTAAATAAGACTTGTCTTTTCTTCACTAAAAATAAACTTCCATGCAACAATATTACTTCATCATTTGTTTTTTTTAAAAAGAGGACCTTTGCATATTTTTTTCTTTCATAGATAAAGTTGTCTTTTTTAAATAATATTATAACAATATAATGGATTATTTTTTCTTATGCTACAGGTAAGAGTTTTATATTTTTAATGTGTTGATACATTGTTTAAAAAAAAAAAAAAAAAAAAAAAAAAAAAAGTAAAAATGTTTTTTTTAATGGTCACTAAGATATGCTTTAATAATGATTTATATAGTAATCATTAAACAATTTAAATTTCTTTCTGTTTTCAATATCAATTTTCTCGCCAGTGATAGGTAAGTTGGTAAATATATTCTGTATGTAAAAAAAAAAAAAAAAAAAAAAAAAAAAATTATTATTAAATTAAACATTCTCAGGAGAAATTTTAATAAAAAAATAAGTGAATAAGAGAATTTTTGCATATTATTGATTAATTCTAAAATTTTTGTTCCTTTTTCCTACTATGCAATGACACTTTTTCAAATATTGAACGTATTATTATTTTGAAAGGAGAAATGATAATTCTATGTGCATTTCTTTTAATATTTTTATAAAGGTTTAGATATTTAGAAGAAACAATATTTATAATGAAAGGTATAATATAATTCTTATTATCTCTCGAAGGTTTGCCTAGATAACACATTTCTTTTATGACTGAAATTTTATTTAATATATTGCATAAAAATTTTGATTTTATAATAAGGCAGACATACTTTTTCTATATAAAGTTCATATTACTTTTTATTTATCTGCCACAATGAGTATTGCAGTCTGCAGAATGAGCGATTAATTTATATATTTGCATAAATTTTTCCAAATTGTTGGTTCTTTTGAAAATTAAGATATCTCTTGGTTAAGAATAAAATAAATAAATAAATAAATAAATAAAATATAGATGGATAATAATAAAAAGGAAAGATAATATATTTTTGGTGTGAATAATTGTTCATTCTGGAGATATAGGTATTTTGTTCTTTTTTTCTTTTTAAAAAAAAAAAAAGAGAGAGATTGCATTCATTTTATTTATTCATTTATTATATATTTTGCTTATAAGTAATTTTTTTGCGGTAAAATATTTTCTGGTAAGTTACTGTGAATATTTTAGGTAAACAAAATTTTCCCCACCTGAATTTTTAATATTTTAAGGTAAAGATTTATTTAGCTAATAATTTATTGCAAACAAAATATTTATATTTGCTCAATCGTTAGCCAAACATGGCCAGCAAACTAACATTTAAAGTCACTAATTTTGATGGTGAACCCACGTTACTAGACTTTTTTTTTAACCAGTTACGAACATTAGCCCGTATACAAAAATGGAAACAAGATGAAACTATTCAGTTTCTGGGTGGAAAATTGACAGGCCCAGCCTTAACCTTTTTTACGCAAAACCCTGAAATATATAAATCTAATGATTTGGATTTCGTCGAGAAAGAATTCAGAGCATTTTTCGCTCCCCCGAGTAAAACTGCAGCACTGGTTGAATTCAATAATCTATTATTATTGCCAGAAGAATCAATTAGAAATTTAGCCCATCGTATTAACACTCTCACTGCTCGCGTGCATGACACTATAACAGATAGAACGGCTCTTGATAATATTAAATTTACAAAATTTATTTCCGCAATTCCCTCGAATTTAAGGGTAAAAATACAAGAAGAGGGAATATCAATGTATAAACAAGCAGTAGATAGAGCACAAACTCTCCAGGAAATTATGCAGAACGAGAAAATATTGCAGCCCTGCGCGTCATCTAGCTCCGCAGACACGATCGCAATGCAGTTGAAATCACTAAATGAAAAAATTAACGCTTTGTCGTTAACAGGTAGCGAGGACAAAAATAACACCCATAATCAACCCTCTCGCCCACAAAACTCGCATGATCAGTATAAAAAGGACTTTAAAACAAGACACACTGGTCATAGATATGTCCGCACAAATAAACATAACAAATCGAATTCTCCACCCACTTGTCAGTTGTGTTTGAAACGTGGCCACACTGCAAAATTATGTTTTAAATGGAGAAGATCAAATGCGAATAGAGGTGGATATCAAAACTACAAATTCAATCCAAATTTTCGAAAAAAAAGTAATCAGAAAGGGGAATCTTTAAACTATTAAGGAGATGTAATTTAGCTGATGGCTTTGCATCTCAGGAAAACATTTTAACATCAGCAACTTGCCCTACATTCCCATGGTCGTTTGATGAAACTCTTCCAAAAATTTCTAAGGAAAGATTAGTCAATTCGGTCGCTTCACAGACCACAACAAACATAAAAATGACCAGGAATGGGTCGTCACAAACAGTGCACAGATCAACTGAAAGTTCATCACAAACTGTATCGCCAGGTGACGAAAAGAAAGTTGAGGTTATTTCAAATGTGAATAATAGTTCCCCAACACTCCCCCTTATAAAGGCCTCTATAGCAAGAACAGACACAATTTTACTTTTAGACACAGGGTCGACAATTTCTCTTTTATCACAGTCCCTTTTCGATTCTATTAAGGACAATCTTAAATATAAAAGGTTAGGCACAACAGTTACTCTTAAAACAGTAAATTCCGATGTTGATTTCACCGCATGTATAAAAGCATCAATCAGAATTCACCACAAATCTTTTAGCCACAACTTTTATATTGTTGACATTCCCGATACTTCTAGTTTTCAAGGAATATTAGGATTTGATTTTATTCATAAACACAGGATCATAATTGATGTTCACAAAAATAGAATGTCAACAAATGAATTTCACGTGCCATTACTTAGCGCGTCAGCTGATGGCAAAGACATAAATCGTCTAAGTGAACATGTAAACTCTCCGTCAAATTCAGTCAAAACGATTCGCCTTGCGCATAAATTAAAACTTGAACCACATGAAAAAACATGGATTTCCATCGACACTGATTCTTTAAACCCTTCAATGCAGTACTGTTTTGAAAGCACTATTTCTAATAACCAAATTATTTGTTATGACAGTCTGCTAGGTAACAATAATGATGTTGAATCGGTCGATCAGGAAAATCATAACAAACACCTACAAAAATCACATCTATACATATTTTTACAAAATTCTTCTAACAAACCAGTACACATAAACAAAAATGCACGAATAGGAATTTTATATGAAGTTTCAGAAATTATGGAACAATTTAAAAACGACAATTTTTCACAGACCATGAAGTCATGCGACAACATCAACAGCTTCAATATTCAACCTCATGATAATTTACAACAGTTTATTTGCAATTATATTCAAGCTTCAGATGAGGTCTTAAATAAAAGAAAGGAAGATTTAACAATACAGGACTTCAAATTGGAACATCTAGACACTCAACAAGCAAAAACCTTAGGCTCATTATTGTTAAAATACTACAGTTCTTTTTCTAAATCAATAAAAACATTAGGTCACACAGACAAGGTTATTCCAAATCTCAAATTCATTAATGACTACCCAATCAAAACACTACCTTTTCCTGTACCACAATCATTACACCAAGAAATGAAAGAGCAAATAAATCAACTTCTTGAAGCAAACATTATTGAACGTAACTGTTCAGAATGGGCATGTCCTATTTTGCTGGTTAGAAAGAAGTCTGATGGGTCTGCAAAACAAAAATACAGACTAGCTCTTGATTTAAGAATGCTAAATTCCGTCTTACAAGGATCTTCATATCCACTTCCCAAAATACAGACCATTATTTCAAATTTATCAGCATATAAATATTTCACTTCATTAGATTTTCAACAAGCCTATCATCAGATAAATTTACCTGAAAAATATCAAGATCCACTTACATTCACATGCATATACGGTACTTTTCGTTTTAAAAGGTTGGTTTTCGGATTAAAGAATAGTAGTAGTTTCTTTCAAAATTTAATGGACACTATTATTGATGAATTAGAAATGGAAGGTATTTTTGCATATCAAGACGATTTGATCTTTGGTTCTAATTCTTTTGAGGAAACATGTGCAAAATTACAGAAAGTACTTGAAATTTTATCCAAATATAATTTAACGCTCTCGCCCAATAAATGTTCATTTCACAAAACCGCTGTTGACTACTTAGGTTTCCACATTGAAAATCATTCCATTTCTCCCGTCCAATCAAATATTGTCAAAATAAATTCTTTTCCAACCCCGACAACAAAAAGACAATTAAAAAGGTTTATTGGTCTGGTCACATTTTACAAATCTCTAGTGCCTTCTTTTTCAAAAATTATCCAACCACTTATCGATCTCACTACACCAAAAACAACATTTAAATGGACTCAAAAACATCAAAAATTATTTGATCAAATGCAACAGGTGTTCTTTAAGTCTCCCATGGTTCGTTTGCCCGATTGGTCTAAAACTTTTTATGTAAACACAGATGCGTCAATTATAGCCATAGGAGGTGCTCTGTTACAGGAACATGAAGGACAATTACTTCCCATTGCATTTTTTTCAAAATCTCTTAAACAGTCTGAAAAACGTTATCCAGCACTAAAACTTGAATTAATGGCCATTTACAAATCCGTAATCGCTTTTAAATACTACCTATATAACAGAAAGTTTGTAATTTTATCCGATAGTGCTCCTTTAAAAAAATACAAGAAAACAACTAATCCCGCTGATATAACAACTAGATGGTTAACAGAATTATCAGAATATACATACACTTTCGATCACATTCCCGGCTCTTCTAATGTACTTGCAGATTATTTGTCCAGATGTTCTTTCGAGAAAAACACAAGTGATTTAAATTCCAACCCAGAGCTCATCAATGAACCATATGCATTGCCAATTGTAGATAATGATCTACCAGACACTAATAATGATCATTTATCATACAGTACACATTCTCTAAATTACTTAGTTATTGGTAACAAGAATCAAAAAGACCCTTTATTGGAAATTTCAAATGAAACATTAGTAAACGAACAAAAGAAAGACACAAAATTATCCGAAATTTACAACGAAATTATGCAAAATGGCTCATCGAAACAATTCCCTATGTACTTCATTCATCCCGATTCAAAGGTTTTAATGTTAAAAAAAGAAAATATTTGTAATGACACCTTTTCTTACCACATTATTGTCCCAAATTCATTAAAAGCCAAAGTTCTAACAATATGTCATTTTTCGCATTTTGGATTAACAAAAACTTATGCATTTGTCACAAAAAAATATTTTTGGAAAGGAATGTATGCTGACACTTTAAATTTTGTAGCGTCTTGCACAAAATGTTTACAGGCAAAACATCATAAAACTCCACTTGCTCCACTACAACCTACATACACACCTACGCACCCAGGAGACACAGTCAGTGTCGATTTGGTCGGTCCCTTTAGTAATGGACAGTCGGTATTGACAGTAATTGACCATTTTTCTCGACACCTAGAACTCTTCCCTTTGCGTACCATCACTTCTGAAAAGATAATTAAATGTTTATTCAGTTACATAACTATCTTTGGAAGACCTTCCGTAATTTTGTCAGATTTGGGAAAACAATTCACCTCACACATATACGACAAATTTAACGACACATTAGGCATAAAGGTGCGTCATTCCAGTGTAGCGAGGCCACAAAGCAATGGCGTGTCGGAGCGAATTAATAAGTCAATTAAATACTCAGTTTCTACTTTACTTCAAGAAGGTCACACTTTTGAAAATGCTTTATCAATTCATAAATCTCTTTATAATGGATCTCTACATTCCTCCACAAAATATTCTCCCAACTTGCTTCACTTTGGAAGAGAACTATCCTTAATATTTGATACTTATGACCATAATGTCAATCAAGTTCTAGACAAAGATTTTGAAGCTTACAAATTGTTACAGGATTTAAATTCTATTTACAGGAAAGCATACAATAACATCAAAGACTCTCAAAACAAAAGAAATGATCATTTTCGAAAACGTGCTAAACTAAGAAAAATTATGAACAAAGATATTGTATATTTAAAATCAGTAGATAAGTTTAAACCAAAATATTCTGGACCTTACATTGTTATACACAAATATTCACCTGTCTCTGTTTCAATCAAACGCTTACATGCACCTGATGACTCTGCTTTTAGAGTACACATTGATAGGTTAATCATCGCTCCACCAAGAAGCGATCACTTACTTACAAGTCATGATGGTTACAATAATATTAACTTTCCAACTTATTCAACACGTTATAATTTAAGACCTAGAAAATAGCTTATAATTTTATAATTGTTGTATTTTGTGCAATTTTTTTTGTTTTGTTCACACTTGTGTATATTGCTGCGCACAATATACTGATGTTATATCTGATGTTTCCTTGTGAAAGTTCTCGGCTGGTCCAAGTTTGTTTCATCAAGGGAATGGCAGATATGGCAATCTTGTTGTGAACATTATCTTTCATATTTATGGGGTGTTTGCACATATACACTTTAAAAAAAAAAAAAAAAATTTCTCCGTCTCACCTTTTTGTCATGTCATATTTTTTTTTTTTTTAAATCTCATAAATAGTTATAAACATAATTGTAGTAACACTAATTGCACTAAAAAAAAATTTTTTTTTTCTCTTAAGGTCAGTTTTTTTTAAATTTTAATAATGCTAATTAAGTGAATATTTTTTTTACCTCATGACTTAACATTTTTACAGAACTTGACAAAACTCTCTCTCATTACTCTAGAATTGACTTTTATTCGACATACACTAGGTGTATATATATATTTTTTATTTTTCTAATTATTCCCTTTCGGAGTGGTGATCTGTTCAAAATTATTGCCCTTAGGATCTTCCACCCCATTGTAATGAGAGACGCATTCGAATTGGTATTCCAATTCACCTTAAATCCCCTGTCAAAATGAGTATACGAGACTGCTCCTCAGTTTGTTGCATTACTGCTGCGGGAGCAACGGGGTCTATGTTGTGACAACAATGTGGACCTCGCCCTAAATATTCCCTCCACAAATAAGGCAATAGTCCTAAACTTGCGCCATTACACTTGTCCTTAGACAAGATTTAGGGCAGGAATTTTTTTTTTGGATCGTGCGTCACTTTCCCTATCCTGTCCTGTGCGAATGCACAAATTTTTACTATTTTTTTAAACCCAAATTTTATTCATTTTTTATCTTCATCATTTTTTTGTATTTCATTTTTACACATGTGTAACAGTAACTGTAACTGTAATTGTAACTGTATCTTCTTTTTATATTTTGTATTTGCATTTATATACTTGATGTTTATTTTATGTAATATTATATATATTAGTATCTTATATTCTGTTCGAACAAAGAGAATTTTATTATATTGTAGTTGCAACTTATCAAATCTTATGTGTTCAGAAATATGAACATTTAAATTCATTTTGCATGCTTATGACCAGCTGTCAGTAAAAATAAATATTAGTTGATGATAATGCAACTTTTCTGGTCATAATTTGGTCATCAATGTATATGTAGTGTAGTTATACTACCACATGTTCCGGAACAGCAAAAACAACAACAATAATTTCTACATCTACAAAAATAAACTGTTAAGAAACCATGGACTCAAGGAATAAAATAGTGTACACTATGATGACCAGTAGCAAAATTTTGGTATACCATTTCTATTTTCATTCTCATTTTTTTTTATATTTATATGTGTTTATATATATTTTTTTATCTTATATTGTGCATTGATTATATGTAAACTTTCAGACGGAGCGTGCCTGAAATTTAAACCCTAACAAATTATTCTTTTATCTGAGCAAACGGGGGAAATATATGATATGAGAATCATATATTAAGTTTTAACAAACCCTATCCTTTATTTAATTTATATTTTCCCCCTTCCTTTGTCAAAATTTAATCGTGTTATCTTTAACTTCAAACAATAAGCCCGCTGTAATTTATACCCTTTCCCTTTTTCATTTTCACTTATGCTCGATCACTAATATCTCACGGCTTTTCGATTAAAATAAAAAAAGAAAAGAATTAAATCTGCACAGATGCCTTTTCGTAATTTTACTTTCCGTAACCAAGCTTATAACACAATATGTGCATAGCACATTTTTGTGGCTACAAAAGTTATGCGAACCTTTCATTTGGCCCAAATGCATGCCCTTATATGGTAGTGGTAAGAACGCAATCACTCACACCCATGTCTGAAAATATATTCTCATTGTTAAAGGCATATACTATTTTGTCTGTCGAAAATCCGTTCTCATGAGAAATGTATTTGTCGGTTAGTGTTGCCGTGGTGATATTAATTTTTGAATCAAAATTCATCCTGTCGCCAAAAATCTGGTGACCCTGCTGGGTAAATACCATTGGTTATGCCTATCTCTGTCTGAAAGTATTTACGCCTAGACACTCTGTAACAACCCTATTTTGGCGAGATTCTTGTCAGTGCAATTCCAGCTTGTGTTGCGGAAACACTGGACTTCGTCTTCTGTCTCCGAATAACAATGACTGCTTAAGAGCGGCCTTTCTTGTTTTCCCCTCTTCTGTCCGCGACCATCTTGACATCCTCATGGTGATCTTACAATAAAATGACTTGACATCTATTCTGGAGTTTTTTTTTATTATACCACGAACCTGACTCCCTTGGATTTATTCGATCACGAACAACAACTACAATCTATGATCTGATCAGCTAACCACCATTACAGTTATGTAATTCAACATGATTTTTGTATGTAAAGCTAAAATTTTGTAATCGATTTTTCATTTCCTGATAGACTAGAATAAAAAAAAACAAGTTGGAAACTGTACGTCAAACGTGACAAATGATGTGCGTTCGTACTATAGCTAGTTATATAAATATTCAGATCTCTTGGTGATTTTGAATTATATTAAATGAATTATATCGTCTGCAGATTCATTTCTGTCATAAAATAAGTATCTCGGTCGCTTGACGATTAAATCTCGGAAGCTCCTATAACAAGAAAACACCGATTTTTAAAAAAAAAATCAAATTTCTTAATAAATATTTTTATTAATATCTTCTAAGTTTTGATTCGATTTTCATAAAATTTGAAAAGTCTCTACAAAATTCTACAAAGATAATATATCTTAAATTTCAATCCATTTAGTTGGGTAGTTTTTGAGCTGTTATATGCGGACGGACGGACGGATCAGACGACGACTATAGGTGCTACGTATTTATATAATTACGAACGCACCTAAAAAAACAATTACGTTCACAGGTGCGTTTCCGAGGACAATACAACATATTAATATTTTTAGAACTTAGTTACAAATTAATACATTTATTTTAAGGCATTTTTTTCCGTTAGCCCACCACAGGTCGTGAACTTCTAGAGAAATAGCATTTCGAAGATGAAAATCGTTCCTTGAAAAATGTTTCAAATAGGTGGCGCGTGTGTAGGACAGTTGTATCAGGTCGTCTGCTTAACAGTCATCGTCCGGTGCTAGACATTTTACTGTAAATGAGGCGAGCATTATTTTGCCATAAAAGTTATAAAAAACACATATTATAAAAAAAGCAGTGAATTTTTCTTAATTAGCTTCAATGCCCACGCCAAATTAACGTATTGTAAAGGATTTTTATTTTATTTATTTATTTTATTAATATATTTTTTTTGAAATATTGTGAATTGCAGTCATGAAATCGCCAAATATTCTTCATTGTTACAACTGTATACGAGTTGCAACAATGATGAATTTAATGATGTGTCATAATAGGCCAATTGGATGTGAAACTAGAATAAGGAAATATTTTAAACATAAAAAAGTATAAAATTAAAATTATTATAAAAAATATAATATATATATATATATATTTAAAATACGCTTTAATTAATTAATAGTTTCATATTACTTAAAAATGATTATACGTTAAGAAATCAATTTAGAAATCCTAAAGAGATAGTTTAAATAATGCTTTTCTTTCTTTCCTGTTGCCATATCTTAAAAAAGAAACATAACAAAAATTATAATTTCTTTTATATTATATTTCTTTTAAATTATAATTTATTTGATTTGAATAACATACAAGAATGATTCAGCAATAGATTCATCGCATATTAAACAATGGCGTGCAGCAATGGTTTTCTTCACGATCCAGATGTTTTTATTATAAATGATACGAAGTTTTCCCGGTGATTGAAAACAGCAGAAAAACCTTAATGATAATAATATAATAATTATAATAATTATAATAATAATATAATAATAATAATGGTGATGATGTTGGTGATAATTTAATATGTCGTCTCAATAAATCACGACATTAGCAGATTTGACTGATTTCGTAAATATTTCTTTCACAGAATTCTAGAGAAACAGTGTTTCCATTAAAATTTCTTTTGTTTCGTTTTTTCAAACAGTTAATATTTACGAAAGAGTTTAATGCACGTCTTCTTTCAAGTGGAAATGAATCCCTGTAAGAGAAAATGAAGTTTCTCCAGATTATAAATGATAGGAAGTCGAATTCCTTCTCTTTTTCGTATTGAAACGCTTAAAAAAACATATACGAGACATGAGAGGATGAGAAGTAATAAAAACGTTTTCTTCCCTGCCCCCTTCTTTTTAACCATTTTCTCAAAGCAAATATTTGACTTAGACTTGAGCGATGAATAGAGTTTATGCGATTTTCTCTTTTCTCTAATCATGTCTCACATATGAGCCGCTGGTTTTGACAGTGGAGCAAATCCATTTTGCGAGAAAAAGTTAGTTAAAGCTATTCTTATTACAACTTTTATATTCATGAACACGTTTTTACAACGAATATTTTAAATTGCTGTTAGTATATATATATGTATGAGGGGTTCAGGGCAAGAGAGTGTCAAGCCAAATTTTCGAACTTCGGAAATATATCAATTTGAAAATTAAAGAGATCAGATACTCAAATCAAAATATATAACATAAAGTTTTTTTGCCACTTTCTAAGTAACATTTGAGATACTCTGAATAACAATATTGGTATTACTTTAATAATATTACTTTATTGATGTACACATTTTACTCTGGTAAAAAAGTTCTAGAAACATCTGGGGCAAACACGAAACTTGGGATATATGCTATCACCTAGTGACATTAAGAAAATATAATGTGTAGGATATTATAATTTACAATATTAAGCAACAGTTTACATTGTCAAACTTATTTCACCAAAAAATGTGGCTTCCCTGATCCCCTCATATATATATATATACAGGGTGTATCACAAAGGACCCCTAACTTTAAAAATCAATAACCCGGAAACGGTGATAGATAGAAACATGAAACCAGTGGTATGTTTATTAAAAAAATCGTAAGAATCTCATACGTAAATCTCAAAATTTAGTTAAAAATAGCACTGATAGATGGCGCTGACAGCGTTAAGAATCCTCCTAAAGAGAGTTCAGAAGCATAGAAAGACTAGTCGTCGGAGATTTCGTCATTGAAATCTGGCCACTATTCGTGTATACTGAAAATAATTCCGAAAGTGGTGTATACCGTGGAGGAACGTGTGTTTGTTGTGTTGGAGTACCACCGATTAAATCAGAGTCCTACTGCCACAAGGAAAAGTTTTCAAACGCGATTGCAAGTCGCAAAAGGCCCAGATGGAAAAACAATTCGTGCGCTTTTCAAAAAAATTCAACAGACAGGCAACGTGGCCGATGTGAATTATTTTCACTATACGAAAATAGCGGTCAGATTTCAATGGCGAAATCTTCGACGGCTAGTCTTTCTATGCTTCTGAATTTGAGCTCTCAGCGCCATCTATCGGTGCTATTTTAAACTAAATTTTGAGATTTACGTATAAGATTCTTACGATTTTTATAATAAACATACCACTGGTTTCATGTTTCTATCTATCACCGTTTCCGGGTTATTGATTTTTAAAGTTAGGGGTCCTTTGTGAAACACCCTGTATATATATAATATATGTAGCATATATATTATATATACATATATAAAGAGAGAGAAAGAGAGAGAGAGAGAGAGAGAGAGAGAGAGAGAGAGAAAGAGAGAGAAAGATAGATGGATATACAGATATATTTTATATATATAAATATAGATAGATATGTAGATAGACCGATAGACAGATAGATATAGATAGATATAGATATAGACAGATAGATAGATTGATAGATAGATATAAATGTATATACGTATATTTATATGTGTGCATGTATATATGTGAAGCATTGATTTTGAAACAGGAGCAAATGCATTTTGTAAAACAAATTAATTAATCTTATTACCTATCACCATAAAGTTTATGTTTTTAATCAATTCACAAGAAATACCTTTTAATTTCAGTATAAATGAGTTACTAGTAATTTACTGGTTCAACGCTATTTGAAATGCGTTGATTTTGAAAGTCTCGCATGTTCACTTTGAATAGAATTATTTGTACGTTGCTTAATGTTAGCGAGCAAAATCAAAATTTCACCATGCATACTTTTAAACTATTCACTATCAAAATTAAGAAATATAATTATATGCATACAACTTATTACTGAATATTGTTTCTTCTTATACCCTTTTATTATAAAATGTAATGTATATTTCGTTTTATTGTAACTTTTCTAAATATAAATGAAATATTGAAATAAATTAAATAAGTAAATACAATGAAATATTGAAGGAAGTGAATTAAATTATATCGTCTGTTGTTATGATATGAATAATTCCCGTAATAAAATCGGTACATTTTAAGTTGGAAACATGTTATCTTTTGTTGATATTTACTGAAAATTCCAATGGGAAACTTAAGCCTAGCTTTGAAAATTTCACAACTTGAAATCCCTATTTAGACCCTTTTTCCATAGAATATCTATTTCTCCGGAAACATCTATCCAAAAAACTGTCGGTAGATTATAGGATTGCTATAATTAAACAATTTTAGTATACAAATTAGGTTTTAAATTCAGTAATACGGAAATAATAGGCCTCCATCTTAAATAGGATGTTATCACCATAGCAACCTAGAATCATTGCCTATCATGGGATATCCTTGGATTAATTACATATGATGGGATTTAATAGAATGAAGAAAACTTTTATTAATATCTTTTTAAGTTTTGATTCGATTTTCATAAAATTTGAAATGATTCGACAAAATTCTGCAACGATTATATATATTAAATTTCAAACCGTTTGGTTGGGTAGTTTTTGTGCTGTCATATGCGGACGGACAGACGGACTAGACAACGACTGTAGGTGCTTCGTATTTATATAATTACGAACGCACCTAAAAATGTAATAATTTATAATAAAGATAAAATTTATAATAAATTATTTGGAAAAATTATTCATTCTTTACGAAATAAATTAAACTGGTGTGAACTGGTAAAAACTCGTCAGAAATAACTTTACTAAAAACAAATTTAATTTTCCCGAAAGTTTCTTAAACACTGACAAAATTTTAACAATGACAACAATCTTAACATAATTCACTTTTAATAGCTTTGAAAATTGTGTTTTAACGTCATTTCGTTTGGCTCTGAGATTATATATATATTTTTTTTCTTTTTGTTAAGGGGGCACACGATTGTTAAATTCTATTTATCAAAAATAAAAAAAATATTATAAACACAGCAATATTTGTAAACATTTTTAAACAAACTGCACAGAAAAATTCCTAAAAATATTCTAGTGATGACTAAAAAATGTGCCATATGCTCTCAATGTAAACAATGATTAAAAAGCTACTTTAACCCATATCGGATTGTCCTATAAATAGGACAGCTATATTAAACAACTTTAAAGTAAAATTAACAAAATAAATTTTGATAAATCATCTCATAACAGTTTTGAAACAGACCTGAGTTTGAAATGTTATTTGTATTTGATAGAGATTTTAATAAACCTAAATTTTATTTTATTTTTATTTTGAAGAATTATAATACGAGCTGTCATATTTATATGACGACGGTCCAATATGGGTTAACATGGTTTGTCACAAAATGTTAAACACGTACTATTTGTTTTTATTAACACTTTCCAACATAATATCTGTAAAGTGTTTATGAATTCGGTTTGTCTGTTTGTCTGTCTGTCTGTCCGTGCTTAAATATACTTGATTGCCATGCTAATGTTAATGTAATGATATATATTAATAATCACTGAGAGAAATGATACTTTCAAATCTGAATAAATCGCTGTTTTCATTTTGCTATGAATCTTTCTGTTTCAAATAGGAAGACCCCAATGCTTTCAATTCTGAAATACCAGAAATACTCTGAATATTAAAACATGGACATACTCAAAACGGAGCACATAGAGGTCAGTTCATACTCATTTTTTAAACATGGACATACTCAAAAATAATTAGGATCAGTTCAAACTCATTTTTGAAACATGGGCATACTCAAAAATGAGCACATAGAAGTCAGTTCGTACTCCTTTTTGCAACATGGACCTACTCAAATATGAGCACATGATGTTTTATTCTTGAGTGTGTGCATGTTTTCAGAAAGGAGTACAGACATGTTTCAAATTTGAGTCATTTTGATTCGGAGCCATTTTGACCATGCGACATACTCATATTTGAGTATTTTTTGCTTAGTTTTGAAATTGTCGTTAATAGAGTGAGGTTTATTATAGCATGATCAGGGTTGAAACTGGAATATATAGCGTTTATAGTTTATTTACATGGACACTCAAAAGAATCCCGTTACATTACAGTCTATGGCGAAAATATGTTTGCTGTGTATTTTAATGATGTTACACTACTTTAAACATATTTAAATTAACATGTAAATTTGAGGTGCACTACAAGAGTCTTACCATGGAATAACGTGTGCATAGCATTCATGGCTCATTTACAAATTTAGATATAATTTTAAGACAAGCACCATCCATATTCAGCACCACTATTCCCGAATAGTAATCTTCACCTTATTTAATCACAGATTTTATATTATTTCTGCGACTAAATAAAATGTAGATTTCTATTCTTAAATAATGCGGCTGGAAAGTACCCACACTTATTATACGATATCCATATTTTTCTTGTTTTTATTTTGTATTCAGTTTCTAATGTAAAAATAATAAAACTTCTTTTTTAAATAAAAAAAAAAATTAATGCGTTTATTTCAGGTTAGCTTACTGACTTTCTATGCAATTGTTGTCTGAGTGCAACGAAGACTCATACACAGCGCAGTATTACTTTGCCCCATATATAGCTACGATGGATATTAAAACTTTTCGTCAAGCATAACTCAAAAAATATTTAACGGATTTCGTTCAAATTTTTACAGCAGGTACCTATAAAGGTGACAACGACGTCTATTTATTACCAAGAATAAATGTCAAACCGTTTGGAAATTATATTAAAAAAATAGATAAAAAAGCACAATTAAAGTACATACGTCACGAAAAATTTGTGCATACGTCATTTTCACCGGCGGGAGATTTTCGTAGACAATCGGAATTGAAAAGTTCATGGAGTACATGGAGCCAAAAAATATGCACGCACTAATATTCAGCACAATAAAATATATTTCAATTTAGTAGAAATCGAAAATTAATCTGGATTTTTTTTCTGTTTGAAAGAAAAACCCCGCAATAACTTGGTAGACTTCGTATTAGAGATTTGGCGCAAACCTCAGCAATAGCAGCTTTTTTTATTTCGCGTGTGTAAATTTAAAAAAAAAATTCTTTGGTGTTTAAATAAAAGGTTTCGATTTATGGCATTATTTCTCTTTTTTTTTTCTCTTTTTAGCATTTTAAATTGGATTAATGAAAGGCATGTATTTTAAATTAAATGAGTGAAAGGTTTATATTTAAATGAAATGAATTAAATATGAAAATGTTATAGGAACAATATTTGGCGATTTATCAACTGTGCCAGGATAACATAAAAGTACCAATATATCTAACGGTATGTAGTATGTGAAATGAAACAATTATATTATAATCATCCGTCGTACAAGAAAAAAAAAACTAATATTCTGCATTCAGAGGGAAAAATCCACCTCCTGTGCTGTAAGATATGGCGAGTTCTTTTTTGGTGATAAGTTTTTCGATGTGATTGTTGGGATCTGCAGGATTTGACTTAGTTTTTCTATATCTTATTTTTTTGCAGATGTAGTATTATGTAAATATATTTTTTTGCAGATATTTTTCTATTTTGTATATTTGGCATTCTATTTTGTATATTTTCTATTTGGCATTTGGAAAAGAGATTTTTACCTTTTTATCTGTGCATTCGGAAATATTAAAAAATAAAAAATGATTTACATATATCAAGCGTATAATGTTATGTTTTGCATTTTTATACGGACCACTTCTCCATTTTTAGATTTTAAATGCCATTTATTATTTACTAGCCGTTTATTAATTGTTTACAATTTACCCCCCTGACAATAACAATTATTTATCACAAAAATGCCTTTTAGGATTGTTAAATAAGTTTGTTTATGTATTTTCATTACTTATTAAAATATCGAATATGGCGATAAAATTTTATTTTAGCATCGTGCTTAAATTTTTAAAATGGTGCAAAAACATGCTTTAATAAACGTATGTTTGTAAATATTTGAAAAACATGTTTTACCGCTCTCTTGAAAAATTTTGTAAGATGCTAAAACTACCTTTTGGCACCATTTAAATTTTTTTTCGCCAACCAACATAGGATACGAAACTTTTCCCCATTCAGATACACAGGCAAGGCTGGTCTCAAACAAGAGTAAAGCTAGCAACAATATTGTTTTTAACTCTATAAGAGTTACAATAATGATATTAAATGCTCCAATTGGCTTTGGGCCCAATTACGAAAGTTTCTCCTAAAAAAACTGTAGAAGTCTTTTACATTTGTTTCAAATGAAGCTCGGTCTACAAGGTATTAGTTAATAATACAAACAACATTAATGGCATGGAGGCAAAAGTTTTAATTTAAATGTATATATTTGAAACCCTTCCCCCCCTACCCCCCCCCCCCCAAAAAAAAGTTACAGTAATGAATTTAAAATGGCGTTAAGCCACGCTTTCTGACATAAGCAATTGGCTGCAAACGCGATAACGAAACTTTCACTTAATAGCCCTCAGGGTACTTTGCAGTTATACAGACCTTGTGGGTTTTTTAAAAAGCTTCAGACAATTCAGGTTTAAGAAGTTGAGATTTACCGTCAAATGATATAAACAACTATGAACACAAAACTGATGAATTATTATTCAGGTTTATGTATCTATTTTAAAAAAAAATTGCATCTGATTACACTTATTAGATAAATTACTTCTGTTTGCATTTAATAACCGATAAACGGCTTCTGTATATTAAATGAATTGTTTAAATATTGGGAAGACGTGGCGAGAGGTAGTAAGACGAGTAAACAAACGGGTAGACAGACGGGTAGAGAGATGAGTAGCAACACAGGTAGGCTGACGGGTAGCGAAACGAATAGACAGACGGCTAGAGAGAAAGGTAAAAAGAGGGTTGACAGAGGGGTAGAGAGATGGGTCACGAGACGGGTAGAGACACCGGTAGACAGGAATGTAGCGAGAAAGGTGGCGAGACACGTAGCGTGGTAGATAAAGACACGAGTAGAGAGATGAGTACAGAGACGAGTTGACTGACGAGTAATGAGATTGGTAGCGAGTCGGGTACAAAAACAGACGGATAGTGAGACGGGTATACAGACGAGTAGAGAGACAGTAGATGGGTAAGAAGATGGGTAGAGACGCGTATAGCCAGACGGGTAGAGAGACAGATAGACAAGTTGTGAGACAGATAAACAAATGGATAGAGACACGGCTAGACATACAAGTAGTTAGACGGTTAGACAGACGGTAAGAGAAATAGATTGGCGGGTAGCGAGACCGGTAGAGAAATATAGAGACAGGTAGCGAGACGTGTAGAGAGATAGACAATCGGTTAGAGAAATGGGCAGAAGAACGGATAGGGAAACAGACAGATTCTGGAGAGACAGAAAGACAGGCAAAAGAAAAGTCTGCGGATTGGCGCAGTGAAGGCGCAGTAAAGGCGCAGGGGGCAGAGCCTCCTAGAGAATAATCAAGAATTATCTGTTAAGCTTAACTTTGAAATATATATAATTTTTCAATTTTGCCGATATGGAGATTTAATGTAAAAGTTATTTTACAGAAGTCATCGAAAGATTTTTTGTATACTTTAATAGTAATTTAGACAATAGTTTTGCAATCTGGTTTGTAGCAAAGCATGCTATCAATGTGGTTTGAAGTGTAAGAGTTTCTATAAACAGTTATACAAATAATAGATATATAATCAAGGAAGAAAAATTTTAAATTCACACACAAAAAAAGGTGCAACAATGAAATTAAATTTGCGTTAAGCCACGCTTGATAGAATAATCTATTAGCTGCAAATCCAATTACGTAACTTTAAAAAGCTTCGCGTTTTAAAAGATCCGGCGTTTTTTTTTTTTTTTTTTTTTTTTTTTTTTTTTTTTTTCAAGTTTTGCTCAATACGCGCTTAAGAAAATGAGATTCTTCGCCACATGTTAAAAAAAAATTATGACAACACATCTGATGAACGGTAATCATTCATATATATTATTTCTCCTGTCAACATCCCTTTTTTTAAGAAAATATGAAACGCAGAACGACGAATGAGATAGCATATGAAAGGATTTCGAATAGGCTTCTGACATAGCACACCTTACATTTCGTTAAAACATGTTTTTGATTAAAATTTTCTGATAATTAAAAATTAAATCGGCATTGATTTCAAGAAAGAAATTAAAGGTTTTCCTGAGATTACTGTTGCCACAAAAATAAAATACCACATTATATGATGCTCAGCAATGATTATAAAAAACACCGCACGGGTTTATTTTAAATTTATGATTAAAAAGCAAAGTTGAAATTGAAACGTTTAGGTTTATATTTCTATGTCCCATGTTTTTCCCGAGGTGGTTGACGTCATCCTCTAATGCAGTTAAAATACGATTCTTAATTTTTTTCTCGCGCGTGCCTTTTGCAATTTTGGATCTGTTTTTACTCGAACTTTAATGGAATAAATTAGATGATATTCTGGCTTGACTAAAAACTAAATGTTGTTTGACGATATTTTTATCCTTACTTTTTCTTTAGAAGTATAAACCTGCATTTAATAAATTTTACATGTTGATAAAAAATGGTACTTCTCTATTATCCCGTCGACCACTTTTCACAACAAAAATCTATCGCCAAATAAACGGGAGAACATTGCCATTGAAATATCAAAATAAATAAATAAATAAAATATAAGAATTTAAAGACACAATTGTTATTTCAATTAATAAATTAACTAATAAATCAGTAAAAAATAATGAAAAATACACGCAAATGTCGAATTAAAAACCACTTGATGACATAACAAACACGTATAATGCTTCTGACATCAAGTAAATGGGACTGCATTTTTGACGTTTAAACTTGCCGTTTGGCGATAGTTTTTTGTTATGAAAAGTGGTCGACGCGATAATAGAGAAGTACCTAAAAATTTTTAGATTTCAGTGCGAAATCCTCGCACGGGCTCTGGTTAACGAAAATCTGGTTATTTTCTATTTTCTTAACAGTGTATATGAATTTATATATGATATTTTGTAATTCTATCATTTAATTTGCTCTTTTTCTTTATATTGTAATTGTTAACCCTATGTTCTCAGCAATATCACTCAGACTAATCCCTTTGAGGGAAGTCCTAGTATAAATATATGGGAACGAAAATATTTTTTATGTACATGCTAAGGTTTAAAACAGAATTTTATATTTTATTAGAGTGTTCTATTGATTATTTTTATTAAATTTAGAAAATGCAACATTATTAATAAAAATATTTATCTAATATTAATGAAATGATGACATCACATATAAAATATTTTCTACGATGTACAAATATTAGTGAAATACAGGGTGGCTACTAAATGCTGTTACACTCCCAAAAAATAAGAATTAATTTTAATCGTTTGGTAAAACGATTTATTTCTTTATTTCAGCAGTTGGCAATTTTCTATTAGTGCAGATAATTTTTGTATAAATAAAATATTTTAAATTATTTTAAAGATGGAAGCCAAAAGAATGATGATTAAACAGCTCTTTGATCTCGGATTTTCCACAGGTAAAATCTTTAAGCAATTAAAATGCCTTTGATTTAATAGAACATTTATATGTAGAACTATAAATCGATTATTGGATACTAATAGCTGTAAAATCAATCGTGTGTCAATCGGCCTACGTCTGGTCGTCCACGCCCAGTTCGCACTAAAGAGCGCATCAAAAGCATTCGTGAAAATGTACGAAGAAATACACAATGTTCTGCAAATAAAATGGCTGCAGGAGAGAACGTGAGTCACAGAACAATGCAATTTATTATAAATGAAGATATGGGTTTTCGCCCTTATCGCAAAAGAAAAGTTCAAGGTTTGACTGCTGCACAAAGAATAAAAAGTTTACAAAGATGCAAGAAATTGCTGAAGTGGCATGATAGGTAAAGTGTTGACAGAAGAATATTTTCTGATGAGAAGCTATTTTGCAATGAACACTGTTATAATCCTAAAAATGACGTCATATATCCAGCAACCTTCGAGGATATACCTGAAAACCTTCGAACTGTTAAACGCTTTCAGAACAAGAATTCTGTTATGGTTTGGGCTGCAGTGTTAAACAATGGAAAAATTGCCTTTGAAATTCATCGTTAAAGGGATAAAAATCCATGCGGATTATTACAAACAGGACATATTGTCTACACATTTATTGCCACATGCTGACAGGTTGTATCCCAAAAAGAATTGGATATTTGAGCAAGATTCTGCACAAATCAACAGAGGCTAGGCTCCATATCAATTGTCCGAACTTATCATGCAAGAAGATTGGCCAACTTCTTCACCGGATCTAAATCATCCTATTAGTGTATTTGTCATTTGATATTTTATATTTGTAAAATAAAATGACTGAATATTTGTAACAGTATTTAGTAGCCACCCTGTAGTTTGAATCTAATAAAATGTCAAAATTATTTGAAATATTGGATTTATATTAAAAATGTTCTGCTATAATACCAACATTTTCACATTTAAACTATTAAGTGACATTTACAATGTAAAGGTTTATAAGATTATTGAAACGGGAGTGGTTGTTAGCACATTTTTACCAGATGTTAGAACTACCTAACTTTTCAGGAACTGTTAACACATTTAGCAATTTTTATGCAATTTAATTCTCGAAACCATTATCGTCTTTTCATTTCTTTTTCTGGATATTTAAAAATCGATATTATCCCGCTTCATTTTATGTTTTAGCATACATTTGAATAAATATATGAAAAAAAATCTGCATACGTTTTATTTTCAGTCTCTTAAAAATCTTCAATGTCAAGTTTTCAGATGTAAAATTATAATTGCATGCTCAAAACGCCTAAACCTATAAAGTACATTAAAGATATTAATAAAATATCGTAACCATTATCGTAATCATTATCGTAACCATTATCGTAATCATTATCGTAACCATTAATTCTGAAACCATTATCGTCTTTTATTTATTTTTCTGGATCTTTTAAAATCCATATATTCCTGCTTCATTTTATGCTGTAGCATACATTTAAATAAATATATGAAAACAAAAAAAAAAATATTTTCTGTGTACGTTCAATTTTCGGTCTCTTAAAAATCTTCAATGTCAGACTTTCAAATGTAAAATGATAATTGCATGCTCAGAATGCCTAAACCTATATAGAACATTAAAGATATTCATAAAATATCGTAACCATTATCGTAACCATTAATCCCGAAACCATTATCGTCTTTCACTTATTTTTCTAGATCTTTTATAATCCATATATTCCTGCTTCATTTTATGCTGTAGCATACATTTAAATAAATATATGAAAACAAAAAAATATTTTCTGCATACGTTCTATTTTCGGTCTCTTAAAAATCTTCAATATCATGTTTTCAGATGTAAAATTATAATTGCATGCTCCGAATGTCTAAACCTATAAAGAACAGTACAGATATTCATATAACAGAAAAAAATTAGATAAATTTCATCACTTTCTGCCACTTTCACAATGTTTTTTCTAGAATGAAATAAAATTACGATCATAAATATAACTCAAGTATATAAAAGTAACATCTCAAAGCAAAGTTCGCGCTGACGGTAAAGTTACCGAATTTATAGAATACTAGGGAATTCAATCCGGGCTTCCCGTGTTACAGAAAATAGGTGAAAACATTTTTTTTTAATATAAATTTTTTATTGTCTGAGTGCAACGAAGACTCATACACAGCGCAGTATTACTTTGCCCCATATATAGCTACGATGGATATTAAAACCTTTCGTCAAGCATAACTCAAAAAATATTTAACGGATTTCGTTCAAATTTTTACAGCAGGTACCTATAAAGGTGACAACGTCGTCTATTTATTACCAAGAATAAGTGTCAAACCGTTTGGAAGTTATATTAAAAAAATAGATAAAAAAGCACAATTAAAGTACATACGTCACTAAATTTTGTGCGTACGTCATTTTCACCGGCGGGAGATTTTCGTAGACAATCGGAATTGAAAAGTTCATGGAATACATGGAGCCAAAAAATATGCAAGCACTAATATTCAGCACAATAAAATATATTTCAATTTAATAAAAATGGAAAGTTAATCTGGAATTTTTTCTGTTTAAAAAGTATTAGAGATTAGTAAGAGTATTATTAGTATTAGAGATTTGGCGTAAATCCCACCATTAGCAGCTTTTTTATTTCGCGTGTGTATGTTAGGAACAATTCTTTGATGTTTAAATAAAAGGTTTAGATTTGTGGCATTATTTCTTATTTTCTTTTCCTTTTTAGTATTTTAAATGGAATTAGTGAAAGGCGTGTATTTTAAATTAAATGAGTGAAAGACGTGTATTTTTAATGTATGTATTTCAAATGAAATCAGTGAAAGATTTATATTTAAATGAAATGAATGCAATATGAAGAAGTTATGAGAAAAATATTTGGCGATTTATCAACTGCGCCAAGTTAACATAAAAGTACCAATACATATGTGGGTACTTCTCTATTATCCCGTCGACCACTTTTCATAACAAAAAACTATCGCTAAATAAACGGGAGAACGTTGCCATTGAAATATCAAAATAAATAAAATATAAGAATTTAAGGACACAATTGTTACTTTAATGAATGAAATAACTAATAAATCAGTAAAACATAATGAAAAATACACACAAATGTCGAATTAAAAACCACTTGATGGCATAACAAATACGTATAATGCTTCTGGCATCAAGTAAATGGGACTGTATTTTTGGCGTTTAATCTTAGTTTGGCGATAGTTTTTTGTTATGAAAAGTGGTCGACGGGATAATAGAGAAGTACCCAAAAATGGCTTAGTTTTGTTAAATTTGTTTGTTATGTATTTTCATTTCTTATTAAAATATCGAAAATGGCAATAAAATTTTATTTTAGCACCGTACTTAATTTTTTAAAATGGCTCAAAAACATGGTTTAATAAACGTATATTTGTAAATATTTTAAAAAACATTTTTTTCCGCTCTCTATAAAAATTTGTAAGATTCTGCAACTGCCTTTGGCACCAACCAGTACATGATACGAAACTTTTCCCTATTCAGATACACAGAAGAGGTTGGTCACAAACAAGAGTAATGCTAGCAACAATATTGTTTTAACTCTATAAGAGTTAGGAACAATAATGATATTAAATTCCCCGATTAGCTTAGGGCCCGATTACGGAACTTTCTCCTAGAAAAAAAAAAACTGTAGAAGTCTTTTACATTTGTTTCGAATGAAGCTCGATCAACAAAGTATTAATTGATAATACAAACAACACTAATATTAACATGGGGGCAAAAGTTTGAATTTAAGTGTATATATTTGGAACCCTCCCCCCCCCCCCCAACCACCCACCAAAAAAAGAAAAAGAAAGTTACAGAAATGAATTTAAAATGGCGTGAAGCCATCCTTTCTGACATAAGAAATTGGCTGCGAACCCGATTACGAAACTTTCACTTAACTTAATAACATGTATCTAATAGCCCTGAGGACAATTCCCCTTCCCAGTTATACGGACCTTGGGTTTTTTTTAAAAAGCTTGACGCAGTTCGGGTTGAAGAAGTTGAGATTTACTGTCAAATGACATAAACTACTATGAAAATAAAACTGGTGAATTATTATGCTGGTTTATGTATGTATTTAAAAAAATTGCATCTGATTACACTCTTTAGATAAATTACTCCTGTTTGCATTTAATAACAGATAAACGGCTTCCGTTTACTAAATTGTTTAAATATTGGGAAGAGTTGGCGAGAGATAGATAGACGTGTAAACAAACGGGTAGACAGACGGGTAGAGAGACGGATAGCGACAGAGATAAGCTAACGGGTAGCTTAACGAATAGACAGACGGGTAGCGAGGCAGGTGCAAAAAAGGGTTGACAGAGGGGTAGTGAGATGGGTAGGGAGACGGGTAGCGTGGTGGATAGAGAGACGAGTACAGAGACGACTTGACAGACGGGTAGAGAGAGGGGTATATAGACAGACAGACGTGTTGATAGACGAGTAGTGTAACGGGAAGCGAGACAGGTAGATGATTTAATATTTCAATATTTAATATTTTATTTTTTAATATTTTATTTTTTAATATTTTATTTAGATATTTGTCACAAAGAAAATGTTGCAAAAATTAAATTAAATTTGCGTTAAACTACGCTTGCTAAAATACGCTATTGGCTGCAAATCTGATTATGTGACTTTAAAAATATCGTTTTAAAAGATCCGGCTTTTTTTTTTTTAAGTTTTGAGCAATTCCCGCTTAAGAAAATGAGATTATTTGCCAAATGTTATAAAAAAATGCATATGAAAACATAACAGTACATGAATTTATATATGATATTTTGTAATTATATCATTTAATTTGCTATTTTTCATATGTTGTATCTTTATCTATCTCTTGTCTATCATATGCTGTATATTCACTTAGATTCTTGTTGATATCTTCTTTATATCGTAATTGTTAACTTTATGTTCTCAGCAATATCACTCAGACTAATCCCTTTGAGGGAAGTCCTAGTATATTTTTTTAGATTGAGTACTAACAGCACTAAAAGAATTTTTAAATGAAAAATATCAACTATGTATTCAAATAAAGTTTAGAAATTCATTGCAAGTGATACTTTAGTATTAGCGGCATGCCAGGAGATATAGCCAATGATTCCGCCAAAGATTTCGATACTTACGGCAAAACTTTTTATTCTCATAACTTCAGTGGTTTATGCACGTATTTCGATTACATGTCTGTTAATTTTTTTGTTTTATTTATATTATTTCATTTATTGATTGGTGAAGTTTTAATTCCCTTATATAATATTAGCCTGAAACGAATGATGAAGTTTTAATTTCCTTATAAAATATTAGCCTGAAACGAAAGATAGACTATCTTACATTGTTTTAAGTGCAAATTGGTTAATCTTTCGTAATTTGGCTGCACGCGATTGAGATAGATTTACTATTATTATTATGCTTGAAGATTATTTTAAAACTATAAAAAAATCAGTAAACTGAGATACAGTTTTCAAGCAAATTGCATTTGATCGACCTATTTTTCCAATTCGACGGTGTAAAAATTGAAAATGTGCGATGTTTAAGAATTAAAAATTATGCTGTAAAATTGCTCAGGTGTTGCCACCATTAAAATGACGTCAGCTTTTCACACGGACATGTTTTTGCTTTTTAATATAGAATCAATAATTTGCCTATTTCAAATTTAATCATTTCCTTAGAAAACAATGATGAATCACTAAAAAAGGAATGATTAAAATATGGTAAAATAAATTGTAATAATTTAACGAACTAAGCTGTGGATGAAAACACAATCTGAAATACATATATTTCAGTTTACAGATAGTTCCTTAAATATATGGAAACAAAAATATATATTCTTTGCATACATGGCTATTTTCGGTTTTCCTCTAAATTAAATAATTGAATTAAAAACCTTCAATGTCAAGGTTTCGTAATTAATAGAGCAGTTACGTGCTCAAAAGGCCAGAATCTACAAAGAACAATACGGATATCCGCGAAATAGGAAAAGTGAGATAAATTCCAGCATTTTCTGCAGCGTCCACAATTTTAGCTTCGAGAGTGATCGAGGATTTTCATTATTAAGTAGTCATATCGATAAATTACGATAAATGTAACTATGAAAGTAACATTTCAAGGTGAAGTTCTTAAAGAATATATAAATACTGAGACTATGGAAAATTTCTTAGACTATTTATTTCGAATGATTAAATCCTCTTCTCATATTATACAGTAACATTGATGATGAATCATCGAAGAAAAGAATGATTTAAAATTAATATATTAAGGAATTAGCAACGGATTAGCATTAGATTCCTGAGCGAAAATTCAATTTATGTCAACCCGAAACCCGTCTGCCGTCTGTCCGTGCTCTAATTCGCGTAAATATACTCAGATCAACCCTGAAATTTTGTAAGTTATTGTCGTTTACTATAGCATATTCCCTGTTTCAACTGAAGTGTGTAGCACTTATAGTTTTTTTTTTCAGGGACAGTCAAAAGCATTCCGTTACATTACAGTCAATGGGGAATAATCGTTTCAGATGCATTTTGATGATGCTACGTCATTTAAAATATGGATGAAATTGCTATATAATTATGAAGCGCATTAAAACATGCCTTTTGTAGAATATTGGGTGCAAAGCATTAATTATTCATTTACAGGGTCAAAAAAAAAGAATTCTGTTAAACAATGTTCCATGAGGAAAAATTGTTTGCAGTGTAATTTAGTGATATTTCACTATTTCAAACATAATGCAAATTATACCCATTACTGAGGTTCACTATAAATTGCTCTCATGAAAGTGTGGTGTGCATTGCATTTCTTTACAGAGACACATAAACGATATCGGTTACAGTACATATGCGATATTTACATTCTGTGTGATAAGTGCGTTTTCAACATTGGTTCGCGTTTTTAAGTTTAACTAAATTTTTTGATAGTACGTATGTGTTTATAAACTCGGTTGTTCCTATACAGGGCTACACAAGGAAATCCGTAAATATTACAGACTATGGGAGTGAATTGCTTAAGGGTAGTTTTTAATTGTGTTACGCATTTTCCTGCTGAACTGTATTAGTAGATTAATAGAAGAGTTTGTTGAATATAAATAAATTCATATACAGAAAAAGATACGTTGTCATTTACAGTTGGTAACTGCTGTGAGTGAGTTTTAAGTTGTCTTTTAGCTTAATATGTGGTGTGTGCAAAAGTCTTCAGATAATATACAGGGCTGTACAAAATATTTTGAGTGCATTTCCATCGATTGGAGAATAAATGTGAATATTTCAACAGAACTAAATTTTATCATGCTATATATATCCGTATCTATTTATCCTATACAGGGATGTACAAAATAATTCGACTACTTTTTGACACTGGAAGATAATATCGAAAACTGTATTTTTGAATGTGTTATATGTTTTCTAAACTGTTTACTTACACATCTTATTTCACCTTATTTAACGGTGACGTTTTGTTACAGTTTTCTGGCTGTGTTGGAAAGTGTTTCATAATCTATGTTTGACGCATGATTTTTCGTTCTTGTTTCAATTTACGTTTAAAAAAGAAGATTAAAGTGCCGTCTTCATACTGATATTGTAACAAACACGAACACCTAATTTTGATATCATATTTGGTATTTTTCGATAAGATACCAAAGGATACCAAACGGGAAATCAATCGGTCGAATAATTTAAGAATTAAGAAAGTATAAAGTCTGGAAATCCGGAGTTAAATATATTTCTAATCGTTTCAAAATGGATTGTAATGTGGGTATTTTTTAACTCCAAAATTACTTGGTAAAATGAACTATAATTTTGTATATACATAGGTGAAGCTTCTAGAAAACGAATTCAGTGAAAAAAAAATCATAAATCACAATTCTAATTATTTCCGAAACTTAACTTAAAAAAAAAAAAATTCACTGGAAACCTATATATATTCCACAGAAATTGATTTCCTGAGTCTTCAAATTTACGAATCCAAAATTACAACTCATTCAGCCGAGTAGTTATTGAGTTATTCTTAAAAAATTGCTCTATCTGCAATGTTTTGCAACGTTTACATATAGACCGGGAGGCGGCAGCACAGACAATCACCTCATCGAGTTCACGGATGAAATTCCAGAATTAGTTAAAACTCGATTCGCATATTAAAACGCAATCGGTCTGCCAAGTCATATCTTGGTGGCAAACACCTTAAAACCCGATTTTAGGGGTTGACCAGTAGGTTTACCATTGTGTTTTCCTGCACCCAAAGGTATGAAAACATGGAGGACTGGGAGCAGGAACACACAATGATAAACCTACGAGCCAACAGCTAAAATCGGGTTTTGGGGTGTTTTCCACCAAGACATGACTTGGCAGACCGATTACGTTTTAATATGCGAATCAAGTTTTAACTAATTCTGGAATTTCAGCCGAGAACTCGATGAGGTGATTGTCAGTGCTGCCGCCTCCCGGTCTAATATGAATGTAACATTATGAGTTAAATCTTTAAACCTTCATAATTCCTAAGCTAATTGAGCGAACTACTTCCCGTTTTGTGTCCTATGGTCAAATTTAACGAAAAAGCAAAATATGGTGTTGAATTTAGGTGCTCCTGCTGCAAATTTCTAAGTTTGGTACAATTTCTCCCTAAGATTTTTTCTTTTTAAATATAAATTGAAAAAGACATAACTCCAGTCGAATGGCTTTTTTTCTATGATAATTGATCATTAAAATAAATGTATAAAATGTTCTCTCTCTTTCTCTCTCTCTCTTTCTCTCTCTCTCTTTCTCTCTCTTTCTGTTTCTTTCTTTCTTTCTTTCTTTTTTTGTTGTTGTTCAGTCGATTGTACACTGTATATTGGGTTTTATTTTTCAGTTTTCTTCGATCTAGCAAATGTTATAACAATGCATCACTTCTTTCCAGTGAATCAGCTTATGTACTGCGTTAATACCGAAGAGCGATAGCATGTATTCAACTAAAAGCTTGTCTTTTATTTCAATTTCTGGTTATCCCATAATATCTATGCAATAAACCTGGAGTGTTTTAAGCTCTGGTTATGATTTAAATGGATGCACATGACAGAATAATTAAGAAATGCCGCTTTAGTTGCAGGTAGATCGCCCATACACTGTAAAAAATGACCAATGTTTCTGAATCTACGAAAATATAATATAAATAATGACGAATAAATTTATAATATAAACTCATCCTTGTTAACCATGATTCAGAAAAGTGTTTCTTTATCTTTAGAAACCTCAGACATCAAAGGCATTTCGAGATTTAAAGAATCATTTAGAGAAACAAAATTTTTCTAACTGCCCGTAATTTTCCAAAAAGTTTACGAGTAGCTTTTAAAGTGTATTAATCAGTTTTCTAAGCCCGGAATATAGTTTTCTCCGATGCTATCCATTCTCAAGTAAACATTTTCATGTTCAACAAATTTGTTTAACAGACAAACATGCAAAATTAACAGCATTCACATTAGCATTAAAATTAAGATTATTTCTTTACACTTTCGTGTATAAATTAGCTTATGCAGCTGAAAACGTTTACTTGAGAATGGATGACATTCGATAAATAGGTATTCCAGGCTGAAGAAACTGTTTAATACACTATAAAAATTATTCGGAGACGTTTCTGAAAAATACGGGCAGCTAGAGAAATTTTATTTTTATAAATAATTCTTTAAATTTTGTAAATGTATTGGTTTCTGGGGATTCAAAAGACAATGGAACACGCTTTTCGGAATTTCGGATAACTCAGAAGATTATATTATATTTTCGCTCGTGGTTATAGTATATTTTCATAAAATAAGAAACATTGGTTATTTTTTACAGTGTACAGATAGTCAGTACTACTTTTATTACATTCTTTACTAATTCTAAAAATTTTAAATAAATTCAATTTGCTGAAAAATCGATACAAAATTCCTAATTTACTGTAATTATGAGGACATCAAGCTAAGCACACTTTGAAAATAGGCCGACCTTGCAGGTGTAAAGCGACAATTAACTTTTCATCTACAATAAAAAAACATTCTTCTAAAAAAAGCGTTTATAAAAAAGGAGAATAGTCTGGAGCCCATAAATGGATTTGGGACTTTTATATTCATTGAAAAAAAGAAGAGTTGAGTGCTCGAAGAAGTTGAATCAGCAAGGAAAAGCGAGGCTTTAGGAAATACAATTTCGAAAAAGGAAAGATTTTTATTATCTCCCTTATCTACTATGTTCAATACGAGAAAAAGTAAACATTTTTGTCGGAATTAGCGCAAATAATATTTATTCAATAATCCTGAAATGTTTTAAGCTCTGATAATGATTTAATACATGATTATCACAGAATACTTTTTAAATATGACATTTTAGTTACAACTACATCACATACAGATAATCAGTACTATATTATTTTATTTTATTCTTAATTAGTAGGTAAAACATTTAATAAATTTAATTTGTTGGAAAACTGATACAAAATCCCTTATCTGCTATAATTATATGGACAATAAGCTAAGCTGTTTTTATAAGTAGTCTGGCCTTATGGGAAGAAAAGGATATCCAACACGCTCCTTACAGAGAAATTCTCCTAAAAAAGGTGCCCTGGAACCTATAAATTAATTTACTACTTTGATATTCCTTTAACCCTTTCAGGGGCTAGCACTTGTGTTCCTGTAACGTTAAATTCTCACCGGAATTTAGGAAAGAATTTCGTTCAAAATAAGAAAAAGCAATTTTTCAACTTTTTCCCGTCAAAGTTAAAAAAGTAAAATTTAATTAAAAGTTTCTGGTTCGAATCGGATTAAAATTAGGTGGTATGTAATATATACCACCGACCCTCAATTAAGGCTGCTCGTCAGTAAACTTTCCTATTCCCGTCGCTAATGTTAATCCTATGGACGTAGGGTGCATTCGTATTTTTAAAATATTTCCTCCTTAAATTAATATTTTTAACTTCTGTTTTCTGTGTACTCTTCTTACAGAATGTCTCTTTTTTTCTTAGTTATCAAAATATTTCTGAACTATGTGCTTAATTTATATTTTTATGTGTTAAAATCTTAATAAAACTGAATAAGATTTTAACACTTCCCATAAAATTAAGTATGTATTTTAGAAAAATTTTGACAACTAAGAAAAAAAGAGACATTTTGTAAGAACAGTATAAAGAAAACAGAAGTTAAAAATATTAATTTCTTAAGGAGATATTTTAAAAATACGAATGCATCTTACGCCCATAGGATTAACATTAGCAAGGGGAATGGGAAAGTTTACTGACGAGCAGACTTAAGTAAAAGCAGAGTTGCGTGCTCCAAGAAGTGGAATCAGCAAGGAACTGCAAGGCTTGAAGGCTGCTCGTCAGTAAACTTCCCGATTGCCCTCGCTAATGTTAATCCTATGGGCGTAGGATGCATTCGTATTTTTAAAATATCTCCTTAAGAAATTAATATTTTTAACTTCTGTTTTCTTTGTACTGTTATTAAAGGATGTCTCTTTTTAACACTTTCCAACCTAGTTGACTTCGGTTTGACTGGTCTGGCCGTCTGCCGTCTGGCCGTGCTCTAACTGCCATAAATATGCTCGGATTGCCTTGCAATTTTTATATGTTATTGTCGATATCTATAGCACGTTCCCTATTTCAACTGAAGTGTGTAGCACTTATAGTTTTTTTACAGGGACACTCAAAAGAATTCCGTTACATGACGGTCTATGGGAAAAATCATTTGCGGTTTATTTTAATGATGTTACACAATTGCAAACACATTTTAATTGAAAGTCCTTCCGGCCTGTACCGGGAGGAAAAGGTAGCTTTCCTATATCTTCGTTTTAAAATTTTAGCTAATGTTGCACGAAAACAGCAAGTTAAAATGCAAAGAAACGTTTACAAAAGATTCGTTAATACTGAATTTGAATAAGAAATTCGCCAAATTATTGAGCAATAGCCAAATTGGCTTCATTTATGAAGACTTATTTTGGTCGCCAAATTTGGCGATATTTCGCCAAATGTCGCCAATTTTGTCAATTTTGTCGCAAATTTTGCCAATTTTGTCGCAAATTTTGCCAATTTTGTCGCCAATGTCGCCAATTTTGGCGCTAACGGATATGAATATATAGTTTTATGCGTATGATTAGGAAAATTATTACAACAATGAAAGAAAATAATTTGCAAGTAATGGCGTTAATGTGCTGTTTTGTTTCAAAATGTCAGCCACCCTAGAATTTCAAACTGCTCTATCTCAGCCATTTTTTAAGATAGAGGTAAACAAAAAAATGCTCTGGAATCCTTGTATGAAGGCCTAACACGTAATGAAAAAATAAATTTGAATTTTTAATTTTTTTGTATATTTATTTTAGTTTTAAACATTTAAATGGCCGCTATCTTGAAACAAAATGGCGGACCAAGCTGGCCAACGAACTCGGTCGAGACATTGGTGAGCTTAATACACACAATTAGTTTCATCAAAATCGATTTATAAATACGAGCGTCATCGTATGACATAGGTCAGATATATAATATATCTATATATATAAATCAACATTTGAGCGGAGGGTGGTTTTGGGGTCTGGGGGTCATGGTCGGTGAAAATATATCGAAATTTTCCGGAACTGCTTTCCTCCGAACGGCTGCAATAGGTAGCTTTATACTTTTAATATTGAAAGCTACCTAATATATATCACTAAGGTGTATTACAAGAAGCTTAATATGGAATAGGGTGTGAATAGCACTTAAAGTTAATTTACAGGGACAGTCAAAAGAATTCCGTTACATTACGTCTAAGGAGAAAAATCGTCTGCGGTTTATTGAAATAATGTTTCCCACTTTTAAACGCATTGTAATTTATATATATCACTAAGGTGCATTGCAAGAGGCTTACTACAGAATAGTGTGTGTGTAGCAGTCAATAGTTCATTTACAGGGACACACAAAAGAATTCTCTACTGTCTGTTAACAATAATTCCTGGAAGTGCGTTTTAAGTTACGGAACGCGATTTTAAATTTAACTCACTTTTTGTTCATTACGTGGTGTGTATAAATTCTGTAGATTATATACAGGGAAGCTCAAAAGTTCGCGAACACATTTCCGTTTATGGACAGAAACTCCAGAAGGAGAATTTTAAACTACGCTACGCGTTTCTTAACTGAACTAAAATTTAGCATCCTATGTAGTATATATACAAATCTACAGATCATATACAGGGCTGAATAAAACTACTCGGATATTTTTCCGAATATTGTACACGTTGGAAATTCCTGAAATTATGTTTTTAAATATGTCATGCGTTTTCCAAATTGTTTACTTTGATGTTATCTTTCAGCTTATTAGCCCCACCAGTGGCTGAGAGGTTGTGCTCTCGAAGCTGGTAGACGGGAGGCGCTGGGTTCAATCCCAATCGCGCCCGTCGGCCTAATCGTTCGGAGATTTCGTGGTTTTCTTCGAGCCGTGGATTTTTCCATGCGTAAATACGGGTTAGGTTCCCTTAGAAAGACCCCCACGAAGGGCACTCCCTCCGGGCCTATATCCCATGTGTAGATAATTGGCCGTCAATAATCAACCCAACCCAACCTTTCAGCTTATTAAACAGTATGATTTGTAAAATTATTTTGGAAGCGTTGGAAAGTGTTACATAATCTATGCTTGACGCATGATTTTTCGTTCTTGTTTTTTCTTAGTTGTGAAATATATATTTTTTTCTAAAATATGTACTTCATTTTATGTGAAGTGTTAAAATCTTATTCAGTTGCGCTAAGATTTTAATACATAGAATTATAAGTTAAACTAATATTTTAGAAATATTTTGATGATTAAGAACAAAAAGAAACATGCTTTAAGAACAGTACAAAGGAAACCGAAGTTAAAAATATTAGTTTCCTGAGGAGATATTTTAAATATACGAATGCATCCTACGCCCATGGGATTGACATTAACGAGGGGAACCGGGGAGTTTACTGACGAGCAGCCTTAAAAAATGGAATTTCGGAAAAGAAAATTTTTTTATTATCTCCCTTATCTATAATGTTCTATACGAGGAAAAGTGACGATTTCTGACAGTATTCGCGTCCTCAAATAAAATCTAAGGTAAAGCCAGGAGAAATGGCACGGTCGGAGAGATTGCGCACATGGAGGTTCGGGGGGAAGTAGTTGAGTGAGCGCGCAGCGACTTAAGGTAGTTGTACAACAGCAGTAGTGGAGTGTCCAATTGAATGTGCACGTTGATTGTTTTGAGCGTCTAAGATAAAGCATTGCTATTTTGTTTTGTTTTCCCAAAGAAGGTGCTTGAATTTTCATAGCTATTCATCAGAATTTCTATACAATGTCAGTAGTACAAAATGTTTTTAACTTAAACGATTTCCCATTAACTACTAATCTAGACTAACGATGTGAACATCAACGGTTCGTTTTAGTAGTGGCCATGATTATATAAAAGGCCGCGCAATCTCTCCTACCGAAATTGGAGAGTTTGTGCATCTGCTACTTAGGAGAGATGGCGCATTATTCCCATTAGTTTCCATGCTAGGAGAGATTGCGCAGCTTATTGGTAAATTTGCATAAAAAGATGAAAAATTGACTAATTTTAAGTTAAACGTGTTATCAAGTAACTTAATATTATTTTGTAATCTTATCTATACTTGCTTTTTCTGATTCTTTAATTTTTTTTCCTTTAATTAAATTTTTTTTTAATTTTTTAAAATTATTTCCTTTTTCTGATTCTTTAATCATTAGGTTGAAATATTTACTCCTAACGCAATAATATTTGTTCACAAAAACCTTACAACAATGTCATTTAAGTGTAATTATTATTGTTAACAATTTAATTGTAGTTATTATTAGTAACAATCTCTCCTACTCATGTGCACAATCACATCAACCCTGTAAGGACAGATTGCGCAAAATAACTTTCTTGGTTTTATTACAACTGTTCGATTAAATTGCAACATAACAACAAAATAGCAATGGAAATGCGTAAAAAACAAATGAAGTAAAAATTATTCATGGATAGTTTAGCAAAAAATTAATATTTAGATTTTTTATTGTTATACTTTTGAATTGTGCGCAGACTCTCCTAGCTTTACCTTATGCAATAAACTTGAACTGTTTTAAGCTCTGATAATGATTTAAATGACGATTATAACATATTTTTTATGACGTTTTAATTACTAGTAGATCATATACACATAATTAGTAATATATTATTATATTTTTTTTCTTAATTAGTACGTAAAACATTTAATAAATTTAATTTGTTGGAAAACTGATACAAAATTCCTTATCTACTGTGGACAATAAGCTACATTAAGCTACATTAACATTAGCTACATTAACTTGCTTGAATCAACAAGGAAATGTGAGATTTTAGGAAATAGAATTTCGGAAAAGGAAGTATTTTTATTTTTTTCCTTATCTAAAATTTTAAATACGAGAGAAAATAGTGATTTCTGACAGTATTGGCGTCTTTAAATAATACTTATGGAATATCCCTCTGTTTTAAGTTCCGATTATGATTTAAATTGTGGTAGAAAAATCATGAAAAAAGGCCGTTTTAATTTCAAGTAGATCACATACAGATATTCAGTAATATATTATTTTATTTTATTTTCTTAATTAGTTAATAAATTGATTAAGAATATAATAAAATAATCTATTACCTATACAGATAATCAGTAATAGATTATTTTATTATATTCGTAATTAGTAGGTAAAACATTTAATAAATTTAATTTGTTGGAAAACTGATACAAAATACCTTATCTAGGACTGTAATTATGCGGGCAATAAGCTAAGCTGTTTTTGTGAGTAGGCTGGATTTATGGGAAGAAACTGACAATCAACTTGTCACTTACAATAGAAGGAAAAAATCTTCTAAAAAGGCGATCTGGAACCTATCAGTAGATTTACTACTTTGATAACCTTCAAGTAAATCGAGAGTTGCGTGCTCGAAAAAGCTGAATCAGCAAGGAACCGCGAGGCTTTAGGAAATAAAATTTCGGAAAAGGAAAGATTTTCGTTATCTCCTTTATCTACAATTTTTATACGAAAAAAAATGGCGATTTCTGATAGTATTCACATCTACAAAGAAAGATCAATGCAGCAAATATTCCAGATTAATTTCAAATTACCGTTAAAATTTTAAGTTTTCAATAGATTCATTGTTTTATAGACTATCCGCATTTGAGGCTATTGATTGAAACAATATATAATTTCTGTGAAACATAATTGTTGAACTTTAAGTATTTTAGCTCAGCTACTCTATTTGATGCTAACTAAATTATTGGAAATTATATTTCACAATAATAAATACAATAATATTTGTAAATTTTTAATTCACATTTCATAGCTATCAAATTTCCATTTCTTTTTTCAAGTCAGATAACATAATTCAAACGGAAAAAAAATATTTTAATGAAATGTATCTTATTAGTATATGGCAATTACTAGGGAATTTTTCATAAATCCCAATTTAAGACATAGGGTCAGGGGTGTAAAACTGGGCGCCAATGGGCCGATTGTCACCGTTAAATTACAATAGTATTCCTCGCCGATATTTTATTTGTACACTTCGCCTAAGTTTTCTTAGTATTCTTTTTATACGAAGAATACTAAACATTTAGTGGTGGCAAATGGCCCATAGGCGCCCAGTTTTTACGCTCCTGTTAGGGGTGTTAATATGTTTCTACATTCTGAACTGGAATTTTAAATCTACTGTTTTAAAATTTGGGTTTGAATTTAAATACCAGAAAAAGCTTCGACGTTGCACAAGTATTTGTGTTTTAGGGGATTCTAAGTGGAGATTTCAACCCGACAATGCTTCAATTCACAACTCACATGGTAGGAAATAGCGGCTTTCAGCCCGAAATGTTAACGTTTTAGATTGTCCAGCTTTGAATCCGGTCTTAAATGCGGTTGAGACCATTTTGGGTATCTTAACCAGTGAAGTATTATGGAAGTATTATGGAAGTTGAATGGAAAGCAACATAAAATTTACTAAAGATCTAAATGTGTCCGCTGAAAAAGCATGGCATTATCTGTCACCAATAATATTTCAAAAACTGATTCAGTGAAAAAAACCATTATTTTGTAGTTATCTGAAACCGGGGAAATAATTAATAAATAGCATCATATAAAAGTGTTAAATGATGTATAGGGCTTCCAATTAAATTTTCAGCAGGACTGAAACAGCCCTGTAAAGTAATAATACTGACAAAGGATGTGAATTAATTTTTACTTTGCTAAACAAAGCATAACCAACAGAGTGACAAATGTGTCTAGACTGGAGATCGAACCAAGATACTCGGGTATAGCGCACCAAGATCTTTACCAGTTAAGTCATCAGGACGACATCCAGTCTGGTATTTTTCGCTTATGTGTTGGCACGGCTGCAACATTGCAGCACAAGATGGAATGTCAAACATGAGCACACTACCCTATGGCGTACATGACAAGAATAAATTCCCAGCATTGGATAACTTTAATTCGTTTCATGTACGCCACTGGGTAGTGTGTTCATGTTTGACATTCCATCTTGTGCTGCAATGTTGCAGCCGTGCCAACACATAAGCGAAAAATACCAGACTGGATGTCGTCCTGATGACTTAAATGGTAAAGCACTTGGTGCACTATACCAGTTTATCTGGGTTCGACCCCCCAGTCTTGACACATTTTTCACTATGATGGTTATGCGTTGTTTTGCAAAGTGAAAATTAATTCACATCCTTTGCCAATATTATTGATATGTAGGGTATTTCAAAAAGAATCCACCGATTTAAAATTCGTATATTATGAAAAATATAGACACTTAAGATTAATTTTATATTACATGGTTAATCATTCAGTTTTTTTTACAACCAAATTAAAGGTGCTAAATATGTCCACATTTGGATGCACAGCATATGTCTATACGGTTATCAAATTCGTCCCAAACTTTTACGAGCATATCTGCATCCACTCTGCTGCTGTTAAGCGTATCTTCAGTTCGGCTAATGTAGCAGGAAAAGGAGGCACATAAACGTAAGTCTTTTATAAACCCTCACAAGAAGAAATCGCACACTGAGAGGTCCGGTGATGTTGGAGGCCAGACAAACACTGTAGTGGCGTGCGAAGGAAGAGGATCAGCGTTACCTGTTGGCAACTGCCTGAAACTCAAGATTTCACTCTTTCTAACTGTGTATTATTCTATCAAAACGGATTAAAAGCTGAATAGTTGTGTTCTTTTAAATCGGATGATTCTTTTTGAAACACCTTGTATTTTTCAATTGTGTATAAACATTTGAGACACCGTATACAGACTTTTATGATTTTTTATCACAGCTATGGTGATATACCTAGATATTAATTTTTATATGATTTATTTGAATAATTTTATAGAATGTAGTAAGTAAATAATATGTTTTTAGGGTTTCGTTCATCTCACGAAACCCTATTAGACGCGCTTCGTTGTCTGTCCGTCAAAGAGCCGGTTCTCAGATACTGTATAACTTACAAACATGAAATTTTGTGTACTTATAGCTAAATACCTACTATGAAGCTGATAATAATAAAATTTTAAAAAATCGTATTATTTTAATATAGAGATAAAAACCAAACATCTAACAGCCTTTTCCTATTAAATTTACACATTTTTCGTTATAGCCGTTGCCAACAATTAAAAATCCACAATAAAATTCTTTCTGCAATAATTAATTTTCTATTGAAAGATTTCCACGTGGAAAATGAAAATGAAATAAAAAGTTTACCAATTGAAAATAAAAAGATTAATAGGGCGTCCTATTGGTAATAAAACGGAAATTTTCAAAAATTTCTCAATAATACAAGGAGTATGAGTATGTTGAAGTACAGAAAGCAGGTTAATATGAAGTCATTAGAGAATTAAAAAGAAAATTAATCTAACGTCATATTGGAAGTTTAACGGACTTTTTCAAATGTTTGAGAATAATAGTATCAATATGAGTAATAGAGAAAGCAAGTAGATAGGACGTGAGCAAGTGATTATAACGGTATATGAATTTGAGGAACGTATTGAATCATAAGAAAAATCCGATTATGGAAATATTGGCATATTTTAACATTTTGAAGGTCTCTATACAACATGTTTAATTTTGAAATTGATTTTTTTTTTTAAATATTGCATTTAGTTCGCATGACAGATATTATTATGACAGAGTATAATAGCGGGAAAATGGAATTTATTTGGATTTATTAAACAAAGGATAAAGTGTTTGAAAAGGAATATTAAACGAAACCCTTTTGTGCGATCTTTGATCACACTTGCCCACTTGCTGTTTAGTTATGTATTGTTATTTAATAAACAAATTTTTTTTTGTGTCTAAACTTTTGAGACAGACTGTATATGTACCACTGAACATTTTTCTATTCCTTTTCCAAAAAAACGTTTTCAAAAAGTATCCCTTCAAACTGGAAATTGCTTTTCGAGTATACATTTTGTATTTTATTTTGAATTGGCACTTTCAGGGTTTCCTTTCTGTATTTTTAACAAGATAAACTCAATTACTGGCTCTGAAGGTTTCAGACAGCATAAAAAAATCGGGATTAAAAACTAGGATAATCACTAATCACATAGGTTGAGTTTATTAACCCTCTCATACATGCATTATTTTTAAATGGATGAAAATCTTATTTTGCATATAAAATGGGTTTAAAATAGATACAATAACGTAATAATAGATGCAATAATAGATAGAACAAATATTGCTGTTATTTTTGTTTGTTTGTTTTTGTCTTAAATTTACTTCAAAATTACAAAACGAGCCTATTGTAAGCTTTAAAAGCAAAAAGAACTAATATTATTAAGAGTTATTACACTGTATTTTGTGATAATTCAAGCTTTGGACACCTTCCGGAATGTAAAAAGTATAAGGAAAAACGTTTTTGGACTTTTTTCTTTGGATACAATAGCACAGATTTTTTGAGAAAATCTTCTGTCGTGCAAAAAAGAAATCAACTGATCAAAAGGGAATTTCCTTACTGAATATTTGAAAAAATGGTTATTTTATCTTTGGCTGCATTTCACAAACATTGTTGAATTTCATAGGAAGGTTATATGTGATACCCCAGACAGCACACTCTACCTATAAGATGTCGATTTATAGTCTAAATACATCTATAACGTCCATGACATCTTTTAGATATGCATAGCATTAAACAAATAGATGTCTATAAGCCATTTCTCATTTAGATTTCTATTAGACGTCTATGACCTGCAATAGACGTATTATATCTATCACTTTTTCGACGTCTAAAGGAAATGCTTTTTTCAACCTCCAATGGAAATACTTTTCGATTCATCCAATGGATTTGCGAATAACACGTATTATGCTCATCTTATGGAAAAAGTACTCCTACTTCAATGCAACTGCGCGCATGCGGGAACGGAAAGTCAAAGGTCGTTTGAAGACACTCTCGCCGCGGCTGGGGCTGTTGTTTATATTGTATACAGCGGCAATCTTGGATGTAATTATACTGACAACTTTTGTGAAAGGTAAGTTATTCATTTCTTTATTTACTTTCCTGTGTAGTTTATATAACATTTAATTACTAAATTCTTGTATCTTACATATATACAAGATTTAGGCTTAATGTTACGATAAGTTTCATCAGTCATATATATATTGTGTTTAAAAGGAAAAATACATCCGAAATGTCGCTGTATAAATTGTATATGCAGAAATATAATCTCACAGGTACAACGAAAGCAATAATGTAATTGTTTTTAGTAGTAATTGAGTGTTAATGAACTACATATTGTTTTGTTTATCACTATTATGAATCCTGACCCCACTGAATCCTTTGAACGCCAGTGTTAGATTATTTATGCACTAAACCATAATATTTATCAGAACTTTCGAATAATATTTAGATTTTACGATGTACATGAACGGAAAAAAAAGCTATTATTTATTTTTAAATGAATTTATTTGACAAATTCAGATTTCAAAGGGTAAAAAAAAAAAAAGTTTTGAACATGTTTGCAACTGAAATACTTTGCCCTTAAAAGGGTTAACAGTTTCGTGTATTATTTATCATACAATTTAGAATTACACTAAAATAACTATAAAAAAATTTTGCTAAGACTAAAACTAATACTATAAATAATGTAATTCTTGTTTAAAAAATTACTTTTTTTCCCCTGTATTTATTTATAATTTAGTGTCCCTTCTAGACCAATATTTAAGGGCGCAGCATCCTGCCTGCTCTAAAATTAGCAAAATGCACCGTACCCTTTTTAAAATATCGAAATGCATCCTTAATTATATCCAGAGGTCTCTTGTTAAAATCTTCCCCAATACCAGAGTATTTCTAAATTAATGTATCCAGAAGCTTGCAAAAAATCATAGACCTTCCTTCTTTCTTTAATAAAAACAGGAGATTATTAAATAAATGTTGTACTGTTTTTGGCTATGATGTCTTACACTCACACAGTTTATTTCTTTAATCAGTTATAAAAAGGAAAATAGTTGCCAAACTTTGGCTACTATGCTTGTATTTAAATTATTGGTTTGGCATGGGCTTGGAAAGCAGGCCAATCAAAAAGTCACCAAACTTCAGTGCGTGACAGTATCTCGTCTATTCCTTTTTTTTTTATCGTTACTCAACACAATAATTTTTTTTTCTTGAAGTAATGCCCATTTTCACTGAACAATGACTGTTTTCTGCTTCATTTGTGCTGTTATTATTTTCTAACAACCTGCCTTTTTCTTTCTAGAGTGAGTGAACATTGTATAACAATTAAAATTCTGATCCTATATGTATTAAATTTTACATTTTTTTCTTCATTTGTTGTCATTGTTGAACTTGTGTTCCGACACATTTTTTTTTTTTTTTACATACCCAATAAAAGATATATATATATTTTAATTGTGTATTATATGATATTTATGCTTGAGTATATTTTTTCAAATCACTTTGATACTAATCTTTTGGTACTTGTGTATTAACCATTAGGTATAGGTGCAGATACCCAACATTTGGAAGGAGTCACTGGCTCCTAAACCCAAAAAATCCAGTGGCCACAATTGTAAAACAAATGCATAAAAACAATAGTGTTTATATAGGGTAAAAAACTAAAAAAAAAAAATAATAATAATTAATTCAAAGTGTAAAGTAATTTATTTAATATAAACACGTGTACAACAAAATTTGAATATTAATTAAATCTTAAATCATGTACTGTCAGAAGATAAAGTTGGGCAAGATACGGTTTAAAAAACAATATGTAGATAAGCTAAGCAATCATGATAGCGGGGAATATCAGAAAAACAATATTTCTTATTTTGATTTTGCCAGACAAAAGTACATATGAAAGAAAATCTGAATTTGTGAGAATATTTTGCACTATAAAAATAAAAACACACTTCAAACATTTGTTTATATATATATATATATTTAAATCACAGTCTATGTCAAATAAAATTATCAGATGTTACGAATAACATTGCTATTCGAATATATTTAATAGTTTGCTGTGTTAAACAGATCATTGTGAAATGTTATTAAAAGATAACAATAATGTGTGTGTTTTGGTCTTAATCTTAAAAAAAAATATCAACATTTCACGATGGGGACTGGGAATACCAGAAATGGATTACTTTTAAATCACATGGCGACTTAAACATCGAAAGTTAGTGGCCACAGCAAAAAATTTAGTCGCCACGTGGCGACTGGCGACCGTGAATCTGCACCTATACCATTAGGGATGCACCGAATATTCAGTATGTAGTATTTAGTCATACTGCTCAATATCTAAAGAAAATGCTTTTTAAAATATTTTTAAAACCCTAGATAACTTTTATTTTTAACTGTCAATAAATAAAAATATTCAGAAAAATTAAGAAATAGAATCATATTTAAATAACTTTTACATTATTTATTTGCTTATTTTTTTAAAGTAACAAGAAAATTAACTGTTATAGTGCAGGGGTCAATGCAGGTTTTTTTTGTTTTTGTTTTTTTTCGGGGCCCATTTTGTGAAAAGTAAAGGTTATTTTTGTAAAATTTTATTATAACTCAAATTCGATCCAAGCGTTTATTAACAAACTTTTTTAAATACTTTTGCTGAAGTTTTCCTCTCTGGTGAACTTGTTTGTTTGCAAATTACACATTTTAAAAGTCAAAGAATAATAAATAATAGGGGAGACTGGTACACACTGGACCTATGGGCATAGTGGACCACCCCCCTAATATTTTGTTTATTTAAAAAAATTTTAAGCTTCTCTTCTATCCTAATAGACAACAGCACTGCACTGATTATTTATAGTGTTCAGAAAATATGTTTAGCTCAGATTGAACTATTTTATCCTAATTGGTTGTTTTGATCTTCTAAAAGTAAAATTTTTCAACATTATATTTTAATTGTTTCAGTAATTAAAGGTTGTAGATAAATCCTATAAAACAGCTGTTTTGCAAAGCTAAGATACTTGTTTTTATTTAACTTTAAAGTTAATATGTTTAAAAGAAAGCTATAAACAATATTAATATGATTATTTATTGAATTTCAACATGGGGCACAGTGGTCCACAATCCACTCTGCTCATGTAATGCAGAATGTTCAAAATATTTAATAATTGCTTATTTTCTATAAAGAAATATTGTTTAAAAGAAGTTATTTAACTGTAAAATAAAGTAAACAAAGAAAAATAACAATTTATTTAACATAGTAAGAAATATTTTGTTTTGTATTTACTTCCTGTGATAAATATAACTGTAATCTAATTGGTGATGATTCTATTCAAGTAAGATTCATGAGATGCAAATTGAATGGAAATCAGTTTATTTTTCCCAAAACTGTAGATGAATCTATTGTTGATGTCAATGATTTCATAATATTGCTCCCAGACCCGAAAGTATTTCAGGAAAATTCCAGGCTCAATCTTACTCATAAGTATTTTGGAATTTCATTTGCAAATTTTAATGTGCGCTGATTTTTTTGTACTTAAGTAATAACTTCAACTAAATTGCAATTGTTCCTATATTAATCTGTTATTTTCAAAATATAATAATAATATTTTTTTTTTTTTTTCAAAATGTTACTTGTAAATTTATATTACTATGTTATTTTGCGGATAAAGGGGAAATAAAAAAGGATTAATGAAAAATAGATTTATATTGCATTTCAGATAATGCCTAACAGCAGTCCACTGTGCCCCGGTGGGTGGACCAGTGTGCCCCATTTCTGGGGCACACTGGTCCAATTTACGGGTGCATATAAAAATTTTTATTTCGAAAAATGTATTGAAAACTATGTTATGAGAAAATTATGATGAATGTATAAAGGTATAAGGAATATTCAAAAATATTTTCATGCAGGGATGCACCCGGTTTGTCCGTTAAAGAGAAAAAAAATTTAACTGAAAAAGTAGTCCACTGTGTACCAGTCTCCCCTAAATAGTAAGTTTTTATGAAAGGGGGAAATTTTGTTAAAAGGAATTTTGTGAAGGGGCCCTAAATAGGCTCCAAATTTTGTCTGGATCGACCCTTGTAGTGTTTTCCCAAGGCGTTTTCAAGAGGGTGCAGCGCCCTGCCTGTTTTTTTTTTTATAGTTGTAAATGCGCTCTGCCCATTTTTATATAGCTGGAAAAGTGCCCTGATTATTTTGGGTTTGCAAAAATTTACTGTCGCGAATTTCACCAAAAGGTTGCGGGAAAATATCGCACAAAAATTTCCCAATATTTGTACTCGTTGGGGGAAAATTATAAATTTTGTTAAGCTATTGCAGGTAAATAGCAAAATTTGCCGATGAGTCGTGAAAACAATCATGAAATTTGACCACAATCGCATGTAAAAAAAAAAGAAAAGAAACATGCAAGTTTCACCTGTAAGGTGCGTGAAAAAAAATTGGGAAATTCGCTTATCTGTCACCAAGAAAAGGCAAAATTTGTCAATTAGTAGCAGAAAAAGATCACAAATTTCTTCAATCGATTGCAGGAAAGGAATCATGAAATTCGTCAGTTGGTTACAGTAAATAAACGTGAAATTCGTCAATATGTCACGTGTAAAAAAAAAAAGAAAAAGAAACATGTGAGTTTCACCTGTAAGGTGCAGAAAAAAAATGAGAAATTCATTTATCGGTCGCCAAAAGAAAGCAAAATTTGTCAATTGGTAGCAGGAAAATATCACAAATTTCTTCAATGGATTGCAGGAAAACAATCGCGAAATTTGTCAGTTGGTTACAGTTACAGGAAATAAACGTGAAATTCATCAATAGTCACGTGTAAAAAAAAAAAAAAAAAAAAAAAAAAAAAAAAAAAAAAACATGTGAGTTTCACCTGTAAGGTGTGGGAAAAAATTTGAGAAATTCGCTTATCGGTCGCCAAAAAAAAGCAAAATTTGTCAATTGGTAGCAGGAAAATATCACAAATTTCTTCAATCAATCTCAGGAAAACATTTTCGAAATTCATCAGTTGGTTACAAGAAATAAACGTGAAATTCTTCAATATGTCGTGTGTGAAAAAAAAAAAAAAAAAAAAAAAAAACATGCCGGTTTCATTTGTAAGGTGCAGAAAAAATTTGAGAAATTCGTTTATCGGTCGCCAAAAAAAAAAAAGCAAAATTTCAATTTGTCAATTGGTAGGAGGAAAATAATCACGAAATTTGTCAGTTGGTTACAGGAAGTAAACGTGAAATTCGTCAATTTGTTGCCAGGAAAAAACTGCTCAATTCGCCAATAGGATGCTGGTAAATATCGCAAAATTAAGTTAAAATTTGCACGTATCAGTAATATTTTACTAAATATTAATTATTGATATACAGTAAAAGACTTTTTAAACATTGCATGTAATGTTGTACTGTTTCATGTAATATGTGTGATATTTAATATAAAATTTTACATATCAATGTAGCATTTGAGGTTTTTGACTCAAAAATTTAAATAAAAGAATAAATTTGTAATTTCGGCATACTTCAGGTCTCACAAATCTGAAAAATCGGAGTGAAAGGAAGAGACAAAAAAATCAAAACAGTACTGAAGGGACTCAGAAGGTATTAAAACTAAACTATTCAAGACAGCCATACTCAACAAGTGGGCATGCGGCCTGGCGACCTTTTATGTGCGATCCGAGACCTCAGAGAAAGAATCTACTAGAGAGTACATTCCTTTGTTATATTGTTAAAAAGCCAGTCCCAGGATCAGCTCGGATTTGGCGCTTTAGAAACTGTCTGTTTTGGCGGTGATCGCTTTCTTGGCAACTTCGATTTCATTCTCGCAATAAAAATAAACGTAAATAAACCAAACTGTTGCTCCTTCTAAGATTTAATCTCAAAGGAAGGATAGAAATAAGTTATGAGAGTCCACCCCTGATGAAAAAAGGATTGTTTAATCTTCTGGATGGATTTTCTTTTTCTGTTTTTGCTGCTGTATTTTATTTTAATGTTATAAAATGGCTTTGTCCTTGTAATAAATGTTACTTAAATTATATTTTTGAAGTGAATACTTCTTTAGGCGTGTTGGGCATTTTTTGAGATGGGAAAAAACGGGGGGCATTTGCTATAGAAATCTATATATTTACATTACTATACAAGTATGTGTTGCGGCCCACCTAACGTCGCAAATATACGTTTGCGGCCCGCGGTAATAAAAGGATGAGTATGGCTGATTCAAGATGTTTAGCATGCATAATAATTTTTTTTAAAAAGAAATTTCTTATTGATTAAAATTTAATAACTCAAACTGATTTAAAATTTGAGATTTCTTGAGTTTGACATCCTTGGATCTTTGCGAATAATTGTTCAAAAAAAAAAAAACCCATAATTAATCATTTTGAGAAAAGTTGGTGTGAAATATAAACAGTCACATTTTAACTATAATAGATGTTGCTGAATACTAATGAAACTTTCTTTGAATCTTTTTAGACTCCCAGTTGAAACACACCATCACAAACATTTGAAGACAGGAAGACTTGCATGAATATTTGGTTAGTATATTTTTTATTAAAAAATGCCTTGTTTTTTAGAATAATTAGTTTGTTGTGAGATTGCAAAATTTACACTAGATTGCATTATGAAATTCTAGATTAATTTTAATATCAGATCTTATGTTTTTACTCAAATTTTTTGGAGCAGAGTGGGAAGAGAGATATAAATGGCAATTTATTTACTAATGTATAATTTATAAATCTTAGAAGTTTATACTTTGGAAAATAACAGTACAAGACCTAATTTTTTTTAACATAATATTTAATGTATAATGTAACACATCAAAAATATTTTTTTTCTCTTAAGGTCCAAATCCAAACGGCTCACTTTATGACTTATTTTTTTAATTCTTTTTTTGTTCAGAAACGCATGAAATTTACAGGTATTCTTATTCAGAAATTTTGTAATTGAAAGACGTTTTCCATTTTTCAAATTACCAATTTGCAGCACAAAAAAGGTCAGAAACATGTCATCACATGACACAAATCACTTATAACTCGATAAGTGATTTATTGATAAAAAAAATGGAAAACTCATTTAGATTCCAAATCCCTTCCATGATCAGACCTGCCAATTTTATGCTTTTGTGTTTAAAAATGAGTCAGAAAGTTTCGTGTTGTTGAGCAGATCATTTGAGAACCAAGAGTAAAAAAAAAAAACAGAAAAAAATAAGTTATATATACATGAATTTCTGAGTTTTAAAAAATAAAGATAAAACTGACTTGTTTTTTATGTATTTCTTAATCCGTAACTATGGTGTAGCAGGAGAAGCTGCTAAAGTTAAGATTATTAACTTTAAAGGATTTTGTAAATTTTTAAACATAGAAAACAAACATTTAAAGTTCATCATGTCGTATCTTCAAAACATGTATAAGCATGAGATTTCTATATTTTGCATGTATTTTTGTTTCTGTACTTTCGTATTAACTGCATGCCAGCATTTTGCTAAGCGTTTCACTCATTTATTTGTGAAATCATGTATGTATTAATTATGTATCATCGATGTATACATATGTATGTGTGATGTAGTGGAAAGTTCTGTAATTTGGTTTGCAACCAATTGATGTATTTTAATAAGTGCAACTTGGCACCATTAAGGCTGTTCTCAAATCCAAACAGGCTACTTTATGACACATTTTTTAATTCATTTTTGCTTACAAATGCATGAAATTGGTAGGTGTTTTTATTCAGAAACTATGTAATCTAAACACGATTTCAATTTTTTAGTAAAGGCAGATCTTTTACAAAAGATTGTCAAAGTCGGCATTTTCAACCAAATTACCAAGGTGGTTGGCAGTAAAGTGCGAAAAAGTGTCGCCACATGACCGGAAGCACTTATAACTTGATAAGCAGGCTTGCAAAAAAGCCGGCTAAAATTAATAAAAGCCAGGCCAGCGGCTTTTATTGGTTTTAACCGGCTTTTTTTTGCCAAAATTGGCCTTTTTTGGTCAAAATTGGCTTTTATATGTTGAAGCAATTTATTTATAAACTGTAGATTTTTAAGTATTTTTTAACTAATTTAAAAGACATTTTATTGAGTTAGGATTTAATAAATAACTTAATTTCTCAATAATGAAGACATTAATATTGGAATAACACATAGCAGACTGGTGATTTGAGTCAGAATTGTAAATATGTTACCTAAATTTTAACAAGGCATACTTAGTGCTTAACTATTGCTATATTTTTAAAATAAAAGCTTTTTTTATTATGATTAATTTAATTTACACTTTTTTTTCAGTTTTACTTCTTTAAATAATTAAATAGGACAACAGTTGTTTAATTACATATTTTATTACTCAACTAATTTTAAAGGCTATTAACCCACTAGTAGAAATAATGCAACATGACAGTGGGCATTGCAGATTTTTGAAGATTAATCTAATAGCTTAAAAAATACTGTACTTAAAAAAAAAAAAAAAAAAGCAAAATTTTACTTTGTCATTGGATTGCTGTTATCTTCTTACTGTATTTTCTTTGTAATTGAAAATTTTGCTTATTTAATGGGTTACTATTATTTCTTGTGATAGTAGACATTGTTGCGTCATAGATATATTTTGTTTTGCTGTAGATTGATACACACAAATTAGTTACTGGGGCTATTGATAGGCAAGTTTTAATATTTCTCATATCTTTAAAATCATACATACAACAATTTAATAAAATTACCATTTTCCACTGTTAAAAACAGTAATATGAATAACATTTGCTTTTCATTTCAACAAGTTTTATTTATTTATTTTTTTAACTGTTCTCTCTTTTTTTATACACTTACATCTACTAAAATCTCCTCAAATATTATATATTCATCCTAATTCCTCTTTCAACGTTGATCATTCCATAATTTAATCTCATCATATGGACTTATCTGGCATGAGTTTTATAATTGTTTAGTAAAAAAAAAAACATATTGAAATATATTTTTATAAGACATTAGAATACTGATTACTAACTAAATATGGATGCTCTCAAGTATTATATATGCTAATTTCATTTATTAATAATATAAATTATTAAGTTTTAATCCACAACAATTTTAAAAGTAAAAAGCAGTATATGTAAGAATTTTTCATTTTTGATGGTGATGTTTTGTTATTGTTTAATTAAATATAATCTTTAAAATGAACTGATTTAGTAGTTATTTCGTTATTTAAAATAATAATTGTGTCCTTAAACTGCTGCACCATGATATTAAAAGAGAAAATGCATTGAAAAAATGTTATGTTGCATAGTTAAGTGCAATACATCAATTTCAACTGACGTTATATTCACCAGCCGAGAAGGATAATTAAGAAAAATAATGTAAATAAATGGATATCCAAGATTTTTTTTTTCTATTTTCATTTATATTGTAATTTTTTTGTGTTTAAATTTACTGATAGTTGACACTTAGGTGAGGGGGGCTTTTCCATATTTTTTTATTGTATTTATTTTGATATTCCAATGGCAACATTCTTCCATTTGTTTATTTGGCATTACTGTTTGGTGATAATTAATTTTTCTTGAAAAGTGGTCGACGGGATAATGGAAAAATCATTTGATTCCAAATCTTCCATAGTCAAGAGTCTGTGCTAGTCACATGGGCTAATGTTAATCCTATGGGAGTGTTAGTTTGAAATTTCTTGTTTGCATTTCAATATTTGTTTGTTATCTTGTTTGTATTTCAATATACAATGGTTCCGTTTTTATTTTTTAAGTACGTAACCCTAAAAATTAAGAATAACAATAGCGAAGGACATAATGAATGATTGTTATTGAAATGAATCATCCCGGCATACACAAAAGCATTGCTGTTTACTTTCTTGCTATTTTTGATCAATTAAAACCAGAACTTTTGTAAAACAAAAAGAATTTTAAGAGCCTTGACAACTATGCTTTTGTGCATGCCTGAATGATTCATTCAAATATCAAAATCATTCATTATGCCCATCACTAGAAATCACATGCAAAAAATTAAGGAGGAGGGGGGGCTTACAATTGCTTCATTGAAGATTAATTCAGTTTTCATGTAACAAAATGTCATTTTGTGTGATTCGTAAAATGTTATGTAGTAAAACAGTGTTATTATTTTATTATAGGTGCTGCTCGAAGAAATCAGCTCTTACTATTGCAGTGATAATGGAGTAGAATAATAAGAATTTTGTCCTGTTCCAAAGATTTTTTTTTTTCAAATAAAATAAAGTCACTTCTTTTTTTTTCCTTTTTCTGTTATAGTTATATTCTGTACCACCTAGTACTGTCACCTAGTTACTAATATTGCTGATAAGGAAAAAAAAGACTTACATTTTTATTAAAACTTTTATTGAGTAGTAGAGCTGACATGTTTAAAAAATGATATGATAATGAGAAAGCATGCAATAATTTTTAGTATTTAAATCATGTTGAAATATTTAAAACTTAAAATTTTTCTTGTTTTTCTAAAAATGCAAAATTGAGGTAGCAGTCAATTTGTAAATTTCCCTTTGTATCTGAAGCTCACATAATTGAAATAAGTTTTTGATGTAGGCAGACATTGACTAAAAAATAATTCTGAGTGGTTCTTTCATACAGTGAGTTAATTGGAGTAACATTTTTGTACTGATAAAAGAAATTTAAAATTAGTTCAATATGCAAAATAGATTTTAAAACATTTGTCTAATAATTTTATCAAAATAGAACAAAATAAACAGAATAAGAAATTTATTAATTTGTGTTAACAACTTTGCGACGAGCGTCCCACACTTAATTTTGAATCTGATTACTAGTATTTACAAATGGAATCCTTTGCCTAATTTAATTGAAGAAATTATATGATAAAATAAAGAAAAAATATTCTAAAATATTGGTATGAAAAATTAAAGATTTTATGCATGATGTGTAATGTATGTGTGACATTTATCACAAAGATTTCTTTTTTTCCCAAGAAAAATTTATCTACCAAAAGTCTTTATCCTCTGCAAGAAAGATTTGTTAAATTTAAATAATATGGGAGAAATAACAAATCTATTAGCCTCTTGTTGCAAAATACTGGAGGATTTAGAAATTTCTCACAAGATAAAATTATCAAACTGATTTTAAATACCATATTTACTTGTGTATAATGTGTACCATGTTATTTTAACTTTAAAAAAAAAATAAAATCTGTAGAAATCATGATTTACAATCTTTTCTCAAATCTAAATTACTTTTGCATGTGCTCATATATATTTTGCTCTCTTATTAAAATATCATAAAATAAAGTTTCTGCAATATGTATATATATTTTGTGAAAATGTGTATGGTTTGATGTATACAATTAGAAATATTCAGTGTATCATGTATGTGTGTACTGGATTTTAGACCTGAAATTTTTGTAAAAATGTGTGCATTATGCAGGAGTAAATATGGTAGATTTTTAATTTAGCTATGAGATTTTAGTGAATTACAGCAGACATATTTCATTCGAAATATTAAAAAAAATTAGTCGATGCTTTGATAAAAATATTCCAATATAAATATGGCAACAGTCTCCAAAGCAGAATATGCTTAAGAGTGCGACATACATCGCAGAACAATGAACTTCTCTGCAGAACATTTCAAATTCTCATTTTCAACACAATTCACTATTCATTCATTTGAAAAAGCACTAAATTTGTCTGTCAATCACCAGAAAAACTTCATCAATCGTTCGTTGAAAAAGATTGTGAAATTCATTAATTGGTCGCAGGAAAAGCTCACACAATTTGTCAGTCGATCATGGGGAAAAATCGTGAAGTTCTTCAGCTGCTGCAGTTTAAAAAAAAAAAACATGAATTTTGTCAGTGGATCATCGGAAAAAAATCTGAAATTCACCGGTCAGTCACATAAAAACCCGGCAACTTTTACCAATCGGTCGCAAAAAAGTGACAAAATTTGCCATCCTGTAGAAAGAATATATTGCAAAATTCACCTATCAGTCGCGGGTCAAAAAATGTGAAATATGTTTATCAACCGAATGATTTTTGATTGAAATTTCATGTTTTTTGCCAAGAAAAAGCGCAAAAATTTCTCAATCGGTTGTGGGTAAAAACCATGAAATTTGTCAGTAAATCGTCGAGAAAAATGGGAAATTCGTCGATCAGTAGCGAAAAAAAAACGCAATTTACTCCAATTGGTCACAAGAAAAAACTGCAAAATTTTCCAATCGGCAGAAAGAAAATATTGCAAAATTTGGCTATCAGTTACAGCTGAAAAAAAACCCCACTAAATTAGTTGATCAGTTTTGGGAAATCCCTCGATTTTTTTCAATCAATTCCAAGATAAAGCGACAAAATTTTCCAATTGATAAAAAGAAAATAATGCAAAATTCGCCTATCAGTCGCAGGTTAAAAAACTAAATTAATCCGTGGATTGTCAGAAAAAAAAATCACAAAATTCGTCAATCAGTCTTGTAAAAACCCACAGTTTTTTCCATTCTGTCACAAGAAAATCCGCAACATTTATCGATCAATAAAGAAAATATCGCAAAAGTTAACAATCAGTTGTGGATTTAAAAAAAAAAAATCGAGACATTCGGATATTAGTCGCTTGAATAAAAAAAAATAAAAAAATAAATGCAATTTTTGCCCATTGGTCCTAAGAAACAGCTGAACAAATTTGCCAGTCAGTGAAAAGAAAATATCAAAAATATTTAAAATTCGCCAATCAGTCGCCGATAAAAAAAATGCGAAATTCATCAGTGAAGTGTTAGAAAATATCTCGCAATTCTCGAATTAGTCGTGGGAAAAAAATTGCGGAGTTCGATGATTGGTTCTGAGAAAAAAAGTGAAATTCGCCAGTTACCAGAGAGAAAAATCTCAAAAATATTGCAAAAATCGTCTATTACGAGGGGGAAAAAAAACCAAATTTCGTCATTCGATCGGAGTAAAATTGTGAAATTCGTCATTTCTTTGGTTTTTGTGTGTGTTAGCGTTTTACGAAATGTCTTTAGCATTTCTATACAAGATGAAATCGCACTCCTACATATACAAGAAAATCTCTGTGTTTTATTTTTTTATTCCCACAGAACATTTGTGATCAGTTGAAGGTTCGTTGCAGAACATTGCAAAATATTCGTTTTTTTTTTTTGGGGGGGGGGGGAAATAATATACTGATATTATTGGAATGAAACATTTAGTATTTTTATCTACAGTTGTCTTTACCAAAATTATTAAGCACCCTCGTATTTTTATCATAACTTATTTCAAAGTGTTAGCAGGCCCATGCTGGATGTCTTGGAAGGGCGGTGGACAGAGGGTTATGTTGGCACTTTCATATTAAATCATGTGCCATCATTAAGGGTGGTTCAGGCAGAGGGTGCAAGGGCACGTATACCTAAGTGCCAGCAGGGGCCTGAATATTAGTCGTAGTGTCTGATGTTTAGTAATAGTATTCAAGTAATAGATATCGCATTTATATAAAAAAAATGTTTAATTAAGAAAGAAAATATAATAGTTTATAAAAATTCAATGGCGGTGTATTTTGTACATCAGTGGAGACTTACTGATAAAAATAATGGAAAAGTAGAACAAATTTTGAACTTCAACATTGAAGGATGTTTAGGAAGAGAGTAAATGAAGCGCAAGTGACACAATTATTTTAGAATTCACAACTGCTGTCTGTGTCTTTAATGGTTAAGTTATTACAATTAAAATGACAGCAAACTAACAACTCGACTTTTAATTAAACAATTTGCTTTAAAAAAATGAGTTTTTTAAAAAACTAAACTGCTTTGTTTTTCAGTAAGTTTCAGAATTGAAACTTTCATAGTATAGCAATTGTTATGCTATGCAAGTTAATAGGTAATCATGACAATTAGAATAACTCTTACCGGAAAAGCCAAAGTATATAAATCACTTATCTTCATCAATGAAAATATTTCCTAAAACTTGTATAATTTTTATTAACAGATATTAAAAGTTAAAATAATAAAAGTAACATATAAATTTAAAGTATATTTTAAAAATAAGATTTCTCTATTTTCATTGTTGAAGACAAATTCCATTATATTTTAACATTTTCTGCAAGAATTATTCTAATTTTCATATAGATATACTTAAGACATGCAAGGAAACAATGTCATTTCATTGGTAATACAGTCTTGGCTGAAAGTATTCAGCACCCCCATATTTTTAATATATTTGTAAAAGTAATAGTTATATACAAATATTTAACTGCATATAATTTAGGAATTTTCTTTTTAAGTTTATGGTTTGTAAAAAAAAAAAAAAAAAGACAGTTAACAAGCAACTCGTCATTTAATGAAGTCATTTTCTTTAAACACCTACTTTTTCAAAACTATAAATTACTTTGTTTTCTGGAAGTTTCATTGTTATGTCATAAGTTAACAGATCATCATGGAAATTGAAATATTTCTTGCCTGAAATGCCAAGATCTCTTCAGCAGCATAAATATTTCTTAAAATTTATTTTTGTTATTAACACATGTTAAAAAATAAAATAATAAAAATTACATATAAATTATTATTTTTTTTTTTTTTTTTTTTACATAAGCTTTCTTTATTTTCGTTTTTGAAGACTAAGTTCATTTTGTCTTTTCTTACAATAATTATTTTCTTGATTATTTATTAACTGGCTTAACAGAACAACAAAATTTAATTTAAAAAAAAGTTTTTTAAAGAAAATAGCTTCATTAAAAGATGAGTTATGCGTTTGCTATCTTTGAAAAAAAATAAAAAACTTATTTTTTAAAGAAAATTCTTAATTGTATACAATTTAATATTTGTATCCATCTATTATTTTTACCAAATATATTATAAATATGGGGGTGCTCAATACTTTTGCCCTAAGGCTGTATTTCTGATGAAATTTCTTGGATATCTTAAGTATATCTATAAGAAGTACTGAGTATCAATAAATAGACATGCATTAGACGTCTTATAAACGCATATCAGATGTCCCTGGATATCTACAATCCAAGTCTTAAGCACGGCTATAAGACATATTGCATGTCGAAAAGTGATCTATGCTTGGATGTCTTATAGACGTGGTCTCATAGACTACCTGGATATCTTGGACGTCTAATAGAACTCAGAGAGATCACACATAACATCTCCATAAGAGGTGAAAAGGGTGTATCATGGATATTTGTAGACTTCTTATAGATGTGTCGGTTTTCTTGGGTTTACAGCTTGTAGATGTCTTATAGATGGGTGTGTGCTGTTTGGGACAGGAGTATATATATATATATATATATATATATATATATATATATATATAAAAATTTCTGACACAACGGTATGCGCTGGAGTCAAATGCTGGAGAGCTCTCGTTTTGGAGCTGGAGACGTTACCTCCATGCCACTATTGCTTGATTACATCGGCGCAATATTTGTCGCTTATACTTCGTTACATTGCTTTGATGATTTTCCATATAAAAACGCAAAATAATTTGGAAAGGGGTTTAAAAATGGATTAAATACCCAATCCGTCGGCCGATTTTTATGAAAATCTATGCAGTTTTTGCGACAGTGGGTTTATAACGAAATCCCCAAATGGGAGCTTGAAATCAATATGAAGTACTGATTAATAGTTAGCGTGTTCACAAACACACTCACTCGCATACACAAATCTTGATTACAATACTTTCTTTACACTATATGTTTTGAAAGAAAAAATATTTATGATTATTTGCTGTTGGCTGGTGACATACGAAATGCCATTCCAAATTTTAAATTATAAATCATAACATATAATATGGTAAATAATAATTATAATGAATTTGAATAAAAAATAAACTATTTATATTTTATCTCATTCTGGCTAACTTTTTAGATTAGGAGGGGGGGGGGGCGGCGAACTTAGAAGAAATTATCTTATGTATATATTTGCAAATATTACATAAAATATAACTTCTTTTTATGTAAACCTCCTTTCTATTCTTTTAATTTTCTGTAGAAAATAATAAAAACTTTCCGCCACATTATTAGAAGTTAAAAGAGTTTAATTCTCTTGATGTTCTTTAGATGACACTTGAAAAGCATTTCCAGCATCCATGAATTAGACAATAAAAAAAAAAGAACAAAAAAAGAAAAAAACATTTTCCTTTTCAGTTTAAAAGTATTCATTTATTGGTCCCTGAAGAATAAAAGAGAAAGTTTCGGTTTCACAGATTTTAAAAAGAAACTTTTCTCTAAGAAAAATGGCATTATTAATTGATGAATCGAGTTATTTCGAAAAATTTGCTGTTAGTTCAGACAAGTAAAATTGTTTGATTATTTCATTTGTTATCAACCGGTGTGCAGCCATTAGAAGACCTCAGATGTTCCGCCAAAATTTCAACCAAGATAATTACACATGAAGTTTAGTGTTATAAATTTTCATTTCTTGCCAATTAGTTTTAGTACTTTAATATTTTTAACACAAGTATGCTGCGAAACAAAATTGAGCTTAAATGTTTAATTGAAGTTAATCCTCCAACGCCAATAAGTAAATTAAGTAATTATTGCTTAAAATGATAAAAACATAACACAAAACGTTTAAAAATACCTTTTATTATAGACTAGCTGTTTAACACGTTCTACGCACGGGAGTTCATGAATTTAATTCTAAAACCAAAATGAAAAATAAAAATCAGTACAACCAAACTAAAGTTCATGAATGTAAAAATTTGTTATGTCTATTAAAAATCAGTATTTGCACTACCAAAAATCCGTAGTAAGAAGTAGTAGTATGTACAAAATTCACATCAAATAGACATAATAATAATAATCGAATATGAAACGAAACTTAGCATGAAAACGCAATGACAACAAACAGTTTTAAAATATCTAAATAAGGAATAAGAATTCCCCTGTTAAAGTGTTGAGTTGTTCAATAACTATTCTATTTAGAAAAATATTTTTCTACTACTGTGCATTTTTTTAATGAAATTTAATTTATCATGTTGCTATGGCAACAGACGATAAAACGATATCTTTGGAATAAGGGAATAAATAGAATAAAAAGTTTTTTTGATGTTTGTGATAAAACGTTTTGTTTATTTTTTAAAAAGGGTAATAATTAAGCGCAATTAAATAATTACCCGCAAGGAGGCACGCAGTCAAGTGCTTAACAACAAATCACTAACTTTGATTGTTGGTATGCATCAACTGTACTTTCATTAATAACATAAATTTAATTTTTACGAAAACTGTTATTCTAAAATAGTGGTATTATCTGTATAAAACAGCGATTAAACGTTACGGGTGAAGCTAAAAATGTTAAATTTGTTAAATGTAAGTAGTTCTGTTGAAATTAGAGCAGTAGATTTGGATTTATTAATAAAGAGGGTCAATTAATGAAAAAGCCTCCGCCAGGTGGCACGCGATTAAGTAAAATAAATGTGATATTTAATAAAATGTTATTTATCCCCACCCCTCACGACATCTTCAGATCAAAATGATAAATAAAATATTCTCGTAAAGTTTTTCAATTTTTCGCATAAAACCTTTGAGAGAAAATTTCATTTATCATTTTGATTTAAAGATGTCGCTGTTAGAGCGAAGGAAACATGTGTAATCTATAATAAAAGGTATTTTTAAACGTTTTGTGTTATGTTTCTATCACTTTAACCCTTTAACGGACATTGGTTTCCCTGTGAAACCACAAAATTTTAATTACGAAATTCAACAATGGCAGAAGAATTTTAATAGAAATGTTTTCTATTTATCATGTACTTGAAATATCGCTTATATATATATATATATATATATATATATATATATATATATAAATTTGTTCATAATTTCCGGTGTCAATCATTTATTTCAACATTTTAGCAATTGAAGTGCTTTATCCATTAAAGGGTTAAGCAATAATTACACATTAATTTTAAGTTAACAAGTGATTTCATTATATTATTTTCCAATAAGTAAAATAACTTTTTTTCAAATTCATAGATTGTTTTGCATTGTTTTCACAAGAAAGGAGTAAATATATACATATATATATCAAAAAGTACATGTAGGGCGGATAATTTGGACTGTCACCTAAGGATGACACAAAAATTCAAATTCGCATCACAGCAACAAAAATTATTCGAACATTCGAAATACTACAAATATCTATTCAACATTTAGTTAACTTTCAGATTCAGGCAAACAAATACGAGACTTACTGTTTTTTTTTTTTTTTGTTTTTTTTTTTACATTTTTTATCCCCAAAAAAAGAAGACCAACTCAAGCCCTTGCTTGTTTGGAAGAGGTACAAAACTTTGGAAGGTTAGAGTATCATATATTAGAAAAACCGAGAGATATGGGAACTTTTTTCTATATTAAAACAGGTATTCATTTATTAATGTCTGTACATTTAATATTTATTCTTCATATTACCAATTTTGCACTCAGACATTATCTAAAAAGACATGGTTAAGAGTTCTATAAAAACAGTCCTTCATTATTAAAAATGTTAAAATTTTTCACATAAAACTCTCACCGTTATACAAAAGCACTTTCACTCTGGCTAGAGCATCATCAGTTGTAACCCTCAAGCATCCGACTCTTCGCTAAATATCTGACTGGGTGCTGAAGAATTCCCTTTATTCGCATTCGATTTCCTCTTTTTTCCCTCTTCTTCCAACATCTTTTTCCAGCGCCAATCTAGCATTGCGTGTACCACATCATTGCAAACGTCTACTTTGGATGCATTAATACATCATAAGTAGACGTTTAAAAACGATGTTAGAAGAAGAAGGATAAAAGAGGGAATCTAAGATGATTTTTATTATAATTAGGTATTTCTTTAGATACCAATAAAGGCGCTACGGTACATAATCATTTAAACTATAAGCCGAGAAGTTCTGTCAAAGACCTGTCACTTGGAGGTGACAATGGGCATTGGCGAGTTTTATGCTTTCAGAGAAACATTACATGTTCGGAAAAAGTGTTACTACCGAACATACAATAGAAATGTTTGAATTAGTATTAAACTTTAAACTAGAAAAAAATCTTAGCGAATTTATTTTACAAACTTTAGGTTTATGACGCAGAATTTTTAAAAATACCTCCACCCTTCAGCACTTAGGATAACTTTTTTGAATCCGAAAAAATGAATCTGTTTCAAATGCTGCAATCCATGCAAAAACAAATTTAACTATTACAGAAGAGAAAAACTTAACAGTAATTGGAAATGGTAGATACTTGTACTTAAATTAATTAAAAGAAATCTATTTTTATTTTCATATGCTTTTTAATCATTATAATTAGAGATAGACCGAAATAGGTTTCTAAGACCGAAACCGAAACCTAATTTCGGTGATCTTCCCACTTTCGGCCGAAACCGAAAGTGTCAAAAAAAATTAAAAAACGGATTAATACATACATAACTGCATATAATTATTAATTAATTAATTAATTAATTAATTAATAATTACTTAATTAATAATTACTTAATAATAACTAATTACGTTACTAATTAATTTATTAATTATACGTGCATTGAACCACATTTCTAACAAACAAACGTACTTAGGTATGTGTGTGTATAAGTTTCAAGCAAAAATGAAACATAAATAATAGTACAACTTTTTTATTTTATTATTTTGTAACAACCATTAATTATAGGCATTTATCAATAATTAATTAAAAATGTAGTTAAATAATATAAAACAAATTCAATAATGAATATTTAATTTTTAAATACATTCATATTTTCAGTTCGTTAATATTTTGCATTTAAATTGGTTGAAATAAAGTACTTAAAAATTTGTTTTTTAGGAAATTAACATTGAATATGTTCTGAGGAGTTCACAGCAATAAACAGTGCCTCATTTGAGCCAATACAACTCATATCAATGAGTAAAGGCGAAAATTTCCGAAAGAAGGAATGACATTTTGAAATACAGATACTAGTTTCGGTCGAATTTCGGAGAGGCCGAAATTTTGTCTGTAGTTTCGCTGAAAACGAATATTTGGCGAAACTCCGATTTTGCACCGCAACTGAAACCGAAACTGAAATTTCGGTTGATACCTAATTATAAGTTTAGTATGCTGTGGAAGTTTAATTTTAGCCTTGGGTGTTCCATGAGATAACAACGGTTGAGAAACGCTGGGTAAATCTATCAACTAAGCATAAAAATATATTATAAGGTTTGACTTACAATGAGTGCAATATAAATACTGAATGTGGATTTCATTAGTATAATTTAACAATACAAACAATGCCATTCCTTTCTATACGGATTTTGTTTTTCAATAACGTTAATATAATAGATGTCTAGAAATTTATTTTTTATTCTACTATCTACATATTTAAAACGAAAAGTGCATTATCTCAAATTCACACTCTCTCTTCCACACGAAAATCGTCTCTTTGCGCATGCTTCAACGTTTTTTTTGAAGGCTTTTACCCTCAAAAACGGGAAACGTGTTCCTCACCTATTTAGCCTAGCGGGATTGAAAAGGCTTGTTTGAAAACGGGTGGCGTAATATGGCCATTGCGTTGAAATCTTTTTTTTTTAAAGAACTCATGTTTTCACTACTAAATATGCATATGTTTTCGTAAAATTTTAAAGAGAGCTTGGATACAATTATATTTCTAACCAATTGAAATGTCAGAGAGTTCGGAAGATGAGAACTATTTTTTATGGCTATGTTAAAGGAGTCGACGCGAAAACAAACAAACAAACAAAAAAGCGAGAAGAAAACATTTCATTTATAACTGGATAACAATATTTTTTTTTCACGAAATTTTTACACGGGCTGTGAAACCGTTTTATTATAACCAATAAAGATTTCAAAGAGTTCGGACAAAAAGAACAAGAAAATGAGCGCTTTTATCACTAAACATCAATATTTATTCGCAAATGTTTCATTTTAAAATATAATTTCCTACAAAATCTGGTTAAAGATATAAGATAATAAAAACTTGATTTTTTAAAAATTTATTATCACGGGCCTGAGAAACGCCGGGCGGTTCAGCTAGTTTTCATTACTTACAAAAAAATTTACAGACAGCCTTGAACTCTTACACAGTTTAACAGAAATTAATTTTTAATGTTAGGTGCTAGATGAAAATCTAAACAAATTAACTGCATTAAATAAGCATATTAGAAAACATCAAACCAAAGTAGGAGTTTTTAGTTTCATAATTTAAAAGTTATATTTAATAAATCATTAAAGATTGACTTGTAATTTATGTAAATCAAAATTTCATAGAGACAAAAGCTTAAACTTATAAAACATTCTGCAGCTCTAATGTCTCATAATTAGTATAAAAGCGTCCTCTTAATTAGAAAAAAAACAATCCTAAGTTAATAACTGTATGACACATTGTCACTGAGTGTGTTCTATAAGTTTTTATCTAATTAATATAACTTCAAACGGTTTGAAAATTTATCACCTGTTTAAAAGTTCCTTTTAGATGTTATATAGATATTAAAACTAAATTATAAATAAATTATCTGAACTCAGTATTATACAATTTATTAATTTCTTTTGGCAAAGGGATGAAAGCTTTTTGAGCATGTGAAGTTATTAATTTTATAATGATATAATTTTATTTCCCAATTAAAAATTACCACTCTAAGTAGCTCGTTTAAAATATAAAGGTAGGAAGATTTAAAGGAACAAGTATAAAAAATCATCTAACTTGAATGGTTTTGCAACTAAAAACATGAAACTTGCATAAGATCTTTATTTTATCATGTCTGACATACCTTCAAAATGCAGAAAATCTCATTTCTTCAAAAACGAATACTGGAAACCTGATGTAAAGTCAGTTAAGGAAAGTTTATGTTACTTTTTACAATTTTCAGAGATATATATAAAAAAAATGGTACTTTTCTAGTATAGGGGCCTTGACGAGATCGAGAAAAGGGCTTTGGCGAGAGAAGGAAATTTTTCATGCATATTTTCTGGAAATCTATTCACTGTTTCATATACACAAGCAATTGTTTTCGATAATTAAAAAATTTATTTAACGTAAAGAGACATTTATCTATTTTCATATACAAACAGAAGTAAACTGTATAGAAAAAGCAATAATAATATGTATATAAAGGAAATGTTTGTATATAAAAATACATATATGAACATGAACAAGTATAAAAGTTCATCAAATTTGTTTTCATAGCTTTTCACATCACTTGGCAACAAATCTCACTTTCTGAACACCCAGTTTTGCCAAGCTTTTTAAGAAAACACCAAGGCCCGTATAAATGAAAAGTACCGAAACAATTTATAAGGTGTGTGGAAACCCTGGACAAAATTCAAGCTTTAAAGACTTAATAGCTTATTGTCAACCTTTCACTCTCCCACTTAAACGCCATTTCTTAAAATGCATCAAATGCCTTCTCAACGCCATGTTCCACCTTTCACACACGATAATTTTATCGAATTTCCATATTCTCGTGTAGCGAAAGTGAAAACCAATGACTAAGTGACAAAATTGAAATTGATAAGTTGATTGAGTTTTGGCTGTGCGTTGATCATCTAGCCAGAAAGGACTTTCTTATATATATATATATATATATATATATATATATATATATATATATATATATATATATATATATATATATATATATATATATATATATATATATATATATATATATTTATATGACGATTTAACTGGAATCACCATACTTTTGTAGACTCATATTCAAGGCAAGGGAGGTTTCTCCGAGGAGATTTGCAGTCGAGCACCGAGACTTACTTCATTGTGTACGTGTAAGCTAAAGAGAAGAGGCAGTTCGTTCCAATTCACACTTTATTCGAAAAATTTAAAGATTAATCGATTAAGCTTTACTCTATTGAAATCTCACTCCATGCACTGCTAATTTTAGTGTCGTGGCGAAACTTGATGATTTAAATTTAAATATAAGAAGACATCTTAGTTAGTACAGGCAGGTATTCTTTTAAAATCAATCGGCGGCCAAGGAGAACATTCGAAGATTAGGAAGTACATGATTAGCTGCATCCACCACCGAATCCCGGAACCTTCTGCTCTAAACGCGGGAAAAAATCCGTATATCATTTCCCGAGCGCGCCAGAATACATTCTATCTAAAAAGCCTCTAGGCCAATCAACGCTCACGGCTTAATTCCTTCGGCGAATTAATATCGAAGTGAACTTACCGAAGCTGGCAAAAGCGCGCCAAAAAATGTTCTAGAACAATCTCGTGAATTCTACTTCCTTCGAATAAATAAAAGCAGAGAGAAAAGGAGTACATATGTTTTATCAAGTATGGCAATATGCCAAAATAATTTTTACATTGAGATTAAAATCTTTCAGAATTTGAAAATTAATATTTTGTCAGGAATCGTAGGGAAATAAAAAATAAAAAAAAAGAAATTCATAGGTTGTTATTTCAAAAGAGTAAAATATTTTTTGCTGGGAAATGGGTATTTTTTGAAGAATTAAATTCTAGGATGCTTTTTATTTAAAGAAAATAAAAGTGCGTAAATTTAATAGAGCATTCTATCAGTGCCATTTTTTAAGAGAATGAATTTGGAATAAACTATATATTTCGCTAGATGTAATTTTGACAATCGAATACTGGAGAGAGAAAATAATTTAGAATAATGGGATTTACACAGAATTATAGTCTTAATGAAGTCAACGGCGAAAATTTTTTTTAATTTGTTTCATATATATATATATATATATATATATATATATATATATATATATATAAGAAAGTCCTTTCTGGCTAGATGATCAACGCACAGCCAAAACTATATATATATATATATAAGAAAGTCCTTTCTGGCTAGATGATCAACGCACAGCCAAAACTACTGAACCTACAAAGGCGAAACTTGCAGGAAAAATACTTCTTAGTATGTAGAGGCGCACTAAGACGGGATTTTCAAAAACTCCACCCCTAAAGGGGGTAAAAAAGGGAACAAACTTTTAAAAAATTCCTTAAAATCGGGTATTATAGTTACCTGTATAATTACCGGGTATTATAGTGTTAGTCAAAATCTAACAATTCTAACAATACAAGTGATAATTTCTAAAAATACGTCCGTTACTTTAGCAATGGAAGAAATTCAAATTAAATCTTTTAGAGATTATTTTTGCAGATAGAAAAAATTAACTGCTCAATTGGAAATTGAATATTATTCTTACGGATATTTATGTAATTGTGTATTATTATTATTTCTACAAACGCCACGATTTAAAATAAAATGTGATTGCTAAAATAAAGGGTACATCTCAAGTATACCGTCGACCACTTTTCATAAAAAAAAAAAAAAAAAAAAAAAAAAAATCATCGCCAAACGTGAACTTCAAATAAACAAATGGAAGAATGTTGCCATTGAAACATCAAAATAAATAAATAAAATAAAATAAATTCGTAAAAGCCCCACTCACCAAAGTGTCCAGTAAGTTTTAACACAAAAAAATTGCAATATATTAATGAAAATAGAAAAAAAATCTTGCTTATTTATTTATTTACCTTATTTTTCTTAATTATCCTTCTCGGCTGGTGAATAAATGTTTGTGACGTCAGTTGAAATTGATCTATTGCACTTGACTATGAAACGCAACAATTTTACAATGCATTTTTCTTTTAATGTCATAGCACAGCCATTTAAAGACGCAATTTTTATTTTAATTAACGAAATAACTACAATATCAGAAAAACAAAATGAAAAATACAGGTAAATGTCGAATTAAAATCGTTTCATGAGATAACAAACACGTTTAATACTTCTGACGTCAAGTGAATGGGACTGCATTTTTGGCGTTAAATCTTATAGTTTGGCGATAGTTTTTTTTTATGAAAAGTGATCGACGGGATAATGGAGAAGTGCCAAATAAAGTGTCGAAGGTCTGATTAGTATTATGTATTACTTCTTTATTTGTTTTCAGTCTTCAGCCATGTTTCTCTTTTACTTTGGGTAGTTATTCATACGTTTTCGGGCTAATTTTCCGCAATCGGATACCTCGCCAATTGGCGTATTAGCCACAATGTTGAAAGCATCGTTTATGTTTGAAGCGAAATCTTCATGATGAATCCTGTTACAGAAAATCATATAAACATCTACTATGAGTGTAAACCGCATATTCACATTTTAATCAGGTAATTTTTTTTGAAAAGTTTTAGCGTATAGCTATTCTACGTTGCTTTGTTATAGAGCTAAAGAGGAAAGCTCTAAAATTATGTGAACCCGACTATTAAAGATTACTTAAAAAATATTCTACTGAACAAATTTTAATGGAAGTGATTTTTCAGGTATGGTTAATGACCCTATAACATATAATTCTATGTTGCTTAGTGATAGAGCTAATGGGAAAGTGGGAAAGTGATTGGGAAAGGTGAATGCAATTATGAAAGATATATCTACTATGTATTTAAAATTCAAATTCGTATTTCATTCCGACCGTTTATAATTTTAGTTCTGCTGTACGGACTTTGGTGGGATTTACACTGTTAGTTAGGCAATTTTGTGGGGATGGTTGGTACTTCTCTGGAGCAAAGTTTTCGTCTGCGTTGTGTTTTCTGAAGCGAAAGCTTGACAACGAATCCGATTACAAAAATCATATCATAATCATCTATAATATTTATAAAACGCAAATTCTTATTCCATTCCGATCGGTTAAAACTCAGGTTCTACCGAACAAATTTTTATATGATTTCACTGTTAATTAGGTAATTTGTTTTAGAAAGGTTTTAAAATAAAGTACATTGTTCTACATTGCTAGAGCCACGGGAGGAAGTTATAGATAAAATTAGGCGAACCCGATTATGAAAGATTACCTTTTTTAAAGTTCTACTGAACGGATTTTGATGGGAGTTTCGCAGTGTGATAATATTCCAGGAATTGATTTTCTACATTGTTTAGTTATGGAGCTATGGGAGAAAGTAGTCAGTGGTGTAGGCGTAAATAAAACAGTGCATATACTCTATAGACAGAGGATATATACTAGAGAGTATATATTGTAGCTACGGACGGTGTGCAGAATTTCGTCTTAAAAATTCCAGAAGGTTGACGGCGTATACCAGCATATACATTCTACAAAATCCCTGAGAGTTCTATCAACAGGTGAAGATGATTATGAAAGATACATTTATCTGTCTACTGTATATGTATAATGCAAAAGGAATTTCGATCCTGCCGCTTATACTTTGAATTCTGCTGAATGGATTTTGCTGGAACTTGCACTGTTAGCTAAATTTTGAGGGGAAGTTTTAGTGCACAATATATCGTTCTATGTTGCTTAGTTAAAGAATTAGGGGGGTGGGGGGCATTTCTATAATCAGTTGAACCCAATTATGAAACATTAGACTTTTTTAAAGATTCTGCTGAATGGATTTCTATGGAACTTGCATTGTTAATTTTCCAGGGATAGTTTTAGTATATTGCATATCGTTATATCGTTCTTTAGAAAACCATACTGTAAATCTCTATAATAAAAGCCTTAGTCATGTGACTGTCAACAACAGTTCCGGGATGTCCGCTTCACATTTTCATATACCTATCGGCCATTTTTATTCAAAATTATTTTTTCGAATAAAACTGCATGAAAGTTAAATTTTTAGAAAGATCGTTCAAAATAAATTAATATTTTAGAGATGCCTTACATTCAATTATGTATATATTCTGCAATAATTTTAGTTGAAATTAGGTTCGCAGTTCAAATTCTCTATCCATGCAAGTAAACAACAACAACAAAGAAAGCAAATAAAAACATTCATTCGCTGTGAACGTTTAAAATATTAAACCATGGACTTTGACATGCAAGGTCTCCGTGAATGATTTTTTGGACCGCTGCCTAGTGTCAAAAAATAATTCGCACCAGTGAGACAATCAAAGTTTACCATAATTATGTGCTATACAACTCAACTTCCTTCCGTATCTTTTCTTGACATTTGCTGAATGTAAATAAATAAAACTCATCCTCTTTAATAAAAAGCTATGCGTTGCTGACGACAGGGATTTTCGCAAATCGTTGCCACAGATTAATCTCGGAAAATGAAACATTTGAAGTTTCTGAAAAAATTAATTGCTCGAAAAGTATTTGTCAGAAAATTGTTAGACAAACTGCGTTAGAAAGGTAAAAAATTGTATTTTTCTTGATATAAATTTCAAATCCACTGATTATGCCATTTTTCAAATATTGAATTTCAAAAATTACCAAATATCACAATGGAGTACCATAGCGAAAACTTCACGCGTAAAAAAAAAAAATAATAACAGCAATGTGTCAGCACGAGTCACAAATTATAATAGCCTTATTATTCTGTTAAAATATAAAAGTTAATTAGGATGTCACGAGTGCATGATTTTTATTTAATTCTCGACAAATACTAGATGCGCCATTTCTTTTAGTTGTGAATAATCTATACTATTAAAAACCGTTCGCGTATCTATCTATGTAACCTCAAAAACTCGAAAACCGCAGTGCGCAGGGCTACGAAATTTTGCACACGGGTAGCTGGTAGGGCAGTCATGAACGATCGGGACAAAAAATTCGAAATTTTTAAATAGATTTTTGATAGATTAAATATTAATTAAAATCCATCCACAAAGAGATCTCATCAAAAATCCGCTTTTTTCATTGGTTGGTTGGTTGTATAATATCTCCACAGAAGTCATTAAATAAATCAAGGTAGCATTTGCAACTGCGATTCGAGTGTTTAAATTCAATTGATCAGAGATTATATGATATGTAGACAATCAACTTAATTATTAACCGTTGCCAAATGCTAAAAACTTAACTTTAAAGGATTTTATCGACTTAATGAAAGATAATTAGCTGGGTTAAGGGGTTTTTTTTGCATGACATATATTAGTATGATAGAGATTATTAATACAGAAAACTTTATTTAACAGATTATTTGTTAAATTTGCGGGGATGGGAAGGGGGGGGGGTAAGCGACTTTTATTAAATATAAAATTTATTTTACTTCACCGCGCGCCACCTGGAGGTGGCTTTTTCATTAATTGACCCTCCTTATTAATAAATCCAAATCTACTGCTCTGATTTCAACAGAACTAATTACATTTAACAAATTTAACTTTTTTAGCTGAACTTGTAACGTTTAATCGCTGTTTTATATAGATAATACCACTATTTTAGAATAACAGTTTTTATAAAAATTAAATTTATGTTCCTAATAAAAGTACAGAGCCCGTATTCAGTTGATGCATACCAACACTCAAAATTAGTGATTTGTTGTTGAGCACTTGACCGCGCGCCTCCTCGCAGACCCTCCCTCAAGGTTTTTTCTCTAACTGTGATTTATTTTCAGAACTCAGATAATTATGTTCCGAACTTCTCCAAACCAGTTCCATTTTGCTAAATTATCATAAAAATCAGCATTCATAGCTTCAGCGTGTATTTCTAGAAAACAGCTACCAGTATTTCCGAATAATAGTCTGAGCAAAATTTCAAATTTACTTCCTAGCTTAACCAAATGAATCAATCTTTAAAGATGCATATAGAGGTTCTCCTAATTTATCATTTGCTGAAAGGCACTTAAACATCCGTTCCCGCTCCGGCCCCTCCCTCAAGGTTTTTTGTCTAACTTTACACTGTTTCCAAATCTCAGCAACTAATTTTTCGATTTCAGTCAACTGATTCCAAACATCATATTTAACTTAATAATCAACGTCCATATCATTAAAATAAATTTATGAGCAGCGGGTACCCCTATTTCCGAATAACAGTCTAAGACAAATTTCTAATAAAATTCCTAGCTTAACCAAAAGAACGAATCTTTAAAGATGCATAGCGGTCCTCCTAATTGGTTATTTACTGAAGTGAACTAGAACATCCGTTCCTCCCCGGCACATCCTTCAAGGTTTTTCTCTAACTATGTCCCGTTTCCATAACTCAGCAACAATCATTCCGATTTCAACGCAAGTGATTCCAAACATTGTAATTAACCTAATAGTCACCCTCTATAACATTAAAGTAAATTTATGAGTAGCAGTTACCACTTTTTTCGAATAATAGCTTAAGCCAAATGCGCAATTAAGTTCTTAGCTTAACCAAACGAACGAATTTTTTAAGATGTATAGTGGTCCTCTTAATTAGTCATTCTCTGAAAGACACTTGAACATCCCCTCCTCCCTGACCACCTTTTTCAAGGTTCTTTTCTCTAACTATGCCACGTTTCCACAACTCAGCAACTATCTTTCCGATTTCAACGCAACTGATTACAAACATTATAATTAACTTAATAGTTACCCTCTATAACATCATTTCAATCTATAACATTAAAGTAAATTTATGAGTAGATTTACCACTATTTCCGAATAATAGTTTAAGCCAAATTTGTAATTAAGTTCCCAGCTTAACCAAACGAACGAATTTTTAAGGATGCACAGTGGTCTTCCTAATTAGTCATTTTCTAAAAAGGACACTTCAACATCCCTTCCCCCCGACACCCCAGCAAGGTTATTTTCTCTAACTGTGCTTATTTCATTAACTCGACTAATAATGTTCCCATCTTCTCCAAACCAGTTCACTTTTGTAGCACGTCTACTATACGGTGTCGTAGGTAGCGGAAACATGTGTCAGAATTTCGTTCGGAAAGAGGTTTGTTTAGAGAAGAATGCTCCCCTGGCGGTGGAAGGTGGAAATAAAAGATTTTCCTGAGCGTCCGTTATACGGTGCCGAAGACATCGGAGACCCGAGCCAGAGTTTCGTTTTTTAAGAGATTTACGTTTATTACACGGACCCGAGCAACGCCGGGCGGATCAGCTAGAATAATCTACTCTATTAAAATCCATGCGCGTATATAAATCTATGTAACCTCAAAAACTCAAGGGCTACGAAATTTGGCACACGGGTTGCTGGTACAGGGCCCAATGAACGATTGGGTAAAAAAAATTCGAAAATTTTAAATAGATTTTTTTTTTTTAATTTTATGTGTTTGACGAATTTTTGTCATTTTTTATGTTTAACCCGTAATCACGCGAGTTCTAACCAGTTCTAAATGTTTACTGCAATGTGAGATATGCATATTATGGGCGCCAAATGCAGTACTAAGAAACTGTAGCAGGTATTATTACGATAATTCTTTTACCTCGCATGGAAATAATTAGAGATTATTTAATTGCGCTTAACTATTACCTTTTTTAAAAAATAAAGAAAAACATTTCATCACAAACATCAACAAAACTTTTTATTATATTTATTCCCTTATTTCAAAGATATCGTTTTATCGTCTGCTGCCATAGCAACATGATAAATTAAGTTTCATTTAAAAAAATGCACAGTAGTAGAACAATATTTTTCTAAATCGTATATTTATTGAACAACTCAACACTTTAACAGGGGGATTAAATTCATTTTATTCACATATTAGAATTAAGTTCATGAACTCCCGTGCGTAGAACGGGTTAAACAGCTAGTATAGGTTAATTCACGTTATTAAAAAATGTAACTATAAAACATATAAATCAATGGAAAACGGTAATAATAAATTGTAAACGTAATAATAAACCGTATTACAAAAACATAACTTAGTGAAATAACTATCCGTTTTTGTTATTTTAGGATATTTCAGGTAAAGGTACAGATTAAAATACAAGGTTCAATTCACGGATATATTTCGTTTGATTCAAGGTTCTTTTGGAGAAACCGACCAGCGCAGCGGGCGTAGTCTGCTAGTATATATATATATATATATATATATATATATATATATATATGTGTGTGTGTGTGTGTGTGTGTAATAATAAAAAAAATCGCCATTTTACCTTAATTAATTTATTTCAAAGTCTAACAACATCTACCTTTTTCCTGTATTTTAATAATATCTTAAATATAATTTATATTTTAATTCCGTATCTTTAATTAACATATTATTTTAATTATTATTCTAAAAACTTTAATCTGTTAAAAGCGACACTTCGAAGTAAAAAACCCTGATTTATTCCTTCATAATTGAGACATTGAATTTTTATTTCTTTGGAATATTTCTTAATAGCATTTTTATTTTTATTAAAATTATCATTCGTTTTCCCAGTATTCATTGCACGTAAAGTCCGCGTCTAATTACTCACCTTTTTTCTTTACGTTTTTAATAATGAATTCCGATTTTACGTTATGTTTTTGTCCGCCTCGCTAATCATTTTCAACCAATCACTAAGCAAGCCACACCTCTCTCTTCCCCCTACCTCCTAACTAACTAACATCCCGTTGGCGTGTCCATAATCTACATCAATATATTCTTGAGCAATTTGCTAGTATATAACATGCCTACACAGCCTTGGAGAGCATATTTTTTTACGTTTTTCGACTTGATAAATGAATCCCGCTACTTGGAGGAGATGTTATCTAAATTAGTGTACCTCTAATATTTAAGATCTTCGTTATTTTTCTATGGCGCAACACACCCCATATATAAGTTTTAAAATGGATAATTAGTGGAATTATTTCTGCTTTTGTGAAGCATATAAATTCATTGATGATAATGCAGCTTCCTGTTATTTTGACGGGAAAATTTCCAATGATTTCATAAACATCGCCTTCCATCTTCATCTTGGAGGAGATGTTATCTAAATTAGTGTACCTCTAATATTTAAAATCTTCGTTATTTTTCTATGGCGCAACACACCCCATATATAAGTTTTAATGGATAATTAGTGGAATTATTTCAGCTTTTGTGAAGCATATAAATTCATTGATGATAATGCAGCTTCCTGTTATTTTGACGGGAAAATTTCCAATGATTTCATAAACATCGCCTTCCATCTTGATCTTGGAGGAGATGTTATCTAAATTAGTATACCTCTAATATTTAAGATCTTCGTTATTTTTCTATGGCGCAACACACCCCATATATAAGTTTTAAAATGGATAATTAGTGGAATTATTTCTGCTTTTGTGAAGCATATAAATTCATTGATGATAATGCAGCTTCCTGTTATTTTGACGGGAAAATTTCCAATGATTTCATAAACATCGCCTTCCATCTTGATCTTGGAGGAGATGTTATCTAAATTAGTGTACCTCTAATATTTAAGAACTTCGTTATTTTTCTATGGCGCACCACACCCCATATGTAAGTTTTAAAATGGATAATTAGTGGACTTATTTCTGCTTTTGTGAAGCATATAAATTCATTGATGATAATGCAGCTTCCTGTTATTTTGACGGGAAAATTTCCAATGATTTCATAAACATCGCCTTCCATCTTGATCTTGGAGGAGATGTTGTCTAAATTAGTGTACCTCTAATATTTAAGATCTTCGTTATTTTTCTATGGCGCAACACACCCCATATATAAGTTTTAATGGATAATTAGTGGAATTATTTCTGCTTTTGTGAAGCATATAAATTCATCGATGATAATGCAGCTTCCTGTTATTTTGACGGGAAAATTTCCAATGATTTCATAAACATCGCCTTCCATCTTGATCTTGGAGGAGATGTTATCTAAATTAGTGTACTTCTAATATTTAAGATCTTCGTTATTTTTCTATGGCGCAACACACCCCATATATAAGTTTTAAAAAGGATAATTAGTGGAATTATTTCTGCTATTGTGAAGCATATAAATTCATTGATGATAATGCAGCTTCCTGTTATTTTGACGGGAAAATTTCCAATGATTTCATAAACATCGCCTTCCATCTTGATCATTTCGATTGCAAAAACAGTGACTCTACGAATAAATCGCTTGCCCGAAGTAATATGTCAATAGTTTGTCAATATACTTTACTATAAAATGGAAAAGTATGTCATTCATATATATATATATATATACAGCGTGTCCACGTATAACCTGACCGACCTTTATTTTCGGAACCGCTGGTCCTAGATGCATACTTCCAATTACAAAAATGGTTTAAATAAGGTAAGTAATTATTTTTAAAGTGATTTGGGTCAAGAAAAACATTTATTTAAAAATTACGAAAGTTAAATTTTTATACGGTCCTCCGGTCCTGTAAGTGATATTTAGTAAAAATTTACTGTGACACTAACAAGTACGACAAAGAAAGTCCCATTCATCTAACATTAAAATTGACCGAGTTCTGAAACTTTGAAATGCATGACTTATACCACTTTTTTGCATCTAAAAACAGATGATTTCGGCCATGCTTTCAGGGGTCGTATATAAAGTACTTAAACTTATTTCAAGGTATCTGCGCTTTGAAATAAATCGTACAACTATTACGATTGAGTTAATTTTTATTAGTTAAGTTTCAGATTAATTAAAATAATTGTATTTTAACATATGTTTTATTTTGAAAGGATTTGAGGCTATGATTTCTTTTAACAAAAATTATGTTATTTTGATAAGGTTTTATTTAACTTGCAACGATCGTCTTTTCATTTTAAAATTTGTACTCGAAGTTTAACTCACTTTCAAATGTCCGATCGAAGTTAAATTTTACATACTGACTTAAATCCGATGACAATGTAATATTATTATGATTTTCGACGCTTACTATCTTATACATACTTATATTAGAGGATAACACAAAAAAAATTCGGATAGATTATCGTCAACAAGTTTAAGAAAGAGTTTTAGATTAGATAACATAAACCTGCAATGGTTGTGTTTTTTTAAATTTTAAAATTACGTTTTATGTATTTTTTAACGCCGATTTAAAAAAAATTACCTTCACTTTTAACCATCATATCAGGATTTTTCGCAAATCGTAAATTTCAAGGTTAAAAAACAGCGAAAAATCTGATATTATAAAATATATGTAAGACTTTTTTATTCAGTTTAATTTTATTTAATTCAATAGTTTATTCAAATTTTTGGCTTATACTGGGCTTCTTGCAGCTAAACAGCTCAGGGGTCCGATGAGGTTGGGAGGGGAGGGGGTATCAATTTTAACTTTGAGCTTTTGAAACTTTGAAATTTGAGATTTGAGAAAAATCCTAACGTGATGGTTTAAAATGAAGGTCATTTTCGGATTCAGCACTAAAAAATCCATAAGAATCAATTTTCAAAAGATAAAAAACATGGCACAACCCAAAATTTGAAAGATAGTGTAATCTAACAGCATTTTAAAATCTGTATCATTTTGTAAAGAATTGAGGCTGTTGTTTTTCATTCTTTTATTTAACAAAAATTCTGTTATTTTTATCCTCTTATATGTACAGTACAAATTGTATATTTTGCATTAATATGTCAGAATGATTATAGATTTCACAATTATATTAGATTGCAATGTTAATTTTTCTCTCAACTATTTTTTTGATATAGCTGACGATTATTTATATTTCTACTACATTTGTGAATGACCCCTATTTCGTAGCAAAAAAGATACTCCAACTTTAAACAGCTATTATTCGGTCAATTTTAATGTTAGATGAATGGGACTTTTTTTGTCGTACTTGTTAGTGTCACAGTAAATTTTTACTAAATATCACTTATAGGACCGGGGGACCGTATAAAAATTTAACTTTCGTAATTTTTTAATAAATGTTTTTCTTGACCCAAATCACGTTAAAAGTAATTCTTTACCTTATTTAAACCATTTTTGTAATTGGAAGTATGCATCTAGGACCAACGGTTGCGAAAATAAAAGTCGGTCAGGTTATACGTAGACACGCTGTATATATATATACATGGTGATTATAAAAAAAAAATATCCGGATATATGAGTCCTTAACTATCATACCGATCATTTCGATTGCAAAATCAGTGACTCTACGAATAAATTGCTTGCCCGAAGTAATATGTCAATATTTTGTCAATATACTTTACTATAAAATGGAAAAGTATGTCATATATATATATATATACATGGTGATTATAAAAAAAAAATATCTGGATATATGAGTCCTTAACTATTATACCGTTCACAGAAACTGAATGAAATTTTGGTTTAAAGTATTTTGAGGTATGCACTCAAGAATCATATGAAAACAACAGTTAAATTCTAACAGTTACCATTACAGTGACAAAATATAGAAAATTTCAAATGGCAACACCTACTTTTTTTTTACTGGAATGTGATCTTCTTAGTGAAACACCATAAAAAACGTTGGAACGGTACCTGTAGCACGAAAATCTCCGACGCTAAACAGACTAAGAAGAAAAGTAAAAACAAACCAATAAGGACAGATAAGCAACAGAAAACAAAACATTTTATTATGTTTCTCGAATTTTCCACTTCACACACGATGACACTTTGCATGCGGCAGATGGTGGATAGCACTGAACAATAAAATGCTTTACTTTCTGTTGCTTCTCTGTCCCTTATTGGTTGTTAAAGGGAAATAATTTTCAGATAAAGTGACAGCTCAAATTACAGTTCATTGTTTAATTGCAATTGATTTTTCTGCTTTCTTAATTATTCTTTCCATTAATGATATATCCAGGGGTTTTTTCATCAAAAGATCGAATTTCTAGAAATAAAATTAGATAACAAATTTCACACACAAATTTAGAAACTTTATCTGCGACATGAACTTCACCTTGGAATTATACTTTTATCGCATCATTGACCGTCATCCAAAGATGCGATTACTTAATAAAATCCTTGAATATTCTCGAACTAAAAACTGTGAACGCGGCAGAAAATGCAGAATTTTATCTCATTCACAAAATTCTATTTTTGAAAACCTCATTGTTCATTGCCGACTCAAGCCTTTTGATCATGGAATTATCTTCTTACATTCGAAGCTTTGACATTCAAGATTTTTAATTCAATTATGGAATTTAGAAGAACACCGGGAATAGTAAAGAATTACTTTTTCTTCCTATATATTTATACAAATGTATGTAAAATCAATAAACGAAGCTGGATTATAATATTTTCAGACACAATATAACTTCTTTAGAAGGAAAATATATTTTATGGAAGTAAAACAAATGTTTGATGAATGAATAAAGAAGGAAATTCGAGTATTATGGAATACTTCGCTGAAAATGCGTGAAACGTTTTTACAACGCTATGTGAACATAATAATGCACACTTCTACCTAAAAGCTTTTTTAATTGTGTTTCGAATGTGTTACGATTGTGTCGTGTGAGGAACAAGATTGTGCTCGAAAGTGGAAATTACAAGGACAGGAAATGCGTTTAGATTGTGTTTCCATCTAATTTTAGAACACATATTCAGATTCTAAACACTTTTAAAACACATTCAACTCTGATTTTACAACATTTTAGAAACACTTTTAACACGTTAGACCGTCTGGCTAAAAGAAATGTTTGGAACAGGGATGTATATGTTCTGGGGGTTTCCAAGGTCTATTATTCTGTGGTCCGGTTGGTCCATTTGGAGCAATACAACATCCCGATATTGTTTAAAACCCGAAAAGCGAATACAGTTACAAACTTCAACTATCTGCGAAAAGTTTTCATAGACAAAAATTATTTTATGAGATTTCATCACTTGCAAACAAATTATAATAATATGTAATAACAATAAACGTATTAATGAGGGTATTGGGAGATAGTCGTGAAATATGGAATAGGGGGCTAAAAATGAAGAAAACGAACTAAATTTGGCAAAAAACAAATGTAATGGTATCAAGAGAGCATGATCAAAATGTAGTGTCTAGATAGTCAGCCAATATACTTTAGTTCATACTTCAGATTTGCACAAATCACAAATATAAGGATCAGTCTTTGAGCCACCTAATCATGGAGTGTTATGAGATATTGGTATTCAATATAACCCTAACACCGCCGGTTTGGAAAAAAATTACTCTATGTTTATTGGTGTGAATCGCGAATTAAAAACGAATATTACATCATAAACTGTTATCATTTTGGTGTACTAAAAATATTACTTCCAATAATGAATAAAAATATTGAAAAATTATCTTTTGAAACTTTCCAAAAACGAAAAGCAAATATTTATTCACACAACGCGCCGAGACACCAACCAACGAACTGCGCGTGTTCTGGGAGGGGGGGGGCATTCTGGAAACGTTATTAACCCATTTTAGGCCAAGCATAGAAATTTTATAAAATGTGGTATTATTTGCATTGAAATTTGCTTAAACTACATTCCTTAAGACACCAAAAAAGTTTCATGCATGAAAAGTAATATTTTATTTAATTTGACGTTACCATTATTAATTTACCATTAATAATTACCACTAAATTTAAATAAAAAATTTAAGTTTTCTTATGGCATTTGTTTTATTTTTACTTTATTTACAGAACTTGCAACTTTACTCCATTATAAAAGCATATGACTAATCTCAAGTGGAATAATTATACATTTTCAAAAAGTCGAATTTGTCAATAACTGTTTCAAGTAAAAAACCAGCGTATTTTGAAAATTTCTCAACAGAAAGTGATTACTTCAATTGAATTACTAATATTTTATAGATGTCTCCAGAATCCTTAAAAATTGCAGAAAAATAAAATTAGTGAAAAATTGTAGCGGCCATCTTAAAATGTCCGCTGTGTGGTAGAGCACGAGGAAAGAAGTACAACTGTTTTAAAACCAAAAACTGGTTTATTAACACAATCAGTAGGGAGTTTGAGCGAGCTCCACGAAATTTTCCTAAAAAATTAAATTAACTAAAGAGTTCTTGCTAACACTTGTAGCTTAAACAAAAACGAAACAATATAATTAAACCTTAACCTTTTTAAATATATAATCACGATTCAATACTCTTATCCTTCAAATTACATAAGCACTGATGCAGGTTCAAGTCAGCTTTATCACTGCATAAAATTCCAGTATAAAAATACTAAGGCTGATTATTAATCACGAGACTCGATGCGAGGTCTCAAGGCTAAACCTAAATCTCAGTCGCAATATTCAACTTCCCAGGCCAAGTCTCTGCTGAGCGCTCACCAGCTCCTCTGAGCTCTGCACTCAAGTCAAAATTCGCTGCTTATATACTTCCGTGTCGATCGACCAGCTCCAGAAAATTTGCATAATCGAAATCACACGGCGACTCACAATTTCAGGGATTCAGCTGTCCTTCGAAAGTTAAAGAAAGATAGAGAGCCTTTATAACTTGTACGCACATAGTCGGTTAATGGACAAAAACGATCTCATTCACACATTGCCTACTCACGTGATGCGAGTAGTCAATACCTTACAAAATATACGTCACAGTGGTAATAAAAATATATTTATTGAAACGGTGCGTTTTGCCATACAAATTTGCCAAACGCCATACGTATTTGCCAAACAAATGCCATAAGAAAACTTAAATTTTTTTATTTAAATTTAGTGGTAAATTATTAATGGTAAATTAATAATGGTAACGTCAAATTAAATAAAATGCACTTTACCAAACAGAAACATCGGTATTCCATATTACCGGACTATTCCATAATACCCGAAGTTTCTGTATCTAAGTTATTATTATTTTTTTATCCAAAACATTCTCAAGATTCAAATACTTTCCCGGTAGGTCTAAGGATTGCTGGAAGTCTAAGTTTATTATAGCTTTAAGAACTTTTACGAATTTTTTAATTCCCCTCTCTTATTTCAAATATTACAAGTTTCAAATCCTCTTCAAAATACTTAAGAAATGCTTTTGTAACTCAACTGCATTCCAATTTTGTATGTTCTTAAACGAAGAAAACATTCTTATGACTGTATATTACTTATATTACTTATATATTACTTGTTTAATTTTATCCGTACCATTTTATTTGTAAAAAATTCATTTAATCTGAATCAGATTTTATTTTTATGATATAGAAAACAGTGAACATTGTATGTTTATACTCGTAGGTTCAAAATATATTTGGATTTAGAAATACTTAAGTCTTATGTGAAAAAAACTAAACTTACTGGAAAATGGATTTAAGCAGTAACAGCTGACCGAGAAAATTTAATAGATAGCTACACTGTTTAATTATTGTAGTAATCCCTTCTTCCTAACTAAAAGTTGGTGAATATTAAAATATAAGTAAGATTTTTCATGCTCAATTTGGTTCTCAAAGGAAAGATTTGAAAATAAACATAAAATCAGCAGTTTTCCATTCTGGTCAATTTTAGTGATGTTGATATTTTAGTGATGCAATAATTGACCAGTCCTTTATAGCTATCTAAATCGTTATTTTTTAAATGAAAATTAATTTATTTACATAAAAATCTTGAATAAATTATATTCCTCAATTAATGAAACCATATGAATTAAATTCAAACTGACATAAAATAAACATTTTGACGATTTCATGATTTTTTTTCCGTAACAATGGGAGCTACTTTTTCGGAGATTTGAGGAAAGCATTTGAACTAATTCAATTTTACGTCCAATCACACTTTTAGTTGCTATTATAACTTGTAATAATGCATTTAATTGTATACATTTTCTACCAACCAAAATTAATATATCCGTGCATTATTTTTTACTTCCTACAGTTTTGCGACCGGTGGTAAATTACAGGAGCGTTCACCCTATATGACTATTCAATAAAATCCCTGATCACTCTCATAGCTAAAATTGTAAACGTGGCACAAAACGAAATAATTCATCTCTATTTTTCTATTTATCTAGTGGGGATCGCTCTGTCGATTCAGGCATTTTGAACGCGTAACTACCCTCTTACATCCAAAGCATTGACATTGAATACGCTTAATTCAATTATGGATTTAAGAGCCTACACTAGTCAGGCGAAGAAAAGCTCACGCTAATGTTAAATCTATGGGAAGGTTATCGCGCGATTTCTCGCTCGCATTTTAATATTTTTAAATGTTTTTTTTTGCATATCTCTAACGTTGTTAGTTTTTACTTTTTCTGTTTTGGTTCCAGTTTTTTTATATAAGGGTAATTTTACTTTCAGAACCGGTTCCAACCGGTTTCAAACTTGAAAATGTCCGCTTATAAAAAAAAAACGTAATCAAAATCGAAAAAGTAAAAAGTAACAACGTTAGTGATCGACCTCAGCTATCCTATGCAAAAAAAATCATTTAAAAATATTAAAATGCGAGCGAGAAATCGCGCAAGAACCTTTCCATAGACTTAACATTAACTTGAGCGTTTTTTTCCCGTGACTAGTGTAGGCTCTTCAGTTGCACGCTGAGAATAGCATGTATACAAAGAATATCTTTTTGTTAACCTATAATTATGCAAATCTATGCAAAATGTTTAAATGAATCTGAAATATACACTATCTGTTGAAAAGCATCCGGACACTTCCGATTTTAAACGTTTTGACGGACATCTGGAGAAGTTCTCGACAAATTGTTCTTAAGTTTCGTGGATGTAAATAACATGTTTGGACTAGTATTTTTCAGTGAAGATTTATTCATGAGAAAAATTAAGAGATGAACAACAGACTCACCGTAATTTTTATCTTTTGAGAAAGTGAAACAAAAGAGTTTTTAACATAATAGTAAATGATGTTTTTTTTTTTTTTTTTTTTTTTTTTTCCAGGATATCAAGAAAGTTAAATACATAAAGTCATTTAAAATCTGTAGAAGTTTCTTATTGATACTGGTGCAACATAAATATTTAATTTTTACATTTCATACTGTTTAAATGATGAAAATATGTCACATTTTGCACATATATGTTTTAATTTTCAATAACTTAAATTTCAACCCTAGGTATTCATGAGTATCACGGGTTTATGAGTCATCACAGTGACTGTGTGACATTGTAGTACAGGTAAAATAGACCAAAAATTGCGTAATAGACGACAACTGATCTGCATTCACGAAAATGTGGGAAAAACTTCGTTTCGGCATTAGAAATGAATATCAGTTGAGTCCGCAAATAAAAAAGTTGTTTTAGCATGGCATGTTTTAAAGGGGGGGGGCAGAAGGAAAGGGGGCGATCATCAATTTTGAGAAATTCAACTTATTTTAATTAGTAGGTCGAGTGGGGTATCGTTCCTCCAGATTTTTTAATGCTGAATTGAATGACACCATTGACGTGTTTATTCTATCACTTGTTATAAAGTTACGATAGGTTTTATGAATAATAAATCGAAAATTACACTTTTCGAGAAAGCATAGCTTTATTAAATTTATTTTACGCGCCATACATTCACATAACACGTCATCTTGATAAGTATTTTATATAGTGACTCGAACCGTAATTAATTGATTATGAATGCCAGAGTTATCAAAAACTTGTAAAGAGCCTAACAATTTATGTTCAGGTGTTACTTAATTCAGGTAACGGAAATGGGACCCATTGATTAATTCCATTCGCCAGTTATCCATTATATAATTACGGCAAACAGATAATTCAAAGTGGTATGGGGAATCGTTCAGAGGTAATTCACAGGTGATGTTTTAAGCTCATATATTTTGACAAAACCAGCTCCGTCACGGATAACTGAGGCTATTGAAGATTTCTCTGGTATTACTCTTTTTACTTCCAAACAACGTGTTGAAGCTCGGGAAAGTCGCATAAGAAAGGATCGATTTGATATCATGAAACTGCAACAAAGAGTTTAACTCAATAATCATTACAATGACACTGTTCCAATGTAGCTGGGAACTAGGATTACTGAAACTAATTCCACCAATTGCGATATGGCCAAAGAGGTTGACAGACATAAAATGGCTCAATTGGTTTGGAAGACGTTTGCTGAGATTAAAAGGAAACGAAAGGACAACATACGATATTTTTCATCTGTATCATGTTTGTCAAGGTGAAGGATAAAGCCATCAACTGTTCCTATGATTTTCTATCAATTACTTGTGGAAAATCTACTGATAATTTGTGATTTTTTTGTAAAATTTGAAATTGCCCCTTACCTGCTACCCCCCATTCGCATGTTCTGTAATGTGAAAAAATGTGAAGTCATCCCTTTATGATGGATTCCCCGCTATTTATGAACATGAATTGAATAAAACTAAATCTTTTGTTACTGGCGATGTTCATCTGCTGCACACTGTAAAGTTGAACAAGCAAACTTGCAAAACCTACAATGATTTTTGCATGCAGTAGATAAGTTACGTGAACCAGCTTCATGCTGGCTCACGTTGTAATGAACCCGATGATTAATGTGTCCAGATAGTACGAGAAAGGGTGAACAGTTACGTAGGTACAAACATTTTACCCCACGATTTCACGTTTTCAGCAAACACTGCGGTTTATGGCTATCAAGAGTGGTTCCTGGGTAATACTCGAAACAAGAAGCAGTTGATCATCATGTTGTCTACTATATTTTTAAACGATAACTTCGTGGTGAGACAGTTTTCTAGAGATACAGATGTGCTAATTGTTCAGATAGCTGTAGAGAAGTATCAGAAATTAATACCAACCATTGTTACTCAAGACATAGACGTTCTCTTAATGCTAACTGCCCATGCAGTACCTAAAAATCCCATGCTTTTCTTAAAATGCAAAATAGGCCGTGTGGAGAGGAAAATGCGTATTCTTTCACGTCATTACAAGGTCAACACATTGGCATGAAAACCTACAATCTCCTCGCACCTACGTTTAGCAGGTGTGATACAACTTGTGCCGTAGACAGTAAATATAAAAACCTACTTCTGATGTCAACAGCTAGTGACGGTACCTTGAGTGAATATGTTGACACTTTCAATAGAACGAACGCCACGAATGGCAAAATGAAGAAAGCGGGTGAAACCATGTTCTTTCATTTATACGAAACTAAGGCAGAAAACCTCATTCTCGATGGAATTTGTTGCACCCAGTTACAGAAGTCCTGATGTCAACAGCTATTGACGGTACCTTGAGTGAATGTGTTGAAACTTTCAATAGAACAAACACCACGAATGGCAAAATGAAGAAAGCAGGTGAAACCATGTTCTTTCATTTATACGAAACTAAGGCAGAAACCTCATACTCGATGGACTTTGTTGCACCCAGTTTTAGAAGTCTTGATGTCAACAGCTAGTGACGGTACCTTGAGTGAATGTGTTGACACTTTCAATAGAATGAACGCCACGAATGACAAAATGAAGAAAGCGGGTGAAACCATGTTCTTTCATTTATACGAAACTAAGGCAGAAAACCTCATTCTCGATGGAATTTGTTGCACCCAGTTACAGAAATCCTGATGTCAACAGCTATTGACGGTACCTTGAGTGAATGTGTTGAAACTTTCAATAGAACAAACACCACGAATGGCAAAATGAAGAAAGCAGGTGAAACCATGTTCTTTCATTTATACGAAACTAAGGCAGAAACCTCATACTCGATGGACTTTGTTGCACCCAGTTTTAGAAGTCTTGATGTCAACAGCTAGTGACGGTACCTTGAGTGAATGTGTTGACACTTTCAATAGAATGAACGCCACGAATGACAAAATGAAGAAAGCGGGTGAAACCATGTTCTTTCATTTATACGAAACTAAGGCAGAAAACCTCATTCTCGATGGAATTTGTTGCACCCAGTTACAGAAGTCCTGATGTCAACAGCTATTGACGGTACCTTGAGTGAATGTGTTGAAACTTTCAATAGAACAAACACCACGAATGGCAAAATGAAGAAAGCAGGTGAAACCATATTCTTTCATTTATACGAAACTAAGGCAGAAACCTCATACTCGATGGACTTTGTTGCACCCAGTTTTAGAAGTCTTGATGTCAACAGCTAGTGACGGTACCTTGAGTGAATGTGTTGACACTTTCAATAGAATGAACGCCACGAATGACAAAATGAAGAAAGCGGGTGAAACCATGTTCTTTCATTTATACGAAACTAAGGTAGAAAACCTGATACTCGATGGAATTTGTTGCACCCAGTTCCAGAAGTCCTGATATCAACAGCTATTGACGGTACCTTGAGTGAATGTGTTGAAACTTTCAATAGAACGAAAGCCACAAATGACAAAATGAAGAAAGCAGGTGAAATTCTGTTTCTTCATTTATGCGAAACTAATGCAGAAAACCTCATACTCAATGGACTTTGTTGCACCCAGTTCCAGAAGTCCTTGAAAAGGAACGCATTCCAAGTTGGAACCTCTTCCCCCAACTTCTACTAGAACTTCCCAACATTTATTTAGGCCTATCATCAAATCCAACAGGGGATTGGAAATAAATTGAAACCCGAAGTGTTGGGATGGGTACATCAAGACGATAACTTATATCCTGTACACTGTAAAAAAAATTGCAGTAAAATTACGGCCAGAGGCTGGCAGCAGAGATTCCAGTCATACCCTGTAAAAAAAAAAATCCATGCCCATCATTTTGTACAGCCCGTGATTTTACGGGACAAAGTAATATAGCATTATAATGCACAAGATATAATGCACTTTAAAACACAATAACACTTTGCTTACTGTTCCCTAGCACGTAGCACATTAGATAATCATCACAGAATCGCTGTTTTATTGGGTTAAAATTTTCGAAACGCGAGTAAAATGAAGGGTTATGCCCTATCGGAGGATAATGTATGGGGTCGTACCGAATTTTTGCTAACATATGGGCTAGAACTATAAGAATATGTGGATTGCTCATAATTTTCTAAGTATCTAAGGGATAAGACCGCTTATTTAGTGGATCAGACCGTTTTTCATCCAATAAGGCTTGCCCGTGAAAATTGAAGGGCAAACGCTCATAAATTTACAGTTTTTTCTGAGAGTGTACAAACTTATCTACCTACTTCTCCCAGCGAAATAATGAAACTGATATCTTGTTCTTGTAAAAATGATTGTTCGTCAGCCCAATGCAGTTACAATACAGCTGAATAACAAGTTCTGCACTATTCAAAATTTGTTATGGAGTAGACCGCTGCAATATGCCGCTTAAAAAAGAAGATGCAGAGCCAACTGAAGTTGATTTTGACAACTTCGATGAACTCGAAGAAGACACAAATAACCCTGATTTTGATTAGTGCTTTTCTGGGGACATTTAATAAGTTTAAGTTGATTCAACATGAGATAAAGAATATGTTTTTGAACGGAAAATAACTGTAATCAATTGGTGTTTTCTCATAAAGGATAAATTTCGACTTTTTATTCTTTTTAAAACCTGTCGCAACTTTGAAACGAGTGATCGTATAAACTTACAAATAGTGTCATTTTGATTCAGTATGAAAAATACATAAAGCGATACCCCACTCGACCTAGTTAAAAAAAAAATGAGCTTTTCAAAATCCTCCCTTTTAAATTATTTTTAAATCCATGAAAAATAAATATATTGCTTTCAAACAAATTGCATTTGAAAGTACATTTTTTTCACTTAAAAGTACATTTTCTTCCTGCAAAAATTGAAAATGATTAGAAGTTTAAAAAATTGCTGTAAAAGCAAAATTTATTGGTCAGGTGTTGCCACCATGAACTCTGTTACTCACGGAGCTATTTTTGCTTTATAATATAGATTAATTCAAACAGTGAAGACCTTCAGCACTATATAAATATTCAGTGAATGATTCAATTACGACAGACATTTAAAAAAAAATCAATTTCAAAAACAAAAACTCGTGAAAACGGAAATTTTTCATGTATCGCTTGAGGCTCTAATAAAAGTAAGCCCAGAGAACGATTTAAAAAAGGAGGAAGAGGAGAGAATGGGTTTATTTCTTTCTGTCCGTCTTATGTTTCTCCTGTTTTCCTGGAGCTTCTATTCAAAGGAACGAAGGAATTCAATATTTTACCATATATAATCTGACACAACTTTGTTCTCTCTTCCAAATTTTTTTATTCTTTCTGTACAAGAAAGGATGATATTAAATTGATTTTAATATTTGCAATAGCTCTTCGGTCTCTGTCTCTTCTTCATTTTTTGAAAATTTTTAAATGTTTCAAAAGTGACAAAAAGAGATTGTAATATAATGATAAATATCATTTTCTCCCTATATCAAGAAACTAAGATACAGAAATATGATATACAATGTAAAAATATCAAATTCCAGACAATGAAAAAAAATCATCGTTATTATTTGAGCGAAATTAATTACATTGCCTGTTATTATGATATGATTCATTTCCGTAATTAAATAAGTACATTTTAAGTTGGCAACATTTTACTTTTTGTCGACATTTACTGAAAATTCCAATGGGAAACTTAAGCCTAGCTTTGAAATTTTCAGAACTTGAAATCCATATTTAGACTCTTTTTCTATTTAATACCTATTTCTCTGGTAGCATCTATTAAAAAAAGAAAAAACAGTCGGTATATTACGTGACTGCTATAATTAAACAATTTTAGTATACAAATTCGGTAATGCAGAAAGAATATGATTCCATCTTAAATAGGACGTAATCACCATGACAACCTAGAATCATTGTCTACCATGGGATATCATTGAATTAATTACGTATGATAGGATTTAATAGAATGAAGAAAACTTTTATTAACACCTTCTTAAGTTTTGATTCGATTTTCATAAAATTTGAAATGACTCGACAAAATTCTGCAACGATTATAGATATTAAATTTCAAACCATTCGGTTGGGTAGTTTTAACGCTGTTATATGCGGACAGACGGACAGACCAGACGGCGATCGTAGGTGCTACGTATTTATATAATTACGAACGCACCGAAAAAGGGGCAGAGGGGAGAATAGGATTTATTCTTTCTTTTCGTCTTATGTTTCGCCTGTTTTCATGGAATTTCGATTCGAAAGAAGCCAGGGAATCCGATCTTTTATCATATATAATCTAACACAACTTAATTCTCTCTTCTTGTTTTTACTTACCCATCATACGTAGTATAGTTTAAATATTGTAATCGTTTTTAAAATCGAAAAAAAAAATTTGACGGATTTACATGTTTCAGACACTGGTGATTCCGAAAAACATATTTTTAGAAAAAAAATATTGCCGTCCGTCTGTGTGTCTGTGTGTCTGTAAACGCTCTATCTCCCGAAAAAAAAAAATTGAGATAGAGACTTGAAATTTGGTATGTACTTTGTATGTAATAATGGGAAGAAGCTTATTGAATTTCAGTAACCTCGATTATCCGGAAATATTTTTTTCGGACTCTCGAAATATTCGTTCTGATAAAAGGTCTATAAAAATTTTCGAAATTGTTTATTTTAAGGAGTGACTATAAAAGACAATAAAAAAACATAAATTTTGCATAAAGCATGAAGTCGATCGGATAATGAGTTGCCGAGATATTTGGAATCCTATTTTCCACCCTCTTCAATTTTTCATGACCCTGTATTTCTTCCAAATTTCAATTCAAAGATATATTTTAATTGGAAATGAGACGCTTAATCATATGCAATAAACCACTAGTTAATAGGATTATTGTTTTTGGAGTTATAAGGATGTTCCTTTTAAGCAATTCAGTAATCGAGCCTTTAAATTTTAAGACGTCATGAAGCCACGATTTTATTCGAATTGCAATGCATTTCATAAGTAGTTTACACATTTTTTTATTTTAATATTTTACATTATGCATATCCATGATGGGTAAGTATTACGGTGGCAACCAACGACTAGTTTCTTTAAGCAGAAGGAGGATGATACTGAATTGTTTTTAATATTTGCAATAGTATTATCTTCTTTCTCTGTCTGCGTTTCACTTTTTAAACATTTTAAACTACTTCAAACAGTTGAAGAAAAGAGATTTAATATAATCGTTAATGTTATTATCTGCAGATATGGAAAAAATGAAATACAAAAAATCAGTTAAAAAAAACGAAATGTTCGACATTGAGATTAATATAACTTAAATAATGAATTTCTACATTACACAGTTTTAAAACGACATAATATTTTACACTGACACATTTATGTAGAAATTTAAGTATTACTGTTGGCAACACTTTTTCACAATTTCCAACCTAGTTGAAAAGTGACGGTTTCAACCTAGTTGAAAAGTTATGACTTCGGTTTGTCTAGCCGTCTGTTCGTTTGTTCGTGCTCTAACTCCCGTAAATCTACTCGGATTGTCCTGAATTTTTTGTATGACATTGTCGTTTACTATAACATGTTCCCTATTTCAACTGAAGTGTGTAGTACTTATATTTTTTTTACAGGGACAGTCAAAAGTATTCCGTTACATTACAGTCAATGGGAATAATCGTTTCAAGTGCATTTTGATGATGCTACGTCATTTAAAACAGGATCAAATTGATATATAATTATGAAGCACATTAAAACATGCTTTTTGTAGAATATGAGGTGCAAAGCATTTATTATTCATCTACAGGGTCAAACAAAATAATTCTGTTACACATTGTTCTATGGAGAAAAATCGTTGCAGTGTAATTTAGTGATATTTCACTATTTCAAACATAATGGAAATTATATGCATTACTGAGGTGCGCTATAAATTGCACTCTGTAAAGTGTAGTGTGTATTGCGTTTATTTACAGGGACAGACAAAAAATATCGGTTACAGTACATGTGTGATATTTACAGTTTATGTGTGATAAGTGCGTTTTCATCTTTGGTTTTCGTTTTTAAGTTTAACTTAGATATTTTCATAGTTAGCTGTGTGTTTATTAAAACTGTATTTTTCAATGTGTTATATTTTTTTCTAAACTGTTTACTTAAATATCTTCTTTTACCTTATTTAACGGTTAAGTTTCGTTATAGTTTTCTGACTGTATTGGAGTGTTTCATAATCTATGCTTGACGCATGATTTTTCGTTCTTGATTAAATGATAGGGTGAGACGTCAAATGACGTAATCTCTGAAAAGAGTCAGTCTGATTTAAACATCGGTAATCTGCAACTCCGCGAAAAAAAAGTTTATAACTGTTTTGTTTTGTTTTTTGTGAGTGTATGTATGTTGCGTGTTTTTTTTTTTTTTTTTTTTTTTTTTTTTTGTATTGTGTTCTTGTTAACAACTTATTTTCATCATTAATGCATATATGCGTCATTTCAGAAATTTCTTTTTTATTTAGAAACTACGAATTCATATAAGAAATTACGAAAAAAGAATGTTTACTCTATGCAATCAAGAAACGGCTATCATTAAATAAATAAAAAATAACTATTCAGAATTTCTGGTATAAATTCAAAATTTCTGAATAAAAAAGAAATTGCTGATGATGCAAATGGGCAATTAAGAAGTGATTTCAGGTGACGGATAATTTTCTGTGTGACTCTGTGACTTTGACTTATAATGATTATGCTAACTTTATGGTATTTTCAAATAAATTATTCATTTTATATAATAATTATAATATTTTAATAATATAAGTAATAATACCGACATATAAGTAATAATAATTAGTAATAAAGCGATAATAATATATAGGTAATACAAATATTTTCACGTTATAATCATTTATTCAAACAGTGAGTAAATTTAGCTCTCAATAAACATTCGGTGAAGGATTAAATTATGTGATGCGCTTGACTTTAGAAAATAAATTTAGAAGATAGAAACTTGTGAAAACGAAAATTTTTCATGCGTCCCTTGAGGCTCCAACAAAAGTATACGCTGAGAACGATTTAAAAAAGGAGGAAAATGGAGAAAAATATTTCTTTTTCGTTCTTTTTGTATTATGTCTCTCGTAATGTTATACAGTTTCAATTTAGAGAAGCGAAGGTATTCGATCTTCAATCATTTATTATCTGACAAAACTTCATTTTCTCTGATAAAGAGTTTCTTGTTTTTCTACTTTTCTGAAAAATTAACAGAGGTATTAAATTCATTTTACTATTTTCAATATTACTTTCTCATTTTCTATCTTTCTACCTGTATGTATATCTTTCTTTCTATATGTCTATTTATCTTTCTCTATGTCTATCTATCAATCTATTGGGTTGTCCGGAAAAATCGTGCAGGTTGGAAAAATCAATTCATGCGGGTTGGAAAAATCAATTCGTACCGGAAAATTCTGCCCGTTAGTTATTAGACCCTTTGATATCAGAATTAATATCTAATAATTAAATGATAGAATTTTCCGGTGCCGATTGATTTTCCCTACCAGCACGAATTTTTCTGACAGCTCAATATACAGTGTGTCGATAATTAAACGACCCTACTTTAAAGTTGTCTACAAGCGAAACTATTGGTCAGAAAGCTGTAAAATTTTGTGTAGGACATAATAAAGGAATGTGAATTTGCTTAAGCGAAAAAAAATTAGTTCAAAATTTCACCACCAGACAGCGTTTTTAATGAATTATACATTTAGCATACCATAGTTTACATATTTTATTGCAACAAAACATGTTTCATATGGCGACCATCATTTTCAGCTACCATCTGGAATCGTAAGATAGCATGTTCCACAGTGAACCGCAGTGTGTTCTGGAAATGCTAGAAACGCGTCAAGAAAAAAGTTTTGTTCAACATGTTTTGTTGTAAAAAAATTTGTAAACTATCGTAAAAAATGCTAAATGTGTAATTCATTAAAAAATCGCCCTCTGGTAGCAAAATTTTGAACTATATTTTTTTGTTGTTGTTGTTTAAGCAAATTCCCATTTCTTTATTATGTCCTTCACAAAATTTCACATCTTTCTGACCAATAGTTTAGTCTGTAGACAACCTTAAAGTAGGGTTGTTTAATTATAGACACCCTGTATATCTGTGTCACACCTATCAACCTGTAATTAATTTTTTTTTTGTAATTTTAAACTACTTTAAAAAGGTGAAACAGAGGTAATTTTATATGATGGTTAATTTTATTTTCTTTATATATCAAGAAAGTGCAAAACATCAATTGAAATCGGAAAAAGAACCTATATTGATTTTAGTGTAACATAACTGTCAAATTCCTACATTGCGTGGTTTTCAAAATGACAAAAAAAATGTTTTTTACACAGATATTCATAATACGTTTAATTTTAAACCCAAAATATTTGTTATTATTTCGGATACTTTTTGTGTAATTACAGTGAATTTGACACTGTGACATATAGCGGTTAGGCTAACTAGACGACATTTTCAAATATAGTTATTATTTTATAATTAAAATTATAACAATATTTATGGGTCGCGCAAATGAAAGTGGCACTACAGTCGGTTTGAGAAATGGTTTAACGGTATTAATATAAATTAGTATACAAAAGAATGAAGTAATACAGACGTAACAGATAAGCTAGACAAAATCACCTTGTAGGTCCTTGGTGATAGCCCCAGACGCTTGACCAGGTCGTAACCTGTCATCAGTACTGCTTCTTCCACTACGAAAATCCCCACAACATTGAAATACCGATCTGCGTGACATGCACTCCGTGCCATACACATTTTGCATTCGACGATAGATTTCACTAGCACTCAAATTTTCCGATGTTAAAAATTGCAGAACCGCGCGTTGACACCGTTTGCAGGCAGTTATGATGCGAACGATGCCTTTTAACGTGCTCCCACGCTATCACACACGCATCTGGCGGGATATGACGATATCGCATGCATTCCCAGCACTCTGCGCCCTCTATAGGAGCATGCGAAGTCGTCTTTCTCTTCAAATGGCGGAATTATTACAGCAATGCCACTATCATTTGGGCGACCCTTATAAAAACTCCTCATTGATTCTAACAAGTAAGTTATGTAAATATTCAGTGTTATACAATTTAGCTAAGCGATACATATTTTAGCTCTATATAAGTAGTGATTGAATGATGTAATTACGTCAAACAGATTTTTAAAAAATCAATTACAAAAACCGAAAGTTGTGAAAGAGAAAATTTTGCATCTATCTCTTGAGGCTTCTATCAAATGTGTGACTAGAGATCGTTTAAAAAAGGGAAGAGAGCAGAATAAGGTTCTATTATTTCTTTTCGTCTTATGTCCCTCGCGTTTTCATAGAGTTAAAGAAGCGAGGAAATTATTTATCATCTATAATCTGACAAAACTTCATATTCTTTTATAAAAATTATTTCCCCTGAAAAAATAACAATGATGTTCAATTCGTTTTAATTTTTGCAGTATTTATATTCTCTCTCTGTCTTGTCTTTCTCTCTGTCTGCCCATTTATCAATCTGCTGTCTATTTGTCTGTCTAATTATCTATCTCTATATCTATCATTCCCTTTTTTGAAATTCTAAACTATTTGAAAAAGTCAAACAAAAGAGTTTTTAATATAATGGTTAATTTTATTTTATTTCGATATCAAGAAAATGTGAAACATAAAATCAGTAAAAACTGCTAAAGATCCAATATTGATATTAGTACAATATAGCTATTTAATTTCTACATTACATAGCTTTTAAAATGACAAAAAGTGTATTTTAAACAGTTACATTTATATTTATATTAATTTAAATTTTAACTGCAAAAGTTTATTCATATTTTGTGACATTGTAATTTCTCTGTGACATTGACTTATATGATAATGCTATCTGGACTACATTTTCAAATAGACAAAAAGTAAATTTTTTCATAGTTACATTTATATTTATATTAATTTAAATTTTAACTGCAAAAGTTTATTCATATTTTGTGACATTGAAATTTCTCTGGGACATTGACTTGTCTGATTATGCTATCTGCAATACCTTTTCAAATATAATTTATTCATTTTATATTGATAATGAAAATAATATATATATAGGCAGAAATTTCCCGTTTTATATTCATTTATTCAAACAATCAGGGAATTTAGCTCTATATAAATATTCAGTAAATGATTCAATTACGTCAAACCTTTAAAAAATCAATTTCAAAGACAGAAACTTGTGAAAACGAAATTTTTCAAGCATCTCTTGTGGCTCTAATAAAAGTATGCCTAAAGAACGATTTTAATAAAGCGAAAGGGGAAAAGAATATAGGTTTTACTCTTTCTTTCCGCGGTATGTTTCTCCCGTTTTCATAGATTTTCTATACAAAGGAGCGTGAGAATTCAATTCGATATTTCATCCTATATAATCCGACACAACTTCATTTTCTCTTCCAAAATTCCCACTTTCGGGTTCTTTTTTCTTTCTACAGGAGAAAGGGTGATATTAAATTGATTTTGGTTGTCTATTAAATTGATTTTAATATTTTTAATAGTAATACTCTGTCTCTCTCTCTCTTTCTCTCTCTCTCTCTCTCTCTCTCTATCTATCTATCTATCTATTTATCTATCTATCTATCTATCTATCTATCTATCTATCTATCTATCTATCTATCTCTATCTCTATCTCTATCTATCTCTATCTATCTATCTATCTATGTATCTATCTATCTATCTTCATCTATATATATATCTCTCTCTATCTCTCTCTCACTCTCATTCACTCCCACTCACTCACGCACTCTCACTCTCACTCTCTCACTCGCTCACTCTCTATCTCTCTCACTGAGTCACTCAGTCTCACTATCTCGCTCCCTCTCTCTCTCACACACACTCACTCACTCTCACTCTTTCACTCTCTAACTCTCACTCTCTCTAACTCCCACTCCCGCCTTTCCATCTCTCCCTTTCTCTCTCTCCGTCCCCTCTCTTCCTTCCTCTCTCACTCACTCACTCTCACTCAGTCACTCTCTAAATCCCACTCTCCCACTATCTCAATCTCAATCTCTGCCTTTCCCTCTCTCCCCTCTATCTCTCCCTCTCTCCCCCTCTTTCTTAATCTCTTTCCCTCCTCACCCCTCTCTCTCTCTCATAGACTTTTCTAAAATGTTAAACTCTTTCAAAAAGTAAATCAAAATAGGTTGTAATGCAATATAATTGTTATTGTTATTTTCTCTCAATATCGAGAAAGTATTAACATAAGAAAGTATCAAGAAAGTATAAACATAAAATCAGTCATAATCTGCGAAATATTCGACATTGATAATGGTGCAAACTTAATATTGAATTTCTACATTACAGAATTTTAAAACGGCAAAACAAAGCATCATATTTTACACAGACACATGTATGTAGAAATTTAAGTATTACTGTTGACAATCCTTTTAAAATGAAAGAGTGGGATGTTATGAGACGTAATCTCTGGAAAGATGTAACCAAGAAGTAACTCGATCCACAATTTTGGTAGACAAAATAAGTAAAAAACAAATTTGCAGTAAAATTGACCTAATTAATTTTGAGAATTATTCAGGAGTATGAAATATCATTTAATAAAGAAGATGGAACAAAGAATTACTATATTGGCATGACAAGCAGGAAATTTAGTTATAGAAAAAAGGAGCCTATAGCTGATATTAACAGTATAATAGAAAAACCACAGCCCCGGCAAAATTATATGAAGAAGAAACCATCCAAATTAATTTCAATGAAAGTAAAATAATTTTCCCCTGCAATCTATACACTGTTAAAAATTTGCAGCGAACTGTCCAGTCATTTGACCGTTTTTATAGAAAATGGTTGCATAGCCATAATTCAACTCTATTCTGACCATATTATTGCCCATATTATAGTCATAATAGAGTTAAATTACGGTTATGTAACCATTTTCTATAAAAACGGTCAAATGACTGGACAGTTCGCTGCAAAATTTTAACAGTGTACTTACTATTCATCCAATATAGAGAAACCATGGAGATTGTAACACGTAAAAATACAATATGTAACGATACAGCATCCTTTAGTTTACCAAAATTGGTGCTCGAGTTACTCCATGGTTACAAATATGGAAATAAACATCCAAGTAAAAAATAAAATTAATGTGCGTAATTTTTTTAAAAGTACGTGAAAAATTATATGATTGCGTTTCAAATAACTTCATAGACCGTGCATTTATAGAATATTTTGTTTGTTTTGATAATGGCTCAAATTGAGCTCAAACATATGTTAACAGTCTAATAAAACCCATTTAACTGTTCATAATCTTTTTATTTTACATCTTTTAGCAATTAAAAAGAAGTACATGTTGGAAAATGTTAAAAAAGGGGAAAAGCAGAGAAATGCGGGGTTTTGTTCTTTTCTTTTTGTTATATGTCTCTCATGATTTCATGCAGTCCCGATTTAAAAAAGTGGGGGTATTCGATTTTCGATTTTCGATTTTCTATCATCTATTATTTGGTAAAGCTTTAGGAACTGATGCTTTACACTCACGCAGAGATTTTTGGCGACTTTTTTGTTGGCGCAATTTTCAAGCCCGCGCCAAACCAAAAACTTAATACATTGGCTAGGTTGCCATTAAAGGAAAAAATCCCCTTAATTTGGCGACTTTTTTCCTTTTTATAACCGATTAAAATAAAACTGTGCGTGAGTGTATGACATCATAGCCAAGCTTTATTTTCTCTTATAGAGAGTTCTTGTTTTTTATCATTCTTAAAAAATACCAGAGATGTTAAATTCATTTTACTATTTTCAATATTACGCTTTCCCTCCCTTTCTCGCTGTCTCTCTCCCTCATTTTTTTAATCTATCTATCTATATGTTAACCTATCATTCTATATATCTACGTATAAATCTATAATTAACTTTTTTTTGTTTGAAATTTTAAACTACATGATAAGGTAAAACAAAGATAATATTATTAGGATGGTAAATTTTATTTTCGCTTGATATCAAGAAATTACGAAGCATCAGTTAAAGTCGGCAAAAGTTCCGATATTGATATTAGTGCAAAGTAAATATTTAGAATTCTGCATTGCATAATTTTTAAAATGGCAAAAAAATATTTTTTACATAGATGTATTTATATTTATGATAAGTTTAATTTTGAACTCCAAGTGTTTGTTAATATTTCGTGCAATTACAGTGACTTTGACTTATAACGGTTATGGTAACACGACGTTTTCGAATATAATTATTCATTTTATAATTACAATAATAACAATATAAATATTACCAGAAATTTGCATTTTTTTTTCTCATTGATTCTAATAATGAGTGTATTTAGCAATCTAAACGTTTAGTGATATAAAATTTAGATAAATAATGCAAATTTTAGGTCTATATCAATAGTGAAGAATGATTTAATTGCGTCAAAAATGATTTTTAAAAATCAATTTCTAAGACAAAAACTTGTAAAAATGGAAATTTTTCATCTATCCCTTGTGGTTTCTATCAAAAGTGTGACTAGAAATCGTTTAAAAGAGGGAAGAGGGAAGAAAAAGATTTATTCTTTCTTTTCGTCTTATGTCCCTCGTGTTTTCACAGAGTTTCGATTTAAAGAAATGGGAGAATATTTTATCATGTGTAATCTGACAAAACTTCATTTTCTCTTACAAAATTCTCATGTTTTTTTTTGTTTTTTTTTTCTGAAGAAATAACAGTGATGTTAAATTCGTTTTAATATATGCAGTAGCATATTATTCTCTCTCTCTCTCTCTCTCTCTCTCTCTCTCTCTCTCTCTCTCTCTCGTCTAAGATTATATCTATTTATCTGCATGCTATCCATTTATCTGTCTATCTGACTATCTAATTATCTATATCACTAACTATCACTCATTTTTTTTCTAATTTTGAACTATTTGAAAAATTTTTAAAAAAAATTATTTTTAATATTAATTATATATTATATTATAAATAATTTTGTTTTCTCTGGATATCAAGAAAGTAATAAACATGAAATCAGTTAAACTCTTCAGAAGATTCGATATTTTATTAATGCAATATATCTATTTAATTTATACATTACGTAGTTCTTATAATGACAGAAAATATTTTTTACACATATAAATATTTCTATTTATAATAACTTAAATTTTGAATTCAAAATGTTTATTTTTCTTTTGGTTCAAAGTAATTTCTTTTTTATATTTACCTATAAGATTATGCTATCTGGAATACATTTTTAAATATAATTATGCATTTTATATCGATAATGAAAATAACATAAATATTGACAAAAATTTCCAGTTTAATATTCATTAATTGAAAGAATGCGGGAATTTAGCTCTCTATAAATATTCAATGAATTATTCAATTTAAAAAAAAAATCAATTTCAAAGAAACTTGTGAAAACGAAAATTTTTTATGCATTCTTTTATGCTCTGGCAAAAGTATGCACCAAATAAACGATTTTTTTTTTTTCTAAGGGAGAGTGGGAGAGAAAAACCAGCTTTATTCTTTCTTCCCCTCTTATGTCTCCCACCAAATTTTGATTTAAAGACGCCAGGGAATGAATTCGATCTATTTTTTCTTATCTGTATGGATATTGATATTAATACAACATAACTGTTCAATTTCAGCATTGCATAGTTTTTAAAATTACAAGAAAATATATTTTACTCGGATACATTTATATTGATAATAATTTAAATTTTAAACCCCAGTACTTATTAATATTATGGGTACTTTTGAGATAATTAGTATGAGTCTGTATCATTGACCTATAAAGATTATGCTATCCAGATGACATTTTTAATTATAATTATTCATTTTATATTGACCATTTTGGGACCGAATTTTTGTTTCACTTTTGTTCTGAAATTATTGTTACGTTAATAATATTAAAAGTAGTTTTCCAAATCACAAAATATCACGAAAGATGTGCTAAAATTTAACGAATATGTTCTTTACTAAAAACTGATGAATATAGTTATTGTTGGGAATCGGTGAATTAATATTTTTATTTATGCAGACGACTTTAGCTGATGTCGATAAAATTGTTTCTTTTGTATTTTATTTTATTTGTTAATTGCGGCTCGTTGCTATAGCAACGTAGTTGTATTTTCTTTTGCCTTCTTTTTCTATTTTATTATCTCGAGAAGAGGTTAATATTTAGGTAAAAGAAATTGGCATCTGTTTTTTTTTTTTGTGTGTGTGTGTAGTTAAAGAGAATGTTTTGTTGGGAGTAGCTACGAATGTGATTAAAAAGAATACTGTCTAATTTCCCAGAAAAAGAATGACGGGCATGGAATAAAGTGCAACTAAAAGATATAATTTAGGATCATCTTTTAATGGGTATAGTACGATGATCAGAATCAAGGAAAAGTTAATCTAGAATTTGTACATATGTAAATAATTGTCTATATCAACATCTCGTCGAATGTCCCATAACTGTATTTTATAAGTGTGTAAATAAATTTTGTGATAATCAAAAGGATTGAATATTAAAATATATCGAACCCATTATAGTGATGCAAACAGTTATTTTACGTACAATTCATATGACAATAGGCAAAGGAAATTTTTTTGAAGACGTTTGGAAAATAAAGTATTAGAACAGGATTAAACAGACATAACGATTTTCTAGTACTTTTCTTGTTTAATCACAAATTTTTCCTTCGGAAAAAAAGTCACTATTTTAAATTTAAGGAGAGAAACATATGTTTAAAAAAATGCACTAAAAAAACACTTGCGCAGCGAAGTGGGAAGGTATTTCAGGGTTAAACCCCCCCCCACCCCCCAGAGTATTTAAAAACTGATAACATGCATACAAAACCCTTGTGTTAAAATAAAAATATGATGTGAAGAATCAAAATAAAGAAAAACTTAAACAGTATACAATTTTTACCATTCAACTGTATCAAAGCTGCATAATAGGAGCCTGTATTTCAGCACTAATGAAAGAAAAAGTTAGGACAATAGCAGCTAAGTAATACGTATGTTACTGCTACTGCTCTTTTTCCCACTCTTTTTTCCGAAGATTGAAGGAGATGTTCTTGTATGAAAATTTTAAACACATAACTACTAAATTTAATATTGTTATTTGTTCGTTTCATTACAGCGATTTATGTGTTACGTATTTGCTACACACTACATTGTGAACATGTAGCACAACGAAATTGTTAATTTTATGACTAACAATGGTTCAAAATGGCTCTCAGACGATGAAATCGCTGTGCTACTGAATACAAAATCTCCAACAGCGTAAAGAGATTTAAGCAAACACGTATTATTATTATTATTATTATTATTATTATTATTATTATTATTATTATTATTAAATGCTTAAACCTAAAGAAGTCACATTAATAAAAATATAGACATATACTATCATTTGTACATGCAGATAATAACAAAAATAATTGTTAAGACAAGATAATTCTCAATGAAGAGACATGTCTTATTAATAGGACACGAGAGAAGAACTAATTAATAAAGATAATTATATAACCAATGTCAGTAATTTTCCATTTTATATTCTATATCCATTTTATATTCTATTCAAACCATTAGTGAATTTGTTGTGTATAAATATTCAGTAGACTATTGATTTAAGCCAGACGATTTTATAAAATCAATTTTAAAGATAGAAACATCTAAAAACGAAAATTTTCATGCATGCTCTTGAGGTGCATGCATGCATGGAGAACTATTTTAAAAAGAGAAAAAGGGAGAATAAGGCTTTATTTATTTTATTATTATTATTATTATTTTGTGTGTGTGTGTGTGTGTTATGTATCTCATGTTTTCGTACAGATGCGATTTAAAGAAACGAAGGAATCCAATTTTTATCGTCTATAAACTGCCACAAATTTATTTCATCTTACAAAATTCTTTGTTTTTTCTGCAAAAAGAAGAGTGATATTAAATACATATTAATACTTTCAATGATATATTCACCCTCTGCTCTCTCTCACTCACTTTTTCAAAATTTTAAGCTTTTTAGAAAAGTGAAACAAAAGAAATTTTACAGTGATTATAATGTTATTTTCTTAAGATATAAACAAAGTGAAATATATGAAATAAGCTATAACCTGCAAAAAATATTATAGCGTATCATGGCTGTTTAATTTTTAGATTGCATAGATTGCAAAAAATATTTTACACTGTCACATTTATATTTACAATAATTTAAATTATGAACCCCAGATGCTTATGAATATTTTGGAGTACTTTTATGTATCATTATAGTAAGTGTGTTATTTTTATTTATGATAATTGTGCTAACTAAGCGGAATTTTGAAATTAATTATTCGCTTTATAATAACTAACGGATCGAATTCGGGCTTTACGGGTCATAAAACATAAATGAAAATATTTTTTTAAATGAAAATTCTAATACATTTTTTACATTTAATATATATATTATAGGTTGCCCACTAATAATACCAAAAAGCTGTTTTATATGAAAAATAACAATTACGCATTCAAACAAAGTTTTGAATTTCATTAAAAGCGATAATTTCATATTAATTGCATGCGCCAGGAGTTAATATCAGTAGAAATTGCAAAAGATTTCGCTACTAACAGCATCGTTTATGATTCTAGTTATTTGATTGGTTTAAGCGCGTGGTTCGCTTACATGTCTGCTAAATTTGAGCTTTATTTATATTATTTTATTTATTTATTTATGAAGTTTTAATTTCATTATTGGATATTAGGCCGAAATAAATGCTGAACTATTTATACACATTGAAGTGCAAACGAATTAATCTTTCGTAATCGGGCTGAACGTGATAGAGATAGTTTTAGAAGAAACTCATGCTTGTGAAAATTATTTTAAAAACCATAAAAAATCAGTAAATTGAGATACAGTTTTCAAACAAATTGAATTTGATTAAAAAAAAATTATTTTTCGACATTTTAAAAATTTAAATGTTTCTATGTTTAGATGTTAAAAAAAATTACAGTAAAAGAGAAATTTATTGATCAGATGTTACCACCGTCAATATGACGTCAGTGTTACTCACGGATATGTTTATCTTTATGATATAGATAACGATAATAGTAAAAATATTGCAAGAAATTTTATATTCATCTATTCAAGCAGTGGGTGAATTTAGTTCAATATAAATATGATTCAATTATATCAGACAGAATTTTTAAAAATCGATTTCAATGACAGAAACTTGTGAAAACGAAAACATTTATCCGATTCCTTGAAGAGCCATCAAAAATATGCCTTGAGAATGATTTTAAAAAAGCTCAGGGAAATAAAGGATTATTTGGATTCCGTGTTTTCATAGAGTTCCGATTTGAACAAGCGAAGCAATTCGTTCATCTATTATCTGGTACAATTTCATTTTCACTTACACAGTTTTTATTTTTTTCTTCAGAAAGAAGAATATTACATTTCTTTATAATACTTTCAATTGAATTTTCTTTTGTCTCTTACAATCTGTTGTAATTTCAAATTGTTTCAGAAATTGCAACAAAGAGATTTTAATAAAACGGTTAATGGCATTTTCTCTCGATGTAAAAAAAAAAAATGGAATTTATAAACTCAGCAAACAGTCAGATATTAATATCGATAGACTTTAAGTATTTAATTTCATCATTGTATTTTTAACTTGATAAGAAATATATATATATATGAAAAAATGGGGATGTTTGACCACACGGGAGGTTTAAACTAAAGCTTTTACTTTGTTTTATTTATTTATTTTGCAAATGCGCACAAGATATAAGCATAGTATAAGCTTTTTATAACAGTAAATGCTATTGTTTTTCAACCTCTTACTTTGATAATAAAAAAGGAACGTCGAAGTTTTCTATTTTTTCCTCAAAAAAAGTGAGTTTTCTGTTTATCAATCTTAATCTCCAATTTCATTTAATTATTTAAAACAAAAGACAATTATTCAGAAATTCACATAGGTAATTCCATGTGTTTTCATACTTTTCTTAGAAAATAGTAGCAGTGGGATGTATAATCTACTGTTCACGTAGATAATTTGACTTGGGCCAATTCTAGCTTACTATTTTCTTCTAATATAATCGATGACATTTAATTTTTTGATTACTGAATTTAAATTTAACAAAAAAGGTAAAAATAAACTTATTTCATTAATTAATAGCGTAATTTTTACCAATATTTTTTAAATATAAACTATAATTCACTGGAAAATGAAATTATTCATGATCAAATAAATTACATTTCATTTCGTACAGAGTAAGTGGAAAAAAAAAATAAAATGAAAAAAAAAAATAAGTACACCTTATACATTTAACCACCAAATTGTTCAAAAAACGAAGAAAAACCCATAATTATTACAATTCACGATTTTTTCGAAAATTTAATCCAAAAATATATAAATTCATCTTCGAAAAAAAAAATTAAATTTTAACCTATGATTTTTTTAACAGGAATCGATTTCTAGAAGCTTCAACTATGCGGATCCAAAATTACAGCTCGTTCCAACAAGTAGCTATGCCTTAAAAAATATTTTTATTCATTTATTTATTTATTATTTCTTTTGCTATGTGTCTATTATATTCAGTTACTGCTAATCTTATACAAATCGCTTTCAGACTTACACAAAATTTGAGTGCTCTGTTTAAAAACAAGCAAATATAATTGGGCCAAAACAGGAAAAGTAGTCTACTTATAATTTGAAATGCAAAAGAAGCATTCTTGTAACAAAAGTCTTTTTTACGAAGAAAAATGCTCTGAACTCTATAAATTGATTTACACTTTGATATTTCTTGAGGTAAAAGGAAAGTTGCCAGCTGAAAATGGCTGAATGAGCATTAAACTGCGAGACTTGGGCAAATAGAATTTTCGTAGAAGGAAATAACCATTATCACTTGCATCGATGATTTTTTCTACGGGAGAAAAACTTGCGATTTCTGATAGTTTTCTCATCTATAGAGAATGATCAAAGAAACGAATAGGGGAGATGGGGGATGAATGGGGCATTTTCAAAAAATATTTATTTTAAATATTTTATTTAAGTTATTATCAATATTATATATCACATTTCATACATTAAATGTTTGACTACATCTTATGAACAATATTTATTCAAGATTATTATTATACGGAAATACATTATGAAATTTAAAAAATGTCCCTCTATGTCCCAATCATCCCCACAGCACGGATGAATGGGACACAAATATTTTCCTCCTTTATTCAATGTTAAGGACTTAAAATTGACAAAAATGTCTCCTTGGAAAAAGCTGAGAGATTGTAAATTGTAATAGGATCTCCAGGATTATTTGTTAGCCAATCATCTTGGACTCATCTCAGCTTTTCCTTAAAAGACCCATAAACGGAAGCATTCAATGGCTAAAGATGATGGCTTCAATGAGGATGAAACTTTAAAAGAATAATTACCATAAATTATTAATTTATCAAACTATATAATATTATTTAGCTAATAAATATATTTTTCAGCATCCTCTAGGGATGAATGAGACAATCCCATTCATCCCATTTGAAATGTCCCAATCATCCCCATGATGCATATATTCAATTGTCAGCCATTTTGTCTAAAAAATTATTTCGTCACAATGGTTAAAATTCATTAATTTTAATTACCAATATTGAGCCTTGAAATAAGCAACTACAACATACCTTAATTGTTTATATTGCATAAGATATTTAAGTAACTTCAAATGTAAAAAAAAAATTACTTTTAAGCAGAGTATTCAGGAAATAATAATGAAGGAAACTGAAAATAGCCATGTGGTCTTGCTTTTGGTTCTGAAGCACACGATGGTAGAGAAATCTATGAGGATAGGAAGCAACTAAATTAAAAGGTTCATTGCCTGAAGTAATGAGAACGTCCCATCCATCCCTTGTCCTATTCATCCCCCATCTCCCCTATTCAAAGTGACATAAATCACACTGAAGAAATACTAAAAATATATGACTCATTACGTTATAAATTTGTGATGCGTTTTAATATCTTTTTTTTATTATTATTTAACAAAATGTATGGATATTTTAGTTAGTCGGGGGCAGGTGATAAATCCTCAAATATTGTTTTCCTTGCCAACATTTGTATTGCATTCATTTCTTTTAAAATACATAACATTCATTTAAAATACATACATTTAAAATACATGTCTGTCACTCATTTCTTTAAAAAAATAAGAAAGAATGCCATAAACCAAAATAGTTTATTTCAACATCAAATTACTGTTAACACAGGCAAAAATAAAAGCTAATTTGCATCCGGCTAACAAAAAGGTATCAATTTGTTAAGGATTTTTTAATGAAAATGTAATTTATTGTTATAAAAGAAAATCTTTAAAGTCAAATTCTCATTTTTTTTCTTGTGAAATATTTATCCTGTCAAAAAAAAACAAAAAAAAAATTATCAATATTATACTTATTGCCTTTGCATTGGAAACATATGACAAGCAATATCGGTTTTGTGAAAATATTGAATTTTATGGAAAAGTCCTCCAATTTAAACCAATTATTTTCCACTATTGTCTTTCTTTTAATTGCTTTCTATTGTTATATTCAAAAACTGGAAAGCTTTATAAATACTTGAAAATATTAAGCCAAACCTTGCAGAATATATTGACTTATCCTTTTCAAGATACAACTACCTTTGTTCTAGTACAATATTTTAAAAAGTTTTCCAATATTAGCAAATTACACAAAAGTTAGTATATTTGTAAATGAAGAGACAATAGTAACATTTTTTTTTTCCTGTAACAGTTTTTCGCAACCTTTTAACAAAACGCATGTTATTCAAGATTTTCAACAAGTTACTCAAATTGTCTTCATTTGTCCTGAAAATCCTGAAAAACTTACGCAGTCATCCCATTTCAAAACAGCAAGACAAAAGCTGAAAACGCAAATGAAATTTTCCAAGTTTTTGGAAAGCAGAGGATTTTTACATAAAAGTGTAATATACACAAGACTAAATGTGTTATATGTTAGCAATCACCTGTGATGCTGATTATTAACTACCAAATCGCAAGTATCTCCAACTTTTAGATCTTTTTTATATCACGTTTTACTGTTGCTCCGGACGTTTTAAACATCCGATATATATATATATATATATATATATATACAGGATGTTCCAAAATACGACCGACAAATTAAGAGCGGTGATAGACGGCATCAAGAGGATGAAAACTTACCATGGAACATGGGGTCGCAAACCACGTTTAGTGAGAGAAAATCGCAAAAATAGTTATGAAGGGTGTGACGTCGAGTGGAACAAAAAGGGCCAATAATAAACAGAAAAGGCATTTATTTGACGTGAAGCATCATTACAATGCATTACAGTTCAACGTCATAAAGGAGACGACGGGACATTTTTATTGGAATATGTTTCACCCCGTTCGGCAATCCTTCGTCCGTCGCACGGTGGGACGTTTGATGATCTAGGTGGACAAAATTCATTTTTCCGATTATCTCGGAATTTAACAAGACCGCGTATACTGGTAGCTGAATGTCTCTTTTGTCGAGATCCGTACGAGTTTTGTCGAAAAAACACGATGTGTCGATTAACTACGACCGTAAAAAAGGCAGTTGATTTGAGAGACTTTCAACAGTTGTGAAACAAATCGTGATTTTTCTGTTTTATTTGAAAGCAGGAGTTTACTGGAGATATGTCACATGTTTGTCACACGATTTAACCTATTGTTGTTTGAAAATAAGTGCCATCTTGTTTTCAAACTTCATCTTGACTTTTGATACAGTATTAAGCATTATTAAGCAATAAGCATTTTTTTAAATCAAAGTGCCATTCCTAAAGTATTGAAAACTTAAGACAGCTCCTGCGAAAGTTTGCGAATCATTAAGTTATATTAACTTGAAGTGTGCGTCTGAGTGTTTAATTCAAATCTTGTAAGTCAAATTTCACCACTTTTAACTATCCGATTGAGCTGAAACTTTGAATACATGTGTAGTTTCAATGACAATACAATATTATAATTTAAAAAATAATAATAATATAAGTAATAATATAATAATAATAATAATAATAATAATAATAATAATAATAATAATATAAATAATTAAATAAGTCAAATATTTATCACTGTTTGGTTATTTTATTACTGATACATTCGAAAACCCAGCAAAAACCTAATTAAACTTCAACGCAATAATTTTGTCCACCTAGATCCTCAAAACGCCCCACTGTGCGTCGGTGTCCGCTGTTCTATGACCTTCGTGGCCGATACTTCGAACAAATTCTGTAAAAATGTGTCGTCGTCTCTTTCTGACGTTGAACTGCAATGCATTGCAATCATGCTTGACGTCATATAAATGGTTTTTCTATTTATTATTGGCCCTTTATGTCCCACTCGACGTCACGTCCCACATAACTATTTTTGGGACTTTCTCCCAGTAAACGTGGTTTGCGACCCCATGTTCTGTAGTGAGTTTTCATCCTCTTTATGCTGTCTATCATCCCTCTTAATTTTTTGGTTGAAATTTGGAAAACCCTGTATACAGATATATATATATATATATATATATATACAGGGTGCCCCAAAAAGTGTGAAACGAGCTATAATGTTTTACTTGGTGGAGATACGTATACTATGTAAATTGAAAAAAAATGTTCAAAATAAGCTAAGAATTAAGATTACATTGATGATAAATTCTGCTATTAAATTTTAAAAAGTTACACTTTTTACACTTTTATGCGGTCTTTCGGTCCTATAAGTTATATTTAGAAAATAAAATTGCTCCCATGCTCTGTCGAGTACAACAATAAAAATTCCATTCTTCTACGACCAAAACTCAAAGAGTTATGACACTTTAAAATTTATGAATTTCTGGAGCTAAAAACAGACAGGTAGTTTTGTAGTGCCGGAAAGATACAAAATTTCATAAAATTCAAAGTATGCTAATTCGTTGAATATTGATCGTAAAAGGATGTACTTTTATCTGTTCCACCTGTTAGTACATGGAGAAATTTTACTTACAAGACACAGGGACCGTACAGAAATTTAAAAAGTTTAATTTTTGAAGGTTGGCGGTATATCTATTTCATAGACATAATCTTAATTTCCACTTTATTTTCAACACATTTGCAATTTGCATTGCCTAAAGTATCTCCGACAGGTAAAAAATTGAAGCACGCTTCAATCTGTTTTGGATGCCATATAAACACACACACACATATATATAGGGGAAAGTAGGGTAAAACCGAGTACCTAACGGTTGTCCTTTGTTCATAAAAAGTCTAGAAGGGCGGAAAAATTGGAACGCCGCACAAAATTGTTTGGGGACATCTGAGCTATTGAAAGCACACACCTGTTGCCGCAGGAAAATTCTTCTCTACTTGAAAAAGACGTTTTCTAGGACTATCGGAAACTGCTCCGAATTTCGGTGGTAGGGTAAAACCGGATATTAAACATAAATTAAGTTTTTACACTTCCAGTAACGAAAACTTTATTATAATAAATTTTGAATTAAACTTTAAACTGTATATATACATTTTTTAAGGTTAGTAGTTTTTTTTTTCAAGTTTTCCAGCAATTTTTAATGTTGGCATGTAATGGCTTTCTCATCGTTTACTTCTCGTATCCTGCACTCCTCGTGTACCCACTCTTTGCAGACTGAACATTGTATCCATCCTTCACCACCTGTTGAGAGAAGAAAAAAATTCATTACCAGAAATTCAATTCAAAACGATGGGTACCAGGTTTTCCAGCAATTTTTAATGTTGGCATGTAATGGCTTTCTCATCTTTTACTTCTCGTATCCTGCAGGCATCATGTGCCCACTCTTTGCAGACTGAACATTGTATCCATCCTTCACCACCTGTTGAGGGAAGAAAAAATTCATTGCCAACAACTCAATTCAAAACCATGGGTACCAGGTTTTCCAGCAATTTTTAATGTTGGCATGTAATGGCTTTCTCATCGTTTACTTCTCGTATCCTGCACTCCTCGTGTACCCACTCTTTGCAGACTGAACATTGTATCCATCCTTCACCACCTGTTGAGAGAAGAAAAAAATTCATTACCAGAAATTCAATTCAAAACGATGGGTACCAGGTTTTCCAGCAATTTTTAATGTTGGCATGTAATGGCTTTCTCATCTTTTACTTCTCGTATCCTGCAGGCATCATGTGCCCACTCTTTGCAGACTGAACATTGTATCCATCCTTCACCACCTGTTGAGGGAAGAAAAAATTCATTGCCAACAACTCAATTCAAAACCATGGGTACCAGGTTTTCCAGCAATTTTTAATGTTGGCATGTAATTGCTTTCTCATCTTTTACTTTTCGTATCCTGCACTCCTCATGTGCCCACTCTTTGCAGACTGAAGATTGTATCCATCCTTCACCACCTGTTGAGAGAAGAAACAATTCATTGTCAACAATTCAATTCAAAACCATGGATACCCGATTTTCCCCCAACAGTCGACTAAAAAACAACATAGTCGTTCTCCTGGATAGCTGGACGTACACATTTCTACTTGGAATCCAAATATCTTGTGAAAGCTATAAAAAAACAGTTGTTTACTTACCTAAATAGATTCGTTAGACTGGATATATTTAAAAGGCAGAAAAAACGGCGAAAAATTAAAAATTTGGGGTGAATTTCTTTTCAATAGCATTGTACGGACACTGAGATTAACTGACTTCAAAAGCCGGTGGCACACTGCTTAGAGACGCTAAGGAATATACACTGTAAAAAATTTTGGTCAAAATTACGGTTCATATACTGGCAACTTTGTGACCAGTATATATACCGTAATTTAACTAGACGATATATGTACCGTAAAATATATAAAGTATAAGTACCGGCTGCACTCCCCCCTCTCAGACCGGAACGCATTACGTAACAAGAGCAAGAGCATCACTTCAGGGGTTGCCATGCACCGAGGCGGGGCTACCAGCTTTTCACTTACTGAAAAATAATCATTTTACGGTATAAATACCGTTTATAATCGAAATGGCACATATACGGTTTTTTACGCTTCATATACCTTAGAAGTACGGTACTCATACCATAAAGAGTGAACACGGTACAAGTACCGTTGATTTACGGTACATCTACTGAAGTTTCACGAAATTTTTTTCCGTGTATTTAGAACGGGTGGTTTCCACAGGGCAGCACCCATCAGCGAGAAAACAGTGTTCCCAGTTTGACCCGCCTACCTAGTTTTACCCTATACTCCCCTATATAATGCTACATATAGGGGTGTTTATAGGAGAATTTTGGCTGATAGTAGCATTAAATATTTTGAAAGACTTGTGAAGGAAGTATTAAAATAATTGGACTCGGAACCTTGCTAAATGAACAAACTTCTTTCATTGTCCAGTTGGATGATACAGTTGTAGTCGTTAGTCCGTAGTATACCCCGAGAACCATATAACTGTTTAAATTCCTACATCTTCATAAGGTCTGTAGGACAATCTGAAAACAACAATGTCTGACATTTTCGCGCGGATTACAGCTTTATGATCAGCACTTGGAATATTTTTCAGCAGGGGACGAAAGTGTCTAATTGGGAGAAAACTTTATTTTAATTGGTTTAATAGCTTATGATTAATGTCTTGGTCCATGGCGTGAGCAAGGACTGGCCAAGTCATGATGCGCCACTAACCACAGGCGGCTGCAAATTGCGTTAAAGTTTGCATTTTGAATCTTAAAGTTGGTTACAATTTAATATCTGAAAGTAATATTTGTTGGGCTGAGAAACGAACTTAACTGGGGCAATTTTAGAATTAGAAATTAAGAGTTAGGAAATATTTAATTGAAAATTAATTTAAATTTGAGAGTTAGAAATGATATTAATATTTTAATAACATTCACATATTATATATAATATATGTAACCATATGCTCAGCTAATAACAATTTAAAATATTTGTTGTAAGGAAAATGTTCATGAATATAAATTAGTGTTCCCTATTAAACGTTTATAAGAGTGCACATATATTATGTATTATACGAAGTACAAATTTTGGATACGTATGATCTGGCCAAGGCAGTTTATACGTACTATAGGAATCAGTATATATATGGTACAGAGTACATACGGAATTTACCCCAGCTATTAAACGTATAAAAGTTTAAACGTTTTTTGTTCATTGCGTAAAAAAACATAGTAAAATGAAATATAAAAAAGTCCTTCCGGCCTGTTCCGGGAGGAAAAGATAGCTTCCATATTCCATAGAATTTCAAACAGCTATATCTCAGCCGTTTTTTAAGATAAATCCAAAAACGTTATGCTCCGGAATCCTTGTATTATGATCTAACAGTTAAAGGAAACGGCTTTTTTAATTTATAATTTTATTATACATCTTTTTGAATTTAAAAAAAATGTTAATTATTTAACTGGCCGCCATTTTGAAACAAGATGGCGTATGATACTGGCCAACGAACTCGGTCGAGACTTTGGTATGTTCTGTACACATGATCAGTCACATTCATATCGGTTCATAATAAATATGAGAGTTACAGTATAAGAAATATCAGATTGTTTCAAAATGTCAGCCTCCTTAGAAATTCAAAATGCCGTATCTTAGCATTTTTTAAGATAAAACCAAACCAAAAAATGCTCCGGAATCCTTGTATCACAATCTAACACTTAACAGAGACATATCCAATTTATAATTATTTTTTGTTCAGCTTTTTGAATTTTTAAGAAATTTTAAATTTTCAACTGGCTGCGATTTTGAAACAAGATGGCGGATGAAGCTGATCAACGAACTCGGTCGAGACGTTGGTATGCCATATACACATACTCAGTCACATCCAAATTGGTTCATAAATAAGAGAGTTACAGCATGACAAATGTCAGATATATATATACATGTGTGTGGTTTTGGGGTCTGGTTGCCATGATCGGTGAAAATATACCAAAATTTTCTGGAATTACTTTCCTCCGAACGGCTGCAATAGGTAGCTTATTGCATAGAAAGCTACCTAATAATTTAAACTGTTCCAGAAAATTTATGTAACATTGTATCTCTTATTCAATGAAATTCAATGAACTCAATGAAAATTAGATGTAACATAAATTAATTAAAATATTTATAGGAAAAAATAAAAAGATCCTTTGTATGAAACATATTATCCAGATTGCTACGGTAAACGCCATCGATTTCCAGCTTGTTCGCCGTTCGCACCTAGACTGGTGAGGTTCATTGGGTATTAAAAGTAAATGCGTATTAGACTGGGAGGCGGCAGCACAGACAATCACCTCATCGAGTTCACGGCTGAAATTCCAGAATTAGTTAAAACTTGATTCGCATATTAAAACGCAATCGGTCTGCCAAGTCATATCTTGGTGGAAAACACCCGAAAACCCGATTTTAGTGGTTGGCTCGTAGGTTTACCATTGTGTGATCCTGCTCCCAGTCCTCCCTGTTTCCATACGTTTGGGTGCAGGAAAACACAATGGTAAACCTACGAGTCAACCGCTAAAATCGGGTTTTAAGGTGTTTTCCACCAAGATATGACTTGGAAGACCGATTGCGTTTTAATATGCGAATCGAGTTTTAACTAATTCTGGAATTTCAGCCTCGATGAGGAACTCGATGAGGTGATTGTCTGTGCTGCCGCCTCCCGGTCTATATTTGAAATATACAAATACTTGAATTATACGTTTAAACGTGTAGTTTAAGGTATGCATATTTCATACCGACGTATATGCGTATATCATTTAAACGTATAGGAAAAGATCGGGTAGCCCCGGACACTTGGAGAAATCGCAAATAAAAAGCATATGAATGAAATTTTTGTCTTTATTTTATACTTCAAATAAAATTACGAACTTCTTTAATGATTTTAATTAAACATTGCTAATAATATCGAATTATTTAACGAAATATACTGAAAATAGTTTGGCCTTATTTTTATGGCGTCACAAGAAACGGCGGGTAGCACCGGACATATTAATCAATGGTGTCCCAACCGTTTTTTGACCTTACAAACATCACAATTATAATAAAAATCCGATGCACCTAAATAAACACAATCTTCATGGGCACAATCTTTGCATTCTTGGCACTGAATGCAGTCTTCTTCAAATGTTTCCCCGCATAGGATGCATTCTGTCTCGTTTTTTTCGAAAATTTATTGACGAAAACAAAACACTCACTCACGACTAACTTACTTGCCGCCCACGTCGCAATTAAACTGTATTTGTTTCGACTCTAGAGGGCTCTTTATTTACGCAACACTTTGAATTTCTTAGAAATTGAAATGTCCGCGGTTACCCGCCGTCCGCGACTACCCGACATTCCCCTAACTGAAACACGTATCTCGTCGGGACAACTACTATAAATAACAAAACGATTTAATCCCAAAAAATTTCATTCATTCCAAAATTTATGTGAATAAATATTTAATCAGATTCATGTTTTGCATTAAAAGTGTAAAAAGTGCAGATCTCGTTTCTGAAATAATACTTCCTTTAGGTCGCGAATAAAAACTAGTCGTTGGGGGCTACCGTAATACCTACCCATCAGGGATATGCAATGAAAATAAAACATGTGTAAACTACTTATAAAATGTGTTGCAATTCGAACAAAAACGTGGCTTGATGACGTCACAAACTTTAAATGCTCTATTTACTGAATTGCGTAAAAGAAACATTCTTATGACTCCAAAAATTATAATTATATTAACTAATGGTTTATTGCTTCGTATTAAGCGTCTCATTTCCAATTAAAATATATCTTTGAATTGAAATTTGGATGAAATACAGGGTCATGAGAAATCGAAGAGTGGGAAAATAGAATACAAATATCTCGGCAACTCATTATCCGATCGCCTTCATTCTTTATGCAAAATTTATTTTTTTTATTGTCTTTTATATTCACTCCTTAAAATAAACAATTTCGAAAATTTTTATATACCTTTTATCAGAACGAATATTTAGAGAGTCCGAAAAAAATAGTTCCGGATAATCGAGGTTATTGAAATTCAATAAGCTTATTCCCATTATTACATACTAAGTACGCACCAAATTTCCAGTCTCTATCTCGATTTGTTCGGGAGATAGAGCGTTTACAGACACACACACACAGGCAGACGGACGGCAAATTTTTTTACCTAAAAATATGTTTTTCGGAATCTCCAGTGTCTGAAACGTGTAAATCCATGAAAAAAAAATTTCGATTTTCAAAACGATTACAAGACCCTATACTACGTATGATTGGTAAGTAAAAGGGTAAAAAGCGCAAATCTCGTTTCTGAAATAATACTTCCTTTAGGTCGCGAATAAAACAAATATAAAAAATTACGTTGGATAAGTGGATATATAAAAACTATGATTCTGCAAACTATTGAATGTCGCGTGTTCGAAAAACCTGAATCAGCAATAAAGTCGAGCTTCTCCAAAAAATAGGATTTTGAAGGGAGATAAAGCTCTCCGCTTTTGCAGCGTCTACACTTTTCAATTTCCCAGGAAGCAGAGATTTCTGGAGTCACAAAACCGATAGAGTGCGCTTAAAATAGCAGCATTTTCAAGGTAATTTCCTGTTAATTTTCCGGAAATAAATACAATTTGGTGTGTTATTGATTTTTAAGCATTACTTTTCCCTTTTTTTTTATGGTGAATTTAGAAAATAGAAAATTAGCTTTATTATCTGTTCATTTTTATTAATCGAAAAGTGTAACTGTAGCATTATAATGATATTTATTTTTATCCACATACACTCTTAATGCCAATAAAATAAGAAAAGAAAAGAAAAGAAATACAAGATTCTAAACCTATATCATGCAATCATGTATTCATGAATTTAATAATATTTATAAGCCAATGAAATTAAACTTACTATAAAATCACACCAGTAATTGGCTGTTGCAGCTTCTTATAATCAAACAAAAGTCGCTTAATTGCGTTATACTAAATGTTGGTACTATATATACTATAAATGTAGTCTAATTATCTCTCACAATTACCCTTACGGACACAATCATAGTAAAAATTTGCAATCTTCATGATTCCTCTATCTTTATCACTATTTTTGAAGAACTAAATACTTTAAAAAATCACATCACTAAAATGAAATAAGGGATGATTATAGTATGAATATGTTCAAGGAAAACTGGTAAGTATAAAATAAAACACGTATAATAGTACAAAAAAAATATGTAAATATATATACAACCTGTGGCCAGAAAGTTCGGTGAATGAATTTTTATTTCAAATACAGTATTGTACAGCATCAAATACATTTTACTGTCCTTCAAAATAATCTCCATGGATGGTAATGCACGGTTGGGAACGAGTACATAAGTCCTGGAAACACCTGTAAAACAGTTTTTTCGGAATGGCTTTCAGCTCGGCCGTCACGTAGCGTTGAATGTCGGTGATGTCCGTAAATCTCTTTCCCTTCAGGGCTGACTTCAATCTGGGGAAGAGGAAGAAGTCTGCAGGTGCCAAATCAGGTGAATAAGGGGGTTATCAAGTGTAACAACTCCATTCGCGGCCAGGAACTGCCGTACAACCAAGGCGGTGTGTGGCCGGGCATTACCGTGGAGAAGAGTCCAAGAGACTTGCGTGGCGTATATATTGACCTTCACCACGCGCGGCACGTTGATATTCTACTAGTACAGCAGCGACCTCTACAGGCTCCTTCACCGAACTTTCAGGCCACAGGTTGTATAATCTTATGTAAGTTAGAATATTGTGATCTCTTCGAAAATGCCCGGTCTGCGCCCTAAGTTGAGGTCTTGTTAGAAGTTGCTAATACTAGTCTTGCCAGCCTAGATAGTGAAAGAAGAAGATATAAAAAAAAATCCCTGACGGCTCGGACTACAGGAACAGGTTGATTTCGAAGACGCAGACCGTGGGGCGCTTGTTTATTTGGAATTGCAGAAGAAAGACCTTTCTGCTAGGATATGGCAGTTGAGACCGCCCACTTCGAAATGTACCTGTACCTGTAGGCGGAGCCAGCAGGATTTTTTTTATGTAAGACTTGGTTGTATAAAAAACTTGTCAGTATAAAAGGTGTAAATAATACTAAGAAGGTTTATAATAAATTTAAGCGGATTTGATGTGTTGTGAATTGACGAAGTTGTGAATTTTTTTTCTTCTTAAACCCCTATTTTTTCCCCACCTTGAGGACATTTTTAATGAAATCAAAAATCTGTCATACATAACATTTTGGCCCTTTTCCTGTAGGTAATAATAACTTTAAACGGATTCGATATGTATCATAATTAAGAAGTTATGGGGTTTTTTTTGTTTTCACAAAAGGCCCCCCATTTCAACCCCCCCCCCCTTTTTGATCCGATTTTGCCCATTAACAAACTTGACCGAGATTTTATGCCGCTTGATTTTATATATCAGTTTGGAAGAGCCCCCAGGGGGATACCTTCTTTAGGTATTCACGGGCTTCGCAACCCCGGGCACCTGAGCGATCTTTCTCTTTTCGTTTTTCCTCTCCATTCTCTTATCTAATCTTTCTTCTTTGTTTCACTCTCATTGTGGTTTCCTCTTCTGAGGTGAGGGCGATTCTGCATGAGCCGATATCATCCTGTTTATATCGACTCATGGAGAATTGTAAACCACCCATGCGTTTGTCGTGCGTAGCGACCCGTGTCCCTGGAAAGGGGATCCTGGCAGTTGAGGGAAACCAACACACTGCTTTGGCCTCTGCTTCAGGTAGACGGGAGGTGCATATTGGTCCCGTATGCATCAATCGGCTGGTCAGCTGACTTGTCTGTCACTGGCTTGGGATCAAGTGAGCGGGCACATACTAGTCATTTCGTTAAAGGTGGAAACTGAAATAGGTGTGTCTTGTGAACGTATAGGCCCTGGTTAGCACTAGTGCACGAATGTGCATTCCCTTGTTGGGCTCGGTAGTGGGTGGTGCGGCCGGGGGTCTGAATTTTTTTTCTCTTTCTAATATGGATGGAAATACTTCAAATACTACTATTTCTCTCCCATGTGGAGAGCAACAAACTGTGCATAATGTTTCATTCACACGTTTTTTTGTAGTTCATCGCACTGATAGTCTCTCAAATAGTTCTTTTAAGAGAACTTCTCCATTTTTTATTGCAAAAACATTTCAGTCAATTTTTGGCGATGGCCATTCACTTAAAAAAATGCAGTCTGGGGATTTGCTGGTGGAGGTTTCTTCAGCGAGTCACTCAGAATTTCTCTCAAATTGCAAAGAAATAGGTTCTTTTTCTGTTTCTGTTCAGGCCCATCAAACTCTCAACTCAAGCCGTGGTGTAATATCAGAACCAGATCTTTTACTCTCTACGAAAGATGAACTCTTGTCTAATTTAAAAGATCAAAATGTTATAGACGTACGCCGTATCACTATTCGTCGTAATGAGCAAGTACTTCCTACAAAGCACATTATTCTGACATTCAATAGCCCTACTCTACCAACTAGAGTTAGAGCTGCATACCTGAGTTGCCCCGTCCGGCCATATATTCCTAACCCTCTCCGTTGTTTTAAGTGCCATCGTTATGGCCACAGTAAAAATACCTGTCGTGGATCTGTTACATGTGCAAGATGTTCAGAAGCCGGCCATGAGAGTAACTCATGTGAAAAATCCGAACGCTGTATAAACTGCAAGGGTGACCATGCAGCATATTCTCGCTCTTGCCCAAACTGGATACGTGAGAAAGAAATTCTTACCATCAAAATCACTCAGAAACTTTCTTATCCTGAAGCTCGAAAATTGGTTGAATCTAGAACACCATCTGTAGGAGTCTCTTATTCTAGGCTATTCAAGCAACAATCAAAATCCGTAAGACATATAAGCACACAAACTGAATTCTCTTTACCACCAAATGATTCATCTGTTACACTAACCAGCACTATGAAGAAAAAAACCCGTAGTATTGGTGCTTCCGCTAGAATAAGACCTATGCCTGCACTAAAACTTTTGCCACCATCATCCGAACCTGTAAAAATAGAATATTATAACAGTCAATCTAGCCAGTTCATTAAAGAGGATACAGGTCAAACCTCTTTTTCATCTGCAAACAATTCGAAAAAACCTGTTTCCCCAACACAAAAAGCAAAACCCAAATCATGTACACAGAATGAGAGAAAGAAAACCTCAACCCAAGCCTCTTCACAGTGGAAAACTGTGAAGGGCGAAAACAGCAAGAAATTTTGTCTTGACACACCGCTTCCTACTACAAAGGATTCCAAACAGCTACTGCACTATGCAGAGGTAGATATGGAATCGGAGACCTACAGTTCAGACTCAAATGATGATAATGCTGATAATACTGTTTTTGAGGTATTCGAACCTACGTAATTTTAAATATATTTCTGCTTGAAACTTTGAGCATTTTACCAATTTTTTTAAAGATTTTCTATTTTAATTGTGAAAGCTTGTGTTTATATCTTTTAGACATTGTGTTATATTTTAATTGAATGATTTTAATTATACATTTATCATCATATCACTTTTTTCATGTAAATATGTTATTTTCATTCATTTTGTTTTATGATAAAGTTTTAAGTCATTTTTAAATTTTAATTTGGTGTTCTTATTCTAATCTTTTTTCGCGCTATTTGATTTATACACTGTATGACTATATCTGGATGGGTAAACCCATCCAGATGATTATCTCATTAAGCTTAGTTACTTTTTTAGCTTTTATATTTCAATTTGACGTATGTCATTTAATCTTTTTTGGCGCAGCATGTCCCTAAAGGGACTTTGTGCCATAAAACCCTAATCAACCAACCAACCAGTTTGGAAGAGATTTGTGCAGAATTATGGAGTGTTATCGTGTCCATAAAAAATGATATAGATAGATAGATAGATAGATAAAGTTTTGAACTGGGGGTGGTTTTGGGTTCTTGGAGTCATAATCGACATAGATCTGTAAAATTTTTTCAAAAATTCCAACTTAGAGGAGACTGTAATAGGTAGTATTTCTAGCGAAATCTACCTAAAAAATCTGTATTGCAGCTTCTAAATCGGGATTTAAAAATAATAAAAAAAAATGTCTCGGTGTGTTAAATTTATGGGCAGTGCTGTACACTGCACAGAGAAACAAACGGTTCTTAATAACCCAAGATTCCAAAAACCGCTGTTTATCTTCATAAACCTCATAAACCAATACATTTTCAAGATTTAAAGAAGCATTTGTAAAAACAGAATTTCTGAAGCTGCCACAGATTTTTGGAAATGTTTCCGAGAAGTTTTTATAGTGTATTAATCCGTTTTCTCAAAGTGGCATATCGGTTTATAGGATGTTATCCATTCTCAAGTAAACTTTCGATGTTCAACAAACATATTTTTCAGACAAACATGATAAATTAACAATATTAACATTAACATTAATATTATTTTGTTACTCTGTGATGGATCGGCTAATCTGATCATGTGAGTAGGCGATGTTTTGAATGAGATCGTAAGTTTTTGCCCACTAATTGTCTATGTGCGTAAAAGTTGATCAAGGCTCTCTTTCTGTAACTTTCGACGGATGACTGTGAAAATCTCGGAACTTGTAAGTTTCTGCTTTTTATCGATATTCATGCAAATTATTGTAGCTGGTCAATCGATATTTGGGATTTATAAGTTTCGGAAATACGTTTGGAATTCGGAACTGGGGATCGTGTTCTCTCCCCAGAATTCCGTGTTCTCTCCCCAGGAAGAATTAATAATCAGAAGCTGACGAAGTTGCTTTTAGCCTGGACGGACGTACTGAATCAGCGCCCGCCGAGTCTACAGCGTGGAATTGTATTATTACTAAAGGCATCCTGACCTGTGGTTGTCTTCAAAATTATGAGTTCGTTTCTGAATCTTTGTATTTAATATATTTGAAGTTTTATGTTTTACGGAGTATAGCTTCGGGAAGAAGTTTAATTATTTCTTTTGGAGCGAGGAAAATTAGTAGCGGCCTTCTCAATCCCAGCCCGATTAAGTTTAAATAAACATTATTAACACTTTCCAACCTAGTTGAAAAGTGTTTATGACTTCGGTATGTCTGGCCGTCTGCCGTCTGCCGTCTGGCCGTCTGTCCGTGCTCTAACTCCCGTAAATATGCTCGGATTGCTCTGCAATTTTTATATGTTATAGTTGTTATCTATAGCATGTTCCCTATTTCAACGGAAGTGTGTAGCACTTATAGTTTTTTTACAGAGACACTCAAAAGAATTCCGTTACATTGCAGTCTATGGGGAAAAATCATTTGCGGTTTATTTAAATAATGTTTCACTATTTTAAACGCATTGAAATTTATATATATCACTAAGGTGCATTAGAAGAAGATTAATATGGAATAGGGTGTGCATAGCACTTATAGTTACTTTACAGGGACAGTCAAAAGAATTCCGTTACATTACGTCTATGGAGAAAAATCGTCTGCGGTTTATTTAAATAATGTTTTCCTATTTTAAACGCATTGAAATTTATATAAGGTGCATCACAAGAGGCTTACTACAGAATAGTATGTGTATAGCAGTCATCGTTCATTTACAGGGACACACAAAAGAATTCTCTACTGTCTGTTAACAATAATTCCTGGAAGTGCGTTTTAAGTTACTGAACGCGATTTTAATTTTAACTCGCTTTTTGTCTATTACGTGGTGTGTATAAATTCTGTAGATCCTATACAGGGAAGCACAAAAGTTCGCGAGCACATTTCCGTATTATTTAAATCCAGACGGAGAATTTTAAACTCTGCTACGCTTTTCCTACCTGAACTAAAATTTAGCATCCTATGTAGTATATATACAGATCTATAGATCCTATACAGGGCTGAATAAAAGTATTCGGATTACTTAGATGTTATCTTTAGCTTATTAAACGGTATGATTTGTAAAGTTATTTTGGAAGCGTTGGAAAGTGTTACATAATCTATGCTTGACGCATGATTTTTCGTTCTTGTTTTTAAATCTTAACTCTGGTGCTCTCCTTGTACAACTGAACGGCCTGGTTCACTCATACTGACAACAATGGCCGTCACAGCTCTTGCATGTATAAATTCAGTTACGCAGCTGAAAAATGTTTTCTTGAGAATTGATAGCAGCCTATAAACCAATATGACTCTTCAGATGTTTTGTAAAGATGGCGAAAGTTTTTCGGATTTGTGGGTGCCTTGGAAGAAGTTATTGTATATTTTCGTTCGCGGTTATGTTATATGTTCGTAGATTAAGAAACATTTGTCTGATTTTACAGTGTAGTTCTTGAGTATGAAAAATATCGAAATATATTTATTGTAAAATTTTTTAAATAGCATTCACATGCATAAAAGTTAAATCTCTTTTAGCGAATTTCCTGAAATTCATGCTTTGCTTTCAAAGGATAAAAGCGAAAAATTCCTTACCAAAATTGAACTTGCCTTTGCATATTGAATAATACAGAAAAATTATATTCAATAAAGTAAATAAAAGCTTCACCATGATTCTGCAATCTAACCGATTATTGAATATTGCGTGTTCGAAAGCCCTGAATAGGCAGTAAAGTCAAGCTTTTCCAAAAGATAGAATTCCGAAGAATGATAAAATTCCTTATTTTTTGCACCGTATGCACTCTCCGGTTTCCGAAGAACACAGATTTCTGGCGTCGTAAAACCGATAAACTTCTATTAAAATAGCAGCATTTTCAAGGTGATTCCTTTTAATTTCTCGAAATAAATAAAATTAAAATTTAAGTGTCATTACTGCTTAAAGTGATAAAAGTATGACACAAAAGGCTTAAAATAGATGACACATGTTTCATGCGCTTTAACGGCGACTTCTTCAAGATCAAAATGATAAATAAACTTTTTTCGCAAAGTTTTTTAAAATGAAAAACACAAAACACGAGATAACATGTCTAATGTAAGCAAGTGTTTTTATCTCGGTCAAACTGAAAACCGGTAAAATTATTATTTTATTGCTTTTTAAATTTGTAAATCATCGCGTGCCAAATTTTAGGCAATTAAAAAAAAACTGATTCGTTGCATATGCTCTCATTTCACAAATATATTTGTATTGATTCACGGATAATAGATGGGAAATAAACTCTTGCTGGAAAAATTATTTTACTATTCTTGAAATCAATCTGCAAAGGCTCTATTCTATGTAGTCTAGCCAAGGCTCTAGTTCTTCTGTCATATTTGATATCTGACATATGTTCTTTTATTCTTCGCATAGCACTTTAGCATACACAATATATTGGATTGATTTTATTTGTCCCTTGAAATTCATTGTAGTTATTCTGAAGTTCATCAAAGAACAATAAAGTTAATCCTCTTTCTCTACTATTTAAATTAAAACCGTTGAAAGAATTTGTGAGACCTCGTACAGATTTACTTATGGAATGCGTTGCATGTCCCATACCTGTACATAATTCATAATAAATCTGATTTGGAGCTCTTTAAGCTCTCTCCATGTCATAGTTTGATTCTAATGTCCTCTACACACACCCCTGTCCACAATCTTAATTTAAATGACACTGATAGACTATTGATAAGAATGTTGGTCATACTAATTTTACAGAAAATGGCAGACCTGTTTGGAAAATGAATTTTTTTTAAATGGGAAAAAAATAGTAAATTTCTACTAACAGGATTTCAAAATTAGTTTCAAAGGTCGGTAACAGATGGTGCAGCAGATGATTTACAAGAGATCCAGTGAAACGCAGAGATTGAGATCGCTATTCTATACCATTGTCATCCAGCTGTTAACGAGTATTGTGCAAAATGTTTTATATCTTGTAACAGTCAATATTTCTTGCGTTAGAATTCCACTACCTGAATCGCGATGTTCATCGAAAATTCAATGACCGAAAAAGAATTAAGGCTCTGCTTGAAAAATTCCAAAAGACTGGAAAAGTGAGCGATGATCGTTCTGGAAATGTTGGAAGGCCGCTCTCGACAGTGACAGAGGTGAATGCTAAAGTCGTCTAACACGTGATCAAACAGCGGTCCTGTGTTTCAGCTGAGGCTGGATTACGGCGAATGTGCACGCATTGCTGTATCCACTCTACAAACTACACTTGTTTTCATGCAAGATTCAGACTTGGAAATGACTCGTTTATATTGCTTTGGATGTACGACAGACGTTCGCGAAAGAAGTGCTGCAACAGCTTGATATCCGCGATATTGATGTGGAAAACATGGGCAAACTCAGGAATTACGTTAGAGAATGGGGAATGATACCTATTCGGTGCATTCTCTTAGTATTTCAAGTTATATCTGACTATTTAAAAAGATTTAAAGTGTGCCAGGACCCTCTCTTATACCCTTCTTGCGTATGTTCGTGGTAGGAAACATTTAATTTTCTGACGAAACGTATTTTTATCTAGCCGAGATCGTCAATAAGCAGAAATGACATATTTGGAGAAGTGATAATCCCCATCCTATCCAGGATGAGGCCAGTTGCCTTCCCATCATTCCTGCATCCAAAAAAAAATAATAGTTTGTCTCCATTTCCTCCAATGTATTAATTTTCCCGTTTTTCCGTACGATTCCACACAATTACTGCAGCACACTATCATGGCATTCTGTGTGAATTTTTTGCGATACATTGAAGGACTCGGAACACACTTCGTGATTCCTTAAGACGGTACTAGGATACATCGAATGAAGTGTTTAATTTCATTAACGAACATTTCGATGATCGTGTATTGCTTTGCATACATACGTGAAGCGGCATGGATTGGCCTTCGTATTCGCCAGATTTTACTCACAATGACTTGTTTCTGGAGAGATAGCTGAAAGACTCCCAGAATCCACCAACGACGACAGAACTGGTACAGCACATCTCTGCTGCATATGACGCCATTCTGCCTGCGACGTTTGCGTAAGCTTCTGCGGATTTTTTTAGACTACGCTATGTTGTTGTTTTAAATAGTGGAAATTTTGAGAATATAGTTTTTAAGTTTTGATTACAAACTTTGAGTTTTGTTTTCTTACTTTTTTAACAGACGGCGACATCTTTCGCAGACCTCTGTAACTAATTTCGAAATAGTTCATTGTCTGTTACAATTAACTGTTTTCCTGAGCATTCTCCTGCAGTTGGTGTATTCTTATAGATTCTTTTTTAATTCATATTTCATATAAAGCCGTCACATTTGAACACACGGTACTTCCTATACGTAACAGGTGATACTTTTGATTTTGAAGTAATTCACAATGAGACTACAAAACCTTAAAGCTATACTATAATACGCATATAGCATAATATAAAAAGCAATTCACTCATCAAAGGGAAAAAAATTGGATTTCATAGAAATCAAGACATATACTCTTTGAGTTGTAATTTTCCAACTGGACGAAAAATGTCCGGACCAGGATTCGAACCTGGGATATCTCGGCTGAAGCTGCCATGCTCTACCAACTGAGCCATCCCGGTCGAATTTGGAGGACCAAATTCATCCAGTTAACCTTATTGATCATAGCATCTGGTCTGATATCTGAATCAGCTCAGCAGAATAAATCGCAGGTAATTTGGAACTCCATTAAGCGCTGGATACATGATTACACAAGATTAATTTTAACACAATTATTCGAATTGGTAAAGAAATCATATGTGTTGTAATTTTCCAACTGGACGAAAAATGTCCGAGCCAGGATTCGAATCCGGGCTTGGACATTTTTTGTCCAGTTGGAAAATTACAACTCATATGATTTCTTTACCAATTTGAATAATTGTGTTAAAATTTATCTTCTGCATATACTCTTTATTTAATATGTAAGGATTATAGTAAAAAAAAACTTGGTATTCGTACATAAAAAACCTTAAAAAGTTAAATTTATGGAAAAGGGTATAAAGAACCATATATAAAATTTGGGATGTTCGAACATAAGGGAGGTTTGACCTACTGCTTTTATTTTATTCAAAAAAAAAAAACGTTTTTGTTGATAAATGCAGTATGCGAAAGCATCGGGCAAACTTTTCCTACGAATTAATATTGTTTATTAGCTATTTAATTTGGTAAAAAAAAGGAACGTGTAATTTTTTCAAAAAAACAACTTTGAATTCAATAATATGAGAGCAACTTTCCAATTCAAATACTTGATGTTACATTTAAATGCACTTTTTAAAAAAGTTTTAAAAAACTAATATAAAGTTAAGCAAAGTTTTACTTAATGGATGTATTTGTTTAGTGAAGTTTCAAGTGTCGAAAATTTTAACATTTTTCAAACCGAAAATTGAAACTAATTCTATACAAAATAACGTTGAAGTTTGCATTTTAACAGTTCAAAATGTAATTCAGTGAAGTATTTTGAAGGAGCAAAGAAAAAACATTTTTGAAAGAAATATTATAAAAGTTCAGCAAATTACACATCTTTTCTAGAAGTATAAAAGGCGGTCTTTAATTTCCTTCAAAGTTAAATATTTATATTTATTAACTAAGTTCCATTGGATAGAACTTTTATAAAAAAAAAAGTGCCACGTACAAAAAGCCTTTACTTTATATTCAAAGTTCTATTTGCCATTCGAATGTTAAAAATTAATTAAGTTAAAAGCAGCATATATCTTTAAAATGAAATTTTTCTCGTCATCTGCTTCAGATCTGTTTTTAGCAACCATAGTTTGATAACTTTTTTCTCTTTCTCTCTGTACTTGAAAATGCATAATCTAATGGAACGTACAGCTTAAAGTGGATTCAGAAATAACAGCCAGTACTTATAAAGCGAAAGGATTTTGAAATACAAGGTGATGCAAAACCCATGGTACAAACGCGTAGAAGATAAAACATGATTAGACAAACATAAATCCCCTTACAATGCTTGATCGAAACTCTAGCAATTAAGCGCAAGAGGACACCAGAATGTATACAGTACTACCACAATTTTTAAACATTTGTTTTATCTTATTTAATTACAAAAACCGTTACTAATTCTACGTTTAAATGTGATGACTAGGAATTCTTCGATGGATATATTAAATAGGATTTTCTAAAATAAAAAGTGTACACAAAAACATGTGATTCCATTACCTAAAAGACGATTAAAGCTTTAATTAGATTTTAAATTTAAAAACATTAAAACCAAGCAATTTCGGCTGTGAACCCAGCCTTCATCAGTATTTATAAAAAACAAGTGTTAAAACACAAACGTCTAGATCACATTTATATAACAGTGAGTCTCTGTACTGCGAGCCTGCGGGAGAGTTCAAATCATTCACATTCGCCAACGGTCGGTCGATACCATTGCATAGCAAAACAGGTGAAGAAGGAAGGGGGAAAAATCACATTTTACTGTTCCTTGATTAAATTCAGCCATGTTCTCGGGATATTGTAAGACAGTACATCAATGCACACTTTTCCATGGTTATTTATAATTTCTACAGATTTATTTTAATTTGACAAAGATGAATTTAAGCATTCCGAACTTGTTTTTAAGAGATTTTCTAATCCGAAATAGTGGTGACATACTAAGAAGTGTACGCACCTGGGACACTTTCTGATTGTGAAGAGAGTCCCGCTTCACTTAATGATTGTTGATTTTGTTTATGCATAATATTTATTCAAGAAGAAATTGAAAAATAAGATCCTTTATTCCCTAAGGAAATTTTTTCAAAGAAAAGAGGGGTAGTATATTTCATTATAAGTTTAATCATCCAACGATTTATACCATTTTCTTTTAACTGATGAGTAATACACGAAGAACAGTTGATGTAATACAGACAGTGAATAAAACATTTTCTTTAAATTCATTCATTTCTTTCATCTTCAGCCATTCTCGTTCATCATCGTTTCATAGAGCAGCAAATACACTCTCAGAAAAAAACTGTAAATTTATGAGTGATTGCCCTTCAATTTTCACGGGCAACAGCCTTTTTTGATGAAAAACGGTCTTATCCCATAGATACTTAGAAAATTAAGAGCAATCCACATATTCTTACAGTTCTAGCCCATATGTTAGCAAAAATACGGTACGACCCCATACATTTTCCTCCGCTAGTGTATAACCCTTCATTTAGTCGTGTTTCGAAAAATGTCACTTAACCGCGACTGTAACATATTTTTTAACCCGCCAAAAAAGCGATTCTGTGATGATTATCTAACGTGCTACGTGCTACGGAACAGTAAGTAAAGTGTTATTGTGTTCTAAAGTGCATTATATCCTGTGCATTATAATGCTGCATTACTTTGCCCCTTTAAATTACGGGCTGCACAAAATGATAGGCATGGATTTTTTTGGCTGGAATCTCTGACGTAATTTTACAGGGATATTCTTAACAGTGTACAGTCCACTGAGCTTTGTTATGAAATGGAACGCTAACTTCCTATATGTTAACATTAAAGACAGCGGTCCGCGTATGAATACAATGTTACCATACATTTTTGCAGAGTCCGTTTCGCTTTGAAGGTAAACTATGTCAAAACATTGATTTCTTCCATTGAGGTAACATGTGAAGACGTTAGCAGAAGCACCATATACCGCCAGCTAGAAGTCACCCTCAAAATGGAGCAATGAGGTTTTAGCAGACGAAGCAGACTGCCGCGCCGACTTAGTTTTCCTACTTAGTCAACTTACTCTTCCTTAGTCTGCAATTAAAAAATTAAATATTGAATATTTGATGAAATAAGGGCATTTGTATAAAATAATTTTTAACTGCGCATGCGCGAAATATACGAAAGATTTTTTTTTTTTTTTTTTTACGATTTGGTAGTCAATTCTATAGAGCAACTGATGTATAAAGACCAGCCAAATATCGTGAATACTCAAAAAGATATAGGCAATACAGTGAGCTAATTGACAAATTAGGGGAAAAATCCCATTGGAATATATTGGAATCCCATAAGGAATTTCCTCCCCAATTTATCAATTAGCTCACTGTATTGCCTATATCCTTTTGAGTTTTCACGATATTTGACTGGTTATATGAGTTGCTCTATAGAATTGACTACCAAATCATACAAAAATATATATTTCGTATATTTCGCGCATGCTCAGTTAACAATTATTTTATACAAATGCTCCTATTTTAAGAAGTAATCAATACTTAATTTTGTAATTGCAGTATACAGTTTCTACTGTTTTTTAAGTCAAACATGTGCTTTACATCCTCGAAATTCAAGGATAATTCGTCAAGAATTTCAGTAGATGTTCGAGAAACCGTGTAAGAAGCGAAAACGTCTGGTCACTGCCCCTTAATTTTTGGACAGCATTGTATGTTACAGCTCATTGATACCGCCTTCCAGCACTTAACAACTTGAGCTCTAAGATGTATTTTAGGGTAATTTGTGTATGTAAAGTTTAGTTTTATCCCCTCCTAATATTTGTTGTACCATGAGTTTTCAAACTCTCTGTTTTGATAATTTTAAATCATATTCTGATTTAATTGTTCTCAGTTAAAGAACTTAATATGCATTGAATTGTGAGATGGGCAATAGTTGTGGTCTAAACTTTAATAAACACACCTTAATTTCTTTACACCATTAATTTACCTCCCTCATAAATAAAAGATTTTTAATTTATTTCTATATCTCTTGTAATTTTGAGATGTGTAATGCTTGAGGTTTGCAATCCAAATGTGATTGAAGAATGTAACTAGGGGATCCCCGCCCGGAGTTGCCTGGGCCCGTGATAATAAATTTAAAAAACATCAAGTTTTTATTATTTTATATATTTAACCCGATTTTGAATGAAATTATATTTTTAAATGAAAAATTCGCGAAAAAATATTGATATTTAGTGATAAAAGCGCTCATTTTCTTATTTTTTTACTTAGGGTCGATTCATAGTTTTAAAATAAAAAGTTCTTTTTGTCCAAACTCTTTGAAATCTTTATTGGTGATAAATAAAACAGTTTTACAGCCCGTGTAAAAATGTCGTGAAAAAATATGGTTATCTAGTTGTAAAATAAATGTTTCCTCTCACTTTTTTGTTTGTTTGTTTATTTTCGCGTCGACTCCTTTAACATAGCATAGCAATAAAAAAATACTTCTCATCTTCCGAACTCTCTGACATTACAATCGGTTATAAATATAACTGCATCCAAACTCTCTTTAAAATTTTGCGAAAAAATATGCATATTTAATAGTGAAAACATGAGTTTAAAAAAAAAAAAAAGTTTTAGCTTTCAACCTCAGAGCAAAAACATATTAGAAGGTCTATCGATGTTTTCAATGCAATGTTACGGCTTCATCTGTTTTCAATCAACCATTTTCAATCCCTCTAGGCTAAACAGGTGAGGGTTGGGTTGATCAATCAGGTTTCCCGTTTCTGAGGGTAGAAGCCTTCAAAAAAAAAAAAAAAAACGTTGACGCATGCGTAAAGAGACGATTTTCATGTGGATTTGACAGGATGCGATTTTCTTTTAAATATATAGATTATCTCGGAAAATCAAAATCACTGCGTACAGTAGATTAAATATTATAAAGAGGCCATGCTTTACCCTACAAATTGCAATGTTCTTTTGAATAATTACCTTAAAACTGAAGTGTTATTTAATAAAAAATAATAAAACAAAACAACATCATTATTTTAATAAAATTTTTAATTCAGTAAATTTTATAACACAACTAATTTACAACACATTCACTCATAGTAATTTTACAATTACAGTCTATACGACATTGTCTTTTGTAGCATATGGTGGAATGTTCAGACAGGTACATAATTTTTAACGTTCTTTGAACGTTAATATCACAGGAAGCACAACTGGAGAGATATAATTCTTGGACGGACATCGCAGAATGTATACATCACGTTGTCTAAATACAGGAAATCAGCCATAAAATAAAAGACACTACTGACTTATGGAAGAAGGTCTTGCATAGCTGCCAACCTTCCGGATTTTTTCAAGTCAAATAAAAATAATATCAATTAGAAAAAAAAAAAATACTTAGTGAAATATTTTTTTGTTCCTACGTCAGTGTTACTAATTCGCTCTTTTTTTTTAACCATTGGGAAAATGGTTGTTGATTTCGGTCGAGAATGGACCGAATGATGTTCACATTTTACTATTTTAACCGTTTATAACGAAATTCTGTAACTTTAGAAGAATTTTTCTTTGAATAGGCAATAGAAATGCATAAAATCGTTACAAAAATGGGAAAGTTAGAAAAAGGATAGATGTAAACTATCAGATATGAAAAATAAAGTAGAAATTTGGTACTTTCGTGTTATAGCGGCCCCCAAGGATGAATCGCCAAGCGACCAAGATTTATCGCCAAATTATAAAGCATGTATGACATTATAATAATATATGATATATATATATATATATATATATATATATATAACATATCTTGACGTGTGTGGCCAAGTTATAGTCATATAGGATGCATATATGATGCATATATGATGTATATATATACGACATGTGTATATGATGTATATATGACATATAAGACGTAAGTAATATGTGCATAATGACGTATATGGCACCTATAGGAGTGTTTGGACTATATATATGCGTATATAGGATGCATATATAAGCTTTGCGATGATTTTGGTGAAATCATAACTGCAACCTTGGCATAATCATAATTGTGGGGGCCGCTATAACACGAAAGTACGGTAATTTTTTTTTTTTTCTTAAGCTTTCGGAACATTTTCTCAATGGTTATTGTAATTTGTTAAATTATATATTTTTTTTTTTCAGATTGCTTGTTATTACCACTTTTTTGGAGTAGTAATATTCGCCTTATTAAGACAGTTTAAATAAGTTGAAAATAAGGTGAATTATATATATATATATATATATATACTATTTCAAAAAATTCGGCAGCGATCAAGAAATCTGAATAAAAAAAAGGGAACGGATTGGCAATTCTTCTTTACGTGTTTATTTATTAATTTCTGTAACTTTTATAAAGATACTGGTTTTTAACTGATTTGAAAGAAAACCGGAAGGTTGTCAGGGATGCTCTTGATCATGACTGCCTCTAAACAGAAATCATATTAATACTTTATGTAATGTTTCAAAACAATAGTATTGCAGCTAAAGTAGCATTCGTTCACACTATTTGTTATAAGGATTTTTTTCTCACATTAGACTGTGCAATTTCCTTGAAGAGAAAAATAAAAAAAGTTTAAATAACAAGTAGGGTTACCAAAGTTTCAAATTATGTTTATCAAATTAATGATATCTTACTCTAATTTTGTTTTACCACAGATACTTCAGAAATTGCTGATTCGTACTACAGCAATTTTTGTGTTAGCTTAAGGTTTTAAACCATGAGCCGAAGTGAAAGTGAAGCATTTTAAAAAACATGTTTACTAATTCAGGCAAAAATAATGCTGGGAAAAATAAAACGATGACCGTTAAACATTTTCAAAATGAAGAAAAGTTTAGAGTAGAAATTGCCAAAACGTCAGTGAAGGCTCACTGTGGAGACGCGAAAAGTTTTTGGTTTCTGTCTATTTGTTTGTTTGTTTGTTTGTTTGTCTGTTCCGCGATAACTGCCGCAAAAATCGTCCGATTAGGTTGATTTTTTGTGGGTATGTTGGCGAGGTACCCGGAACCAGCTGTATAGTTTTTGGTTAAATTTGGTTCATTCGTTCGAAAAACATAGGACATTTTCTTTTAAGTCATAATGCTTTCTAATGGGAAGTCAGGCGATTTTTTAATTTTAACATTCACAGAAAAAACATCACGCATTGAGATAATTGTAAATGCCAAATTATGAATGTATTGTTATTCTGAAAAAATACAGTAATGAGTAGCTTATCCTACCATTGCATAAAATTGTGTTTAATGTGACACTTCTAAAATTTCCTGAAGTTTCGATAAATCTTATATTCTTATAAATGTATAAATAACTTTAAAAAATTGAATTTCAGGATATCAAATGTTATGCAGATTACATTAAAAATTAGTGAGATTAATGAACAATGATTTGTAGAGCTAACGTTGAGGCCTCTGATCTGCAGATTTACTAGTTTATCGAATAATTAAGCGGTGTGAAGAAAATAAAACAGAAGAATTAAAAAATGCTGATGATCATATAGCATCTAAAGCAACACAGGGAAACATTCGGAAAGTAAAAAATCTCGAGTCAATTAGAAGCAATTTTTCATGCAAAAGTAGATTTTTAATAACCACTTCTAAATTTTTGAAAGTAATTATTTTACCTGCCTCAGTAACAACAAATAAATAAAATAAGACTTTTATTTATGATTTTTAGTTTATTTCAATAACTAGTAAGTGAAAACCACAAGTTTTTAAATTTTATTAAAATAAAAAATAATTAATGTTAACCTTTAGCTGTTGTTAGTAATCTCATAGACCGCTGCTTTTTTTCATCTTCACAGTTTAATTTATAACATTTATTGGGTTGTTCGGAAATTTCTTTTCGTTTGGGAAAGTTAGTTCCTACCGGAAAATTCTATCATTTAATTATTAGGCATTAATTTCGATATCTAATGTCTAATAATTGCGGGGTAGAATTTTCCGGTACGAATTGGTTTTCTCAAACGGAAGGAACTTCCCGAACAACCTAATCGTTTAATTGTAATTACTAGTGAAATTTTGTTTCGTTTAGAGCACTAGTACTATCGCTAGAAACTTTTGAATAGGCGAATTTTAATTATAATAATCTTGTATACATAAGTATTGGCACAAAAACAGTATTCTATGAGTTAATCGAGCCTTTCATTTATCATTCGATTAATCAATCTCAGAGATATGTAGATATGCAACTATTACATACTCTGTACATGTATTTATTTTAAATACTAAAAGGTGTAACCTAAAAACATAACATACAGTAAAATAACTTTTATTAGACTGCTGACATGTTTCAGCTCACTCCAAGCCATTATCAAAAACAAATGAGACTATTCTATAATTGCATGGTCTTTGAAGTTATTATTTTAAATGCTATCATTTAATTTTCATGTACTTATATAACAATATAATAAATTATAACACCTTGTAATAATATATTACTTTTATATGCTAAATGTGTAAAATTAACAACATAATATAAATTAAAATAACTTTTATTAGTTGTTTTACATGTTTCGACTCTTTCCGAATCATTTTCAAAAACAAAATGAGAATATTCTCATTTTGTTTTTGAAAATGACTCGGAAAGAGTCGAAACATGTAAAACAGCTAATAAAAGTTATTTTAATTTATATTATGTTGATTCTCATTTTGTTTTTGAAAATGACTCGGAAAGAGTCGAAACATGTAAAACAACTAATAAAAGTTATCTTAATTTATATTATGTTGTTAATTTTACACCTTTAGCATTTAAAAGTAATATATTTCATGTACTTTTTAAAATTACCCACGTTATTTTCTATTTTTGCTTGGTTGTTTATTTCCATATTTGTAACCGTGGAGTAAATCGAGCCATCGTTACATATTGTATTTTACGTGTTACTATCTCTATGGTTTCTCTTATTATGGACGGATAGTATAGACTGGAGAGAAAAATTATTTTACTTTAATTGAAATTTATTTGGATGGTTTCTTCTCCAGTCTATACTATCCATCCTTAATAAGAGAAACCATAAAGATAGTAATACTCAAAAATACATTATATAACGATACAGCATCATTCAATTTATAGAAATGGTGGCTCGACTTACTCCATGGTTACAAATATGGAAATAAACAACCAAATAAAAAAAAAAAAAATAACGTGCGTAATTTTAAAAAGCATATGAAAATTAAAGGGTAGCATTTCAAATAATAATTTTTCAAAGACCTTGAAATTGCAGAATATTCTCATTTGTTTTTGATAATGGCTCGGAGTGAGCCGAAACATAATCAATAAAAGTTATTTTATTGTATATTATCTTTTTAGATTACCCCTTTTAGCATTTAAAAGAAATATAATATTATAAGGTATTATAATTTATTATATTTTACTCTGTACGAGGGTTGCCTTTTATGTTTTTACAAACGACCAATAGAAGGCGCTACTGAAATTTGTCTTCAGGATATTCGTAAAATTCACATTTTTTTTATCTTGGAATCCGCGGCATCTTAGAAATCGTCTGCGAATTTTGTTTACAGTGAGTGTTCTAAAGAAACAAGTGAGTGATAAAAATGAAAATAACTCATGAAGGTTTCCGTTGGATGATTTTTTATGATTTTAAGAAAGGCCTCACTCGACAAGAATGTTTAGTATCACTTCGTGAACTTTTTGCTAATGAAGCACCATCAGAAAAGACTGTTTACAATTGGTTTGCAGAATTTTGTCGTGGTCGTGCGTCCGTCAGTGATGAATCTCGTGAAGGACGACCAAAATCGGTAGTGATTCCAAACAACATGGATGCTGTGCGCAAGATGATTGAAGAAGATCGGCATGTCACGCATCGTGAGATAGAAGCATCCCTTGGCATATCACAGACTACAATACATTCGATTTTGCACGAACATTTAGCTGTTAAAAATATTTGTTCCTGATAGATTCCGCACAATTTGACAGAAGCTCAAAAAGAGGCTCGTGCAAATTGGTGTAAGGAAATGCTAAAAAAATTTTAATTTGGAAGTGCAAAATCCGTATACAACATCGTTACAGGAGACGAAACTTGGATATATTCGTATGAGCCAGAAACTAAACAAAAATATACAGTTTGGGTGTTTCTAGATGAACCGAATCCTACGAAGGTTGTTCGTTCACGAAGCACTTCCAAGAAAATGATTGCTTGTTTCTTCGGCCGTACATGACATATCGCAACCATTCCTTTAGAGGATCGAAAAACTGTTAACGCTAAATGGTATACAAAAATTTGTTTGCCAAAAATCATCAACGAAATCAAGAAAAACAACAAAAACGCCGCATCATAATTCACCACGACAACGCCAGCTCCCACACAACACATGAAACTATTTATTATTTGAAGGATAAAAATCCTTATATATTATTTCTCCTGTCAACATCCCTTTTACTAAGAAAATATGAAACGCAGAACAACGAATGAGGTACCATATGAAAGGTTTTAGAACAGGCTTCTGACATAGCCCACTTAAAATTCGTTAAAACATGTTTTTGATTAAAATTTGCTGAAATTGAAAAATTAAATCGGCATTGATTTCATGAAAGAAATGAAAGGTTTTCCTGAAATTATTGTTGCCAAAAAAATAAAATACCACATTATATGATGCTCATAGCAATTATTATAAAAAAAAACACCGCACGGGTTTATTTTATACTTATGATTAAAAAGCGAAATTGAAATTGAAATGTTTAGATTTATATTTCTAAGTCCCATGGTTTTCCCGATCACGTCATCCTCTAATGCAGTCAAAATACGATTGTTAATTTTTTTTCTCGCGCGTGCCTTTAGCAATCTTGGATCAGTTTTTAGTCTAACTTAGATGGAATAAATTAGATGATATTCTGGCTTGACTAAAAACTAAATGTTTTTATCTTTACTTTTTCTTTAGAAGTTTAAACCTGCATCTAATAAATATTACATATTGATAAAAAATGGTACTTCTCTATTATCCCGTCGACCACTTTTCATAACAAAAAACTATCGCCAAATAAACGGGAGAACGTTGCCATTGGAATATGAAAATAAAGAAATAAATAAAATATAAGAATTTAAGGACATAATTCTTATTTTAATGAATGAAATAACTAATAAATCAGTAAAACATAATGAAACATACAGGCAAATGTCGAATTAAAAACCACTCGATGACATAACAAACACGTATAATGCTTCTGACATCCAGTAAATGGGACTGCATTTTTGGCGTTTAATCTTACAGTTTGGCGATAGTGTTTTGTTATGAAAAGTGGTCGACGGGATAATAGAGAAATGTCCTAAAAAATATTAGATTTCAGTGCGAAATCCTCGCACGTGCCCTCTGGTATCGAATTAATGTCTCATTGCCCATATTCTCCTGATTTGTCGCCTAACGACTTTTTCTTGTTCCCTTATGTCAAACAAAAGAATGCGTGGGCAGCGATTTTCATCACCTCAAGAAGCTGTTGATGCCTTCCAAAACTATGTTCCTGCGATATCAACTTCAGAGTGGAAAAACTGTTTCAAGAATTGGTTTGAATGGATGGAAATGTGTATGAATCTTAAAGGCGAATATTTTGAAAAGCAATAAAACAGTTTGTTTCCAAAAAAAAAAAAAATTTCTTTGAACTTTTTGTAAAAACTTAAAAGGCAACCCTCGTACATATGTTGTGACAGTAGTTACGCGTTAATAACTGTCACCAGCTACTAATTTTAAAATTATTAACATTAATTGAAAAAGTTTAATTTTTTTCCGCATTAGTTTTGAAGGGTACGGGGAGAGGGGGGTGAAAAAGACTAAAAGTTACACATCGATGATGATGTTCGTCACATTTTTTTTTCTGCTATCAGCATTATATCATCTTTCATTGTTTATACACGCAATAATCTATATTAGTAGAAGTTTTCTCTAGCTTATTTTTTTTCTGAGAAGTGGAGTAATTTTATAGTTAGTAACAGAAATCTCTAAATTTTATATTTTTTATCATTTATACTTGCTTGTAGTTTTTTTAAACTAACAAACTTAACGTTGTTTTTCTTTTATAACTTCATTAAAATGTCATATATTGTATGTGTATTTTTTAATCTGGCTTATCAATTAAAACTTTTTTCAAATGTTATCGTTTTCAATATTAATTTTTAACTATTCTTAATACTTCAGGGGTTTCTTACAGTTCTTCTTTCTTCTTACAGTTTAGGGGGAACCCCTGATGAAAATATAAATTACTGTTTCATTTTTTCTATTTGAAACATGCTAGTAAAACGTTGCTTTTGAATATTTAATATTTTCAATTGTGAAATTTCTGTATGGATGTTTATGCTGGTATGTTTTAAAAATTGTCTTACATGAGGGTGTTATGACAAAAAAAATCTTTGTTCTGCTTACTTCAGCTTATTTCAGCTTATTATGTTTATATTCTGCATTTTCAAAACTGCGGCCAAGGTTGCGGAATGCAGGAACATCTATTTCAAAATTTCGCCCCTTCGTGAATGCCATTCCGCCGATATCCATATATCGGTTCAAAAGTTGGAGTCCAAATTGGAGAGCCCAAGGCCTTTAAAATGAAGCAGGGGCTTTTCGTCTTCAATTTACACATACGCCTAACACCATAAAGCTCGATGCTATTGGATCGTATTTGCCAAACTTATGTACTCTCATGTATTTCTGTTGGCAAATGCTGCGTGTAGAAAGCGTTGGGAGGAACCCATAGAATCCCCTTCAGAATCATAGTCGCAGCGAGTCGTGATTTTTCCGGGCTGGAATTCGAGTGCTCCATAGCGTTCCGCATAGAGACGGTTGCTTCTTTTAATGACGATGGCGGCAACGATTCCGATGAAAACTAGACTAGTAATCCCGAGAACGAGTATAGAGATGTACACGGGGCTGACAATGTGAGGCCACAATGTCCTCTGGACTGTTGATACACGTGAAGAAGGCACGGATTCACGATGAGGCACATTTCCTGAGGAGTTGCTAGTCATGCTGTTGGCGTCAAGGTTATTTCTGCCTGTAATAGCAATAAATTTTGTTTAGTTTCGAGACAAAAAAATCCTTATCTAAAACAATGTACAGAATTATCGAAAAGTACGTTATTCATTTCAGAAGGATCAAATTACGAGTGGTTTATATCTGACCACTAGGTGCGTTCTACTGTTCCAAATAATTCAAATAATTCTCTTGTCATATGTTAAATAATGTGGCAATGTGGCGTTCAAATAAATATTTACTATGCTTATAAATTCCCATTATTCCCTCACATAAATGTTTTAAATGCTTGCAAAAAATGTTCAGTATGCTTGTCTTCCTTGCCAACAACGTGCTGTAATCGCAAAAAAATACTCCTTGTCATTAAGTCCTGTGAATGTTACAAAATAACCAAAACATGGTCACAAATGCTTTTTTTTTCATAGATGATACATATGTATTTATTAGTCACTTTTTTATGTACTATATACTATTATATACTTTGTTATTTTAAGATATGAATAGTGCCTTTTTTAAATTATATGTAAATTAAATTTCGACTTATTCGTAGCAGTAGAACACCACAGAAGGGAGAAATTCCAGAATTATCCAGAATAATCCAATTAACTCATTCCCTGCCAGTTTATTTTCCTCCGAAGTGAATGTCCAGTAGAAATAAAATTACTCCATTAATTCATACAAATTTGAAAAATAAAATTTAAAATAATTTACATTATTTTTTTTAAGTTTCTGTTCGAAAGTCTAAAATAAAAAATATATCAAATACCAAAGTACGAATTTTATTTAAAAAAGATTATACAGAAATATTTTATATAAAATTTTAAAACATATTTTTCTTATTACCATTTAAATGTTTTGTAACTACTTTTTTCTGGATAAGAATGTATTTTCGATATTTGTGCAGTTTTTCTGACTATTTATTGAAAGAGCTGTTGTGATAAGCTTTGTGTTTAGTCTTTAATTCTTTATCCTCAAACATCAAAATAAACTTACTTGCAGTGTTGAATTCAGGGTGCAGCCCGAATTAAAAACCCCCCTCGTAAGATTTGAGATATTGTGCTTTTAATAGTCAATAAGTGCAATTTTCCACTCCCCCCCCCCCCCCCCCAGAACTCCATAATGTCCCTCCGAGAGCCATAGACATCCATCCCGGAGGAAAATGTCTGAATTCAACAACGCTTACTTGAGTGGGGCTAAATACAGTGGCTCCCGACGTTCCAATTATTTTTTATTAATCTGTAATATCTCTCATATACATGAAACTATTGGTACTGTGTATCTGAAACTGTCTTAAACACATTTAACCTAAAACATAACCCGTAAAATATCCTGTAAAATGGCTATTTTTGATGTTATGACATCGAAAGATCTTAATTCATTTTACATAGCTGCCAACTTTCTGGTTTTTCTGAAGTCAAACATAATTTGAACTGGAAAAATTATTTAATAAAAATTTTCTCGAATCCATGTGGTTTTTAATCAACTTCTATTGTTTAATAAAATTCATGATTTAATTTTATTTGAAAAATTATCATATTTGCATTATAATATCATAGCTACCCTTCTCTCTCTCTCTCTCTTTTTTTTTTTTTTTTTTTTTTTTTTTTAATGTAACCAGAAATCTTTTTGAATGATAAAAATTATTTAAGAATCGCATGAAAGTAAGAAACTGTTCATTAAATATTTTTTCTGGTTTAAATTATGTTTATTTGACTTGAATAAAACCCGGTAGGTGCAGCTATACAAAATGAATTAAGAACTTTCGAAGGACAACAAAACTGGACATTTTCAGGATTGTGCCCATTGAAACTTCGATAGCATATTAAACTTTCAGCCAATCTCCCCGTGGACACATTTCAATATTATTTATAACGTGGTCCTTTGTGGCCTTTTAACCAATCAGCGCAGCGGCGCGTGAAGAACCAATGACGCACGCTGATTGGTTATGTCTTAGGATTTAACGCCAGGAACGCCAATGCCTAGAACGATAACGCTATAATATAAATGTACCTTTAGGCTTATTCCACTTAGTTCAGATTTTAAATGATAAGAGGTATATATGTCTTGGGGGGGGGGCAGCATATGTATTTTAGAAATGCTTAGATGGAACATGGCCAAAAAAAAAAGGTTGGAAACGACTGCTCTATAGCCTTTTGAAGTTGGTAATTATTTTTTCGCTACCCCAGTATATTATATTTCCTAGTACTCTAAATATTTTACCTAAATATTCAGTAATTAATTTCTTCATAATTCTATTATTGTTATTTTGAATATTCAGAAATTAATGTAACGCTGAATATTTCGCTAAAAGTTTGATAAAAGTCTGAATAAAAGAAAACAGCAAACATTAACACTAGAACGGCGATGAGGGTCATTTTGGCCCGTACCAAATGAAAAAATTTCGATTCGGACCAGAAATTTCTTTACAAAATAAGTTACATTTATTCCGCACAAAAATAAGTTAAATAGATAAGTTAAAAGTTTTCAATAAAAAATTTGGTGTGAGTAAAATTACCCGCCGTTCTAATGTTAAGTCAATTTTATGGAACATTGCGGTGATATTGGGGTTTTGCATTTTCAAAATACTGGGCCAGTAAATGCCTACTTAATATTTATTAATTTAATCATCAATTGTTGGTCATTATTTACCCAATACTGCTGAAATGTTGGTATGAATGTTAAGGATATATCCCATGGGCATAATGAATGATTTTGATATTCGAAAGAATCTTTCGGGCATACGCAAAATCATAGCTGCCAATCTTTTGAAATTATTTTTAAACAATTTAACCCAGAACTTTTGTAAAGTAAAAAAAGGATTAAATGAAAAGCCAGTTTTAATACTTGGGTTTAGTGTGACCATATAAAAAAAAATGACAATAAACAATAAGTGAACAAAACGATTCTAAAATTAAAACTGATGTTTTTCGACACTCAATGGTATTCATCCCAAAACCTTTATTTAAAGCTTGGGGTTCATGTGAATTGGTCTTTTTATGTTCTAATATTACTTTTAATATTCAAATAATTTATTAATTCATAACGACCAATTATGCTGAATTTTGAAATACCATTAATTTTGAAATGATTTAAAGATATAATATCGATCAATCTTTTTAAATAAAATTTTATAAAGTAAAAGAATAATTAAATTAAAAGCCAGTTTTATTACTTGTGTTTAGTGTGACCGTATAAAATGATAAGTGAACCATAAGTGAACAAAAGGGTTCTTAATTAAAACTGATGTTTGTCGATCAATCATTTTAAATAAAATTTTTGAGATGATATGATTAACATTAATCAAACTGTAATACGTATTCCATTTTTTATTGCAGCATTGCGTTCTTCAAAGGTTCTATTGAATTTTGAAATTTCTCTCATACATTGGAATTCGAAAAAAAAAAAAAACTCTTGAATGCATTTATGTCCTTGTCGCAGGAAGACAATTTTATGAAAAATTTGGGATGTCAGACTTTGAACTTGTGCGAACTTCAGCTGTCAGAACTCTTTGTTTCAGAAAAACTAAACAAAATACTTTTTCGCGGTTTTTTTTTAATACAGAAATATTTCGTTGGTATCCAGGGGCGTAGCTACCGTGGAGCAGTTGGAGCACATTGCTCCAGGCGCGAGAATAATAAGGGCGTAAAATTACAAAGGAACAAAATTATTTGTATAAATATTTTTTTTTCCTTTTCTATTTTTTTAAATATATAAAATATACAGTAAAACCTGTGAAAACGGAATTCTGTCTTTTACAGAAATTTTTCGTGATTATACTTGCCCCGTGTGATTATACTTACTAATACGAAAACCTGTCTAAAACGGAATATTTTTTCAATGCTTTCCGATTTTGTTTGAGCTAAAAATTAGATAAATGAAACTATAGTATTCCTTGAGCTTGACTTATCAAACTTTTATTTAAGATAATATACATTATAAATCTATTGTTTTATGCCTCTGAATTCATGAAAATTGTAAAGAACGTTTAAAAGCACAAATGAGGACATTTGCATGTGCATTACAGGTTTACAGGTTGTGTTTTATAGCAAAAAAATTGTATTAATTTGAAATAAGTACAATGAGGTCTATTAAGACGGAATCGCAAGGGACTGGGAGAAATTCCGTTTTAGACATGTTTCTGTCTTAGCAGATATAGCTGTATGGCATTCCTTCTATCAGCATCATGAAAATTTCTCATTTACGGCAGGATGTTTTACTGCATTATATATGTTTTAAACCTGAAAACAAATTTTGGGCAACCTTTTCTGGTAGAGAAGGTGGTGATCTGATTGTACTTGGTCCAGGGCGCTGAACATGTAGCTACACCACTGTTGGTATCATAAGCTTTTGAAAACAAACAAATGCAAAACTGAAAGTAAAGAAAGCTGGATATATGACTGACCTAGTAGCCTTTCAGGTGGAGTAGGAATGGCATATCTGTTACAAAAATCCTCATCGCAGCAATGAAGCAAAGGCCAGTTCTTCGCTCTGGACGGTTTGCGGTTTTCGCAGAGAATAGGCGTTCGGCCTTCTGTGCATCCTCGTAACAAAGTAGGAGTACCTATTCCTCTATCCAGGAACTGAGTGAAGCAGAGACCTTCGGTTGTGCACACAGATGTATTCTGTTCTGTACATTGTGCTGTTGAGCATTCACAGTTGATAGGTCCTCCTGGAAGGAAATACGAATTGTCCGTTATGCTAATTTGAAATTATTTCTCAGGTTGTTAAGGATGCTTAGTGTTAGGAGGGATCATTGGACACACTTTGCAAAAAACAAATACTGCAATGAGAAAAATGACACTTTCAAATCTGAGTAAATTGATGTTTTCATTTTGTTATGATACTCTTTGTTTCAAATAGGACGACCACAATGCTTTCAATTCTGAAATACTAGAAATACTCAGATTATTGAAACATGGACATACTCAAAACTGAGCACATAGAGGTTAGTTCATACTCATTTTTGAAAAATGGGCATACTCAAAAATGATTAGAATCAGTTCAAACTCATTTTTGAAAATGGAAATACTAAAAAATGAGCACATGATGTTTCATTCTTGAGTGTGTGCATGTTTTCAGAAATAAATCTATACTTGTTTCAAACTTGAGTAATTTTGATTCGAAGCCATTTTGACTAAGCGACATACTCCGATTTGAGTAGTTTTTGCTCAGTTTTGAAAATGAGGTTTTTAGAGTGTGTTGCCTTACTGTCAATCATGGGGAAATTTGTTGGCAGGTAGAGTACTCACTGCATTATTTTATACTGAGTCTCTCAATGGATACGAAGTATCAGATTCTAGAAGATTCCGTCAGCAAACATCGATACGAGCTTATATTTCACATGGGGGATTTTGCAATATTAGATCATGAGCGGAAATGACGTAATGGCGTGTTGTGGTCTATGCACTGGGTGGAAGTTCAAACCAGTTTGTGTTCATTATATGTGTGCAAAGTTATTTCCGAAACTACACGGTTGGAAGCTTTTGGCTAGATTTGTGGATATCTACGCCTTATTACATGGACCACAAAACGTTGTTACGCAATTTTTTTTTATGCTGTTATTCGATTATGACGCTATATTCCAAGACTCCCCCGATGTGACGTCAGTATGATTCTCTCGATGTTCGCTATCAGAATCGCCGCGAATTTTAAGCTGCGTACCCATTGGGACACCCTGAATAAAAATAATTGAACGGAGGTTATATCGATTTTTCCACATAAGATGAATTTTTAAAATATCAATTGTTTAAGGTTAAATTGCCCAGAATTATTCATTTACATGTAAAAATTGCCAAAATTAGCATGTCAAAATGTCGTCATAAAAACTGAAAAGTTCCGATATACATCGTTAGCTACTTAGACATTGATCACTCATCATGTAAACCAGAACGTAATTATCCCGGGTACCATAGGTAGCCTTTAGGTAGCCTTTAGGTGTTGAACTCGTACTATTTCTTGTACTATGCAATGTAAATAAAACTAGAATAATGAAAATATTTTTGTCTAATCAATTTTGGATCTCCTTTCCAGTGCTGCCTTTATTGCAAACCTGGAAATATTCTCCAAAATATTTTTATGTTCTCATAAGGATAAAGCTCAAACTGGAGGACTAGATTATTTTATGAAACATATATAATAATCGATCACGTCCGATTAAACTCCATTACACACTGTAAAAAAGACAAATATTTCTTAAGCTACGAAAATATAAGATAACCACGAACGAAAATATACAATAACCTCTTCCAAGTTTACTCATGATTCCAAAAAGCGTTTTTTATCATTAGAAGCCTCGGAAATCAATATATTTTCAAGATTAAAGGAGATTTTATAAAAAGTAGTTTCTTTTCCTTCAGCTGCTTTTCGTAAACGTTTCCGCATACTTTTAATCAGTTTTCTCAAACCGGAATAACGGTTTATAAGATACTATCTCTTCTCAAGTAAAAATTCACAATTACGCAATAAAATTTATGCATGCAATAGTAACTAAATAATATTTGTTTTAATGTTAATGTTGTTAATTTATCATGTTTGTCTGTAAAAAATGTTTGTTGAGCATGAATATGTTTACTTGAGAATGGACAGCATCCAACAAATCTATATTCTAGGTTGAAAATACTGATTAATATCTACTATAAAGTCTACTCAGAAGCGTTCCCGAAAATCAGTGGCAGGAAACATAAATTTGTTTTTATCAATAAGCTTCTTTAAATCTAAAAAATATATTGGTTTCTGAGGTTTTTAAAGATAAAAAATGCTTTTGGGAATCGTGGGTAACTCGGAAGAGATTATTGTTTATTACTTACCCATCATACGTAGTGAATATTGTGATCGTTTTAAAAATCGAAAAACAAATGTGACGGATTTACACGTTTCAGACACTGGAGATTCCGAAAAACATATTTTTAGAAGAAAAAAATATCCGTCCGTCTGTCTGTGTGTGTGTCTGTAAACGCTCTATCTCCCGAATAAATTGAGATAGAGACTTGAAATTCAGTATGTACTTAGTGTGTAATAATTAGAAGAAGCCAATTGAATTTCAGTAACCTCGATTATCCGTAATTATTTTTTTCGGACTCTCGAAATAGTCGTTCTGATAAAAGGTATATAAAAATTTTCGAAATTGTTTATTTTAAGGAGTGAATATAAAAGGCAATTAAAAAAATTAATTTTGCATAAAGGATGAAGTCGATCGGATAATGAGTTGCCGAGATATTCATAATCCTATTTTCCACACTCTTCGATTTTTCTTGACACTGTATTTGATTCAAATTTCAATTCAAAGATATATTTCAATTGTAAATGAGACACTTAATCCGACGCAGTAAACTGTTAGTTAATATTATTATCATTTTTGGAGTTATAAGGATGTTTCTTTTACGCAATTCAGTAATAGAGCATTTAAAATTTTATGACGTCAAACGTCATGAAGCAAGACAGGCTACCGCGGTGCATTCCACTTATCTTTTTTTACAGACCGCTAGAGTGAGGTGATGCTCTTTTCCTACACCTGCATTGGTGGATTTGAGCATCACGTGACTCCCACGGTCTATAAAAAAAGATACGTGTAAAGCACCGCGGTAGCCTTTCTTTTTCGTTAGCCTCGTCATGAAGCCACGGTTTTATTCGAATTGCAATGCATTTTATAAATAGTTCACACATGTTTTATTTTCATATTTTATATTATGCATATCCATGATGAGTAAGTATTACGGTGGCGCCCAACGACTAGTTTTCGTTTGTGGTTATATTTTCTTAGATTAAGAGACTGTAAAGACTTCGGGGATTAATGAAATGTTGATCTGGTAGCCGTAGCGCCCGAAGCATTACGTATTTCATTAGAAGAAAATATTTTATTCAACAGAACAAATACAGTTTATTCTTCTAAGAGTTTTAGTTTCATATATTAAATACTGATACGAGTGAGTTCGGTGAAATTTTAAACTATTGTGATTAAGTCCTAAATCTTTGCTTCAGATAGTGGGTTCAGTCTATTCTTTCAGTGAAGCTGTCGCGTTGGACCGGGTGTCCAATGGATGTCAACTCGAATTCTCTCCGGGATGCCTCTCTTTCAGACAGGGCGTCTCTTTCCTCCGGCTTCCCCTGCGCTGCTCGTTTCACTGCCAGACTCTCCTTTTTCAGGGTGACGTCCTACCCTTTTTCCTCCGAAGAACCATCTCTCTCCTCTTCTCTTCTTTCTCTAGCCTCCCAAAAAAGGGGGGCGGGGGAAAGGTTCATCCCGGCCTCTCAAACTTACGGCAGCCTATCGTTCCCATTCGCAGATTTTAAAGGACTTCCCTTGGCGTCCGATAGTCTCTGGGAATCTCTCCATCTGCGACCTCACAAGTAGAATCAATAATTCGTTACCGTCGGGTAGGTGCCAGCCAGTCTCCAGTATTGTTTCCCTAATGTCCAAACCATTCAGCGTAGGAGATGGATCGCTTCCTTAGGTTCGGCCCGACAACTCCTGCGGTCCATAGTAAAGTAACTCAGCTGGGATATGGGAAAATGTCACAGCATTACCCCCTCCAGCAGTTGAGATTTTTCAAGCATTTGGAAAATCTTACATCATTACTGGTGCGCTAGCCTTCCATACATACCCAACACATGTTAATTCTCAATAGAGGCTTACCTTAAACATTATTATTCACAAGTTTACAATACACTCTACAGACTCACATCGTTAAATTAAATTTCAATATTCATTGTATGATTCAAATACACAATTATTTCAATTACAAAATTAAAAAAACTATATACAAAATTACTGAGTGGAATGTTATTTATTCCATTCTACTTAAACAGTCTACATGTGGAATTTGGTATACCTGGCCGATAACCTAACGATCTGCGAATATCCTGCCTTTTTCCACAATCTCTAATTAGTCGGAAATCATTTCCGGCGTCGTTTTTCGACCGTTTAACCTCGCTGCCTTTTATTTCGTTATGCGGCGATATGTATCCTGGGGTTTCTAAACAATCAGAACTGAAAACCGTTTTTCGCTTCCTTCCTAACGCACAATAACTGTTTACCCCTTTTGTTGTTTTCTGTCCCGAAGATTTAAACCTAAAATCTTCCTTTCGTTTTAAGACTGTGTCTTTATTTTTTTCCCCATGCTTACTTTCCCGGATTTCATTCCTTAAATAAAACACCCTCGCTCTTTCTTTATAATCCTCTTCCTTCATCCTTGATTTGGATGTCGCGCGGATCGGGGTCGTCGTAAATTTCGTTTTAACGGAAGATTCACAATGCGTTACTCCTGCACGTTGGCTAAGGGGAAAGGGAACAAAGCCTTTCTTTTCATTCCTGTCCGGTTTTCTCACTTCATTCTTTTGATAAGCCGAAACTAAGCGGTTCGTGGGGTTGGGGGGAATTGGGCGGTCACTCCTGTGCCTTTTTCTCGGTGCTGCACTCCCAAAGCTAACAGGCGGTTTCGGTTTCATTCTGTCTAGCAAATTTTGTGTTTTGCTTCCCAATAAATAATAATCCATTTCTATGTCTGCATCGACAATACCTGCGTAAGTCCTAACTCTTTTTCCTAAATCACACAGATTAAGCTCTATTTCTGCGAGGGGTAGACATTTTAAATCATTTTGTAACGGTTGCTTTACCCACACGACTCTCCCTGTGTATTGTTCTCGGGTCACCTGGTTGGCACTAATTAAATCTAGCGACGTAGCAGTGTCTCTAAAAATTTTCATTTCTTTCCCATTTATAATCCCTTTTGTTAAATAGGGCTGGAACATTTCGTTTAACTCATCGAGGTCAGCCAACTGATTAACCACTTCAGGTATTTCACTACTCCATTTTAGTTTGGGGCAAAATTTGCGGATATGAGAAAAACTACCACAATGGAAACAAGACCTGTCTTTTCGCTTATCAACAATTACCTCTCTATCTTTTTTATCTTCCCTCTCCCTCCAATTTCTTTTCATTTTCGCGTTTTGGGGTTCTGTCTCTGGTCTATCAACCAATCTGTTTCCCTCAACCTGTTTGCCGTTATTTCGATATCTAGGCGGGGACTGTTTCATCTCTGTTCTTCTAACCGCCTCATAATGATCTAGTTTTTGGGTTAATTCCCCGGGCGTAATTAAATCACTCCAGGAATCTATGAAATGTTGTCTAATTTCAGAGGGCACTTTCCGTTTGATCTGGTCAGTAATTATCAGGTCCCTAAGTTGACTAAATTCGGACACCTGAATACCGCTTAACCATTGGTCGAAATAATTCGTAATTTCATACGAAAAATCTTTCCAATTTTTTTCTTCGGACCGTGGTGTTGTTACGAATTTGATTCTGAAGTCTTCTGCACTAATTTTAAACCTTTCGAGTAATTTACCCTTCACAAAATCAAAATTGTCCGTTTCGTCTGGTGGTTCTCTAAGAATAACTTCTGTCAATTCTATAGGAAGTAAACCTAGCAAATTTGTTACCCATTGCGACTTATCTAATTGCGCTTTTAATGCCTGTCTCTCAAATAAGTTGAGATATAAGGAAATCTCCGATTTTCCCATTTCAAACTTAGGTAACACATTTTTTAACAGAATTTTAGGTTCCCTTTCTATTTGACTAGATGATAACGTTAAAGTATCATTTTCCCGTTCGGCCCTAATTCTCGCGAGCTCATGTTCTTTCTCAATTTTATCTTTTTCCAATTTCGATCTCTCTACACGGTCTTCTTCAATCAACTTTAATTGGTTTAACGCCATAGTCTCATCATAATCGGGGGCTTCCGTTATCTTTTTAACCAACTTAGGAATTGTATCATTTGACAAAACCTCTACTTCAAATTCTATCGCAAGGGTTTGTAGATCGCATTTTCGAAATCCCGATATGCCTGCCATAATCACTAATTTTAAATTCTAACACAATTTACTTCCAATTTCCCGCACATAAATGCAATATAAAAAAAAAATACACAATTTTTTTCACCCCCAAAACAACATAAAAATAAATACAGTAGTTTCTGCTCGACACAAAATACAATCAATATTCATGAAATTTTGAATTACAAGCAAACCAATTCCACATATAGGCTACAATTTGCCAAAAAAACATATATCTTACTTAACTTAACTGAATTACTAACAGGCTTCAACTTAGTCTTACAACTTCTTTAAATTTAAAATTTAATTCCTTAGCAATCTTCAAAATAAGAGAGCACATTGAAAATTTCGGCCGAAAAATACAATTAACATAATTTGCTTTTCACCAAACAAAAAAATTTTTAATTAAAAAGATTAAAAGAATTTTTCAATTACTAGAAACAAGATGAATTTAAAGTTTGTTACACTTTTAATTTACCTTCAACACACAAAAACATCTGTTGGTAATTAATATTTAAAATTTTTACTTATATTACCGAACACAAATAATTAAAGAAAAATTGCTTCCTGTCCAAAATTAAAAATATACACACTAAGCCTCCACTGAGAATAAAACAAGTGCTCACCTGGGTATAGCTCTGTGATTCTCGGCGGTGATTCTGCTTTCTTTTCTCTCCACACTGTCAGCAAAGTTCGGATGCTTCTGGTTGCTGGTTCAGCGGATGCAGTTTCAGATCAGCTCGGGTCTCTCTATCACAGGATTCTGTACGAACTCGGCGAGTTGTCCTGCTCTGCCCCGATTCGGTATCTAGATTCAGGTTCCCAACGGCTGGTGTAGATTCTGAAGAAATTCGGCGAGTTGTCCTACTCTGCCCCGAATTGATAAGCCTTAATCACTCTTGTTTCTTTTCACTACTTTAATAATCCTTTAACGCTGCCACCAATCTTCTGTAAAGACTTCGGGGATTAATGAAATGTTGATCTGGTAGCCGTGGCGCCCGAAGCATTACGTATTTCATTAGAAGAAAATATTTTATTCAACAGAACAAATACAGTTTATTCTTCTAAGAGTTTTAGTTTCATATATTAAATACTGATACGAGTGAGTTCGGTGAAATTTTAAACTATTGTGATTAAGTCCTAAATCTTTGCTTCAGATAGTGGGTTCAGTCTATTCTTTCAGTGAAGCTGTCGCGTTGGACCGGGTGTCCAATGGATGTCAACTCGAATTCTCTCCGGGATGCCTCTCTTTCAGACAGGGCGTCTCTTTCCTCCGGCTTCCCCTGCGCTGCTCGTTTCACTGCCAGACTCTCCTTTTTCAGGGTCACGTCCTACCCTTTTTCCTCCGAAGAACCATCTCTCTCCTCTTCTCTTCTTTCTCTAGCCTCCCAAAAAAGGGGGGCGGGGGAAAGGTTCATCCCGGCCTCTCAAACTTACGGCAGCCTATCGTTCCCATTCGCAGATTTTAAAGGACTTCCCTTGGCGTCCGATAGTCTCTGGGAATCTCTCCATCTGCGACCTCACAAGTAGAATCAATAATTCGTTACCGTCGGGTAGGTGCCAGCCAGTCTCCAGTATTGTTTCCCTAATGTCCAAACCATTCAGCGTAGGAGATGGATCGCTTCCTTAGGTTCGGCCCGACAACTCCTGCGGTCCATAGTAAAGTAACTCAGCTGGGATATGGGAAAATGTCACAAGACATTGTCTTTTTTTTTTTACATTGCATCTAAAGAAACATAAAAATTTGTAACAAATTGTACTTTCGGAACCCGCATACAGAATAACCCCTTTGGTTCTGTTGTCGAATATCCGGCATAATAGTATTCCGGAAATTTCTCACATAAACCGAAAAACAGTCTGCTTATCTAGTTAAACTGCTGTAAAAACCATAATGTGTAGTGAAAAGAGATTTAGACTAAAGAGTCTGCTAAGCTAATATATATTACCCTAAACTTCCATCCTTTTTAATAGATTTCAAAGAAAGAACAAGATTACTCAAGACATAGTACAACACCCACAAATACAAATACAATCACAAGCACAAATTTATACACATACATGTACCGGGTGTCCAAAAATGAACTTACTGATTTTAAAATTCGATAACTTCCAAACGGTGAAAAAAAAATAATTTTTACTGTGATTTCTGATTTTAATTAAAATTGCCAGCAACAGATGGCGCTGCGAGCACTATACCTCCAGTCAAAGAAACAGCAATCACCTAGCATTAATGCGAAGGACGGAGGTTAAATACATGGAGTGAGTCTCATTCACCAATAAAACCTTGTTCAGAATCGGGCCCTAAGAACAAGATTGTATTAGCAAATGAGACCCACTCAGTGTATTGAACCGCTTTCCTTCGCATGAATGCTGAGTGATTTTAGTTTTTGCCTCGACTGCACGCCTATTGCTCGCAGCGCCATCTATTGCTGGTAATTCGAACTAAAATCAGGAACCGTAGTAAAAATAAAAACTCCAGCAAGATTTTTTTAAATATCTGTCACCGTTTGGAAGTTATTGAATTTTAAAATTAATCAGTCCATTTCAGGACACCTGCTATATACAGGGTGTAATATAAAACAATAAATATGGCGTAGTTCGGATCAGAACTCGAAATCCTAACCAGAAGTCGTAGAAAGATCAATAATACGTTATACATGTAATTAAAAATGCTGAAGAGTGGGATTAGGAATTTAAATGGAAAATAAACTATTAAAATAATTAAAATTAATGTTAAAAACGGGAATTAAACACGCGGATACGTAATAGGCATAGGAATGCCGCATTTCTATTATGATAATACACAGACATGTATATGCAGGGTGTGCCAAAAAGATTGAAACGTGCTTTAATTTTTTACCTTTTGCAGATACATAGGCAAAATAAATTGCAAAAGTGGTCAAAATAAAGTAGAAATTAAGATTATTTTGATTAACACCCCTAGTACCATTGGGATTTTATTTGATCAAATTATTTTTCGTATTTTAAAGTTTTTTTAAGTTTCGAACCCGAAAAAAAATAATGATTTGAACTTAATAAATAAAATCATACATAGATTTCGTAGAAGGAAGCTAAATTTAATATAATTAAATTTCTGGTTCAAATCATGCAAAACTAAGAACGCTCATCAAAATTTAAAACTTGGTACTACACTGTTAAAAATTTGCAGAAAAGTGTCCAGTCCTCTGATGTTTTTATAGAAAACGGTTACATAACCTTAATTTAACTCTATTCTGACCATATTATTGCCCATATTACTATCAAAATAGAGTTAAATTACGGTTATGTAACCATTTTCTGTAAAAACGGTCAAATGACGAGAGTTTGGCAAATTTTTAACAGTGTAGTAGGGTTAAATAGTTGTGCCATTAATTTTCGAAAAATGACACTGTTTAAATTTTTATACTGTCCCTTAGTCTTATATTAAGAACAACTTCGGAGCTTTCCAGTACAAATAATGGACAGATGATTTTTCATTGACAGAAAGCTCCCAAGTTTCATAAAATTCAAAGTATAATAACTAGGTGAGTTTTGATAGTAGAAGAATGGAATTTTTACAGCTTTACTTGTCAGAATATGGAGAAAAATTTCTAAACATAGAAACCAGGAACTATATAAAAAAATTAAATCGTGTTTTTGAAAATGATTTTTTTTTAAATTTTTTTTTAATCATTAGAGGACTATTTCATCATAATTTCAATTCCTAGCTTATTTAGAACACTTTTACAATTTACATTGCCTACGTATCTTCAAAAGGTAAAAAATTAAAGCGCGTTTGAATATTTTTATCAGACACCCTGTACATAAAAATCTACATAAAGGGAATGCGATGTTCAAGCAAAAATCGCGGTGCAGTTTCGCTAGAAAAAAAGAATGTGAAATAAAAGTAGCTTTACTAAAAAAAAAATTTTTTTTTTTTCAAAATTTACCAAATTTTCAAACTTTATCAAATAGGTATTGGGTTGTTCGGAAAGTTCTTTCCGTTTGTGAAAGTTGGTTCATACTGGAAAATTCTATCATTTAATTATTAGAGATTAATTTTATATCCAAAGTCTAATAATTGACGGGCAAAATTTTACGTTACGATATGCTTTTCCTAAACGGGAGGAACTTCCCGAACAACCCAATAAGACTTTATTTTAAATTTAGGGAATAAGTCAAACTGTTTTCAAAATTAATGGAATATGTAAAAATTTTTTCAAAATGTATAAAATATGTAAAACTTTTGGAAATTTTGCTGAATTGGCAAAATTAAAAAAAAAAATTACAATTTTGATGTTTTTGTTTTCTACAAATTTGGTAGTTTTTTGTGAAATATTCAAATTTTAAATTATTCACATTTAAAAGTTTAAACTGTTTAAGATTTTTTTTCAATTACTTAAATGGAAATATAAAGTATATAATAAAACATGCATTTTAAATATTTTTGTAAAAAATATATTAATGATTTGCTTCATGATACATATATAAATGATATATACATCGGTTGTCAATTTAAATTTATTTTAATAAGCCAGAAATTTCTGCTCTAATTTACAATTGTAAGAATATTCTGCCAAAAAAAACTTTCATTAAGTTGCTTAGTTATAGTTGAACAACAACTGTAAAAATATCCAACACCATTTCCTTGTAAACTGAGAATTTTCGCATGAGGCAACAACGCTGAATATCACCACTTAAAAACAACGATATATTCTAAAATATAACTAAACCTAAATTAAATATATACCTTAAAAACAAAATAACGAATATTTAAAGCAGAAAAGCTATTCACATTTCCACTGATTTCACTTTTAGATTGAAATTTTTGGAATGAAATATATCAGACCTACTAAAACTTTTACTAAAAAGCGAAAATGTTACATATTGTTTTAAATTAGCTTTAACCATATTTATATTTAAAATTTGATTGAATATGGAATATTCACTTTTTCCTTTGCTGAATATCCGCCGGATTATCGTTCGTCTAATTTGGCACATAACACGCTAAAAAAGAAAATCTGTATACCCAATTAAATTGTCGTAGAAAAAATCTGCAAAAGAAAAATGAAAAAAATGTCCAAGTAAAAACCACAGAATAATTTCAAAAATGAAATATAAAATAACATTATATAGCGCAAAAAGGTCTGCATATTTAGATAAATTGCTGTATAGGAAAATCAACATAAACAGAGCTTGATGTCTAAAGAAAAAATCTCAGTGCATTTTTACTAGAAAAAAAACAAAGGAAATAAAGTAACAAAATAAAAGACGAAAATGCTACTCATTCTTTTAAATTAGATCCAAAACCATACGTTTTTCTCAGTCAAAGAAACTAATAAAATAAATCAGCCAAGATTTATGTTTTACTATGTTCCTAATTTATTTTTGGCTCACATATTAAGCATTATTTACCTTAAAAGAAAAAGAAATAAAAATTTTCTAAAGACTATCTACAGAAGCTGGCAATGCGTTTAATGGGACAAGAAAGGTTTGAGAAGACGAAAAAATGTATTTAATACTAGACTATTTAATAAATGTATTTAATGACCCGCCCGGCTTTGCTCGGGCCTGTGATAATAAAATTAAACAAATCTAAAGTTCGTAGGATTTTATATCTTTAACCCGATTTTGTATAAATTATTTATTTAAAATTGCTTTGCATGGCGATTGAAAATCCTTTATTTCCACTTTCCGCCGATACGGGTGCATTCTGATAAATGGAATTTGTTTTGTGCAAATCAGAGCAAGGCGTTAACCCCCCTCCCTCCCCATTCCCGCAAATATAACGAATAATTTGTTCAAGAAACCACCGTCACCTACATTAACGGGATCATTAAAAAAAGAATTAAATTTTTCTGATAATTAGAACATAACGAAGACGCTACGCTAAAATAGCCGGCAGATGACACCCCTTCCCATCCTCAAATTCAGATCTATATCTTAATTAATTATCTAAATTTTTGTTCATTAGTAAAAATTGGCAATTATTTCCTTTTTACAAACTAAATGGAGGGATCGGCCAGAGAAACAGATCTCTTTGTAGTTCAGTTTTTAATGAAAGCAGATCCCTGTCTGAAACTTTCTCGGATTTTTTTCACTGGCGCCGGCAGTTTTTTGCATAAATTAAGAAAAATTACCGGCCGAATTTTTCAAAAATCGCATAGTCGGATGCAGAATTTTTTTTTTACATATGCTCAGAAATTTTCAAATTGATATCTTAATTAGTTTTCTTAAAACTCGCTAATTAGTAAAATAATTTCGAATTCGTTCATTTCCGCTGGCAAATCCACAACAGAAGTTCTTATCTTTAGCCATTTTGATTTAAAAGATGAAATTTTCGATGCGATGTTTAACGAGATTATAATTAATATGTTGGATAATTATCAAAATATTAAAATTCTGAGACTTAGGTGCACATGGTCAGATCTTGGACTATCCACACCTAAATTTTCGGACTTCTGGGTGGTCTAGATTTTGCTAGCCATCGCAGACAGACAGACAGACAAACAAACACAGAGCGAAACTTTCTTTTATTAGTATAGATTATTTTTTTTAAGTAATGTTGGAACTTTTAAGAATATTGTACAGTTGGTCCGATAGAAATTTTTTTTTTTAATTACGGTCTTACGAGCCGTAAACGTTTTGTCTTGCAGACCGACTATAGCTGCAAAGGCAAAATTTTATATTCAACTAGGGGGCCTGCCCCCTGCGAGCTACGCTCGCCAACCCCCGCTCAAACTTCGAGGCCTCTAAAAACATGACAGCGTGCTATATTTTTAAAATATTGGTAAATCTGTAATTTGGTTGCCATGCTTTTAACGTTTTAATGGGACATTTTTGATTATCATGGCCTACTGGCCCGATAACTGACGACTGTTTTCGGGATTGATACGTAAAATCAATTACAACTTGAAAACCAGCTTGTATAAAATGGTTAGGTTTAAATTGTGGCTACCTCTCGGACTTTTATAACAACGATCTGTATTCTATTCTTCCTTTGCGTTTAAGGATGAGAAAAATTCCATCTGCTTGGGAATAACATTAAGAACCACGCTATTGAAAAGTACTATGTTATAGACATTTTCAGTAACAGGTTTTAATTTTCTCTCTATTTTAGTGCACTATCATGCATATTTTCATGTTATTTTAAATATGTAAATTATTTATTTTAATTAATATGTATATACGAATTTTCTAATAATTATTTATCATACAAAATTAATAAAATATTTTGTTCATGCTTGCCTGCATTTATTCAGCATCAATTGATGAGATATTTAAACAAATTTGCTATCCGTGATAATTTTACACCATGTTATGTCACTTGAGTTCATAAGAAAATCGGGTACTTTTCCAGTATAGGATCCTTTGCTTTTAGGTTTGGCGTAATTCGAGCTTCAAAAAGGGATAGATACGTTAATATACATAGATTTGTTGCCAAAAGTTATGAAAACAAACCCAATGAACTTTTGTTGCTTTTCTATTATAGGGGTCTTGACGCTTTTTTAAAAAGCTTGGCGGAAAAAACTAAGCAGGATAGAAAACAAAGCGGATAGAAAACCAAGCAGGATATTTTATTCTCCTTCCGTTCAGTTGGGCAATTGTTATTTTATATATTCGTTTCAAATATCCGAATTAGTGATTTTATAAATTCGTTTAATTAAATTTTACAAAAAAATAACAAAATGATATCAATAAATAATAATTACTATTAATTCCTTTTCCCCCCTTTCTTTTGCGTTTACATAAATGACGTCATTTGGACGAATTCATTCAAAATATTTTCAGTTTATAAATTAAATTAAATGCTGACAGACAATTGAATCCTAACGATAGAAATGTGATTTTTTTTTTTCAAATTTTCCTGAAAAACATAATTTAATCACAATCTTGCCTTCATTATCGATTGAAATAAAAGATAAATTCAATTTCAATTTGAAAAGGACGAATAAAAAGAAATCAATAATCCCTATCGGGATCCTTTTCAATTTTTTTCCCTTTTTTGTCACAAAAAAACTGAGTAATTAGTTGCCATCATTACAGAAATGTCATTAAAATTAGAAAAAAATTAATATCTCGAAAACTAATTCCAATTTCAAAATTCTATTACGAGTTTTGACATCCTCGGATTTTTATGGACAATTGGTATTAATTTCACCATCAAGCGTTTAATATTTTATTAAAAATAGTCCTGAAATATAATCAGTCGTTTAGTCAGTCGTTTCATAAAATCGTTTCATAAAATCGTTTCACAAATTCGTTTCATTAGGATTTTATATATATAGGGTAGATTATCTCGTAACACTCGTAAACAGCGGTTTTTCCTTGATAACTTTTGAACAAATAAATGCATTGGGTCATTTTCTCTAAGCAGCAAAATTCCTATCCCCGCTTCAAAATTAATGAATAAACTTGTATAAAAATGAAACTGAATGCTAGTATACGTTAATAACATGATTTTAAGCATGTATTACGGATAAAACATATTAGCTATAAATATTAACGACTTATGTTGTAAATGTCATTCTCCTATGTGTCCCTGCTTCGATATTAGAACAAAAATGGTTCTTAAAAATTGACCATCCAACTATAATTGCGAAAATTTTCTTGCTTAAATGATTAAAAAGATATAGTTAGACGGATTAAGTTTATTGATTTTGAAAACGTTAAAATTATTTCCGGACAAGACAATCCATTTAAAGCTTATATTTGTGAATCTCTAGAGATTTCATTAAGAAAGTATGAAATTTGTAATGATAACACATCATTTTCTATTCTTACTACATGGAAATGTATTTTGAATGGACTTTGATTTGGTTAAACATGGTTTCCAGTAAGGTAGCTGGTTCATAGATGGCGCCATTAGGCCTATTTTTGAATATGTTTTTGTAAATTTCCGTTAATTTCATTGTCCTTTCAGTTAAACATTTTTCTCGATCATGTAAGACGCATTTAGTTTTTCGCTGTTTGCCTTTATGAGAAATTTTCTCCTGAAGATGGTTATGAAGAATAGCCGAAACGTCGAGGGTTGTTTATTTATGTAGTTTTTTAAAATAGCTCATATTTAAATTAAACGAAATATACATTGAAAGCAAGTGTTTGATGTTTGAATGATTAAAAACTATCATATAATACTAGATTAATTTTGACGCAGTTATTCAAATTGGTATAGAAATCATATGAGATGTAATCTTCCCAACTGCGAGAAAAAGTCCGGCCCGGGATTCGAACCCGGGATACGTCGCCTGAAGCTGCCAATGCTCTACCAACTGAGCAATTCCGGACGAATATGACTAAACTGATTTACCCAGTTAACCTTAATGATTATAGCATCTGGTCTGATATCTGAAGCAGCACAACAGAATAAATCACAGGTAATGGGACCTCCAGTAAACGCTGGAAACGTGATTACACTAGATTAATTTTTACTCAAGTATTCAAATTAGTAAAGAAATCATATGAGATGTAATCTTCCCAACTGGGAGAAAAAGTCCAGGCCATGATTCAAACCCGAGAAATTAAATCATTGTGTCAAAATTAATCTAGTGTAATCACGTTTCTAGCGTTTATTGGAGGTCACATTACCTGTGATTTATTCTGTTGTGCTGATTCAGATATCAGACCAGATACTATGATCATTAAGGTTAACTGGGTGAAGTAGTTCAGCCATATTCGTCCAGGATTGCTCAGTTGGTAGAGCATTGGCAGTTTCAGCCAAGAGATTCTGGATTCGAATCCTAGCCCGAACTTTTCGCCCAGTTGGGAAGATTACATCTCATATCATATAATACTAAAAATTGAAAAAGTAAAGATTTTTCAGGGTTTGTATTTTTCAGAGAAAGAAAAAGATGTCATTTGGTTTATTGTAATTCCTCTGTCATCAAGTGAAAATAATGATCCTAACATTTCGCTACAGTTCTATTAATTCAAAATGCCACCTGCGAACAGTGGCATCATCATAGAAGCTATCTTTAATTGTTGTTTTTCCAGAAACAAGTGTGTACAAGTGACGTTTAGAGATTTCCAGTTATATCTTAGTAAGTATTTTTATTGACTGCCATTACCCTGTCTCTTTTATTTGCCATAGTTTTGTAATTAAAGCTCAATCAGCGATTAAGCCTTATTATTATCGAGTTTTTAAAGTTATCTTTAAATGGAATTCCTTTTTGTGTAATTACGAGGGTAAGTCATTAAGTAAGTCACAAAAGATAATTAAATAATAACTTATAATGATATTCACTTCAAAACTATTTTTATTTCTCAACATATTCTCCACCAATATTTATGCACTTATATCTCCGTTTTATCAGTGCCACAACATCAGCTGCAATAGCATTCTTTGGGTTGCTGTCTTAGCCGAATTAGGACTTCAAGTTGAACCTTTTCATCCTCTGTGAACATCATCTTGCTTCCAAGGTGGTTTTTAAGTGGACTAAACAGAGGAAAATCGCTTAGGATAAATCGAAGCTGTATGGTGGATGTTGAAGAAGTTCCCAACCAAACTTTTGAATTGTCTCCTGTGTTTCAACTTGAAGTCCTAATGTGGCTGAGACAGCAACCCAAATAATGCTATGCAACTGGTGTTGGGATAATGATAAAACGGTGATATAAGTGCCTAAATATGGGTGGAGAAGATGTTGGGAAAAATTAATAGTTTTGAAGTGAATATCATTGTAAGTTATTATTTAATTATCTTTTGTGACTTACTTAAGGACTTTCCCTCGTAGTTATGATAGTAGGCAAGCTAACCTTACTTTTTGTCATTCCCTTGTCATTTCACTTGTTATTTCTCTCTCTAGGTGTCATTCCTCTGTCTCATTTTGCCACTACTCAGTTTCACATCGCCTTCTTGAAATTTAAAATTTTATTTTTAGATGTTTAACATTGTGAAAGATTTTTGATGAAAGTATTTTAATACTTAGAGACAGTTCCTAAATACAATAGAACACAATTTTAATTGGGGGAAATATTATTTTTTAAAATTATATAATGCTTAAATTTTGCTGTTAAGAGAAAATGATCTTGATGAAATGATATTGATCTTGAGAAATGATATGATCGAGAATGAAATGATTGAGAAATGAAATGATCTTAAGAAAATAATATTTATTTTATTAAAATAAATTTAATTTAACTTAAAAAAAGAAATTAAACGTCCGGTAAAAACTTGACAAACAAATAACAAAAATAATCGGGCAAGTACAAGTATAACTCGCGTTCAAAGGGTTCCCTACATTAAATTTATTAATTACTATTTATTAATTAATAGACACCTACCACACTTAAAGTTTTCATAATTTTAGTTTCAGTAGATTCGAAATAGGAGTGATAATATTTTTCCAGTATACTTTCGACGATATCTCTGAAAATATAATACCTAAAATTAAAACAAATATAGTTTTGAGTTCGATGTTACAAGATCTTTTGAACGATACCCTACGCGATAAAAGAAATTATTGGGTTTTATTTTTTAATAACTTAATTAATATCTCGGCTAATTACCGACAATTTTTTTAAAATCGTTATCAACTATCCTTGGATGATTCTGCGTCGATAGATACCTCGAGCGCACGCCAACTCCCTCGCTGACCGCCGGAAAAGTAAAGTAGTAACAGAAAAATGCATTTTTCTCAAAAACTATGTTACCTAGGAAAATCGCTATAGTTTTCCTGCAAGGTTTAAATAAGCTCCTACTACCCCTATTTTTTCATAATTTTAGTAGCAGTAGATTCGTAAATAGACGGGAGGGAACATATTTTTGCAGTGCGTGTTCGACGATATCTCTGAAAATACAATACCTAAAATTAAAACAAATGTATTTTTGAGTTCGATATTACGAGATCTTTTACACGATACCACGTGGGTAAAAAGGCTTTATAACTTTCCCAAGTTTGAACTTTCCACGTCCCATAATTTACGAGAAAAAGGGTGGTGACAGACGGACGGACAGACACAGGAGTGATCTTATAATGGTTCCGTTTTTACTTTTTAAGTACGGAACCCTAAAAAAACATTTTTTTTTTCAAATATGGACAAAAGATATGATCAATGTTAATGGATTTTGAAGGGCTTTATAATGTATATATATTGCATGAGGTATAAACAAGAGACAACGTTATAAACTGTTTAAAGAAGAAATGGCGACTCAATAGTGCGGAGCCCGGATTTCAAAATCGTGACAAAACTAACTGTGCGAAAATAATTTTATCGTATAATCAATTTTAAAACTTTTTTTTTAAACATAAATAAGAAAATGCAAAAAGAAGTAATAATCTAAATTAATTACAGGATTTCTAATCCATGGACAAATTTCAGTTAATTTTGGTCCCTATAAGAAAAAAAAGTTCTACACTGAAAAAAAAAATGTTGATTTTACAGTATAATACTGGCTAACAGTAAAATAAGCCGTAGATAGTGTATTACTGCTTATTTTACTGTTTATTTACTGTTAATTTTACGGTATAATACTGACAGCTGGAATGCTAGTATTATACCGTAAAATCGCCATTTTTTTTTCAGTGTAGGCTGCTCTACCAAAAAGGTGAAATTTGTATATTTTTATGCGGAAAATATCCTCTTTAGTTTGAACAGTTTGGAGATTCTATAAAATAATATTTGCTGTTTATTCACATTTGCATTTCTTTTTTTTAAACGACATTACTGTTTTTTTTTTTTTTATGTCAATCACCGAAAACAAATAGTGATATCTGTGACATAAGTACACTGATTACTAGGAAGGAATTTGGAAATTGTTACTCATTGGCCAGTTCTGGTCATATTGCTGTAATAGAAATGACTCCGAGAAGGCATTTTGAACCCGAATTATCGTTCTTGTGCCAGGAAAACCCTGAAAACTTGGCACAGTCACTCCTCTCTGGTTTCGAACCCACGAACCTCACCCCAAGCTCCTCAGTTTGTGGCCAGCATTATAACAACTGATCTGACAAGGAGGTCTCCATAAGCGCATTCTCAGAAAATTCAGTATATATACAAATCTATAGATCATATGCAGGGCTGCACAAAATAATTCTGATATTTTTTTCAGAATATTGTTATGTTGGTAATTCCTGAAATTGGGTTTTTAAATGTGCTAAGCGTTTTCTAAACAGAGTACTTAAACATCATCTTTCACCTTATTAAATGGTAAATGTTGGGAAGATTTTGTGTTGTATTAATTCCGTACAAGGTATCACAAGTTGTTAAAAGAGAAAGAAAAGTGGTTAGTACAATTTTAAGAGCTGTATTGCTTAATCGCCGCGTTGTGAAGACGATAAAAATAAAGCAAGCTCCGGATTGGTAGGAAAAATATTAAGTTATTACATTGAGACATTATGTTATTTAGGTAATTAAATAAAAAGTATTTTCTAAAATACCTGAAATTCAATTGTTACATTATAAACAGAGCTTCAGTTATTAGAGGTTAAATTCCAACAATGCACTTCAGTTAATAATATCACAATCGAATGAGAAATATTAAAGAATACATATAAAAAAAATTAGAGTGTTAGTAGGAACACTGAAAAATTAAAAACAATAACTGGTATCAAAATACTGAGAATGCATACGTGACGCTATCATGAGGTAATCTTTCCCAAAACGACCCGTACATTCCTTTGTACTTTAGTAAATATCAAGAGTTGCTGTTGCTAGGGTGAAAATTGCAAATAACCGCTGATCCAAAATAATAATGTGGAATAAAATTTAGAAAAATATATTAATGGAAAAATAAATAAAATACTGAAATTTAACTATTTAAATGCTTTAAAATGATATCCATATTTATGGATGGAAAATAAAAATTAAAGAAGATATTTTTCAAAAAAAACTTTAGAAAAAAAAAACAAAGAAAACGATTGCTAAAATAAAAAAAAAACATTAATTACAATAAATTAAACTTAAATAAAGATATTTAAAAAAATGTGCCATGTTGATTGTTTATCTCCAACAGTAAAGATTTATAAAAGTATTTTGGAAGTGTTAGAAAGTATTACATAATCTATGTAAAGATGATTTTTCGTTCTTGTTTTTCCCCTGTAAAATGTTTTGCTGTGGGATTTTTAAAACTCATTAGTCATACTTAAACTTATTCGAGGTGGATGATTAAAGCAGAACATGAGTAATGAAGTGTTAAACAATTTAAATAAGCAATTGAGAGAAAGCAGATAAGAAATGAGAGCAGAGGCGAATTTAACAAACAGCGCTTCTTTTTCGGACATCTCACAACGCCGCGGGGCAACCGAAACCTTGACGTCCGCATTCCGTATCTTAATGAAGGTCACTTTATCGCTTCAACCCGTCGTCGTCTTATGTTGTCCGACAGGTGTGGTGTGCCAAATATTTCGCATCGGAGAAACACAAGATCATTTTAAGCATCGTTTAGAAAATCTATATCTACCAAAAAACATCTATCTACCTACATCTATCTATTTTGAACATCTATCTACCCGATATATATAATTTAATTAGAATGTTATATATATATATATATATATATAACCATAAATGAAACATTACCATAACACCAACTTAAACTACGAAATAATGATTAAGGTATGTAATAATTAGTTGTCAATGAAAGTATTCCCCAACACACTGAATATGGATACCAAAAAATTATTTTAAAGAATAAGAAATTAAATAAAAAATTGAATAAATGAAATTGAATGAATGAAATGAAATTTGTGGAATTTAGATAGAATTTTCAAGTCCCAAATGCCTAAATACCACAAATAAAATGAGTGGTTTCATCATCATATTAGCCATAGCATTGCTAAAAGAATAGGATTTTGGGACTACCTACTCATAAACATTGAATCAAACCTGTGAGAAAATAAAAAATAAATATAATATTAAAAAGGAAAGAAGCCATACCTATAATATACAGATAAAACATGAAATAGAGTCAGAAAGTCTATAATCCATTTGGATTAAAATAGATACCTGCGCACCACATGAACCACACATGAACACAACCAAAACGAGGGAATGAATTGCAAAAAATCATTACGTGTTGCCAAATTTAGATTTAGAAAATGATTTACTATGTTGCCAGAAAAGATTTTAGAATAATATGAATATTACTGTAAAGCATTAGGAACATTGGTGCTGCTATATATATATATATATATATATATATATATATATATATATATATATATATATATATATATATATAATGTTTAACCCTTAAGTTCCCAAATATGTGCTACCGGAGCAGTATTCATTTTTTCAATTGTTTTTAGTTGTTTAATTTCTAAGTAAGACAAACGTAATTTTAATTGTTGAAGGGGATAGTTTTTATTCAGTTTTATAGTATCGCACACTGCAGTAATGTATTGGGAACTGGAACAATATTTCCTTGTAGAGTCCTTCACCGGGTCGGGTAACTCGACCCGACACCCAAGATCTGGTTGCCCATAATTATTTTCGTTGCGTGTCTGGTTCGAATCGTGTTGCCTTTAAAATTTTCGGATTCGGGTTAGTTTCAGGTAGGGTTGCCCCAATTTTTCTAAAGAATGCCCTGAACATGTTTCAAATAAAAAAAAATTATATATTTGAATATTAATAAGTTTATATATGTTCATTTCTATGCACAAAAATAAAATTGGTATTAGAGATATAGTTTTAGACTACTTATCCATAACTGTACTAAAATATAGATTAATTTTCTTTCACTTCGTTCTTTCACTTTCTTTCTTTCCTTCACAAAACATTGTGTACAAGTATGCAAAAGTTTAAAAAAAAATTAAATTAAACAAAAAAAGTGAACAAAAAGTAGAAAAAGTCTATGTTTAACCAAATATCGTTATAATCGTAAAGAGGATTTAAAAATAGAAAAAAAAAAAAGATAAAGAAAATATGCCACAAAGAATATCATAAGAAATAAAACTCTGAAATATTCATTAAAAATTAAAATAAATTATGAAAGTTATTAAAATTTCAATTTACTTAGAGTTTTTCTATCAGAACTTCACGATTATGCGATATTTATTTTGACCCAGATTTTTTATTATAAAAAAAACACGTTCTACATTTTAATACACTAGTAAAAAAGTGTTTTCGTAAAGAAAAAATTATTTATTTTATTTTCTACTTTTTAGTACACTAATAAAAACTTTTTTTTTTTTTAATCAAAAATTATTATTTGTCTAATACCAACAAATGTAAGTTAACAGTTAATACGTCATCTTAATGAATGTCTATGTGAATAAAAATCCTAAAATTGAGAATTTTTCAATATAAATATTTTTTCTGTACATGTACAGTTCGACCGCTATGTTAATAGTAACTGTCTGAGCTTCAGATCCCTGCATGGAGTAGGATAATTCGATTTTATCGGAACAGGACTCGAATCGGGGTTCGGGTTGACAAGTGATTCAAGCGCTCGAACACGCCACCTGGTGGACAAAAGATATAACTACTCGCTTCAGGAAATTCCCTTTCAAGCCCATGACATTACATGCATTTTTAATTTGTTCTTAATGATTTTTTTTTTTTTTTTTTTTTTTTTTGCACAATTTCAGATTTCATGTTATATTTGTCTTTTGTGTTTATATTACAAAGCAAAAATTATCCAAATTTGAATATCTAACACTTTCAAACGCGTTTACAATAAATAATGGTTTCAATGGCACTTTAGCATTAGGGGCAATTTTCCTCTACCGACGGCTGCGATCAGCGCCTCTATAGGCCGTTTTAAGTCTCAGTTGCGAGTCGGGTTGACTTTAAATGTTTCGGGTTTAGGTTGGTTTGGGTTTAAGTTTTAACTCTTTCCGATTGTTTTCGAGTTAACCCGATTTTTCAAAAGAAAGTCTTGAATATTTTTGAAATGAAAAAAACTGCATCTTTTGTTATTAATGAAAATATATGAGTTCATTTTTACGTAAAAAAAGGGATAAAATTGATGTTAGATACATAATTATAAACTATTTTCTATAATTGTAATAAAATACGGATTAATTTTCTTTCACTTTGGATTCGGCTCGAATTTCGAGTTGATTTTTTTTTTTTTTTTTTTTTTTTTTTTTTTGGTCGTATTTGTGTTGGGTTTTGGTTTGCTTTTAAACCTGAATTTCGGATCCAAATCGGGTACAACCCAACCAGTGCAGAACTCTAACTCGGACCGTAAATACTCATCATCCTAGCTAAAACTTCCAAAAAATTCTTTTCCAAACATATAATCAAAAATTAATCAAAATTAGTCTATTAAATAATAATTAAAATATTAAAATGTTGTACTAACATCGAGAATACACAACTATAACGTAATTTCTATAACTCCAGCATATCAGCAAGTGGATGAAAATTCGATTACAAAATTCCCCCTTTACAAACAATAAATCAAGCTAAGTTAAATAAAAACGTGTGAAAACTTTCGAATGAAGGCATAAACTAGTTAAATAGGTTTGTACAACGTGTTTTCTTAGGCAAAATAAACAAAACCTTGACCCAAATAACGTTGGTGGCTGCACCCCGAACTCAGAACTAAACCGGTCATTCTTTCGACTCAAAATATTGAATTACATATCTGCCCAAACGCATTAGCAATTTAAATTTACGTGGAAAAGTTGATTAGGTGTAACTCTTGTTAGATAAGTGTGTAAGGAAAAATACGAAGATAAAAAAAAGTGTATGACAAAATATTCAAAGGAATGAATATACTTTTAGGTAGATTTCGTAAAAAATACTACCTATTACATTCTCCCCAAAGTTGCAATTCCTGAAAACTTTTTGCAGATCTACACCGATCATGACACCTAGAACACCCGCACCCCCAGTTCAAAACTTTATATCTATCTATTTATCTATATATCTATTTATCTATCTATCTATATCAGTTTTTTATGGACACGATAAGTTCCATAATTCTGCACAAATCTCTTCCAAACCGATACATAAAATCAAGAGGCATAAAATCTCGGTCAAGCTCGTTAATGGGCAAAATCGAACCAAAGGGGGAAAGGGGAATGGAAAGCTTTTTTTGAAAACAGAAAAAACCCCATAACTTCTTAATTATGATAGATATGGAATCCGTTTAAAGTTATTATTACTTCTAGGAAAAGGGAATGACAGATTTCTGATATCATTAAAAATGGCCTCAAGGGGAGGAGGGGGGGGAATAGGGGTTTAAGAAGAAAAACATTCCTAACTTCGTCAATTCACAGGATATCAAATCCACTTAAATTTATTATAAATCCTCTTAATATTATCTAGAACTTTTATATTGACAAGTTTTTTATAGGACCAACCCTTACAGCAAAAAAAAAAAAAAAAAAAAAAAAAAAATCTTCGCCGGCTTCGTCTACAAAACATGTAGATTTCGAAGTGGGCGGTCCCAACTGCCGCATCATGGTAAAAAGGTCATTTCTTCTGCAATTCTCAATAAACAGACTCCCCGCGGTCTGCGTCTTCGAAATCTACCTGTGCCTGTAGGCCGAGCTGTCAGGGATTTTTTTAAACTATGTTTCTTAAAGTATTTGATGAATAGCTAATTTTGTGGAAATATCGCAAATTCTTTCATTGTTTTATTTTAAAGATTATGCAATTGGCTATTTAAAGTAGTGTTTGTTTTGTTTTTACGATCTTTGGAAGTGTAGTTTTGACAGTTTGGGGGCCATCGTGAAAAAAAAAACTTTCTTCTTAAATCTTTAAGTGAAGAAAAACATTCGCGATGGCCATGGTTAGAAACTGGGGGTTAAAAGACGTGACCTCTCTTTCAATTAAAGGCTAGACCCGCTGTTGGATTAAAGCATCTTTTAATCAAATTAAGTAAAGGCTTTTTTCTATTAACAGTTGACACTTTAAAAAAAAATAATCAAGCAGATATATTTGAAGAAACTCCTTTGAAAAGACTTCAGGATGGTTACACATTGAAATGCTCCCTCCCCTTACGACCGGCTTGTCTCTAAGGGCTGTTCTTCTTCAAAACTACATACAAACACTCTAAAAACGACATTTTCAAAACTGAGCAAAAAATACTCAAATCTGAGTATGTCGCATAGTCAAAATGACTCACGTTTGAAACATGTATAGTCTCATTTCTGAAAACATGCACACACTCAAGAATAAGACATCATGTGCTACTATTTGAGTAGATCTATGTTTCAAAAATGAGTATGAATTGACTTCTATGTGCTCATTTTTTAATATGTCCATGTTTCAAAAATGAGTATTAACTGTCCCTAATCATTTTTGAGTATGGGCATGTTTCAAAAATGAGTATGAATTGACCTCTAAGTGCTCAGTTTTGAGTGTGTCTATGTTTCAATATTCTGCGTATTTCTGGTATTTCAGAAATGGAAGCATTGGGTCGTCCTAGTTGAAACAAAAAGTTTCATAGCAAAATGAAAACATCAAGTTACTCAGATTTAAAAATGTCATTTTGCTCAGTGTACTAACTAAGGACTTCTGCATCAAAACTACATACCACACACTAACTCTTCTACGTCAAAATTTATTTCTCTTTCCATTATTATTGTAATTTATTATCATGTTTCAATATTCTGAGTATTTCTGGTATTTCAGAATTGAAAACATTGTGTCGTCCTATTTGAAACAAAAAGTTTCATAGCAAAATGAAAACATCAATTTACTCAGATTTAAAAATGTCATTTTGCTCAGTGTACTAACTAAGGACTTCTGCATCAAAACTACATACCACACACTAACTCTTCTACGTCAAAATTTATTTCTCTTTCCATTATTATTGTAATTTATTATCATGTTTCAATATTCTGAGTATTTCTGGTATTTCAGAATTGAAAACATTGTGTCGTCCTATTTGAAACAAAAAGTTTCATAGCAAAATGAAAACATCAATTTACTCAGATTTAAAAATGTCATTTTGCTCAGTGTACTAACTAAGGACTTCTGCATCAAAACTACATACCACACACTAACTCTTCTACGTCAAAATTTATTTCTCTTTCCATTATTATTGTAATTTATTATCATGTTTCAATATTCTGAGTATTTCTGGTATTTCAGAATTGAAAACATTGTGTCGTCCTATTTGAAACAAAAAGTTTCATAGCAAAATGAAAACATCAATTTACTCAGATTTAAAAATGTCATTTTGCTCAGTGTACTAACTAAGGACTTCTGCATCAAAACTACATACCACACACTAACTCTTCTACGTCAAAATTTATTTCTCTTTCCATTATTATTGTAATTTATTATCATGTTTCAATATTCTGAGTATTTCTGGTATTTCAGAATTGAAAACATTGTGTCGTCCTATTTGAAACAAAAAGTTTCATAGCAAAATGAAAACATCAATTTACTCAGATTTAAAAATGTCATTTTGCTCAGTGTACTAACTAAGGACTTCTGCATCAAAACTACATATCACACACTAACTCTTCTACGTCAAAATTTATTTCTCTTTCCATTATCATTGTAATTTATTATCATTTAAATTAGTTTTCAATTAGTTTTCACAATACTCAGTGGCATAGGATAAAGGAGAAATCATGGGACTTTAGCCCTCTCCATACAAATTAAGACTTTTTGTAAAAAGGTTACTAAGGGTTCGAACCCGTGTTCCTCTAGTTTACAGAATATAGATGAAAATAATTTTTCTTAACTGAAAACTCCAATTTTTTTACATTTAATATACAGGGTGTTTCTAAATGAATATCGGGGTTTTAACGCTTGGTAGTATTTATTACATACAACTTAAAATTATAATTAATACATAAAATGAAAGAGCAACTCAAACGGTTTTACCTGCAAGCTTACAAGTGTTCAATGTGAACCCCTTTCGTCACACAGCACACATGAAGTCGATAGCACAGTTCTTCCCAAACGTTAATTAGTGTTTGTGGGGTAATTGTTGCAACAGCTGCCTTAATCCTGTCTCTTAGGTTGGGTAGGTCAGGTGTAGTGAAGCCACATACACTCGATCCTTTAAGAACCCCAATAGGTAGAAATCACATGGCGTCAGATCGGGTGAGCGTAGAGTGGCGTTTGGGAAGAACTGAGCTATCAACTTGATGTGTGCAGTGTGACGAAAGGTTCACATTGAACACTTATAAGCTTGTAGGTAAAACTGTTTGAGTTGCTCTTTCATTTTATGTATTAAGTATAATTTTAAGTTTTTTATAGTAGATACTACAAAGCGTTAAAACCCCGATATTCATTTAGAAACACCCTGTATTTTTTTAAATTACCCACTAGCAAAACCTAAAAGCATTTATATATAAAAATATCAATTATGTATTTAAATTTTTTTTTCACCTTTATTAAAAGGGCACGTTTAATTTAATTTTCACATTTATTAAAATAATTTATGTATTGACCGTATGCCAGAAGTTAATAGCCGAAGAATTTGCCAAAATATTTCGCTCCTTGCAGCATCCTTTTTTAGTTTCAGTAGTTTAAGAGCGTAGTTCGATTACATGTCTGTTAAGTTTGTCTTTTATTTATATTATTTTATTCATTTATTGATGAAGTTTTAATTTCGATATGGAATATTAGCCCGGAAACTAATGCTTAACTATTTATATAATATTTAAATGCAAACGTGTAAATCTTTCGTAATCGGGCTGCACACGATAGAGATAGATATTTTAAAAAAGAATCATGCTTAAAAATTATTTTAAAAACCATATAAAAATTAGTAAACTGGGATACTGTTTTCAAATAAATTGCATTCGAAAGAACATGTTCGACGTTGTAAAAATTAATATTGTGCGATGTTTAGAAGTTAAAAATTTTGAAATAAAAGTGAAATTTATTGGTGAGATATTTCCACCGTCAATATGACACCAGAGTTACTTACGGACTTGCTTTATAATATACGGTTACAACATTTGCTACGGTTTTTGCTTTATAATATAGATTTAATCATTTCTAGCATATAAATCTGTAAATCAGTGCTTCCACATTAACTTTGCTCTCTGACGAAAAGTTCACAGTTCCTCTTTCTATTATTGTTTTTTTTTTCTTTTTTCTTTTTTTTTTTTTTAATGTCATGGCATTTGCGAAGAATAAATTTTACTATTTTTTAAATCATCAGAGGTGAATAAAAATTAATTAATTAAATTTCAAAATCCAAGGAGAGGCAATAGCCTTTCACGTCCCCTTCCCGGCGCCTCTGACAATACAGAATAAAAAATCTCTAAACTTATTTCTCTCTTGTCCATGCCGAGTTTAGACGGTGCTATCAACGCTCATAAACGAAGGTGTTAATTGTTTTATCCCTGCCCAGAATATCTAAACTCGAAATCCCGCGCTCTTTCATTCTCTCCCTGTAAAAACTTTGGCAAAGTTGACTTACGGCAAATAAAACCGATCGAAAAGAATCCCCGCTCTTCTTTCTGAGAAAGATTTTTAAATAGCACTTCCTATCCTGGCAACATTCCGAGGCGTCACCCGCGTTGAGGCGCCGAAGTTTTCCTTCCTTTATTTTTTCTTTATGTTGAATTACAGAGATGAATCTATGCAAAACATCCGTCAGAAGAAAAGAAATGAAAAGACCTAGAGCCCTAGAAAATACGCAAGCCATTATGGATTTAAAATATTATTGCGTGCCGGAGATAACTTGACATGTTGTCGCCGCAGAGATTCCTCTGAGACTCGGTCTTAAAAAATGCAATTTCAAAATAGTTTCACAATTTTTTTACTCACGCAAAAGGTTGGTTCATAACTCATCTTTAAGTATAATTTTGGACTTAATGGTGCCCAAATTATATATATCGTAGAATAAACACGCACAAGGAAAGGATATAAGATGTTCTACAAATATATATGTTCTGTAATAATCACTAAACGATTTATTGTACTAGGAACACCAACCTGAATGCCTATTTATTGTACTAGGAACACCAACCTGAATGCCTATTTAATGTACTAGGAACACCAACCTGAATGCCTTTTTATTGTACTATGAACACCAACCTGAATGCCTATTTATTGTACTAGGAACACCAACCTGAATGCCTAACCCAAACGTTTAGAGGTAGGCAAAACGTCATGCTCCCCAAAATTCTGATCAACGGAAAGGGATTGGGGAATCTCTCGGCTCCGTACCCATCTTTCACCCTAGCAACTACCCAGTGAGAACTTTCTATAACACGGAGTTTACCTGCACGTATGTCATATACACCACAGTGATTCCCCCGAGACTCGATCTTAAAAAGTGCAATTTCAAAATAGTTTCACAATTTTTTTCTTTTTACTCACGCAAAAGGTTGGTTCATAACTCATCTTTAAGTATAATTTTGGACTTATTGATGCCAAAATTATATATATATCGTAGAATAAACACGCACAAGGAAAGGATATAAGATGTTCCACAAATATATATGTTCTGTAACAGACACTAAACGATTTTATTGTACTAGGAACACCAACCTGGACGCCTAACCCAAACATTTAAAGGTAGGCATAACGCTAAGATTCGAGAGGAAACTGCTCTCCAAAATTCTGGTCGCCAACGGAAAGGGGTTGGGGAATCTTCTAGCTCCGCACCTTTCTCTTACGTAGTAACTACCCAGTGAGAACTTTCTATAACACGGATTTTACCTGCACGTATATAGCATGTACACCATAACGTTTCAATACCCAAATATCAAATTGAAGCATTGAGCTAGGAGAAATTCTAACTAGTCTGCCACTGCGTACCAAATGTATATCTTATCTGAATCTAGAAAAACAAGAACGAAAAATCATGCGTCAAGCATACATTATGTAACACTGTCCAACACTTCCAAAATACTTACCTTTTAATAAGGCGAAAGATAATGTCTAAGTAAACACATTTAAAAACCCAATTTCAGGAATTACTAACTATATTCGGAAAAATATCCAAATTATTTTATGTAGCCCTGTATATGATCTATAGATTTCTATGTATACTACATAGAATTCTAAAATTTAGTTCAGTTAGGCAGCGTATAGAAAAGTTGAACATTCCCCTTCAGCAATTTCCGTTAATAAACGGAAATGCATTTCTCGATGTTTTGTGCTGCCTTGTATATATTATTTATAGGATTTATACACACCAATAAAGATAAAGTGGTACATAGTTGCTGCACGGGTTTATTTTATATTCATGATTAAAGAGCAAAATTTAAATTCAAATGCTCAATTTATTTTTCTCTATCCCATGTTTTTTTTTTTTTTTTTTTTTTTTTTGCGTTTGCTATCGTTGGTCGGTCAGTTTTTCTGTAACTTTGAAGGAATGAATGAGATGATATTCGGGCTCGACTGATGTTGTTTGCAGATATTTTTAGCCCTTAACTTTTTTTAGAAGTTTAAACCTGCTTCTAAAAAATATTAAATATTGTAAAATATATTAGACGGCAGTGCGAAATCTTTGCACGGGTCCACTGGTCATCCTATATATTATGTCTGTTGTCAACATCCCTTTTTCTAAGCAAATACAAAACGCAGACCGTTAAATGTGCTACCATGTGAAAAGATTTTAGTACACTTACATTTCGTTAAAACATGTTTTTTGATTTAAAAAAAAATTGCAGTTAATTAAAAATTAAATCGGCATTGTTTTCATAAATGAAATGAAAGGTTTTCCTCTAATGAGTATTGCCACAAAAATGAAATACCGCATTATATCGTGCTCAACAATGATTACACAAAATAAATAGTACAAAAAAGATTTCGCTGCACGGGTTTATTTTATATTTATGGTTATAAAGCAAAATTCAAATTCAAATGTTTAGAAGAAAAGCATTGAGCTCACAGTTATTCACACTAATTGTATATTATACTCTTATTTCAAAGAATAATGTCCCTAGAAAAAAAAAAAAAAATCGACAGTAAATTAAGGGGAGAAAAAGCCCCTCTTTCCCCCTTTATACTTAACCAATGAACCCCCAAAACTAATCAGGAAAGCGCCTTATCACAATGACCAAAATACAAAATTTGAAGCAAATCGAATAATTCTGCATGAAAAACCCATTTATCTAAATTAAGGTGGGGAGATTAGACCCCCGTTCCCCCCTTTATACTAGTAATCCAATACTTTTGTTTATCCCGGTAAAGGAATAATGAATGCTATGTACATCTTATTCTATAGTAAGAATCTTGTAGTGCACTTCAGTTATATATACCAATTTCAGTATGTTTGAAATTTTGCAACATTATTAAATGGCACCACAAACGATTTTTCCCAATAGACCGTAATGTAACGGAATTCTTTTGAGTGTCCCTGTAAATCTACGATAAATGATGTGCGCATCATATTCTATGCCAAGCATCTTGTAGTGTGCCTCAGTGATATATATCAAATTCAATATGTTTCATTAAAATACTCAGCAAACGCCTTTTTCCAACATACCGCAATGTAACGGAATTTTTTTGAGTGTCTCTGTAAATGCTACATTCTTCATTTTCAATACCGAACAAGCCATAGTAAGCCCCAATAAGACATATCAACCAGTGGACCCGTGTAAAAATTTCGTACTGCAGTCTAATATTTTTTAGAACCAGGTTTAAACTTATGAAAGAAAATTTAAGAACTAATAAAAACATCTGCAAACAACATTAGTCAAGGCCAATTAGTCAATTACCAAGTTATTTAATCTAATGGGGTTTTTGTTGTTGTTTATTTTTTGTACAAAAATTGACCTAAGCTTTCTTGAAATAAACACAATGCCACTCCCCCTCCCCTTTCCCAATATTAAAAAATAAACTTTGAAGCTATATTCACACAAAAAATATTTTTAACTTTTGTTTTTAATTTGGCAAAAATAAGTTCATCAAAAGTAAATTTTTAAATAATCAAATCAGAATTATTTGAGACTTCGACAGAAAAATATGCGAAAACTTGTTTTCCTGCTTCACTATTTCGTCGATGTGCTTCTCAGCAGATATATATATTTTGTAGCATTCAACTATCCGGACATTTGAAGCTTTCGGCAGTCAGCATTTTCCGAACATGCCGGTTAATTCACTCTTTACAGTATTATTATTATTATTATTATTATTGAAAGATATATGATTTTGATAAGTTTCATTAGAAAACTTTATATTATGTTTCTAAACTATGTAACTAATAATTCTAAACAATGCCTGTTATTATTTTTCCTCAATTAATTCATAAAAAAGTTTGTGCTTTTTGAAAATTAATGACGAGGAAGGAGTGGGTGGTAAATATTTTTTACTGGCTACTAGAATTTTTTTTCTGGCTACCAGATTTTATCAAATTTGTAAAGCCCAGGTCAAGCCAGAATATCTAATTTATTCAATCAAAGTTACAGTAAAAATTGATCTAGGATAGTAAAGGCAAAAAACATGTATATCAATCGTATTTTAACAGCATTAGAAGATGACCTCATCTGTTTTGAAAAAAAAAACATGTGACAAAGAAAAATAAATTTAGCATTTGAATTTCAATTTTACTTTTTAATCCTAAATATAAAATAAATTCATGCAGCAACAACGTCCCACTTTATCTTTATTGTGCTATTTATTATTTTTTTTATTATCACCGTTGAGCATCACGATATGCGGTATTTTATTTTTATGGCAGCACTGATTGAGAAAATCCTTTCATTTCATTTATAAAAACAATGCCGATTTAATTTTTTAATTTACTGCAATTTTGAATTAAAAAAAACATGTTTTAACGAAATGTGACTGTACTATGTCAGAAGCCTGTTCAAAATCCTTTCATATGGTATCTCATTTTATCGTTCTGCGTTATGTATTTGCTTAGAAAAAGGGACGTTGACAACAGAATTAATATGTATAGTTGCATGGCAATCCGAGCATATTTACACGAGTTAGAGTGAACACGGAGAGACGGCAGACAGACAGACAAATCGAATTTATAAACACTTTTCAACTATGTCGGAAAGTGTTGAAAAACAACGTCCTCGTCTATTGTGTATGCTGTTGCACTCTCCTGTTGAAATAAACGTCTGAAACAGCAGTTTCATGAAGTTCACGAACGTAAACTTCCCTCAGCATCTTTGAGTATCATTCAGAATTTGTTGTGAGAGCATTGCCAGCTTCGTCTTAACTTTTTTTTTTCTTTAAAGATATCTGAAACATGGTCGTCGGCAGAACGAAATCCAGGGAAAGGTAAGATTTTGGAACAGATATGCCTACACTGTAAAAATATAACCAATGTTTCTTAATCTACGAAAATATAGTATAACCATGAATGAAAATGTACAATAAAATCTTCCGTGTTACCCATGTTTCTGAAAAACGTTCTTTATCATATATTCTAATACGAGGAAAAATTGTTTGTGTGTATATATATGTGCAAATTTTATCTTAAAAACGGCTCTAAGGATTTTGACGAAATTTTATATCCTACCGTTTTGGGGCACCTGAAAACCATTGGGCTAGATCACATTTTCGAAAAATTTCGATTAGTGGGTCATTTTGGTCATAGGTCATTATGGGTCAAGCTATTTTTATCTTAAAAACGGCTCAGACGATTTGAACTAAATTTTGTATCCTACGGTTCTTGGGCAGGAGAAAATCATTGGGCTAGGTCGCATGCTCGATAATGTCCGATTACTGGGTCATTTTTGGGTCACTGTGGGTCAAGCTAACTTTATCTAAAAACGGCTCAGACTATTTTGACTAAATTTTATATCCTACAGGTTTGGGAACGAGAAAACAATTGGGCTTGGACACATGTTCGAGAAAATTTGATTAGTGGATCGTTTTGGTCATGGGTCATGATATTCGAACTCAAAGCTCATTTTGACCGAGCATAGCTCGGTCTTCCCTGCTCGTCTTTATAAACCTTAGAAACCAATACATTTTCTTTATTGTTATTTAAAGCAACATTTATGAAAAAAATGTTTCTTTTGTTGCCACTGATTTTCGGAAACGTTTCTTAGTATTTTTTAAAGAGTACTAATCAGTTTTCTCAAACCGGGATATCGAATTTTTAAAATGCTATCCATTCTCAACTGAGCATTTTCATGTTACAGAAACGTGTTTTACAGACAAACATGATAAATTAACAGTATTAACATTAATAAAAATATTATTTTGTTACTTTTGCATGTGTAAATTCAGCTACGCAGCTAACAATGACTAACTGAGAATGGATAGCATTTTAAAAACCAATATTCTGGTTTGAGAAAATTGATTAATATACTATACAAACTACTCGGAAACTTTTCCGAAAATTCCGCAGCAAAATTTATATTTAATTTTAAAACACTATTGTACAAAAAATGATAGACGAGGGGCAATACGAGCGACGATTGAATTAGTCATCGACTTCCAGAAATACATGAAACAAAGAAAATGCTCAAATCAATAACCTTGAAAAACATTTTTCAGATATACTCATAATTCCAAAAGGGGTCCTTTTTCTTTAGAAAACTTAGAAACCAATATATTTTCGATATTTTCTTTTGCTTCATTCTTCTTTTGCGATATTTTCTTTCGATAGTTTCTTTTGCTACCAATAATTTTCGGAAACGTTTCTGAATAGTGTTTATTGTGCATTACTCAGTTTTATCAAACTGGAATATTGGTTTTTACGATACTACTACCATTTCTCAAGTAAACATTTTCATGTTCAACAAACATATTTTACAGACATACATGATAAATTAACAGCAATTACATTAATATTAATATCATCTTGTTACCCTTCTTTTGTTTGTGCATGTGTAATTTCAGTTACACAGCAAAAAATGTTTAATTGAGAATTCATAGCATTCTAAAAGGTGGCGGTGCCCCCGCCGATCGTAGAGCACACAGGACTTATGCTGGTCGTGCTCGTTAAAAGTTCCCCAGAACTTGAGTACGGGAGATGACCCGCATAATGACGGTGCTCAGTTTTTAACAAACCTGCTTTCTTCCTGAGTTATAGCCAACTACTTCTTCATTACAACCTTTCTAGGACGGTTGCGTCCAGATATTAGGTTCAAAACGCCAACTTTGACACCATTTTCTAAAAGAACCTTTATCGAAAAATCGAAAGTGCTATTCGATTTCATAGTTTATGAATAACAACATCTGTCACTTTTATGCATTTACGAATAAAAATAAAATCAGAAATATATCAGATAGTAGGCAGTTTATATTTGCGAACAGCCTTTAACACCTTGACCGACAAACATTACGACGAAGTTACTTTTTGAGGCAGACATTTACAAAGCGGTATTCTGTATTTATCAAGTCGATTCAAGCGCGGATCCAAGGGGCGGGGAGGGGTCATGGGCGTCATGAGCCCCCTCTAAATAAACAACATTTGTATAGAACAATACATTTTTAAAATCTAAATAAGCATTCAAGGTGCTTTATTATTTTTTTTCCCCACCGCTTAAAAATGCTAATATTTCTGATACATTCACGGAGTTATTTTTTATACAAAAATGCATGAAAATTGAAGACCATTTTTGTTTAAGCACAAAAGAATCGGACAGTGTTTTTCATTTTCCTATAACTGTGATTCATCTTGAATTGTATCGAATTGTTCCCTCAAGACAACATTTTCATGACTTTCAAGCCCCGAAAATCGGCTTAAAATATGAACTTTGAGAACATTTTCTCCAAGATTATTTTCTTTTATAAGAAAATAGGAAACTGAGCAGATGCAAAGTATCTATGTTCTAGGTATCTGAACAGAACCGGCAAATTTTAGACATTTACTAATATACCTGAAAATGTTATGCATTTACGAATAGAAATGAGTTTGGGTACATGCCAGAAAATAGCCATTTTGGATTAAAGATATAAAATTTGCTATTGGAGACATGTAGACCAAACCCCCACCGAAACAAGTTGGAAATTGTACATCAAACGTGACAAATGAGGTGCGTTTGTACTATAACTAGTTTCAGTGAAATGGATTATATCGTCTGTTATTATAATATGATTAATTTCCGTACTAAAATAAGTACAATTTAAGTTGGCAATATTTTAACGTTGTTGATATTTACTGAAAATTCCAATGAGAAACATAAGCCTAGCTTTGAAAATTCCAGAACTTGAAATCCCTATTTAGACTTTTTTCCATTTAATATCTATTTCTCCGGAAACATCTAAAATTGTCGGTTGATTATAGGATTGCTATAATTAATCAATTTTTGTGTGCAACTTCGGTTTTTAAATTCAATAATACGGACATAATAGGACTCCATCTTAAATAGGACATAATCACCATGGCAACGTAGAATCATTACCTATCATGGGATATTATTGAATTAATTATATATGATAGGATTTAATAGAAGGAAGAATGTGACTATAACTTGATCATAGAGGTTATAAAATGTCATATATAAATCATACATGTCATATAACTTGACGAAACTTCTCGGTCGTTTGGCGATTAATCCTTGGAAGTTGCTATAACAAGGAAATACCGATTTTTAAAAAATTCAAATTACTTAATAAATATTTGTATCAATATCTTTTTAAGTTTAGATTGATTTTCATTGCCCAATTAATAAATTGAAGATTACAGTTGAAAATTAGTGATATCCAAAAGCTTTTAGTAACGAAGCAAGCAAACTCTTTTTGCCGGAACTCAATTCGGGATAAACAATTAACACTAAATATACTATCAATTGGTCAATTGACCGGTACCAAGTGGAAATATTTTGATTTGAACCAGAAATTTCTTCATAAAATAAATAAAATATAAATCACACATAAATAAGCTAAATATAAAAGTTAAATAGTTTTAAAGAAAAATTCTAGTGTGAAATATTTTTTTATAAAACTTCAGTGAAATTCCCGCTATGTTTTGTGTTAATTTTATACATTTTTTATTCAAAAATATCAAATTTTAGTTATTTTTACACGTTGAACGAAAAACTGAAATCACTAAAATACTTTATTCTTTTTTAAAATACATGACAAAAAATTATCGATATTATCGGTTTCATAGCAATAAATCGCATTCAATGAAAATATTGATGGCACATGAATTCGTGTAGTATGGCGATCTGGGAAGCATTTCTGGCACACATATTTGTGTGCCGTGGCAGTAAATGTGTTAAAGCCTCAAATGCGACAATTTTGCCATCGCGTGATTTTTTTCGCTTTACTGTTATGCTAACAAACTTAATGAGTTTTTAAAATCTGGCTCGATTCCATCGTCTATACTCAAAGTAAGAAACAGCAAAATAATAGCGCATGAAGTAGTATTCGAACTGTTATTTTGTTTTTTCTAGATTGATGAGTTGCTTTGATTGTGCTATATGATTTACGCCCAGCATTTTTATGTCCTGTCAGACGAGAGACAATTCGCTGCAGCAAAAGAGTTTTTAGTTAAATAGTGACTAAATATTGGCCCAATACATCATCTTTCTGGCATAAAACGAGTGTTGGCTCAAAACGGCTTATATCTGGTACAGTAGGGTTGTTGGTAAAGGTCTGTGCCGCCGGAAAAATGATATAGCAACTCAGTGCGATGTTGGATTTAAAATTTTCCATTAGCGGACTACTATGAAAAAGAACGAAGTTTTTACTAATTTTTCTAGATCTGGTTTCACAATATGAAAATGACAAATACATTCTTTTTAAAGTTAAAATGTAATATTATTTTTTAATATTAAGAGCCTACGCTAGTCACGCGAGGAAACGCTCCAACTAATGTTAAGTCTATTGGAAGGTTTTTGTGCAATATCTCGCTCCCATTTTAATATTTTTAAATGTTTTTTTTTTTTTTTGTTTTGTTTTTTTTTTTTTTGCATAGGATAGCTGAGGTCGATCTTTAACGTTGTTAGTTTTTACTTTTTTGATTTTGGTTACAGTTATTTTATAAGCGAACATTTTAAATTTTGGAACCGGTTCGAACCGGTTCTGAAAGTGAAAGTACCTTTATATAAAAAAAACTGGAACCAAATAAGGGTACTTTTTTCTTTCAGAACCAGTTCCAACCGGTTCCGAAATTAGAAATGCCCGCTTATAAAAAAACTGTAACTAAAATCGAAAAAGTAAAAAGTAACAACGTTAGGGATCGGTATCAGCTATTCTACGCAAAAAAAAAAAAAAAAAAAAAAAAAAAAAAAAAAAAAAAAAAATCATTTAAAAATATTAAAATGCGAGCGAGAAATCGCGCAAGAACCTTCCCATAAACTTAACATTAGCTTGAGCGTTTCTTCGCGTGACTAGCGTAGGCTCTTAAAGCATTAAAGATGGTGAAGTGAATAAATAAATAACATGGACTATCATGGAATTAAGGCACAACTTGACAAATTGCATACCAATACTGTTGCTAATTTTGTTTTACTTCATTTATTTTGTTTCTGCTTTTATATGTACATGAGATTAAGAAAATCCTATTTGTAGTGACCATTGAAGGACTAGCTTAAACTGCCATTCGAAATTCGTGTTTTTGGAGATTCATATAGAGCGATTAATCCGGACTAGCTGATTTATTTTCTTTATGTGCGCGAAGTACAACAGAAATATCTTTATAGTAAAACTTGAAATTAATAACGAAAAAATGCATTTGCTTTCGATTTTTTTTTTTTTTTTTTTTTTTTTTTTTTTTGAGATTTATGTGCAACAAATAATCCGACTCCTCTCCCTTAAAAGAAAAAAAAAAAGATATCAGGTAAATGTTTTTCAAGAATATTTTTTTGACCATTTTCTTTGTTTCGTGAGTTTCTAGAAGTTGATGACTAATTCAATCGTCGCTCTTATTTTTTCCTGCATCGCGTCTATCATTTTTTGTACAATAGTGTTTTAAAATTAAATATGAATTTTACTGCGGAAATTTCGGAAAAGTTTCCGAGTAGTTTTTATAGTGTATTAATCAATTTTCTCAATAATTCTACTCGAATAAATCAACGGTAAATCTACTCGTCTACTCGAATATTGGTTTTTGCCACCTGCGCATCACCACCACCCCCTCAATTCTCCCCGGCGGGTCAGCATATGACTGTGGAACCCGTGCCCGAAAGAGAACCACCGCGTAAAACTTGGGAACGTGCCGGAGTCCCCCAAGAGGTTCGGGATCCATACACCCAAAAGAGAGATGGGCCTTTATGTCATAAACCTGGTTTCCCTAGCACGTACTTTCTATACCGACGCTCCAGGACGTGAAAAAGCAGGTTTGTTAAAATAGAAGATATTAAAGAGTAAAAGTAAGCAAATATTTCAATAATAATAATAATAATAATAATAATAATAATAATAATAATAATAATAATAATAATAATAATAGAAATCATAAATTCTAAGAATAAATTATTCATCGTATAACAGGAACGTCGAACCTTTTCACATCCGTTGGCCAATTTTTTTCAAAAAATATTTTACAGATCATAACGTACAAAAAAAGAAAAGAAAAGAAAAAAGAAAATACCGGATCAAATTAATAAATAAAAATGCTTGAATTTTTGGTTATGGATATAAAAAAAATATGGTTAAAGTACATTAATTATAGTAAAAAATATATTTTAGTAAGTAATATATAAAAAAGAGTAAATTCTATTTCTATTGTTGCACGCAGCCTAAATTTGGGATTTTATTTTATTTATTTTTTTTATTAACTTATATAGTCCAATTTAACGACTGTCCCCTAATAAAATTAATTGTATTTTTTTAGCATACTTTCAAAAATTCGATCGATTAAACAGTCTTTCATAGTAGTTATTTTGATGTTACAGGAACCTTTGGAAAATATTCATCATAAAACAGGACATTTCACAACATTTTCTGGCTTATAAAAGGTCACGAAACGTTTTCATATCTCCAAAATGAATCCTTCGCAAATTTTGTCATCCTTAAAATAAAAATTGTTAGATATCGGTTAGACATATTAGACTATAGTGCAAAATCATCGCTCGGGTCCACTGCTCTTTCTTAAAATTTCTAAACAAGAACCTGAATGTTACGCTAATTTCATATTCACAAAATTATGATAAGATTTTTTACAAGCATAAAAAAAAAAGCATTGGCAATTTCACAAAAACAGGAAGGACCTGGTGAGAAATGTCTGGAGAGAAAAAAATTACTTTGTCGGCGCCAGCTGATGCCAAGAATTTTACAAAAATATGGTAAAAATAATTCTACAGAACTCATTAAACGCGTATTTTGTTTAATAAGAAAGTTTTACGAATTCGTCTTAATTGACACACATTTAATTTTTTAACATACATCTTTCCACATACTATGTGCATAATTTTTATATTGTGCGTACTATAACTACATTACATACAGTGTGTCCCAAAAACATTGACCCCGTCTTTTGTTATTTAAAAACTGATCATAGACATATATTATAAATTACAAAGTCACGTAAAAAAGGGTATAGAATTGTATGAAATCGATTAAAATTTTCAGGAAATTAAATTTGAAAAAATACGAAATTTTAATTTTTATACGGCCCCCGTACAAAAAATTTCCCGATGAGTAAAATGTGTCCCATACTAATAAGGTCATGTACGAAATTTCAGCATTTTATCATAAAAAGTCACAGAGATATGTTTAAACAAAGTTGGAGAAAGGTTAATTATAACTATATCATCACAATTATTATTTATTTATGCAATAATTTTTTTCTTTCGTAATTTGTGCACGACCCCTGAAACGCAATCATCCGACATGATTTTCACATTTACGAACTCATATTCAGGCATCGAAACGTGATTTAAATCAGCATTTACGTATTTCGATATCTCTGCGATTTTTTATGATAAAATGCTGAAATTTCGTACATGACATTATTGGTGTATGGAGCACATTTTACTCGCTGGGAAATCTTTTGTACGGAAGCCGTATAAAAATTTAAATTTTGTTATTTGTTCAACGTTAATCCCCTGAAAATTTTAATCTATTTCATAAAATTCTGTACCTTTTTTTACGTAACTTTGTAATTTATAATATATGTCTATGATTAATATTTAAGTAATAAAAGCTGAGGTCAATGTATTTGGAACACTCTGTAAATATGTATAGAGAGAGAGAGCAAGAGAGAGTATGTGCTTGGCTATGCTGTACATTGTTGATCCTTGGTCCATGGTCCATCATTTTAAAAAAAAAAAAAATTTGGCAACATGTACTGGTGATCTCCAATGCTTGTATTATGTGCTGCCTGCCTCATGCTTGGATCATATTTGCAATTTGGTAAATGGTTGGGTTTTTTTTTTCCTCTATCCTTTTTAATCTTGTTTTATTTTGAACTTAATTGTTGTTTCATAGTTTATTTCTCTATTTTATGGGTGTGGTTGTCCCAAATTTATGTTATTTAGCTATTTTATGGCTAATATGAAGATGAAACCGCACATTTTATTTGTGGAACTTTAGGCATTTGGGACCTGACGATTGTGTCTAAGTTCCACAAATTTCTATTATTCAATTTCTGTTATTCAATTTCTGCTATTTTTTATTATGTTTTTGGAATCTATGTTCAGTGTGTTGGGGGGAACTGTATTATTGTCAATAAGTTATTTTAATTTTATTCATAATTTGACAGTTTTTGTTTGTGGTTGGTATTGTTTATTTAATGGTTATATATATATATATATATATATATATATGATTATATTATATATAATATGATTTCATTTTGAAAAGATTTTCTAAAATAAAAATATACTTTTATATTTATGTACTGCATATATAAATACATTTAAGTCAAGCAATCGAATTCAAACTGATATTTTAATTTAGAATTTTCAGTGAAGTAATTTATTTTAGTGTTATTACAAAATCTTCTCTTATTAAATTTATACAAGCTATTTCATTTTAAAAAAAAAAAGAATTTCTAAATAAAACATATATGTACTTTTATAAAGCATGTAGTGATATTTATTAAATCCCCATTATCGAATATAAATTATTATATTAATTTAGAATTTTTTGTGAAACAGTTTATTTTAATTTTGTTACAAACTTTTTTCATAACATATATTTTTTTATAAAAAATTATACTTTTTAAAAAAATTCTAAAAAATAAAATAAAATAAAATAAAACACGTCATTAATAATGTTTAAACATATCATTAATATAACACATAAAAACATGAATTTCCTTCGAAATATATTTAAATTTGAACAAAATATACATTGACAATAAATGATCGGATATTTACATTTTTAAAATTTATAACTTTAGTAAACTTTAATAAATTTTAAGAACTAAGTAATTTTTAGATAACTAACCTTTATGTTCTAATAAATTATTAATCGTTATATACTAATATGTTAACTTCAAATATTATATATATTACTATAATACTATATTGCTGGATTTGAATGCATAATTTCTACACATACACAACCCAAAAACTTAAGAATTAGAATATCCTATAATTTTATATGAATGTTCATCTAACATCACTAAAGAAATATAAAATGTCAATTGATCTATTATCAAATGCTTGTATTTAAATAAAATATTTTCAGGTATAATTAAGTGTTATCTATATATAATTTATTTTTATTATTATAATGAAATGACAATTTATGAGAATTTTTACGAGAATGATATAAAAGCTTTTAAAAAATAAACATTGTGTAATCAATATCAATATATAAAATCCCATACACCCATCACAACATATCTAAAATATAAAATAAGATATAATTTGATAATAAATGACTGGATATTTAACATTTTTCGAATTTTTAGATAAAGATACCTTGATTTTATGTGAGGCACTTAGCCAAATTGATGCAATAAATGTATTCTAAAATATAGATATTTTGATAAACAGTATCAAATGCCGTTAGATAAATACAAAGTTTCAATAAATTTAGTATCTATTGCTTGCAATTTATAAATATTTTCAAGTATGATTCAATGTTATTGATTTTTATTTTCTTTTTCTTTTTTAATGTAGTACAAATATATGAATATGCAAAGCTTTAATAAATGTAAACATTATATCATCAATATCGTCACATAAAAACAAACAACTCTTTCCCGACCCATTTGAAATGTAATAAGAGAACATTTAGTGCAGCTGATGCAAAAAAATATAAACTCAAATAATATAGATATTTTGATGAATAGAATCAAATGCCGTTAAATACAAAGTTTCAATAAATTTAGTATCTGTTGCTTGCCATTAATAAATGTTTTCAAGTATGATTCAATGTTATCGATTTTTTTTTTCATTTTCTTTTAATATAATACAAATATATGAATATGCAACGCTTTAATGAATGCAAACATTATATCATCAATATCGTCAGATAAAAGCAAACAATTCTTTCCCGGCCCATTTGAAATGTAATAAAAAAACATTAGTCCAGCTGATGCAAATATATATATATATATATTCAAATAATGTAGATATTTTGATAAATATCATGCAATGTCATTATAGAAATATATACGTAAAAAGAAAAAAGACAAAAAAAACTAAATTTACATAATAATTAATTAATTATTCTTTGCAATTTTTAACAGTATTGTCAGGAATAATTCGACGTTATCGATTGTTTGAATTTCTTTTCAGATATAATGTCAACATATGAATATACAAAACATTAAAGCATAAAATCATCAATATCGACACGTAAAACCCATAAATCTTCTTCAAAATATATTATTCATAGTAGAAAAAAAAGTACTATGATAATTATTTTATATCTTTAGATTTTTTTTTCTGGAGAAGCCGGGAGATAGTTATTTAATGTTAGTATTGTAGATCAATAAATGAATTATCGATTGCTTGCAACTTAGAAACAATATTTTCAGATATAATTCAACGTTTTCTGTTTTTTTTTCTTTTAAATTTCTTCTGAAATAATACCAAAGATGTACCAATATATGAATACACAAAGCATTAAAATAACGTAAACATTATATAATCAATATCGACACAGAAAAACATGCGTATACTACAAAAATATATTTAAAATAAAATGAAAGCTATTTCGATAATAAAGATTTTGATCGGTGAACATTTTTAGAATTTTAGGACATTTATAATTAATCTTATCTAATAATATTATAGAAATGTAGATATAATGTGATAATAAATCAGTTATCGATTGTTTGCAATTTGGAAACAATAATTTCATATACGATTCATTTTTATAGATTTTTTAAATATTTCTTCTAATATAATACCAATGTATAAAAATACAAGGCATTAAAAAAATGTAAACATATCATTAATATCGACACATAAAAATATAAATCTCTTATACATGACATTGGAAAAGTGGAAAAAGATACTTAAAATAATACCTCGTTCTATATATTGACAATTGTACAAGTTTTAAACAAATATTATAGTTAACCTTAGCTAATATCATTACAAAAATCCTTATATATTATTTCTCCTGTCAACATCCTTTTTTCTCAGAAAATATGAAACGCAGAACGACGATTGAGATACCATATGAAAGGATTTTGTACAGGCTTCTGACATAGCACACTTAAAATTTCGTTAAAACATGTTTTTGATTAAAATTTGCTGAAAATTAAAAATTAATTCGGCATATTTTTCATAAAAGAAATGAAAGGTTTTCCTGAAATTATTGTTGCCAAAAAAATAAAATACCACATTATATGATGCTCATAGCAATTATTATAAAAAAAAAACACCGCATGGGTTTATTTTATACTTATGATTAAAAAGCGAAATTGAAATTGAAATGTTTAGATTTATATTTCTAGGTCCCATGGTTTTCCCGAAACGGATGACGTCATCCTCTAATGCAGTCAAAATACGATTGTTAATTTTTTTTTCTCGCGCGTGCCTTTTGCAATCTTGGATCAGTTTTTAGTCTAACTTTGATGGAATAAATTAGATGATATTCTGGCTTGACTAACAACTAAATGTTGTTTGCAGATATTTTTATCCTTGCTTTTTCTTTAGAAGTTTAAACCTGCATCTAATAAATATTACATATTGATAAAAAATGATACTTCTCTATTATCCCGTCGACCACTTTTCATAACAAAAAACTATCGCCAAATAAACGGGAGAACGTTGCCATTGGAATATCAAAATAAATAAAATATAAGAATTTAAGGACACAATTGTTATTTTAATTAATAAAATAACTACTAAATCAGTAAAACATAATGAAAAATACACGCAAATGTCGAATGTAAAACCACTAGATGACGTAACAAACATGCATAATGATTCTGACATTAAGTAAATGGGACTGCATTTTTGGCGTTTAATCTTACAGTTTGGCGGTAGTTTTTTTGTTATGAAAAGTGGTCGACGGGATAATAGAGAAGTACCTAAAAAATATTAGATTTCAGTGCGAAATCTTCGCACGGGCCCTCTGGTGTAGATATAATAATGCTATAATAAATCTGTTATCGATTGCTTGCAATTTAAAAACAACATTTTCATATATAATTCAATTTTATCAATTTTTTAAATATTTCTTCTATTACAATACCAATATATAAACATGTAAAGCATTCAAAAATGTAAACATTATATCAACAATATCAACAATAAAGGCTATTGGTAAGTAGAAAAAATATACTTAGATAATAAACCGTTCGATATATTGACATTTTTAGAAGTTTTAGACAAATATAATTAACCTTAGATAATATCATTAAAAAATGCAGATATAATATTATAATAAATCTGTTATCGACTGGTTACAATTTAGAAACAATATTTTTTATTTATAATTAAATTTTATCGATTTTTTAAATATTTCTTCTATCACAATACCAATATATAAACGCGTAAAGCATTAAAAAATGCAAACGTTATATCAACAATATCGACACATAAAACCATAAATATTTTATAAAGGATATTCAAAATTGGAAAGAGATAATAAACCGTTCGATATATTGATATTTTTTTAAGTTTTAGGCAAATATAATTAACTTTAGCTAATAGCATTATAAAAATGCAGATATAATGTTATAATAAATCTGTTATCGATTGCTTGCAATTTAGATTCAATTATAATTAAATTTTATTGATTTTTTAAATATTTCTTCTATTATAATACCAATATATAAACATGCAAAGTATTGAAAAATGTAAACATTATATCAACAATATCGACACATAAAAACATAAATCTCTTATAAAGGATATTCAAAATGGGAAAGAGATACTTAGATAATAACTGTTCGATATGTTGATATTTTTAGAAGTTTAAACAAATATAATTAACCATAGCTAATATCATTATAAAAATGCAGATATAATGTTATAATAAATTTGTTATTGATTGCTTGCAATTTAGGTTCAATTTTATTGATTTTTTAAATATTTCATTTAATATAATACCATATATAAACATGCAAAGCATTAAAAATTTTAAACATTATATCAACAACATCGACACATAAAAACATAAATCTCTTATAAAGGATATTCAAAGTGAAAAAGAGATACTTAAATAATAAACCGTTCGATATGTTAATATTTTTAGAAGTTTTAAACAAATATAGTTAACCTTAACTAATATCATTATAAAAATGCAGATATAATGTTATAATAAATCTGTTATTGATTGCTTGCAATTTAGGTTCAATCATAATTCAATTTTATCGATTTTTTAAATATTTCTTCTATTATAATACCAATATAAAACATGCAAAGCATTGAAAAATGTAAACATTATATCAACAATATCGACACATAAAAACCTAAATCTCTGATGAAGGATATTTAAAGTGGGAAAGAGATACTTAGATAATAAACCGTTCGATATCTTGATATTTTTAGAAGTTTAAAAAAAAAAGATAATTAACCTTAGCAAAAAAGCAGATATAATGTTATAATAAATCTGTTATCGATTGTTTGCAATTTACATTCAATTATAATTCAATTTTATTGATTTTTTAAATATTTCTTCTATTATAATATACCAATATCTAAACATGGAAAGCATTGAAAAATGTAAACATTATATTAACAATATCGACACATAAAAACATAAATCTCTTATAAAGGATATTCAAAGTGGAAAAAAGATACTTAGATAATAAACCGTTCGGTATGTTGATATTTTTTGAAGTTTTAAACAAATATAATTAACCTTAGCTAATATCATTATAAATATGCAGATATAATCTTATAATAAATCTGTTATCGATTGCTTGCAATTTAGGTTCAATTATAATTTAATTTTATTGATTTTTTAAAAATTTCTTCTATTATAATACCAATATATAAACATGCAAAGCATTAAAAAAAGTAAACATTATATCAACAATATCGACGATAACGGTTGTTAGTAAAGTAGAAAAAAGATACTAAGATAATAAACCGTTCTACATATTGACATTTTTAGAAGTTTTAAACAAATACAATTAACTTTATATAATATCATTATAAAATGCAGATATGTTATAATAAATCTGTTATCGATTGCTTGCAATTTGGACACAATATTTTTATTTATAATTCAATTTTATCGATATTTCAAATATTTCTTCTATTACAATACCAATATATAAATATGTAAAGCATTAAAAATTGTAAACATTATATCAACAATATCAAACAACAACGATAAAGGATACTGGTAAGTAGAAAAAATATACTTAGATAATAAACCGTTCGATATATTGACATTTTTAGAAGTTTTAGACAAATATAATTAACCTTAAATAACATCATTAAAAAATGCAGATATAATATTATAATAAATCTGTTATCGACTGCTTACAATTTAGAAACAATATTTTTATTTATAATTCAATTTTATCGATTTTTTAAATATTTCTTCAATTATAATACCAATATATAAACATGCAAAGCATTAAAAAATGTAAACATTATATCAACAATATCGACACATAAAAACATTAATCTCTTACAAATGATATTCAAAGTGGAAAAGAGATACTTAGATAATAAACCGTTCGATATGATGATATTTTTAGAAGTTTAAACAAATATAATTAACCAGAGCTAATATCATTATAAAAATGCAGATATAATGTTATAATACATCTGTTATCGATTGCTTGCAATTTAGGTTCAATTTAATCGATTTTTTAAATATTTATTTTAATATAATACCAATATATAAACATGCAAAGCATTAAAAAATGTAAACATTATATCAACAATATCGACACATAAAAACCTAAATCTCTTATGAGGGATATTCAAAGCGGGAAAGAGATACTTAGATAATAAACCGTTCGATATCTTGATATTTTTAGACGTTTTAAACAGAGATAATTAACCTCAGCAAAAATACAGATATAATGTTATAATAAATATGTTATCGATTGCTTGCAAATGAGGTTCAATTTTATCGATTTTTAAAATATTTCTTTTAATATAATACCAATATATAAACATGCAAAGTATTAAAAAATGTAAACACATATCAACAATATCGACACATAAAAACATAAAGGATATTCAAAGTGGAAAAGAGATACTTAGATAATAAACCGTTCGATATGTTGATATTTTTAGAAATTGTTAGATAAAATATAAGTAACCTTTATGTCCAGTACTTGGTCCAGCTGAAGTAATAAAAATTATCCATGGTAGCATAGGCAGCATTCTCGACCTGTTGTTGTTGAGTGCGCTTGTTTTTCTGGATGGGGAATTTAGAACAATCTTGTTGTTGGCGACCTTCTTTCTCGCCAACCTACTTCGAGAAAGGTGTTCTCTTCGTAAGCTCTCGTGCACTGTGTTATTGATGTCTGAGAAACTCAGGAATGCGCCTTGTTACACAAAAGGATGGTGAAAAAAAATTAGATGCAATCAAAACCTACAACAAACAGTCTGACTTTCGCTACTAGTAAACTTGTTTACCAGCAGAAAATGATTTCTAGATCTGAATGGATAAATTTCTTTCAAAAATTGTTTTAACCCTTAATTGCATAGTGATGTAAATTTCCATCACTTTTTATTTAAATTTTAATAAATAAATCAATTTCTTCGCCACCACTATATTTATATAGAAATATTAATTCAGTAAATTTCCCGTGAACTATGTTGCTGACAAAGTTAAAAATCTATCTTAAAATTTCTGGTGTCTAATATTTAATATATGTATAAAAAAACACAATTGTAAAAGAAAAACTCATGCAAAGAAAGGTTAATTAATATAAATGCTGGACAATTACACCATGAAATATTACAACATTAAAGAAGTGAGAATAAAACATCACATATGTTTACTGAATGGTGTATACAAATTTTAAATTTTATACATACATTAATATTAAAAATATCGACGTTTCGACCACCATCTATGGTCATCTTCAGGAAAAATTTCTTAGATTGCTTTTAATAATTAATAATTAATAAAATAATAATTAATAAAATGCTGGACACCATGAAATATTACAACATTAAAGAAGTGAGAATAAAACATCACATATGTTTACTGAATGGTGCATACAAATTTTAAATTTTATACATGCATTAATATTAAAAATATCGACGTTTCGACCACCATCTATGGTCATCTTCAGGAAAAATTTCTTAGATTGCTTTTAATAATTAATAATTAATAAAATAATAATTAATAAAATGCTGGACACCATGAAATATTACAACATTAAAGAAGTGAGAATAAAACATCTCATATGTTTACTGAATGGTGTATACAAATTTTAAATTTTATACATACATTAATATTAAAAATATCGACGTTTCGACCACCATCTATGGTCATCTTCAGGAAAAATTTCTTAGATTGCTTTTAATAATTAATAATTAATAAAATAATAATTAATAAAATGCTGGACACCATGAAATATTACAACATTAAAGAAGTGAGAATAAAACATCTCATATGTTTACTGAATGGTGTATACAAATTTTAAATTTTATACATGCATTAATATTAAAAATATCGACGTTTCGACCACCATCTATGGTCATCTTCAGGAAAAATTTCTTAGATTGCTTTTAATAATTAATAATTAATAAAATAATAATTAATAAAATGCTGGACACCATGAAATATTACAACATTAAAGAAGCGAGAATAAAACATCACATATGTTTACTGAATGGTGTATACAAATTTTAAATTTTATACATGCATTAATATTAAAAATATCGACGTTTCGACCACCATCTATGGTCATCTTCAGGAAAAATTTCTTAGATTGCTTTTAATAATTAATAATTAATAAAATAATAATTAATAAAATGCTGGACACCATGAAATATTACAACATTAAAGAAGTGAGAATAAAACATCACATATGTTTACTGAATGGTGTATACAAATTTTAAATTTTATACATACATTAATATTAAAAATATCGACGTTTCGACCACCATCTATGGTCATCTTCAGGAAAAATTTCTTAGATTGCTTTTAATAATTAATAATTAATAAAATGCCGGACACCATGAAATATTACAACATTAAAGAAGTGAGAATAAAACATCACATATGTTTACTGAATGGTGTATACAAATTTTAAATTTTATACATGCATTAATATTAAAAATATCGACGTTTCGACCACCATCTATGGTCATCTTCAGGAAAAATTTCTTAGATTGCTTTTAATAATTAATAATTAATAAAATAATAATTAATAAAATGCTGGACACCATGAAATATTACAACATTAAAGAAGTGAGAATAAAACATCACATATGTTTACTGAATGGTGTATACAAATTTTAAATTTTATACATACATTAATATTAAAAATATCGACGTTTCGACCACCATCTATGGTCATCTTCAGGAAAAATTTCTTAGATTGCTTTTAATAATTAATAATTAATAAAATAATAATTAATAAAATGCTGGACACCATGAAATATTACAACATTAAAGAAGTGAGAATAAAACATCACATATGTTTACTGAATGGTGTATAAAAATTTTAAATTTTATACATGCATTAATATTAAAAATATCGACGTTTCGACCACCATCTATGGTCATCTTCAGGAAAATTTTCTTAGATTGCTTTTAATAATTAATAATTAATAAAATAATAATTAATAAAATGCTGGACACCATGAAATATTACAACATTAAAGAAGTGAGAATAAAACATCACATATGTTTACTGAATGGTGTATACAAATTTTAAATTTTATACATGCATTAATATTAAAAATATCGACGTTTCGACCACCATCTATGGTCATCTTCAGGAAAAATTTCTTAGATTGCTTTTAATAATTAATAATTAATAAAATAATAATTAATAAAATGCTGGACACCATGAAATATTACAACATTAAAGAAGTGAGAATAAAACATCTCATATGTTTACTGAATGGTGTATACAAATTTTAAATTTTATACATGCATTAATATTAAAAATATCGACGTTTCGACCACCATCTATGGTCATCTTCAGGAAAAATTTCTTAGATTGCTTTTAATAATTAATAATTAATAAAATAATAATTAATAAAATGCTGGACACCATGAAATATTACAACATTAAAGAAGTGAGAATAAAACATCTCATATGTTTACTGAATGGTGTATACAAATTTTAAATTTTATACATGCATTAATATTAAAAATATCGACGTTTCGACCACCATCTATGGTCATCTTCAGGAAAAATTTCTTAGATTGCTTTTAATAATTAATAATTAATAAAATAATAATTAATAAAATGCTGGACACCATGAAATATTACAACATTAAAGAAGTGAGAATAAAACATCACATATGTTTACTGAATGGTGTATACAAATTTTAAATTTTATACATGCATTAATATTAAAAATATCGACGTTTCGACCACCATCTATGGTCATCTTCAGGAAAAATTTCTTAGATTGCTTTTAATAATTAATAATTAATAAAATAATAATTAATAAAATGCTGGACACCATGAAATATTACAACATTAAAGAAGTGAGAATAAAACATCACATATGTTTACTGAATGGTGTATACAAATTTTAAATTTTATACATACATTAATATTAAAAATATCGACGTTTCGACCACCATCTATGGTCATCTTCAGGAAAAATTTCTTAGATTGCTTTTAATAATTAATAATTAATAAAATAATAATTAATAAAATGCTGGACACCATGAAATATTACAACATTAAAGAAGTGAGAATAAAACATCACATATGTTTACTGAATGGTGTATACAAATTTTAAATTTTATACATGCATTAATATTAAAAATATCGACGTTTCGACCACCATCTATGGTCATCTTCAGGAAAAATTTCTTAGATTGCTTTTAATAATTAATAATTAATAAAATAATAATTAATAAAATGCTGGACACCATGAAATATTACAACATTAAAGAAGTGAGAATAAAACATCACATATGTTTACTGAATGGTGTATACAAATTTTAAATTTTATACATACATTAATATTAAAAATATCGACGTTTCGACCACCATCTATGGTCATCTTCAGGAAAAATTTCTTAGATTGCTTTTAATAATTAATAATTAATAAAATGCTGGACACCATGAAATATTACAACATTAAAGAAGTGAGAATAAAACATCACATATGTTTACTGAATGGTGTATACAAATTTTAAATTTTATACATGCATTAATATTAAAAATATCGACGTTTCGACCACCATCTATGGTCATCTTCAGGAAAAATTTCTTAGATTGCTTTTAATAATTAATAATTAATAAAATAATAATTAATAAAATGCTGGACACCATGAAATATTACAACATTAAAGAAGTGAGAATAAAACATCACATATGTTTACTGAATGGTGTATACAAATTTTAAATTTTATACATACATTAATATTAAAAATATCGACGTTTCGACCACCATCTATGGTCATCTTCAGGAAAAATTTCTTAGATTGCTTTTAATAATTAATAATTAATAAAATAATAATTAATAAAATGCTGGACACCATGAAATATTACAACATTAAAGAAGTGAGAATAAAACATCACATATGTTTACTGAATGGTGTATAAAAATTTTAAATTTTATACATGCATTAATATTAAAAATATCGACGTTTCGACCACCATCTATGGTCATCTTCAGGAAAATTTTCTTAGATTGCTTTTAATAATTAATAATTAATAAAATAATAATTAATAAAATGCTGGACACCATGAAATATTACAACATTAAAGAAGTGAGAATAAAACATCACATATGTTTACTGAATGGTGTATACAAATTTTAAATTTTATACATGCATTAATATTAAAAATATCGACGTTTCGACCACCATCTATGGTCATCTTCAGGAAAAATTTCTTAGATTGCTTTTAATAATTAATAATTAATAAAATAATAATTAATAAAATGCTGGACACCATGAAATATTACAACATTAAAGAAGTGAGAATAAAACATCTCATATGTTTACTGAATGGTGTATACAAATTTTAAATTTTATACATGCATTAATATTAAAAATATCGACGTTTCGACCACCATCTATGGTCATCTTCAGGAAAAATTTCTTAGATTGCTTTTAATAATTAATAATTAATAAAATAATAATTAATAAAATGCTGGACACCATGAAATATTACAACATTAAAGAAGTGAGAATAAAACATCTCATATGTTTACTGAATGGTGTATACAAATTTTAAATTTTATACATGCATTAATATTAAAAATATCGACGTTTCGACCACCATCTATGGTCATCTTCAGGAAAAATTTCTTAGATTGCTTTTAATAATTAATAATTAATAAAATAATAATTAATAAAATGCTGGACACCATGAAATATTACAACATTAAAGAAGTGAGAATAAAACATCACATATGTTTACTGAATGGTGTATACAAATTTTAAATTTTATACATGCATTAATATTAAAAATATCGACGTTTCGACCACCATCTATGGTCATCTTCAGGAAAAATTTCTTAGATTGCTTTTAATAATTAATAATTAATAAAATAATAATTAATAAAATGCTGGACACCATGAAATATTACAACATTAAAGAAGTGAGAATAAAACATCACATATGTTTACTGAATGGTGTATACAAATTTTAAATTTTATACATACATTAATATTAAAAATATCGACGTTTCGACCACCATCTATGGTCATCTTCAGGAAAAATTTCTTAGATTGCTTTTAATAATTAATAATTAATAAAATAATAATTAATAAAATGCTGGACACCATGAAATATTACAACATTAAAGAAGTGAGAATAAAACATCACATATGTTTACTGAATGGTGTATACAAATTTTAAATTTTATACATGCATTAATATTAAAAATATCGACGTTTCGACCACCATCTATGGTCATCTTCAGGAAAAATTTCTTAGATTGCTTTTAATAATTAATAATTAATAAAATAATAATTAATAAAATGCTGGACACCATGAAATATTACAACATTAAAGAAGTGAGAATAAAACATCACATATGTTTACTGAATGGTGTATACAAATTTTAAATTTTATACATACATTAATATTAAAAATATCGACGTTTCGACCACCATCTATGGTCATCTTCAGGAAAAATTTCTTAGATTGCTTTTAATAATTAATAATTAATAAAATAATAATTAATAAAATGCTGGACACCATGAAATATTACAACATTAAAGAAGTGAGAATAAAACATCACATATGTTTACTGAATGGTGTATACAAATTTTAAATTTTATACATACATTAATATTAAAAATATCGACGTTTCGACCACCATCTATGGTCATCTTCAGGAAAAATTTCTTAGATTGCTTTTAATAATTAATAATTAATAAAATGCTGGACACCATGAAATATTACAACATTAAAGAAGTGAGAATAAAACATCACATATGTTTACTGAATGGTGTATACAAATTTTAAATTTTATACATACATTAATATTAAAAATATCGACGTTTCGACCACCATCTATGGTCATCTTCAGGAAAAATTTCTTAGATTGCTTTTAATAATTAATAATTAATAAAATAATAATTAATAAAATGCTGGACACCATGAAATATTACAACATTAAAGAAGTGAGAATAAAACATCACATATGTTTACTGAATGGTGTATACAAATTTTAAATTTTATACATACATTAATATTAAAAATATCGACGTTTCGACCACCATCTATGGTCATCTTCAGGAAAAATTTCTTAGATTGCTTTTAATAATTAATAATTAATAAAATAATAATTAATAAAATGCTGGACACCATGAAATATTACAACATTAAAGAAGTGAGAATAAAACATCACATATGTTTACTGAATGGTGTATACAAATTTTAAATTTTATACATGCATTAATATTAAAAATATCGACGTTTCGACCACCATCTATGGTCATCTTCAGGAAAAATTTCTTAGATTGCTTTTAATAATTAATAATTAATAAAATAATAATTAATAAAATGCTGGACACCATGAAATATTACAACATTAAAGAAGTGAGAATAAAACATCACATATGTTTACTGAATGGTGTATACAAATTTTAAATTTTATACATACATTAATATTAAAAATATCGACGTTTCGACCACCATCTATGGTCATCTTCAGGAAAAATTTCTTAGATTGCTTTTAATAATTAATAATTAATAAAATAATAATTAATAAAATGCTGGACACCATGAAATATTACAACATTAAAGAAGTGAGAATAAAACATCACATATGTTTACTGAATGGTGTATACAAATTTTAAATTTTATACATGCATTAATATTAAAAATATCGACGTTTCGACCACCATCTATGGTCATCTTCAGGAAAAATTTCTTAGATTGCTTTTAATGATTAATAATTAATAAAATAATAATTAATAAAATGCTGGACACCATGAAATATTACAACATTAAAGAAGTGAGAATAAAACATCACATATGTTTACTGAATGGTGTATACAAATTTTAAATTTTATACATACATTAATATTAAAAATATCGACGTTTCGACCACCATGTATGGTCATCTTCAGGAAAAATTTCTTAGATTGCTTTTAATTATTAATAATTAATAAAATAATAATTAATAAAATGCTGGACACCATGAAATATTACAACATTAAAGAAGTGAGAATAAAACATCACATATTTTTACTGAATGGTGTATACAAATTTTAAATTTTATACATACATTAATATTAAAAATATCGACGTTTCGACCACCATCTATGGTCATCTTCAGGAAAAATTTCTTAGATTGCTTTTAATAATTAATAATTAATAAAATAATAATTAATAAAATGCTGGACACCATGAAATATTACAACATTAAAGAAGTGAGAATAAAACATCACATATGTTTACTGAATGGTGTATACAAATTTAAAATTTTATACATACATTAATATTAAAGATATCGAAGTTTCGACCACCATCTATGGTCATCTTCCGGAAAATTTTCTTAGATTGCTTTTAATAATTAATAATTAATAAAATAATAATTAATTAAATGCTGGACACCATGAAATATTACAACATTAAAGAAGTGAGAATAAAACATCACATATTTTTACTGAATGGTGTATACAAATTTTAAATTTTATACATGCATTAATATTAAAAATATCGACGTTTCGACCACCATCTATGGTCATCTTCAGGAAAAATTTCTTAGATTGCTTTTAATAATTAATAATTAATAAAATAATAATTAATAAAATGCTGGACACCATGAAATATTACAACATTAAAGAAGTGAGAATAAAACATCACATATGTTTACTGAATGGTGTATACAAATTTTAAATTTTATACATGCATTAATATTAAAAATATCGACGTTTCGACCACCATCTATGGTCATCTTCAGGAAAAATTTCTTAGATTGCTTTTAATAATTAATAATTAATAAAATAATAATTAATAAAATGCTGGACACCATGAAATATTACAACATTAAAGAAGTGAGAATAAAACATCACATATGTTTACTGAATGGTGTATACAAATTTAAAATTTTATACATAGATTAATATTAAAGATATCGACGTTTCGACCACCATCTATGGTCATCTTCCGGAAAATTTTCTTAGATTGCTTTTAATGATTAATAATTAATAAAATAATAATTAATAAAATGCTGGACACCATGAAATATTACAACATTAAAGAAGTGAGAATAAAACATCACATATGTTTACTGAATGGGGTATACAAATTTTAAATTTTATACATACATTAATATTAAAAATATCGACGTTTCGACCACCATGTATGGTCATCTTCAGGAAAAATTTCTTAGATTGCTTTTAATAATTAATAATTAATAAAATAATAATTAATAAAATGCTGGACACCATGAAATATTACAACATTAAAGAAGTGAGAATAAAACATCACATATTTTTACTGAATGGTGTATACAAATTTTAAATTTTATACATACATTAATATTAAAAATATCGACGTTTCGACCACCATCTATGGTCATCTTCAGGAAAAATTTCTTAGATTGCTTTTAATAATTAATAATTAATAAAATAATAATTAATAAAATGCTGGACACCATGAAATATTACAACATTAAAGAAGTGAGAATAAAACATCACATATGTTTACTGAATGGTGTATACAAATTTAAAATTTTATACATACATTAATATTAAAGATATCGACGTTTCGACCACCATCTATGGTCATCTTCCGGAAAATTTTCTTAGATTGCTTTTAATGATTAATAATTAATAAAATAATAATTAATAAAATGCTGGACACCATGAAATATTACAACATTAAAGAAGTGAGAATAAAACATCACATATGTTTACTGAATGGTGTATACAAATTTTAAATTTTATACATACATTAATATTAAAAATATCGACGTTTCGACCACCATGTATGGTCATCTTCAGAAAAAATTTCTTAGATTGCTTTTAATAATTAATAATTAATAAAATAATAATTAATAAAATGCTGGACACCATGAAATATTACAACATTAAAGAAGTGAGAATAAAACATCACATATTTTTACTGAATGGTGTATACAAATTTAAAATTTTATACATACATTAATATTAAAGATATCGACGTTTCGACTACCATCTATGGTCATCTTCCGGAAAATTTTCTTAGATTGCTTTTAATGATTAATAATTAATAAAATAATAATTAATTAAATGCTGGACACCATGAAATATTACAACATTAAAGAAGTGAATATAAAACATCACATATTTTTACTGAATGGTGTATACAAATTTAAAATTTTATACATACATTAATATTAAAGATATCGACGTTTCGACCACCATCTATGGTCATCTTCCGGAAAATTTTCTTAGATTGCTTTTAATGATTAATAATTAATAAAATAATAATTAATAAAATGCTGGACACCATGAAATATTACAACATTAAAGAAGTGAGAATAAAACATCACATATTTTTACTGAATGGTGTATACAAATTAAAAATTTTATACATACATCAATATTAAAAATATCGACGTTTCGACCACCATCTATGGTCATCTTCAGGAAAATTTTCTTATATTGCTTTTAAAGTTATAGCAAAGTTAAAGCAATATAAGAAAATTTTCCTGAAGATGACCATAGATGGTGGTCGAAACGTCGATATTTTTAATATTGATGTATGTATAAAATTTTTAATTTGTATACACCATTCAGTAAAAATATGTGATGTTTTATTCTCACTTCTTTAATGTTGTTTTAATTACTTATTTTAAAATTGTTTGTAATTCAGTGGTTATCAATATAGTCATAACCAGGGCTTTACAAATCTGATAAAATCTGGTAGCAAGCAAAAACTTCTAGTCGCTAGTAAAACTAGTCGTTGGGGCCATCGTAATACTTACCCATCATGGATATGCATAGTATAAAATATGAAAAATAAAACATGTGTAAACTATTTATAAAATGCATTGTCATTCGAATAAAATCGTGGCTTGATGACGTCATAAATTTTAAATGCTCTATATCTCCAAAATTGATAATCCTATTAACTAATGGCTTACTGCGTCGGATGAAGCGTCTCATTTCCAATTAAAATATCTCTTTGAATTGAAATTTGAATGAAATACAGGGTCATGAAAAAATCGAAGAGTGTGGAAAATAGGATTACAAATATCTCGGCAACTCATTATCCTATCGACTTCATTTTTTATGCATTTTTTTTTCTTTTTGTCTTTTATATTCTCTCCTTAAAATAAACAATTTCGAATTTTTTTATATACCTTTAAGTCTCTACCTCAATTTGTTCGGGAGATAGGGCGTTTACAGACAGACACACAGACACACACACACAGACAGACGGACGGCAATTTTTTTTTTTTTTTCTAAAACTATGTTTTTCGGGATCTCCAGTGTCTGAAACGTGTAAATCCGTCAATTTTTTTTTTTTTTTCAAAATGATTACAGTAAAAGTAATAAAAAAATTTAAAAAAAAATAAAGGTAAAATAAAAATAAATAAATAAACTCACGGGGTGTGAAAAAAGCAAAAAATCGCTAAAAATTAAAAAAAAAATCTCAGAGAGGACAAAATTTACTATGCTGGGTTAATAAACTTAAACCGAATTATTTTTACTAAAGTCTAAAAACTTCCGCGGGAAAAAAAAAAAAACTACAAATCACATGAAAAATCGTTAAATTTCGAAAACAGCAGAGGACACAATTTAATATATTGGGCCAAAAGACTAAAACCGAATTGGGCCTTAATTTGTTTTTTTTTTTTTTTTTTTTTTTTCAAAAAATTTTTTGACATAATTTTCATGACAATTACGTCATGTAATAATGTTTTGTTCAATTACTGCCCAATTGGACTTACCCTATACTACGTATGATGGGTAAGTAAAATACTTAACACCCGCCCTCACCTATCATCGATTTACAAAAAGCACAAAAGTTTTTTATGAATTAATTGAGAAAAAATAATAACAAACATAGTTTAGAATTTTTAGTTACATTAGATTTAGTTTTAATTAGATTGTTTAATTTTATTTTTTATGCAATTTTTAGTGCTGTTTCGTACTGCGTGGTGAATATTTGACTTAAAGGAATCCGGTTTCAATCTTTCAACCCATTATAATATATTTTGACCTCTTGTTTAGCGATTTTTCAACAGTGGTAAAAAATAATTCGATTTTAGTCTTTTGGCCCAATATATTAAATTGTGTCCTCTGCTATTTTCGAAATTTAACGATTTTTTATGTGATTTGTAGTTTTTTGTTTTTTTTTTCTTCCTGCGGAAGTTTTTAGACTTTAGTAAAAATAATTCGGTTTAAGTTTATTAACCCAGCATAGTAAATTTTGTCTTCTCTGAGATTTTATTTTTTTATTTTTAGCGATTTTTTGCTTTTTTCACACCCCGTGGGTTTATTTATTTATTTATTTATTTTTATTTTTACCTTTATTTATTTATTTTTATTATTATTACTTTTTTTCTATCTTTACAAGAATTGTAGTATTGGATTGGTGAAAAAAATCGACTTCCGGCTTTCGGCGGATTTATATGTTTTAGAGAGTCCTGAACACGATTTGACTGATTTTAGAAAATGTCTGTCTGTGAGTCTGTGACTCTGTCTGTCTGTATGTGACAAAATTTTTGTGGGCGCTCTATCTCAAGAACTAATGCATGGAATTTAATAAAATTTTATATTTAGTTAGTCCCTGATATAAATGGGTGCTGATTAGTTTTTGGTGTAAATCGCCCAACAGGTGGCGCTGCTATGCTACATTTTTCAATATCAAACTTCATATTCTGTTAGACATTGACATTAAAGAAGTGAGAATAAAACATCACATATGTTTACTGAATGGTGTATACAAATTTTAAATTTTATACATACATTAATATTAAAAATATCGACGTTTCGACCACCATCTATGGTCATCTTCAGGAAAAATTTCTTAGATTGCTTTTAATAATTAATAATTAATAAAATAATAATTAATAAAATGCTGGACACCATGAAATATTACAACATTAAAGAAGTGAGAATAAAACATCACATATGTTTACTGAATGGTGTATACAAATTTTAAATTTTATACATGCATTAATATTAAAAATATCGACGTTTCGACCACCATCTATGGTCATCTTCAGGAAAAATTTCTTAGATTGCTTTTAATAATTAATAATTAATAAAATAATAATTAATAAAATGCTGGACACCATGAAATATTACAACATTAAAGAAGTGAGAATAAAACATCACATATGTTTACTGAATGGTGTATACAAATTTTAAATTTTATACATACATTAATATTAAAAATATCGACGTTTCGACCACCATCTATGGTCATCTTCAGGAAAAATTTCTTAGATTGCTTTTAATAATTAATAATTAATAAAATAATAATTAATAAAATGCTGGACACCATGAAATATTACAACATTAAAGAAGTGAGAATAAAACATCACATATGTTTACTGAATGGTGTATACAAATTTTAAATTTTATACATGCATTAATATTAAAAATATCGACGTTTCGACCACCATCTATGGTCATCTTCAGGAAAAATTTCTTAGATTGCTTTTAATGATTAATAATTAATAAAATAATAATTAATAAAATGCTGGACACCATGAAATATTACAACATTAAAGAAGTGAGAATAAAACATCACATATGTTTACTGAATGGTGTATACAAATTTTAAATTTTATACATACATTAATATTAAAAATATCGACGTTTCGACCACCATGTATGGTCATCTTCAGGAAAAATTTCTTAGATTGCTTTTAATTATTAATAATTAATAAAATAATAATTAATAAAATGCTGGACACCATGAAATATTACAACATTAAAGAAGTGAGAATAAAACATCACATATTTTTACTGAATGGTGTATACAAATTTTAAATTTTATACATACATTAATATTAAAAATATCGACGTTTCGACCACCATCTATGGTCATCTTCAGGAAAAATTTCTTAGATTGCTTTTAATAATTAATAATTAATAAAATAATAATTAATAAAATGCTGGACACCATGAAATATTACAACATTAAAGAAGTGAGAATAAAACATCACATATGTTTACTGAATGGTGTATACAAATTTTAAATTTTTTACATACATTAATATTAAAGATATCGACGTTTCGACCACCATCTATGGTCATCTTCCGGAAAATTTTCTTAGATTGCTTTTAATAATTAATAATTAATAAAATAATAATTAATAAAATGCTGGACACCATGAAATATTACAACATTAAAGAAGTGAGAATAAAACATCACATATTTTTACTGAATGGTGTATACAAATTTTAAATTTTATACATGCATTAATATTAAAAATATCGACGTTTCGACCACCATCTATGGTCATCTTCAGGAAAAATTTCTTAGATTGCTTTTAATGATTAATAATTAATAAAATAATAATTAATAAAATGCTGGACACCATGAAATATTACAACATTAAAGAAGTGAGAATAAAACATCACATATGTTTACTGAATGGTGTATACAAATTTTAAATTTTATACATACATTAATATTAAAAATATCGACGTTTCGACCACCATGTATGGTCATCTTCAGGAAAAATTTCTTAGATTGCTTTTAATTATTAATAATTAATAAAATAATAATTAATAAAATGCTGGACACCATGAAATATTACAACATTAAAGAAGTGAGAATAAAACATCACATATTTTTACTGAATGGTGTATACAATTTTTAAATTTTATACATACATTAATATTAAAAATATCGACGTTTCGACCACCATCTATGGTCATCTTCAGGAAAAATTTCTTAGATTGCTTTTAATAATTAATAATTAATAAAATAATAATTAATAAAATGCTGGACACCATGAAATATTACAACATTAAAGAAGTGAGAATAAAACATCACATATGTTTACTGAATGGTGTATACAAATTTTAAATTTTTTACATACATTAATATTAAAGATATCGACGTTTCGACCACCATCTATGGTCATCTTCCGGAAAATTTTCTTAGATTGCTTTTAATAATTAATAATTAATAAAATAATAATTAATAAAATGCTGGACACCATGAAATATTACAACATTAAAGAAGTGAGAATAAAACATCACATATTTTTTCTGAATGGTGTATACAAATTTAAAATTTTATACATACATTAATATTAAAGATATCGACGTTTCGACCACCATCTATGGTCATCTTCCGGAAAATTTTCTTAGATTGCTTTTAATGATTAATAATTAATAAAATAATAATTAATTAAATGCTGGACACCATGAAATATTACAACATTAAAGAAGTGAATATAAAACATCACATATTTTTACTGAATGGTGTATACAAATTTAAAATTTTATACATAGATTAATATTAAAGATATCGACGTTTCGACCACCATCTATGGTCATCTTCCGGAAAATTTTCTTAGATTGCTTTTAATGATTAATAATTAATAAAATAATAATTAATAAAATGCTGGACACCATGAAATATTACAACATTAAAGAAGTGAGAATAAAACATCACATATTTTTACTGAATGGTGTATACAAATTAAAAATTTTATACATACATCAATATTAAAAATATCGACGTTTCGACCACCATCTATGGTCATCTTCAGGAAAATTTTCTTATATTGCTTTTAAAGTTATAGCAAAGTTAAAGCAATATAAGAAAATTTTCCTGAAGATGACCATAGATGGTGGTCGAAACGTCGATATTTTTAATATTGATGTATGTATAAAATTTTTAATTTGTATACACCATTCAGTAAAAATATGTGATGTTTTATTCTCACTTCTTTAATGTTGTTTTAATTACTTATTTTAAAATTGTTTGTAATTCAGTGGTTATCAATATAGTCATAACCAGGGCTTTACAAATCTGATAAAATCTGGTAGCAAGCAAAAACTTCTAGTCGCTAGTAAAACTAGTCGTTGGGGCCATCGTAATACTTACCCATCATGGATATGCATAGTATAAAATATGAAAAATAAAACATGTGTAAACTATTTATAAAATGCATTGTCATTCGAATAAAATCGTGGCTTGATGACGTCATAAATTTTAAATGCTCTATATCTCCAAAATTGATAATCCTATTAACTAATGGCTTACTGCGTCGGATGAAGCGTCTCATTTCCAATTAAAATATCTCTTTGAATTGAAATTTGAATGAAATACAGGGTCATGAAAAAATCGAAGAGTGTGGAAAATAGGATTACAAATATCTCGGCAACTCATTATCCGATCGACTTCATTTTTTATGCATTTTTTTTTTCTTTTTGTCTTTTATATTCTCTCCTTAAAATAAACAATTTCGAATTTTTTTATATACCTTTAAGTCTCTACCTCAATTTGTTCGGGAGATAGGGCGTTTACAGACAGACACACAGACACACACACACAGACAGACGGACGGCAATTTTTTTTTTTTTTTCTAAAACTATGTTTTTCGGGATCTCCAGTGTCTGAAACGTGTAAATCCGTCAATTTTTTTTTTTTTCAAAATGATTACAGTAAAAGTAATAAAAAAATTTAAAAAAAAATAAAGGTAAAATAAAAATAAATAAATAAACTCACGGGGTGTGAAAAAAGCAAAAAATCGCTAAAAATTAAAAAAAAAATCTCAGAGAGGACAAAATTTACTATGCTGGGTTAATAAACTTAAACCGAATTATTTTTACTAAAGTCTAAAAACTTCCGCGGGAAAAAAAAAAAAAACTACAAATCACATGAAAAATCGTTAAATTTCGAAAACAGCAGAGGACACAATTTAATATATTGGGCCAAAAGACTAAAACCGAATTGGGCCTTAATTTGTTTTTTTTTTTTTTTTTTTTTCAAAAATTTTTTTGACATAATTTTCATGACAATTACGTCATGTAATAATGTTTTGTTCAATTACTGCCCAATTGGACTTACCCTATACTACGTATGATGGGTAAGTAAAATACTTAACACCCGCCCTCACCTATCATCGATTTACAAAAAGCACAAAAGTTTTTTATGAATTAATTGAGAAAAAATAATAACAAACATAGTTTAGAATTTTTAGTTACATTAGATTTAGTTTTAATTAGATTGTTTAATTTTATTTTTTATGCAATTTTTAGTGCTGTTTCGTACTGCGTGGTGAATATTTGACTTAAAGGAATCCGGTTTCAATCTTTCAACCCATTATAATATATTTTGACCTCTTGTTTAGCGATTTTTCAACAGTGGTAAAAAATAATTCGGTTTTAGTCTTTTGGCCCAATATATTAAATTGTGTCCTCTGCTATTTTCGAAATTTAACGATTTTTTATGTGATTTGTAGTTTTTTGTTTTTTTTTTCTTCCTGCGGAAGTTTTTAGACTTTAGTAAAAATAATTCGGTTTAAGTTTATTAACCCAGCATAGTAAATTTTGTCTTCTCTGAGATTTTATTTTTTTATTTTTAGCGATTTTTTGCTTTTTTCACACCCCGTGGGTTTATTTATTTATTTATTTATTTTTATTTTTACCTTTATTTATTTATTTTTATTATTATTACTTTTTTTCTATCTTTACAAGAATTGTAGTATTGGATTGGTGAAAAAAATCGACTTCCGGCTTTCGGCGGATTTATATGTTTTAGAGAGTCCTGAACACGATTTGACTGATTTTAGAAAATGTCTGTCTGTGAGTCTGTGACTCTGTCTGTCTGTATGTGACAAAATTTTTGTGGGCGCTCTATCTCAAGAACTAATGCATGGAATTTAATAAAATTTTATATTTAGTTAGTCCCTGATATAAATGGGTGCTGATTAGTTTTTGGTGTAAATCGCCCAACAGGTGGCGCTGCTATGCTACATTTTTCAATATCAAACTTCATATTCTGTTAGACATTGACATATATAGACGATAATTACGTTTTGCTGTAAGCAGCCCAAAAGGTTCCGCAGCTATGCTACATTTTTCAATATCATACTTCATATTCTGTTAGACCTTGACATGCATAGATGATAATTACGTTTTGGTGTAAGCAACCCAACACGTGGCGCTGCTATACTATTTTTTTCATGATTTCCACGACAGCTATATCTCAAGAATTAATGTACAGAATTTCATCAAACTTCAAATTCTGTTAGATCTTGACATACATAGACGATAATTACGTTTTGGTGTGAACAGCTCAACAGGTGGCGCTGCTATACTATTTTTTCATGATTTCCACGATAGCTATATCTCAAGAAATAATGTACAGAATTTCATCAAACTTCAAATTCTGTTAGATCTTGACATACATAGACGATAATTACGTTTTGGTGTAAACAGCTCAACAGGTGGCGCTGCTATACTATTTTTTCATGATTTCCACGATAGCTATATCTCAAGAAATAATGTACAGAATTTCATCAAACTCTAAACTCTGTTAGACCTTGACATACATAGACGATAATTACGTTTTGGTGTAAACAGCCCAGCAAGTGGCGCTGCTATGCTACATTTTTCAAGATCAAACTTCATATTCTGTTAGACCTTGACATAAATAGATGCTGGTTACGCTTTGGTGTAAGCAGCCCAACAGGTGGCGCTGCTATGCTATTTTTTTCATGATTTTCACGAGTGTTATATCTCAAGAACTAAAGGCTTAAAAAACCTTTTAATGAAACATACCTACTAATTTTGGAAACACAATCGGTGACATTCTCAAAATCAATAATCATGAAATAAACTATTTTCGCAAGAGGAAAAAAAAAATGCGAAAATAGGTTCTTTTATTATTATTGAAATTCATGACGTTATTCACCCAGAAAAAAGAATTGATTAAAACTACAAAACATGTTTTGTTTAGTTGCATTTATTGGTTGTTTTAGCAAAATTCAAGTAAAATTGAACCATTTTACTTGAATTAACAAAACATTTTTTGCTGACGATACAATTTTTTTTTTTTTTTTTTTTTTTTTTTTTGGAATTGCAAAAAAAAAAAAAAAAAAAAAAAAAAAAAAAATTGTTGATTCAAACAAAATTTCCATTGACCTATATTTAAACAAAACTTTTTGTTTAAATGTAGGTCAATGGGAATTTTGTTTGAATTAACAATTTTTTTTTTTTTTTTTTGCAATTTCAAAAAAAAAAACATTTGTATCGTCAGCAAAAAATGTTTTGTTAATTCAAGTAAAATGGTTCAATTTTACTTGAATTTTGCTAAAACAACCAAAATGTACTCAACAAAACATGTTTTGTAGTTTTAATCAATTCCTTTTTCTGAGTGTTCTGGCGAACACCTTAAGAAGTTTGAATTGGAATGAGAAAAATTATTTAAGGAACAATTGCAGAGCGGGCAAAACGCCCATATACTTTAAAAATTCATTGGAAAAGAAAATAAATAATGTTACGGAAGTGTTATTTGCACCATAAAACTTGTCAGAGTATCTTTATTTATTTATTTATTTATTTACTTTTTTTTTGACAAAAAAGGAAAAATAGTTCAACGTTTGACTGATAGTTAGCGCTTTTAAGGTCCGTGTTCTTAAAAGACATAAATATATTCAGAATATACAGCCAGTATTTATTTGCACTTGAGAATATGAGTATATAGAATATAGTAGTTTCTAGTGCAAACAAATATCTGTTGTATAATCTGTATTTTTTAGGGTTCCGTTCATCTCACGAAACCCTATTACTCCCGCTTCGTTGTCTGTCTATCACAGAGCCGGTTCGCAGTACAGTCATAAAATTTTGTGTACTTATAGCTAAATACCTATTATGAAGCTCAAAATCATAACATTTGAGAGAAAAAACGTATTATTTTAATATATAGAGATAAAAAACCAAAAATCTAACATCGTTTTCCTATTAAATTTAAACATTTTTTGTTATAGCAGTTGCCAACAATTAAAAATCCACAATAAAATTATTTCTACAATAATTAATTTTCCATTGAAGGATTTCCAAGTGAAAAATGAAAATGAAATAAAAAGTTTCACCAATTGAAAAAGAAAGATTAATATGACGTCATATTGGTAATAAAAGGGAAATTTTTAAAGATTTCTTAATAACACAAGGAGTATGAGTATGTGTAAGTACAGAAAGGAGGTTAATATGATGTCATTAGAGAATTAAAAAGAAAATTAATCTGACGTTTAGCATTTTGAAGGTCTCTATACAACATGTTTAATTTTGAAATTGATTTTTTTTTTTTTTTTAATATCGCATTTAGTCCATATGGCAGATATTACTGCTATCGGAACGGTTCAGACTTTTCGAAAAAAAAAAACGAGAAAATTGACCGGTAAATTTTTACTTTATAAAAAACATGACTTTTTTTTTTTTTTTTTTTTTATGAAATTTATTTAGGTTTACTAAAGGAAGGATAAAGTGTTTTGAAAGGGATATTAAACGAAACCCTTTGCGATTTTCAATCACACTTGCCCACTTTTTTTTTTTTTTTTTTTTTTTTTTTTTTTGTCTTTAAAAAAAACGTGGACATTAATAACGCTACGTATCGGTGAAATTTTTTTTTTTTTCTTTTGCCAGAAAATAGTCTAAGTTGCTTTACTTTTGATAAAGCGATTTACTGCTTTTACGCATTAATTTGCAATGTTTAAATTCACAACTGTGAATTTAATTAGTTACTTTTATGTTAGTCAGGTGCAAATTTCACCAATAGCATTTTTTAAATCGTTAATAGCAGCTTTTATATTTCACGTGTGCTATAAATTAGAAACAATTCTTTCATATTGAAATAAAATGTTTTGGTTTATGATATTATTTATTTATATTTTTGTCCTATTTAGTATTTTAAATAAAATTAGTGTAAGGTATGTATTTTCAATGTATGTATTCTAAATGAAATGAGCAAAAGTTTTTTATTTTAAATGAAATGAATGCAATAACAATATGTATGTGAACAATATTTGGCGATTTATCACCTGCGCTCGGCTAATATAAAAGTACCTTTGATTTAATTTGAGTTAAAGTGCTTTATGAAGTGGAATTGAAATCTGGGGAGTAGAATTCAGAATTTTTCGTAAGTACTTCGCATAGTACTTCCCATATGTATCCGTAAAATATTAGTTCATGTAATACGCCACCTATCAGTGACATTTTAAACTATTTTGTATCTTTTATCAAAACAAAATTCGTCTATTTATAACCTAAGTTAACATTTTTCATGAAATTTTAAAACAGCGGTATCATAGCTACATTATCCTGGCCAAATGAACTGTGTATATATATATGTGTCGATATATTACTGTAAATTTAACAATTGTAGCGCAATACGATTTTTGTCGGCACTGTTTTAAAATAGTAATCTTTGCCTTGTTAAATTTCAAAAATCTACGAATTAATAAGGCGAAAATTATTATTCGAAACTAATAGTGACAAAAATTCGTAGCATTTGGCGTTATGTTTAGTCAAAGCTGCGATATGGTGACTAACTCCTCTGGAAACATTTTTGTCACAGTATTAGTGGGAGAAATTTAAAGTTTATATATTTCAGTCGACATTTCCTGACCGAGAAGTATAGACCATAACTTACATGTGTTCCAAAAATTTTGTACAGTATGAAACAAACAAAAAAAATTCTAATTCCAGTTTCAAAAATTGCACGATAACAGCAAAAGAATTACAAATATTATTAGTTTGCGTTATTATTTTTTTAATTTGATACATTTTTATTATAAATTAATTTACTTGGAGAACCGCCTGCATACCGCATATACTCGCGTATAAGTCGACCCCCAAATTCGAGATGGAAACAGGTTTAATACCTGTATTTTACAATAGTTTTCTTCGGCTTATATAATTCAGAATTACATGAGATTAAATAAGACGTAGAAAACTATTGTAAATTACTGGTATTAAACCTGGTTTAATCTCGAGTTTGGGGGTCGGCATATACGCGAGTATATACGGTATTTATTTTTATTGAAAATTTGAAAATTTCAATGATAACCATAATTTTAATTTCATACGATTACTCGTGCTAAATGTTTTCTTTTTATATATTTCTTTAATAATTGTATTATTATTCAATGCAAATATGTCCAAAACCAGTTTAATCTAAAATATGTACGGCAATATGTTTGGTTTTGCACAAAGCAGCATGTAAAAAGTGAAATGAAATACATGAATTATACCTTGTATTATGTTGAAATAACTGAAGTATTTTTAGTATTAATTAATCCATTTTTAGGGCTCCGTGCTTAAAAAGTAAAAACGGAACCATTATAAGATCACTCCTGTGTCTGTCCGTCCGTCTGTCAGAGCGCTTTTTTCTCATAAACTATGGGACGTGGAAAATTCAAACTTCGGAAAGTTATAAATCCTTTTTACCCACATATTTTCAGATTATTAGTCAAACACAAATATGTTTAGGAAAAATTTAGGGGGCTAATTAAGTTACTTGAAAAACAAATTATTATTGTTTATCATGTGGGGAATCGTGTCAAAGATCTCGTAATATCGAACTCAAAAATATATTTGTTTTAATTTTAGGTATTATATTTTCAGAGATAGAGCGTCGAAAATGTACCGCAAAAGTATGTCCCCCCCCCCCTCTATTTCCACATCTACTGAAACTAAAATTATGGAAAAATTAGGGGTTGCAGGAGTTTATTCAAACCTTCCAGAAAAACTATAGCGATTTTCTTAGGTAACATAATTTTTGAGAAAAACGTGTTTTTCCTTTATACACAAACTTTAATTTTAGGGCAGTCAGCGAGGGGTTGACGGGCGCTCGAGGTATCTATCGACATAGAATCATAGAAGGATATTTGATAATGATTTTCGAAAACAAAATGTTGGTAATTAGCCGGGATATTAATTAAGTTATTTGAAAAAATATATATATTTATATATATCGTGTATTGTATCGTTTAAAGATCCAATAACATCGAACTCAAAAATATATTTGTGTTAATTTTAGGTATTATAGTTTCACAGATATCGTCGAAAGTATACTGGAAAAATATGTTCCCCCTTCCCCCTCACCTCCTATTTCCGAATCTACTGAACCTAAAATTATGAAAAAATTAGGGATAGTAGGAGTTTATTAATTAATAAATAGTAATTAATAAATTTAACGTACGTAACCCGTTGAGCGCGAGTTATATTCGCATTTGACCGATTTATTTATATATCATTAACCCTAAATGACCAGACGTATCTCGGAATACTGAGAAAAAAAATTATCGCTGGTAAAAATTACGATTTCTCTAAATTTTGCATTTGTATGTAGTAAAATAGGTTAAAAAATTGTTCTAGTGTACTTCTCAACATTTTATTATCGATTTACATAGAAAACAAATACTCTTATTGTTATAATTATCATCCTACTAGTCAATCAGCTGTCGCCCATCAAACAAACATAGTCTGCAAACATACGACTGTCTTGTTTTCTAGAACTGAATAATCGTTTAAAGAACCCATAGAACTGATTAGAACGTGGAGAATGTTTTTCTAAATATAACTTACAGGATTCAGACACCGTGTAAAAATTTAATTATTTTGGCGCAAATGGATTTTATTGTGATGAAGAACTATAAGAAACTTCTTTGCAATTTGAACTATGCTTCTAATACTAAAGTTTTGAAATTAAGTATTTATCAATGATAAAAAGGATCTGTATAAATAGTCAATAATAAAAAATTAACCTTTTAACTAAATCTTACATCTTACAAAGTACTAAATTAAGAAAGTCTGATATATCCTACTTTAAATACCTAATATTAAAAACAAGATGGCATTATGTATTAAGGTAAGCAAGTGAATTCTCAACTATACGATTTTAAAAGACTGGATTTTCAATAAATATATGAATAGTATCCTGAGGATTATGTAAAAATAATATTCTTTTTCACAATGCAAAAATTTGAATGCCTAGAGGTAAAATGTTTTTTCTTCCCCATTAACGCAACGATGCATATTTGAATCAATTAAAATTTAACCTTTACAAATATTCATCTTATGTAAACACCCGTTTCCCTGTAGGCCTTTTTCAAGGCCGTTTTTTACCGTGATCGGACTACTCTGGTCTTTTATCAATGTTTCAAGCCGCATTTTCTGCTGCCACAGTAATTTTAAATTAGACTTTCACACTTTTCTTTGACTTTTATTTCATCCTTTTATGTCATATTCTTCAAAAAAAAATTTTAAAATATACAAAAGCATACAAAAATTTTTATAAAATGTAAAGAATATATCTTGTTATTGTAATGCTATCCATAACCTTTCTCTTTTAATAGTTTGTGTTAGGTATAGATTTCGTAAGAAATACTACGTATTACATTCTCACCTATGTTGAAATTTCGGGAAAGTTTTTGCAGATCTACGCCGATCATGACTCCCAGAACCCAAAACCACACCCAGTTTAAAACTTTATCTAACTATCTATCTATCTATCTGTCTATCTATCTATATTACTTTTTTATGGACATGATAACTTCAGAAATTCTGCACAAATCGGTTCCAAACTGATACATAAAATCAAGAGGCATAAAATCTCGTTAAAGTTCGTTAATGGGCAAAATCGAACCAAAGGGGGGGGGGGGCTTTTTGTGAAAACAGAAAAAGACAACTTCATAATTATGATACTATCGAATCCGTTTAAAGTTATTATTACTTCTAGCAAAAGGGCCGAAAATTTATTTATGACAGATTTTTTATATCGTTAAAAATGGCCTCAAGGGGGGAAAATGGGGGTTTTATAAGAAAAAGATTCATAACTTTGTCAATTCACAAGATATCGAATCCACTTAAATTTATTATAAATCATCTTAATATGATCTACAGCTTTATGTTAACAAGTTTTTTATAGGATCAACCCTTACAGCAAAAAGGAAAAAAAAAACCCTGCCAGTTCCGCCTACAGACACAGGTATATTTCGTTGTGGGCGGTCCAACTGCCGCATCATGGCATAAATGTCATTTTTTCTGCAATTCCCAATAAACAGGTGCCCCATAGTCTGCGTCTTCGAAATCTACCTGTGACTGCAGGCCGAGCCGTCAGGGATTTTTTCCTTTATTTATGAGCTCTTAATTATTTTTTCATTTGCGCTTGTTTTTATGCTTAAGCCACCCCTCCTCACCAGGTGCTACCAGTTATGTTTCACACTAACAATTATTCCACAATTTGCTCTGTGCTGGGGATATGTGGTAGATGACCACAGGATACTCAGGAAAAAGTTATTCAAAACCCGCTGTTAAAGTCTGCGGAAGTCTGTTATCAGGCAAAACATTACTCTTTAAAATTTCTGGTGTCTAGCATTAAATAGGAGTTTAAAAAAAAATTCTTCAAAAAGAAAAAATCGTGCAATTCAGTGTTAACAAGTCGTTGTAGCAACGCATGTTAAAAATAATAAATTATTTTCATAATATCCTTCTTTTAAAAACAAATATAATTAAAAGTTTTGAAGAATCTTGTTTTCATTATTTTCATAATTTTTTCCTCATTTCATAATATTCTGTTAATTAGATGTAAGTCTGTCACACACAATTCATTCTACGTTCTGTCAATATTTTTAACATTTAACCAATATTTTTATTTTTGCAGTGGCATCAGTGTTATCAATAAGGAAAATTTTAAAAATTAAATAAATGGTAACATTCTTTGCAGTGTCATATTAGATAATATTAATGAAAACTTTTCCAGAAACTTTACATAACCACTCTCCCGATGAAGTTGAAAGCGACCAGAACAATGGAAACATTCATGTCAACAAACAGTCAAGTCGGCTCTAATAATGAAAATGAAATGCATAAAACAGATAATTATCCAACTCAGTTAAACCCATTTGAAGATGAATATCCAACACAGGTGAATCTATTTGAAAATAAAAGTGTAACAAATGATAATGCATACATTTGGTGTCAATAAGAATAACAAAAGCCATCCTGAATATCCAAGTAATAAGTTATTTTCATAATATCCTAAAACTATAAAAAAAAATATATAATTAAACATTTGGAAGAACCTTGTTTTCATTTTACTCTGCTATTTATATGTAAATCTGTCACACACAATTCATTCTATATTTCGTAATATTTTTAACATTTAACCAATGTCTTTATTTTTGCAGTGGTATCATTGTTACTAAAAAGAAAAAAAAAATAAATTAAATAAATGATAACTTTCTTCACAGTGCCATATTGGATAATGTTAATGAAAACTTTTTCTGAAACTTTACATAATCACTCTTCCGTTGAAGTTGAAAGTGACCAGAACAATGGAAACATTCGTGTCATAGAAGTCGGCTCTAATAATTAAAATGAAATGTATAAAACGGATAATTATCCAACTCAGTAAAACCCATTTGAAGATGAATAACCAACACAATTGAAACACTTCCATTTGAAAATGAAAGTGTAACAGATGAAATGTACATATTTGGTGTCAATCAGAATTAACAAAAGCCATCCTCCATAATATCAAAGCAATAAATTATTTTCATAATATCTTACATTTATAAACAAGTATAATTAAATTTTTTGAAGAACCCTGTTTTCATATAACTCTGCTATTTAGATGTTAATCTGTCACACACAATTTATTCTATGTTCTGTCAATATTTTTAACATTTAACCAATATATATACTTTTTGTCATGTGCCATCCGTTTTAGTAAAAATTAATATTAAAAAATTTAAATAAAGGATAATATTCTTCACGGTGCCATAATAGATTATGTTAATGTAAACTTCCCTGAAGCTTTAAAGAATATTTCTCCCGTTGAAGTTGAAAGTGACCAGAACAATGGAAGCATCCCTGTCATAGAACTGTCTGCTCTAATAATAAATATGAAGTGAATAAAGGGATAATTATCCAACTCAGTTAAACTCATTTGAAGATAAATATCCAAAGCAGTTGAATCCATTTGAAAATGAAAGTCTAACAGATGAAATGTATGCATTTCGAGTCAATTAGAATAACAAAAACCATGTTGAATATCCAAGTGCACTTAATCTTTTTGATAAGGTAAAACAAGAAACAGGTTTAAGCAGAATTTGTAAATATCATAATATTTTCGAAAATTAAAAAAAAATATCCCATGTATTTTATAATGTGATATTTTCAAAATAGTCAACATACTGCTGATTATAAATATTTTCATGCTTAAAATAAATTGTAAACTAAAACATATTACACTTAACATGAAAACTTAATAAAATAAAATTGTAAATGTATTTTCTTTCCTTTTTTTTTTTTTTTTTTTTTTTTTTAACTTACATTATAAAACTGAAGATCAATATAAATGAAAACAGAAACAATTTGCTTTTTACATTCATCAAAAATAAATTATAGGATTCTGTATCAAGATAATACTCTCATCAAGAAAATATTGTATTTTATACAAGAAAAAATTAAATATAAATAAGTTGTTTAATAGAAAAATTGTAACATAAATGTAAGCTTAACTGCTTTTTCATTCCCTAACCTGTTGTATAATTTAAACTGAACTAAACCAAAACCAGAAAGGATTTTTTTTTCTAATGAAGCTGTAAATGGCTGATTATCTAAATTATACATTTCATCCTTTAATAGCCTACATCAGTCAAGCGAAAGAACGCGCAAGCTATAATGTTCAGTCTATGGGAAGGTTCTTGGCAGATTTCTCGCTCGCATTTCAATATTTTTAAATGGTGTTTTTTGCATAGGATAGCTGAGGTCGATCTCTAACGTTGTTAGTTTTTACTTTTTTGAATTTGGTTACAGTTTTTTTTATAAGCGGACATTTTAAATTTTGGGACCGGTTGGAACCAGTTCTGAAAGTGAAAGTACACTTATATGAAAAAAACTCTAACCAAAATCGAAAAAGTAAAAACTAACAACGTTAGAGATTGACCTCAGCTATCCTATGCAAAAACACCATTTAAAAATATTAGAATGCGAGCGAGAAATCTGCCAAGAAACTTCCCATAGACTTAACATTAGCTTGCGCGTTTTTTTCCATGACTGATGTAGACTATTAATGGCTGTTCTAAGTTAACATTTTTCCATTAAATTATTGGGTCTACATTTATAAATTCACCTTCTAACATAAAGCTCGGATTTTTTTTTTTTTTTTTTTTTTTTTTTTTTTTTTTTTGTTAAAAATTATTGCCAGAGTTAAAAGTTCCTTATCTACAGAACAACACAATCAATGAAAGCTGAAAATATCAATACAATTCCAATATATGAAAAATATCGAAAATATCAAACACCACGATATTTTAAAAATGATTTTCGGATATACATCATGATATATATCACAATATATATCCGTCGATATATTATCACCGAACCCTGGTTTAAGCAATCAAAATAATTCTTCGGATTATCAAGAACACGAATTTAAACTGTTGATTATGGGGTGGGACATATGTCGTCCTCTTTATAATATTATCACCACTTTTTCAATATTAATACCTGCCATACACTTATACCAAGATAATGTCAAGAAAAATCTACCACAAAGAAATTCTTTTGTAAATTCTGGTACGAGGTGAATATAAAAATAGTCACCAGTTCAAGCCCGTAATCAAAAGGGTACTAAAGAAAATCTCTCTCCGGATCGCATATGTAGCTCAAAACGTGTAATTTGTAAAAACTATGCTCTACAGACCGATAACCTTCACCTAGAATTTATTAAACATGTCCAGTGATTCGTACCTCTACATAGATTTCGAGAAAAATACGAAAAAAATATTTGATATCACATTTATACTACAGAAAAGAGGCCTTTTTGGTAATATGAATTTGGATTAGTGCATGTGTATAAAAAAAAAAACTGAAAATAGTTGATTGTGCTTGTCATATCATTTTACAGAGAAACACACGTGGAATCAGAATTGTAGCTAATAGTTACATTAAGAGTCCTCTTCACGCACTTGAAAACACCCGCTCGCTAATCTTAATCCTATGGGGCATCATTTTTCTAATATATCGTTTGCGTTTCAATATTTTTTAACGATTTTTTTTTTTTTTTTTTTTTTTGCATTGGATAGCAGAGATCAATCTCTATTTCCGCCATTGATTACTTTTACGATTTTCTTTGCGAATTTTTTTTACGAAGATACTTTCACTTTCAAAACCGGTTCCGAAAGTAAAAGTATTTTCGTAAAAAAATCCGGAAAGGATCTCTGATATCCAATACAAAAAAAAAAAAAAAAAAAAATCGTCTAAAAATATTGAAATGTAAATGAGATATTAGAAAAATAATGCCCCATAGGATTAACATTAGCGAGCGGGTGTTTTCAAGTGCTTGAAGAGGACCCTTAATGATTTCTCTTATCCTTTAATCCTCAAGTACGGAAGCAAAAACAAAAAATCAACCGTTAATCATAGATTATGAAACACTTTGCAACAAATCCAGAAACGCATAACATATTTGAAAATCCAATTTCAGCAATTACAATCAATAATTGAAAAAATATCCGAATTCATTTGTACAGACCTGTATATGATCTATAAATTTGTATATATGCTACACTGTGTGCTAAAGTTTAGTTCAGTTAAAAAACACATAGCACTTATGAAAATACCCAATTATTCAGCAATTTTTGTCAATAAACGGAAATGTACTCCAGATCTTTTGTGCAACCCTGTATGTGATCTATATAATTTATACACACCAAGTAATATGCCAAAAATTAGTTCAATTTTAAAACGCGCACCACAACTCAAAACGTACGTCCAACAAATATTGCTCATAGACAATACGCTAAGCGAATTATTTTGCGTATCCCTGTAAAAGAACGATGAATCTTACGTCTACCCTATTCTATAGTAATCGCCTTGTAGTGCACCTCAGTGATATATATATATATATATATATCAATTTCAATATATTTAAAATTGTGTAACATAATTAAAATAGACCGCAAATGATTTTTTCCTCATAGACCATAATGTAGCGGAATTCTTTTGAGTGTCCCTGTAAACGAACCCTGTATATGATCTATAGAATTTGTACACACCAAATAATAGTAAAAAAAATAGTTAAATTTAAAAACGCGCTCCGCAACTGAAAACGCGCTTCCAACAATTATTGTTAACAGACAGTTATTTAACTGAATTCTTTAGTGTGTCCCTGTAAATGAGCGATGAATGCTATACACACAATATTCTATAGTAAACCTCTTCTAATGCACCTCAGTAATATATATCAATTTCAATATGTTTGAAATAGTGAAAAATTATTAAAATAAACCGCAAATATTTTTCCACATATTGTGAAATGTAACGGGATTCTTTCGAGTGTCCCTGTAAAGCAGCCATACTCAACCTGCGGCCTGCGGGCCGCATGTGGCCCGGCGACCTTTTATATGTGGCCCGAGACACATAATCAATAATTTCTATTTATAAAATTAATGAAGATGGGCATGAAACATTTTTAAGACTCTCTCTTTTCTTTTATATATTTTCACGAGAAGACAAAATATGTCCTGTTATTTATAATTACTAATATAAAATTATGTTAAAACATCTTAAATACCATTCCCTTAGTTAAAAGTTCTTTTTATATGTAGTCCTATTTCTGCTACAGTACATTTTTTAATCTTTAACACTGATCAAACATTATTCCAAATGAATAAAATTTGCGCTATATTAAACAACATACAAAAAATAGTAACTGTTTGTATTGAGCATTTTATTATTCCTCCTAATTATTCTCCTAATTTTTTTTTTTAATTTAGAACTTGGAAATGCTGCAATGTTATAGTGTTACGTTTTATATTTACCATATAGCTAATAATGCTTATCAGGGTCAAATGTTTATTACAAGAAAAAATTGGCAGTAAAAAGTTTACACCACTATTTACAAATGAGAATCTTCGCGGCATATTTCTACATTATTTTCAAAAGAAATCGGGAACAAACTATCTGAAAATAGTGGTGTTAAATTTTGTTTATAACATTTGTTCCGCGACAAACGTTACGACTAACTTTATTACATTGCTTTTTATACTACTTTTGTTATTGCACTATTTTAATAACCTATTATTTACACTGTTATATGAGTGTGTTGCGGCCCGCCTAAGATCTCAAACATATGTTTGCGGCCCGCGAGAAAAAAGGTTGAGTAGGCCTGCTGTAAAGTAACTATAAGCGCTACATACTTCGTTTTCAATACCGAGCATGCCGTAGTTAGCCCCAATTACATATATTAATTACATAGCAATCTGAGTATATTTACGCAAGTTAGAGTACGAACAGACGGCAGACAAACAAACAAACGGCAGACAGCTACACCAAATCTGTAAATACTTTTGAACTATATTTGAAAGTGTTGACAACTATGTTAAAAAGTGTTAAAGAGGGATTTAAAAATGATTTTCAAAATTTAAATGAAGATATTCCAAAATAAAAAAGATAAACATTGTATTAAAGCAGAATTATGTGAAACGAGATTGATTTACACAAGACAGTAAGAAATTATTAATTTAAATATTTGAAAAACTACTAGTTCCGATGGCATTAAGCGTTTCTAAATTTATTTAAACATAATATTATATAAAAAACAAACATAATTACGGCATATATATATACCACCATACTTTAATATATACATATGTTTATTATATATATGTCATAAACGTCATATATTTATCATATATATGTCATATATATATATATATACATATATGTAGCATATATACGAAATATATGTACCACATATACGTTATATATGCGTAATATATAATTCGTATTTACATTTATGTGTCATATATATGTCATATGTACGTCATATACGTCTTGCACATATATCATACATATACAGTATCCTGTACCAACCCTTAAAGTTTGTATATATACCTGTATACATCCTGTGTATACGACGTATATAGTCCACATACATGGACGTATAAAGTCATATACGTTGTCTATGACTATATAAGGATCACATACATCGTATATGAGTATATCATGATCACATACATTATATATGACCATAACGTCATGTATGTTATTTAACTTGGCGATGAATCTCGGTCTCTTGACGATTTATCCTTGGGCGGGGGGCGCTATAACGCAGAAATACGAAAAGAAGTTCATATTTTTGGTAGAATTTTATTCAATACAAACAGTGTTACGATTAGGCGTTTTTTCATTTCAGAAGTCTACCACTATTTTTAAAATAATTAGCCTTACTTTTATTTAATACAAACAGTGTTATGATTAGGCGTTTTTTCATTTCAGAAGTCTACCACTATTTTTAAATAATTAGCCTTACTTTTATTTAATACAAACAGTGTTATGATTAGGCGTTTTTTCATTTCAGAAGTCTACCACTATTTTTAAATAATTAGCCTTACTTTTATTTAATACAAACAGTGTTATGATTAGGCGTTTTTTCATTTCAGAAGTCTACCACTATTTTTAAATAATTAGCCTTACTTTTATTTAATACAAACAGTGTTATGATTAGGCGTTTTTTCATTTCAGAAGTCTACCACTATTTTTAAATAATTAGCCTTACTTTTATTTAATACAAACAGTGTTATGATTAGACGTTTTTTCATTTCAGAAGTCTACCACTATTTTTAAATAGTTAGCCTTATTTAATGACAGATTAAATAAGGCCACTATTCAGAAATAGGGATACACTTTTGAATGAAAAAAGCTCCATCGGCAACACAGATTTCAATATCCACTGCTCCCTTAAGATTTAACTGTCAGAAACAATGTAGCTAAACTTACATAAATTTTAAAAATTCCACTGATTCTTTTTTTTTTTTTTTTTTTTTTTTTTTTTTTTTTTTAATCTATATTTAATTTAACCATTCTTATAATAAAAATAACTTAAATAAAATAATCAATCAATACTCTGTAACTGAAAAATAAAGTGCTAAATCCATAATATTTCATGATTTATTTTCAATTAATCAATGAAAAATGGTATTAATAACTATTTAAATAAATTTTAGATACAGTTATCTGAAAGTCGTTTTGTTTGAAGATATAATTATTGCTTTCAAAGCTTCCGAAACAATTTGTCTTTAACTTTATCTAATAGATGGCAGCACCATAATTCGCATTGAGTGATTGTTTTCATGAATAATTATTTTTAATATCAATTTTTGTCCACAGACGTCGCCACCAAAAGTACTCTAATAATTTTGCCATATAAAGACAAGAAGACTCTTTCGGAAAGAGGATGTAAATAAGGCTATTTTTGACCCTCTGCTGATAGGTTCAAAAGTTTTCTTTCTTTTCCTAAGCTGTTTTGACGATTTGTAATTTAGGATTATTTACTGCCTTTGTAATTTACTTTTGATCTAGGATTGTTTAAATATGGAGACGACATTAGAAACATAGGTTTATTTAGCATATTTTAATGTATTTAAGACTCATACGACTTTTAAACCTTAAAAAAAATTCAATCTTTGAAAAAATGCATATATTAGAGTTATCATTTCTGAACACTTTAAAAGAAAACGAATGACACTCTTAATAGTTGTTAAATATGGAATCTTTTCAAAGACAGTAATTTAAAGTCATTTTTCTCAAAATGTGATTTTGGGTCATAGTGCGCAAGGTAGTTGAAAAAAATTTCAATATTTTCATGAAATTTTCAGGATATATAGTGTGGGGTAGGTAGTGTAACATGAACCTAAATTGCCGTCTTTTTCTGTTTTTTAAAAAAAATGTTCTTAGTGTTATATTGGTAAAATTTTGAAAATTTTATCTAAGCAAGATACATTTTTGTTTTTAAAAAATAATAATAAAAATGCTATAAATATATATATATATATATATATATTTGGTTCAGTGTAAGTACACAAGTCTCTCAAGTATAATTAGATCCGAAAACTTTTATTTTATGTGCAGAAATGATTTGTAATCATGCCCAAAACCTGTAATTCCATTTATTTATTTATTTATTATTTTTCCCCCAAAAGTGCCTAAGAAGTTCTGCTCTCAAAGCTGGAGGTACTGAGTTCAAACACCTGTCGCGCTCGTCGACCTAACCGTTCGGAGTTTTCCGTGGTTTTCTTCTAACCTTGCCGTAAATACGGGTTAAGATCCGTTAGAAAGTCCCCCCACGGAGGGCACTCCCCCCTAGGGCCTATATCTCTCGTGTAGATAATCGGCCGTCATAAAATCAACCAACCAATCAGCCCAGGATGGTTCCCTAGACGCCCTAGAACACCAATACAGAACATACGTAAAAGCCATTTTTTCCCCTTAACTCTTAACAGATTTTTTTATGTTTAATATATATATATATATTCACAACACCAAAAATCATTTTCATATGAAAAATATCAATCCTCTATTCAAATAAAGTTTGTAAATGAGTTAAAAGTGATACTTTCATATTAGGAGTAAATAGACGAAGAAATCGACAAAGGTTTCACTACTTACAACAGCCTTTTTAATTCGTTTTTTTTTTTTTTTGTAGTTCTATTACATGTCTGCTAAATTTATTTTATTATTATTTTTTTTATTTATTGATGAGGTTTTAATTTCGTTATTGATCATTAGCCGGAAACAAATGTTGAACTTTTTTTATTGTTTTAAGTGAAAACGGATTAATATTTTGTAATCGGGCTGCGCGCGATAAAGATAGATTTTTAAAAAATCATGCTTCAAAAATATTTTTAACAACGTAAAAATTCAGTAAATTAGGTTACAGTTTGAAACAAATTGCAATTGAAAAAACTTTTTTTTTAAAAACGTTTGACGATGTAAAAAAGTAAAAGTGTGCTATGTTTAGAATGTAAAATAAACTGTATTAAAAGAAAACAGTTTTTGGTCATGTGTTGTCACCGTCAATAGCACGTCAGCGTTATTCTTGGAGATGTTCTTGCTTTATAATACATTTTTTTTTTTCGACATAAAAAGCTCATAACACGACAGTAGCTTTTGTTTCTTGTTTTTCTTTTTTTCATATGTTTTAATTTTTAACACTCTTATTAACATATAAAAATACTTCTGGGGTGTTATAAGCGCTTAATATCGAAATAAAATTGACATAATTGTAATCATATATTCTAATACGTAGAAAAATAGTGTATATGTGTGTATATATATATATATATATATATATATGCAAATTTTATCTTAAAAACGGCTCTAACGATTATGACGAAATTTTGTATCCTACTGTTTTGGGGCACCAGCAAAACATTGGGCTAGGTCACATGTTCGAGAAAATACGATTAGTGGGTCATTTTGAGTCAACAAGGGTCAGGGCCAAGCTTATTGTATCTAAAAAGTGGTTCAAACGATTTTGACTAAATTTTTTATCCTACCATTTGCGGGCACGAGAGGACTGGGTAGAATGTTCGAGAACTTTTGATAAGTGGGTCATTTTTAGGGCAACGCGGGTCAAGTTAATTTTATCTAAAAAACGGCTCTAACGATTTTGATTGAATTCATCCTACGAGTTTCGGGCGCGAGAAAATCATTGGGCTAGGTCACATGCTCGAGAAAATCCGATTAGTGGGTTATTTGTGGGTCACTGTGGGTCAAGCTAATTTTATCTAAAAAACGGCTCAGACTATTTTGACTAAATTTATATCCTACGGGTTTCGGGCACGAGAAGACAATTAGGCTTGGTCAAATGTTCAAGAAAATTTAATTAGTGGGTCATTTTGATCATAGGAAAACTGAACTCAAAGCTAATTTTGACCGAGTATAGCTCGGTCTTTCCTGCTCGTACATTAAAATTTGCTAAATAAAATATCCATTCTGATCGCTGTGTTGTAACGAAAATCTATCAACCAGGCAGTAACTACATATACTAAGTTAGAATAAAATAGTCACGGCATGTTAAAATAAGAAAGAAAAATCCTGCGTCACGCATAGATTATGAAACACTTTCCAACACATCCAAAAAACTGTAACAAAACTTCACAGTTTAATAAGAAGATGTCTAACAAGTCTAACAAGGAAGGTCTCCTTAAAGCGCATACTCAAAATATTTTGAAAAAAAAAATGCTAATTAAGCTATACATGTACATATATCACTCAAATATATCGCTCAAATTTAGCTGCGGAATCCCAGTAAAAAATCTGTAAAAAAAATTAAATACTTTCGAGAATTTGGCTCAAAACGACGCGATTTGGCAAGCAACACTTTGCCTTCGCCAAATGCAAGCGATTTTAATGCATTTGAAAATTCCTGTAATGTTTAAATGCGGAGTACTTTATGAATTTAAACTTCAAAAATCGAGGTCGTAAATCGATGAGCTCATCGATTTACGACCTTGATTTTTGGGAAGCTTACCATATATGGAAGAATTCAGGCAACTTAGTTAATGATATGTCCAATACACCAACATTTTCAAATGTCTGGCCACCTTTCATTTAATTCATTCTCTTCACTCCCCTCCCTTTTTTTTTCTCCTCCGTACTTAAACTCGTCCAGTCTAGCCGAGCGCTTCTATTGGTCGCCTACGTCACATGGGACTCCTGACATCACATAGGACTCCTGTTGTTTTTAAAAACTCACCGCCATTCTACCTTGGTCGCGTGAGAAGACGCAAGCATATTTACATGGCTTAAACTTTTAAATCCGTTTTTAATCTTTTTCAATTTAGCATTGATGATGGAGCTTTAGAGGCTCCAAAACAGCTGTTTGCTATTTTATATATTTTTCATTGTGCTATTTTTACGTTGATCATTTATTTTAACATAACGGCACAAACTTCAATCCACCTATTTTTAAAATTATGATTTCGTGTTTTAATTTTCTAGTATCTCTCAAAAATATTTTCATCTGCTCAGAAATATACAAGTTGTAAATTCTACGTTAAACGTGACAAATGAGGTGCATTCGTTTCGGGCTATAACTAGTTTTAGAATGTAAAAAAAAAATCATCGTCATTATTTCAGTGAAATAAATTATATCGTCTGCTATGAGCGAAATGAGGATGCCATTTTTTTCTTATTACGTATGCCACGTTTACAGACGCAATTTTTTTTTCGACACCAGACAGCGTTATAAAATTCACCATGGAGATATTGCTTTGCGAATTATTACCTCCATGATTTAATATTTCTATGACTCACGATGAATGAATCTTTTGTTTATTCCCTTTAATGGATTGAGATATTCGGCTGTTAACCTAATTTTCACTGAAGTTTTCCCAGAATCTATACATTTTTTAATGTAACTTATCACTCAAGCAACCAATTTTTTTGAACGATCTTTCTAAAAATGTGACTTTTATGCCATTTTATTCGAAAAAATAATTTTTAATAAAAATGGCCGCTTGGCATATGGAAAAAGATGTGGTTAGCGCGTATTTGTTTTCCTCAGCCACATGACTTGCGCTTTTACTATGTAGATGACGTATAATAGGATTTAATGAAATGAAGAAAACTTTTATTAATATCTTTTTAAGTTTTGATTCGATTTTCATAAAATTTGAAATGACTCGACAAATTTCTGCAACGGTTATCGTATATATTATTTCTCCTGTCAACATCACTTTTTCTAAGAAAATACGAAACGCAGAACGACGAATGAAATACCATATGAAAGGCTTTTGAACAGGCTTCTGACATAGTGTAAATACATTTCCCTAAAACATGTTTTTTGATTAAAATTTGCTGATAATTAAAAATTAAATCGGCATTGTTTTCATATATGAAATTAAAGGTTTTCCTCAAATCAGTGTTGCCACAAAAATAAAATACTGCATTATCAGATGACGTCATCCTATAATGCAATTAAAATACGATTGTTATTTATTTCTTGCGTGTACTTTTTGAAAAAAATATCGAGCTTTTAATCGGGTTTTTATTTAATTTTTACGCGTAGGTCACTTATTGTTTGTTTGTTTTCTTTGTTTAACCATGGCTGTGTATATGCGTACTGTATCGGAGCGCCAGTAAATTACGTAACTTAAGAATTATCTTCCATTAAATATGCAGTTCATTAGGATTCACAAAAATTGTAAGTATTTATTTTTTAATATTTCATTAAGCTGTTAATACGCCAGCGAAGTCTTACGTCACTTAAATGGCTGCTGGACCACAAAGTTTGAACATCCCACGTTTAAGTTCTTTTAGGCTTGCCCAAATATTGATTTATGTATTTAGGACATTTTTCAAAATCTGAGGAAATGCTTCCATATAAATTTCCCAAAAGTCTGATTCAGTGTTTCAATTTTTTTTTCCCAGTATAGGAGTTTTGGCAACCTAGAGAAATGATCTTGACGAGAGAAGAAAATTTGGCAAAATATTTTCTGGCGATCTATTCCCATTTTCTTATACACAAGCAATCATTATATATATTATTTCTGTTGTCAACATCTTTTTTTCTATGCACATACAAAACATACAACGATGAATGAGGTATTAGTCGAAAAGTTTTTGAACAAGTTTCTGAGATAGTACAAGCACATTTCGTTAAAACGCGTTGTCTGATTAAAAAAAAAAAAAAAAAAAAAAAAAAAAATCAGTTAATTAAAAATTAGTGCTAAAACGTACCAGAAAATTATCTCAAAGACTGCAGTGCGAAAGATTCGCACGGGTCCTTCTGGTATAGATTAAATTTCAAACCATTCAGTTGAGTAGTTTTTGCGCTGTTAGATGCGGACGGACGGACCAGACGACGACTATAGGGGCTACGTATTTATATATTTACGAACGCACCTAAAAATAAAAAAAAAGTATCTTATTCATACCAGAGGACCAAGAGGACAAAACAGTGTCTTATTCATACTCTGTCTTTCTGAGTTACAGCACATACTGCTCGCTGTACAGAATATAGGTGGGGGGGGGGGGGGAAGGTTTTTTAGTTAAAAACTCTAATACATTTTTTATTTTATTTTTACATTTGATACGTATATATTTTTTAGATTGTCCCATACAACAAACAACACTAAAAAGCATTTCTGTATTAAAAATATCAATTATGTACACAAATAAAGTTTTGAAATGTATTAAAACTGAGACTTACGTATTAGCCGCAAACCACAGTTTAATTGATGACGAAATCGCCAAAGATACCGCTACTTACAGCATCCTTTTACATTCTGATTATTTCAGTGTTTAAGCACGTAGTTCAATTACATATCTGTTAGATTTGTGTTGTATTTATATTATTTTATTTATTTATTTATTTATGGATGCAGTGCTAATTTTGTTATGGAATATTAGATGCAAACAAACAAATATTTATTAACAAATATTTATATATTAAATATTTATATTATTTTAATTGCAAACGGGTTAATCTTCCCTAATCGAACTGCTCGCTAGAGGGAGAGATTTTTAAGAAATTCATGCTTGAAAATTATTTCAAAAACAACAACAACAAATAAATAAATAAATCAGTAAACTGAGATACAAGTTTTCAAACAAATTGCATTTGTAAAGTATATTTATTCCGTTATTCGACGGCGTAAAAATTGAAATTATGCGATTTTGAGAATAATATATATATATATATATATTGCAGTAAAAAGCGAAATTTATGGGCCAGATATTGCCACCGTCAATATGACGTCAGCACTTAATCACGGACTTGTTTCACTTCATAATATAGATTTAAGTCGTCTAAGGATATATTTTTAAAAATATAATGGAATTTATTATCTACTAGCTAATCCGCCCGGCGTTGCCCGAGCCCGAAATATTAATAATCTGTTCTATACGAATATGACTGAAATCTGTAAGGCTATCGAAATCAATTCGAATGAGGCAAGCCCCGTCGTAATCGGGCTCATAAAACTCAAGATCCGAAAGGGCATCCTGGCGGTCGAAAGTGCAGCTAAAATATTTAAGGCTATAGATATGAAGTCGAATGAGCCTAACCCCGTCGTAATTGGGTCCGTAGAAACATATATACTCATATAGTTCCACTTTCTACCGCCAGGGGGCGCAGTCTGTTCTGGAAGAGGCCTTTTCAGAACACTTGACCCAACCAAATTTCCTAGTAGAATTGAAATTTAACTACGGGTAAACATTGCCAAAATAGCGGAAATCGCGAAACTGGGTTACGTAATCGATCGGTTTCTAAGGGTTAATGTAATATTGTTTAAAACCCAACCGTGCATTTTGAAGAAAATGAACGTGTCTATGATCTGTAGTCTACTGTTTGTCCGTACTTGCATTTCCCGAATCGATGCCGATTTTTAAATCTGGACCAAAAACAGGAAATTCGTGTGAATGAGTTTTGGAAAGGATTTTTTTTTCGGAGGATTAAAATTAATTTTTTTCAAAACGGATACCAGATTTTAAAAAACAAAGGGATATAGATTAGGCACGGTATTTTTAGTTTTTCGTATCTTGTTTATAAACGCCAATTCGTTTTTTTAAAGATAGGAGAAATAGTTAAAAGAGCGAAATTGACTTACGGTTAAAAACGTTTTCGAAAGGGTTAACGTGATTTATTTTTTAAACTAAAGGTTTCTGCCTAAACCCGATAGAACGTAGATGTATTTAGGTGTGTTTGCTTTTTGTTTGGTTATTTTAGAAAGCCGATTCCAGATTTAATATATAGCAGAAAATCGGAATTCGCAAAAGAGAGTCCTGTGCACGAATTTTTTTGAAGGGTTAATATTCGTATTTTTCAAAAACAAATACAGATGTCGAAAAAAGAATAAATGTAGATATTGTCTGGTATTTTTAGTTTTTCGTACCTGTCTCTGAATCGCCGATGCGAAATTTTAAAAATTGCCAAAATCGCAAAAATCGCAAAACGGCATACAGAAAATATACTTTTTCGAAGGGTTAATTTTTGTATTTTTTTAAACCAAAGGTAGCTTTGAAAAGGACAAAAGCAGTTCTTTAATTTGGTGACCTTTGTTTTTCCGTATCTTTTGTATTCCGGTAGATGCAAGGCTCGGAAAACGGGAGAAAATAAAAAACACGAATTCGATGCTTTTTGATTATTTTTTTTTTGAAAGGGTTAAATGTAAAATTTTTTCAAACCAACCAGATCGTTCGAGACGTAAAAGTATCTTCTTTCAGAATATGTAGACGGTTTTTCCGTATTTTTAGCCGTTTGTCCATGGCGAATTTAGAAATACTTTAAACAAAAACGGAATGTCTTCTGCTTTCTTTCTTCTGTTCCGGAACATACGGAAATTGGTTTCTGCGCATGCGCCAGCTCGCTTCAGAATAATGACTTTTTTATTTGTGATCTTTGATCAGTTTTTAATTGATAACTACTTTAATTTTCAAAAATTTAAAATTCTAAGGCTCAGGTATACCAGGAGAGGGTTTGGACTACCTAAATCTAAATTTACAGACTTCTAGGTGCGCTAAATTTTCCTAGCCATCGCCAACAGACACACACACACACACACAGAGCGAAACTTTCTTTTATTAGTATAGATATATTTAAAATGAAAAGCGCATTCTAACAAATTTCCACACGAATATCGACTCTTTGCGCATACGCCAACGTGTTTTGAAGGCTTATCCCCTCAGAAAATGAAAACCTGATGAATTAGCCCTGGAGGCAGTGCCCTAACCTGTTAAGCCTAGGGGGATTGAAAAGGGTTGATTGAAAACGGATGGAATCACGATTGCATTGAAAGCATAGATCTTCTAATATATTTTTGCTCTGAGACTGAAAGCTCAAGCTTTCTTTCAAGAACTCGTGTTACCACTACTAAATATGCAAATTTTTTTCGCAAAATTTTAAAGAGAGCTTGGATACAGATATATATTTATTACGGATTGAAATGTCAGAGAGTTCAGGAGCCGACACGGAAACAAACAAACAAACAAAAAAGCGAAAAGAAAACATTTCTTTTACAACTAGATAACAATATTTTTTCACGAAATTTTTACACAGGCTGTAAGACCGTTTTATTTATCACCCATAAAGATTTTAAAGAGTTCGGACAAAAATAACTTCTTATTTTTAAACTATGAAACGACCCTACGTAAACAAAAAAAATAGCGCTTTATCACTAAATATCAATATTTTTTCGCGAATTTTTCATTTTAAAATACATTTTCGTACAAAATCCGGTTAAAGATATAAAATAATTAAAACTTGATGTTTCTTTTTAAATTTATTATCACGGGCCCGGGCAACACCGGACCGGGGAATATTAGAGGCAAAGCTAATACCATATTAAGGCTTTCCTGAAATCCAAACTGGCTGCATTCTAAAATTCATTTTTGCTCATAAACTTATGAGATTGGCAGGTGCTCTTATTCGTAAAATATGAAATCGAATAGTTTTTTTTTTTTTTTTTTTTTCCCATTTGTGAATAAACGCAGAGGATATTTAAAAAAATGCTGTTAAAGTGGGCGTTTGCAACAGATTTTCCAAAGGCGACAGTCCGATAAACGTCATTATGAGGCAACAATCCCTTATAACTCAAGCTGTAATTCTTTTACCAAAAAATGAACAACAAAAAATTCGGTTCCAAATCACTTCCATAGTCATGCCTGCATTATTAAAAAAAAAAAAAAAAAAAAAAAAAAAGAAAAAGAAAAGACAAATGAGTAAAATGACAGTGAACTCTGTATAAAAGCGGAATCGATCGAGACCGAGAGGAATTTCCGTCGTAGACAGTATTTCGCCTTAGACAGCGTTTACTGCATTGAAAATCGGTCGACGGGACTTTAAAATCTTTCCGCATGAGATCTCCGTGTTACACAGAATTTACTGTATTACTTACCCATCATACGTAGTATAGGGTAAGTCTTGTAATCGTTTTGACAATCGATTTTTTTTTTTTTTTTTTTTTTTGTTTTTGACGGATATACACGTTTCAAACACTGGAAATTCCGAAAAACATATTTTTAGAAAAAAAAAATTGCCGTCCGTCTGTGTGTCTGTAAACGTTCTATCTCCCAAACAAATTGAGATAGAGACTTGAAATTGGGTATGTACTTAGTATGTAATAATGGGACGAGGCTTATTGAATTTCAGTAACCTGGATTATCCGGAACTATTTTTTTTTCGGACTCTCGAAATATTCGTTCTGATAAAAGGTATTTAAAAAATTTCGAAATTGTTTATTTTAAGAAATGAATATAAAAGACAATAAAAAAACATAAATTTTGCATAAAACATGAAGTCGATCAGATAGTGAGTTGCCGAGATATTTGGAATCCTATTTTCCACACTCTTCGATTTTTCATGACCCTGTATTTCATCCAAATTTCACTTCAAAGATATATTTTAATTGGAAATTTGACGCTTAATCAGATGCAATAAACCGCAAGTTAATAGGATTATTATTTTTGGAGTTATAAGGATGTTTCTTTCAAGCAATTCAGTAATCGAGCCTTTAAAGTTTGTGACGTCATCAAGCCACGATTTTATTTGAATTGCAATGCACTTTATAAGTAGTTTACACATTTTTATTTTAATATTTTACATTATGCATATCCATGATGGGTAAGTATTACGGTGGCCCCCAACGACTAGTTTTTACCAGCTTTATACATGTATATTTATTTCTAGCTATGCACTGTATAGATAATATTTTTTAATCTACTGAAATATAATATAATCAAGCGTGGAAATATGCAATAACCTCTTCCAAATTACCCACGATTCCGAAAAGCGTTCTTTATCTTTAGAAACCTCACAAAAAAAAAAAAAAAAAAAAAAAAAAAAAAAAAAAAAAAAAAAAAATCGAGATTTAAAGAAGCATTCATAAAAACAAAGTTTTTTTTTTGCTGCCACTGATTTTCGGGATACGTTTCCAAGTCTTTTTATAGTGTATTAATCAGTTTTTTCAACCCGGAACATCGGTTTTTAAGATACCGTAAATTCTCAATTAAACGCTTTCAATTGCATAATTGGATTTATACATACAAGTGTAACAAAATAATATTAATGTTAATGCTAATGTTAATGTTATTAATTTATCAACTTTGTCGGAAAACATTTGTTGGACATGAAAATGTTTAATTGGTAAGTTATAGCATCATAAAAACAAATATTCTAGTTTGAAAAAAAAATGATTAATATACTATAAAAACTACTCGGAAACATTTCCGAAAATCAGTGACAGCGAAATAAACTTTTTGCTAATAAATGATTCTTTAAATCTCAAACATATATTGGTTTATGAAGATCCCTAAAGATACAAAAAAGGCTTTTTGGAATCGTGTGAAACTCGAAATAGCTTATTGTATATTACTTACCCACCATACGTAGTATAGGGTAAATCTTGTAATCGTTTTAAAAATCTAAAATAAAAATTTGACGGATTTACACGTTTCAGACACTGTGGATTCCGAAAAACATATTTTTAGAGAAAAAAAAAATGCCGTCCGTCTGTGTGTCTGTAAACGTTCTATCTCCCGAACAAATTGAGATAGAGACTTGAAATTGGGTATGTACTTAGTATGTAATAATGGGACGAGGCTTATTGAATTTCAGTAACCTGGATTATCCGGAACTATTTTTTTCGGACTCTCTAAATACTCGTTCTGATAAAAGGTATATAAAAATTTTCGAAATTGTTTATTTTAAGGAGTGAATATAAAAGACAATTAAAAAACAAATTTTGCTTAAAGCATGAAGTCGATCGGATAATGAGTTGCCGAGATATTTGAAATCCTATTTCCCACACTCTTCGAATTTTCATGACCCTGTATTTCATCCAAATTTCAATTCAAAGATGTATTTTAATTGGAAATGAGACGCTTCATCCGACGCAATAAATCGTTAGTTGATAGGATTATCATTTTTGGAGTTATAAGGATGTTTCTTTTACGCAATTCAGTAATAGAGCATTTAAAGTTTAGGACGTCCTCAAGCAAAGATTTTATTCGAATTGCAATGCATTTTATAAATAGTTTACGCATGTTTTATTTTCATATTTTGTATTATGAATATCCATGATAGGTAAGTATTACGGTGGCTCCGAACGACTAGTTTTACAATGTGCGAGTGCTATGCTTTTATTTTTAAAAATAAGTACGTAAAATAATGTCAAAAAGTTTTGCGGGAAAAATGTTTTTTTTTAGAACACCCTGAAGAAAATGGGTAAATTAGAACGAATTAGCGATGTAAACAGTGCTTAGACTTTGATAACTTTCCCATAGAACATACGAACTTCATACGAAGTGCAAACGAAGTAAAAGCAGCGATAAAAACAAGGCTTAATCTGGTATGAGCGATAGTTTCCCAGTTAGTTTTGTTATCATTCAGGTAAAAGCGCACATGTGTGCGTAACACCGCCTTCGTGTTTTGTTCATTTCTCCAAGTGACGCGAACATCTGTTGCTTCCTGCAGTTCCCATACATTTGCTAAGGAAAATACTGATGGTCCAACGACATATTTGGTCGCACGGAAGAGTGTTTTCGTAAAGCAAATGCGTGCGAAAATCTAAAAGTAACTTTATCTTAAAGGAAAAAAAAAAAAAAAAAAAAAAAAAAAAAAAAAAAAAACATGTCTATTATTATTTTTTCTTTTTTATCGCGCCAAACTTTCTAAGGTTCATAAATACTTTTTAATTTTGTAATTTCCTTCATACTTTGATACATATATCATAATTTTCTTTTACTCCATTCATAATGCCCATACATTTTCCATTACATTGCCATTACAATGCCCATACATTGTTAAGTGCAGGGCTTGACAAATGAGGTCGCCAGGTCGCCACTGGCGAATAATTTTTTCTATCTGGCTACTAAGTTATTTAATCTGGCGGCCCCTTTTTTTTCTTTTATCTTCTTTCTTTTTTTTTTTTCTTTCTTTCTTGTTTTTTTTTTTTTTTTTTTTTTTTTTTTTTTGATAAAAAACCTAAGAAATGAACACAAACGACATTTTTTCTCTCCCCTTTCAATATTACGAAGTGAAATTAGAAACTATATTCAGGCAAAAAATATTTTCAACTTTCATTTTTAATTTGGCAAAATTAAGTTCACCAACTGCAAATATTAAAATAATAAAATCAGAATAATTGGACTGACTTCGACAGGAAAATAGACAAAAAATTGTTTTCCTGTTTCACTCTTTTATCAATGCCCTTCTCATCATAAAATATAGATTTTTATAGCACTCAACTAATATCCGGGAAATTTGGATCATTTAGCAATAAGCATTTTTCGAACATGCCGGTTAATTCATAAGATACCGGCTTCACAGCATTTCTTTTTTTCTTTCTTCAGAGGTATATAACACATGGGCTGATAAGTTCCCGGTCTAATAAAGAAAACACAACTTTTTTAACATAACTGTATAACTGTATAACTTTAATAAATAACATAAGTTTAATAATAAATAACAATAATTTAATAAATAATAATATAATAATAATAATTTAGTAATAATAATTTAATAATACTAATTTAATAAATAAATAGTAATAATAATTTTATAATAAATAACATTAACTTTATAACGAAAAAGCTCCAAACAGTGCTGAGAATCATCGACACGTTGTTGTTTTTGGTCAAAAGTCAACACGCGCGGCACTCACTTTGACAACAGCTTTTTCATAGACAAATGTTCATTCAAAATAAAACCTACACGTGCCTTGGATATCTTCAGAGTCTGAACTATCTCCAACAACGTCACTTTACGGTTCCCCAAAACGATTTTGTAGACTTTTTTTATGTTTTCCGGAGTAACCATCTCTTTTGCGTGGTGCATCACTGGTGTCCGTACGACTACGTTTAAATTCAGCAAACCAGTCAATAATGGTTGATTTACCTGGTGCAGTGTCCAGATAACACTTATCAAGCCAAGATTTTGTTTGAACGGTGTTTTTCCCATCAAATAACAATTCTTGAAATTCTTGTTTATCCACAATGTCGTTCAACTAAAACCACTCTAACGTTTTATCCATACGGCGAATCGTTATGACAATTTTTCTGCTACTTTTTAAAGGTTAGTATTTACAAGAAAAAAAAACATCAGTTCGGTGATTGCAACGCCATCTGTGTGCCAGACCGGGAACTTATCAGCCGATGTGTTAATTTTGATAATTTTATCAGAAAACTTCGATGTTATCTTTCTAAATTATGTACTCTTCAGAACTAGGTAAAACTATGCTTGTTATTACTTTTTCTCAATTAATTCATAAACAACCTTTTTGTTTTTTTGAAAAGCAATGAAGGGGGAGGGGGGGGGGTATTTTTTACTGGTGACTAGAATTCTTTGCTGGCTACCAGATATTATAAAATTTGTAAAGACCTGGTTAAGTGTATAGTTACATACATCTTATAGTTTGTTGGTTGGTGTGCATCGGGTTGGGTAACTCGATTTTACCCGAACCCGACCCGACCCATGTTGTAATGATAGAGTGCAGGGTTCATACAGACTTGAGAAGAAAAAGTCTAAGGAGTCCAAGAATTTTAAAGGGATCATCGTTTTTTTTATGTATGCTGCACCTTTGTGTAACACGCACACTCACCGTAATTTTTAATGCCTCATTTGCAGAGAAAAATTAGATTTTATTCAATTACAATCTAATAGTTAGTGCTTAAAATTGCACAGTATTCACAATGTATTGCTTAGTGGTTTCGTAAATATGAATTCAAAATTACCAGTCATTTATTTTATGCGGTGACCAATGGCAAAAAACACCAGAGGTCAAGCAAATCTCAAATACTTATCATGTATCAGATGTATCCACATTTTAAAAACAAATTTTGAATAGGCAAACAAACAAAAAAAAAAAAAAAAAAAAAAACGCGTGTTAATACAAAATAATACAGTGTAAAAAATGGCCAATGTTTCTAATTTTATGAAAATATACTATAACCAAGAAAGAAAATATAATGTAATCTTCTGAGTTATCCGAAATTCCGAATAGCGTGTTCCATTGTCTTTAGAATCCCCAGAAACCAATACATTTCCAAAATTTAAAGAATTATTTATAAAAACAAAATATTTTTCGCTGCCCGTATTTTTCAGAAACGTTTCCGAGTGTCCTCAGCCTGGAATACCTGTTTTTCGAATGTCATCAATCCTCAAGTAAACGTTTTCAGCCGCATAAGTTAATTTATACATGAAAGAGTAAAGAAATAATCTTAATTTTAATCTTATTGTTAACGCTGTTAATTTTGCATGTTTGTCAGTTAAACATATTTTTTGAGCATGAAAATGTTTACCTGAGAATGGATAGCATTCAAAAAACAGGTATTCCAGGCTGAGGACACTCATTAATACACTATAAAAACCCTTCGGAAACGTTTCTGAAAAATACGGGCAGCGAAAAATACTTTGTTTTTATAAATAACACTGGTTTACGCGGTTTATATACTTTCGCCGAAATGTGTATTTTTTTCATAGATTCTAGTGCACTGACAACGGGAAAATTATTGAAAAAAATCTGTCACGTCTAGTTTAAAAAATATTTATTAAATACTTAAAAAAATAATAACATGAAATATAAAAAAGGAAAAAATAGAAATGATTGATTTTACTTTTCTTTTTATAATTTTCTTGATCTGTTTCTCTTAAAATAGACCAGCAGTAGTACCGTAACGTACTTTTATCCCAAAAACCTTTGTGTCTGTCTTCAAAAAGTTTAAGGTATTGGTGAATACGCTCGCCCTGCTTCTCACTCACTGCGACCAAGTTTTCAGGAAAAAATTCCGGGTGTAAATGGAGAAAATGTACCTTCAGAGACATGTTCACACCCATTGCATGATAGTTTTTTAATAAAGCAGCAATATGTTTTTCATAATTTTCATCTTTATGATTTTCTAAGAACCCATGGACGACCGTCCTTTTTGATGAAATAACTGCTGCAAATTTGACTTCGATTTCGGTAATAAGTTAATTTGATATTTGGTGTCAATAAGTTCCACTGTTGTAGACGAGAGGCAAGAATCTCTGCCTTAGATCTAGATATTGCAAGTCTCACACAAGGTCTTTCAACTCATTTTGGTTTATTAAATGTGGCGTTTTATCATCTTCGATACGAATTCGTCATCATTTTCATTCTCCATAAACATATCGCCACTATCTTGACAACTCGCACTTGACATACTACCTGGATATATGGGATGTGGCAGATTTTCCGAATGTGATATCGGTTTTGAGACTGGTGGAATGTCAGGATATTGATTTTTTTGTTTATTTTTTTAATTAAAGTATGCTGTTTTCGTCAAACAAAAATAACAGCCATTTTCGTGAATTGAAAGTTCTCTCCGTAACATTGGTGATCCAAATTGAAGATACTTTTTTCTCCCAAAGACCAGCATATAAGAGTAAGCCTACAGCTTTCATAAAAAACGTGTGGAACCGACTTTTTATATTGATTACTCACTGAGAATCCAAAATCATGCAAATATGCTGTTTTAAGACATTCGGTCTTCCTTTTCTTGTGAATATAAATTGTCCACAAACGTAACAAGAACGATCAGAATTTAATTTATACACTCTGTTAGACATTTTATCAAAAACAATAACACAAGAAAACAGAATATAGAATCCAAGTTGGCAATGCGGGTTAGGTTGAATGTGATGTGATAGATATATTCTAGAATTAAAAATGTGAATATTGAAAAATGTAAAAATTTTTAAAATGTGACGTGATAGATGTTTTCCAAATGCCGCCTTTTATTAGTAAGAGGTTGTATAATAAGAAAATATGTGTTTCATCAAAAGTATATAAAAAAAGTTTAAATTTGTAAACCAGTGTAATTCTTTAAATTTTGGTAAAGTATTGGTTTCTGGGGATTCAAAAGACAAGGCAACACGCTATTCGGAATGTCGGATAACTCAGAAGATTATATTATATTTTTGTTCGTGGTTATAGTATATTTTCATAAAATAAGAAACATTGGTCATTTTTTACAGTGTAGGCGAAGTGTGCCATAATATCGCACCCATTTTGAAATTTTTATCTAATTCGGCTTGACTGCACAACACATTGAAACTGATTGACGGTATGGGTTCATAAAACATTTTAATAAAACATTTTTCGCTTATAATGGTTTCCAATTGAATAAACATATTTTTTTTTTTTTTTTTTTTTTTTGCAAATAAATATGCAAAACGGCTTAGTACCAACATTCCGTGCGATATTAGGAACACAATAAAATTTACTTTTTTTAAATTTTTTTGTAACAAATATGAGTTGCAACGTTACTAACGAAGAACCTTTTTTCCCAGTCAGGAAATTAATTGTCTATACTTTGTCCTTCAGCGTCGATTTTGTAACTTCATAAAGTTTTGAAGCTCGTCCCAAACCCATTTCCTTGGACTGTACTGCCTGAATTGCTTTAATCCTATACTTAATTAATAATGGACTAAAATTAGTAATGGAGGATCAAGTTTAGACAACGACTACCAGAATGCAGCAGGTACTTCACTTAAAAATCATAGGGTGCGATATTAGACACACTTTCCCTAGAAGTAACATCTTTTTTTTCCCCCCCAAATAACAGTTATTACTTGAACTTTACATTTGTAAACATGATATTTTTTATTTTCCTTTCTTTAAAGTTTGATTTCTTTCATGCAATACATACTTAAGAAAGATGATTTATCATCGTGCAAGGTACAAATCTCCATTTTAGGTAGATTTAGTAAGAAATACTACCTATTACATTCTCACCTAAGTTGGAAATTTTGAAAAATTTTTGCAGATCTACGCCGATCATGACTCCCAGAACCCAAAACCACCCCCAGTTCAAAAGTTTATATATCTATCTATCTATCTATCTATCTATCTATCTATCTATCTATCTATCTATCTATGTCACTTTTTTCTGACCACGATAACTGGAAAAATTCTGCATAAATCTCTTCCAAACTGATACATAAAATCAAGGGTCATAAAATCTCGGTCAAGTTCGTTAATGGGCAAAATCGAACCAAGGGGGGGAAAATGGGGGGCTTTTTGTGAAAACAGAAAAATCCTCATAATTTCTTTATTATTATACGTATCGAATCCGTTTAAAGTTATTATTACTTCTAGGAAAAGGGCCGAAAATGTATGTATGACAGATTTTTGATATAATTAAAAATGGCCCCAAGGGGGGGAAAAAAGGGGGTTTTTAGAAGAAAAAAATCATAGCTTCGTCAATTCACAAGATATCAAATCCGCGTAAATTTATTATTAATCCTCTTAGTATTATCTAAAACTTTTATATTGACATGTTTTTTATAGGACCAACCGTTATAGCAAAAAAAAATTAAAAACAAAACAAATCCCTGCCGGCTCCGCCTGCAAACACGTTATTTTTCGAAGTAGGCGGTTCCAACTCCCGCATCTTTTCGAAAGTGATACATAAAATCAAGGGTCATAAAATCTCGGTCAAGTTCGTTAATGGGCAAAATCGAACCAAGGGGGGGAAATGGGGGGGGGGCTTTTTGTGAAAACAGAAAAATCCTCATAATTTCTTTATTATTATACGTATCGAATCCGTTTAAAGTTATTATTACTTCTAGGAAAAGGGCCGAAAATGTATGTATGACATATTTTTGATATATATAAAAATGGCCCCAAGGGGGGGGGGAAAGGGGGGTTTTAGGAGAAAAAAAATCATAGCTTCGTCAATTCACAAGATATCAAATCCGAGTAAATTTATTATTAATCCTCTTAGTATTATCTAAAACTTTTATATTGACAAGTTTTTTATAGGACCAACCGTTATAGCAAAAAAAAAAAAATAATAATAAAAAAAAAAATCCCTGCCGGCTCCGTCTGCAAACAAGTTATTTTTCGAAGTAAGCGGTTCCAACTGCCGCATCTTTTCGAAACTGATACATAAAATCAAGGGACATAAAATCTCGGTTAAGTTCGTTAATGGGCAAAATCAAACCAAGGGGGGGGGGGGGTCTTTTTGTGAAAACAGAAAAAAAAACCATAATTTCTTAATTATGATACGTATCGAATCCGTTTGAAGTTATTATTACTTCTAGGAACAGTGCCAAAAACTTATGTATGACAGATTTTTGATATAATTAAAAATTGCCTTAAGGGGGGGAGGGAAGGGGGGTTTTAGAAGAAAAAAAATCATAACTTCGTCAATTCCCAATATTTCAAATCCGCTTAAAAATATTATAAATCCTCTTAATATTATCTAAAACTTTTATATTGACATGTTTTTTATAGGACCAACTCTTATAGCAAAAAAAAAAAAAAAAAAAAAAAAAAATCCTTGCTGGCTCCGCCTTCAAACAAGTTTCGTTTCGAAGTAGGCGGTTCCAACTGCAGCATCATCGCAAAAAGGTCATTTCTTCCGCAATTCCCGACAAACAGGCACCCCACGTTCTGCGTCTTCGAAATCTACCTGTGCCTCTTGGCCGAGCCGTCAGGGATTTTTTTAATCTGTTATACTTCAATTAAATCATTGATAAACGCTAAAATTTGCTTCGGGATAATTAGGAATCTTCATAAACTAATATATGTTCGAGACTTAAAGAAGCATTTATAAAAATAAAGTTCATTTTGCTGCCACTGATTTTCGGAAATGTTTCTGAGTACTTTTTTCCCTGCATTAGCCAGTTTTCTCAGCCTGACATATACGTTTTTCGGATGCTATCTATTTTCAAGTAAACATTTTCGTGTACAAGAGGTTTTTAAGAAGTATTTTGTTTATTTAAGGAGTTCTAACTACTACTTGGAAACTTTTTCATTTCTAAGAAGTTTCCAAGGAGTCTACACTATAAAAAATGATCAATGTTTCTTATTTTATGAAAATATACTGTAACCATGACCGAAAATATAATATAATTTTCTGAGTTATCCGACATTCCGAAAAGCGTGTTCCATTGTCTTGAAAGCAATATATTTCTAAAATTTAAAGAATTATTTATAAAAACAAAATTTCTCTAGCTGCCCGTATTTTTCAGAAACGTTTCCGAATAGTTTTTATAGTGTATTAATCAATTTTCTTAGCCTGGAATACCTATTTATCGAATGTCATCCATTCTCAAGTAAACGTTTTCTGCTGCATAAGTTAATTTATACATGAAAGAGTAAAGAAATAATTTTAATTTTAATGTTAATGTTAACGCTGTTAATTTTGCATGTTTGTCTGTTAAACATATTTGTTAAACATGAAAATGTTTGCTTGAGAATGAATAGGATCAGAAAAAACTATATTCCGGGCTTAGAAAACTGATTAATACACTTTAAAAGCTACTCGTAAACGTTTCGGAAAATTACGGGCAGCTAGAAAAAATTTTGTTTTTCTAAATGATTCTTTAAATCTCGAAATGCCATTGATGTCTGTGGTTTCTAAAAATAAGTAAACACTGTTCAGAATCATAGTTAACAAGTATGAGTTTATATTATATTTTCGTTCGTGGTTATAGTATATTTTCGTAGATTCAGAAGCATTCGTCATTTTTTACAGTGCGGCATATCTGCACCCTGAAAGTGGCTATTATTTTCGTTCGTTGAATATGTATTGTTATAAAAAAAAAATGCACCTGTCTATAAATGAAAAAATATTTTTTTGGAACAGAAACCGCAATAATTGAATCTTATGCTTTTCTCGACGCTGAATCTGGAAATAAAGTCTGTTTTTCTGCATCCCGCATCACATTTTTTCATATATACAACAATCTTGAGAAATTGCTGTAAAAGTTAATTTTGTAATTAAATAAATTTTGTTTTAATTTCGTATACTTAGTCACATTACAAATTTTATTCTTTTACAATAATTTCTCGAGATTAAATTTAAAAAAAAAAAAAAAAAAAAAAAAAAAAGGATGCGTGATGAAAAAGTTACGTTTCCAGATTCAGCGTTGACACAAACATAAAATTCAATTATTGCGTTATTCAATTTTGTAATACTTTCCAACAGAGTAAAAAAATGTTTACGAATTTGGTTTGTCTGTCTGCCGTCTCTGCTGTCTGCAGTCTGATAGTAGTCTAAGTCTTGTAAATATACTCGGATTGCCGTGACAATTTATATGTTATTGATGTTTATAGAATGTTCGGTATTGAAAACTAAGTGTCTAGCATTTATACCTCCTTTACAAGGGCACTCAGGAGAATACCGTTATATTATATATATATATATATATTTATGTTGCGTTTTGACGAATATGAGATACCACCAGGTGTAAATTTCCATGAGAAAATGGCGGTCCGTTAAAGATAGAACCTATTGCAGTCGATATTCACGATCATGGCGAAGTAGTGAGGCAATGAAATGAGTCCACAAAAGTTTCTCCAGTAAATCCAGCCAATTTCCAGACAAATAATTTATTTAGAAGACGAGCGATGCAGAGACAATTCCCACAGGTATAAACTTATAGCCCTCGGGCTTCACGATGGTTCACTTCATTGATTTAAAGTTGTTAAATGGCCATATGAATATTCCACGAGACGATAAACACCAGATACATATTTGTTTATACTTCCAAAAACGTCAAAAATCTTCCTCTCCGACCGATGCGAGCCAGTTTTGTTAACTCCGCGGAGACATACAGAAAAACTACGTCACGTGCGCACAAACCAATGAGTGAGAGGCTAGCTCCAGCCCAGCGAATGAGGCGCGAGGGAGAAGCTAAGACACGAAAGAGTACCGACGCTGGTCGCGGATCAATTTTGAAGTGAAAATCCCAAGCGCGCGAAAATTCAGAGCAATAATAATATTAATAAAAAGAAAATGGCTTTTTAAAAAACATTCGAAATGAGAAAGCGTCTCGGAATTTTATAGATTGGGGAGCTGATAAAAGCTACGAATGAACTTAAAATTTTAGATTAAGATTTGGAATAAGATAATTATTAATAAACGGATATTTACTTTTAAAAGGACATTAAATAGGAATAAATATTTTTAAGAATTAAGGAAATGCTGACAATGTCAGAAGTTAGATTAATTTAAAAGATTAATGCATTCGCTTTAATCTTTTAAATTAATCTAACTTCTGACATTGGCAGCATTTCCCTGACATTGTCAGCAATAAAATGGAAGGATACGAAGGAAATAAATTTTTTATATAACATATATATATATATATATATATATATATATATACATGTATACGTCTATGGAGAAACATCGTTTCCGATGCATTTTAATAGTTTTACAATGCTTCAAACATAATGAAATTGATATGCATCGCTTCGGAGGACTAAAACATACTTTCTCAGGAGTATAGAATGGGTAGCATTTAAAATTCGTTCACAGGTTCGCACAAAATAATTCCATTTCATTATAATCTATGCAGGAAAATCGTTTGTGATGTATTTTATGATGTTATGGTATTTCAAACGTAATGAAATTGAAAAGATCACTGAGGTGTACTACAGCATGTTTTCTATATATTAAAGAGTGCGCAACATTTATCTTTATTCGCAGAGACGCACATTTGGTTTCAGGCCGGACTCTGATATATTTCATTGTGTGAAAAAATGAAATTTCCTAATAAAATATGAAATTGTGTAACATCATTAAAATAAACCGCAAATGATTTTTCTCCATATTCATTTGAGAGTCCCTGTAAAAAAAAAATGCGGTGTGCCCTGTAAAGGACTATGGTGTAAATCGTCTGACTGGACTATGGTGTGAAAAGCTATGCACACCATAATGTATAGTAAGCCTCTTGTGGTGCTTCTGTTAAATATATCAATTTCAATATGTTTGAAATTGTGTAACATCATTTAAAATTATTTTTCTCCATATACCATAATATAACAGAATTATTTGAGTGTCCCTGTAAATGAACAATATAAATGCTACACGCTTAATTTTCAGTACCAAACATGGCATTGCAAACCTCAATAACATGACAATTCGAATATATTTACGCGAGTTAGAGCACGGACGGACAAACCGAATTCACAAACATTTTCCAACTTTGTTGGAAAGTGTTAAAAAATTATATTTTCGCAAAAATATTACTATTACAGACTGATGAGACAAATATTCAATTCAAAAACTCACCGAAACTTTATTGTTTTTCTTTTTGCAAACTTTCTTATGTGTAGGACGATGGTACAATTATCAACTATAAATTTTGCGTACATATTTTGCAGTTAGTCAGTTATACTCAGTTACACTCAGCAATAACATATAAAACTTATCCTGATTAAATTTAATGTTAATTCTGACATTCCTTTCACACAATTATTTAAAATTTAAAAGAAAAATTAAAAAAAGGGAAATTTATGTATGATAAACTAGTAAACATTAATTAACTTCAAAAAATACAATAAAACAAATTTATTAAAATTGAACTTAATATGAATACAAGTGGTACTTATCAATCTTAAAGTTTATTTCGATAACGGAGCCATAATAAAACAAGCTGGAAATTGCACGTCAAACGTGACAAATGAGGTGCGTTCGTACTATAACTAGTTTTATAACTACTTTTATTGAGATATAGTTTCAAAATACAGTTTTATAAATATTGGCGCAATAGCTGCTGCACTCTTATGCAAAAATACATGAATAGAAAATGTATTTTATGTCAGATTTTCATATTATAGATATTAATTTTATTTTATGAAATTAAGTTTCAATGCACTTTAACAATTAATTACAATTTTTGTTACATTAAATTTATGCTACGCGCAAATATCCAATACAAGACAATGTAATAAAAAATCATCGTTATTATTTCACTGAAAAAATGAATGATATCGTCTGTTATTATGATATGATTCATTTCCGTAATAAATTAAGTAAATTTTAAGTTGGTAATGTTTTATCTTTTGTTGACATTTACTGAAAATTCCAATGGGAAACATAAGCCTAACTTTGAAAATTTCAGAACTTGAAATACATATTTAGACTCTTTTTTTTCATTGAATATCTATTTCCCCAGAAACATCTATGTAAAAAACTGTCGGTAGATTATAAGATTGCTATAATTAAACAATTTTAGTATACAAATTTGGTTTTTAAATTCAGTATTATGGAAATAATACGACTCCACCTTAAATAGAAAGTAATCACCTTGGTAACCTAGAATTATTACCTATCATGAAATATTATTGAATTAAGCGATTTAATAGAATGAAGACAACCTTTATTAATGTCTTTTTAAGTTTTGATTCAATTTTCATAAAATTTGAAATGAATCGACAAAATTCTGCAACAATTATATATATATTAAATTTCAAACCATTCGATTGGGTAAATTTTGCGCTGTTATATGCAAACAGACGGACGGACCAAACGACAACTATAGGTGCTACCTATTTATATAATTACGAACGCACCTAAAAATGCGATATTACTTGTATAAATTCGACAAACCTGAGCTGTCCTATATACAGAACGATGCTAAAATATGGATATTTAATTAAAAAACATCAAATTTTAGTTATTTTTACACGTTAAACGCCAAGCAGAATTCACTAAACATGCTTGTGTGTGTCGGGGGGAGGTTCTATTTATAAATACATAGTAATAAATTATCAATCGTTCCGTTGCACAGCAATAATGTGTCTTCAATGAAAATGTTGATGGTATGGCGGACCGGGGAATATTCAGCAAGTCAATGTTTTAAAATGATTTTTATATGCATGTATGCATGTATATTGGAATTTTTCGCGAGTTTTTACGCCCACAGTTCATTTGGGATGTTTTTAAAATACTGTGGTACTGATATAAAGCTTTTCTGGTTTTTAAAAATGTTTTCACAGATTTTCATAGTTGTCATTTTTATTATGAAAAACTTATTTGAAAAGAAAAACAAGTGACATATGAGGTGCGTTCGTTTTATAACTAGTTTCACAATGTAAAAAAATCCTCCTCATTATTTCAGTGAATTGATTTATATCGTCTGCTAACAGCGAAATGAGCGTGCTTTTTTACTTTCTTCTATCTTTACAAGAAGAAAGTATTGGATTCATGAAAATTTTCGACTTCCGGTTTTCGGCGGATTTATATGTTTTAGAAAGTCCTGAACACGATTTGACTATTTTTAGAAAATGTCTGTCTGTGACTCTGTCTGCGACTCTGTCTGTCTGTGACTCTGTCTGTGACTCTGTCTGTCTGTCTGTCTGTCTATCTGTCTGTCTGTCTGTCTGTATTTAAACATTTTGTGGGCGCTCTATCTCAAGAACTAATGCTCGGAATTTAATGAAACTTTATATTCAGTTAGTCCCTGATATAAATGGGTGCTGATTACTTTTTGTTAAAAATCGCCCAGCAGGTGGCGCTGCTATGCAGCATTTTGCAGGATTTACACGATTTTTGCGATAGTCATATCTCAAGAACTAAAGCATGGAGTTTAATAAAACTTGAGTTTCAGTTAGACCTTGATATAAATGGGTGCTGATTCTTTTTAGTGTATGCGAAACCTGTGTGAGATAGAAGAAGGTTTTGGGATGGACACATCCGACTAGTTATTTTTCTCTTATTACGTATGCCGCGTTTATGAATGCGAATATTTTTTTCACCGTGGAGAACTTGCTTTGCGAATGATTATGTCTATGGTTTCATATTTTTATGACTCATAATGAACAAATATCCTGTGTTTATTTACTTTAATGGATTGAGATATTCTGCTGTAAACCTAATTTCTACTGAAGTTTTCTCAGAATCTATACATTGTTGAATGTAACTCATCTCTCCTGCAAACAATTTTTCGAACGATCTTTCTAAAAATGTAACTTTTATGCAATTTTATTCGAAAAACTAATTTTGAATAAAAATGGCCGCTTCGCATATGAAAAAAGATGTGGTAACCCGTATTTGTTTTCCTCAATATCATGACTTGCGCTTTTATTATATAGATTACGTATGACAGGATTTGACAGAATAAAGAAAACTTTCATTAATAACATTATAAGTTTATAATAAACTTTTTTTCTTATGTTATATAAGAATATAATTTCGTATGTTAATATTTTTTTTTTCATATGTCAAGCGGCCATTTTAATTCAAAATCATTTTTTCGAATAAAATTGCATAAAATTTCATATCTTTTTAAGTTTTGATTCGATTTTCATAAAATTTGAAATGACACGACAAAATTCTGCAACGATTATATATATATATTATATTTGAAATAGTATTTTGAATAGTAATTTTGTTGGTAGTTTTTGCGGTGTTATATGCGGACAGGCGGACGGACCAGACGGCGACTATAGGTGCTTCCTATTTATATAACGAGCAGGGAAGACCGAGCTATGCTCGGTCAAAATTAAATTTGAGTTCAAATACCATGACCCATGACCAAAATAACCCACTAATTGAATTTTTTCGAACATGTGACTTAGCCCAACAGTCTTCTCGTGCCCGAAAATCATAGGATGCAAAATTTAGTGTAAATTGAGCCGCTTTTTAGATCTTGACCCACAATGACCCAGAAATAACCCACTAATCGAATTTTTTCGGACATGTGACCTAGCCCAATGATTTTATCGTGCTCGAAACTCGTAGGTCACAAAATTTAATCAAAATCGTTAGAGCCGTTTTTTAGATAAAATTAATTTGACCCCCGTTGACCCAAAATGACCCACTAATCGAAAGTTCTCGAACATGTGACCCAGCCCAATAGTCTTCTCGTGCCCGAAAATAGTTTAATACAAAATTTCTTCAAAATCGTTTGAACCGTTTTTTAGATACAATTAGCTTGACCATGACCCAAAATGACCCAAAATGACCCACTAATCGAATTTTCTCGAATATGTTACCTAGCCCAATGGTTTTCTGGTGCCCCAAAACGATAGGATACGAAATTTCGTCAAAATCGTTAGAGCCGTTTTTAAGATAAAATTTGCATATATATATATATATATATATATATAACCACACACAAGATTTGCTCGTATTAGAATATATATTACGCACCTAAAAATGCGTGGAAACAATCATAATTTCGGTCTTGGTCCAAGCGAAATGAAAAGTCAATAAAAAGTAAAGTAAAATATAGTAAATTTAAGATTAATTTACTAATTTTCTTTTACAACTGTGATCAAAAGCACCTACGCATATAACTCCACGTTTTATTCGTTTTAAAAAGCATTGTGACATCCCACGAGTTATGTATCATATTTAAGTGAAAATTGTATTTAACTTTAAACGGTATAAATATTTTTCATTAAATAGGACTAAACTCACTAATAAAAATCAAATAACGGGGTATTTTTGGAAATATATAAGTTAATATATTACAATAACATTTCAACATAGTTTTCAAAATATATCCTAATGAATAACCTAGAAAGGTTTTATTGAAGCTTCAAATATTAAAAATAATTTTCGTAAGTGGATTGTTGAAAATATGAAAGTTATTAATAACCTGCCGTAATATTTATAAATGAAAAAAATATATACCGTTAAAATTTATACGAATGCGTCATTCAGATAACTTAAAGCAATTAAATTTTTTGCTTCATATTTAAATCATCAAAAAATTTACATTAAACTGAATATTTATTTTAGCGTATACTTCGTTTCGTCTATTTTTATTACCGTTCATATTGTATTCGAATATTTTTGAAATATCATAATCATAAATTTATAGCAAAATAGTTTTGAAATTTACCATGCATAAATTAATTAAAGATTTTCTTTTTAGAAAATTAAGAAAAATAAATAAATTTCAGAGATCAATTATTTATGTTTGTTTATCGTCTCGAAATCTATTTTACCTACTATTCTTTTTTGACACTTTCCAAAAATGTTTATGACTTTGTTTTCTTTGTCTATAGATAGAGTTGTTTGTGAAATATAATGTATCAAAAGAGGGTGTTACCATATGAAAAAAACAAATTTTGTACAATTTTTTATATATAAACGGCCCCCACACACTAATCCATGTATGACAGTTAATGGTAGACGTTATTATCAATCGGTTGCCACCAGTATCATTTTAATACGATGATTTTCGGCAGAATTAGTATATACTTTTTTCCCACTACTGTACCATATACTATATTGAAATGTAGTGAAGCCGTAAAACGCCTAGTATAAACAGAATAGTACAAACATAGTAAAACGCATCTCCGTTCTCAATATAACTTTCTTAAATATACTTAAAGGACAGCTGCGAAAATCATACTGTACTAAAGATTCACAAAAGCATGTTCCGTATTGAAAATGGTGTGCATAGCATTTGTTGTTCTTTTATATACAGACAAGTGAAAAGATTCGTATATGTTACGATCTAGGGTTGCTAAGTCTTTAATGATGTTGGATTATTATTTCAAATTGAACAAAACTATTTAAAGTTCACTACAGTATGCTCTCTATGCAGAATAATGCATTTAATATTTAAATTTATTCTACAGGGGCACACAAAATATCGCATTATTGTACTACTTCATGCTAACAGCTTCCGATAACATAAATGTTAGCTTTCTCATATACAGTAGAACTCCAATTATCTGAATCAATTGGGACCGGACCCTATTCGGATAATCAAAAATTCGGATAATTGGATTTTTTCCAAAAAAAGGGGCATATTTTAATTAATTACTGTATGTATGTTAAAAATGGGAGAAACAAATTATTTTTAAAGAAAAACAGCTTTTAATTAATTAAATGAAAAAGCAACACTATTACATGTTAAGCGTATTTACAAGTGCTGTACATGTACAAAGTACAGTATGTACGTACCGTACTGTAAATGAAAGTCATTACTTTCTGAACATCTCGGTCACAGTAAGTTGTTTGACAGTCTTCATCCGTTTTCAGGGAGCCAAGTGGCGCATCCGCTTGACAGTCAGAAGTTGCATGTGGTCACACTCGGGCTGACGCTCCATCCACTTCAACGCAGTTTCAAGGCCGGCAAATTCTTCACTAGCTGATGGTCCCGTGTATGCTTCAACTTCGACATTAAGGTCATCTTCTTCCTCGGCACTTTCTTCTCTCACACTTTCAATGAGTTCATCATTATTTAGAATTTGAAACCCAGGGTCTTCGCAGCGGGAAAGACAGTAGCGCGCGTAGACAGAATCATTATTTTGGGAATCGCAATACGTTTCCGTCTTCATTTGTTTTTTCTGAAATTTTGAAAGCGATTCGGATAGTTGGAGTTCAGATAATTGGAGTTCTACTGTATATTGACATACTGTAGTAAACAGTACTACTAACATATTTCGCTTTCTTAAATTGTGACCAACAAGTTATCCCTATGTACTACTACTATTACTAAATCAAGTAATTTGGAAATTCTGGTATTAAAATTAAATATTGAGTATAAATATAGATATAGTTTTTATTATTATCATTATTAATTAAGAAGAAAATGAGAATTATCTGTATCTCCCTATTCTAAACAAATTAACTAACACTGCTGCTGTCGCTGCCGTAATTAAGTTTATTGTGACCTGAGCTCTTTCTCGGCTTATATTAAAATAAATTTGCATACAAAAATATGCAAACTAGTATTTTTATATAGAAATCTAGGACAAATACACTGAAGCAGACAGTTTTTAAATCGAAGAATAGCTCAGTGTTGAAATGGGTCAAAATAGCTTATCTAAAAAATATATATATAGGATAAAAAACTATGTATAGCAATTTAACCATCTTTCTCAGACTATATTTCAGTGCGCAGTGTCCAATCATTTTTTAGTTGTCTAAGTTTTACAGTTTTTTTTTATTTTTTTATTCAAAATTTCTTTATCCGAATAGAGATTTACTTCATACTAGCTGACCCGCCCAGCGTTGCCAGGGCCCGTGATAAAACCTTAAATAAACCTCAAATTTGTATTATTTTATATATTTTACCCGATTTTGTATGAATTTATATCTTTAATGACAAAATCACAAAATCGTAAAAAACATCTACTTCTTTTTTCCAGTAGGATCGTTATATAGTTTTTTTAAAAAACAGCTTTTATTGTCCAAACCCTTTGAAATTTTCAATGGTCATAAATATAACGATTTTACAGCCCGTGTAAAACTTACATCAGAAATACTGTTATCTGGTTGTAAAATAAATATGTTTTCTTTTCGTGTCGTGTCCGTTAAAAAAAACGTTAAAAAAAAAAAAAAAAAAAGGGTATTCGTTGTCCGATTTCTCTGAAATTTTAGTCGTTTATAAATATAAATGTTTCCCAGTCCTCTAATAAAATTATGTGAAAATATATGGTTTTTAATTAGTGAAAACGCTACCCGAAGCCGAGCGTGACAGCGGAAAACATCCCGTTATTATGGGATTTCACCGAAAATATCTCCGATTTTATTTTTTTTAAACACTTATTCTCATCCAAACGCTTCGAAATTGTAAGTAGGTGATGTAAATCTGGTCTACCGAGATGTTCTAAAAAGATTGTGTGAAATAGGGACGTTTAGTAACTTTTAGCGTAAGAAACAAATCTTCTCGTGACACGCGAAAGGCCCTGCGTTCGCCGGTGTTTTTAAAAGGGTTAAAATCTGTATTTAAAAAAATAATTATAATGTCTATTAGAAGAAGGTTCAGCTCTAAGAGCATGTGTTTGGTTTGTCTGTATCTCTAAAATTGTGCTATTGAGAGGCGTTGGCGTAAGGTAGAAAACATGTCAGTGAAAACGATCCTTTTTCAAAAATGTTTTCAAAGGGTTAACTTTTTTTTTTTTTTTTTTTTTTTTTTTTTTTTATTGATTACGGCATTGGAGACGTAAGAGTGCAATATTTCAGAATATGCTTTGCGTTTTTAAATAAATCAAACGGTTTAGTCGACATAATTTAAAACACAGACAGAATTGCGAAATAAACGTATTCTTCATGCAAATGGTTCTTCATTCTCGTGCGCTGCGATGAATCGGGTTCTGGGCATGCGCGAATTCTGAAAGCTGGCTCGAAAAAAAAAGAGATGAGTTATTGATCAGTTTTTAATTAATATTTTTGTTAATTTTCAAAATATTAAAATTCTGAGGCTTAGATGCACCTTAGTCTATCCACACCTAAATTTTCAGACTTCTAGGTGGGCTAGATTTTGCTATCCATCGCAGTCAAACAAACAAACACACAGAGAGAAGCTTTCTTTTATTAGTATAAAATTTCGTAATAGTTACTTTTTTACCTATTCTTGACATATTTTTATAAAGCGCATAGAATAATATTTCCAAACAATTTTCAATTGAAAAGATATTTACACATGGATATTAAAAGAGTAAGAGAACTTTAAAATAATTAAATAATTACGTGCGAAAAGCATTTAATGGTGAAAAATATGTCTGATTTTAAAAGCCAATGTGTAATAATATTATAAACACTTTTAAATTGAAAATGTCTTTACAAGTGAATATTAAAAAAAGAAAACTTTAAAATTATATAATTAGTAGTTGCAAAAAGCAGTCAACGGGGAAAATTATATCACATTTAAAACAATATATTTAAAACTATTTTCTTATAGCGTCTAAAAGAAACTTTTTCTTCTTTATACGTTATCAGGGAGGCAGCGACATTTTTTACTTAACCCTTTTGCATAAGCTGATTTTCAAATGTGTGATAGATATTATTTAATCAATCACGAAAACAGCCATCAGCTGTCACGAGAGCGGTGGTTGCGGTGTTGGGAACTAGAAATTACCCGGCCAAATGGAAGTGAAAGGCAACCCGATTATAGAAGATAGCCACTGGCCATGATAACATCATACAATCTTCCGAAATCGAGTAATTTAAAAAAAAAAAAAACAGGGCAAATTGGGACGTTTTGGAGCCTGCGAGGTCTGGACGGGGGGTGTGAGCGCAGCTCTTAGGGGGCAGAACTCCCTAGTACTGTAAAAAAGGGAAATATTTAATCCACTAGTTCTTATAGAAGATTTTCGAAAATGTAATATAACTTCTTCCAAGTTACCCGTAATTCCGAAAAGCGTTCTTATATCTGTAGAAGCCTCTGAAAACAATACATTTCCAAGATTTAAAAAAGCATTTCTAAAACAAACTTTTAGGTAGCTTTCATTACAAAAAGCTACCTTGCAGCCGTTCGGAGGAAAGCAATTCGGAAAAATTTTAGTATATTTTCACCGATCATGACTCCCAGACACCAAAACCAAATTTTGATTTATATATATCTGACATTTGTCATGCTGTAACTCTCTTATTTATGAACCGATTTGAATGTGACTGAGCATGTGTATAGGACATACCAAGGTTCCGACCGAGTTCTTTGGTTCAAGCTTCATCCTCCATCTTGTTTCGAAATGGCGATCAGTTAAAAAAAATTTTAAATTTTATAAATTTAAAAAGATGTACAAAAAAATTATAAATTGAAAAAAATTGTTTTCGTTAAGTGTTAGATCGTGATACAAGGATTCCGGAACATTTTTAGTTTTGACTTTATCTTAAGAAAGTCCTTCCGGCCTGTACCGGGAGGAAAAGGTAGCTTTCATAGTCCATGTTTTTAAAAATTCAACTCATTTTGCTCAAACACCCGAAGCTAAAATGCTTGGAACCCGATTATAGAAGATTCAATCCCGGTTTCTGTTAATACAGAATTTGAATGCGAATTTCAGCAGGAGAGTTACAGCATAACAAAAATCAGACTGTTTCAAAATGTCAGCCACAATAGTATTTCAAACGGCCATATCGTAACCATTTTTTACGATAAAATCAAAACCAAAAAGGGTTCCGAAATCCTTGTATCACAATCTACTACTTAACGGAAACAACTTTTTTGATTTATAATTTTTTATACATATTTTTGAATTTTTAAAAAAAAATTAAAAGAAATTAACTGACCGCCATTTTTAAACAAGACAGCGCATGAAGCTGGCCAACGAATACAGTCGAGACCTTGGTATGTTGTGTACACATGATCAGTCACATTCATATCGGTTCATAAATACGAGAGTTACAGCATAACAAATATCAGATTGTTTCAAAATCCCAGCCACTCTAGAATTTCAAACTGTCATATCTCAGCCATGTTTTAAGATATAGCCAAAACAAATAATGTTGAAAAATCTTTGTATTACGTTCTAACACTTGACGGAAACAACTTTTTCAGTTTATAATTTTTTTTTGCACATTTTATTACATTTTTAAAAAATTAAACATTTTTTACTGGCCGCCATTTTGAAACAAGACGGTGGATGAAGCTGGCCAACGAACTCGGTCGAGCCCTTGGTATGTTCTATACACATACTCAGTCACATCCAAATCGGTTCATAAATAAGGGAGTTACAGCATGACAAATATCAAATATATATATATATATATATATATATATGTAAATCAACATTTGAACGGAGGGTGATTTTGGGGTCTGGGGGTCATGATCGGTGAAAATATACCAAAATTTTTTGGAATAACTTTCCTCCGAACGGCTCGGCTGCAATAGGTAGCTTTTTGTAATGAAAGCTACCTAAAATGGCTGAGATATGGCAGTTTGAAATTCAAGGTTGGCTGATATTTTGAAACAATCTGATTTTTGTTGTGTTGTAACTCTCATGTTGAAATTCACATTTAAATACAGTATTATTGAAAATCGGGATTGAATCTTCTATAATCAAATCGGGTTCCAAGCATTTTAGCTTCGGGTGTTTGAGTAAAATGAAATGAATTTTTAAAAACTCGGAATATTGAAGCCACCTTTTCCTCCCGGTACAGGTCGGACGGACTTTTTAGGGTTTTGTTCATCTCACGAAATCCTATTACTCCCGCTCCGTTGTCTGTCTGTCAAAGAGCCGTTCTCTGAACTTATATAACTTACAGAGTTGAAACTTTGTGTATATATAACTGAATATCTGCTATGAAGCTCAAAATATTAAAATTTGAAAAAATCGTATTATTTTAATAAATAGAGATAAAAAAACCAAAATTCTAACAGCCTTTTCCTATTAAATTTAAACATTTTTTGTTATAGCAGTTGCCAACAATTAAAAATCCACAATAAAATGATTTCTACAATAATTAATTTTCTATTGAAAGATTTCCGACTGCTGCTTCCGAAATACTGCTATGAAGCTCAAAATATTAAAATTTGAAAAAATCGTATTATTTTAATAAATAGAGATAAAAAAAAAACAAAATTCTAACAGCCTTTTCCTATTAAATTTAAACATTTTTCGTTATAGCAGTTGCCAACAATTAAAAATCCACAATAAAATGATTTCTACAATAATTAATTTTCTATTGAAAGATTTCCACGTGAAAAATGAATATGAAATAAAAAGTTTCACCAATTGAAAAAAAAAGATTAATATGACATAAAAATGATTGACGCATATTGATAATAAAACGGTAATTTTCAAAGATTTCACAATAATACAAGGAGTATGAGTATGTGTATGTACAGAAAGCAGATTAATATCACATCATTAGAGAATTAAAAAGAAAATTAATCTGACGTCATATCGGAAGTTTAACGTATTTCTCTAATGTTTGAGAATAATACAAAGCGAATATCAATATGACTAATAGAGAATAGTAAATATACGAATTTCAGGAACGTATTGAATCATGATAAAAACCCGATTATGGAAATATTCGCATATTTTAACATTTTAAAGGTGTACAACATGTTTAATTTTGAATTTTTTTTTTAAATATCGCATTTAGTCCACCTGACAGATATTATTATGACAGAGTATAATAGGGGGCTGGTTTAGATATTCGAAAAAACGAAAAAATAGACCGATAAATTTTTACTTTATAAAAAACATGACTTTTTTTTCTTTTTTGTTGCTAAATGAAATTTATTTGGATTTATTAAAGAAAGGATAGAGTATTTTGAAAGGTACATTAAACGAAGCCCTTTGTGAGATCTTCGATCATACTTACCACTTGTTTTTTTTTCCGCTGCTCCTACTTATGGAAAAAGTTTGAGTGGATTTTACAGTGTACGTTTTCTCCGCCAGGAACATCGATTTTTAGGATTTTATTAATGCTCAAGTAAACATTTTCAGCTGTGTAACAGAAAGCTACATTAAGCTATTTAATTGAATTATAGGTGGCCCGCGGAACTTTAGAATTTAAAAATTTGACCCTCGAGTGTGAAAACTTGAATTTTTAAATTATTATCATTTTTTTTTTAATATCGCATTTAGTCCACATGACAAATATTATTATGGCAGAGTATAATAGCGGGCTGGTTTAGATATTCGAAAAAACGAAAAAATACACCGATAAATTTTTACTTTATAAAAAACATGACTTTTTTTTTCGAAATGAAATTTATTTGGATTTATTAAACATTTTCAGCTGTGTAACAGAAAGCTACATTACGCTATTTAATTGAGTTATAGGTGGCCCGCGGAACTTTAGAATTTTAAAATTTGACCCTCGAGTGTGAAAAGTTGAATTTTGAAATTATTATCATTTTTTTTAATATCGCATTTAGTCCACATGACAAATATTATTATGGCAGAGTATAATAGCGGGCTGGTTTAGATATTCGAAAAAACGAAAAAATAGACCGGTAAATTTTTACTTTATAAAAAACATGATGTGTTACAGGGTTACTCACATCGTGTCAAAACTGAGATTTCCGGTTTCATCCAACTGTTCAAAGAAATAAAACTTAAATTGTTCATTCTCTAAATATTTTACACTTTTTCATAAAGTTCAGAATTCTACCGTTGCGATATAACTCAAATACTAATACAATCTTATGTTACATTATAAATATCCCCGATACTACAAAAAAAAAAAAAAAACTCATTTTATTTTACACTTACAAAATAGCGACCTTACAAGGCCAAGAATAAACCAACTCTTCTTTCCTACGTGGTTACAAAAGTTACATAAAGTAAATTAAATTAATTTGTTGCCAAACTACACAACTTAAACAAAATAAACAAAATTAAAATAAATTAAAACTACAATTACGAGAAGACACGTGCTCAGGGGTCTGTCCAGACTTTTTTCACAGGGTCCTGTTTTTGTGAAATTGAGAACAGCTTTTTATATTTGTGAAAAATCTAATCATAATTTTGTGAATTTGAAATAGTCGTTATATTCAGGTTCCTGTTTATGCATTTTTAAGAAGATATGTGGATATAAAATACATATATTTTCTTTATATATGTAAAAGTGACACATCATATTTTACTTTTAAATGATTATTTTGTGAAATGTTTGGTTTAAAGATGGAAAAAATTTGTGAAAAACCTATTTTTAAGACAAAGAATTTTGTGAAGGGTCCTGTTTTAGAGAAAATAATTTTGTGAAGGCTCCTGTTTTAGGGAAAATAATTTTGTAAAGGGTCCTGTTTTAAAGAAAATAATTTTGTGAAGAGTCCTTTAAAGGACCTAATTTTTTCCTTAACAGATCCCTGGTGCTTGAACAGCAACTATACTTTCTAACCTGACCTACCCCTACATTTGTAACAGTATTTGAAGAAGTTACCTCTAATTCTTATTTAAGAACAGTGGGCCTATAACTTATCTATAGTCATAGGCATATTGACAGATCTAAATAAGAATTAAACAGTCACACATAATACAATTATATATGTAGCAAGTTTTTTTTTTTTTTTTTTTTTTTTTTTTATAAAAACTGTTTTAAGTCATTTTTTTCTGTATATATATATATATATATATATATATATATATATATATATATATATATATTTAATTACATTATTATAAACACAAGGCAATCCAACAGGGGTTTCCCAGGTTACTGAACATACTGTGCGGCGCACAGTGGACTATTTGATGCAAAATCCTGGCCAAAAAAGCAGAAATTAAAATTTACTCAACAATTTGTAAAAAAAAAAAACACATTTTATAAGAGCTGACTAATTGGTGCATCGATCTATGTGTATTTCAGGAATATAAGTCAAATCCGGCGGCTCCTAGCCTCAGTTGAAGTGAAAGATTCTTTCTGAGAAGTTTTTTTTGTTATGTTTCAGCTTTGTTATTGTATTAAAATGTATACTTTAACCTGTGCATTTAAATAATTTTACTTTTCATATAATAAAAAACAATTAAAATTGATAATGGGTTAATATTAAACCTTTTTAAATCTAATTTATTGAAATATATTATCTAATATATTGAAAGCTTTTTAAAGCTGTGTCGGGGTTTGTCGGACCATTTTTTATTTAAAATCGTATTGGTTATAGTTTTGAAGGCAAATTTTAAAAAAATGTTCCGCATATTGTTGTCATTTTTAGATATCAATATTTCTTTTGGGGAGGGCTGCAAATCTATTAAAAACGCTCAAAAATCAGTATCTCTATACTATAGAGACTCAACTTTGGTAAATACTAAACGAAAGTAATATATATAAGGTAAAGCCAGGAGAGATGACGCGGTCGGAGAGATTGCGCACATAGAGGTTCGGGGGGAAGGAGTAGAGTGAGAGCGCAGCGACTCTAGGTAGTTGTACAACAACAGTAGTGGAGTGTCTACTTGAAAGTGCACTTTGATTGCTTTGAGCGTCTAAGATAAAGTATTGCTATTTTGTTTTGTTTTCCCAAAGTAAGTGCTTGAATTTTCATAGCTATTCATCAGAATTTCTATACAATGTCAATAGTACAAAATATTTTAAACTTAAACGATTTCTGATAAGCTACTAATCAAGACAAACAATGTGAACATCAACGGTTCGTTTTAGTAGAGGTTTTGTTTAATTAAAAGGCCGCGCAATCTCTCCTACGGAAATTGTAGAGTTTGCGCATCTGCTACTTAGGAGAGATGGCGCATTGTTCCCATTAGTTTATATGCTAGGAGAGATTACGCAGCTTATTGGTAAATTTTCATAAAAAAATGAAAAATGAAAACGGACTAATTTTAAGTTAAACGTGTTATTAAGTTACATAATTTTATTTTGCAATCTTATATGAACTTGCTTTTTCTGATTCTTTAATTTTTTTTTCCTTTAATTAAAATTTTTTAATCGTTTTTAAAATTATTTCCTTTTTCTGATTCTTTACGCATTAGGTTGAAATATTCACTCCGAATACATTAAAATTTGTTCACAAAAACCTTACAGCAATGTCATTTATGTGTAATTATTATTGTTAACAATTTAATTGTAGTTATTATTAGTAACAATCTCTCCTACCCATGTGCGTAGGAGAGGTTACCACTTACAGGGTTGGTGTGCGCAATCACACCAACCCTGTAAGGAGAGATTGCGCAAAATAACTCTCTTGGTTTTATTACAACTGTTCTATTAAATTGCAACATAACAACAAAATAGCAATGGAAATACATAAAAAAACAAATGAAGTAAAAATTATTCATGGATAGTTTAGCAAAAAAAAAAATATATTTAGATTTTTTATTGCTATTCTTTTGAATTGTGCGCAGACTATCCTAGCTTTACCTTATTATATGCATTGTTTTTTTATAAATAATTACACATTTAACTGTAGTAAAATTAACCACATTTAATTAAACATTACTTTTACATCCAGAAATTTTGAAATCATAATGAACCCGTCTTTTTTTTCTTTTTCTTTTTTTTTTCAGGAAAATTTGCTATTTTACAACAATAAAAAAAATTCTTACATTGATTTTTTTCCCTTAGAAAATAGATAATAACAAATGTATTTAAAGTTTCTAAACATCAGATATAAATTTAGGTATTTTTACATAAAAAATATATAAATGATAATGATTTTTACTATAAAATTTACTTTTAAATTATGATTTCCTATTAATACGTATTTATATACATAATTTAGTTTTTGGTTTTACAAAAAATAAAAATATCGCAATTTAATTTTATTTTAATCATATATTTTGTGTTTATAATAATTAAAAAAAAATACATTGATATTTTCTCAGAAAATATAAAATAACAAACATATTTAAAGTTTCTAAACATTAGATATAAATTTAGATTATTTTATTACTGTTACACAAAAAATATATAAATTATAATGATTTTTATTATTAAATTTACTGTTAAATTATGATTTCCTATTAATATATATGTATACATAATTTAGTTTACGGTTTTGCAAAAAATAAAAGAAATCCTAATTTAATTTTGGTTTAATCATAAATTTTGGGTTTGACAAAATTTAAGAAAATGAAAACTATTTGTAATGTAAATTTTTAATATAAAAAACAATTACATTTTTACTTAGTCACATGTATTTGTAATATTTTTTTTTAATAATAAGTTTCAAAGTAAAGTACATTAATATTAATATTTTTTTACACATTAACTCGTTTGTCAGCTTACATAGGAATAATATATATATGTGTGTGTGTGTTACATTATTAAATCTTCCTTCGTGATATTTCCCTGTTTTATGCTAAATTACCACCATTTTCACTAATTCCTTATTCCCTTATAATAGCTATCGTTAATTCTATTAAATTCCCCTTAAATTAATTATTATCGTGCCCTATGTACTTAAATATAAAGCTTTTAGTTATTCCAAAATTATATCATGATTTCTAATCATTTCTGTAAATTCGAATGTTTTTTTTTTTTTTAGAGCCATTTCTTTTTTTCCGAGATTTTTCGAGCCTTGGGTTATTTTTTACTATAAAATGCGTCCACTTGAGATTGTCAGAACTCTTTGCTCTATCATTCCCATTGGTCGTGACGTAGACTGTACGCGTATCCCTTATTCTCGCATTGGCTAGAGCGCGCGCTACGTCATGATTTTGTATATCTCCGCTTGTCCACAAAAAGCAGCTGCACGCGATCTTCAGGCAGATTTTGGTCGAGTTTTCAAGTGTTAAACAGTCTCCTGGCTATGCATTTTATTCATCACGTATACCAAATGATTTAACCCTAATAATTGTTCGAGAGTTATGTTCGATGTATTTTAAGAGCATCTTGTAACAACTAATTGCTTTTGGAGATGGCACTGCTCATTTCAATCATGTGTGGACTGCTTCCAAGACGTTTATTTAAATAAAAGCATGGAACTATGAATCGCCTTGTTTTTTGCATATCGGAGAAACACCTACTGTTAGGTAGCTTTCATTACAAAAAGCTACCTATTGCAGTCGTTCGGAGGAAAGCAGTTCCAAAAAATGTTGGTATATTTTCACCGATCATGACCCACAGACCCCCAAACCACCCTCCGTTCAAATGTTGATTTATATATATCCATATATATATATATATATATATATATATATATATATATATATATATATATATATAGACAAACCTTATATCAATATCATAAAGAAGATCTACAAGAAAGCAACAGCCACCATCCGTTTGGACAAATAGCCCAGTCAAATTGTAGTTTGAGGTGGAAAATTCTGGTGTAATTGTTTTTAGTGGCTTATTTTATGTTTTTTGGGGTGCTGAATACGAATCTGAAGTTTTCCAACAAAATTTCGTTCGGCAAATTTGTTTTTTTTTACAAAAAAACCTGTAAAAATACGGACTTTTTTCGTTTTTTTCAAAATAACTCCAAAATTGTGCATTTTGCGTGAAACTCGGCAATACATGAGTTAAAGAGAATAAAATGTCCTACATTTTATGTATTGAAAGTTTTTTTCTATGATCAATGGTTTAGCTGTGAGAGTGCCGCAAAAATGGGTATTAAAAACAAAAACTGTAAAAAAACGGGAATTACGGCATTGTATGTCGATGTAACATGGAAACAAACTATTTAACGCAAATATTAACCATCAGTGATACTAAAGATTATATTATTGACTATATTTTATGCATTTAAGGTAGGGGAAAAGTGTGGATCTGGCACCAGTGGAAGTTTTGAGCAGTGGAGTATCTCCACCTCCTCTCAAGAGTCAAAGGTGCTCCTTCTCCGGAGAGTTAGTACTCTAAGAGAATATAAAATTTTGAAAAAGGGGGTAAAATTTGGTACAGGAGATAAAACTATCTAAAATCGTCGAAAAACAGTAATTTTTGGATAATAGCAATAAACACTTAAAAAAATCCATTGAACAATTACATAAATATAATAATGAATCCTCTTCAGACACACAAACAATATTTTTAATTCAAAACTTAACATTTAAATATGTGTATGTTTTTCCTCCCCGCCCCGCATTCTAGAAATTTCTGAAATGGCAGTTTCCTTGCAGGCAAATATGCAACAGATTTTCGCCATTTTAAAAAGATATTTACTGAAATATAGATTTTTAAAAAACAATATGCTTTTAAAAGAACTGTGTTTAATGCTGTCCAAAAAAGGAAATATTAAAGTGCTGATAAGCTCAAGATGAACGCAAATTAAATGATTGGTCTCTGTAGGGGCATACATTCAAATGTATATTTTTTAAAGCCAGGCAAAGGGACAGTTTCACCACTCATTTTTTCTCCTGACTGCAAACTTGAACAATCGGTTGCTGACAACATATTATTTTTACATGCCATGAGTGGTTGTGATACTACTTCAGCCTTTTTCAAAGTAGGAAAAATGAGGTTTCTTCAGACTCTCAAAAGAAACCCGGCATTAATTAAAGCCATTGAAATTTTTAAAGACCCTATGGCAGATGCTAATGCAATTACTGATGCTGGTAATCGTTTTTTGACTTCCTTGTACAAATTATCTGACAAGGAAACCACGTCATTAAACAAATTGAGGTATCTTATGCTACCTTAAGTCTGCATAAAAGCCCTCAACCCATTTGCCGTCCCTACCTCCTACGGAGGCTGCAGCTAAACAACATTCCTTAAGGGTGTATTTTCAAGTTCAGCATTGGGTTCAGCATTGGCTAATGGCTTGGGAATGAAAAAAATCCTGAACAATGGGGTTGGAAAAGCACCAAAGATGGTCTAGAGCCAATAACCATACGCTAGAGCCACCAGCACTTCAAGCCGTTCTAAAACTCATTTCTTGCAAATGCAAGAAGACATGCCGTAAAAACTGTGGATGTGAAAAAGCAGGCCTCAGCTGCTCTAATATGTGTCTAAACTGCGAGAGCAGTTGTAATAACATGCCTAATATTGAAATAGAAGAAAACGAGGATGACCCGGAATACCCTGAAGTACTTGAAGGTAATTATACATAAATCATTCCATTTCACATTTATTTTTTCATTCATTTTTAATTTGGTGTGGTCAAAATATGTATCCCAATACACTGTGCATAACTATTTAGTTTTTAGACAATTAAAACTATGTCATTAATTATTTTTTAAAACCCTGATACGTAGTATAACAGCTTTTTTGCTCCCTGATTTGGGGTCCAAAAGTGACCGATTCCTGAAATGAGCTGTAAAAGAGGGCTGATATTAAAAAGAGGTAAAAATAATGTTATGATAAAATGCTGTATGAATCTTAACTTAGTTATAATTAATTCCACCGTTTAAAAAAATATTATACACACCAGTTCTTCTCCGGAGCATAAGTTTCGATCCTCGGGACAAAAACGGCTTTTCGCGCCCGTATTATATAATTAATTTCTTTTTTTATAGGTGTAGAAGACCTAGAAGGCATACCCTCAGGAAACATGAAACCATTGGCCAAGAGGACTCGGTTTGACTGACAAGTTCCTTCAATGTCCATAATAATTATTAATTAATATTGTATAAATACATAACTACCTATTTTACTATATTATTTAACATTAAACAGTTTACATACTAATCAATCGTGAATCATTTATCATTTTTTGTACCTATATAACCTAACATCAACGTTTTACATATCTGCACACATGTATAATGATGCATATAAGTTATATGCCTTTAATAAGGAGGTGGATGACTACTTCGTGCATTCGTCATTGCTTTTTTCATAATTATTCAAGGTCCAAGAAAATTACTTGCACATAAATTGTAGAGAATTTTATCTATTTTTTAAAGCATAGTATAATGTATACAGTTAAATGTTTATTTTTAGGCCTTATAAACAGAAAGGCTGTAAAAAAATGTGTTTTTTGCTATTTTCCGAAAAGTACTGTTTTTCGACGATTTTGCCTAGTTTTACTTCCTTTACCTAATTTTACCTCTTTTTAGAAAATTTTATCACCTCTTAGAGTAAGAACTCCCCGGAGGAGAAGCAACTTTAACTCATGAAAGTAGGTGGAGCTGCTCCACTGCTCCCAACTTCCACTGGTGCCGGAACCGCACTTTCCCCCTACTTTAAATGCATAAAATATAGTCAATCATATAATCTTTAATATAAATTATGGTTAATATTAACATTAAATGGTTTGTTTCCATGTTACATCGACATACAGTGCCGTAATTCCCGTTTTTTTACAGTTTTTGTTTTTAATACCCATTTTTGCGGCACTCTCACAGCTAAACCATTGATCATAGAAAAAATCCTTCAATACATAAAATGTAGGAAATTTTATTCTCTTTAACTCATATACTGCCGACTTTCACGCAAAATGCACAATTTTGGAGTTATTTTGAAAAAAACGAAAAAGGTCCGTGTTTTTACAGGTTTTTTGTAAAAAATACAAATTTGCCGAACGAAATTTTGTTGGAAAACTTCAGATTCGTATTCAGCACCCCAAAAAACATAAAATAAGCCACTAAAAACAATTACACCAGAATTTTCCACTTCAAGCACTTTTTGAGCACAATTTGACTGGACTAAAAGGAAAAGCGAAGATCAAGCTTGGAAGAGGAGTAAGACAGGGAGACACCATTTCGCCTAAGCTTTTTACTGCTGTCTTAGAAAGTATTTTCAAGAAGCTGGATTGGAAAAACAAAGGGATTAGAATAAATGGGGAATATTTAAGCCATCTCCGGTTTGCTGATGACATTTTAATTTTCAGCAATAGCCCTGAAGAATTGCAAAATATGCTAAAAGATTTGGCAGAAGCTAGCATTAATGTGGGATTAAAAATAAATTTGGAAAAGACTAAGGTGATGTTCAATTCATTTGCATCAAAAAAGAAAATCGTCTACAACAACACTGAGATTAAAGATGTTGAAAGTTATGTGTACCTTGGACAAGAAATATGATCAGACAACGGTATCATGAATGAAATCAATAGAAGAATAAGAAATGGATGGAGTGCTTTTGGGAAGAACAATATTATTCTGAAGAGTAACATGCCTCTTTGTTTGAAAAGAAAGGTGTTTAACCAATATGTTTTGCCTGCACTAACTTATGGAGCAGAAACTTGGACACTAACAAAACGGATGGTACAAAGATTACAAACAACACAGCGAAGTATGGAAAGATGTATGCTAGGCATAACCAGAAGAGACAGAAAGAGATTAACGTGGATAAGAAGTCAGACGAAAGTTTTTGACATCATCGAGAGAATTAAACGGCTAAAATGGAAATGGGCTGGGCACATTGCAAGAAGACAAGACAATAGATGGAGCACAAACACCCTACAGTGGTATCCCAGAAATGTAAAACGACCAAGAAGACGACCTCCAGTAAGATGTAGTGACGAAATCAGAAATGTGGCTGGTATTAATTGGATGACTAAAGCACTAGACAGGCAACAATGGAAAAATCTGGGGGAGACCTACATCCAGCAGTGGATTAAAAACGGTTGATGATGATGATGATATAACCATAAATAAAACCTTACCATAACACCAACTGAAACTATGAAATAATGATTAAGTATGTAATAATTAGTTGACATTGAAAGTATTCCCCAACACACTGAATATAGATACCAATAAAAAGGAAAACTGCCCAGTTAAACTGAGGGCATTGAGCTCACAGGCTTTATTCACACTAATTGTATATTATACTCTTACTTCAAAGAATTTGAAATATGCCCCTCGAAAAATAAAGAAATCAACAGTATATTAAGGGGGGGTCATCCCCCCGTTACCCCCCTCATAGTTAACTAATGAACCCCTTAAACTAATCAGGGAAGTCTCTAATTACAATGAATATATATACAAAATTTGAAGAAAATCGGATAATTCTGCATGAAAAACCCATTTATCTAAATTAAGGGGGACTACCCCCCCCCCTTTCCCCCTTTTTACTTAACCAATGAATCCCCAAAACCCAAAACTATTCAGAGAAGCGCATTATCACAATGAACCTATATACAAAATTTGAAGAAAGTCGGATAATTCTGCATGAAAAACTCATTTATCAAAATTAGGGGGGTTATACCCCCCTTTCCCCCTTTATACTTAACCAATAAACCCCTAAAACTATTGACAGAAGCGCATTATCAAAATGAACCTATATACAAAATTTGAAAAAAATCGGATAATTCTGCATGAAAAACCCATTTATCTAAATTAAGGGGGATTAGCCCCCCCCCCTTTCTCCCTTTATACTTAACCAATGAACCCCCAAAACTATTCAGAGAAGCGCATTATCACAATGAACCTATATACAAAATTTGAAGAAAATTTGATAATTCTGCATGAAAAACTCATTTATCTAAATTAGAGGGAGGGTTATCCCCCCCTTTCCCCCTTTATACTTAACCAATGAACCCCCAAAACTATTGACAGAAGCGCATTATCAAAATGAACTTATACAAAATTTTAAGAAAATGGGATAATTCTGCATGAAAAACACATTTATCTAAATTAAGGGGGGATTAGCCCCCCCCCCTTTCCCCCTGTATACTTAATCAATGAACCCCCAAAACTATTCAGGGGAAGCGCATCATCAAAATGAACTTATACAAAATTTGAAGAAAATGGGATAATTCTGCATGAAAAACACATTTATCTAAATTAAGGGGGGATTAGCCCCCCCCCCTTTCCCCCTGTATACTTAATCAATGAACCCCCAAAACTATTCAGGGGAAGCGCATCATCACAATGAACCTATATACAAAATTTGAAGAAAATCGGATAATTCTGCATGAAAAACTCATTTATCTAAATTAAGGGGGGATTAGACCCCCCCCCCTTTCCCACTTTATACTTAACCAATGAACCCCCAAAACTATTGACAGAAGCGCATTATCAAAATGAACCTATATACAAAATTGGAAGAAAATGGGATAATTCTGCATGAAAAACCCATTTATCTAAATTATGGGGGGTTAGCCCCCCGTTTCCCCCCTTTATGCTTAACCAAAGAACCTCGAAAACTAATCAGGGAAGAGCCTTATCACAAGGAACCTGTAAACAAAATTTAAAGTAAAACGGTTAGTTCTATCAAGAGTTATCGCGTTATGTACATACATACATACATACATACATACGTACGTACATACAGAACCGGCGCACAGTGTAAGATTTTGCGAATCTAGCGGGTCAAAATTCAATTTATGAAAATTACTGATATTAATTAAATAAAATTGCACCTACTATAGATAAAATGGTTCCATATTATGGAAAAATATATATTTACTCGTTACATTGTACATTTTACGTCATCATTATTACATTATCATAATCATAATAGAAAGAGTTTTCGTCATTTTCATTTATTGACTTTTACGCAGTGTTATTTCATTCAGTGCAGATTTTTAAAATATACAATACCTAAGTTTTACAACAAGAAGAGTTTTTTTTAGTAAATAGTAATTAAGTTATTAGGTACTGACACCGCTGCTGTCAGTGTTATCATTAATGTTTTCGGCACTGCCTTTTTTTTACATTTAATCTATAACCAATATGTCAAAGGCATTCCATAAATCTTATCTGTGCATGTAGTGTCGATAAGCCCCAAGAAAATGTGTAAGCATTGCTCGCATATGTTCAAATACATTTCAAATTATTCATAACCTTGGAAGTTGCGTTAAAGATATAGCATTTTTGGGTTGCTTTATTTAAAGATAGAATATTGCACACTTTGCCATCTAAAATTGTTTCTTCAAATCTGTTCTCTATTTCATTATGTTTGATCATCTAATTATACTATTGTTGGCACAAGAGCAGTAATTTGATTTCTAACATTTTCAAATTCTTCCGTTATTGACTGATCAGTTTCCTTGGTGAACTTAAATTTTATGGGTCTACAGTAAAAAGTATATGAAGGTGTGCATTTTGCCATAATATAAAGTTTTGATTTTCTTCATTAAAGCCATATAGTTTTAAAAGAACCACAGATGGGATTAGAATATTTGCATGTTCACAGTTGTTTTCATTTGATTTTTGCTTGTATCTACTTTGCCCACCGCTTCCATCTACCTCCCCCCTGCCCCCATTTAAAAATCATTGTTATACTTTTTTACACAGACCCTTTTTCTTTAGTAAGAATATTTAATATCTGTTTTTGTATAATACAATGTATTTTTACCGTTAAATCTACAATAGATTGTAATTTAACTTCTGCAATTGATTAAGAAAATATGCAGTTTTTTTCGGATGGATAGCACATTTTTTTTTATCTTTTACCTGCTCATAGGATGGATAAATGTTCAAAACTTTTTGTAACGCAGAGTTTCTGATAATCCCGTATTTTCGGCAGCTTAATTTCATAGTGGTTATTAAAACAAACGCTTCTTCAAGAGAATATTTAAATATCGGGTATCCGGCTTTTTGAAAGATTTTTTAAAATTTAGTTGCTGTTTTAGGGCTTACAGATATTTGCTTTAACATACCCGTGGAATCCTTTCGTCCAAATTGTCTTAATTTTAAACACGTGGCATGTGTGAGTTCATTTAGTGAGTGTTCTGAGAAGAATGGATAAACCTTTTTATTTCCGATTTCGGTCCACTTGAACAAAATTTTCTTTGGACGGCCAACTTTTTTCGCGTAGTCATTATTACTTGTGTCTGGTATTTAGAGATTGCTTATTGTTATATTCGAATCTAGCCATCTCTTATTTTTCTTTAAAAAACGTTCGTTATGCGATGGCAATTTCTCCATCTTCGATTAATGTCAATCATAAACGAATGGATCAGCCGCTTAATCTGGCCTAACATAACATATGAGCAATGTTGAAGTTTATATTTGTGTAATACATTGTCTATCAAGATATTTTTAGAATTCACTGGCAATGATTTATGTACAGTAACATAATTTATAAATATCTCATAGAATTCTCTTTTCGAAATTAACACTTCAATACCTGTAAAAAAATTACTTATATTCAAAAGTTGCTAATAGTTGCAGCTGAAATTGATTTATTTTATATGTATATGCATATATAATTACAAAAAAAATTACCTTACAATGTACCAGAGTGTACAAAATTTTTGGCAGCTTTTTTTAATTTATCATATGCTATTAAATTTTCAAATAATTTACATATTAACTTACAAGTTTATTTTTGAGAAGTAACACTTTTAAATAACAATCGTAAGTGTAAAATACAAAGAAAATACTTTGTTGTAACGATTCCATACAATCATAAAACAATATTTACAAAATAAGTATATTTTTAGCCTTAAATATCATTTGCAATTACATCTACAGCAATCACCGCTCTGAAAAGGTCTACAGAAAACTTGGTTTTGAGCCGACTTTTGATGGTGTTGTTGTGGAGTGAAACTGCTTTCACTTTATCTCTTTCCTCTTCAATGTGTTAGATGTAATTTAAAATGTCTAAAACTGAAATTATTTAAAATCGATTTTCTGAATTTTTTCCCGCTAGATTTGCGAAATCTTACACTGTGCGGCGGGCACATAAGCTCTGCAGGCTTTGATAGCCTGTGAGCTAAAAACTTATTTAAAAGAAGAAGAAATTAAATTAAAAATTGGATAAATGAAATTGAATGAATGAAATGAAACAGATGAAATTCGTGGAATTTAGGCAGAATTATAAAGTCCCAAATGCCTAAATACCACAAATAAAATCAGTGGTTTCATCATCATATTAGCCATGTATATATATATATATGTGTGTATATCTGACGTATGTCATGCTGTAACTTTCTTATTTATGAACCGATTCGGATGTGACTGAGTATGTGTATAGAACATACCAAGGTCTCGACCGAGTTCGTTGGCCAGCTTCATCCACCAACTTGTTTCAAAATAGCGGCCAATTAAAAAAATTTTAATTTTTAAAAATTCAAAATGATGTGCAAAAAAATTATAAATTGAAAAATTTATAACGTGTGTATATTATATTTAACGCGTGTAATTTATAAAGTGTTATAACGTGTTACAAGGATTCTGGAACATTTTTTGTTTTGGCTATATCTTAAAAAATGGCTGAGATATGGCAGTTTGAAATTCTAAGGTGGCCGAGATTTTGAAACAATCTGATATTTGTTACCTGTAACTATTTATGAACTGATATGAATGTGACTTATCATGTGTACAGAACATACAATAGTCTCGACCGAGTTCGTTGGACAGCTTCATGCGCCATATTGTTTCAAAATGTTTTTAATTTTTTTTTAATTTAAAAAGATGTATAAAAAATTATAAATTGAAAAAGTTTTTTTCGTTAAGTATTAGATAGTGATACAAGGATTCCGGAACCCTTTTGGTTTTGGTTTCATCTTAAAAAATGGCTACAATATGGCAGTTTGAAATTCTATGACAGCTGACATTTTGAAACAGTCTGATTTTTGTTATGCTGTAACTCTCCTACTGAAATTCACATTCAAATTCTGTATTAGCGGAAACCGAGATTGAATATTCTTTAATCGGGTTCCAAGCTTTTTAACTTTTTTGTGTTTGGGTAAAATGAGTTGAATTTTTAAAAACATGAACTATGAAAGCTACCTTTTCCTCCCGGTACAGGCCGGAAGGACTTTTTTATTCATTGCCTTGTTCAGCCACTACAAGACTGCAACAATGTTATTATGCTTATAATGGAAGACTGTTTTCACTAATATAATGCTGCTTCAATTACATAAAGTTTATCGCCAATCCCCTCTCCTTCATCGAATTCATCACATCGATTTCATTTATTATAAAATATATATTATTCTTTAACACTATAAGAGTATTAATAAAACTATTTAAAATATTTGCATATCATTTAGACGAAACATTTGTCTTTCATTTAGAAATGATTATATAAAAAACAAGTTGTTCAGAAAGCTGGAAAATGTAATTACAATGCCGACTTTGATTGAACTGGAAGAATGGATTTAGCAAACAATTTATTTAAAAAATTTCCAATAAGTAAATACCAATCTCACACTAACTAGAAATTTCTTGTCCTTATATATCACTTCCTTTCGAAGTTTCTAATGAATTAATTCATTGTAGAAGCATAAATTAGGATATTAGTAAAGAAATTTCTAATATGCTTAACTTCTGAAAACACAGAGTATTTTTTTCTCCTTGCCTTTACAGCTTCTTTGGGATGTAATATGGGTGTAATTCAATTAGGAGACGACTGAAATCACCCTCTCGTGGAGATCCATCCGTTAAGCATAAGAACATTTCTCCATGACGGGAAATGTTTTTTGAACATTCATATTTTAGAATACAGATGTTGAATATTGCATTAGAGATTAAAATAAAATTAGTACAAAGTTGGATTTTACAATATCTGGTTCAGATCACAACATTTCTTAATATTAAAAGAACTAGTCGTTGGGAGCTACCGTAATACTCACACCTCATGGATATGCATAATATAAATAAAACATGTGTAAACTATTTATAAAATGCATTGCAATTCCAGAAAAATCGTGGCTTGATGACGTCATAAACTTTAAATCGAGGCTAACGAAAAAGACAGGCTACCGCGGTGCATTCCACTTATCTTTTTTACAGACCGCTAGAGTGACGTTTTGCTCTTTTCGTACACCTGCATTGGTGGATTCGAGCATCACGTGACTCCTGCGGTCTGTAAAAAAAGATACGTGTAAAGCACCGCGGTAGCCTTTCTTTTTCGTTAGCCTCGCTTTAAATGCTTTATTACGGAATGGCGTAAAAGAAACATCCTTTTAAAACTCCAAAATTGATAATCGTATTAACTAACGGTTTACTGTGTCGGATTAAGCGTCTCATTTCCAATTAAAATATATTTACACACACACAGACGGACGGCACTTTTTTTTCCAAAAATATGTTTTTCGGAATCTCCAGTGTCTGAAACGTGTAAATCCGCCAAAAAAATAGTTTTGATTTTCAAAACGATTACAAGACTTACCCTATACTCCGTATGATGGGTAAGTAAAAATGATATAAGAAAAAGTATAAAAGAAAGTAACTGGAAAATTTATGAAAAGAATACTTAATCATAACACAACTAGTAATTTTGCATGGTTCAAACAGTAAGCTGAAATAGGAACAGTATAAGTACAAAAATGTGATCAGTATGTGAACTATAATATACAAATTTCAAAAACAAAATATATTCTATTAAAAATTACTTTTTAAATGTAGGAAAAAATTATTATAGATCCTTTTTAATGAAGGAGAAATGTTTATTCAGAATGTTGCAATTTTCTTTTAGTTTATCACAGTTTAAAGTATCAAACAGAGCTGACTGTCGAATCCGACCTCCTATTGTATATGGGCTCAGTGCATACATCCCGGTTTTCCCGAGACAGTCCCGTTCTAGGCTTAATGGCCCGGTGTCCCAACACTTTTCTTAAATGTCCCGTTTATTAATGAAATCTCGAAAAAAATCCGGTTTTCAAAATACTTTAAAAAAAATAACATGAATTATATATAGTTCTTTAAAAAGAATCGCAGGAAGATACCAAATTGTGCTTATCTATCGATACACGGTCGAAAAACTTCATTCTACGTAAAAGGAAAAATACCTTCGGTATTTTTTAATGATATCTCGAAGAAAACAATGTTCTCTGCATAATTTAAAAGAAAATAACATGAATTATACATAATTCTTTTTAAAGAATCGCAGAAAGAAATCTCAAATAAAACATTGTTCTCTACATAATTTAAAAGAATATAACACGAATTATATATGATTCTTCTAAAAGAATCGCAAAAAGAAATCTCGACGAATACTCTGTTCTCTAAATAATTTAAAAGAAATTAACATGAATTATATATGATTCTTTTAAAAGAATCGCAGGAAAAATTTTCAAAGAAAACCCTGTTCTCTACATAATTTAAAAGAAAATAACACGAAATATATATTATTTTTTTTAAAGAATCGCAGGAAAAAAAAATCTCGAAAGAAACCCTGTTCTCTACGTAATTTAAAAGAAAATAATATGAATTATATATGATTTTTTAAAAAGAATTTCAGGAAGAAATCTCGAAAAAAAAACTATTCTCTACATAATTTAAAAGATAATAACATGAATTATACATGATACTTCTAAAAGAATCGCAGGAAGAAACCAAATTGTGCTCCTCTATCGAAACACGGTTGAAAAACTCCATTCTGTGTAAAATAAGCAAATATTGTTCTGTGTAAAAGAAACAAGCCGTGGAGATTTTTTAAAGAAGTTTCGAAGAAAAGCCTGTTTTCCACATAATATAAAAGAAAATAACATCAATTATATATGATTGTTTTAAAAAATTCGCAAGAAGAAACCTCGAAGAAAACCCTGTTCTCTACATAATTTAAAAGAAAATAACATCAATTATATATGATTGTTAAAAAATCGCAGGAAGAAACCTCGAAGAAAACCCTGTTCTCTACATAATTTAAAAGAAAATACATGAATTATACATGATTCTTTTAAAAGAATCGCAGGAAAAAGTCACGAAGAAAACCCTGTTCTCTACATAATTTAAAGAAAAAACATGAAATATACATGATTCTTTTAAAATAATCGCAGGAAGAAATCTCTAAGAAAATCCTGTTCGGTACATAATTTAAAAGAAAATAATAGGAATTGTATATGATTTTTTAAAAAGGATCGCAGGAAGAAATTTAAAAAAAAAACTATTCTTTACATAATTTGAAAAATAATAACATGAATTATACATGATTATTTTAAACGAATCGCAAGAAGAAACCAAATTGTTCTTCTTTATAGAAACAAGGTTGTAAAACTTCATTCTGTGTTAAAGAAACAGCTAAAGAACAAAAAAAGGGCATGGAAATGTATAAATTTAACTGAATCTTTGTCTTTATTTGTATATTATAAAATTGGATAGAAAATTTAGTTAAAGTGGTTTTAAAAGCCTTTCCAAATTTGTTTCACCATTCGAAAACTAAAAGACGAAAGCGCAAAAAACTGGCTTTTATCGGACGGGTAGTGGATTCAATATCTGCTTCCATGGATGTGTGTGTGTGTGTGTGTGGTGGGAGGGGGGGGGTCAAATATTACGTTTTGCGTTCCCGTTTTTATGTTCTGTTATCATATCTGGTCAGAACGACATTTCACATATTGCTTGGAGGGGCAAAATCCTTTTGTTGAACACAGAAAATCTAGATTTTCTTTTAATTATATTGCATTACTTTTTTATTCATGTTTTCAAAGAAATATTTTTAATTTTATAATTTATTTACAAGCAGTTATTAAAATATTGTTAAAACCTGGTGAAAATTTTCAACTAATAATAAGACATTAAAGCAACAGACAGTGGTAAAAAGAAGTCTGAAATTCAGAGAGGAAGGGCGCAAATACTCTACCCTACGCTCCCTAAATGACTACCGTAGAATCCTGCCTTGGGTCGGGTAACCATATTTTATCTGAACCCGACCGGATCCGCTGCTCGGTTCGAGTCGGATTGACGCTAATTTTTTTCATTACGGATCGGAGTCGGGTTAACCCGATGTTTCAAAGAAACTCCTGAATATTTTTGAAATCTATAAAAACTATATTTAAAAAAAAAACTGTATATTTGAATATTAATGAGTGCACCTATGTTCAATTTTATGCAAAATAGATAAAATTTATATTTGAGACTTACTTGTAGATTACTTTTCCGTAATTGTGTTAAAATACGGATCAATTTTCTTCCATTTCAGGTTCGGGTTTGAATATTTCGGGCTGAAGTGAACCAAGTCCTGCTCGTATTTCAGGTTGACGATTTTTTTTTTTTCAAGTCGGATTTCGGGTTTTCGGGTTGACTTTAAGCAGAATTTTCGGGTTCGAGCCGGATACAAACTGACCCATTCGGGACTATAATCTAGTCATATTAAGTCTATTAATATAAAAATCTTTCTGGAAAAATCTGGTGACCAAACATGGCGAAAACTGTTAAGCTCTGTGTCTGGTGAGATAAACCCTCCTATCTCCCGTTTCTCCAGGTGGCACCACTTCCCACCGACCCGCGCTCCCGATGGCTCGACAGAAACTCTTTTATACTCTAGAACCGTTTGAGAGCGGACGATGCTTCCATCACTGATGTGGATATTTTTGTTTTTAACATGGTCCATGGTCAGTGGACACGACGGAGATGGACATTATACGAACGACTGGGTGGTCAGAATCATCGATGGAGCTGAGAGGGTTGACCAATTAGCCATGGAACTTGGGTATCAAAATTTGGGACAGGTGAGTAAAAGTTTTTAATACATATGCGCCCACAGGGGAAGGGAGGGTAATTGCCCCTCCCTGTATTTTCAAATTTAATTAGCTATTTTTTATTTTTCTCTGATGATTCTGAATAAAAAACTAATAAAATTTATATTTTTTTAGTGACTTAAAATAATTAAACATTACAAAAAAAAAAAAAAAAAAAAAAAAAAAAACAGTATAAGAGTAAAATTACTTTTTTTCCCCAAAAAAACACTCTTTTATAAGTACTCAATGTTTATCCTAAAAATTATGCCTAATGTCATGACTGCAATTTCTAAAAAAAATAAATTTTCCTAAAAAAATAAATTCAGTTGTGATATGTTAATTTGTTGTGGAAACCGAGCTCTATGATAAAAAGTTCACCTCTTTTTCTGTGCTTGGCAGAAAGCGCAAGCTACTGAATTTATTTTTAAAAATTACACTTTTTGCTCAGTTTCATTTTTAAAGTATGACAACCGTAGATAAAGAATTTTTAATCTATCTAAAAGGATTTCTAATTTTATTTTTATTTATTTATTTATTTATTTATTTATTACGTGTAATTATAATATAGTTCTTTTAAATTCTAAAAGGTGTAATTTAACAACATAATACAAATTAAAATAACTTTTATTAGGTTATTTTACATGTTTCGATGACTCACTCCGAGTCATTTTCAAAAACATATTGTATATAATAATAAACATTATTATATTGTTGTATAATTATAATTTTAAAAATGTTAAACTATTAAATGATAAAAGAGTATATACTTTTCAAATGATTACAATCTTTATTTTTATTTTCATTATCCACTTTATAGGATTTAAATGATTACGTTTTTGCAGCTTCACAGTCGATTGAACTTTTATAGCGAGCGTTTTTTTGGCGCATAATTAAATCCATTATTGTTCTAAGTCGTGTACAATTGTAATTATAAAGAATATTTGGTCATTTATCACTGTTAACGGGCTAACGGAAAAATGCCCTAAAATTAATTTATTAAATTATAATTACGTTCTGAAAATATTAAAATGTTGTATTGATAACGGAAACACACTTGTGTAGATAATTGTTTAATTCTAGCAATATGAGAAAGTGAGTGAAAAATCGACTACAAAATTACAGCTTTAAATACAAAACACTAAGTTGAACTAAGACGTTTCTTAAATGCCCTGTCCAAAAATGCGAAATTTTCTGACACATTTCCTGATTCATTTTTATGTGTAAAAGCATAAAATTGGTTGACCTGGGCATTGAAGTGATTTGGAATCGAATAGCGTTTTCCATTTTTTTATATAAATAAATTACTTATCGAGTTATAAACGGTTGTTGTCACGTGATGACTGGTTTTTCTCCTTTTGCCCTGTGTCGTGTCCGTTTATACGGTTCAGAACACCAACTTTGACAGTATTTTCTGAAAGATCTTCTGCCTTTGCCAAAAAATGGAAAACGCCATTTGATTACATAGTTTCTGAATAAGAACATTAGGCAATTTCATGCGTTTCCGAACAAAGATGATTTCAGAAATGCGTCAAAAAGTAGCTCCTTTGGATTTAAGATCAGCCTTAAATAAAAGCATGTAAAAACTAAGGATTTTTCGTTAAAGGGACACTGCCCACTGAATCATCTCCGTAAAAGACGAATTTCTGGAAAGATGTTTCTGTTTTCTTTTGTACGTCGACGCATTTAAAAATTATCTTGAACGGGGGTTTCAGGGGAACAGAGACCCCTGACGAAAAAGATTATTTGTGATTGAAAACTGTTTCAATTCTTCATTTTGAGAAGGAAGAAAAACAATAGATGCTAATTTTTGTATTTTTAATATTACATTTGTGTATTGCTTTTATGTTAACATATCAAGTGATCGAAAAATCAAGAACAATTTTTAAAATTCTTAAGTCGTTAACGAATAAAGATAAAATGATGCAGTTTAAACCAAACGAATGGGAAAAAAAGCCGATTTTTTTTTATGGCGGATTTGAATAAATACGAATGCTTGAGCAAAAAAGAAAGCTTAAAACCGCCATCGTTGTCAACATGGGAAGATGCCATCCGTCAATATGTGCCTGCCATATCACAAAAAATGTTGCTTAATGCTGTGAATGGTGTTGTGCCTAGTCTAACAGCTGTGCTGCTGAATGGCGGACAGCACATCTTGAACAGTTGTAAACTTACCTGCAACTTGTAAGCGACTTGTCACTTGTAAGCCATCTGTCAGTCAGAAAAAGAACTATTCAAGCTTTCGGTTTTGCTTTCGTCATAAAAAAAATCCCGCTTTATTCGGAGCATTTTTTAAAATTATTATTCGTTTTCGAATCACCAATTTATAAAGTTGTTCCTGACTTTTGCATCACCCTGTATGTGAAAACTAACTTGGACGGGAAATTCTGACATAATATTCTTACCTTATTTCCAGTTTATATTCTCATTTTTTTAGGGTTTCGGTCATCTCACGAAACCCTATTCATCCCGCTACGTTATTTGACCGCCACAGAGTGGGTTCTCAGAAACTATATAACTTACAGACTTGAAATTTTGTGTACTTATAGCTGAATACCTACTATGAAGCTAAAAATCATAAAATTAAAAAAATCGTATTATTTTAATATAGAGAGATAAAAAACCAAAAATCTAACAGCCTTTTCCTATTAAACTGAAACATTTTTCGTTATAGCAGTTGCCAACCATTAAAAATCCACAACAAATTCTTTCTACAATAATTAATTTTCTACTGAAAGATTTCCATGTGAAAAATTAAATTGAAATAAAAAGTTTCACCAATTGAAAAAAAAAAAGATTAATAGGACATCATATTGGTAATAAAACGGAAATTTTCAAAAATTTCTCCATAATACAAGGAGTATGAGTTTGTGTGAGTACAGAAAGCAGGTTAATAGGATTTCATTAGAGAATTAAAAAGAAAATTTATCTGTCGTCATATTGGAAGTTTAATGGACTTTATCAAATATTTGAGAATAATACAAAGACAGTATCAATATGAGTAACTGAGAAAGCAACTAGATAGGACGTCAGCAAGTGATTATAACGCCATATGAGTTTGAGGAACGTATTGAATCGTGATGAAAACCCGATTATGGAAATATTGGCAAATTTTAACATTTTGAAGGTCTCTATACAACATGTTTAATTTTGAAATTGATTTTTTTTAACATCGCATTTAGTACACATGATAGATATTATTATGACAGAGTATAATAGCGGGCTTCGCTCGATATCGAACCGGTTCAGATTTTCGAAAAAACGAGAAAAATAGACCGATAAATTTTACTTTATAAAAAAACATGACTTTTTTTTTTTTTTTTTTTTTGGAAAATGAAAATTATTTGGATTTATTAAAGAAAGGATAAAGTGTTTTGAAAAGAATATTAAACGAAACCCTTTCAGCGATCTTCGATTACACTTACCCACTTGTTAAAACATGAGCCTGGCAGCAGACTCTTCAAAAAACCTTGCTCCTTCCTGGATTTTGTTCTGCGGTCGCCCATTTCCTCATATTTTTAAATTTACAAAATAACATAAGAGTAGATTTTTAAACACTTAAATAAATACAAAATTAGAAATAGCTTTAAAAAAACCACTCTTTTAAAAGCATTCAATGTTTATCTTAAAAATCATGCCTAATTTGTTGAATGCAATTCAAGTTGTTCTCAAAAAATTTCGTTACAATACGTTAATTTGGCGTGGTTTCCGACTATGAAAAATTCTCCCCTTTGATTTACGTTTGGTTGAAAGCGCGAACTAATGACTTAATTGAAAAAATTGTAATAAACTTTGTTCGTTTTCTAACATATGGCAAAATGAAACAAAAAATATTATTTAAACTATCTATTCAGGATTTCGAAATTGCTTTCAAAACATATAATTATAATTTAATATTAAACTACCGTATATACTCGTGTATAAGTCGAAGAATTTTAAACGATATTTGGGAATTGAAAATGGGGGGTCGACTTATACACGAGATAGTAAAAAAAAAAAATAATTTTTTCGCAAATAATCGGTGAATGGGCAAGTCTTTTAAGTAATCACATATGGATCTAAGCTGAAGAGAGAGATAAAAGCGGAAAACCCTGTGAATGACAAAAAAACGTCAACAATAATGTCCCTGTAATTGTTCTGCACCTATTTTCTCGTAGGATAGAATCCCCTCCAATACAGGGACATCTCTTTCAACATTTTCATCAACATAATTAAACATTTTCAACATTTTAAAAAGAGTTCAACTTGAGAATGCTTCTAGATCTCTCTTCTAAAAGTCGTACAATACAAAGACGTACTACATTTTAGCAGTCGTTGTTTACCCTTGTAAATAAGACTTGGATAGATTTTTGAAAGAATTTTTTCTTTTCTAAGTATCATTAAATTGATATGAATTGGTTTCAAAATAGTTTAAGCTTCTTCGGTTGTACATAATTATACAGTTTTAAAACGTTGAATTTTTTTTTTAAAAAATAGATTAGAAATGTGTATAAAAAAAAAAGTTTACTAATTTAATGAAAATTTATTAGTATTCTTTTTTTTATCCTCGATTACAAATCATTTTTCAACATATTACCGGAAATATGGTTCGACTTATACACGAAAATTCAATTTTTTTCAAAATTTTTCTTAAGAATTGGGGGGTTGACTTATACACGAGTATATACGGTATTAATTGATTAAAACGTAAAATTATGACTCGTAGATTTTGTTATATTTTCCATCTTGTAGAGCTTAAAAATTTTCATTGTTGTAGTTTCAAAGCCAGCTGTTGTATTTTGGGGAGTGTAGTTTGGTGCATAATTAACTCCATTGTCTCTGTGACTCGTAACAATTGTAACTCTAAAAATTATTTGGCGATTTATCGCCTACAGCCGGCTAACGGAAAAATGCCTTAAATATTATTTATTAATTTATAATTAAGTTTTTAAAATATTAAAATGTTGTATTACCATCGGAAACACACCTTTGTACATAATATTTATATTTCTAGACTGTCAGAAAGTGTATGAAAGATCGATTAAAAAATTCCATTTTTACATTCAAAAACTCAAGTTGAGTTAAATAAAAAAAGTGTAAGAAGTGTATGAGTATGATCCTGGAGTTGAAAACTTGACGGATTTAATTTAATTTTCATTTAATATATTTTTAAATATATTAGCATTTATTTATTTATTTATTTATTTATTTATTTATTTATTATTATTATTATTTCGATCCAGCGTACAAAAATGTTTGTATATAAAAGTATGCTGCACTTTCATAAGAAGCAATTTATTATAATCAGGGTTCGTAAATATCATGATATTTTTGAAAATATCAAAAATATCCTATATTTTGATATATATCCGATATTTTCGATATATATCCGATATTTTCGATATATATCCGATATTTTCAAAATAGTCAATTTACTGCTGATAATAAATATTTTCAAGCATAATATAAATTAGAAACTAAAATATATTGCACTTAACATGAACACTTAAACAATATACTAAAAATGCTTTTTTTGTTCCACTTTTCTTCTTATATTTTTCACTTTGAACAAAATTGAAGATCAACTAATCAACAAAGCAGAAAGAATTTGCTTTATACACTTATAAAAGAAACAACTATAAGATTCAGTATCAACTATCAAGAAATTAGAAATTTAAAATATATTATATATAAATAAATATATTAATTATATAAAAAAAAAATTAAATACAAATAGTTTTTTTAATTGAAAAATTTAAACATAAATTGTAAGTTTATTTTTTTATTCCCTAACATGTTGTACAATTTAAGCTCAACAACAAGAAAACCAGAAATTCATTATTTTCTAATGAAGCTCTATAGAACTAATTATCTAAATCAGACAGTTTATCTTTCAACGGCTGTTCTGAATTAGTTATGTCCCCCATAATTATTAGTCCCATATAATCTACATTTAAAAATAAAAACTTCAAACAAAGCTTGGATAAGATTTTTGTTTTTTTCTTTAGCTAGAAAAGTCACTGTCAGATTATGAAAAGAGATGTTCAAAATGCTCTTTATCTACAGAATGACACAGTCAATATCAGTTGAAAATTTCATTTACACTTGTTTTGACTTAAAATATAAAAAAATATTTTGCACAGTGATATTTTGAAAATAAATATCAAATATTGAAAATAACAAACATCTTGATATTTTAAAAATAAACATCAAATAATATAAAAATATCGAAAATATCAAAAATCTTGATATTTTGAAAATAAATATTGGATATATATCATGATAAATATCATGATATATATCCATTGATATATATCAACAACCCTGATTATAATACTGAAAATTTCATTATTATGAATACTCGATACACATACAGGATTTCTATTTGAAAAAACCTCATGAAATAGACATTTTTTATAAAATACTTAATAACTCAATAATTACTCGTAGAAACGTTTTGGAAATTTGTATTTAGGTTAATTGAACGATGTAGAGTTTGTTCATTACATTAAATTTTAAAACTACTAATGAAAAAAATAAAAATTTTATTCATTTTCATATAGAAATAACAATACGCTGGTAGGCGATGGTTCCACCACCCGCTGCTATGCATATTTCATCTTTAACCTTATGCATAGTCAGCGAACACGACATAAATGGACGGGAATGGAGCGACTGGGTGGTCAGAATCCTTGGTGGATCCGAGGGGGAACAGGGGCATCAAAATTTGAGACACATGAGTCGGGGATTTATAACCATAGGTGTCCTCATAATTTAAAATTTGCAAAATAACAGTAGAATTTGATATCCTTAAAAGCTATGTTAAGGCTGTTCTCAAATCCAAAGCACTTATTTTCTGACACATTTCTGAATTCATTTTTGTTCAGAAACGCATGAAATTGGCAAGTGTTCTTATTCAGAAACTATGTAATTGAATTGCGTTTTCCATTTTTTGGTAAAAACAGACGATCTTTCAGAAAATACTGTTACAACTGGCGTTTTGAACCAAATTTACGGACGCGACAGCGCGAGTAAGGAGAAAACTTGTTGTCACGTGACAACAATCCCTTATAACTCGGTAACTAATTTAGTTATCAAAACTGGAGAACGCCATCAGATTCCAAATCGCTTTAATAGTGAGGCCTGCCAATTTTATGCCTTTACGTTTAAGAATGAGTCAGAAAATGTGCCAGAAAGTTCCGCTTTGTTAAGCAGGGAATTTGAGAACCGCCTTAAGGAAGATGGTGTAAGAGTTTAAAAATTGACTGACTTGATTTAATTATGATTTACTATACTAATGGATGACCCATGCAAAGGTTTCACACAGTAATCATTAAAATTATTTGTCGATGCGTTTTTTCACTATTTTTTAATTAACTGTAATTTTTAATCAAACAACATGTTTTAAAGAAATGTGGGTGTACTATGTCAAAAATTGTACATATCGCCGATTCAGATGCTTTTATTTTTAACATAGTCTATAGTCAGTGGACACAATGGAAGGAGATAGACAGAGGCGCAGAGTGTAAACTTAGGCCCCTGAGGGATAAAGTGTCCAAGTACTCCCCATGGATGCCAGGGTGCTTAACACTTTTACCACGATTGTTTTACCAGAATTTTTTTGCCTTATTTAATTGCATAAAAATGTTACAAAATCTGTGATTAAATGAAATGATTACGAATTCAGCGATTGAAATATTAAAAAGAAATTTTCTATTCTGAAATAGTGTCAGACTCCTTGGAAATTTCAAGCGCCTTTATTTCTATTCACAAAAAAGGACAGTGATTTTAGAAGATATGAATAATATTTAATAATTTCGTTATTTTTAATTTAAATTAATTTTTAATTATTTTATGTTTCTAATAACTTATTTTTAATTAAGTTATTTTAATTAATATTTTCAATATTTTTTTAATCTAATTAACGTTTAATTAACAATTATGTGCTATTTGTGATTTCCATGAACAGAATACATTATAATATGCACATATTAACAGTATGTTTGTTTTATAAGCTATAGAAACAAATTAGATGTAAATTTCTGCACCAACTTAAACAGAGATATGTGTATGGTACATTATGCTTATTATTTTTCATTGAGAGATCTATATTAATTACGATACTTGAAATAGGTTGTTTCTAATCAGATAAACTTATGCATTTATAGTGTTGAACGGGGTATTTTTTCTTTTTTGTTTCTATTCTTCATAAGAATGTGATTTAAACTTTGAAAGTTTCAAAATAATATTATACCCATAAAATTCTATAAAACTTACACTGACTCATTGCCTCTTGGCCCCGTTTTTTATGTCCAGCTGATAAAAATTAATTATAAATACTACTGCATTATAAATTATTTCTTTATTGATTTTTAGTTTAGCAATTAAGATATATATATTTCTTTAATAATAATATTTTCTGCCGCAGCATCTCCCATTCCAAAGATAGTTTACTTAAATACGAGAAATATCTTTTTAAATAAATGTACCTCATGCGAGGCTAAAAATAGTAAAAAAATATTGATAATATATTTTTATTTTGCTAAATATCTTTAAAAGAAAAAATATATTAAGGAAAACTTTTTAATCCTTTAATCACAACAACTTCTTTTGGAAAATAATTTATTTAAAAATGAGAAATGCCATTTTTAATTAAAAGAAGCCAATGAGAAGCTATATGCAAAAATAAAATTATTATAGTACAGTTTTCTAGCTTAATACCAAAAGCTTAATAATTCATTCAAAAAATAATTTATTTTCCATTTTTAACTAAAAGAAGCCAATGAGAAGCTATATGTAAAAATAAAATTTTTATAGTAAAATTTTTTAGCTTAATACCTTTTTACTAAAACGATTAAGATCATTTTAAAACAATTTTATCCCTTTAAAACACGCTAACTCACTCAAATGAAGAACTGAATATGACAAATGTCATTTTAATTAAAACCAACTGCTCTAAAAGCTCTGTCTGTCAACCTGACGTCACTGTTACGTCACAATAGTCACAATCACAACTGCAACCAAAATGTGTCTTCTTTATTTCGTCGCATTCTGACACTCAAGTTACAATCAATTCTTGAGTACATTGTAAAGTCACAATGGCCAAATTTTGTGACATTTATGCCTCGTTACAAAATGAAACGCATCTACTTCACCGTGACAAAATTGTAAAGTCACAATTTTGTGATATTTATATGCCTCTTACAAAATGAAACCCATCTACTTCAGCGTGACTTATCTTCTAGATCATGTGACGACAATGACAGTATGAGTTGCGTTTAGGCAACAATATTTTCACATTTAGGTCGCATTTGGATCACAGTGCTATTAGAGCCAAAACCTGATTACCGCAGGGAGAAGAAACTCTCACTTCTTTTTACGAACAGTAATTTTTCTCTTATTTATGACAGAAATTCTCTAATTAAATAAAGGGATTATGGGTATTAATACTGGTAGAAAAATAAAATACTGGTAGAAGTTTGCTCTTTTAATCAGGCTCTGTATTGGGCGATGGGAGGCCAAATATAATAATAACATTCTAATAATATATTTTCGTGATGCTAAATAATTTTTTATTGAAAAATTTGAAATAAATTTTATATGCATATTTTGGCTCTTAATCTAGAAATAACTCCAACCTAAGAAACAGTTTATCTGAATAAGACATATGATAATTTCATCTGGAGGCACCAAGAAGAAAATAGCTTAGGCTAAATATCACTCAACATGAATGATATATCATTCGAAAGGTTTTTGAACCGACTAATGACATAGTACACTCACATTTTGTTAAAACATGTTTTTTGATTACAAGTTTCATTTAATTAAAAATTAGTTCAGCATTGTTTTCATTTATGAAATGAAAGTTTTTCTCAAATCATAGTTGTCACAAAAATAAAATAGCGCATTATATCGTGCTCAACAGTGATTATAAAACTATAAATAGTACAAAAAAAAATGAAGTGGGACATTTTTGTTGCACGAGTTTATTTTATATTTATGACTAAAAAGCAAAATTTTAATTCAAACATATACACTGCTGGCCCTCCAAAATGCAAGACCATGAAGGAATGCAAATAACAGAATGATATTTATTGGACAAATACATTATAATTGGAAGGACAAGTGATTACATTTTCAGAAAATTTGGAGGTATAGATCTTGAGAAAACACCACCTAGAGTAGCCACCCCTGACCCCAATAACAGCATTTATCTGCCTAACCATGGAGTCGAACAGGGATTGGATGTCATCTACGGGTACATCAGTCCATGCAGCTTCAACACTATGCCGCAGTTCATCAACCGTAGTGACGGGCGAGTGGTGGCGGGCCAGTCGCTCAGAAGCCATTAACAGGACATTTTCAATTGGTGGGAAATCAGGAGAACGTGCCGGCCAGGGCAACAGTCGAACATGTTCTGTATCAAGGAAGGTCAGTATAGTACGAACAACAGGCGGTCGTGCATTGTCCTGCTAAAGCGTAGAGTTGCGGAGGTATCGAAGATAAGGCAGAACCACGTGCCGTAATACATCAGAAATGTAACTGCTGGCTGCTGTTGAAATTGCCGGCAATGCGAACAAGAGGTTACCGAGACGTGTATCCAATGGCACTTCATACCGTCACTCCAGGTGATATGACAGTATGACGATTCGAATGCAAGCTGGAAATGTGCGTTTTCCACGATACCGCCAAACATGGATGCTGGCATCATGATGCTGTATATGACGCAGGAATGGGTCTCACGTCGTCTTTGATGAATGCAGGCTCTGTATGCAGCATCATGATGCGATCTCGTCTAGAATGTTATCTGCCTGAAAATGTTTTTTTTTTTTTCACTCAATGCACGCAAGTATCAAAAACACAGTTTTGAGAAAAGCGTATGCAAAATTAAAAATAAATTGAAATCTGTGTTAAAGGACACATTTTCAATTTGAAATTGACCCTGTTCTCATTTAAATATTTTTATGCCTTTTTTATTTTCGATTAAAAACTACATAAATTTTAAATATATATATATATATATATGTATGAGAACAAAATATCGATTTTTTTTTTTTTTAAGTTTGAACGTGATGACTACCCTTAAATTAATTTTACCTAACATGAAGATTTTTAAGTTTACATAATAATTTAAAGTTTTAAATTAAAACTAAAACAGTCAACTGTACAACTTTTAAAACATTTAAGAAATGCATTCTAGTTAGATGCAGCTTTGCCAGTTTAGGGAAATATTTTATTCAATATTATGTAGGCTGGAAACCCCAGTTATATACACCTAACCAGTAACTGACACTTCAACATAAATCTAACTCCAATAAGCATTTTCTTGTATAATTCTACAAAGTAATGTCATCTAGTGGTAACTTATTTGTCTAAACTGTTATGACTTATTTTTCAGCTATTAGTTTTTCAAAAAAGGGATTGTGTCAGTTACTGGAGGTATTGACAATATTTATGACAAAAATTAATTTTTAGTAATAAAAAATATAATTTTTCAAAATTTTGTCAATAATAATTTTTTAATATATCTCTACTATTCTTTCAAAAACAAAGATAAGTATAAAATAGAATTAAAACTTTGCAATAGTGATTTGAACAAGAAAAAAACCCTTAAAGTGTCAGTTACTAGCGTTACACTCTACTCCTTTTTTAATGCTTTATTAACCATTTATTATTTTAGTATTATTTGATTAAATAAGGCAAAGATTATTTTATTGAAAATTTGGTAGATATTTTGAACACAAAATTTCCCAAATCTGGCAAGACTGGTCAGACGAACATTTCACTGAACTTTGACATTAAGAACTCAAAAAATAAAATTTTTCATTATGTAATTCTAATATTATAGTATCAAAATCTGGAATACATTATTGAGTTACATCATTCGTGACTCAATGGAGTAATTTAGACAAATGATTCTTTATTAACACACTTTGCATTTGGAATTGCATGAAGATTGCTGCTAGACATCAACGTATTTTGATCGTATAATAATGTCTTCAGGGAAGACGTTTAAAGGAAAAATTAAATGAATCATCACTGCTGAAAAGGGAAAAGCATCACATTGAAAGAAACTTGTAAATTTAACCCTTCCAGGGAGAAGTAGTTATGTCTCTGTAATGTTGAATTCACACCAGAGTTTCTGAAAATTTTTATTTCAAAATAAGTAAATTTTACAGGGTTTTTTTCACAAAAGTTATAACAGTAAAATTTTGTTAAAAATCATATTTGGCAACACATTTATTCACATTTTGTGAAAATTTTTCTTTAAGCTTTCGTTTTCGTGAACTTTTTACAAACTAGATATTACAAGAAAAAAAACAAGTTGGAAATTGTACTTTAAACGTGACAAATGAGGTGCGTTCGTTTCGTGCTATAACTAGTTTTACAATGTAAAAAAATCATCGTTATTATTTCAGTGAAATAAATTATATCGTCTGCTATGAGCGAAATGAGGAAGCCTTTTTTTTCTTATTACGTATGCCATGTTTACAGATGCAATTTTTTTTTTTTACACTAGGAAGCGCTGTAAATTTCATTATGGAGATCTTGCTTTGAGAATGTTTGCCTCCATGGTTTAATATATCTATGACTCATGATGAATGAATCTTTTGTTTATTTACTTAAAAGGATTGAGATATTTGTCTGTTAACCTAATTTCCACTGAAGTTATCTCAGAATCTATACATTTTTTAATGTAACTCATCTCTCAAGAAAACAATTTTTTTGAACGATCTTTCTAATAATGTAACTTTTATGCAATTTTATTTGAAAAAATAATTTTGAAAAAAAGTGGCCGATTGGCATATGGAAAAAGATGTGGTTACCCCGTATTTGTTTTCCTCAGTCACATGACTTGCTCTTTTATTATATAGATTACTATATAGAATAAAGAACACTTTTATTAATATGTTTTTAAGTTTTGATTCGATTTTCATAAAATTTGAAATGACTCGACAAAATTCTGCAACGATTATATATGTATTAAATTTCAAACCATTCGGTTGGATAGTTTTTGCGCTGTTATATGCGGACAGACGGACATACGGACAGACCAGACGACGACTATAGGCGCTACGTATTTATATAATTACGAACGCGCCTAAAAACAAAGTGAAATCTCATTTAGAATTTGGAAAATATTAACGTGTTATAATAGCACAGCTGCTGCCAACTTTTACACTTGTTTAATACCACTAAAATTTAATGGAATTGTTTGTCCTAATTAATCGCAGATTTTCGAGATTAAATAAGGCAAAATTTACTATTAAATTTTAGTGCTAAGAAAAATAGCGTAAAAGTTAGCAGCTGTGTAATTGAAAAATGTTAGAGATTACTTTAATAGAAAATAAGCGCTTCTGAAAATTGAATATCTCATATGTCTAACTCCTTATCAGGGATTTGTCAAGACTTTTCTCACAGGGTCTGTTTTTGTGAAATTGTGAACAGCTTTTAACATTTGTGAAAAATCCAGTCATAATTTTGTGAATTTGAAAGGATCGTTATATTCAGATTCCTGTTTATACATTTTCAGGAAAATATATGTATGTAAGATACACATATTTTCTTTATATATGTAACAGTGACAGTCAGCTTTACTTTTAAATGATTAAATTTGCGAAAGCTTCAGTTTGGAATGAGAAAAGTTTTGTGAAAAGTCTATTTTTAAGACAAAAAAATTTTGTGAAGGGTCATGTTTTAAGAAAAAAAACCGTGAAGGGTCTGTTTTTAAATGACAAAAATTGTGAAGGGTCCTTTAAAGGCCCCAATTTCTTTCTAAACAAGTCCCTGCTTATATAACAGATGTTTTGCAAACACATAGGAGAAATTGATTTAGAATTAGGAAAATATCAATGAATTATAATATGCAAATATTAGCAAGTTACATTAATTAAGGCTGTTATAAAATTCAAAGGGGCTACTTTCAAACACATTTTTTAATTTATTTTTGTTCGGAAAGGCATGAAATTGGAAGATTTTCTTATTCAGAAACTAAATCGAAACACGTTTTCCATTTTCTGGTAAAGGCAGAAGATCTTTCAGAAAATATTGTCAAAGTCGGCATTTTTAACCGAATTTCCGATACGACAATGCGAGAAAAGGGAAAATCGTGGCATCACGTGGCACTAATCGCTTATAACTCGATAATTATTATTTTTTTTTAATTAAAAAATGGAAAACTCATTTCGATTCCAAATCGCTTTCATAGTCAGGCCTGCCAATTTTATGTCTTTGCTTTTAGAAATGTGTCAGAAAGTTTTGGGTTGTTGAGTAGGTCATTTGAGAACCACCTTAAGCAAAAGAGTGTAGCAGCAAATAACGCCTGCCAATGTTATGTTTTTGCGTTTAAAAATGAGACAGAAAGTTTCGCGTTGTTCAGCAGGTCGTTTGAGAACCACCTTAAGCAAAAGAGAATAGTAGCAAATAAGGCCTGCCAATGTTATGTTTTTGCGTTTAAAAATGAGACAGAAAGTTTCGCGTTGTTGAGCAGGTCGTTTGAGAACCACCTTAAGCAAAAGGGTGTAGTAGTAAATAAGGCCTGCCAATTTTATGTTTTTGCGTTTAAAAATGAGACAGAAAGTTCCGCGTTGTTGAGCAGGTCGTTTGAGCACCACCTTAAGCAAAAGAGAATAGTAGCAAATAAAGCCTGCCAATTTTATGTTTTTGCTTTAAAAAATTAGTCAGAAAACGTTTCAGAAAGTTTCGCTTTGTTGAGCAAGTCATTTGAGAACCACCTTAAGCAAAAGAGTGTAGTAGAAAATAAGGCCTATGTGAATAGTATCGTCATGCATGTTTAATTCCTTATGCACCAAATATTTTACTGAAACAAAGTGAACTTAATATTGAATTGATTTTGAAATGGAGAAATATTATTGAAACGGTAAACAAATATTAATAAATTATAATATTCAAGTGAATTGCTGTACCAGCAAATAAGGGCTTCGAAATATCAACATTTTGCATATTCAACTCCCTATATATATATATACCAGATATTATACAGAAATAATGAGGAAATTGATTTAGAATTGGACAATTATTAGTTAATTGTAATATTACTGAATTATAACAATTATTTAAAACAACACAAATGTCACAAAACACATATGCATCATTTAATAAAACTTTACTTAAAGTGTTTTTCAAACATACATAACTAAGGTTGCTCGAAAACGCTAGGCTTTTATCATTGTGAAATACAGTTATGTATGTTTGAAAAACACCTTAAGTAAAGTTATATTAAATGATGCATATGTGTTTTGTGATATTTGTGTTGTTTTAAATAATAATTATAGTACAGAGGTGAATATTGATTCAAATGAGTGTTGTTTTTTCATAGCTCAAGTTTATTTTAAATTATAATATGCAAATGAGTTATTACACCAGCAAATAAGGGCACCAAAAATTCAATGTCTTCCTCACATATCCGATATTTCACAGAAGTAAAATGGAAGTTGATTCAAAAGTGGTCAAATATTCATAAATTATAATATGCAAATATTAGTGAATTATTTTATGCAGGGGGGTTATTGTAGTAGCATATAAAGACTGCGGAAAGGCAACTATATTTAGGTTTAGCTTCTTATATATCAGATATTTTAAAGTAACTGTGTTAGAACGGATTTACAATTTGGCGAAATATTAGTGAACAATAAGTTGTAAATTATTACTATATCGTATTCTGTAAGCTGTATCGTATTATAGCAGCAAATGAAAGCTACGAAAAGTCAATGGTTGTCTGAAATATCAGTTAATAAATGAATGGCACTTGACCAAAAATGCTATACTTTTGTACTTTTAGTATGATGATACGCTTTATTGCCAGTCCGATACTTTTTTAAAATTCAGATTAGTTGATTACTACTACTTTTTTCAAATGGTATAATTTGCATTATTTCGCTTTATTTAAGTACTGTTAGTACTCCTGATTTTCCAAATATTTGGAAAGCATTAACTTAATTTCCCTTTTTTGGTTTTCTTTTTTTCTTTTGTTGTCCTGTAGATTTCTCTACTTGTCCACTCAGTTGTTTCATGCTGCTTTGGTTGCTTTTGGCGCGTTCTCTACCCGCATCGGATATATAAGCCACCGCCCCTCTGTCGCTTTGCCCAGTATTGCTTTTTCTAGCACGCTGTGCTTTGCTCTTTGTCGCACTGAAGAAGAATCTCGCTTATGGATTCGAAACAGCTGTTTGCTGCTTTTTTGTGTATTATTTGTGCATTTTTAACGTTGATATTCTTCCTTTTGATGCATAATTGTGATGAAAATTATCGTTATAACGGAATTCTCGTTATAAGCGATTTGTATCTTTAACATTAGCTCGTTGACTGTTCCTTACAAATCACTTATAATAGCGGAATCCTCGTTAAAAACAGTACTCGTTATATTAGACTGTGACTGTGCATATATACTTTTTTACTTTCTTCTGTCTCCACAAGACGAAAGTAAGGAGAATCGTGAAACATTTCAACTTCCGGTTTTCGACGGATTTATACGTTTTAGAAGATCCGGAACACGATTGGTCTGTTTTCAAAAAATGTCTGTCCGTGAGTCTGTCTGTCTGTCTGTACGTGACACAAAATTTTTAGCCGCTCTATAACTCATGAACTATTGCGTAGAATAGGATGGAATTCCGTATGACGTTCTATTCGTATGTGAACTGGTGCTGATGAGTTTTTTGGGCAGCAGCCCCCAAAAATGGGGGCTGCCGCAAATCTATGGTTTGTTTGATTTATGTGGTGCTTATATCTGCAGTTTATGTTCGCATAATTCAACGAAACATCAAATTTAGAATTCCCATGATAGGAATAAATTGTCTTTCAATTTTGGTTGCGGTCATCTAAGTTGAGTTGCCGAATTTCGGTGATTTGTTCGAAATATGCGACGCATATATCACTAGTTTCAATGCACAGAACTTAAGAAACATCAAGCTTAGCATCCTGAATAAGGGAAAACATTGTCATTCAATTGTTGGTTTCATTCATCTAAGAGCGGAAGCTGAAATTCGATGATTTGTTCGAACTAAATCGGTAAAATTTCTTGTACTATTTAAATCATTTGATTTATTCGATTTATATAGATGAAAGATCTGTAATGGCTACAACATACTAGTTAAGAGGCTACTTCACTCACGCGAAAACACCCGCTCGCTGATGTTAATCCTATGAGAGAATACACAATATCTCGTTTATATTATAATATTTTTAAATGATATTTTGCATTGGATAGCTGAGGTCGATCTGTAAGCAGGCCCTTTTTTACTTTTTCGATTTTGTTAACAAGTTTTTTTTATTAAGATACTTTTACTTTTGGAATCGGTTTCGAAAGTGAAAGTATCGGTATCCTCATGAAAAAAAAAACCTGCAAACAAAATCAAACAAGTTGGAAATTGTAAGTCAAACATGACAAATGAGGTGCGTTCGTACTATAGCTAGTTATATAAATATTCAGATCGTGAGGATTTTTAATTCTGTAAAATGAATTCTATCGTCTGCAGATTCATTTCTGTCATAAAATAAGTATCTCGGTCGATTGACGTTTAATCCTTGGAAGCTCCTATAACAAGAAAGCACCGATTTCTTTTTAAAAAATTCAAATTTCTTAATAAATATTTTTATTAATATATCCTAAAGTTTTGATTCGATTTTCATAAAATTTGAAATTTCTCGACAAATTTCTGCAAAGATAATATATCTCAAATTTCAAACCATTCGATTGGGTAGTTTTTGCGTTGTTATATGCGGACGGACGGACAGACAGAGAGACGGACGGACGGACAGACAGACGGGCGGACCAAACGACGGACAATAGGTGCTACGTATTTATATAATTACTAACGCACCTAAAAAGGAAATAAAAGGCCTACATTGAAATCGACCTCAGCTATCCAATGAAAAAAAATCATTTAGAAATAATGAATTGCAAACGAGATATTGTAAAAACTTTCTCCTATAGGATTAACATTAGCGAGTGGGTGTTTTCCCGTGAGTGAAGTAGACCCTTAATGTTTATTTTCTTGTCCAATATTAAAACACTTTTTATCATCTTGTTTATGAATTTATGTCAGTAGAGCTGTTTTGGAATGGACACAACATACTAGTTAAGAGGCTACTTCACTCACGCGAAAACACCCGCTCGCTAATCCTATGAGAGAAAGTTTTTACAATTTCTCGTTTGCATTTCAATATTTTTAATTTTTTTCCTTTGCATTTTATAGCTGAGGTCAATCTCTATTCAGGCCCTTTTTTACTATTTCGATTTTGATAACAAGTTTTTTTTTTATTATTATTATTAACATACTTTTACTTTCGGAACCGGTTTCGAAAGTGAAATTATCCTCATGAAAAAAAAACCTGCAAACAAAATCAAGAAAGGAAAAAAGGGTCTGCACTGAGATCGATCTCATCTACCCAATGAAAAAAAAATCATTTAAAAATAATGAAACGCAAACGAGATATTGTAAAAACTTTCTGCCATAGGATTAACATTAGCGAGTGAGTGAAGTAGCATGTCTATTTTCTTGTCCAATATTAAAACACTTTTTATCATCTTGTGTCTGAATTTATCTGAGTACAACTGTTTTAGATTCGTTCTTTCGGATCTTACGCAAGTCAAAGAAACTCTTTCGAAAACATTTCACTTTATTTTATCGAAAAAATTTCGTCTCCTTCGCTTTTTCATTGCAGTGTGTTAGCGAAATAACTCCCTTCTATCTTTGAAAATAAGTGTTATATCGTTTTATCATAAAAGACATAAAAAAAATAAGAGATCATAAAAAGTAATCAGTTTATTTATGGTGGTTATTTTCACGATAGTTCCGTTCTACGTTTGAGAATAACTGTTATAGTGTTGTTTCAGTAAATAAACAATCGTCACCAATATCTGGAAATGTCCACAAAAGTGTCTCTCCTTTTGGACTTATATAAGAAATAAGTTGCGTTTCTGTAAAACATAAATTTGGCTTTCATACTTTCAGAATTCTTTTTTGGACACTCGGGGATATTTTGTTGATAATTCTAGTTTTATATTTCTTTATCATTTTAATTTGAGTAATATTTCCTTTAATATCGCAAAAAATGTTGTTATGAAAAAAATATATATAAATTAGGAACAAAAAAATTTATTTATTAGATTTAAAATATTATATAAATATCAAAATATTATATAATATTATTAAAATATTATATAATATTTTATAATATTTCTGACGAAAAATATTTTTATCTGTTAAATTCACATTTGTGGCATAACTATTTCAGGATTACCAGTGTTGAATTCAGGGGGTTTACCGGGGGGTGGGGGGGGAGAATAGCATTGAAATGTGCCCCTGAAAGATTAGAGATTTTAAGCTTTTAGTGGTCAAAAGTGAAATCCCCCCCCCCCGAACTCTATAATGTCCCCCCTAGAGCCACCGAAATCCCTCCCGGAGAAAAATGTCTAAATTCAACACTGTCTGATATCTTTTCTCTTTTTTAATTCACCTAAATAGTATGTTGGGGTTTCAACAATTATCACGTGCAGCGACTTAGAAAACGTATGACATGTTAGATTAAAAAAACAATATAATGTCATCATGCCTTAAAAAATCAATTATTAACATGAATCAGTTGCAATGCTATTGTAGTGATACAAAAAAAATGCTTTTTTAAAGCTCGATATTTAAATTAATAGAACGGCTACTAAATTTTTGTATCTTCATTTTGGTCCTATGAATTTTCTATCATTCACACAGTTATTTTAAGTTCGTACACTGTAGCAAATTTGCCACAAACTGTCCAGTCATTCCATCATTTATATAGAAAACGCCTATTTAACCATAATTTATCTCTATTCTGACCAATCAAAACCCTTCATAATATGGTCAAGTATCCGTTATTTCTTAAAACAGTTGACATGACTGGACAAGTTACTGAAATGTTTTACAGTGTAGCTCGAAAAATATGTATATAATTCATATGTAATAAAAAATATATAAAATTTTCTTAAAAATATATGAAATTGGAGAAAGTAAATGTAAGTTGTGTAATTGTAAATGTAATGTTATGCAGTGTAATTGTGAATGTACTGTAATGCAATGTAATTGTAAATTTCATGTAATGCAATGTAATTGTAAATGTAAAAATTCATTGTTAAAAATTTGCAGTCAACTGTCCAGCCATTCGACCGTTTTTATAGAAAACGGTTACATAACCGTAATTTAACTTTATTCTGACCATAATATATTGACAATATGGTCGGATACGCTCAGTGGCGCCAATTTTTGAAAAATATTGGGTGGGCTCATAAACGTTTTGGCAAAATGACACGGCTAGTTTTTTTCTCTGAGGGGGGAAGGGGGATAATAACCCTAAGTCAAGTATGAATGAAGCTATAATTTTTTTTAATGTATAAAATTGTAATTTTATTAAATTATACTGCAATGAGTTCCTTATAAAGACAATAATCACAATTATCATACAGTGGATATGATTACAAATTAAAACCGTTAAAAGCTGAACATCGAGAATACAAATGTAGTTATCTAAGTGCTTTATGGTTGTGAGTCAGGGCATTAATACAACTGACCATTGACTTATACTCACAGATAAAATATGCAGGAAGAATAATTTTAACTGAAATCAAAGTATACGTCCCACAGTGGAGTATTTGATGCAAAATCCTGGCCAAAATTATTACTTACCCATCATACGTAGTAATGGGTAAATCTTGCAATCATTTTAAAAACCGAAAAAAAAAAAATGACGGATTTACACGTTTCAGACATTGATTATTCCGAAAAACATATGTTTAGAAAAAAAAAATTGCCGTCCGTCTGTCTGTTTGTGTGTCTGTGTGTCTGCAAACGCTCTAGCTCTCGAACAAATTGAGATAGAAACTTGAAATTTGGTAATGTACTTAGTATGTAATAATGGGAAGAAGCTTATTGAATTTCAGTAACCTCGATGATCCGGAACTATTTTTTTCAGACTCTTGAAATATTCGTTCTGATAAAAGGTATATAAAAATGTTCGAAATTGTTTATTTTAAGGAGTGAATATAAAAGACAATAAAAAAACATAAATTTTGCATAAAGAAAGAAGTCGATCGAATAATGAGTTGCCGAGATATTTGGAATCCTATTTTCCACTATTCGATTTTTCGTGACCCTATATTTCATTCAAATTGCAATTCAAAGATATATTTTAATTCGACATGAGACGCTTAATCCAACGCAGTAAACAGTTAGTTAATAGAATTATCATTTTTGGAGTTATCAGGATGTTTCTTTTACGCGATTCAGTAATAGAGCATTTAAAGTTTATGACGTCATCAAGCCCTGATTTTATTCGAATTGCAATGCATTTTACAAATAGTTTACACATGTTTTATTTTCATATTTTATATTATGCATATCCATGATGGGTAAGTATTAAGGTGACTCCCAACGACTAGTTTTTCATGTGTTTTAAAGTTAAATTCAGTGTTGTTGGCTTACTATTAGTAAGTTACACTTAATTAATGTTATACGTGCATAAATGTGTGTATTTATTCAAATAAATATATATATAATACAATGTTGATTTAATTGTTTATTGTTTAGAAGAGGAAAATAATTATTGATAGATTTGTTTTATTTAGAAGTAAGGTTTAATTAAATATGGTCAATTTTACTACACATAAATGTTTAATTATTTATAAAAACCAATGCATATAATATGTATATTACTTGCATTTAGTATTTACCAAATTTCAATCTCTATAATACAGAGATGCTGGCTTTTGAGTGTTTTTAATAGGTTTGCAGTCCTCCCAAAAAACGTTGATATCTAAAAATGGCAACAATATACAGAATTTTTTTTTTTTTCAGAAATTTGCCTTCAAAACTATAACCAATACGATTATAATTCAAAAATGGTTCGGCAAACCCCGACACACCTTTAAAAAGCTTTGAATATATTAGATAATTTATTTCAATAAATATATTTCAATGAATTAGATCTAAAAAGGCTTAATATTAACCAATTTTCAATTTAAATTATTTTTTATTGTATGAAAAGTAAAATTCTTTAAATGAATATTTCAAAGTATGCATCTAAACACAAAAACAAAGTCGAAACATAACCAAAAAGCACGTCTTTTCACAAAGAATCTTTCACTTCAACTGAGGTAAGGAGCCGCCGGATAAGACTCATACTCCTGAAATTCACATAGATCGATGCACTAGTTAATCAGCTGTTATAAAATATGCTTTTTACAGTTGTTGAACAAATTTTAATTTCTGCCTCTTTGGCCAGGATTTTGCATCAAATATTTCACTGTGCGTCTGGTGAATTACTTTTAGCCCTCCTGTCTGTCTTACTGTTTTTCAAACAAAACAATTTTGAGAACGTCAACAGAATGAAATTTCGTTTCAGAGGTAAATAAATAACAGAATAATGGAAATTGGTTTAGCTGGTATAGCAAATTATTGGGTGGGCACGGGCTCCACCGGCTCATATACGTTGGCGGCATGCAATGACAAAAATGATACTTTTAAATCTGAGTAAATCGATGTTTTCATTTTGTTATGAAACTTTTTGTTTCAAATAGGACGACCCCAATGCTTTCAATTCTGAAATACCAGAAATACACAGAATATTGAAACATGGACATACTCAAAACTGAGCACATAGAGGTCAGTACATAGTCACTTTTGAAACAGGGACATACTCGAAAATGATTAGAATCAGTTCAAACTCGATTTTGAAATATGGACATACTAAAAAGGAGCACATAGAAGTCAGTTTCATACTCATTATTTTTTAAACATGAACGTACTCAAATAGGAGCACGTGATGTTTTATTCTTGAGTGTGTGCATGTTTTCAGAAATAAATATATACATGTTTCAAATTTGAGCAATTTTGATTGGGAGCCATTTTGACTATGCGACATACTCAGATTTGAGTATTTTTTGCTCAGTTTTGAAAATGTCGTTTTTAGAGTGTAGGGCTACGCGTAGTAATATGGTCAAGTTACCGTTATCTTTATAAACGGTCGAATGACAGGACAGAATGTTGCAGATATTTTACTGTGTTGTAAATGAAATGATTGGAAATGTATGATTGGAAATGTTTATATTATTTGAGAAAATTTACTGAATTTCTTAACGTAAATATAAAATTCCAGCATTAATATATTTTTTTGTCAATTCATTTATTCTTCCGGTAGCAATGCCGCACATTTTAAAATTCAAAATTGAACTCTTCGTCGCTAAAGAATGACATCCATGTGAGTAAAGAAAGAAGCTTCTGAGTGTGTGAGTGTTTTTCTCCGCAGAGCTACAAGATTTGAAAAGAAGGTACCTCTATGTTTTTAGATACGCACCTCGAAGTCAGATTTTGAAACTTTTTACTAGATTTTTTTTAATTTGACTTTTTTGTGTTATTTTTAGCGTTTTTTCGGCAATTTTTTTTCTTTTTTTTTTTTTACATTATTAAAATAAATCCGATTTCAATACAGTCTTTTAATACACTCTCTCTTATATATTCTTTTTAATACAGTTTATTTGGAATTCGTACAGTGATTTTTGAACTTTTTGCGAATATTTTTATGTGACTTTTAGGGGAGTTGCGTTCCGCGGCAGTTTTTTGTCATTAGTAAAAGTAATTCGGTTTCAAATTTTAGCCTACTATAGTAAATAAAGTCCTGCGTGATTTTTTAATTTTTAGAGATTTTTAATGAAGTTTTTATCGATTTTTCGCATTCATGTCATTCATAAAGGGTATTTATTACAAACTTTTAGCTTAATATAGTAAAATTTGTCAGCCACAATTTTTGAATTTTAAAGCGATTTTCGACTTTTTACGCATTTTGTGGCAAGTTTTTTACATTCGTGAAAGAACCCTTGTTACAATGTGTTAGCACAGTATACTAAACTTTGTTGCGTCTTTTAGGGTGTTTTGGTGATTTTTCGACATTTGTAAAAGGAAATCGGTTTTAAAATTTTAGCCTAATAAAGTAAATTTTGTCTTTTTCCAATTTTTGATTTTTTAGCAATTTCTAGCATTTCTTTTTCCATGCGTTTTGCTGCGATTTTTTACCGTGTGTGTCAGCTAGTATATAAATAGCACAGCTGCCAATTGGGCGGGTTCTTTTATTCAAAAAACTACTACTATTTTTTAATAGTAATTAGAAATGATATTTGAATCTGCCACTAAATGGAGGATATATAACGTATTCATATATAACGTATTTATATTCAGAAATAGTGGAAGATTTCTGAAAAAAAGAAAATTATCCAGTTTTCAATACTGATAAACAACAATATGTGAAAATACGTGCAGTTTTTAGTACGTCAATATAAACGCGCAAATTTAGTAATTCCTAAATTGTCAGTTTTGAGGAATAATTCAAAGTGAAAATAATCTTCAAATATTGTTCTTCATCATATAAAAACTCACATCAAAATAGTTGTTTTTTAAAAAGCTGAGAAATTAAAATTTTACGGTCCCGGACTCCTATAAAATATATTTAGCAAAACTTTCTAATAAGTAAAACAGTAAAAATTCCATTTTTGTCTGACCTAAACTTATCAAGTTATGATGCTTTGCATTTTATTACATTTCAAAGTTTTTTGGCACTAGTTCTAGCTTCAGAATTTTCGATTGTTTCATTTCTGGATTTTTCTCTTTTAGTGCCAGAAAACGCCGGAATTTCCTAAAAGTTTTAGTCAAAGAAAAATGGAATTTTTACTCTTTTACTTGTTAGAGTATGGAGAAAGATTTTCTAAATACAACTTATATATAGTACACAAGAACCATATAAAAATTTTAATTTTGTAGCTTTTTAAAAAATAACCATTTTGATGTAAACGTAATTTCATATGATGAAGAACAAAATTTGATACATTTTTGCAACTATACCTCTAAAACTAACGGTTTAAGAATTAGCTATTTTTCAAAGATAAGAAGAAACACCCTGTATATCATAATATTTTGAATTAACTTATTCTACTCCACGATGGGTTTATTTTTAATAAGTAAAAGAGCGTTGCTATAATTTGATGCGAAAAAATTAAATACAATTTAGTTTTAAAACCTATAATGTAGATTTATAAAAGCTTAATGAAATTTATTTTCATTGAACTAAAGTGACTTGTCAAAAACATTTTATGAGCTATTGTCATAAGATGAGGAAAACTTAAGTGCATACTAAAAATAGAGATTGGAACATTCTGTTTGATGATTTTATTCACACTGTAAATATTTTTTTTCCGTACTGGAAGATACATTATCGTAAGCCTTCCTGATTAATTGATCGTATATCCTTATTAATTGATGATGAAGATTGAGATTTCTTTAAGGAGTAAAAAACTTTTTTTTAATCTGCCTTGGTGGTTTTTACTTTTCTTAAATTTTAATATTTTTGTGATTTTTAAACTAATTGTATGGCACCTGTATGGAGTCTTTTTTTTTTTTTTTTTTTTTTTTTTTTTTTTTTGAGATGGGTTCGACTCTCTTTAGGTTTCGCTGTCATCTTCTTGGATCTATTGAAAATTTTCACAAACTTTTATTTCTTTATTATATTTTAAATATCTTTATTTTATTTTTCATTTTAACTTTTTATATTTCCAACGACTCCTTACTTCCCTCGCAAGTCGCTCACCTATATACTGGAAGTTCAGACGGTACGCAACTCGGTATTTAAATCAGCTAACTACATTTTTCATTGTTCCATCGTAGGCATACACATTTGCATTTTGTTAATAAAAATTCAAAGAGAGTTTGAAACCATGCACTGTAAAAAAAAAAAAAAAAAAAAAAAAAAAAAGGCAGGTGTTTTTTAATTTTAATAATCTTAAAAGTTATCCACGATTCCGAAAAGCGTTCTTTATCTTCAAAAACGCAGAAACAAATATGTTATCAAGATCTAAAAAGTAGTCGTTGGGGGCCACTGTAATACTTACCCATCATGGATATGCATAATATAAAAGATGTGTAAACTACTTATAAAATGCATTGCAATTCGAATAAAATCGTGCCTTGATGACGTCCTAAACTTTAAATGCTCTATTACTGAATTGCGTAAAAGAAACATACTTATAACTCCAAAAAGGATAATCCTATTAACTAACGGTTTACTTGCGTCGGATTAAGCGTCTCATTTCCAATTAAAATATATCTTTGAATTGAAATTTGAATGAAATACTGGGTTATGAAAAATCGAAGAGTGTGGAAAATAGGATTACAAATATCTCGGCAACTCATTATCCGATCGACTTCATGCTTTATGCAAAAGTTATGTTTTTTATTGTCTTTTATATTCACTCCTTAAAATAAACAATTTCGAAAATTTTTATGTAACTTTTATCAGAACGAATATTTCGAGAGTCCGAAAAAAATGGTTCCGGATAATCGCAGTTACGGGAATTTAATAGGCTTCTTCTCATTATTACATACTAAGTACATACCCATTTTCAAGTCTCTATCTCAATTTGTTCGGGAGATAGATCGCTTATAGACAGATTGACGTAAATTTTTTTTTTTTTTTTAAGTATGTTTTTCGGAATCTCCAGTGTCTGAAACGTGTAAATCCGTCAAAAAAATCGATTTTTAAGACGATTACAAGATTTACCCTATACTACGTATGATGGGTAAGTAATAAAAGCAGGTGCTTAAAATAGTCAAGTGTAAACGTGAAAATTAGTATTTCCTTATTGCTTTTTTTAAATTGAAACACACCTCGCACCAAATTTTAGGTAATATACTTTGTATGTTCTACTTTTATCACTTAAGCATTATTTGAAATTTGGCACGAGGTCTCGTTCAATTTTAAAAAAACAGTAAGAAAATACTAATTTTCACGTTTACACTTGACTATTTAAGCACCTGCTTTGTTACTCATATGATCGGTGACTTATATGTTTTTTTCAAGTTTACAGGGTGCGGAAAAAGTTTTGGATTAGCTCAATCAACAATTCTACCAAGACGAGATTGTGCAGAATGTGCTCAAGCCTTTTGCTCAAAAAACACTTTTCTGCGCAAAATAGGGCGTTTCAGCAAGACTTTGCAACAGCTCTTCGCGCGCAAGACTCTTCACTGTAAAAAAAAAAAAAAAAAAAAAAGTCAAAAATTACGGTACATATAATGGCAACTTTGTGACTAGTATATATACCGTAATTCAAGTGGACTGTATATGTACTGAAAAATATTCAAAATATATGTACTGGCTGCACTCCCCCCTCTCCTCAGACCTGCACGCACGCATTACGTAACAAGAACAAGAGCATCACTTGAGGGGTTGACGTACACAGAGGCGTACAAGCCGTCAGCAAATTATCAGCTTTTTCCTTACTGAAAAATAATTATTTTATGGTATAAATAGCGATTTTTTACCGAAAAATAATCATTTTACGGTATAAATACCGTTTATAATCGAAATGGCACATATACGGATTTTTTACGCTTAATATACCTTAGAAGTTCGGTACTCATACCGTAAAGAGTGAAAACGGTACAAGTACCGTTCATTTACGGTACATCTACTGAAATTTTACGAAATTTTTTTACAGTGTTGACTGGCTTAGGGCGGAGAACATTGACTTCATTTCTCCCATTGAATGGCCCGACATCAATCCAATGGATTTTTCCATTTGGGGAATTTTGAAGGAAAAGTCTTGACTGCCTCCCATCAAAGTTTGGATTGTCTGAAAGCAAACTTGATTAAGGAATGGACCAATCTTCCCGATGAGATAATTCGTGCCGCAGTCAATGATGTCCCAAAACGGCTAAGGGACTGCGTCGAAAAAAAAGACGGATACTTTGAGATCGAATCTGCTTTTCCATTATTTATATGATGTTAAATTTAATACATTTGTTCATAAATTGTTGACATTTACGGTTTTCTCGAAAATAATGGATTTTATATGCTCATCCAAAACTTTTCCCGCACCCTGTATTTACAAAAACTTTCGCGAGAACAATTTCTTTATCATTATAGATCTTGGTAATGGCACCGATTGTGCGTTGGAAACATGTCGATCATTATATTAAAATATTTTTATAAGCCTTTTTGTGTTCTGTTTTTATCACAAAGCATTTAAATCTGCATTTTAAACATTTTCATGTTCAACAAACTTAACAGCATTAATATTTATTTTCTAATACTTGGAAATTTTTCTATAGAAAATTTCTCACGCCTTACATTCATAATATTTCAATTATTATTATTATTATTATTATTATTATTATTATTGCTTAAAAGGCGTATAGCAAACATAGTGAAAAAGTATCCAAGCCGGGACTCGAACCCGGGTCATCAGTATAGCGCACTGACGTTCTACCAACAGAACCACTTGGAACGGGTCCCAGCCTGGCACTTCTCACTATCCCATGTTGGCAAGGCTACAACCGCAGCACAAGATGGAATATTTTTCCGTGAGCCACCAACCCTGAGGCAAACACGAAACTAAAGAGAATCCAGCATCGATGATTGAATAAATCCATTTAATACTTGGAAATTTTTGCAGAGAAAATTTCTCATGCCTTGCATTCATAATATATATATATATATTTGTGGCGTTTTGACGAAGATGAGACACTACGAGATGCAATACTCCACGAGAAAATGTCAGTCCGTCAAAGATATAGCAAGTTGCATTCGATATTAACAATCACGGCGAAGAGGTGAGGCAATAAAAAGAGTCGACAAGAGTTTCTTCCATAAAAACCAGCCAATTTGCAGGCAAATCTTTTATTTAGAATAAGAGCGATGCCGTAACAATTCCCACGGGTATAAACTTATCGCACTCAGGCTCCACGATGGATCACTACATTGTTTTAAAAAAGTTACATAGCTGATATGAAAATTCTACGGGACTAAAACACCAGATACATATTTGTTTATACTTCCAAACACGTCAAAATTCCTCCTCTCCGAAGGATGCGAACGAGTTTTGTTCCTGAGCGTAGACATACAGAAAAATGACGTCACGTGCGCACAAACCAATGAGTGAGAGGCGACCTCCAGACCAGCGAATGAGGCGCGAGGGAGAAGCTAAAACAGGAAAGAGTTCCTCCACTGGCCGCGTATCAATTTTGAAGTGAAAATTACCCAACGCGCGAAATCAGATCATGGAATAATAATAATAAGAAAATGGCTTTTTAAAAACATTCGAAATGAGAAGGCGTCTCGGAATTTTATAGATTGGAGAGCTGATAAAAGGTACAAATGAACTTAAAATTTTAGATTAAGATTTGGAATAAGATAATTATTAATATACGGGTATTTACTTTTAAAAGGACATTAAATAGGAATAAACATTATTAAGAATTAAGGAAATACTAACTATGTGAGAAGTAATTTAAAGGACTTTTACGGAGGATTTGCGAAGGAAATAATTTTTTATATAACACACACACACACACATATATATATATATATATATATATATATATAATAAAAAGTAACACATGAAGTGTAATGCAATAATATTAATTTTAATTATAATATTAATGCTATTTCATTTTTTACTTACCCATCATACGTAGTATAGGGTAAATCTTGTAATCGTTTTGAAAATCGAAAAAAAAAATTTCACGGATTTACACGTTTCAGACACTGGAGATTCCGTAAAACATATTTTAAAAAAAAAATGCCGTCCGTCTGTGTGTCTGTATGTCTGTGTGTCTGTGCGTCTGTGTGTCTGTAAACGCTCTATCTCCAGAAAAAATGAGATAGAGATTTGAAATTTGGTATGTATTTAGTATGTAATAATGGGAAGAAGCTTATTGAATTTCAGTAACCTCGATGATCCGGAACTATTTTTTTCGGACTCTCGAAATAGTAGTTCTCATAAAAGCTATATAAAAATTTTCGAAATTGTTTACTTTAAGGAGTGAATATAAAAGACAATAAAAAAACATAAATTTTTCATAAAACATGAAGTCGATCGGATAATGAGTTGCCGAAATATTTGAAATCCTATTTTCCACACTCTTCGATTTTTCATTATCCTGTATTTCATCCAAATTTCAATTCAAAGGTATATTTTAATTGGAAATGAGACGCTTAATCCGATGCAATAAACCGCTAGTTAATAGGATTATTGTTTTTGGAGTTATAAGGATGTTTCTTTTACGCAATTCAGTAATCGAGCCTTTAAAGTTTAGGACGTCATCAAGCCACGATTTTATTCGAATTGCAATGCATTTTATAAGTAGTTTACGCATGTTTTATTTTAATATTTTATATTATGCATATCCATGATGGGTAAGTGTTACGGTGGCCCCCAACGACTAGGTTAAATTGAAATAGCATTAATATTATAATTAAAATTAATATTATTATGTTACTCTTGAATGTATAAATTTAATTAGGCAGCTGAAAATGTTTAACTATTTCCGGCACAGTGCTCCCACTCCGGGCACACCTAATTTTAATTTCAAACTTACATTCGGCACCAAGAATATTTTAATAAAATTTTGCTTCTACAATGAAAGCTTAAAATAAGACGTTCTTATTTTCTAAAAAAGTCGTTTTTAAATTCCGGTGTTAGTCAGTAATTTCGCATTTTACGAACAGAATTTGTCTGTGCCGGAGAGGGTTAATTGACATTTAATGGCATCCTAAAAACCTAGAATCTTGTTTGAGAAAAGTGATTAATAAACCATAAAAACTACTCGGGAAAGTTTCCGAAAATCCATGGCAGCAAAAGAAACTTTGTTTTTATAAATGATTCTTAAAGTCTCGAACATATCTGGATATCTGAGGTTTCTAATGATAAAAAAAAAACTCTTTTCAGAATTATAGGTAACTCGGAGTCGTTATTGTATTTTTTTTTTTTTTCGTGATTATATTATATTTTCGTAGATTTAGAAAAATTTGTCTGTTCATACAGTGTATTTTCAATAATTTTGAATAATAATGCTTTCAAAAATATTATGCATTCTCTTTTAATTCTTAAAAGATGTCTTTTAAATTTTACCATATATATTTTTTTAAATAATAAATTGTAACTTGATTCTAGAACTTAAAAGTAATAAAATAAATATTTAGTTTTAAAGCAATAATAAAATATGAAATTATATAACTATTTAGCTACACTTATATTAGAATTTCTAAAAACTATTTTAAAATTAATGCAACCTAAAAAGGGAAAATTCATATATTAGGTTATCCGGAAAGTTTCGCGTTTTTTATTTATATATTTTGAATCCATAAATGCCAAATTCCCAGGGCCTGTTTACAGAATAGGCCCGGGAAGCCCAAGTTTACCCACTGAAATACAAAGGGGCCCCCAAATTTACTTTTCAAAACTATTTTTTAGGGGGGGGGGAATTCAGTCAGGGTGAAAAGTATTTTTTTTTTTTTCTTAATTATAGCTACCAAATTTTCCTTCAGACTATTACTGACACATTTATACTCTATTTTTTTTCTGCTGATATAATAAATGGCATAAAAACAGTGATTAAATACAACTTAGTTTCATTTCTCTTATGTTTTACATTTTAATTTCGAACGTGCTAAAAATAACAGAAAATTTAATCTGTATAGTTATATTTTGTTTATATTCATAAAGAGTGATGGAGAATAGGATATTTAAATACAGAGGAATGTAATTAGCATTCAGTGAAATCAATTTTCTGTTTTTAAAATAGAAGCAAAATTGTGTTGCAGCTAAGCATAAATTTACGTAAAATATTTGCTTTCCCTGCACTGTTCTTAGCACTAGCAAATCCTGCAATTTGTAAAGCATAAAATATATTTTGAAATTTAAATAGTCGCACTTGTTCCTTATTTGTAAATTCATTTACAAAATTAATTTGTTATGTATAATTATTTATATAATAAAATATTTTTTATAACTAGGTTTAATATTAAAACTGTTGTTTACTCAAAATTTTGATGGTAAAATTTCAAATTGTTGAAGCATAAATGGTAGAGTAAAAAGGGGGCCCCTTGTGTGACGTCGGGCTTCCGCTATTTCTAAGTCTTAAGCGGGCCCTGCACATTCATATCGAAATTTTGGAATAAAACTTTGCTTTTATACTGTACGTGAAGAAACTGCTTTTACTTATTTTGAAATAAATTTGTTTGTAAATTCTGGCGACATTCAATCATTTCAACATTATCGCAACAGATCTATACCGCAGAAGTTTCTGGATGACCCAATATATGTTTGATCCCTATTATATAGGGCTGTTCAGAAAGTCCTTTGAGTTTGGGAAAGTATATTCGTACCGGAAAATTCCATCATTTAATTATTAGACATTGTTTCCGATATCTGATAATTTATCATGTAGTTAATATTACAGCTTAACTTTTCCCAATGGCTCAATTTAATACAAGACACTCTACTTGCAACAGACGGGGCGTTAAGTTGATTGCAACTCGGAAGCCCCTTAACCGACATCAACTGTTCGGCAACTGTCTAATAATTAACGGGCAGAATTTTCCGGTACGAATTGGTTTCGCAAACGAAAGGAACTTTCCGAACAACCCAATATAATTCCTAGGGAAGATTTTAAAATTAAATCAATATAAAATTGCAAACCTCACATAGATTTTGATCTCACCTGCATTAGTTTTAGAAAAAATTCAAATTAAAGGAACATAAAAAGTTAAAGTTCACACAGTTGTTGTATATTTATCGCTTTACTTTTAGGAAAGATTTTAAAAATAAAGCAGCACAAAACGGGAAATTTGTTTCTCCTCACTTGCATTATTTTCAGAAAAGATTTTTAAATTAAAGTATCATAAAACAAGAACGAAAAATCATGCATCAGGCATAGATTATGAAATACTTTCTAACAGAGTAGCAGGCTGTGTGACAATTACTTGCATGGCACCGAGTTTAACCAGAGTGGTTTCTTCAAATTGATTGCACGCTACGACAAATGTCTCAATGCCGGTGTCGACTGTGTCGAAAAATAGTACAAGGTGTTCATGATGCCATATTTTTTTTCTTTTTTGCAATAAACTTTCCATGTGAAAAAAAAATGGCGAAACTTACTTCCGGAACGTCCTTCGTAATTATCGGTGATATTTTATTTTTAAAACTCTAGGGTATTTCTTATGCTAAAAAGTAAAAATGTGGTTTCTGTTGTATTTTTTGTCTTTTTTTGTTTTGTTTTAGATTTTTGTGATATTTAGATTCGTGTAATGTAAAGATAGAATGCCAATAAAGTTTCCATGTGAAAAAAAAAAATGGCGAAAGTTACTTTTGGCACGTCCTTCGTAATTATCGGTGATATTTTATTCTAAAAACTCTAGGGTATTTCTTATGTTAAAAAATAAAAAAGTAATTTTTTTTTTTTTTAGATTTTTGTGATATTTAGAGTCGTGTAATGTAAAGATAGAATGTAGATGATAGTTTTCTCTCTTAATTTTTAAATAAACTATTTGGATTAAAGAGAACAACAAAATAATGGGGGTAATTCCCTAACACACATATTAATATTCACTTGCGATGTTTCACAAATACCGATGCTTAACCGGATAAAGTCAATAAAGATCCATTAAGAGGATCGAAAAGTAATCACATGCCACTTTATCAATTTAATACCATACGACGAATAATATATTGGTAGCTTATTAATCGTAGCTTAGTGTAAAACATAATAGCTTCTATTTTCTATTAGCTTACACTGATTTCTTCGTATGAGATGAACAATTACGAATAATAATAACAACTGTATACCAATACAACAATAAAATTTAATTTCTTCAAGTCAGATTTCTTTTAATAAGAGGAATTTACTTTATGACTTAAATAGCGAATGTCAGTTGTCTAAAATATAAAAATCCAATTTGCAGAAATTTCGTGGAAAGATTGGAAGTTTGTATTACCCAGATAAAACAATCAAAACAACATTCAAAACAATCTGTATTAACTTTTATTTAATTCATTGTTATGAAAAATAATCCACTAATTCTACAATTCGGTAACTTACTTAATTCATTCAAGTCATATTTCTTTTAATAGGAGGAATTTTATTTGTGATTTAAATAGTTAATGACAGCTGTCTAAAATGTAAAAATCGAATTTCCAGAAATTTCGGGGAAAGATTGGAAGTTAGTATTACACAGATAACCAAAACGATATGTATTAATTTTATTTCATTCCTTCTTATGAAAAATAATCCACTAATTCTACTATTCGGTAACTTACTTAATCCATTCAAGTGAGATTTCTTTTAATAGAAGGAATTTTCTTTATTATTTAAATAGTTAATGACAGCTATCTAAAAGGTAAAAATCGAATTTGCAGAACTTTCGTGGAAGATTGGAAATTTGTATATCCAAATAATCAAAACGATGTGTATTAACTTTTGTTTCATACATATTGTTACGAAAAATAATCTAATTCTACAATTCGGTAACTTACTTAATTCATTCAAGTGACATTTCTTTTAATAGGAGGAATTTTCTTTATGATTAAAATAGTTAATCACAGTTGTCTAAAAGGTAAAAATCGAAATTTCAAAATTTTCGTGGAAGATGGGAAATTGGTATACCAAGATAATTAAAATGATGTTTATTAACATTTATTTCATTCATTGTTACGATAAATAATCCACTAATTCTACAATTCCGTAACTTACGTAATCATTCAAATCAGATTTCTTTTAATAGGAGGGATTTTCTTTACGATTTAAATAGTTAATGACAGCTGTCTAAAAGATAAAAATCCAATTTGCAGAAAATTCATGGAAAGATTGGAAATTTGTGTACCCAGATAATCAAAACGATATGTATATTAACTTTTATTTCATTCTTTGTTACGAAAAATAATTCACTAATTCTACAATTCGGTAACTTACTAAATACATTCATGTCAGATTTCTTTTAATAGGAGAACATTTCTTTATGATTTAAATAGTTAATGACATGTGTCTAAAAGATAAAAATCCAATTTGTAGAAACTTCATGGAAAGATTGGAAGTTTTTGTACCCAGATAATCAAAACAATATATATTTTTTTTTCATTCATTGTTACGAAAAATAATCTACCAATTCAATAATTCGGTAACTTACTTAATTCTTTCAAGTGAGATTTCTTTTAACAAGAGAAATAATTTTCTTTACGATTTAAATAGTTAATGACAACTTTCTAAAAGATAAAAATCAAATTTGCAGAAATTTCATGAAAAGATTGGAAGTTTGTGTACCCAGATAATCGAAACGATATGTATAGCTTTTTTTTTCATTCATTGTTACGAAAAAGAATCCACCAATTCTACAGTTCCGTAACTTACTTAATTCATTCAAGTCAGATTTCTTTATACAGGATTTCTTGAACTAATTGAAAAAGTGACTAATTACTGTAGCTAGGAAAAAATAATGAATTAATTAATAAATTTTGATTAATTTTTTTAAACATATGAACTAAATGTAATTACATAAAAAAAATTCATTGAAGTACACTAATGAAAAGGCAGGTAGAAGGAACTCATTATAATTATCTGAGAAAAGAAACTAATATATTTCTTGATGCTTGAGGTACTGATTGCTTATATGATCATTGCCCCAGTATTGTTGAATTCCTGCATTATCATGGTATTGCTAAAATCCTTAATTAATTTCTTCTATTTTAAATTTGCTTTATTTTTTTTTTACTCTCCTTTTCTACTTTCCATATTGGAAAGATTTACACGTTTCCTTTCAAAACTTAACGATTTTTCAGCTTGTTTCTTTTATTGATTGAAGATTTCATATTCTGTTTACCTAAAAGATGTTGGGATTCATTAAACTGTTTGTTGGGAAATTGAAATGTGCAAATTGAGAATTAAGTCAGATTTCCTTTTCAAAATGTTTTTATTTTTTAATATTTTGTTAAATCTAATTATTTTAATTACTGTATATTTGGCTCAGTATTTTCTATTATTTAAACTTCTTTGTTTTAACTTTTTCTGTAGCTTTAAGTTTCGCCTGTACCAGTAACATACTTATCGACAAAATTCATATACTCTTTGGTAATTCGCACAGATCAAAGAAAAAACCCAATACTTAACTAATTCAGGTCATATTTCTTTTAATAGGAGGAATTTTCATTATGATTTAACTCATTCGGAACCATGGGTGCATATATGCACCCTCAAAAAGAGCATACAGAATTTGTTTTTGGCACCAGTAAAAAATAAATGTAATATTTGCTTTCTCTAATTAGAGCATTTTTGTGATACAAGTAAAGGTAGCTTTTTTTAAAAAAGTGGTGCCAACCGAATAAAATTTGTGTAAAAGCCGCCGGTCCCGAAGGGGTTAAGTAGTTAATGTCAGTTTTGTAAAATGTTAAAAATAGAATTTATAGAAATCTCGAGGAAAAATGAAGTTTGTATAGCTAGATAATCAAAATATTATGTATTAACTTTTATTCCCTTCATTAATTCGTGCCTTTCGCAACCTCATAATTTATAAATATAAAGTTGATAAACAACTATAAAGTTGATCAAATATTGAAATTATCTACGATATTTGAAGCTACTAAAGTGTGTTTCTACCTGTATTCTATTTATATCTCTGCGGTATTACGTGTGTAAAAGCCACTTGTTATTTTCGTTCCCGGTATTAACCTGATCGTAAATGAAGACATAAAATGGATATTTCGAGAGTCTGTTGCCTCAAAATGATTGCGTATCCCTTCCCACCTATACTCTGAGAAACAAATAAATTTCAACCAGTATATAAACATATTAAGAATGTTCGGAAATCCAAAACCGCTAATTTCTGACACATGACATAATTTTCATCAGTACAGGGATAAAACTTTAAAATATTTTTCTTAGTAATCCCGAGAAACAAACATTTTATTTTTACCCAGCATTGCGTTGAGGATAGTTTACTTTCGTTTATTAAAATAGATTTTTAGGTGCGTTCGTAATTATATAAATACGTAGCACCTATAATCGTCGTCTGGTCCGTCCGTCTGTCCGTCTATCCGTTTGTCAGCATTTAACAGCGCAAAAACTACCCGACCGAATGGTTTGAAATTTAATATACATAAGCGTTGGAGAATTTTCTCGAGTCATTTGAAATTTTATGAAAATCGAAGCCAAACTTAAAAGGTATTAATAAAAGTTTTTTTCATTCTATTAAATCCTATCATTCGTAATTAATTCAATGATATCCCATCATAGATAATGGTTCTTGATTACCATGGTGATTGCGTCCTATTTAAGATGGAGTCCTATTATTTCCGCACTACTGAATTTAAAAATCGAATTTGTATACTAAAATTGTTTAATTATAGCCATCCTATAATCTAACTGACAGTTTTTGGGATAGATGTTTCCGGAGAAATAGTTATTAAATTGAGAAAGAGTCAAAATATGGAATTCAAGTTCTGAAATTTTTAAAGCTAGGCTTAGTTTCCCATTGGAATTTTCAGTAAATGACAACAAAAGATAAAATGTTGCCAACTTAAAATGTACTTGTTTTAGTACGGAAATTAATCATATCATAATAACAGGCGATAGAATTCATTTTTTCAACAAAATAATAACAATGATTTTTTTTTTTTTTTTTTTTTTGGATATTGCGAATAGTATAATTTTAATGTAACAGAATTGTAATTATTGTTTGCAAAAGTGTATTGAAACTTAATTTCCTAAAATAAAATGAATATCTATTATATGAAAATCTGCACATTAAATACATTTTGTATTCATGCATTTTTGCATAAGAGTGCAACAGCTATTGCACCAAGATCTGGATATTTATAAAACTATTTATACTACGAACGCACCTCGTTTGTCATCTTTAACGTACAATTTCCAGCTTGTATTTTGAATTTTTTTTTTTAATGTATTCAATTTACTCTTTTTTTATACCGGAATTTTCATATTTTGCAAACAAATTAATTATTTTATTAACTTCACATGATTTTCTTTACATCTATATTATAAAACAAACATATGCACGTGAGTAACGGTGACGTCAGGTTGACAGTGGCAATACGTTTTAAGTTAACTGACATTCCTTTTAATTTTTGAACATCGCAGAGTTTACATTTTAACATCGTCGAGTAGGAAGGAAAATGCACTTTCAAATGCAATTTATTTGAAAAGTGAATCTTAATTTACTGTTTTTTTTTAAATCAAACTCTATATCATGCAGCCCGATTACGAAGATAAACCTTTTGCACTTAAAAAAATATAAATAGTTTAGTGTTAGTTTTAAGCTAATTTTACATAATAAAATTAATAAAATCTTCACCAATAAATAAATAAATAAATAAAAAGAAAAGTGTCCAGTTATTACTGATGGCACTGAGCTCACAGGCTATTCACACTAATAGTATATTATACTCTTATTTCAAAGAATTATGCCCCTCGAAAAATAAAGAAACCGACAATAAATTAAGGGGGAGCTAGCCAGCGTTCCCCCCGCTTTATACTTAACCAATGAGCCCCAAAACTAATCAGGAAAGCGCTTTATCACAATGAACCTACAAACAAAATTTGAAGCACATCGGATAATTTTGTCTGAAAAACCCATTTATCTAAATTAAGGGGGGAGGGGATTAGCCCTCGTTCCCTCAATTATGCTTAACCATAATGAATACCCAAAACTAGTCAGGGAAGCGCCTTATCACAATGAACCTGTAAACAAAGTTTGAAGGAAATCGGATAATTTTGCCTGAAAAGTCCATTTATCTAAATTTAAGGGGGGGGGAATTAGCCCCCATTCCCCCCTTTATACTTAACCAATGAACCCCCAAAACTAATCAGGGAAGCGCCTTATCACAATGAATCTAACAAAATTTGAAGCAAAACGGATATTTCTATCAAGAGTTATCACATTACGTACATACGTACATACATACATACATACAGAACGGGCGGGCACATTAACTCCATAAATTTAACAGATATTTAATCAAACTAAGTTGCGAAATATTTGCCTTCTATTAGAGTTTTTTTTTTTTTTTTTTTTTTTTTTTTTTTTTTTTTTTTTAAGAAAATGGTTTTTACCTATGTTCTGAAAACCATGCGTCAAGTATAGATTAGGAAAACTCTCCAACACATTCAGAACGCTGTAACAAAACTTCACAGTTTACACTGAGAAAAATGACACTTTCAAATCTGAGTAAATCAATGTTTTCATTTTGTTATGAAACTTTTTGTTTCAAATAGGAACAACACAATGCTTTCAATTCGGAAATACCACAAATACTTAGATTATTGAAACATGGACATACTCAAAACTGAGCACATGGAGGTCAGTTCATACTCATTTTGGAAACATGGACGTACTCAAAAATGATTAGAATCAGTTCAAACTCATTTTTGAAACATGGACATACTCAAAAATGAGCGCATAGAAGTCAGTTCATACTCATTTTTGAAACATGGACATGCTCAAATAGGAGCACATGATGTTTTATTCTTGAGTGTTTGCATGTTTTCAGAAGTGAGTGTTTCAAACTTGAGTCATGTGGAATCTAAAAAAATATATATTAAATGTAAAAAATAAGAGTTTTAAATTTTTGAAAAAAAAATGGTTTTCGCCTATGTTCTTTACGGGTTGTATGGTCTGTAACCCAGTAAGCCCGGGAACAATCATCTGGTATTTTTAACAAGAACGAAAAATCATGCATCAAGCATGATTACGAAGCACTTTCCAACACTTCCAAAATACTTTAACAAAACTTCACCGTTTAATAAGGTTAAAGAAGATGTGTAGTAAACAGTTTAGGAAACATATAACACATTTGAAAAAATAATTTTAGATATTGCCATCAATAGTCAAAAAAATATCCGAATTCCTTTGTATATTCTTTTGTATACATGATCTATAGATTTTAATGTATTTTACATAGTATACTAAAATTTAGTTCAGTTAGAAAACGCTTAGTACAGTCGAAAATACCCCTTCAGCAATTTCCGTTAATGTACACGAGTGCTGCCCTGTGTATGATCAATAAAAGTTATAGGAAACAAGTAATAGGTAAAATAATAGTTAAATTTAAAAACACGTACCTCAACAGAAAACGCACTTCCAGCAATTATTGTTAATAGACAGTAACTGTTACCGAATCCTTTCGTGTGTCCCTGTAAATGAGCGATGAATGCTATGCATATCCTATTCTATAGTAAGCCTCTTGTAGTGTATCTCAGATTGGTTCTAAATAAAACAATTTTTTTTTCACACTAAGAAAAACACTTATTATCATTACTCTCCCACATCGAGACTCTAGCACTGACAGTTGGGGGAAATCAAAATACCTTTTTTACATTCAGTGATATAGAAGATGCAGTGACGCAATAGCGTCAGATGCATTGAAGCAAAAAATATCAATTAGAGTCAGACAATTACCATTCTGACCTTCCATTGTTGATAGACAACTGCTTTGTACATCCACAAGAATGTACTTCAAAATGCAAATCGAAGAACATCAAAGTTATCTGCGTTCCTGCCAATACAACTTCTAAACTTCAGCCATTAGTCTAAGGAATAATAAAAAATCTTGAAGTTACATTATCGAAAAAGACAATGTAGTAAAAACATTAGTTTGAGAACTTGTGTATCAGAGCTGATGAAAACTTGGGAATGTCACGTGATTTCATCGACCGCACACAACTGTTTTGTAAAAGACGGCTTCATAATTGAAACTGAATTAAATGCTTCTGAAGCCAAGACCTGCACCTGTTTGTCATATCTGAAGGAAAATTTTTATGAATTTAAGTTTATTTCTATTTAACGAATTTTCTTCATAACGAAATTTTTAAGTGTAACGATGAGACTTCGTTGAAATTCATAGATATTATAATTATATATATATATATATATATATATATATGTGTGTGTGTGTAACTCTTAAAAGACTTGACATAATAAAGAGAATGATAAACTGATAAACAATTTTTCCATAGCTTATGTTCGAAAATTCAACATGTTTGCATGGAATTGATTAAGACTTAGATGGCAGAGGCGGCTTAAATTAAACACTGTCAATATTATCCTTAAAACACAATGAGCTCGATATAAAATTAGGAATTTTGTTTATCCGTACAATGTTTGACAGTTTGACAGATTGATTTTGGAAGTGAAAAGACCCTTTTCAGAAGAAAGAAATACGGTTCAATAAATAGCGTAACCCTATTACGTAATGTCTCATGAATATTCTAAATTATTAAAATCAATGAATATTTTAATATAAATTTAGCTTATGTAAATAAACATACCAGTATATTCAATTTCGCATTAATCAATTATTATAATGAAATATTATTTTGTAAAAAAAATAAGTTTTCACGATATTGTGCAGTTAATGTTTGTATTGGTATGTGTTTATTTACACGGAATTTATGCTTAAATTTATTGCTTAAAAATCTGACAGTTGTAGTAAAATAAAGGACAACTGCTTTATTTGCTGATTTATTGTGAACATTTATTGTGGTTAAGGTGAATAAATATTTTTTTTTTCATTTTCTATTTTTAAGATAGATTTTATCTCGCTTGTGCATCTATAAAATCTGCTGATAAATTTAGATTTTATTGTCTACAATTGACAATCTCTTTGTAATTCTTCTGCAATTTTTCTTCGTTCTCTTTCTATAAATTGTCTACATGTTCACTTTTCATGATCAAGTATCCTTTACGTTTTATTGGGGGAGGAGGGAGGAGCATGCAAAATATATCTTTTAAATAAAAAATGTAAAAAAAATCATAATGAATTAATTACAAGAAAAGTATAATAGTAAACACATTGTTAAATGGTAAACTCATTTTATTTTAATTTTAACTCATCGCCCATGAATTAGTTTGCACTTTAAAAAAATTCTCTATTCAACTAAAACTTAATAAATGTACATTTAAAGTAAGGAATCTTCCGTAATTGGGAGCTATAATTTTTGGAAACAATGCTTTTTCAACAAACAAAAATTATTCTTATTCTTACCATTCATAATCACAGAAAATGATTTTCACGTTTTATTTAAAACTTAACAAATGTACATTTAAAGTAAGGCATCTTCTGTAATTGGTTACAATATTACTTTCTTCTGTCTTTACAAGAAGAAGTATTGTATTCATGAACATTTTCAACTTCCGGTTTTCGACGGATTTATACGTTTTAGAAGGTTCTGAACACGATTTGACTATTTTTAGAAAATGTCTGTCTGTGACTCTGTCTGTCTGTCTGTATGTGACAAAAATTTTGTGGGCGCTCTATCTCAAGAACTAATACAGGAAATTTGATAAAACTTTAAATTCAGTTAGTCCCAGATATAAATGGGTGCTGATTAGTTCTTGGTGAAAATCGTCCATTAGGTGGTGCTGCTATGCTGCATGTTTCGCGATATCCGCAATAGCTCTGTGTCAAGAACTAATGCACTTACTTTCATCAAACTTCTGATTCACTTAGACATTGACATAAATAGACGCTGATTACATTTTAGTGTAGATATCCGAACAGGTGGCGCTGCTATATCACTTTTTTCATGATTTTTACGATAGCTATATTTCAAGAATTAATGCACGGAATTTCATCAAACTTCAGATTCTGTTAGACCTTGAAATAAATAGATGCTGATTACGTTTTGGTGTAAATAGCCCAACAGGTGGCGCTGCTAGCCCTTTTTTCATTACTATCACGATAACTATATCTCAAGAACTAATGCATGGATTTTCACCAAACTTCAGATTCAGTTAGACGTTGACATAAGTTGTTGTTGATTAGGTTTTGGTCTAAATCTCCTACCAGGGGGTGCTACTATGCTACATTTTGCAGTATTTACGCGATTTTAGTAATAGCCATATCTCAAGAACTAATGCACGGAATTAAATAAAACTTTAGATTCAGTTAGACCTTGATATAAATTGGTGGTGATTCTTTTTAGTGTATGCGAAACCTGTGTGTGATAGAAGAAAGTTTTGGGATTGGCACATCCGACTAGTTTTTATTTCTAAAGATAAAGAAACGCTTTTCTGAATCGTGGCTAACTGGGAAGCGGCTATTGTATATTTTCGTTCCTATTTATATTATATTTTGAGGTATTAAGATACATATGTATTTTTTTACACTGTATACAAATAGAGGCGAGGGCGTCATATATAGCATTCTTTCGAATCCGTAATAAAATGCATATCATATCGCTATTTTTATTATGAGGAATAAAGTTAGGAAAATAATTTTAATTTCAGTGTTTTCTTAAAAAGATTGAAGATATTTTCTTCGAAATCAAAAACAAATGCAGTGTGTTGAGGATAGCGGGGGCGCGAATGACGTCTGATCGTAAAAATAAATCCACGAAAGTGCTTTTTATTTGCTCCGGAAGATTAACGTGAATTTCATTAGATGTTCAAGTCGATATCATAAACAGGGTGAGAAAATTTTGTGACTTCCTTTGTTACACTATTAATTGGCTATTTCGGCAGTAGTCACGGTGATATAATCTTGTATACAAGGTAGGACATCCGACATGTTGTGGCCTACTCAGAGAAGGCGTTCTGGTCAATTTAAAAATCTCTATTATGCAATTTTGTTGCCTATTTTAATAATTGTTTTATAAGATATTTCTTTTTTTTTAATTTAACCAATTGCCTGTGGAATATATTTGAGAAAAACGTGCCAAAAAGGGAAAGAAATATTTTCTCTTTAACCATTGCCTGTGACGCCCGAACACAGTTCGGGCAACACAAATGTGTCAATTTTGGAATGCCTGATCTGAGTTCGGGCAAGAGAAAAATCGGTGTTTCAATTCCGTGAAGCCCGAACTCAATTCGTATAATGCATAATATGTAATTTACCATTCTCCCAATAGATGGCGATACTTTCCCGCGAAAAGTTCGGCAATTTCGCGCCATTTGATGGATTTTTGTAATTTTGCATATCTTCCCAAATTTTATTCAAAACACATTATGTGTGACAGGCAGCAGGTATATAAATTTTTCGCAAGTTAAAAGTTTCTTTGCATTGTTTTTAAGCATTGGAAGGACTGAGTTCGGGCTTCACGGAAATGAAACACCGATTTTTCTCTTGCCAGAACTCAGGTCGGGCATTCCAAAATTGGCGTATTTGCGTTGCCGGAACTGTATTCGGGCGTCAGAGACAAGGGGTTAAATATTGTATTATTGGCAGATTTTATTTACGCATTAGAGTGGCCAAGGTTCATTTAAAGCTTTTCAATTTTTCTGTTAAACGATATATCTTATTGTTTGACAAATCTGTCTATAATTATTTTTAATAATGTTTTTACCGTTGTCCGAAAGAAATAAAATTCGGACGATATCAAAATGCTTACATTCATTGAAAAATAGCGTTAATTAATTGTTTAAATGTTAAATTGTATATTAGACGTACCATAACAGCACTAAATTTATTTTAAACTTTTAATGTAACAGGGTCATATCCAAGGGTGTAAAAATCTAGGCCGATTGCCACCACTAAATTTGTAGTATTCTTCGCGTAATAAGAATGCTGATAAAATTTGGGCAAAGTATACTATTAAAATTTAAGAGAAGAATACTTATAAAATTTAGTGGTGAGAATCGACCCATTGGCGCCCAGATTTTACAGCCCTGATCATATCTATCTATATTATAAATCAAAACCATATCCGTGAGTAACTTTGACGTCATATTGACGGTGGCTACGACCTGGGCAATAAATTTAGCTTTTAGTGTGTATTTTTTAACTTCTACACCTTGCACAATCTCAAATTTACACAGCAGAATAGGGGGGAAATAAACATTCAGATGCAATTTGTATAAAAATTGTAATCCGATGTTCCGATTCGGTATGGTTTTTAAATTAATTCCCAAGAATATATTTTTTTAATCTATCTTTATCCCATGCAGCGCTTATGAAAGATTGGCCCTTTTACACTTTAGACAAAAGTTCAGAATTTGTTTCCGGCTACTATTACATTAAAAAATTAAAACTTCATCAATAAATATATAAATTAATATAAATAAAACAAAAAATTAACAAATATGGAATCGAACTACGCGCTTAAACACTGAAATAATCAGAATAAAACAGGCTGCTTTAAATAGCAAAATCTGTGACGATTTCTACGGCTATTAACCTCTGGCATGAGGATAATACAAAAGTATCGCTTTTAATAATTTTCAAAAACTTATTTGAATACATTATTGATATTTTATATATAAAAATTGTTTTTGGTATTGTCAGTGGGCATTCTAAAAAAATATATTATATGTAAAAAAAATATATTTTCACCTATTGCTAATTTGCGATATGCAATAATGTAAGTAAACATGTAATGTAATGGCAGAAAAAGTTATGAATGGATGAATATATGAGCCAACATTTCATAAGTGTGATTTCACAGTTTCCACACTGTCAGAAACGACCAATGTTTCTTATTTTTCGAAAATATACTATAACCACGAACGAAAATATAATATAATCTTCTGAGAAATTCCGAAATTCCGAAAAGCGTGTTCCATTGTCTTTTGAATCCCAGAAACCAATACATTTCCAAAATTTAAAGAATTATTTATAAAAGCAAAGTATTTTTTGCTGCCCGTATTTTTCAGAAACGTTTCCGAATAGTTTTTTATAGTGTATTAATCAGTTACCTCAGCGTGGAATACCCGTTTTTCGAATGTCATCCATTCTCAAGTAAAGGTTTTCAGCCGCATAAACTATTTTATACAGGAAAGAGTAAAGAAATAACCTTAATTTTAATGTTAATGTTAACGCTGTTCATTTTGCATGTTTGTCTGTTAAACATATTTGTTGAACATGAAAATGTTTACTTGAGAATGGATAGCATCGGAGAAAACTATATTCCGGGCTTAGAAAACTGATTAATACACTTTAAAAGCTACTCGTAAACGTTTCGAAAATGACAGGCAGCAAGAGAAATTTTGTTCTTATAAATGATTTTTTAAATCTCGAAATGCCATTGATGTCTGAGGTTTCTAAAGATAAAGAAACACTTTTCAGAATCATGGTTAACAAGGATGAGTTTATATTATAAATTTATTCGTGATTATATTATATTTTCGTAGATTAAGAAACATTTGTCATTTTTTACAGTGCAGTATATCTCTCGGCATTGTTTTGCGATATAAATTCTTATTTAATGTTGAAAAGTTTCTCTGTGATTGTTCTACAATATGCTGTTACTTGTACTGTGAAAATCGGAGTTTTTTCATCTTTAAAATGGAATTTAAATATCTCAAAAGTCACTGCTATCCCCTGTCTTCAACCCATAACTTCATCATTAAAACCATCAATAATTATTAAAACATTTTGGAAAAACTAATGTATTTATTATAAATATGAATCTCATGGAGCATAATAATATAATTTTTATAGGAGTGAATTGGGTAATATTTGTTTTTGTTGGATTTAATGTTGTGTCCCTCACCTTTTTTGTCAATACTGTCCTGGTATGTGAATTTCCTCATATTTCCTCCAGATGGCAGTATGCTGTCATTTTCAGTATTTTTCCAATAGAACACATGTTGTTCTTAAAAAGTCGGTATTGTTTGCTGTTTGTTCATAAAGAAAATTTTCTAGTTTGAAAAGAATGGGGAAAAGGTAAGTGTACCTTTATGAACTATCACTGTTGTCCCCATTGTTAATTTAAATACTGATATTTATAGATTTACCAATATCTAGCCATTTAATCGTAGGTTTGACATGTCCTTTAAAATAGTGCATACAGCATTACAAAAATGTTCTATTTGAAGTAAAGTGGCAAAATTGCAAAAAATGTCACTTCTGTCCCCTTACAATTTGTGTTAAGTCTGTTAAAAACTGACATGTCATATTTATTTTTCAATAACGCGTGTGACCATTAACTAATTATTATTTTGAAATATATCAGCGATTATTAAAAATGCAAATTGAGCGTAATATGAGAGTTTTAAAAATCGGATATCAGCAACCAAAAATCACACTTATGAGCTTTGGCCCGTATATATAAATTTTAAAAGCACATTCTGATGACAATTAAGAGAAATATACGATACATCTTAAAAGAAAAACATATTTCACTCACAATTTCAATTCATTGCTCCTAAATTAGTTAATATTAAGATAAAATCCTGATTCAACTCAAATGTACTAAATACGGAATGAAATTGAGAAATCTTTTATAATCGCAATTAGTGTCCTATAATGTTTGACATTGCTAAATGCTTTTTTTAAAGAAATGAATGAAACAGCTATATTACATTCACGTTAATAAATATATTAGATATTCTTTCAAATTAGAACTATGTGCCCATCTACTAATTATTATTCTGAAATATATAAGTAGTTATTAAAAATTCAAATTGAGCATAATATGAAATAGTTAAAAATCAGATATCAGCAGAAAATCAGCAACCAAAAATCACACTTATGAGTTTTAGCCCACGCTGTTAAAAATTTGCAGCAAACTGGCCAGTCATTTGACCGTTTTTGTATAAAACAGTCACATAACCGTAATTTAACTATATTCTGACCATATTCTGAGCAATAATACGGTCGAAATATAGTTAAATTACGGTTATGTAACCGTTTTCTACAAAAACGGTCAAATGACTGGACAGTTTGCTGCAAATTTTTAACAGTGCATATATATATTTTTTAAATGCAAATTCTGATGACAATTACAAGAAATATACGACACATCTTACACGAAAAACATGTTTCATTCACATTTTCAATTCATTGCTCCTAAATTAGTTAATATTAAGATAAAATCCTGATTCAACTAAAATTTACTAAATACGGATTGAAATTGAGAAATCTTTTATAATCGTAATTAGTGTCCTATAATGTTTGACACTGCTAAATAACACTGCTTTTTTTTTAAGAAATGAATGAAACAGCTATTTCACATTGTCGTTACTAAATATATTGGATATTCTTTCAAATTAGAACTATATATGTTAGAGTGACTTTTTATATTACGCGTTTTAAAGTTTTTCTGTTTCAGATTCAACATATAGATTATTGAACTTGATATATTTTTTAAATTCTAAAATTAATATAATGCTCCCATCATTTAAATTTCACAAAAATGAATGAAGATATTTATAAATAAATTCTATATCTTTTTTTTTTTTAACCGCTGACCTGCCAGGCTTTTGCCCAGCTTTACGGGCTGATACCTGGCAACGGGGTGAGGATTCGCCTGCTCTCCGCTTGGCGAAGATGTGTTTGTTAAATCTTTAGACCGATGTGACTTCAGTGCGACTTGTTGCTTTAATTGCTTTTTCTTAGCTGACCGGTTGCTAATTATGTTGGATGAGACAGTTCAGCATTGCCCAGTGTAATTCCTCGCTGCATCGCTCATCCATACGTCATGCCATCGCTATTCGAGTTGGTCTCGTAATTTAGAACATTTGTCTGGTGACGAGATCTTCACCTGTTTAGGCACCCCCAGAGGTGTAATTCCCAGGGAACTTTGAGGACTTTACACCCACGACGGATTTTACATGCACAGGGCGCCATTAGCGTACATAATCGCCGCGTCTGAAAAGGAATGGGGTTAGACATTTTATAACACTTTTAATACTAGAAATTAGGTGCTATTTTTAGACTTTAAGCACTATTACTTTACTTGGTTGTTTGTCTTAATTTACCTATAGTTCTACCGTATGATAATTTTAACTGAAACTATATATTCTACAGAGTTGCTTATTTCTACAGGGAGGACATTATATGCATAATTTACTAAATTAAGAGAGGACTTGGACCATCAGCTATATATTATCTATATATAATTTAATATTTATAATTTATATAACTTAGATAAATTTAAAGATGGGAGGGGAGAGACAAATGGATATATACTAACTAATTATGATTAATAATATAATGATATACAAATATTATAATACAGACATACATACAATAAATACAATAATCCAACATGGAGTGAAAAATTAGCCAGAGTCAGGACTCGAACCTGGGCAGGCGTTGTTTTTGTGTGTTTTAATAATAATATAATGTTTATAACTAGCACTAACTTAGCTATGGAAGTGCTGAAAAGCTTAATTTGAGTTAAAAATTGCTAATAAAAACTGCTTAACTAATACGTGCTAAAAATTAAAGGGGATACTAAAGTTACATGACAGTTTACTGGGAGGATGAACTTGAATTTTATTCCTTAACGACAAACTTTATTTTATTTCTAATTCTAAAAAATTACTGATAACTACCTTTATTATTTATTTGTACCTTCATTTATTCTATACCTACTGACATTGTTATTTAGGATATCGCTAGTGTTTTCATCTCCTTTCGTGTGACATTGCCTGTATCTTGTTTACAGTGAATTCCGTATCTTTAAATGATGACAAGCAAAAATATTTTTAAAAGTCCTTTTAAAAAATCCAACTCTAAAAAATGTTTTTATGGATATATTTTCAGTAACATTTAAATAATTCAACTTTAAAATCAATGTTATTTTTAAATATTTCACAGCTAACTTGTATTTATATGAGGAGTAGCGGTAGGGAAAAACAATTTTAATAAATTCAAATTTTTTATGCTATATATCCATTAGTTTTATCTCTCCTAACTCATATATCTCAGGGTTTTCTTTTTAAATCTTATATTAGATTAATAATAAATGAGACGATAAATTCTTCCCCTGTGAAGTAATTATATCCAACGTAGTATAGCCTACTCAAGAAGTATTTTAAATAAGAATAGAAATAAATCCAATTATTGACCTTTCCTCTTTTATCCTTAATCAATGCACTCATGAATAGTGAAAAGCAATTTAGACTAAAAAGGCTCGACAGATAAATTCTCCAAAACTCCCTTCTCTTTAAATTATTTCAGAGAAAGAAAGTAATAAATTATTCAATACACTGAATACCGGGAAAATATAGAAACAAAAATAGAGCAATATAAAACAAGAACGAAAAATCTTGCGTCAAGTATAGAATATGTAACGCTTTCCAACACTTCCAAACTACTTTTACAAATCTTTACAGTTTAGTAAGGTGAAAACTGATGTCTAACAAGGGGACCGCCAAACATGATGCGCACAGATTTTGATGATTTTAATGTATGTTGTAGGGGTTATATCCCTAAGTATTCAGGTCAAAAGTTTCCTTCAAATGGACCTTAGTTTTCGAAAAATTTCGGTTTAAAATTCAGCAAGCGTTTCAAATACCCATTAGTTCGTCTGTCTGAACAAGGTCTCCGTAGCGCAGAGCTAGCGTTCGCGCTTCGAGTCCCGGAGGTGAGGCTTCTGTCCTATCATGTGCCTTTAACCTTTTTTTAATAAATTTTATATATTTGACGCGTTGCAAGTTTTATGCAGAATTGTGAATTCTGCATTTTTGAACTTTTTGATATTTTCCTAATAAATTCCATTTATATTTTCGAATTTTTTGTGAAAATTTTATTTATTCTGATATTACCGTAAAAGTCATTGCAGACGATTTTTTTATCAGATATTTTTTATATGTATTGTAATTTACAGACGATTTTTCATTTCTAGTTGAATTTTACTGCATGACATCGACTTGTTATGAAGGAAAAAAAATAATTGTACTATATTATTTTTTATTTGAGCAAATTTATAAAAAATTATAAATTTTCATTTAAAATTCCATAAAGTTAAAAAAAAAGTATTATTTCAGAACAGTTAGTAAAATATAAAGGGTAAATTAAAAAAAATTAAACAAAATCTAGACATAAATTAGTTTATAATTTCGTCAATAGAAATATTAATTGCAAAATTGCAAAGAAAAAAATGTGAATTTTTACGAAAAATTCGAAAATGTAAATGGAATTTATTAGGAAAATATCAAAATTTCAAAGACGCAGAATTCATCATTCTGAATAAAACTTGTAACGCATCAAATATACAAAATTCACTAAAAAAGGTTTGACATAGTGAAACATTAAAATAATCCGCAAACGATTTACCCTCTGAGATCATAATGTAACGGAATTCTTTTGAGTATCCTTATAAAGGAACTAGAAGCACTATGCACACCCTATTCTATAATAGACCTCTTGTAGTGCACTTCAGTGATATGTATCAACTTCAGTATGTTTGAAATAGTGCAACAAACTGCAAATGATTTTCCTTCATAGACCGAAATGAAAGGAATTAATTCAGTCTCCCTATAAAGGAACTATGAACGCTACACACTTCATTTTCAATACTGTAAACTTGAACTTCAACTGTAAACTTGAAAAACAAATATCAACTGCATTGCAACTGATATATGATATGCATGTGATGAGTATATTTATGCGAGTTAAAGCACAGACAGACAGTCAGACGGCAGACAGACAGTCAGATGGCAGGCAGACAGGCAGACAGACAAACCGAATCCATAAACACTTTTCAAATATGTTAGAAAATGTTAAAAAATACACCTTTATCAATTAACAGTTTAATATAAATTAAATTATGATTATACTTTGAAAAAACAACTTAGAAATACTAAACACACAGTTTAACTAAGGTTTTTCTTTTCTTATTACCATATCTTTAAAAAAAAATTATATATTTTTTTTTTCCAGAAATTTGCTAGTTCGTGCTTTAACCAAGCATAAATCAAAAGGTGAATTTTGCATAATCGGGTTAACTCCAAATTAGCGAATTGTAGCTCATTTTCTTTTAAACGACATGAATTTCAGTCATGAAATTAGGCATGATTTTTAAGATATTGTTGTGCGCTCGGGGTTCGAAAGGATTGATGCCAATATATAAAAAAAAAAAAAAAATCAGCAAGCTTTATTCACTCTAAACAGCTCGATGAGAACACAAATATTTTCTCAAAGACACAAATATTCAGTAATCTTCAAATCTAATAAAAGCACAGCAAATTTTCACACGGAAAATCACGTTCAATACGGCGTATCAGATACAAAATCGCTCAGAGAAACACAGTCTCAATGCAAAGCCTCTCGTGTGTATTCAATCGCAGTTGACAGAGAACTGAACCCCGTGGAGGTCCCAGCTGGCCCTTATATAGGTTTTAGATATCATTCCAGAATTTTCGAGAGCTTTCGGATGTCCACAATTTACCAGAAAGTACTTCAAATTTTTTCAACTTTCGAGAGAAGACCTCAAGCGAGAAAGGACCTTAATGCACAGGTATAAGGGGGGATTGCACAAAATGTCGCCAAATCCATCGCCAACTTGGCGACATTTGGCGACAAAAATAAGACGCCAAAACCATCGCCAACTTGGCGATAAACCCATTCCTTGGCGACTTCTCATAGAACATGTAAAGATGATGCTGTAAAGTTGCTTTTCTTGCAAAGCACCCGAGGCCTTTTGCATTGAGTTACATAATTTCCGACAGGAAAAACATTAAATAATGCTGCAATTTCACTATAAAAAATTGGAATATGTACAAAATTCATAACATTATATATTGGATATTTATAAAAGAATGTTTTTTTTTTAACTATTTTTCACTTTTATGGTTATTAAAGATATATTTTCCTTTGTAAAATATTTTTTTTTATCAGGAGACAAAGGAGAAAACTGTCAAGTGTTGCCATATTATCTGTTATTACAGATAAATTTCAGAAAATATTTGAACAGTCTGGAAAATCATAGACACAAACAGGACTGTTTCTTTTTTTCAGGATAAACAGGACACGTATCCTAGCTGGGGGTAGGCGAGCAAAGATGAAAACAGATGGGGGATGCTAATCCTTGGATATCAATGATCGCTTTCGGGATTACCGGGATCGATGTTTCTCTGCCCCAGACATGAATGATTAGAAAAGAAAAATATAGACTTACGACAAAGAAAACATTTTGAACGGAAACAGCGGTTTTGACGTAATGGTCACCTCAAATTAAATTATATATAGTACGGACATCAACCATTGCTGTGATCTTCAATTATTACTTACACATTATACGTAGTATAGGGTAAGTCTTGCGATCGTTTTAAAAATAGAAAAGAAAATTGACGAATTTACACGATTCAGACACTGAAGATTACGAAAAAGATTTGCCGTCCGTCTGTCTGTGTGTGTGTCTGTTAACGCTCTATCTCCCGAACAAATTGAAATACAGACTTGAAATTTGGTATGTACTTAGTATGTGATAATGGGAAGAAGCTTGTTGAATTTCAGTAACATCGATTATCCGGAACTATTTTTCTCGTACTCTCGAAATATTCGTTCTGATAAAAGGTATATAAACATTTTCGAAATTGTTTATTTTAAGGAGTGAATATAAAAAACAATAAAAAAACATAAATTTTGCATAAAGAATGAAGTCGATCGGTTAATGAGTTTCCGAGATATTTGTAATCCTATTTTGCACACTCTTCGATTTTTCATGACCTTGTATTTCATTCAAATTTCAATTCAAAGATATATTTGAATTGAAAATGAGACACTTAATCCGACGCAGTAAACCCTTAGTTAATAGGATTATCATTTTTGGAGTTATAAGGATGTTTCTTTTACGCAATTCAGTAATAGAGCCTTTAAAGTTTATGACGTCATCAAGCCACGATTTTCTTCGAATTGTAATGCATTTTATAAGTAGTTTACACACGTTTTATTTTCATATTTTATATTATGCATATCCATGATGGGTAAGTATTACGGTGGCCCCCAACGACTAGATTTTATATTTTATTCGTACACTGTTAATATTTATCAGCAGACTGTCCAGTCATTCGACCGATATAATAGAAAACTATTATGTAACCATAATTTAACTCTATTCTGACCATAATATGAGCAATAATATGGTCAGAATAGAGTTAAATTACGGTTAAGCAACCATTTTTATAAAAAACGGTCGAATGGCTGGACGGTTTGCTGCAAATTTTTAACAATGTACAGTTATTTCCAAAAAATATTATTTGTGGTACATTTATCTTCCAATTGTTGCAGAAGCGTACAGTGAAGATTACCATGTAGATTATCATGTGTATCAGTATATTCTATAACTGTAAGAAAAATACACGTTTTCTAATATACAAAATATAATATAACCACGAACGAAAATGTACATTTACCTCTTACGAGTCCTCTTCATACCCCACTATTCGGAAAAGCGTCCTTTATCTTTAAAAAACTCAGAAAACAATATATTTTCAAGATTTAAAGAAGCATTTATAAAAACAAAGTTTCTATTGCCGCCATACTGATTTTCAGAAACTTTTCCGTGTAGTTTTTATAGTGCATTAATCAGTAGACTTTTTGGATGCTATTAATTCTCAGTTAAACAGTTTCATGTTCAACAATCATATTTCACAGACAAATATGATAAATTAACAATATTAACATTAGCATTAAAATTAATATTGTTTTGTTACTCTCGCATGTATAAATTGAATCAAGCAGCTGAAAATGTTTCATTGAGTATTAATAGCATCCTAAACAAGTGGGTAAGTGTGATCGAAGATTTTACAAAGGGTTTCGTTTAATATCCCTTTAAAAACACTTTATCCTTCCTTTAATAAATCCAAATAAATTTCATTTTTAAAAAAAAGTCATGTTTTTTATAAAGTAAAAATTTACCGGTCTATTTTTCTCGTTTTATCGAAAATCTGAACCGGTTCGATAGTAGGCGAAGCCAGCTATTATACTCTGTCATAATAATATGGACTAATATGTGGACTAAATGCGATATTAAAAAAAAATCAATTTCAAAATTAAACATGTTGTATAGAAACCTTCAAAATGTTAGACGTCAGATTAATTTTCTTTTTAATTTTCTAATGACGTCATATTAAGCTGCTTTCTGTATTTACGCATACTCGTACTCCTTATATTATTGAGAAATATTCGAAAATTTCCGTTTTATTACCCAATATGACGTCATATTAATCTTTTTTTCAATTGGTGAAAATTTTTGTTTCATTTTCATTTTTCACGTGGAAGTCTTTCAACAGAAAATTAATTATTGTAGAAAGAATTTTATTGTGGATTTTTATTTGTTGGCAGCTGCTATAACGAAAAATGTTTAAATTTAATAGAAAAAGTCTGTTAGATTTTTGGTTTTTAATCTCTCTATATTAAAATAATACGATTCTTTCAAATTTTGTGATTTTGAGCTTCATAATAGGTATTTAGCTATAAGTACACAAAATTTCATGACTGTAATTTACACACTTTCCGAGAACCGGCTCTGTGAGAAACAGACAACGAAGCGGGAGTAATAGGGAACACTGTAAAAACATCATTGTCTGCTGAAGAAAAGGTCAAACCATTATAAACAGGTCACTAGGGGTGGGAAGCATAGGGAACACTGTAAAAACATCATTGTCTGCTGAAGAAAAGGTCAAACCATTATAAACAGGTCACTAGGGGTGGGAAGCATAGGGAACACTGTAAAAACATCATTGTCTGCTGAAGAAAAGGTCAAACCATTATAAACAGGTCACTAGGGGTGGGAAGCATAGGGAACACTGTAAAAACATCATTGTCTGCTGAAGAAAAGGTCAAACCATTATAAACAGGTCACTAGGGGTGGGAAGCATAGGGATGGATGTGCCAATCTTATTCAATCTTGAACTATTGGTAAAAGTTTATACCATAATTTAGGGATGTTGTAAGAAACCGAATCATTGCATGTATGTTATCTTTCCTGGTTAAAATTTGTATGGATTCACTTATTATTGCTTGATAAAAAGAGGATGTGGGTTTAATAATTTTAGCTTTATCAAAATCTATTTTATTCGACTGCTCTTGTTTTAATCTGGAAAGTGCCGTTTTACTTCTATTGTACTTGATATCTGCAATATATTCTTTTAACCGAATTTTAAATTTCCTTAAAGTCATACCAATGTAGTCTTTAACTTTATAAGATTTCATCCTATTTTCAACTATTTCCATAGTAACCGGGATTCTATAAATTCCCGCTAAATCATCAATCGGTATGGGATCAATCTTCTTATGTAGTAACGCATTCAATTTAACTGGAGGGGATGCTACCAAATTTATTTCATATTTCTTTTAATTATATTTTAATTGTTCAAAAAGTTTCGGAATATATTGAAATTTGTAAAATTTAGTTGGTTTTCCTGTTAATTCTTGTTGTTTTTTATCCTGATATTGATATTGACAAATTAACTTATTAACTAACCTCTCTGAAAAACCATTCTCATTTTCTATAATTTTAATTCTGTCAAGTTCCTCATTGATATAACTATCAGTATACACTGAAAATGCTCTACGGATGTAAAAACTATATGCAGCCAGTTTATAACTTAAAGGTGATGAAGCATCTCTGGAAATAGTATTATTTGACCGCATATTTTTCCTATAAACTGTCCGATCTATTGTTAAATTACTGTTTTTTTCAGCTCTACATAAGAAAAGGTAAACGATTCTGTTTTTCTAACTCCAGGGTAAATTGTATTTTTGTATCAATTTTATTAAGTTTAACCACAAAGTCCTTCAATAAATCTATACCATGCTCCATATAATAAAAATATCATCTGCATATCTAAACCAATATGTAGGTTTTTCACTAAAATCATTCATAACCATATTTTCAACGCATGCGCGGTAGCGTATTACTGCTTGCACGGCAGCGTATTACTGCTTATTTGACTGTTTAATACTGTTAATTTTACGGTATAATACTGGCAGCTGGGTGCCAGTTTTATACTGTAAAATCAACAATTATTTTTTGCAGTGTACTCGCAACTGGCTAGTGTATGTTGTGAGAGAGGGAGTGAATCTACAGGTATACGTATTACCGAATATGGACAGCAATTGTTAAAAAGGAGTTCTTATAGAGTTATGTGTTTTTTTAAGTTGCTTATTTATATATCTCAATTCATTGTATTAACAATTAAATTTCTTAACAATGTTTCGTTAGTGTTGAAAAGTGTTTCTTAATATATGCCTGATGCATGATTTCACTTACCCATCATACGTAGTATAGATTAAGTCTTGTGATCGTTTCAAAAATTGAAAAAAAAAATGACGGATTTACACGTTTCAGACACTGGAGATTCCGAAAAACATATTTTTAGAAAAAAAAATTGCCGCCCGTCTGTCTGTGTGTGTGTCTGTAAACGCTTTTTCTCCCGAACAAATTGGGATAGAGACTTGAAATTTGGTATGTATACTTAGTATATAATAATGAAAAGAAGCTTATTGAATTTCAGTAACCTCGATTATCCGGAACTATTTTTTCCGGACTCTTGTAATATTCGTTCTGATAAAAGGTATACAAAATTTTTCGAAACTGTTTATTTTAAGGAGTGAATATAAAAGCCAATAAAAAGCATAAATTTTGCATAAAGAATGAAGTCGATCGGTTAATGAGTTTCCGAAATATTTGTAATCCTATTTTCCACACTCTTCGATTTTTCATGACTTGTATTTCATTCCAATTTCAATTCAAAGATATATTTTAATTGAAAATGAGACGCTTCATCCGACGCAGTAAACTTTTAGTTAATGTGATTATCATTTTTAGAGATATAAGGATGTTTCTCTAACGCAATTCGGTAATAGAGCCTTTAAAGTTTATGACGTCATCAAACCAAGATTTTATTCGAATTGCAATGCATCTTATAAATAGTTTACACATGTTTTATTTTCACATTTTATATTATGCATATCCATGATGGGTAAATATTACAGTGGCCCCCAATGACAAGTTTCATTCTTATAAAAGAATTAATTAATTAATCAGAAAAGTTAAAGTGTCATATTTAAAACTTTAAATTGAAATAATATCTAGTCTATCATGAAAGTAAAATCCGCCGTTAAATTTCTTTTTTTACTTTATAAAACAGCTGTTTTTAATAGCAAACTACAAAGATAAAAGTCAGCTGATGTTATATACGTATTATGTATTTATGAAATACAATATTGAGTAAAAAAGTTCGAAATTGGAGACAAAAACAGGCTTGTAACTATCACTTTTTATTTTTCACTGCAAACAGGACATGATTTCCATCCGGGGGTGAACGAACAAAGATGAAAACAAATGGGGGTTCTAATCCCCGGACATCAGCGATCGCCTTTGGGATTACTACAGGAACGATGTTTTTTTTCTCCGGAAATCAACAGTTAGCGAAGAAGAAAAAATAGAATTACAACAAAGAAAATAGTTTCAATGAAAATAAATATTGGGTAGTTCGGAAAGTTCTTTCTATTTGGGAAAGTTGGTTCGTATTGGAAAATTTTATAACTTAATTATTAGACATTAATTCCGATATCTAATGTTTAATAATTGACGGGCAGACTTTTCCGGTACGAATTGGTTTTCCCAAACGGATAGAACTTTCCGAACAACCCAATATATTTTGAAATAATTGTCACCTCACCTAAATAGATTTGTATATACAGTGTGTCCCAAAAATGACTAAATTTTGAAAGTCAATTAAAAAAACAAAAAAAAAAACAGGAACGTGATAGAAATGTATCGTTTGCGGTCTTATGTTTGGGAAACCAGGAAATTTTATCTCACCACTTTGCAAATTTAGTTAACATTTTCGCCAAAAGATGGTGCTGTACGTATGCAAGAGTTGCAGAACAATTCAATCTGTCACATCTTCATTCGGTATTTTGCTATGCAATCTGTTAGTGAGTGCTTTTGAAAGAGTGTACACTATTGAAAATGGTTTATTCGTTGGTACAGCGGATATTTCTTATTCTCGAGTATCACCACTAGTTTGCAGCGCACCCTTTGGCGAAAATGTTAACTAAATTTGCAAATTGGTGGAATAAAATGATTGTGGAGGTTTACGAAGTGGAGATTTACGATTTAAATACTGATCACCTTATTAACGACTTATTGGTTCTATGCGCTCAGGGTCCCATTATAGTGATTTCCTTATTAATGTTTTATAGGCGTTAAGCACACAGATTTATGTTAAAATACTTGTTGTTTTAACGCGTTATATTCGCAAAGTTCACAGGGCCCCGTTATAGTGATTGTCGTTTTAATGATTTATGAAGCGTGAATCACACACGGACACAATATAGTAATAGGTGCCGTGTGTGATGATTTATGGCTACGAAACGCACAGCGCCTTGTTATTTTGATCACCATCTATATATATATATGTCTTACGTGGCGCGGAAATTGGGCTGAATTTCTACCTTATCGTTGGCAACAACCGTAGTTTCCAGAGCTCAGACCAATGAACAGACAAGATTGTGTTAGCTTGGCCTCCAATATGGCGGTCAGTGTCAGAGCAGTGAAACTCAAGATAGCAATTATTAAAAATAAAATAATATGAACGTAATCCAAAGCGTCTGAAATGATTCCTCATTTTAATTATGAGTAATATTGTTAATTTCAAATGAATTCTCAAGTCTTATTTAGAATTTATTTACGAATTTCACTCACACAAAAAATCGGAGATAATAAAATATAAACTTTCTAGAATGTCCCTGCTGCCATCTGTTGATGTTTTATTGAAGTAAAAATAATTTATTTTGCAGAAATCTATAATCAATTAGAATACTAAAATGTCGAACGAAATTTAAACAATCATTGACGATCTTCCTACCACGTAGTGTTTTTTTTTTTTTTTTAATGAATTTAAGCCGTGCTGTACAATATTATAGGTGCAATAAGTTTTAAGCTAATTATGTTTTCAAGATCCTTTTTTCATAGTATTTAAATGATTTATATGCCCATTAGTAGCATCAATTAAATGCATTTTTAGCTGTGTTTTCAACGGAGTTTTCAATTACTTTTTTACATTAAAAAATTTGTCAATTTCATATGTTCAAATGATTTATGGTAGTACTTATTCCGGCTAGAATAACTAGAAAAATAAAAAGGGGCGAGCAAGCGAAGCGAGCTGTGACCGCGTAGCGGTCTCAATGTGAATTGCTTTGCAACTCACGGGGGGTTGGCGAGCGTTAGTGAATAGGGGGCTGAGCCCCCAAGTATTAACAAATTAGGGACGCGAAATGCACAAGGGCCAGTTACAATGATCGCCATATTTTTCGGATACGCAATTTTTATTTATTTTACACAGAAGACCTCCCCTCCAAGATTATCATGGGCAACGCCAGGCGGGTCTGCTACTATATACATATATATGTATATATAAAATATATATATACAGGATGATTATAAAAAAACTATCCCGATATATGAGCCACTAACTGTCATACCGTTCACAGAAATTGAATGAAATTCTGGCCTAAAGTATTTTGAGGTATGCGCTCAAGAATCATGTGAAAAACAACAGTTAAATTCTAACAGTTACGGTTACAGTGCCAAAATTTCGAAAATTTCAAATGGCAACACCTACTTTTTTTATTGGAATGTAATCTTCGCAGTGAAAAAACATAAAAAACGTTGGAACGGTACCTGTAGCACGAAAATCGCCGGCGTTAGACAGACTAAAAAGAAAAGTGAAAACAACCAATAAAGGACAGAGAAGGAACAGAAAGTAAAACATTTTATTGTTCAGTGCTATCCACCATCTGCCGCATGTAAAGTGTCGTCGTGTGTGAAATGGAAAATGTATGAAACACAATAAAATGTTTTGTTTTCAGTTGCTTCTCTGTCCTTATTGGTTGTTTTCACTATTCTTCTTACTCTGTCTAGCGCCGGCGATTTTCGTACTACAGGTACCGTTCCAACGCTTTTTATGATTTTTCACTATGAAGATCACATTCAATAAAAAAAAAAAGTAGGTGTTGCCATTTGAAATTTTCGAAATTTTGTCACTGTAACCGTAACTGTTAGAATTTAACTTTTGTCTTTCATATGATTCTGGAGCGCATACCTCAAAATACTTTAAACCAAAATTTCATTCAGCTTCTGTGAACGGTATGATAGTTAGGGGCTCATATATCGGGATAGTTTTTTATAATCACCCTGTATATACACACAGAGATTAACACGTAATATATATAACGTACCTAAAGCATATTATTAAGAGACCGAAAGAGACTTAAGAGACTATAAAAAGTTGTACAACAGACATAGTTGCATAATTGGGATAAACACGCATTATTATGTTTTGTCTGTATTTAAAATAATAATTCTTGATTAGGTACATTAAATGTTTCAAAAACTATACAAAATAACAGTCATTAAAATAAAAATAAACAAAAAGTAAAAATACAGATTCATTACTGATAAAAACTCATACATAAGAGTAAAAACAAAAAAAATTAAATAGGAAGCTAAATCAATGATCTTTAATAACAAATTAAAGTGAAGTTTATAACTCATTCTTTAAAAACTCCACAGCCGATAATCGTACAATGTTTTTTATCTAATCAGAATCCCTTTATAATTAAAATTTCGCATATTTACTCCATTCGTTCTCTTAAGATAATTTAATATTGTTTTTCTTTTCATTTCCTACATAAAATTATAATTACATTATTATTGTACTAATGAATTCCTAATCTTATTATTTTCATAATCTCATCATTATTATAATCTAATCATAGCGCAGGCCTACAATGAGGTTTTTCTTTAAAAAGAAGGATGTTTCTGATTTCATATCTATATATATATATATATATATATATATATATATACATAAAGCATATATATATGTTTTATGTATGTATGTAAGTATGTATGTCTATCTAATATAAGTCTGATAGGGCATTGCAGCAACCAGCAGTGGTCTACTACAATATTTAGTGGTATCTGGTGCCTTTATGACTAAATTTATAATTTACCTATAAGAAGTTCTGGTGCTTTTATGACTAAAATACTAATTTTGAACCAGCCAGAAATTCTCCGTTTCCGTCTAAACTGTTCGTGATATAAGTGTTTTGAGCATTTTTTCCGACATCAATGAGAGAAAGAGAAAAAGTTAACAAGTCACTTAACACAAAAGTCCAATTTTTACACTAAAGTCCTAAGACACCCAAATAAATTTGGAACGGAGTGGGATGAAGCCATGCCAGTTAGATGAAAATTTGGCAAAGTGGTCATGAACTATCAGATGCGAAACTCGGCAGCGCCCCTAGTAGCGAAATCTTGAAGTTAGCACACCTAACTCGAAAACGGAGGTAGGTAGGAAAAAATGTTAATTACTAAGTTTTTTAGCATAATCGAAATAGTAGGAAACGAGATACAGCGCACAAGGACATTACCATCCAGAGTAGGTGGCAATGACAAGGATCGAGTGATCAGAAAGCTGAAGACGCGGATATCTCGACAACTTGCCACATTTACATACGACAAAGAAGAGGCGACGGACGAATGTAAATGATGTCTGTGACGAATTAAATGAACAGCGTAGACAGGTCCAAAGCATAGACGTTGCAACGAATGCATATGCAGATGGCTGCTTATTCGAACGAGTAGTATTACGCGATGGTGCTGCTGTACTGTGAATGTGAACGGAATGCTCGTGAATCTTCACGCCTGTATGCCGACCGTTTTCCCGCCGGTTTTCATCTCACGCCATGGACCACCCTCCGTACTGTTGAAGGGCCCAGAACGACTGGTAGTGTAGCAATTCGTCCTGGTTTTTGTCGGCCCTTAAACCAGGTGTACAATTGCAACCAGGGGACGTTCTCGTATATGTGCTAGCCCACCCGCAGATCGGTATTAGAATCACCAGTGCGGCGTGCGGCTTATCTCGATCCCGTGTGTGGAAAATCATACACGAACATGATGCACATCCGTACCATGCCACACCAACGCACCCACATTTGCTAAAGGACAACCGGAAATGACTGGATTGGTGCAATTATATGTTGATATCCTTAAAGGACAATCCAACATTTATCTCCAACATTCTCTGAACCAACGAAACCCAATTCTCACGGGCCGGAGTACTGAACACTCGAAGCACACATTGCTGGTCACTTACGAACCCTTTTTGAGAGCGTGCAGCCGCCGTAAAAAAAAATTCTCAGTGAGTAAAATGTGACCCATGCACTAATAAGGTCATGTACAAAATTTCAGAATTTTATCATAAAATTCAAATTAATGGCAATATTTTTAATTTAAAAAAAAACTAATTATTCAGGACAAACAAAATATACAAAAAAATCGTCAGACTTTATGTAATTTAAATATATTTAAATTATTAAATCACTTTCTTGCGATAGTATAACGAGTGATTTATTTACCAGTGATCTATTTACAAGTGATCAGATTTTGATTAGCAATAACGGCGAATAGCAGCAGCATTTTTGAATCTCTCACATGGTTGGTTTTGGAATGGTATATTTTTCTTCATCAGTGTCACTACCAATTTATTAATCTCTCAATAAAAGATTTGGCAACAAAATTTCTTTTTAAAAAGTAATGTGCTGAATCTTTCGATTCTGCAAAGTTATGTGTGTAAAATTTGTCCGCATTATACTGAGGAGATTGGCGAAAGTAATATCTCACTGAAAGTAACTGGCTTGACTTTTTCCTTGACACTAACACTATCACCTACTGTTCATTAGATCCCTAGTTCAACTCCAGCCTGCGCCAATCACATCATTGGTGACCCGTACAAACACGCAACAACCTTCAACAACAACAATCATCTCATCTCATAACCAACAGATGGCAGCACCAAATAAATCATCTCCAGCGCGCAAAGTCTGTGAATGCTCACCGCAGAAAGCCTGTCAAGCCGCACTCGACAGCACAAAGCCTGTCATATTGCGCATCACATATGCGCACGACAGCACCATTCACTAGTCCATATCGCTCGTCGGAAGTCAACAAGACATCTTCTTCACTGGGGATGAAGTGTGGAATGATCTTGTCTCACTTGCGCAGTATAAAGCAAGTTACTAGCTTAGAGTAACTGGCTTGACGCTAATGTTCTCGCCCACTGTTCATGAGATCCCTGGTTCGATCCTCTCCTGCGCCAATATCCTCAATACGATGAATAGCACGCATTAAATCCATGTCGTTAACAATAATTTCAAATGGAAAATGATGGGGAACACTAAATTGTCCTCATTAACCAGCGATACATCTTAAGTGGAGAGGCATTAACGATAGTACAGTGTACGAGTATATTCAGGGTACAGTTTTACTACAATTTTTAATAGAATTTTCCGCCTTATGTTATCGCAGAATAATGTAGCAAATCCTGCGATTAAGCGAGGCAATTACAAATGCTGCGATTTAAATAGAAATAGAAATTTTATAATCAGATATACTGGTGCGAAACTTCTTGGAATTTCCAAGTAGTTTACGCAGCATGTATATCCTCTGTGTGACTTTTCTAGATCTTTACATTCACTTAATACATTACGTGATAGAAGTCTTTTTTAACTCAGCGTATCAAAAATCATTAGAAGAACCTAAAAAGCGTCAGAAAAAATAAAACAGTACTAGTTATATTGTAGGACTGTGTGATCTCATTTTACTTAAAAAACAAATTGCCGCCCGCCTGTGTGTGTGTCTGTGTGTCTGTAAACGCTTTATCTCACGAACAAATGAAGATAGAGACTTGAAATTTGGCATGTACTTAGTATGTAATAATGGGAAGAAGCTTGTTGAATTTCAGTAACCTCGATTATACGGAACTATTTTTTTCGGACTCTCGAAATATTCGTTCTGATAAAAGGTATATACAAATTTTCGAAATTGTTTATTTTAAGGAGTTAATATAAAAGACGATAAAAAACATAAATTTTGCATAAAGCATGAAGTCGATCGGATAATGAGTTACTGAGAGATTTGTAATCCTATTTTCCACACTCTTCGATTTTTCATGACCCTGTATTTCATCCAAATTTCAATTCAAAGATATATTTTAATTGGAAATGAGACGCTTAATCCGACGCAATAAACCGTTAGTTAAAATGGTTGTCATTTTTGGAGTTATAAGAATGTTTCTTTTACTCAATTCAGTAATAGAGCATTTAAAGTTTATGACGTCATCAAGACGTCATGCAATGTATTTTATAAATAGTTTACACGTGTTTTATTTTCATATTTTATATTATGCATATCCATGATGTATAAGTATTACGGTGGCCCCCAACGACTACTTTATTATAACTATGTTTGAAAGCCCATGAAGTATGTCATCAGCGAAAACATACTCAAGCATAAGTTATCTAAAAGTTTTTCCTATTATAGTTTACTAACCAAGTTCAATCAAATACATATAGGGTGAAACCCCCAGTTATTGATACCTAACCCGTAACTGACACTTGAGCAAAAATCTCTCCCAAATAAACATTTTGTTGTAAAATTCTTCAAAGTAATGTCATCTAGTGGTAAATGAGACACTTGTTTTTATTCTGGAATCAATTTAATCGCCACTACAGGGCCAAGAACATATTTAATGAGGAAGAAACTTTTGAAAATACAAAAAGTGTCATTTGGAAGCAACCATCTTATTTCTAAAATTAAAGGTTTTTTTTTTTTAATTTTTTTGTAATTCAACCATCCTAAACTTTTTTCTTGAAGTTATAGTTGTAGACATTAGTTTAAAGATGCATATGATATATTAAGGTCATGATTTAGGGTTTATAGTTATTCAATTTTGCTTAATGGGGGGTGCCAATTATTGGTTCCGAGAGTTTCATTTCACCAGTGTCTGACAGAGGTGTTAGTTATTGGTTATATTAAAGAAAGTTAAAATCTATTATTTGAACTGTTTAAAAATGCATAATAATAAATTAAATTTATCTTGTAGAAAACACCATTAAAATTTAAGTTGTTTTACCGGTGTCTGACACCAGATGTCAGTTACTGCTTCGTAAATGTTAGTTATTGGATATCTGCAGTACTAATAATGCAGTACTAAACATTACTCCTACGTATACTCTTACTATATACTCTACATTACTAATAATGCAGTACAGCTTACTAGAAATTCCACCTTTTTATAATAAATATTAATATAAATTGTTTTTATAACAAAGAATAAAGTTTTTTAAAGTATTTTAATCTTTTAAAATAACTTATCAGTCACTGGTTCACTTTGTATCAGTTATTGGTGTTTCAAAATAGGAATGGTGTCAGTTACTGGAGTTTTTGACCCTATTTATGAAAAAAATTAATTTTTAATAATAAAATGCATAATTTTTCAAACTTTGGACAACAGTAATTTTTTAATTTATATCTACTATCCTTTCAAAAGTAAAGATAAGTATAAAACAGATTTAAATTTTTGTAATAGTGATTTGAACAAAAAAGAAACCTTAAAGTGTCAGTTATTGGGGGTTTCACCCTAATACATCTATTTTTAAAAATTGGCCTAAAAAATACTTTTAAAATGCCGTTAACTGATTTTAATGTGGAAAGAATGGAACCAGCTGTCCTCTAGCCATTCGGTCGTCTTGAACTGACATAGGGCGTCTAAAGCTGCTTAAAACATCAAAATTAAACTCGGGGAGTTTAAAGTAGATTAATTTTTCCTTATCTCTTCGTTGGAGGGAGTTGTTTGGGAGATTTATCTCTAAATAGAAACTTTTTTGAAAAACTAGAGCGGGGAAAATTAAAATCCCTTAAGAAGCTTAACTTATTTCTTTGAACTATCCTCAAAAATTGTAGAGTCCATACGCAACGTATTTTTGTATGCAGCGTGGGCAAAAAATCCACATAACATTTTAAAATTCATAAAAAATAATAAGGATAAGAAATTGCGGTTTGCGTCATAACTCGTCAGACTAGCATTTTTTGTAGCAAAAAAATATATATAATAGTTCAAATTTTCATCAATAAGTGACGCTATAAACCTTATTTCACTTAATTATATTACATATTATGATAATCTCAATTGCAAATAAATGCCTGTTTTATAATCTCTATTTTTTGTATTCTATTCTAGATGTGTCACCTATCGGTGAAAATGTAAGCTATTTTTTTTAGGGTTTCGTTCATCTCACGAAACCCTATTACTCCCGCTCCGTTGTCTGTCTGTCACAGAGCTATTCTCAGAAACTATGTAACTTACAGAGTTGAAACTTCGTGTATATAGCTGAATATCAGCTATAAAGAGCTCAAAATATTAAAATTTGAAAAATTCGTATTATTTTAATAAATAGAAATAAAAAACCAAAATTCTAACAGTCTTTTCCAATTAAATTTAAACATTTTTCGTTACAGCAGATGCCAAAAATTTAAAATCCACGATGAAATTCTTTCTACAATAATTAATTTTATATCAGACGTTTTCCACGTGAAAAATGAAAATGAAATAAAAAGTTTCACCAATTGAAAAAAAGATTAATATGAAATAAAAATGATTGAAAAAACGAAAATTTTCAAAGATTTTTCAATAATACAAGGAGAGTATGTGTATGTACACAAAACAGATTAATATCACGTCATTAGAGAATTAAAAAGAAAATCTGACGTCATATGGGGAGTTTAACGAATTTTTCAGATGTTTGAGAATAATACAAAGCGAGTATTAATATGAGTCGTAGAGAATAGTAAATATATGAGTTTGAGAAACATATTGAATCATGATAAAAATCCGATTACGAAAATATTCGCATATTTTAACATTTTGAAGTTGTACAACATGTTTAATTTTGAAATTATTTTTTATATCGCATTTAGTCCGCGTGACAGATATTATAATGACAGAATATAATAGCCAGCTTCTCCCGCTATCGGGCTGGTTTGGATACTCGAGAAAACGAAAAGATAGACCGGTAAATTTTTATTTTATAAAAAACATGACTTTTTTTTTTTTTGGTTGCTAAATGAAATTTATTTGGATTTATTAAAGTAAGGATAAAGTGTTTTGAAAGGAGTATTAGACGAAACCCTTTGAGTGATCTTCGATCACACTTACCCACTTGTTTTCTTTTGCCCCCAAAAATCTGAATATTTGACATCTTATTGTGCAAACTGCAACGATTTGTTCTATCTTACGACTATTTAAGTTTATACGGACTTTTTGACCACCCAGCATTTATTAAAAACTTTGAAACTTCGTTCACGTAAGATTTAAAGAAAGATAAATGCAGTAATTAAGCAACAAATTTCACTCCCTATAATTTAAAACATATACAATTAATCAACTCTTTATCACATTTTATAGTAGAAAATACTCTGATCCAATCTGCATACTTATGTTTTTATATACAAGATCATAGATTTTGTTTCTTCATGTACTTCATATTTCATACGCTTTAGTATCTTGGATAAATTTACTTCCTTGCTGTTCTATTTTATCATTTTTATGTACTCTGATTTACATTTATTGTGTTTACGGATATTGACTTAATTTATGTTTTCACGTCAAAGAATATTGTTTAAAGTAATTATTTTAGTAAATATTTTAAGAAAATTTGTTAATTAACAGGTCACTTCAAGCATGACTTTGAGGTTATTAGAATAAACGTAAAATCAACTTATAACATTAAGTTTCTATTCCAAAGCACTTCACATTTTGGACAAAACGAAAGATATATGCTAAGAGGTAACGTTTCCGGTTTCGAAACGGAAAGTCCAATTGCAGCAATGCCTAAGGTACAGCCTTAATGAAGGTAGTGTATGGCCGAGTGAATTTGGGAGTTTTTACGTGCGATAGCATTGTCTTGAATCCTAACACTTAAGCGTCAATGAACTTATTGTGTCATTTTTTAAATTTGGCAAAGTGTGTCTGAATTCCGAGAATCTGATTTTCACGGTTATTTTGTGCAATAATATGATAATTGAAAATCTGTGGTTGTTTAGCTGCTATATAAACGTGGTAGGAGTTAGATTCAGTGGATTTAGTAGCATTCCATCCTTCATGGTAAAGCAGAATGGAGTTTCATCGCTTCCTGCTTTTGAAGATATGTTTCCACGTACTGAGTAGCCACTGAAGTTTCCGTTTTGGCCGTTTTTGGAGTAGGATCTTTAGCTGTGGTTTCGTCAGAGAGTAAAGAGTTGAAATTTTATATTTCAAATAAAAGAGTATTGCAATGCCTGGGGTTACCTAGATAGGGATATTGCTGTGTTTCAAATTATATTTTATAGTGTTAATTACAGTGTTCCTAGTGACATTTTTCGTTGAGACAAAGTGACTTTATTTTTCAGTTCCTTAAAACTATGAGAAGGACCATTTTGTTTTCGAGCTAGTGCTTGAATTTAGTGAGTTTCTTGGGCAAAGCATTTGCTCCTCTCAGTTTTGTACTATTTCAAACTTGTTTCGATCGCATTTAGTTTAAGTCTGCCAGCTCCACTGCCGATCAACCCTTATTTATTGCTTTCAACAAATTGTTGTTATTGTTAATTTTGTTCGTTTTTAAGCCTGATTGGTCCAAAGGGTTCGTCACACAGTGTTCATATCCAGCTAATTCTATTGTGTCAGAAATTTATGTGAATCACCGGTATTCTGTAAAATGTTCGTAAAGTCGATTGAATTCAATTCAGTTTTCTTCAAAATAGTTTTGGCAGTACTACACTAGTCACTATAAATTGATCGTTCGGCAAGAAATAAAAATAAAAATGCAATAGTTACGGATCTGGTCGGTTGTGGAATGTTATCTTTTGCTTCATCAGTGTCACTAATAGTTTCTTCTTCTCTCAATAAATGGTGTGGCATCAAAATTTATTTTTTAAAAGTAATGTGCGGAATGAGTATCGTTCTATTCTGCAAAGTTATACATATGTGTAAAATTTGCCCGCATTGTACGAGGAATAATACGCATTAAATCCATGTCGTTAACATTAATTTCAAATGAAACTAGCCGTTGGGGGCCAGTGTAATACTTACTCATCATGGATATGCATAACATAAAATATGAAGATAAAACATGCGTAAACTATTTATAAAATGCATTGCAATTCGAATAAAATCATGGCTTGATGACGTCCTAAACTTTCAATGTTCTATTACTGAATTGCGTAAAAGAAACATCCTTTATAACTCCAAACAAATTATAGTCATGTTAACTAGCGGTTTACTGCGTCGGATTAAGAGTCTCATTCTCAATTAAAATATATCTTTGAACTGAAATTTGAATGAAATACAATGTCATGAAAAATCGAAGAGTGTGGAAAATAGGATGACAAATATCTCGGCAACTCATTATCCGATCGACTTCATTCTTTATGCAAAATTTATGTTTTTTATTGTATTTTATATTCACTCTTTAAAATATACAATTTCGAAAAATTTTATATACCTTTTATCAGAATGAATATTTTAAGAGTCTGAAAAAAATGGTTCCGGATAATCAAGGTTAATTAAATTCAATAAGCTTCTTCGCATTATTACATACTAAGTATATACCAAATTTCAAGTCTTTATCTCAATTTTTCGGGAGATAGAGCATTTACAGACACACACACAGACGGGTGACAAATGCTTTTTTCTAAAAATATGTTTTTCGGAATCTGCAGTGTCTGAAACGTGTAAACCCGTCATTTTTTTAACGATTACGAGAGTTACCCTATAGTACGTATGATGTATAAGTAAAATGATGGGGAAAAAGAAATTGTCCTCATTAACCAGAGATACGTCTTAAGTGGAGACGTATTAATGAGAGTCCATTGTACGAGTATTATTCAAGGCACAATTTTAATACAATTTTTAACAGAATTTTCCGCCATATGTTATCGTAAAATTATGCAACAAATCCTGCGATTAAGGAGACAATTACAAATGTTTCGATTTAAATATTAAATGGCAATTTTTTTAATCAGAAATAGGGGAATTTCGGGTATTATGGAATACCATTTACGTTTGAGGCCAAATCACAGTTCGATATTGCTTGAAACCCGCAAACCGAATACAATCACAAGCTTTTGAACTATTTGGTTATTTGTAGACAAAAATTATTTTACGAAATTTCATATCATGTAAACAAAAAATAATAATGTAAAACTTTTTTGGAGGGTATTATGAGATAATCGGGAAATACGGAATAGGGGTTAAAAATGAAGAAAAAAAAAAAAACAAGTGGGTAAGTGTGATCGAAGATCGCTCAAAGGGTTTCGTTTAATATTCCTTCCAAAACACTTTATCCTTTCTTTAATAAATCCAAATAAACTTCATTTAGCAGCAAAAAAAAAAAAAAAAAAAAAAAAAAAAAAAGTCATGTTTTTTATAAAGTAAAAATTTACCGGTCTATTTTTTCGTTTTTTCGAATATCTAAACCAGCCGGATAGCGGGGCAAGCCCCGCTATTATATTCTGTCGTAATAATATCCGTCATACGGACTAAATGCAATATTTCAAAAAATAATTTCAAAATTAAACAAATTGTACACTTTCAAAATGTTAAAATATGCGAATATTTCCATAATCGGATTTTTATCACGATTCAATATGTTTCTCAAACTCATATATTTACTATTCTCTATTATTTATATTGATACTCGATTTGTATTATTCTCAAACATTTGAAAAATTAGTTAAACTTCCCATATGACATCAGATTTTCTTTTTAATTCTCTAATGACGTGATATTAATCTGCTTTGTGTACTACACATACTCATACTCCTTGTATTATTGAGAAATCTTAGACATTTTCCGTTTTATTAGGACTATGACGTCAATCAAATTTATTTCATATTTATCTTTTTTTCTATTGGTGAAACTTTTTATTTCATTTTTATTTTTCATGAGGAAATCGTCTGATAGAAATTAATTATTGTAGAAAGAATTTCATTGTGGATTTTTAATTTTTGGCATCGGCTATAACGAAAAATGTTTAAATTTAATAGGAAAAGGCTGTTAAAATTTTCGTTTTTTATCTCTATTTATTAAAATAACACGAATTTTCAAAATTTTAATATTTTCAGCTCTTTATGGCAGATATTCTGATTTATACACAAAGTTTCAACTCTGTAAGTTACATAGTTTTCGAGAATGGCTCTGTGAGAGACAGACAACGGAGCGGGAGCAATAGGGTTTCGTGAGATGAACGAAACGCTAAAAAACAGATGTATTGGTATCAAGAGAGCATAATCAAAATATAGTGTCTAGGTAGTCTGCCAATATACACACTAAAAACGACATTTTCAAAACTGAGCAAAAAATACTCAAATCTGAGTATGTCGCATTAGTCAAAATGGCTCCGAATGAACATTATTCAAGTTTGAAAAATGTATACACTCATTCACTGAAAACATGCACACATTCAAGAATTAAACATCATGTGCTCCTATTTGAGCATGTCCATGTTTCAAAAATGAGTATGAACTGACTTCTATGTGCTCATTTTTGAGTATTTCCATGTTTCAAAAATGAGTTTTGAACTAATCCAAATCATTTTGTAATATGTCCATGTTTCAAAAATGAGTATGAACTGACCTCTATGTGCTCCGTTTTGAGTATGTCCATGTTTCAATATTCTGAGTATTTCTGGTATTTCAGAATTGAAAGCGTTGGGCCTTCCTATTTGAAACAAAAAGTTTCAAAACAAAATGAAAACATCGATTTACTCACATTTGAAAGTGTCATATTTTTTCAGTATACTTCAGTTCATACTTCATATTTGCACAAATCACAAATATAAGGATCAATCTTTGTGCCACCCTAATCATGGAGTATTATGAGATATTGGTATCCAATATAACCCGACATCGCCGGTTTTGTAAAACATTACTCTATATTCATTGGTGTGAATCGCGAGATAAACAACCAGTATTTGCATCATAAACTGTGAGTATTTCGGTGTACATTATGCTTAATTTCTATGTAAAAATATTACTTCTAATAATGAATAAAAACTATGGAAAAATTATCTCCTGAAACTTTCCAAAGACGAAAAACAAATATTTATTCACGCAACGCGTCCTGATGCCGACCGACGAACTGCGCGTTCTGGGAGCATTCTAGAAATATTCTTAAGTAGTTTATAATATTGCCACTTGGTGCAGCATTTTACGAAAGAGAAACCTTGTATTCCAAATTTCTCGACTTTTCCATTATACTAGAATTTCCTCTACATCCTCTGTATGATTTTTCCAGATCTTTACATTCACTTAAGGCGGTATTAAAAAAATATTTTTCCACGCTCAACAACTCAAAATTTTGAGACGCATTCCCAGACTCATTTTTAAAGGTAACAACAAGAAACTTGGTGGCGTGATTTATAAAGACATTTATAAGGGCCCCATGTTTTTATTTTTCATTCAATTAATTAGAAATTGATTTACAGACAATTATTTTCACAGTACGATCAATTTTTTTTTGTTTCCAGCGCTATCGCTTTGGGAAATTCGGTTCAAAATGTCCACTTTGACGGCATTTTTTGAAATATATTCTGCCTTTATCAAAAATCGAGACAATACGGACATTATAAAGTTTCTGAATAAGAGAACCTGCCAATTGGATGCATTTTAGAGCAAAAATGAATTTACAAATGTGTCTCAAAATAAGCAGTTTGGATTTGAATACACCCTTAACATATTACGTGATAGAAGGAAAATGTCAGTATTTTTTAACTCAGCGTATCAAAAATCATTAGAAGAACCCTAAAAGGTTCAGAAAAAGTAAAACAGTGCTAGTTATTTTGTAGGACTGTGTGATCTCATTTTTATTATAACTATGTGAAAGCCCATGAAGTATGCCATCAGCGAACACATACTCAAGCATAAGTTATATAAAGGTTTTTCCTATTATAATTTACTAAAAAAATTCAATCAAATACATATAGGGTGAAACCCCCAGTTATTGACACCTAACCAGTAACTGACACTTGAGCAAAAATCGCACCCAAATCAGCATTTTGTTGTACAATTCTTAAAAGTAGTGTCATCTAGTGGTAAATGAGAAACTTATGTTTATTTTGGAATCAATTTAATCATCACTAGAGGTCCAAGAACATATTTAATGAGGAAAAAACTTTGGAAAATAGAAAAAGTGTCATTTTGAAGCAACCATCTTATTTCTAAAATTACAGAAGTGTTTTTTCTAATTTTTTTTTGTAATGAAACCATCCGAAACTTTTTCTTAAAGTTATACCTGTAGAAATTAGTTTAAAGATGCCTATGATATATTAAGGCCATGATTTAGGGTTTATAGTTATTTAATTTAGCTTAATAAGAGGGGTGCCAGTTATTGGTCCCTAGAATTTAATTTCACCCGTCTCTGACAGAGGTGTTAGTTATTGGTTATATTAAAGAAAGTTAGAATCTATTTTTTGAACTGTTTAAAAATGCATAATAATAAATTAAATTTATCTCGTAGTAAACACCATTAAAAGTTAAATTGTTTTACCGGTTTCTGATACCAGATGTCAGTTACTGGTTCATAAATGTCAGTCATTGGATATCTGCATTACTAATAATGCAGTACTAAATATTACCGATATATACTCTGAATTACTAATAATGCAGTACAGCTTACTAAATTCAACTTTTTATAATAAATATTAATGTATTTTGTTTTTATAATAAAGAACAAAGTTTTTAAAAAATAATTTTAATCTTTTGAAAAGAACTGTCAGTCACTGGTTCACTTTTTGTCAGTTATTGGTGTTTCAAAATAGGGATGGTGTCGGTTACTGGAGTTTTTGACCATACTTATGAATAAAATTAATTTTTAATAATAAAATGTATAATTTTTCAAAAATTTTCCAGCAATAATTTTCTAATATATCTCTACTATACTTTTAAAAGTAAAGATAAGTATAAGACAGATTTAAACTTTTGTAATAGTGATTTGAACAAGAAATAAACCTTAAAGTGTCAGTTACTGGGGGTTTCACCCTAATGCATCTATTTTTAAAAATTGGCCTAAAAAATACTTTTAAAATGCCATTAAGTTATTTTAAAGTGGAAAGAATGGAACCAGCTGTCCTCTAGCCATTCGGTCGTCTTGAACTGACATAGGGCGTCTAAAGCTGCTTAAAACATCAAAATTAAACTCGGGGACTTTAAAGTAGATTAATTTTTCCTTATCTCTTCGTTGGAGGGAGTTGTTTGGGAGATTTATCTCTAAATAGAAACTTTTTTGAAAAACGAGGGCGGATAAAATTAAAATCTCTTAAGAAGCTTAACTTATTTCTTTGAACTGTCCCCAAAAGTTGTAGAGAGTCATTACGCAACGTATTTTTGTATGCAGCGTGGGCAAAAAATCCGCATAAAATTTTAAAATTCATAAAAAATAATAAGGTTAAGGAATTGCGGTTTGCACCCTGACTTGTCAAAGAGTTAGAATTTTTGTAGCAAAAGAAAAACAGTTCTAATTTTCAGCAATAGATGACGCTATAAACATCTTCAATATTAAAGGACATAATTTTTTTAGTTTTTAATGATATTATATAGAATATAGTAGTCTCAAGTGCAAATAAATGCCTGTTTTATAATCTCTAGTTTTTATGTCTAACCTCGACCTTACTAGCATCACCTATCGGAGAAAATATGAACTACTTTTTTTTCTTTTGCCACAAAATATATGACTGTTTGCAAGTCTTACAGCGCCAACCGCATTCCGGTGCGACAATTTGTTCTATGTTATTTTTTTAAGTATATGCGGACTTTTTGCCTCTCTGCATTTGTTAAATAATGCTGTACCCGCTGTTACTGGTTTTTGTTTACGTAAGATTTAAAGAAGAATCAGTGAATTAACTCAACAACAACTTTCACTTCAGATAATTAAAAACATATACAATTAACCAACTCTTTATCACATTTTATAGTAGGCAATACTTCTGACGATCCAATTTGTATATTTATATTTTTATATATGAAATCATATAAATTCTTTTATGTCCTTCAAACGTCATACACTTTAGCGTCTTGAATAAATTTTCTTCCTTGTGACTCTGTTTTATCATTTCTATTTATTCTATTTTACATTTTTTGCGTTCATGGATATTGATTTAATTTGTGTTTTCGTGTCTAATAATATTGTTTAAAGTGATTATATTAATAAATATTTTGAGGAAATCTGTTAATTAACAGGTCAATTTAGACACGACTTTGAGGCGATTAGAGTAATTAATCAGAAAAGCAACATACGGCATTATGTTTCTATTCAAAAGCACTTCACATTTTGAACAAAAAGAAAGATTCGAAACGAAAAGTCCAATTGTAGCAGTGCCTAAGTTTCTGCCTTATGAATGTAGTCTATAGTCAAGTTGTTACGTGCGATCGTGTTGTACAGAATTCTAACATTTGTATATGAATGAACTACATTCTGTCGCCTCTTTAAATCTCGCAAACTGTGTCTGAATCTCCGGGAATCTGATTTTCCCGGTTACTTTGTGCAGTGATATGAGAAATGGGAATCTGTGGTTTTTTAGCTGTTAAACACGGCGGTAGGCGTTAAATTCAGTAAATTTAGTCGAATCTCGTCCTCGATGGTAAATCAGGCTATAGTTTCATCGCTTCCTGTTTTTGAAGGTAGATTTCTAAGCTCTGAGTAGAGTAGCTAGTGAAGTTTCGGTTTTGGCCGTTTTTGGAGTAGGTAAGAGTAGTAAGGAGTTAAAATTTTATGTTTCAAATAAAAGAGAATTGGAATCCACGGGGTTCCCTTGATAGTGATATCGCCATGCTTAAAGAGACATTGTATAGTATTGATTACAGTGTTACAAGTGACATATTTGAGTTACTTTATCTTTCAGTTTCTACAAACTATCAGAGAAGTCATTTTGTTTCAAGCTAGTGCTTGAATTTAGGGAGCTTCTTGAGAAAAGCATTTCTCGTCTCACTCTTTTAGTGTTTCAAGCTTGTATTCAATCGTCTTTAGTTTAAGAGTCTTCTCGTTCCACTGCCAAACACCCATTTTTATTATTTTAAACAAATTGTTGTTATTGTTAATTTTCTGTCATCAATTTTGTGCACTTTTCAAGCAGACCGGTCCCAAGGGTTCGTCACACAGTTTTCATATTCAGCTGATTCTATTGTGTCAGAAATTTATATGAATCCACGGTATTCTGTAAAATATTCGTAAAGTCGAGTGGATTCAATTCAGTTTTTTTTTTTATATATATAGTTTTGGCAGTACTGTAAATGAATCATTCGGCAAGAAATAAGAATATAAAATACAATAATTACGCGTCTAATTCTACACTTTTTTAACACTTTCCAACATAGCTGTAAAGTGTTTATGAATTTGCTTTGTCTGGCCGTCTGTCTGTAAGACTGTCTATCTGGCCGTCTGACCGCGCTCTAACTCGCATATATATACTCGGATTGCTATGTAATTGATATGTGTTATTGAGGTTTATTATAACATGTGAGGGTTAGAGGGACATTATAGATATATACATAGTTGCCAACCTCCCGATTTTTTTCATACCAGTATTTTTATGAAAAAATATTTGTTTTGAGTAATCGTGCAATTTATGCTACTTAATAAAGCGAAAATTTTTGTATGATTTTACTGGTATTCAAAAAATCGGGAGGTTGGCAACTATGTATATATATAGTTTATAGTTCGTTTACAGAGACACTCAAATGAATTCCGTTACATTACCGTGTATGGAGAAAAATCGTTTGCGGCGTATTTTAATGATGTCACACTATCTTAAACATATTCAGATTGATACATATTACTGAAGTGCACTACAAGGCGTTTACTGTAGAATATGGTATGCATAGCATTTATCGTTCACACAAAAGAATTCGGTTACAATACTATCTATGGGCGATAATTTTTGAAAGTGCGTTTTCAGTTGTGGTATGTATTTTTAATTTTAACTAATATTTTGTATATTATTTGGTGTGTATAAATTCTATAGACCACACACAGGGCGGCACAGAGGAATTCGAGTGCATTTCCGCTCATTGGCTGAATTGCTGAAGGGGACTATTCAACTGCCATGCATTTGCTAACTCAACTACAATTTTGGCATACTACATATATACAAATCTATAGATCATATACAGGGCTTCACAAGAGAATTCAGGTAAATTTCCAATTGTAGATGGTAATTGTTCAAATTGAGTTTTCAAATGTGTTATGCGCTTTCCAAATGGTTTGAATTTGACCTTGTTTACTTAGCCACAATCTTTCATCTAATTAAACTGTGAAGTTTTGTTAGAGTATTTTTGTATGTGTTGGAAAGAGTTTCATAATCTATGCTTGACGCATGATTTTTCTTTCTTGTTTTTCCCTTTAAGGGGTCTTGTACCTTTTAAACTCGCCGAAAATCAACAAAAACTTTCAAACTTTGAATTATGGTGTATCTTCAAAACTTTTTTGTGTATAAGCATGAAATTTTGACTATTGATTAAGCAGATTGTGCTTTTGGTATAATTCTATTAGAAACTGATTAATATTTTACTGAATTTGAGCATTGTTGAAATTAAAATATCTCTTTTTTTTTATTCCGTAAGTCATTGCGCGCATGATACCTTGAGAACATATGACTGGATTGTTATGAAATTTGAGTTAGATAATAAGCACATATGTATTTTAAAAATGACCTACTCTTAGGTTAAAATTATTTCATTAACCATGTAAAAAAAATATTTTTATAAAAAAATTTAATTTTACATTTTTTAATGAATAAAAATAGTCATAATTAAAAATTTTATCGTTGTAAATATTTAAAAGCAGATCATTTTAAATACAAATATGCGCTTATTATCTAACTTAAATTTCATAACAATCCATGCATACGTTCTCAAGATATCATGCGCGCAATGACTTGCGGAGTAAAAAATTTTTAAAAAAAACGATTTTAATTTCAACAATGCACAAATTCTGTAAAATATTAGTCAGTTTCTAATAGTATTATATCAAAAAGCACAATCTGCTTAATCAATAGTCAAAATTTCATGCTTATACACAAAAAAGTTTTGAAGATACACTAATTCAAACTATGATTGTTTTTCTCGATTTTCGTTGCGCTTAAAAGGTACAAGACCCCTTAAATTTATTTTTCTAAAAAAGAATTGATTTCCTAGAAAAACAAAACGATGGAAGTATAGCTAATTATAATACCAAAAAGATTTTTTTTAATATTTTGAAATCACTTCTTCTTAGCTCCCGAGAAAAAGAGTACATCAATATCAGCTGTTTACCATAGGATTTTGTTACTTTTGTTGTCATCCTCTTAATCAAGTTTCATTAGTTTTGTTCAGTTTTTCATTTCTGTTGACAAACAGGCGCCCACATCAAACGTTCTTCTGTAAAATCCCAATTCTTTGACCAATCTCAGGTTTACATTAGAATCTTCACGGATAATCTTCACGGCTAGATAAAATAATAACAATTCTTTTATTTTCTCTTCTATTTTTAAATATCATGATTTTTAAATTCCTACTATTAGCTCACACTCTCTCTATATATATCTTGTTCAAATTTTCAATCGTTAATAAAATATTTTCTATTCATCCACTCAAGTTCAAATAAATTTTTTAAAACTTGTAGTGGATGACACTTTATGTTAATACAGTTTTATCTATTATTTGTATTTTATATCGGTGAGAATGGTTACATAATTTGAGCTAGTAGGATATGGGGTCCATCGCCTCGGGGCTTAGGATGTCAAAATTCGGACAATTTCTAGCACAATGATTTTCTAGTTTTTGGTACGAGGTGTTAGAACGATGTCATGTAAATATTACCAAAATTTTTACGGTATAAAAGAAAGTACTTAAGAGTGGAAACAGATATAAATTATATTTACGCCGTTGGGACGCATCTCACTAGATGCCACTGGCATGTATTTCGGTTAACGAGAGTTATCGCAATGATAGTAGCAAACGCCAACGGAAATATTCCGCGTGTCTGGATTTTCGTTTCGCGTAATTACACTATTAGTGTACAATTTTTTTTAATTTTTATATGTGTATTGGTTGCATTTTGCATAAGGGTTTTATTATGATAAATTTTATAGCATGTAACTATCAGGATACTATATTAGAATGAGAAAAGTGCTTACCTTTGGTGTTGTATTAGCGATGAGGCGTCTCTCTGGTAACGAGTGGGACCGGCGGACACCTTTTTCCCCGTCCCCCTTAATGGGAAGAAGCTTTTAAAATTCGATTAGCGAGGGGTGATTTGCAGTAATTCAACTAGCTAACTGGTTTTTCAGAGACAGGGAAAGTGACACAGTTAATACAGTTCATTAATTAAATTTAATTAATTAATTTTAGTTTTAAATGGGAGAAAAAAATGCCTCCCATTGTTTTCATAAATGAAATGAAAGATTTATCTCAAATGAGTGATGCCATAGAAATAAAATACCGCAACGATGATTATAAAATAATGTTCAATACAGATAACGTGGGACATTCATGCTGCACGGGTTTATTTTATATATTTATGATTTAAAAGCAGGAATTGACTTTAAAAAAAATTATATTACTTGTTTACAGTAAGCATTTGTTAAATGTGGAGGCATTTTTCCACTCTTTTATTTAACTTAACTTGGTATGTAAAGATGGAATTTTGTAATAGATTTTTCCCTCATTTCCTGGTATGCTATAATTATAACTAGTTGGATGTGCAATCACCAATTTATATCAAGGTCTAACTGAATCTGAAGTTTGATAAAATTCCGTGCATTAGTTCTTGAGATATAGCTATCATGAAAAGATTAGAATAGCAGCACCACCTGTTGGGCTATTTACACCAAAACGTAATCAGAATCTATTTATATCAAGGTTTAACAGAATCTGTAGTTCGATGAAAATCTGTGCATTAGTTCTTGAGATAGAGCTATCTTGAAAATCATAAAGAAAGTAGCATAGCAGCGCCACCTGTTGTGCTTTGTATACCAAAACGTAATCAGCGTCTATTTATGTCAAGGTATAACAGAATCTGAAGTTTTGTGAAATTCTGTACATTAGTTCTTGAGATATAGCTTGTAAAAATTGTGCAAAATATAGCATAGCAGCGCCACCTGTTGGTCGATTCACTAAAACAGACACCAAATACTAATCAGCACCAATTTATATCAAGGTCTGAGTGAATCTAAAGTTTTATTAAGTTCCGTGCATTAGTTCTTGAGATAGAGCACCCACAAAATTTTTGTCACATACAGACAGACAGAGTCACAGACTCACAGACATACATTTTCTAAAAACAGTCAAATCATGTTCAGAACTTTCTAAAACGTCCTCCTAAAACCCCCCTCGAAAACTGGAGGTCGAAAATTTTCATGACTCTAATACTTTATTCTTGTAAAGATATAAGAAAGTAAAAATTAGCTACAGAGGTGTGTTTTCGATGACAACAATACAACATTTTAATGATTTTAAAACTGAATTATAAATTTATAAATTAATTTTAAGGCATTTTTTCGTTAGCCGGCCAAATATGATAAATCGCCAAATATTCTTTAGAGTTACAACTGGATATGAGTTATAACAACAGTGAGGTTAATGATGGGCCAAACCTCGCTCACCAAAATAGCCAACTGGATATGAAACTACAACAACGAAATATAGGGTGTCGAGAATTATTGGACACTTTACGAAATTATGAAAAAAAAAGCTAAGAACAGTGGTGGTTTTTCAATGTCACCTATTAATAACGTTTCCGAAAGGGTTTTTTTTTTTTTTTTTTTTTTTTTTTTTTTTTTTTGCGCAGCATTGTTATTTCTAGAGTTTTCCCCCAAAAAAAGATTGGTCGTGGTGGTCCGATTCCTTGGCTTCCTTGATCTCCAGATTTAACCCCGTTCGATTTTTTTTTCATGTGGGATTATGTGAACGATTCTGTGTATTAGTCGCCTTGTACTAATTTGCAGGAACTGTAGCAGCGTAGCACAGCTCCATCCATAACCCCTCAGATACTTTCAAATACATGGAATAAAATGGTGTATTGCTTGCATATAGCTACTACACATAACCAAGGGATCTCACATGGAAATGTATTAACTTTTTTACTTCTTTAGTGTGTAATTATAGTAAACACATTTTGTTTCTATACTATCTATATATTTATAGCGAAAAGTGCATTTTGTCAAATCCGCACTCTCTTTTCCACGCGAACATCGTCTCTTTACGCATGCTTCAACGTTTTTTTTTAAAGGCTTCTACCCTCAGAAACGGGAAACGTGTTTAGCCCTCACCTGTTTAGCCTAGAATTGTTTAGGCTAGAGGGATTGAAAGGGGTTGATTGAAAACGAATCGCGTAATATGGCCATTGCGTTGAAAGCTTTTTTTAATAACTCATGTTTTCACTGCTCAACATGCATATTTTTTCATAGAATTTTAAAGAGAGCTTGGATACAGTTATATTTATAACCAATTGAAATTTCAAAGAGTTCGGAAGATAATAACTATCATTTTATTGCTATGTTAAAGGAGCCGACGCGAAAACAAAGAAACACAAAAAAGCGAGAAGAAAACATTTCTTTTACAACTGGATAACAATTTTTTTCACGAAATTTTTACACGGGCTGTAAAAACGTTTTATTTATCCCCAATAAAGATTTCAAAGAGTTCGGACAAGAAAAAAAACAAGAAAATAAGCGCTTTTATTACTAAACATCAATAATTTTTCACGAATTTTTCATTTTAAAATACAATTGCATACAAAATCGGGTTAACCCCTTCGCGACGAGCGTCCTTTACAGAATTTTTATTCTTTTACCACCGGTTTTCAAAACAGAAATTTTCGCCTAATTGAATCGCAGAAATGCTAACATTAAATAAGGCAAAGCTTTCAATAAAAAATAATTGGTGGGAATAATCGCGAATTCTCAGCATCTTATGCGTCACGTATACGTGTCGCTCGTCCCCAAGGGGTTAAAGATCTAAAATAATAATAACTTGATTTTTCAAATTTATTTATTATCACGGACAAGAGCAACGCCAGGCGGGTCAGCTAGTTTACTTTTTGTTTTACATAATTTTGAAATGTATAAAATAATTTGCGGACACCCTCTATTTTAAACACTAAAGAGTACAAAATTTAAATAATAAATAAAGAGTGTAATACTTTCGTTAAGAAATAATCTTTAATCAAGTAATAGTTTAATATTAATTAAATTATTATTACACGTTGAAAAAAACAATTTGGAAATCCTGAATAGATGGTTTAAAAAACCTATTTTTTCTTTCTTACTTACTACCATATCTTAAACAAGAAACAGAGCAACAATTTTATTTTTTTTTTTCAAAATTACCAGTTTGCGCTTGTTATCAACTATAAATGTCGGGAATAATTTTTGTTACAGTATCTAATTAGATAATTTTCCATATTATACAATGTGAAATTTTATCTTAGATCAATAATGCTATTTTTCTAGCGATGTTCTTTCAACATCCACTGATGTAAGAGGGAAATAATTATAGTATTTTGCAATAGATAATAGGATTTGTTCTAGTAGGTCAAATCCCTCTCCACTAACGAAGCCTGATTTTACCTGTTTAGTCTTTAAAAAGCCTGATTTTACTTACCCATCATACGTAGTATTAGGATAAATCTTGTAATCATTTTAAAAATAGAAAAAAAAATTGACGGATTTACGCGTTTCAGACACTGGAGATTCCGAAAAACATATTTGTAGAAAAAAAAATTGCCGTCCGTCTGTCTGTGTGTCTGTAAACGCTCTTTCTCCCGAACAAATTGAGATAGAAACTTGAAATTTGGTATGTACTTAGTGTGTAATAATGGGAAGAAGCTTATTGAATTTCAGTAACCTCGATTATACGCAACTATTTTTTTCGGATTCTTGAAATATTTGTTCTGATAAACGGTACATAAAAATTTTCGAAATTGTTTTTTTAAGGAGTAACTATAAAAGACAATAAAAAAACATAAATTTTGCATAAAGAATGAAGTCGATCGGTTAATGAGTTTCCGAGATATTTGAAATCACATTTTCCACACTCTTCGATTTTTTGTAATCCTGTATTTCATTCAAATTTCAATTCAAAGATATATTTTAATTAGTAAACAGACGCTTAATCCGACGCAGTAAACTGTTAGTTAATAGGATTATTATTTTTAGAGTTATAAGGATGTTTCTTTGTCGCAATTCAATATTATGCATATCCATGATGGGTAAGTATTACAGTGGCCCCTAACGACTAGTTTAACACATCAAAGAAAAGGTAAACTTTGTTAAAATAAGTGTATGAGAAGGTTTTTAAAAGAAATATTGTCACCTTTTCAGTTGACAAAATTGACTTTCAATCCGTTTACTTTAGCAAAGAATTTCAAGAAAATATAAAACAGTATCCAATATTCTTTAGTATCTTTTCTCCTGTTTCCTAAATTTTTAGTAAAAAAATGATTCGATTTTCGATGGTATTTCTTTAATCAAGTTTTATTAGTTTTTCATTTCCGTAGGTGATCAGACTTCCGCATCGAATGTTCTACTATAATAAATCCCAATTCTTCGACGAATCCCACAATTGCATTAAAATGTCCCCAAACACCATTTATTGATCTTATTGCATATCTTGATTATTCTTTTCACGGGCTTCAATCTAAGACAATAAAGCCTGGTAATTTCTTAGTTCTGAATAGCCTTGTTTACTTTTTTTCAAACATTTTCAAAACTTTTCTTCTTTTGGCAATGTTGTTGTAAATTTGTCTTGAAAGAATTGTGAATGTAATATTACTTTTGAGGGACTGTCAGAGTTGATTGGAATTGATAAAAGAATTGATACAAGTAACATTAGAATTATATAATATTATATTATATAATTATACTATATTATATAATTATATTATATAATTATACTATATTATATAATTATTTTATATAATTATATTATATAATATTACTATTAGAATTGATAAAAGTGAAATTAGCATTTATATTAAAACAAATTCCCACCTGCATTTTAATATGTCACTGAAGGTGCATTAAGACGTAAGTTGCACAAGGTACCGGACCCGCTCCAATGGGACAGCCTTTGGAGCCAGTTTTCACCCGATGGGGGGAAGAGTACGGTAGACATCGTCTTCCTCTGCAACGATAAAATCTACTTTGCATTTCGGCTCAAAATTTTCCTCATTCCCTGGTGCAACTTATTAACGGTAACCTCTCTATTTAATATCCACACATACAATTATGTCCCAAGTTAAGTTTGTAACGCATATTCGATCCAAAAACATCCAATTTATGTTAACCTAACACTACAGTTTAAATCGTTGTGCTGTGCAGTCCAAATCAAACTAGTCCAAAACTTTCGGCTATCTCATACAAGTTGCACATACACCAAAAACGAATCTCAGCACCAATTTATGTCAAGGTCTAACTGAATCTAAAATTTTATTAAATTCCGTGCATTAGTTCTTGCGATATGACTATCGCTAAAATCGTGTAAATCCTGAAAAATGCAGCATAGCTGCGCCATCTGTTGGAAGATGTACACCAAAACCTAATCAACAACATCTTATGTCAACGTCCAACTGAATCTGAAGTTTGATGAAATTCTATGCATTAGTTCTTGAGATATAGCTATCGTGAAAAATGTAGCATAGCAGCGCCACCTTTAGGGCAATTTACACCCAAAACTAATCAGTGAGAATTTATATCATGAACTAACTGAATATATAGTTTTATCAAATTCCGTGCATTAGTTCTTGAGATAGATAGGCCACAAAATTTTGTCACAGACAGACATTTCCTAAAAACAGTCAAATCGTGTTCATGACCCTCTAAAACGTATAAATCCGCCGAAAACCGGAAGTCGAATTTTTTCACGAATCCCAATACTTTCTTCTTGTAAAGATAGAAAAAAATAAAAAAGGTAGTTCTCACTCAGGCTAAGAGAGACTACTCAGACAATAATGTCAAGTCTGTAGAGTATAGATGCCCCTCCCTGTACCTTTTATTAAGGTAGAAAGAAATAAAATTTCCAACTGGTGCTGAGCCCGTACGTAAGTGCGACAGAGGGCTGAGCGAAAAATACTATGGTCTTCGGCCAGAATTTTCAGCAATTAACAGAGCAAAACCCTCGCTGCCGGGGAACAGATCTCCCTCGCGAAACGGGACATCGAGGTGCCGATGTAGAAGATGAGAAGAAAGTATGGGAGCGGGGGTAACAAGTGAAGAAAAGTCTACATTAGTAGGCACTAGGCGCAGGCATTGAGTTCTTGATTTCTTTTCAACAGTTGTAGTATGTTTATTACGGACACGCCGATGGCCATGGTGAGAAGGAAAGAAAAGAACGACTGTACAAGGTGACCATAGTGAGGGTGAGCAGGGTAAGGTGGTGGACGATACAAGGTAGTAGGTGGCTGCGATCTGGAGTTGCTGTCAGGGAGCCTCTTGGAGTAAAGGAAGTTGACGTGTAATCTTTGGCATTCGATGGTGTAGTGGGGGTTTTAGGTGCTAACTAGCACATTTTGATGGAAATGTGTCATTCTAGGCGATGGCGGATGTGTTTAAATTTGTTTAGAAGTGTGGGTCTTGAAAGAAAGTTTTGCAGCCGTCCCTCAGGAGGAGTGGTTGGACGTTTGATGTGCCAGTGTGCAGTGGCCCACCTTGCCCGCACTCATATCTGTTAGATCCAGCACACCCAAATTTATGGAGAAATGATTTGAAGGAGCTGTAGCCTTTAAAAAGATCGCGGTGTTTGGTGTGAAGTCATGCATGTTGACTGAAACCGTGGGGTGTATGTCAAACGTGTGCCTGCCGTTGTCAGTGACTTTTCAGTACTCCGGCCATTCCGCAAGTAGCCTGGATTTCAGGACCCTCTTGATGAACGACTGGGGCACTGAGAGGTGGTGACCACTGTTTTTATTCTTGATAGTTTGTTTTACGAGTTTGTCCGCGCACTCGTTTCCGAAGGTGTCTTTTGCGCTGAGACGTGTCCGAGATGTGTTCTGTACTGGTTAAATACAAACAATTTGTACAAAAAATTGTTTATAACTTAATGAATTACATAAATTACCCGATCTATGTAAAATATTATAAGTTTAGCTTTTGAGCAATAAAAAAATCAATCTGTTATGGTCCTTTGGTTTTTTTTAGTATCTTTCAATTCTTATAAAAAAGGATAATTTTACAGTAAGTTTGTAGTTTGAAGTTGGAGACTTCCTAGCTCTCCTAATTAAAGATAAGCAAAGTTAAACGTGATTTTATTAAGAATTTCTAAAAAAATTGAGCTTTTCAGAAACTCTTGTCTTTAGCTAAATATTCTAATAGAACTGAAAATACAAGCAAATAACTAAAAATTATCTTCTACATTCTAGAATGTAGGAAATAATGGAAAAACGAATCTTTTGGTGATATTTCTTTAATCAAGTTTGATTAGTCGTCCAGTTTTTCATTTTTGTTGGTCAACAGGTTCACGCATCAAACGTTTTATTATCATGTGCCAATTCTTTGGCCATTCCCCGGGAAACTTTGATGCTCCGGATAGATGCTCTTTCCCGAGCCACCCTCGAATTCATCACTGCATTCATGATTTATTTGTTCCGGATATTTTTTCAACTCCTCTTATTGCTGGCATTGTGGTTGTAAGTTGGCTGTAAAATTGTATTGCGATTGTACTTTAGCTTTGGAAAAAATAAAAAGAAAAGAAAAGAAAGCAAGAAAACTGGTCATCAATGATAAATATATTAAAATTGACAAATGAGGGTGTTAGAATGACACTGGAGTAAGTGAAAAAATTGAAAAATCTAACATTATCATATTCTCACTGAACGTAAGATGTGTCCCACCGAAATAAAGCCACCGTGATTCTGTGCTGTAACTGGACACGAAATAAACCAATGAGAGTGAAACAAATATATTAAGAATGTCTATATACAAATATATATTTACAAGGAGTAACTCACTCCCTGGCCCACCTCGGCAGAAAAAAAATGAAAATGTAAAAAAAGAGGGGGGGAAAAGGTGTCCCGCTGAAATAAAGCCACCACCCCTATCAGTGTTTATAGGAACTCCCGACATTCGAGCTGCTACAGATCAACAAGTTTATGACGTCAAGAAGTTGTCAAATACCTGTTCTATGCCAGTTGAACCGCATGCATACTTCAGAAGGTTGTATTTTCTATTTCTCCTGTAGTATTGCAATGGGAAGGGAACCCAGCTATAAGAGTTCAAAAAAGGCCAGATAACAGCTTTTACGGAACAAGGTCTTTCTCGTAGACAAATATGGCTAATCAAAAGGTCTAAAACAGTAATAGACAATTTTGTGAATCAGGGCAATGCGTACGAAGGAGATGTACATGCAGAAAAATGACTATCAGGCAGGAAAGAGATGTTGTAAGTCGTCTTTCACGATGTGGTATTGCTCTAAGACAATTGGCCAAAGAGGATAACATCTTTGTGACACAATCAACCCTGTCACGGATTGTAAAACGTACAAGCAACTTGCGATATAAAAAAAGAAACAGCAGCCCATGTTGAAATCTATCCACAAGCAAAGAAGAGTCGATTGGGCCAAATATCATCAAACCTGGAAGGACCAGTGGCATCGTGTTATATTCAAAGATGAGAAAAAAATTAATTTTGATGGCCTAGATGGTCTTGCCTTCTATTGGCATGACATGAGGAAAGAAGAGGAAATGTTCTCCAAAATACAGCAAGATGGAGGGTCATTAATGGTGTGGGAAGGCTTCGTCTATGGTGGTAAACTTAACCTGGCTTCTCCCTCAGGCCGTATGGAGGCTACCGATTACCAAGAAATGCTAGAAACTCATTTACTGACATATGCAAAGAGAATTGGTGGCCTAAGTTGGATTTTCCGGCAGGACAACGCCCCATTTACGATGCAAAATCCTCCTGGAAATGGTTTTTGGATAATGGTGTGCATGCCATGGAATGGCCTGCCCTTTACCCTGATCTAAATCCCCAAGCAAATGTGTGCGGTATCCTCAGTAGGGCTGTATATGCCAATGGCAGACACTTTCAGTCTGTGGCGGAATTGAAGGCCGCCATCATTGAAGCCTGAGATAATATTGATGCTACTGTCCTCCAAGAAGTGGTAAATAGTATGCCACATCGTATATTCCAAGTCATATATAATCATGGCGGATATATTGGCTATTAACAATAGTGGCTTTATTTCGGCGGGACACTTTTCCCCCCTCTTTTTTTAAAAACATTCATTTTTTTCTGCCCAAGTGGTGCAGGTAGTGAGTTACTCCTTGTATATATGTATTTGTATATATTGCAGAATATTTTCCCAACAAATGTCATTATTAAAGAAATTTTTGACCAACTTCTGTGCAATCCCGACAGATTTGTTAATTTAGTTTGGGTTAAAGCTCATGCGGGTGTTTTTGGAACTGAGCGTGCAGACCAATTGGCTAAGATTGCAACAGATCAAGAGGCATCAAATAGAACGATTAAAATACCATACCCACGTTCAGTTTGTAATATTTATTGTAAGCATCATGTTCAACTTTCCTGGCAGGAGAGATGGACTACCTCGGAAAAGGGTCGTGACACGTATAACGTTCTCAATAAAGTTAATAGTGACTTTGTCTGTAGTGGAAAATTAATTTCATATTTCCTTTCGGGACACGGCAGTTTCCCGTTTTATTTAAAGAAAATCGGCCGTATGCAGACTGATAAATGTGTCTGTGGTCAACAAGGTACTGTAGTACATTATCTGTTTGGAAAATGCCAACTTATTCAGAATAATTTTATATTTGATAAGAGAAAGACACTTAGGAAAAATTTTGCTAGTGTTCTTTTTGGAAAACAGAATTATAGGAAGTTATGTGATATTTATAATAAACTGAACGAAAAGTACTCTTTTATAAAATATAGATTTTAATTATATATAACAGTATAGCTAACTTTACTATTGGGTGTTTGTCCTTCTACTCATACTTGGGAAGTCTTGATATTCGTTGTATAAACAGCTGTTTACTTTTATTATATTATTTGCTGAAGGTTTGGTGAATAACTAACTGGGTGATGCTCTCTATGTTTAACACAGTGTTTATCTAAACAGTGCTTTTTCATGATGAACATTATGTGCTTGATTGTTTATCATCTCGAGAATGCCTCTACTTCTAGTTGGGAATAGATACTGGTGTCATTTTTAGACGGACTTTTGCCATGGATGGAACTCTTTTTTTTTATTCTAGTAGTGAACTGCTGGTGTTGATTTTATGCTGAACTCTGCTTTGGACAGTGATAGTTTTTCTTCTTGTTACTACTATGAACTGGCTAATGACTTTTGAACTCTAGCAGTGATAAACATCAGTTTTAATTTTGACAGAGACTTGCTGGGGTTTTTTTTTTTTTTAGGTTTTTTGTGTTGTATATTCTGTTTTGTTTTTAATTTTATTTAATTTAGTTTTATTTTTAAGTTTATTTGGTCTATTGACGTATTAATAGAATAATGTTTTAGTTTTTAAAAGACCAATGTAACTCCAATGGTCTATAAAGTTGTTTTTCTTTTTAGTTTTAGCTAATATATAGTTTAGATAATAGTTAGTTGGTTTGTTTTACTGTATTGTTGACATTTTGTCGACTATGTATTGTGTTTGCTCCACATTATTTGCCCGTTGTATCCGGGCCTGTTGTCTTGGCTGGGTTTCGTTGGCGGTGGAGGGGATCCGCTGTGGGAGGTTGTATCACCTATGCCTTTTTTGGTTGGTGCTCCCACAGGTGATTTCTGTCCCTTTCTGTATTTGTATATATACTTTCTTAATATGTTTATTTCGTTCTTATTGGTTTGTTTCATGTCCAGTTACGGCACACAATCACAGTGGCTTTATTTCGATGGGACACACCATATATTAATTTCTGTTTAACCCCTTCGGGACCAGCGCTTTTTACACAAATTTTATTCGGTGGCACCACTTTTTTTTAAAAAAGCTACCTTTACTTGAACTATCACAAAAATGCTCTAATTAGAGAAAGCAAATATTACTTTTATTTTTTACTGGTGCCTAAAACAAATTCTGTGTGCTCTTTTTGAGGGTGCATATATGCAGCCATGGTCCTGAATGGGTTAATGCGACAGTCAAATAAGTCATTGTTCACTTACGGGGTCGCTAGAGGGCAAAACAAGTTGGACCACTTAATGCAACGGCAATACGACAAGTTTCACAAAAACGTTTCATTTCTCACATTACTAAATATTGACTTACTCCACTGTCACTCTAACCCCCTCAAATGTAAAATGAATATTTAAAGTAAAAAAGAAAAAAAAAATTATTACACACTAACATGATATTTATTTGAATCTAGAAATTTCTTACTAAAAACATGTGAAACAGTTATTTTCTAATAATTTTGGTTTTCATAAAAATACAGGTATTTTTATTAAAAGCTTTTTAATAAACCAGTGGACCCGTGCGAAGATTTTGCACCGCAGTCTATTATTTTTTAGCAATATCTGATATTTTTTAGATGCAGGTTTAAACTTCTAAAATAGAATTAAGGACTAAAAATATCTGCAATTTTGCTTTTTAATCATAACTATAAAATAAACCCGTGCAGCAACTATGCCCCACTTTATCTTTATTGAACATTTTTTTTTATAATCATTTTTGCGGCAACACTAATTTCAGGAAAACCTTTCATTTAATTTATGAAAACAATGCAGATTTAATTTTTAATTACTTGCAATTTCTAATCAAAATACATGTTTTAATAAAATGTGAGTGCACTATGTCAGAAGCCGCTTCAAAATCCTTTCATATGGTATCTCATTTATCATACTCCGTTTTTTATTTGTTTAGAAAAAGGGATGTTGCAAAAGAAATAATATATAGAATACTTGTATTCCTTCAGTCATACTTCAGTCATATTCCTTCAGCATCATGTTTGATGTCTGAAATATAGTTTAAAATAATAAAAAAATATATTGGTATTTTTTTTTTATTTATTTTTTTTTTTTTTTACTATTATTATTTTCTTTTCAAAAACTATAATTTTAGAGAAAACTTTTAATGAGCTCAAGAAATTGTTTAGCATTTCAAAAAATATATATAAATACTTTAAAATATTTATCAAAAAAAAATTTTCAGATCCTCTTCCTTTTTGAAACTATATTCTAAGAAAACAGAATTTAGAAGCAAGTATTCTAAAAAATATTTACTTCTATTTTCTAGAATAATAGGAAAGAATAAAAGAAAAGAAATCTTTTTTTTTTTCTTTTAATCAAGCTTCATTACTTGTCCAGATTTCATTTCCGCAGACGATCAGATTCCCGCGCTGGACCTGCTGCTATGATGTCCCAATTCGTGGATGAATCTCACAATTACATTAGAATGTCCATGACGGCTATTTCTCTGATCTTGTTGCATTACTTGATTATTCTTTTCACGAGCTGAAATATAAGACAATAAAACTAAGTGATGCCTTCGCTGTAAATATCCTGTAAGGTTTATTTGTTCCAAACGTGTTTAAAACTCCTCTTGTCTTGGTATTATGCTTGTAAGTTTGTTTTGAAACTGTGATGCTATCGTAATTTCACTTTGGGATAAAAGCGGTTACAGTCAATAATTTCACTAGTATTTTCAAAAGTAAAATTAATAGTAATTTTATAAAACTTTCTTCCAGCAAAATTTTAAAATATTAAGGTTAGTTATTGAATGTTCTAATCAAAACTACTTACAGAAATTATTACCATTGATTTTTGTTTTAATATAAAAAATACAATTTATTTTTACGTTTTCTTTTTTAGCTTACAATTATGTATCTATACGGCAGTCAAATATTGTTACTCATTTTTCACCCACTTCCTGCTGACATAGAGCTTTGAAATTTGGAATATATATGTATTTTTGAGGGCAATACATGAATTGGACATTGATTTTTTAAAATTCGATCCCAGGGGGGGGGGGGCAACGTCGGCCCAAAACTTATATTTTCCCCATAGAAATAACATTGAGATTTTTTAATATTAATTGAAAACAAAATTACCTCCATTGTTGCAACATTCATCCATTTTAATCACATTATTTGCCGCATCATTACGAATTCAGCGTTTATATGAAATATATATAAATGAGTATCTATTCATGAATACACATGAATGCAATGAGTATTTGTTGAAAATTACTAATGACAGAGTTACCACAAAAGCGCTAAATTTTGGCCAACTTGGCGAAATATCAACAAATTGGGCGACAAAAATAAGTTGCCCTATATGAAGTCAACTTGGCGATAGCTGGCTAATTTGGCGAAATTCCCATTTAAATCCATTAATCTTCCATAATCTTCTTCCATTGGCATAGCCTACCATTTTCTACAAAGTGCCATAAGACTAAAAAAATTAAGAAAGCATTTTTTTTTAGGCCATTATACATATTGTCTTTTGTAACAAACACAAATTTTATAATTCAACAATTACCGTGAAACGTTAAAAATCAATAATTTTAAAGTAACAGAAAATATTTCTTTCATATTTTCTTGATTTTTATCATGCGTATCAAAAATAACATTTTACGCATTGTAAAAAAAAAGACAAATGCTTCTTAATCTAGGAAAATGCAATGTAACTACAAAATAAAATATACAATTATCTCTTTCGCACATGATTTCGAACACATTCCTTAAACACATGATTCCGAAAAGCATTCTTTATTTTTAAAAACCTCAGAAATTAATATATTTTCGGCATTTAAAGAAACATTTATAAAAAACAAAATTTCTTTTGCTTCTTCTGATTATAGGAAACGTTTCCGAGTTGTTTTCAGCATTTAAAGAAACATTTATAAAAACAAAATTTTTTTTGCTTCTTCTGATTATAGGAACAGTTTCCGAGTATTTTTCAGCATTTAAAGAAACATTTATAAAAACAAAATTTCTTTTGCTTCTTCTGATTATAGGAAATGTTTCCGAGTTGTTTTCAGCATTTAAAGAAACATTTATAAAAACAAAATTTCTTTTGCTTCTTCTGATTATAGGAAACGTTTCCGAGTTGTTTTCAGCATTTAAAGAAACATTTATAAAAACAAAATTTCTTTTGCATCTTCTGATTATAGGAAACGTTTCCGAGTATTTTTCAGCATTTAAAGAAACATTTATAAAAACAAAATTTCTTTTGCTTCTTCTGATTATTGGAAACGTTTCCGAGTTGTTTTCAGCATCTAAAGAAACATTTATAAAAACAAAATTTCTTTTGCTTCTTCTGATTATAGGAAATGTTTCCGAGTTGTTTTCAGCATTTAAAGAAACATTTATAAAAACAAAATTTCTTTTGCTTCTTCTGATTATAGGAAACGTTTCCGAGTTGTTTTCAGCATCTAAAGAAACATTTATAAAAACAAAATTTCTTTTGCTTCTTCTGATTATAGGAAACGTTTCCGAGTTGTTTTCAGCATCTAAAGAAACATTTATAAAAACAAAATTTCTTTTGCTTCTTCTGATTATAGGAAACGTTTCCGAGTTGTTTTCAGCTCAAACTCTATCAAAGCCTGAGAGATAACGTGCCCGCAGGTTCTGTATGTACGTACTAAGGCTCGTACGTACGTATGTACGTACGTAACGCCATAACTCTTGGTAGAAATATTTGATTTGCTTCAAATTTTGTATATAGGTTCATTGTAATAAGACGCTTCTCTAATTAGTTTTGGGGGTTCATTGGTTACTTATAAAGGGGAGGCGGGGATATTCCCCCCACCCTTAATTTATTGTCGATTTCTTTATTTTTCGAAGGGCACTATTCCTTGAAATAAAAGTATAATATACAATTAGTATGAATAGCCTGAGAGCTCAATGACATCAGTTTAACTGGGCACTTCTCTTTTTATTATAGTGTATTAATCAGTTTTCTCAGCCCGGAGTATCGGTTTTTTATGCTATCCATTCTCAAGTAAACATTTTCCTATTCAACAAACATTTTTTACAGACAAACATGATAGATTAACAGCATTAACATTAACGTTAATATTATTTTGTTACACTTGCATGTATAAATTTAGTTACGCAGCTGAAAATGTTTCATTCAGAATTGATAGCATCCTAAAAAACCGACATTTCCGTTTGAGAAAAATTGACTATTACACTATATAAACTGCTTGGAAACCTGCCCGAAAATCAGAGGCAGCAAAATAAAAATGCTTTGTTTTTATAAATGTTTCTTTATGTATCTAAATATATTGGATTCTGCAGTTTATAAAGATAAAGAACGCATTTCGGAATCGTGCATAACTCGGAAGAGGTAATTGTGTATTTTCGTAAGTGGTTATAGTATATTTTTGTAGATAAGAAAAAGTTTTCTTCTTTTTACAGTGCAGAAAGCCTGTAGTTAAAAGTTGTTTAATAAAAGCTCTTTTTAACGCTTCAAAGAAAAGATAAGATTAATTATTTATAAAGCGCAATGTAAACACATTGATAAGTTACGTTACTATCGAGGTGCAATAAATCAAAATACAGCTTCAAAACATTAAAACTGTAAGATGTTAAAATTTCATGAGCTTTCGGCTAAACATTAGCCTTCCTCAGATGAATGTTCTTTGATGATTGTCCTTCCTCTAATGTTTACCCGAAAGCTCATGAAATTTTAACATCTTACAGTTTTAATGTTTTGAAGCTGTATTTTGATTTATTGCACCTCGACAGTAACGTAACTTATCAATGTATTTACATTGTGCTTTATAAATATTTTATTGGGTGAATTTGACGTTCGTATTATATAGATTTTTCTATATATTTTTATAAGATTAATTATGTTAATTCGTTTATAAAATGGTTTTTAAAAGAAATGTTGCAAATTTCCATAATCCGTTGCCTTTACTTTAGCATAATATTCTAATAATACAGAAAATAGCAGCATCCAATTCTCTGGTTTATTTGCTTCTATTTCCTAGAATCTATAAGAAAGATCCCATTAGAAAATCAACTTAGTGATGGTGATTATTTTTTTAATCAAGTTTCATTAGTTGTCCGGTTTTCATTTCCGTTTGCGATGACACTTCCGCCCTGGACGTTCTAGTAAGATGTCCTTCCCAATACTTCGATGAATCTTAGGATTATCTTCTTAATCTTCTCACAAGCTGAAATATCCATGTAAGATAATAAAACAAGTCATTTCTTAGGTGTAAATACCTTTCATGGTTTATTTCGTCCAAATATTTTTAAAAACTCTTCTTGTCCTGGTATTGTGTTTGTGCTTTAAAACTGAGTAGATATTCTAATTTAATTTTGGCTAAAATAAGAATTGTTACAGTTAATAAATGTACTAGAATTCGCAAAAGTAACAGGCATGTTAATGATATAAAAACTTCCTTCCTTAAACATTTTAATATGTTACTTTGATGAATTTTGGAATATTTTAAACCAGGGGTGCAAGAATCTAGGCACCAATGGGCCGATTCCCACCACTAATTTTTTAGTATTTTTTGCCTAATAAGAATACTGATAACATTTATGCGAAGTATACTAATAAAATTTGACGAATAATACTAATAAGATTTAGTGGTGGGAATCAGACCTTTGGCGCCTAGATTTTTGCACATATATGAATATTATTTGCTACTTATTATTTTGTAATACTAAAAATATGGATTTTTTCAAAATTTTGTAGCAAAAATTTAGAGTAACCAAAAACTTTTATGTTTTTTTTTTTGTTTTTTTTAATCAAAAATGCTTATTTTACAATAAGCCTTTAGCTAACATATTTGTATCCGAAGCGTGCATTTAAGGGATTTTTTTTAATTCAGAAATTCCGAATGCTAATTATTGGTTTATTTATTGACAGAAGTTTCGTGATTACATTTAGTAAAAAATATTCTTTCGGAATTTCTGCTATGGTTTCGAAATTCCTGAAACGGGCGCTTATATACCCTAATGATGAAAATCGGTAAGAAGTGGAAGGCATTTTTAAGAAAGGATAAACTTAGCTAAAATAAATGCATGAAGCTTCTTAGAGAATAAACAGAAGCTTCTTAGCGTATTTGCTGCTATTTCCTGGAATCTAGGAAATAAAAGAATATCGACTTTTGTATGGTTTTTCTTTCTTTAATCAAGTTTCATTAGTTGCCCAGTTTTTTCATTTCCGCTGAGCGATCAGACTCCCGCATCGGACATTTTGCTATCATGTCCCAATTCTTTGTTCAGGCTCGCGGTTACATTTAGAATGCCTACGAAAGCTGTTTACTCATCTTATGGCATTTGTTTGATTATTCTTTTCACGACGCTTAAGTATAAGGCAATAGAACTAAGTTATTTCTTATCTATAACTATCCCACGTTTTTTAACACTTCCCAACCTAGTTGAAAAGTGTTTATGACTTCGGTTTGTCTGGCCGTATGGCCGTCTGCCGTCTGGCCGTCTGTCGTGCTCTAACTCCCGTAAATATGCTCGGATTGCTCTGCAATTTTTATATGTTGTTGTCGTTATCTATAGCATGATCCCTATTTCAACGGAAGTGTGTAGCACTTATACTTTTTTTACAGGGACACTCAAAAGAATTCCGTTGCATTGCGGTCTATGGGGAAAAATCATTTGCGGTTTATTTAAATAATGTTTCACTATTTTAAACGCATTGGAATTTATATATATCACTAAGGTGCATTAGAAGAAGCTTAATATGGAATAGGGTGTGCATAGCACTTAGAGTTACTTTACAGGGACTTTCAAAAGAATTCCGTTATATTACGTCTAATGAGAAAAATCGTCTACGGTTTATTTAAATAATGTTTCACTAATTTAAACGTATTGAAATTTATATATATCACTAAGGTGCATTACAAGAGGCTTACTACAGAATAGTATGTGTATAGCAGTCATCGTTCATTTACAGGGACACACAAAAGAATTCTCTACTGTCTGTTAACAATAATTCCTGGAAGTGCGTTTTAAGTTACTGAACGCGATTTTAATTTTAACTCGCTTTTTGTCTATTACGTGGTGTGTATAAATTCTGTAGATCCTATACAGGGAAGCACAAAAGTTCGCGAACACATTTCCGTTTATTGACAGAAACTCCAGACGGAGAATTTTAAACTGTGCTACGCGTTTCTTAACTGAACTGAAATTTAGCATCCTATGTAGTATATATACAAATCTATAGATCCTATACAGGGCTGAATAAAAGTATTCGGATATTTCTCCGAATATTGTATATGTTGGAAATTCCTGAAATTATGTTTTTAAATATGGTATGCGTTTTCCAAATTGTTTACTTAGATGTTATCTTTTAGCTTATTAAACGGTATGATTTGTAAAATTATTTTGGAAGCGTGGAAAGTGTTACATAATCTATGCTTGACGCATGATTTTTCGTTCTTGTTTTAATTTTAAAAAAAAATTCTCTTGTAATTCTGTTATTGTGGCTGTAATTTTAAAGTAAAAGAAATCTGGACAACATTACATTAAAAAAAAATTGATAAAAGGGAAATAGATATTATTACAAAAAACTTTTGTAAAAGATGTGGGTTACATCTCAAAATGTTAATGAATGGGTTCTTTATTTTAAGAGGTTTGGTCAGTCAAATCTCCCTCGCTAATGTTAGACCTATGGGAATGGAATACATTCTTATACATATAGTCATAATACTATAGTCATACAATACAGGCTTAATAATCATAATACTATAGTCGTACATAGTACATAATACTATAGTCCAGGGCGCGAAATTTCCGCTCGCCAGCCCGCCATTGGCGAGTAAATATTTAAGGTTGGCGAGTAAGTTTCGTCTTTTAAAATTTTGCGCTTCAAATCAAATTATATACGCTCAGAATATCGTGCCTCAATCCAGCAACACACGGAATTTTTTTAAAATCAAGCGACGACATTTATCTTCTAAAAGAAAAAAAATGCGGCGTCACCCACTTCCATTTCTCTCTTACGGAGGAACTAATTAACCCCGTCTACATTCGTCTCCGCACTTTGGCACCACGCAAGCGCAAAGGCCGTTTTTTTTTGCTTCCGAGGCCGAATCTGATCGCTCTTCACTCCTTCGCGAAGTGAATCAGGTTTCGAAACCGAAATACAGTAAAAATTATTCGTTTTCTCCCAAATTCTTTGTTTCTTTTGGTTTAGAGTTTTTCTTAGTTTTGTGGTAGTTGGCGGTAATTAAAGTGGTTTTTTAGTTTATTTTTTATTTATTGCTATGGAGAAAATACAAAGCAATAATATATAGTCCTTTTTTACTAAAGGTAATAAATACATTAAACGAATCATGCGATAAAGATCGCGGTCACAAATGTTGAAAGTGAACTCGTGCATCCTGAAGTGAAGCAATTTTTCAATTTCTACACTCTTTTTAGAATTTCGGTTACCAGAAATTTCTCCACACTATATCAGTTAACATTTTTGAAAATTGTTCATATTTTTATTAATGTCAAATATTCTGAATTTAACAGACAGCTCCTTCTAACAATGGTCAATTTAAATTCAGTTTGTCAGACATAGTTCATTTTCTGGGCAGATGTGGTGGCCGACGTTGCTGTCTGAATGAATGTAAAATAGTGGCAAGCAAAAATTTTAATCTGGCGAGTACCATTTCAACTGAAATTTCATGTCCTGCTATAGTCGCATACATATGGTCAACATTGGATTAAAAAACAGAATTGATAAAAGGGAAATAGATACTATTTACTGAAAACTGTTGTAAGAGATCCGGGTTACATCCCAAAATGTTGATGAATGGGTTCTTTATTTTAAGGGGTTTAGTCACTCAAATCTAATATCCCATTCGCTAACGTCCCACTCGTTTATGGGAGTGGAATACATTCTTATTTTTAAAATATCTCATAAAGAAATAAATATTTTTGACATTCTTTTTTTCTGTGTACTCTTCTTAAAGGATGTTTTTTTTTTCTTATTTGTCAAAATATTTCTAAAAACATATGCTTAATTTAATCTGAAATGTTAAAATCTTACGCTCAACTCGTTCGATTTTAACACATAAATTATTAAATTAAGCATATATTTTAGAAGTATTTGGACAAATAAGAAAGAAAAAAACAGACATTCTTTAAAAATAGTACGAGGGCTATTTTTTTTCATGGTCCGATCGGTTATGAAATGGAAACCACAGTGAAAATCAAAACTGTTTTATAAGAAAAATTTCGATACATCTTCCGTCCATATAGTAATACCTCAGTTTTTGTTGACTTCGGTTATAGTCGGTTGCCTCGGATTTCGTTTATTTCCTGTGTATTTTTGTGCTTTTTTTATTGATTGCGAGTACTCCCTCATGGAACCAAAGAAAGTTTCTTGTAAGCAATTTGTTTAATAATAATTTCTTGCCCCATTTTAGGCAAATATTAAAGAGGAGGTAGACACAGATCACTTTGGGCAGCTTTTTTAAGCGACATAGGTCCTCTGACTCTGAAGCTAGTCCTACTGCCAAAAGACCAAAAAGAGAAGTGGACCCATATACAGTGCCTTGATACCATACGCCAAGAACATTATATTAATTTCTTATTGTTTTTAGTATTAAACGCTATACGTATACACTATAAAATGTGTTTTTGATACGTATTTTGGAGTGTTTAGAACGAATTAATTGGGTTTACATGGATTCATATGGATATAATTGACTCGGTTTTCGCCGATTGTTTTCGGACGGATTATCGACGAAAACTGAGGTATCATTGTACTTCTCTATATATAGTCGCCACTCTGACTGAGACATTTGTCGTGGCGTGGTTCCAACTTTCCTATACCCTCGTCATAGAAGGCATCTGCCTGTGCTTTCAGCCAATTTTGTACGCTGGAGCAGCTTTCTGCAGCTCGTTGTCCGAGTCAAACTTCTATCCTCCTAGACAACGTTTCATGTTAGCAAAAAGATGGAAATCAGATCCACTCGCTAAACAAGATCATAGGTTGAGACCACTGATCTCCATAATAGAACGGAGAGCTTACTCACCGGTCCACATTCTACAGCACCCGCATCACACTTTCAATGCGCGCGAGCTATGAATCCTGCATTTTTAAAAATATTACAGGCATTTTTTCAAACTTTCCCGCATAATTTTTATCACTTTTGATTATTTCTACCCTTTTTTCACATTTTTATGAGTAATACTTAACAAACTTTTTTTGAGCTTACATAAAATATATCATTTTTAACTAATATCAAATTAACTAGTTGAATTTAAATTAAATCTGTAGTATTTTTCAATAAAATATATATATATATATATATCGGTGAAAATTGTAGCAATTTTGTCATAATTTTAAAAGATAATCTAATTTGAAAATATCTATCCCATACTTCTCTATTAGAGGAAATCTGTGTTTTGCCGAAAATTTTCCTCGGAAATTCTACGGCATTGTATTCATGAATTGGAATGTATTCATGCACTGGATTCAAAGTATCAGAATAGGGAAGTTGCAATCAGCTGATAAACCATTGTACTTCACTTGGAGGTCAGGGTACTTCCACCAATCAGAACTGCCTATTTGTACTATGTGACCTCCAACCTGACGTCAATTGCAACTGCCCTATAGGAAGATAGCCCTTCGTACTGTTGTGGAGCTCCGTGGTTGAGTTGAGACTCGCTTCCTTCCCTGCCTGCCTGCATCATGAACGTCTGTAAGTCCTGCTTCAAAGTTCCTGCACCATTACTGCACTTTGCTGTCACTCATGAAAATTGTATCGTACACATTAGTCCTTCGTCGATGAATTTCGGCTGCATTGCACCCCTCAACATGTAGAAGTCGAATGGCAGAATGCACTTTACACTTAGCGGGAACCTCTATTGTTCGAGTCATGTATACGTACTCACTGCGAACTCAAAGCTGACAGCTGCGATCTGACGCGAACGACGGGCATACTAGAGACACTGGAAACACATCTGCCCACAGCGGCATCGGATTTTCACTGTGGTTTTCATTTCGTGACCGATCGGACCTTGAAAAAAAAAATAGCCCTCGTACACCGAATAAAACAAGCCAAAAATATTAATTTACTGAGAAGATATTTTAAAAGTAAGACTGTTATCCACTCCCATAGGTTTAACATTTGCAAGGGGAATTTGAGATCGGACCGACCAACTCCCTTAAGTTATTGTAACAAATGTTTCGTAGAATTAGTATATCTTATAGAAATTTTAACTTTCTAAAATGACTGTAACTGGTTAACCGGTCTAGGATTAGTCACTGACAGTTACGGAAAACTAGATGTATTGTCTCTTATCACGAGCATCGGCAGAACGAAATTCAGAGAGGGTCAATATTTAGGAGCAGATGTGCCCACGAGCCCCTGATTATCGCAAGGGCAATGTGGGCTGCTGTACAGGGTCCCAACTCTAAAAGAGACCCTTAAATTCAAAAATATTTTTTTTTATTTTTAAATGAGTACAAATTGAAGCTAAGAACATGTTATAAAAGCTTACATTTAGATATTTGCCCCCAAGGGCCCATGTAGAGTTAGTCAGGCCCGAGTGCCTTCTGTCCTCACTCTGGAATTGGTTTTTTTTTTTTTAAACGGACCAACCCGCTGTTTAGGAAACTGATCGCCAACCTAAAAAAAGAAATTTTAAATATTTAAAAAAACTTTCTCTGAATCTCTGATGTTTATCAAAAACGAGAATCCGAACATGAAATAGCCAAAAATGCCCACATTTCCACCAGAAAAAATAAAGTCCCTGACCCAGTTGGATTTTTTAGCATATAAAGCATAAAAAGCAATACAGTAACAAACAAAAAAAAAATTAATCTAAAAATAAGCTTTTATCAGTTTTTTTACAAAATGTAGAATTGAAGCAGTTTCTTTATCTCCATAAGGGAATTTTGCCCCCTGAAATCCCCATTTAAGCTTTTTTAAAACACATTAACGTAAACAAAAAAAAAATAAAAGTTAAAATGCTGACTTGTCTTGCACTGTGTTCCGGTGGTATTATTTTAAGTTCATTTGCAGATTTGTTTTTTAAAATCATTTAAGATAAAGAAAATTTAGTCAATTATAAATTTCAAAATCAAAGGAGGGGCAATTTTCTTTTCTATCTCCGTCCCCTTTGCCTATGTATCTCTTGTATCAAAATTCGTAAATTCGTAGAAGTAGAAACCTTATACTTCCAACTCCGGTTAGTTTATGTTTGAATCAAGTTTCTAAACGAGTTCATTTGTTCAACAAAGTATCAAATGAAGAACTCGTGTGTAAACAATGTAACGAACAAAATATAAGTTTCGAGATATTCAAGTTTTCTACAGAAAACCACAAACGAAACTATTGTGATTTCTTCCTCTAAAATAGCTGATTTATTAAAGCTGAGCCTTCAGTTAACTTACGGGCATTATTTTTTATTTTCTTGGTCTGATATATTTTATTTTATTGGACTTATTTGCAAAAAGTCTTACGTTATTGAAATTCAGATCTAAAATTTATCTGTTAATTATTATGGTTATTAGTATTAAAAAATAAACTTTGTACTTTTTTAAAGTTGTCAAGATGCAGTTAAACAATTTTACATGAAAATCAGAAATAAGTTGGAAATTGTACATCAAACGTGACAAATGAGGTGCGTTCGTACTACAACTAGTTTTATATATATTCCGATCTTAGTGCAATAGCTGTTGCACTCTTATGAAAAATGCATGAGTACAAAATTTATTTTATGTGCAGTCTTTCATACTATAGATATTAACTTTGTTTTGTGAAATTAAGTTTCAATACACTTTTATAAAACTATTAATTACGATTCTGTTACAATAAAAATATACTATGCGCAAATATCCAATACAAAATAATGTAAAAAATTCATTGTTACTATTTCACTGAAATGAATTATATCGTATGTTATTATGATATGATTCATTTCCGTAATAAAATAAGTACATTTTTAGTCGCCAATATTTTATCTTTTGTTGACATTTACTGAAAATTGCAATGGCAAACTAAGCCTAGTTTTGATAATTTCAGAACTTGAAATCCATATTTAGACTCTTTTTTTTCCATTTAATATCTATTTCTTCGGAAACATCTATCCAAAAAAACTGTCGGTAGGTTATAGGATTGCTATAATTAAACGATTTCAGTATACAAATTCGGTTTTCAAATTCAGTAATACGGAAATTATATGACTCCATCTTAAATAGAAAGTAATCACCACGGCAACCTAGAATCATTCATGGGATAGCATGGAATTAATTATTTATGATAGTGTTTAATAGAATGAAGAAAACTTTCATTAATATCTTTTAAGTTTTGATTCGATTTTCCTAAAATTTGAAACGACTCGACAAAATTCTGCATTATATATATTAACTTTCAAACCATTGGGTTAGGTAGTTTTTGCGCTGTTATATGCCGACAGATGGATGGACCAGACGACTACTATATGTGCTACGTATTTATATAATTACGTACGCACCTAAAAAATCAGAAATGTCATTTACCATGTTTTACATCCTAACCCTTCAAATAATACTTGATTTTTCCATTCCGTAATTCGTTTTTGTCACTACTTACAATCTGTATTTGTTGTTGTTGTTGTTGTTAGCCATCTCCTTTCCTCGTATCATAGTGAAATCTTCTAAGATTAGGCGCCATCTTATCAGAGCCAAGTTACTCTAGATAACTGATCTTGTAATGTTTACGCATTAAAAGCCGACACTAGTAACGCAAAAGACAATCGCAAGCTAATGTTAAATCAACGCAGTGTTCTTTTCAAATTTCTCGTTTGCATTTTGATATTTTTAATTTTTTTTTTTTTTTTTTTTTTTTGCATAGAGTAGATGAGGTTGATCTCTATCCGGGTTAGTTTTTACTCTTTCAATTTTCTTTGCAGAGTTTTTTTTTTATATAAAATTACTTTTACTTTTGGAACCGATTCCGAAAGTAAAAGTAGCCTCATTAGAAAAAACTCCAACCAAAATCGAAAAAGTAAAAGCCAGATCGGTTAGAGATCAACCTCAGCTATTCTATGCAACATTGAAATGCAAACGATATATTTGAAAAGAACGATCCCATAGGATTAACATTAGCGTGCGAGTTTTGTCGTATGACTAGCGTAAGTAGTGTATATTAGCCGGTTCAACATCACCTGAGTCGAGCAGGCGCAGGCGAAAGGCGCAGGCGGAAGGCGCAGGTGGAGCACAGAGGGAGCAGGTGAAGGTGGCGATAAGAGCATGAGCACTGATAAGAACGGAGGGTTCGATGGGAGGGGGGTGCGATAAGGATTTCTACTATAAGATAAGGGGATTATTTTAATGAATTTTAATTGGGTGACTTGAAAATTTTCGATTTTTTTTTTTCGGTTTGTAGCAAAAATATGAATTAAAAATGGTCATTAATTAATTGTAATTGAGGAACTTAGAAATTTTTCGACGCATTTTTTTTTTTCACGGAGAATTGGTGGACGAGGTGAATGTCAACGGATTTATTATAGCGAATTAGAAATTTAATTAATTTTAATTTTATTTTAATTGGGGAACTTAAAAATTTTTCGAAGCAAATTTTTTTTTTCAACGAGAGTATGCAGTTTGATTATGAGTATATGCAGTAGAAGTGAATGATTAATTAATTAAAAATATTAATTAAACATAGTAATTAATTAATTTTAATTGCAGAACTTAAGAATTTTCACGAGATTTTTTTTTTCAACGAGAGTAGGGTATTCGATATATACGTTAGTGGAGAATTTTAAAAGTCAATAATGGTTTAATTAAAAATGGTGATTAATTTTAATTGGAGAACTTAAGAAATTTTGGCGAGATTTTTTCCCCCTCAACGAGAGTACGCAGTTTGCATGTGCAGTAGAATGGTAGATGCTAGTAATCAAAAAGGGTCATTCATTCATTTTAATGGGCGGACTTCAACATTTTTGCGGCAAACAGGCGCGTTTTAATGAATTCGATATAGGTTGTGGTAAAAAATACAGGGTCCCGTATGAATTATACTGTATTCAATTGAATAGCTCCCCCCTCCCCCTTCCCCTCGCCACTTTTTTTACCCAGAGTTTTTTTTACTTCGATAGACTAACAATACGCACTTCAAAAAATACATAGTGGTAAAAAAGAAGAATTTTAACGTATATATAAAAGTGTAAATAAACAAATATGAAAAATCATGCGTAGCGCCATAATTCATGAATCACTTTCCAACATCATTGAAATGGTATGTGAACAAAGTGTAATTTTACCATCGAGTGCATAGCGAACATATATTCAACATATATTCAACATATCCCCTTTTTAATAAAAAGGAGCCCTTCACAAAAATCCAATTATGCATAAGAACCCTTCCTAAAATCAGATAATTTACACTTTACCTTTTTTTTTTTTTTCAATTCAAGTTAGGCTAAAAGTACAGCTTACGCATCGATAGGTTCAAAAATACAGGGACCCTTCGAAGTGTGAACTCGCATTAGACTATAGGGCCCCTTCATAAAATAAATGAGATACATGCCCTATTCGAATAAAAAAAAGGCCTTCACAAAAACTGTAGGGGTTCCCTTTTGGAATAAAAGGACGCCCTTCACAAAAATCCAATTATGCATAAGGACCCTTCATAAAATCAGATAATTTACACTTTACCCTGTTTTTTTTAAATTCAAGTTAGGGTAAAAGTATAACTTACACATCGATAGGTTCAAAATATTGAAATCCTTCAAAAGAAACTAGAAAAAGTTAAAGATTTAAGCCCTGCTCATAAAATAATGCGACTACCCAGCGCCCTTCACAAATAATATAACCTTATTCGAATCTCAGGGCCCTTCACAAAATAAATCCAATAGATTCACGTTATTTTACAGCGACATAAATATTAGGGATATTGACCTTTCATAAAAATGCATGGTCCGGTGTTTGAATGAAAAGGGCCCCTTCACGTACCCTGTAAAAATACTATGATTGTCCAGTTATTTTAAGAAATAGAGTGCTATTCTCAAATGAGTACGTATTCATACAATATAAAAATAAGTTTTACACGAATGTATTTTTAGTTTAAAGTTCAAAATATATTTTAGAAATGAAATTAAGAAAAACAGACGGCTATCCAGTATCCCCTCGACATACATATCGCTGAATCACAATGAGTCATATTAGCAGATAAGCGAACATCTTGCTTTGTCACGATGAATCACTCGCGATAAGAAATGCGGCTATTGGGCTTTTTCTCAAATTTAAACAGTTCTGACGCATTTTGGGTAGGTAAATGAGCTATTTAAACCCGTCAATGTATGCGAATTATTTCGTGTAGTCCTATATAGGTTCTACTCTTCATATATACATATGGTGATATATATATATATTTATACTAAAATCTATTAAGTTTTAAAAAGCTTCATTGAAAAAATAAGAAATAGTCATACCCTTAAGAATTCTGAGGATAAGAGACGGGTTTTTAATGAATTTGATATACGCTATGGTAGAAAAATACAGGGTCCCCTATCAGATATAGGAATTAAACTTTAAATATTTTAAAATTACATTCGTTTATGCTTTTTGTATTGCAAAGTATAGAAAATTATAACTAATCTTTGTTTTTATAAAATATATATTGTACTATTTAGTTAGGGCATTATTTCGAAAATTTTGTTTTTAATATTGAAAAAATATATATAAAAATGTATCTTACCTATAAAATTCAACCATAATGTACTAGACTTCAGTCAAATTTGATCGTCTGCTATACTTGTCTTAAAAGAACTAAACGGTATAACATGTTCGCTTATCTCTTAAAACCACGGGATATTGTGACGTCATGGATAGGGCATAGGGTAGAATACAGAATGAATAGGTATTATAAAGCAGAATCATAAATGTTGCATACTTTACACTTGTAGTATGTGAAATGATTGCTACTATTGCCTATATGAGAAAATGAATCATCAACGAATCTTATTAGTGTATGTTATATTTAACCAACAGACTTGAAATGCGTGAATTTTGACTAGAATTATTCACTGAATGTAAAAAAAATTATTTATATTTAGATCTAATATTTATATCATTTAACATTTTAAATTCCTATTAAAAGTATATACATTAGTATGCTTGTGAAAGGTCTATTTTTAAGACGAAACATTGTGTGAAATGTCCTGTTTTAGGGTTAAAAGTTTCGTGAAGGGGTCTGTTTGAAGGACCCTGTTTTGAAATGACTTAAGAACGGACAATTTATTCCTAAACATATTCACAACTACAACTTTGTATACATTATGAAAATACATGATAATATTTATACATTATGCCATAGTTTTTGAAATATTTTTCCAAAGTTAGATTCATACAATAAAGCGAGATTGATACCGTTAATGTATGTGAATTCCTTCATGTTATCCTTTATAGCTTCAACTCGATTCGTTATATATGCCTCAATGAAAAATAATAACTAAGAAATAAAATTAAAAATAGTAATTAAAAGGTAGCCTTAAGAATTTTTGGAATAAGAGATTGGTTTTAATTAAATAGGTTAATGTACCTAATTCGATACAAGTCTTACTAAAATAGAAATTACACTAAAAATACAGAGTCCCCTACAATATATGAATTATACTCCACTAAATTTAATAACACCCTCCCCTATTTTCATAGAAATGGCTTCAATATAATTTAGGCTAACAATATACGCTTCAAAAAATACATAGTGACCACAAGAAGGACAGGAATTCGATATGTACTACTACTTATGCAAAATATAATTTCTCTTATCGCATAAAATATATTAACAAGTCCTGTAAAAATATAATGACATGAACTATTAATACATGATTTAAATACATATTGGTTATACAAAACATATATATATATATATATAAATATATAAAAATTTATCGTTACCTAAGAATTTCAAGCATGATTTACTAGACTTAACCCAAATTCAACTAGATTCTTCACGTGGTTCGATGACATCACTGATCGCGATAATATTTTAGATAAGATTTACTGATAAGACCACACATCAAGTCATTTCTTCTAAAGCAAGTATAGGAGTTGGTTCTGAGGTCTAGGTATGTAGTAGGTTAGTAGTAATATATTTTTAAAGTACTTTTTTTATTATGTGTTAAAAGAAATGGTTATTTTTTTCTTTACGTAGGGCAGTAAAAATTAAAACATAAAATATTAAATTTAGTCCTTAGTAATATAAAGACTTACACCTACAGAAACGCAAACATCCTTTTAGTTATATTCATGCAGACTTTAAGATATATCGCATATGTTCTTTATTTTACCATGGCATATAGGGATTTTTTTTTAATGTATGTCACGTGACTATCTAAAGCGAGATTGGTACTTAAAACCATTAATATATATGAATTCTTTCGTATAGCCCTGTATAGATGCTACTCACCATATATACATCTATATATATATATATATATATATATATATATATATATATATATATATATATATATATATATATATATATATATATATATACTAAATCTGGTAAGATTTTAAAATGCATCATTGAATTTCAATGAAAAATAACAACTAACAAATATTAAGAGATATGCTAATGTTCGGACTAATAAAATTTTTGGGTGAACAGATCAGTTTTAATTAAATATGATAATGAATCTAATTCGATACAAGTCTTGTTAAAGTAGAGATTATAGTGAAAATAGAGGATCCCCTATAATACACACTAATTATACTGCATTAATGCACTACCCCACTTATATTATCACAGAAATACCTTCGATAAAATTTAGACTATCAATACATACAAAATATATACAGAGTGCCCAGAAAAAGGGTAGGAATGAATGAAGAATTTTAACATAAATTAAAAAATAGGATCTACAGTAAGTGACTATAAATAAATATGAAGGAAAAATCATGCGTCATGGTTTACTTTATGAAACACTTTCCAAATGGGACTATCGTTAATACTTTGAAAAACTATTGAAATATGTGAATTAGATTAAATAATCCATACTGGAAATGTATTTTTAAAAAATTACAGACCCTGTTTCTTTCTTTTTTTTTTCACTTAGATATAATTATAAGGCTTCTTTTACAATAAAGACCTGATTCTTGTGGAGAGATTGAAAACTAGTATTTTATTGAATCGGCCTATATATGTTGGGTTTGCTATACTAGAGGTCTCTAAACTTTGCATGTATGATTTCCATTATAACTTTATAAAGAATACCTATCTTACCATATTCAAACACACAATATTTATAAGGATATAGAACAATATCGTAATTTCTTTAACTTCTCTAAGTATTCAAAACCACATCGTCTATACCACACAAGTTTCGAACCCACAAACATATAATCAGACTTGTCATTTTATACCCAGGACGCTAACTATTGGGCTTAGTGAGCCCCTGCTTATTTTATAGTCAACATGCTAACTATTGGGTTTAGTGAGCCTCAGGCTAACTTATACCCACCACGCTAACTTTTGGGCTTAGTGAACCCCCGCTTATTTTATAGCCACCATACTAACCACAGGGATAAGTGAGCCCCCGCTTATTTTATACCCACCACGCTAAGTATTAGGCTGAGTGAGGCCCAGGCTATTTTATACCCACCACGCTAACTACTGGGCTGAGTGAGCCCCAGGCTATTTTCTACCCACCACGTTTACTGGGCTTAGTGTGCCCCCGCTTATTTTATAGCTACCACGATAACCACAGGGCTAAGTGAGCCCGCGCTTATTATATAGTCAACACGCTAACTATTGGGATGATTAAGCCCCACGTATTTTATACCCATCACGCTAACTACTGGGCTGAATGAGCCCCAGGTTATTTAGTCGCATGAATATGATTTCCAAGGTATATGTCCTAACTTGATTTAGACCATTGCCTATGATAAGATAAATTGGTAAACTATGTACATTTCCCTTGAAAACTCAATTGTATTTTCTTAAATATCTGCAGAAATCAGCATAGTTTATTAAAATTATATACATTCCCATTAGTTTATGAATCTACTAACTTATAATATCTATATGGTAACTTGGATTATTAGTATTCCCACTTAAAAATTTCTTTTGTAGATTTAATATGATAAACACTAACATGAGACTGACTAAACTTTTACCATTTTCATTTCAACTTAGTTTTAGGAAATTTATCTACATAGCTTTAAATTTTACTGTTTAGTAAGTCTATTATTTCAAAGTATTATTTTTTAGTTCTAATATTCAAAACATATTCATATCGTTTTACATAGTAGGTATCAAATTAATTTAAAGTCATATTAAAAATATATATACAAATACTATTCTTACCTAACACGCCAGCTAGCTAAGCACCCAACCGTCTCACACTAAGACTCTGAGAAAAGTGAATGCTTGTTCAGGGCCTTATCAGCTAATATAATCTCTGATAAGATTTGATCACGTAACATGTGACGTCACTGATTAAGTGATATCACGTGACCATGTGGTATCATTCAATACGTCACCAGTGACGTCAGAGATCACGTGACTAGGTCATAAAAGAAGCAATTGCTAATTTCAATTAACAATTTAACTCTAATTGATTTCTATAATATATGTATAGATAAATTAATACATAATTTATCTATATATTATTTCGTAATATATAGTACATGTACTATGTTTTATGAAATAATAGAAAAATCATGGGAAATGTACATAGTTTACCAATTTATCTTATCATAGGCAATGGTCTAAATCAAGTTAGGACATATACCTTGGAAATCATATTCATGCGACTAAATAACCTGGGGCTCATTCAGCCCAGTAGTTAGCGTGATGGGTATAAAATACGTGGGGCTTAATCATCCCAATAGTTAGCGTGTTGACTATATAATAAGCGCGGGCTCACTTAGCCCTGTGGTTATCGTGGTAGCTATAAAATAAGCGGGGGCACACTAAGCCCAGTAAACGTGGTGGGTAGAAAATAGCCTGGGGCTCACTCAGCCCAGTAGTTAGCGTGGTGGGTATAAAATAGCCTGGGCCTCACTCAGCCTAATACTTAGCGTGGTGGGTATAAAATAAGCGGGGGCTCACTTAGCCCTGTGGTTAGTATGGTGGCTATAAAATAAGCGGGGGTTCACTAAGCCCAAACTTTAGCGTGGTGGGTATAAGTTAGCCTGGGGCTCACTAAGCCCAATAGTTAGCATGTTGACTATAAAATAAGCAGGGGCTCACTAAGCCCAATAGTTAGCGTCCTGGGTATAAAATGACAAGTCTGATTATATGTTTGTGGGTTCGAAACTTGTGTGGTATAGACGATGTGGTTTTGAATACTTAGAGAAGTTAAAGAAATCACGATATTGTTCTATATCCTTATAAATATTGTGTGTTTGAATATGGTAAGTTAAGTATTCTTTATAAAGTTATAATGGAAATCATACATGCAAAGTTTAGAGACCTCTAGTATAGCAAACCCAACATATATAGGCCGATTCAATAAAATACTAGTTTTCAATCTCTCCACAAGAATCAGGTCTTTATTGTAAAAGAAGCCTTATAATTATATCTAAGTGAAAAAAAAAAGAAAGAAACGAAGTCTGTAATTTTTTAAAAATACATTTCCAGTATGGATTATTTAATCTAATTCACATATTTCAATAGTTTTTCAAAGTATTAACGATAGTCCCATTTGGAAAGTGTTTCATAAAGTAAACCATGACGCATGATTTTTCCTTCATATTTATTTATAGTCACTTACTGTAGATCCTATTTTTTAATTTATGTTAAAATTCTTCATTCATTCCTACCCTTTTTCTGGGCACTCTGTATATATTTTGTATGTATTGATAGTCTAAATTTTATCGAAGGTATTTCTGTGATAATATAAGTGGGGTAGTGCATTAATGCAGTATAATTAGTGTGTATTATAGGGGATCCTCTATTTTCACTATAATCTCTACTTTAACAAGACTTGTATCGAATTAGATTCATTATCATATTTAATTAAAACTGATCTGTTCACCCAAAAATTTTATTAGTCCGAACATTAGCATATCTCTTAATATTTGTTAGTTGTTATTTTTCATTGAAATTCAATGATGCATTTTAAAATCTTACCAGATTTAGTATATATATATATATATATATATATATATATATATATATATATATATATATATATATAGATGTATATATGGTGAGTAGCATCTATACAGGGCTATACGAAAGAATTCATATATATTAATGGTTTTAAGTACCAATCTCGCTTTAGATAGTCACGTGACATACATTAAAAAAAAATCCCTATATGCCATGGTAAAATAAAGAACATATGCGATATATCTTAAAGTCTGCATGAATATAACTAAAAGGATGTTTGCGTTTCTGTAGGTGTAAGTCTTTATATTACTAAGGACTAAATTTAATATTTTATGTTTTAATTTTTACTGCCCTACGTAAAGAAAAAAATAACCATTTCTTTTAACACATAATAAAAAAAGTACTTTAAAAATATATTACTACTAACCTACTACATACCTAGACCTCAGAACCAACTCCTATACTTGCTTTAGAAGAAATGACTTGATGTGTGGTCTTATCAGTAAATCTTATCTAAAATATTATCGCGATCAGTGATGTCATCGAACCACGTGAAGAATCTAGTTGAATTTGGGTTAAGTCTAGTAAATCATGCTTGAAATTCTTAGGTAACGATAAATTTTTATATATTTATATATATATATATATGTTGTGTATAACCAATATGTATTTAAATCATGTATTAATAGTTCATGTCATTATATTTTTACAGGACTTGTTAATATATTTTATGCGATAAGAGAAATTATATTTTGCATAAGTAGTAGTACATATCGAATTCCTGTCCTTCTTGTGGTCACTATGTATTTTTTGAAGCGTATATTGTTAGCCTAAATTATATTGAAGCCATTTCTATGAAAATAGGGGAGGGTGCTATTAAATTTAGTGGAGTATAATTCATATATTGTAGGGGACTCTGTATTTTTAGTGTAATTTCTATTTTAGTAAGACTTGTATCGAATTAGGTACATTAACCTATTTAATTAAAACCAATCTCTTATTCCAAAAATTCTTAAGGCTACCTTTTAATTACTATTTTTAATTTTATTTCTTAGTTATTATTTTTCATTGAGGCATATATAACGAATCGAGTTGAAGCTATAAAGGATAACATGAAGGAATTCACATACATTAACGGTATCAATCTCGCTTTATTGTATGAATCTAACTTTGGAAAAATATTTCAAAAACTATGGCATAATGTATAAATATTATCATGTATTTTCATAATGTATACAAAGTTGTAGTTGTGAATATGTTTAGGAATAAATTGTCCGTTCTTAAGTCATTTCAAAACAGGGTCCTTCAAACAGACCCCTTCACGAAACTTTTAACCCTAAAACAGGACATTTCACACAATGTTTCGTCTTAAAAATAGACCTTTCACAAGCATACTAATGTATATACTTTTAATAGGAATTTAAAATGTTAAATGATATAAATATTAGATCTAAATATAAATAATTTTTTTTACATTCAGTGAATAATTCTAGTCAAAATTCACGCATTTCAAGTCTGTTGGTTAAATATAACATACACTAATAAGATTCGTTGATGATTCATTTTCTCATATAGGCAATAGTAGCAATCATTTCACATACTACAAGTGTAAAGTATGCAACATTTATGATTCTGCTTTATAATACCTATTCATTCTGTATTCTACCCTATGCCCTATCCATGACGTCACAATATCCCGTGGTTTTAAGAGATAAGCGAACATGTTATACCGTTTAGTTCTTTTAAGACAAGTATAGCAGACGATCAAATTTGACTGAAGTCTAGTACATTATGGTTGAATTTTATAGGTAAGATACATTTTTATATATATTTTTTCAATATTAAAAACAAAATTTTCGAAATAATGCCCTAACTAAATAGTACAATATATATTTTATAAAAACAAAGATTAGTTATAATTTTCTATACTTTGCAATACAAAAAGCATAAACGAATGTAATTTTAAAATATTTAAAGTTTAATTCCTATATCTGATAGGGGACCCTGTATTTTTCTACCATAGCGTATATCAAATTCATTAAAAACCCGTCTCTTATCCTCAGAATTCTTAAGGGTATGACTATTTCTTATTTTTTCAATGAAGCTTTTTAAAACTTAATAGATTTTAGTATAAATATATATATATATCACCATATGTATATATGAAGAGTAGAACCTATATAGGACTACACGAAATAATTCGCATACATTGACGGGTTTAAATAGCTCATTTACCTACCCAAAATGCGTCAGAACTGTTTAAATTTGAGAAAAAGCCCAATAGCCGCATTTCTTATCGCGAGTGATTCATCGTGACAAAGCAAGATGTTCGCTTATCTGCTAATATGACTCATTGTGATTCAGCGATATGTATGTCGAGGGGATACTGGATAGCCGTCTGTTTTTCTTAATTTCATTTCTAAAATATATTTTGAACTTTAAACTAAAAATACATTCGTGTAAAACTTATTTTTATATTGTATGAATACGTACTCATTTGAGAATAGCACTCTATTTCTTAAAATAACTGGACAATCATAGTATTTTTACAGGGTACGTGAAGGGGCCCTTTTCATTCAAACACCGGACCATGCATTTTTATGAAAGGTCAATATCCCTAATATTTATGTCGCTGTAAAATAACGTGAATCTATTGGATTTATTTTGTGAAGGGCCCTGAGATTCGAATAAGGTTATATTATTTGTGAAGGGCGCTGGGTAGTCGCATTATTTTATGAGCAGGGCTTAAATCTTTAACTTTTTCTAGTTTCTTTTGAAGGATTTCAATATTTTGAACCTATCGATGTGTAAGTTATACTTTTACCCTAACTTGAATTTAAAAAAAACAGGGTAAAGTGTAAATTATCTGATTTTATGAAGGGTCCTTATGCATAATTGGATTTTTGTGAAGGGCGTCCTTTTATTCCAAAAGGGAACCCCTACAGTTTTTGTGAAGGCCTTTTTTTTATTCGAATAGGGCATGTATCTCATTTATTTTATGAAGGGGCCCTATAGTCTAATGCGAGTTCACACTTCGAAGGGTCCCTGTATTTTTGAACTTATCGATGCGTAAGCTGTACTTTTAGCCTAACTTGAATTGAAAAAAAAAAAAGGTAAAGTGTAAATTATCTGATTTTAGGAAGGGTTCTTATGCATAATTGGATTTTTGTGAAGGGCTCCTTTTTATTAAAAAGGGGATATGTTGAATATATGTTGAATATATGTTCGCTATGCACTCGATGGTAAAATTACACTTTGTTCACATACCATTTCAATGATGTTGGAAAGTGATTCATGAATTATGGCGCTACGCATGATTTTTCATATTTGTTTATTTACACTTTTATATATACGTTAAAATTCTTCTTTTTTACCACTATGTATTTTTTGAAGTGCGTATTGTTAGTCTATCGAAGGGTCCCTCTGGGTAAAAAAAGTGGCGAGGGGAAGGGGGAGGGGGGAGCTATTCAATTGAATACAGTATAATTCATACGGGACCCTGTATTTTTTACCACAACCTATATCGAATTCATTAAAACGCGCCTGTTTGCCCCAAAAATGTTGAAGTCCGCCCATTAAAATGAATGAATGACCCTTTTTGATTACTAGCATCTACCATTCTACTGCACATGCAAACTGCGTACTCTCGTTGAGGGGGAAAAAATCTCGCCAAAATTTCTTAAGTTCTCCAATTAAAATTAATCACCATTTTTAATTAAACCATTATTGACTTTTAAAATTCTCCACTAACGTATATATCGAATACCCTACTCTCGTTGAAAAAAAAAATCTCGCGAAAATTCTTAAGTTCTGCAATTAAAATTAATTAATTACTATGTTTAATTAATATTTTTAATTAATTAATCATTCACTTCTACTGCATATACTCATAATCAAACTGCATACTCTCGTTGAAAAAAAAAAAATTTGCTTCGAAAAATTTTTAAGTTCCCCAATTAAAATAAAATTAAAATTAAAATTAATTAAATTTCTAATTCGCTATAATAAATCCGTTGACATTCACCTCGTCCACCAATTCTCCGCGAAAAAAAAAAAAATGCGTCGAAAAATTTCTAAGTTCCTCAATTACAATTAATTAATGACCATTTTTAATTCATATTTTTGCTACAAACCGAAAAAAAAAATCGAAAATTTTCAAGTCACCCAATTAAAATTCATTAAAATAATCCCCTTACCTTATAGTAGAAATCCTTATCGCACCCCCCTCCCATCGAACCCTCCGTTCTTATCAGTGCTCATGCTCTTATCGCCACCTTCACCTGCTCCCCCTGTGCTCCACCTGCGCCTTCCGCCTGCTCCGCCTGCGCCTTCCGCCTGCGCCTGCTCGACTCAGGTGATGTTGAACCGGCTAATATACACTACTAGCGTAGGTTCTTAAGACAATATTGGTACCGTTACAAATTGGGAAAAAAGAGAAAAATTCCTAAAAAAAATTACTTGCGTAACAGCTGGCGATGCATGAAATACATTATTTATAAATTCTACTTATTGTAATTATTATAAGTTATTAATTTACCGCTAAATGTAATATAATGCAGTGATGGAACAGTGGCGCAGTAGAGAATTAATTAACATCGTTAAATTTAAATTGTGCTCTTTGTCGTATTTAAGAGCCTACACTTGCGCGAAAAAACGCGCAAGCTAATGTTAAGTCTATATGGAAAGGTTATTTTCAAATTTCTCGCTTGCATTTTAGTATTTTTAAATGATTTTTTTTTTTTTTGGCTTATGATAGTTGAGGTTGAACTCTAACGTTGCGCGTTTTTACATAAAAATACATAACTGATAAAATACATATACAATTATGAAGACCAGTTATCAGTTAAAAGTATTTATTTTGTTCGTCTCTCTTTTTTTTTTTCTTTAACATATGAAACTTAAAACAAAATTCATTTATTTGCTTTTATAGCATGTTTCAAAACAGCTTGTATAAGCTCATTTCATAACGCAGTGTATGTTAACAACGGCAAAATGTTTTAGCATCCAATAACAACTAAGCGGTAACAAATATTGAAGTTATTCTACGAGAAATTAAAGTGGGTAATATCTTAATATGTTTTTTTTTGTTTTTATTCTAAATATCACCAATAGATGTCGCTGAACTATTTCAAACTACTTAAACTCTCAGACAGAAGTATAAAAATGAATCAAAATTCACTCTGTTTTAAAATTTCATTCTGCTTAGCTTTCCAACCCCCGCCCCTCCCCACCCCCC